>CM028135.1:560678125-561928750 GCA_016271365.2 Neoceratodus forsteri | reverse complement strand
TTACTTGGGATTTTCACCTGTGTTGAGTTTCTGCACGAGGTTATCACCGATCGAGGGGTTCCTTCATGTCGGACCTGATGAAATGTTTATGGGAGAAGTGTGGGGTGGTGCAGAGATGCACGACACCGTATCACCCACAAGCTAATGGGTTTGTGGAATGATTCAATGGTACCCTGAAGTCAATGATCCGGCTGTTTGCTGAACAGCATGGGAGGGACTTGGAGAAATACCTTCCCCACCTGTTGTTTGCATACAGGGAGGTGCCCCAAGAGTCAACAGGACTTTTCCTCTTCAAACTCTTAAATGGACGCCAGGTACTTGGGCCCCTAGACTTGATCAAGGAGGACTGGGAGGGCGAGCACACCACCCATGGAACTCCCATAGTGGATTACGTCCTTAGGTTTAGGGAAAGGCTGAAGGAATTTATGGGGACAGCCCAGAGCAACCTGGCAGCTGCCCAACAGAAACAACAAATGTGGTATGACTGCAGAGCCAGAGCTCACTCAAACATGGTGGGTCAGGATGTCATGGTCTTTATTCTGGTCCAGAAAAATTAGCTGCAGGATGAGTGAGCAGGACCGTACAAAGTGGTCAGGAAGGTAAATGACATGAACTACATTATAGAGTTTCCTGACAGAAGACAGACAGAAAGGATGTACAATGTCAACATGATGAATCCATATGCAAATAGGGCTGATATGGTGTTCGCAGTGTGTAGTTCTGGGGAGGGGATGGACGAAGGAGACCCTCTTCTGGACTTGCTGGAAGAAAGTAAGCAGAAGTCCTCTGTGGAGGCAGTTAAATTGTCTCCCCAGCTGACCCTGGACAAGATCCAGGAAGTAAGGAAGGTTTTAGCAAACTTTGCCCCATTGTTTAGTGCCAAACCTGGACAAACCCCCTTAGTGACGCATGATGTGGAGACAGGGACACAGGCACCCATACAGCGAACAGCATATCGGGTGTCACAGGCTGTCCAAAAGAACATTAGGAGGGAGGTGGAGGAGATGCTGGATTTAGAGGTAATCCAGAGATCCCATAACCCTTGGGCCTTACCCATAGTCCTTGTGCCCAAGCCAGATACCTCTATTCATTTCTGTGTGGACTGTCATGGACTGAATGCAGTCACAAAGTCAGATGCCCACCCGATGCCCCAGACAGATGAACTCCTGGACAAGTTAGGAGGGGTGACCTACCTTATGACCACTGACCTGACCAAGGGGTATTGACAGGTAGAGCTGACGGACAGAGCTAGGGAGAGATTGGCCTTCAACACTCTGATAGGCTTATTTGAATTCAAAGTAATGCCTTTCAGAATGAAGAATGCCCCAGCCACTTTCCAAAGGTTGGTGAACCAGGTGTTGAATGGTGCTGATGAGTACACCATGGCGTACCTGAATGACATTGCCATCTTTAGTACCAGCTGGGAGGAACACCTATCCCACCTTAGGGAAGTGCTGGGTTGGATACAGAAGGCTGGGCTCACTGTTAAAGCAGAGAAGTGCCAGGTGGCCATGGGAGAAGTGGCATACCTCGGGCATGTGGTAGGCCGAGGACAGCTCCACCCTAACCAAATAAAAACAGAGGTAATCCAGGCATGACCCAGACCAGAAATGCAGAAGCAGGTCAGGAGTTTTCTTGGAACAGCAAGGTACTATAGAAAATTTGTACCCAATTACACTGCCCCGGCAGCTCCCTTATCTGACCTGGTACAGAAAAGGATGCCAAAGAAAATTGGCCACAGGCTGTGATTGCCTCACACATACCTGTGACCTCTACCAACAGTCTTCTTGGCTACATTTCCAGGGGCGACTTCTGGAAAATCCAGTTAATTGACTGGTGTCACAAAGCATATGACACCTCAGTGAGATCTGGAAGAGAGTTATAAAAAGTCCTTTGATGTCCTTGAAACAGGAAGACACTCTAGATCAAAAGGACATGGGGAAACAAGTTTTTGCTGATGTCACCTTCTAAAGGATGAGACATCCTGTTTTGTACAAATTTTTTATAGTCTGACAGGGAGGAGCTAGGTGACCTCATGCAAAGAGGTTGGCAAAACCAGTTTTAAACTACAGTCTGTATTCCATTAATTAATTTATTTATTTGTATACAGTCTAGGAATTACAACCCTTTGAGTCAGGGACTCATTTACAAAGGCTCTGCTTCATTACATTTAGTGAGGACTTACACAGAGTAAGACACAGTACAGAGACAACAATGGGCTAAACATAGACAAGGCATCACCAAAGCTACAAAAGTTCTATGCCACTATTTTTACAGAGTTTGTTTGCAAAAAAAAAGTCTAAGCCCTATAGAGTAGTTTAATTAACAGCCACAGTAGCTGTTTAACAAGATATGGGTACGCAGTACTGGTTTAAACGGCCCTTGCCTTGGGATTTCGATGGCAGCATCAGGGAGGGAGTTCATCCAGTGTGGTGCCCTGTAGGAAAAAGATCTTTGGCTGGTAGTGGTCCTTGCAAAAGGAATGCCGAAGGTAGTAGTACTACAGCTTCTTGTGGCTCTTGTTGGCAAGCACATTTGGAAGAGCGATAGACAGCCGGGGGTGGGGCTAACCCTAGTACGCAGGTCTGATACAGAAGTCGCCCCTGGAAATGTAGCCAAGAAGACTGTTGGTAGAGGTCACAGGTATGTGTGAGGCAATCACAGCCTGTGGCCAGCTGGCAGGCTTTGATGAGGGTGCATTTTATGCTGGACAGGGCAGTGTTGGAGGCAGCGCCATATATGATTATGCCATAGTCTACTAGGGGAAGGATGGAGCTCAAGATGGTTAAGCGGACGGCATCAGGAGGGAGATAGGGCCTGTATTTGTACAGGAGGCCGATTCTAGTGTTTATGGCAGAACAAGTCAATGCTATATGGTCACAGAAAGTAAGGGCCGAGTCTAGAGTGACCCCTAGGTATTTAAAATTGGAAACTGCATCCAACATGGCACCCTGTTTGTTAAGTATGGATAATTTGGTCATGCTGTTTTTATGTTGAGTGTGGACAAATAGCATAACCTTTGTTTTATAGTTGAGGACAAATTTTGGGAGGTGAACCATGATTCTATCGCAGTGAAGAAGCCCTGTAATGAGTTTTGAAGCTGGGTAGGGTCTGGGTGCCAGCTGAAGATCACAGCATCCTCTGCATAAATGAGCAGGTGCTCAGGGGAGGCTAGAGAGAGGGAGTTAAAGTATAGGGAGAAAAGAAGAGGGCCATGGATGGACCCTTGTGGGACACCTGATTGGACTGGGAGGCTGGCAGAGAAGGTGCAATTTATTTTTACTTGCTGGGTACGGCCATAGAGATAGCTGGAGAACCAGACTGCAGTTTCTGGGGAGACACTGACAGAGAGGATGGTGTTTATTAGCATGCTGTGGTTGACGGTATCAAAGGCCTTGGACAGATCAATGTAGACAGATCCAGCCAGGGCTCCCTGGTCAAGTGCTTCATGGAGGAAGGAGGTAAACTCGAGCAGGGCAGTGGCGGTATTGTGCCCTTTTCTGAAACCATGCTGTTGCTTGCACAGTAGGTGGTGTGTGTCCAAATAGTCTGTAAGTTGATCTGCAGCTATTTGTTCCAGTGATTTTGAGAGGGGAGGAAGTATAGAGATGGTCCTATAGTTACTAGGGGAGGTGCGGTCACCATTTCTGTAAACAGGAGTGATGATCGCCTTTTTCCATAGGGTAGGGAACTGTCCAAGGCATAGGGACATGTTCAATATTTTTGTTTAGAGGGGTAAGGACTGCATCAAGGGTTAAGGAGAGCAGCTTGGCATCGAGTACGTCTCCACTATGTCTTGACTCTCCTAGGAACTTGATGAGATATGTGCGAGTGACGCTAGGGGAGATTGTTTTGAAGTAAAAAGGTGGCACAGTGGGGGTGGTGGAGAGTGTCCAGTAGATGCATTAAAGAAGTTAGGAGGGAGGATAGAGCTGAGGTCTGAGAAAGAGTCATTTAAGGCATTAGCTATCTTGTCAGGGTCTTGGGTGGTGACATCGACAACAATAATCATGGAAGGAGGAGGGGAGGGAGACTTGCCACTAAGTTCTTTCATATTGTTCCAGAACCTTGTCCCATTGCTCCAGGTGGCAGTAAGGTTGGACTGATAGAAAGCTGCCTTAGCCTTGCAGATTGCCTAGGTGCATGTGTTTCGGGCAGCACGGTACAGTTGAGGGTCAGAGGAGTGACCAGACTCAATGACACTGTACAATAGGTTGTCATGAGCCTTCATTTGGTTGAGTAAGGAATGGTTTACCCAAGGGGAGGATTTTGTTTTTTCTAGTTGCTTAACAAAGGGGGCAAAGATGTCACAGGCAGCTTGGTAGGAGCTAATGAAGAAGGACAGAGCGGTGTCCACCGACATCCAGTGGTCAAGAGGGGATCAGTCACGGTTGTGCAGATGGTTTTGGAGATGTGTCAGGGACCCTTTCTTTAGCTGGCAATGCAGGGAGATCCTTGAGGGTGGAAGCTTCCAGCTATTTGACCAATGGCAGGTAACAGGGGAGTGATTGCTGAGTGAGTCAGAGAGGACCTGGATGTCCTGAAGGTGCGTAGGGTGGTTCGTAAGGATGAGATCAATAAGGGAACTAGTGCCCCTGAGGTAGTCTAATCAAGTGGGGCTAAGGACCATTTGTGAGAGATTTAGGGCTACGGCTACATCCCTGATGGGGGATGTGTGTGGGGCAATACAGTTTGTGTTGAAATCTCCTACGGCAATGACCTCTGACTTTTTTGGAAGTTGTGCAATGAGATTCAGAATGGATGAGAAAGCCTCCTTTTGGTTGCGAGGGGGTAGGTAGATTGACATTAAATAGAGAGATTAACCTGATTTTCCCACTGGTACCTTTTGGGTGAGGGACTGGATACCTGCAACAGAGTTTAAAGCAGGAATTAGGATACATTATAGGTGATCCTGAAGGTACAGTGCAAAACCACCGCCCCGTTTATTCAGTCTGTCTGATCTGAATAGTGTATAGCCCAGTATGTAAACAGCTGAGTCTGAGGTGTTAGGGGAGAGCCATGTTTCTGAATCTGTGAGTGCATCAGGGTAGTGGAGGCAGACCCATGCTTGAAGTGGGGTGAGATTTTTTTGGAAACTGCATATATTTATGCCAGCCAGTCATAGCCCTTTTGGTTGTGTTGATAGGCAAGGGCCAGTATTGAGGTGTACTGTATGTTACCCATCAGTAACAGTAAGATGATTAAGGTCCTGGATAGGGCACTTTTGAGAGTCATCTTATAATTATGCGGTGTATGACCTGTACGATGGGGTAGTTTGTTGACAGGATGAGGGCAGATAAAACGCAGAATTTCTTGACTATAGAGCAAAGGGGTAACCATGGTTGCTGGGGGTAGATGGCTAGGAGAGAGTGGGAGGTGGGGTGGGAAGGACATGATTACTGAAGGAGGAGTGAACACGGGGGGTATATTTGGGGCTGAAGGGGTGATGAAGTGCTTTTCAGGCATAGAACAGGGGGGTGGGACACTGAGGGGAGGGGTAATGGAGAGGATAAAAAGTAACAACATCATTTTGTGATAGAGAAAAAAGTTTTCCTATGCAGTAGGCGTAAGGATATGTAGTGCTGGGCATGAAAGGTGTCAGAGCTATAATATCAGACTGACTATGGGTTTGATTTGGTGGGATGGAGAGTTTAACCTGTTAGCAGAGAAATGAGTGGGATAATTAGGATTATTCTAGGCGACACACAGCATTCAGAGATTTACACACCAGGCAGTGTGAGAGGACATTTTGGTAGATATAGCAGCCACTAGTGGTAGGTGCTGATAGCCTGCAGATGGGAAAAAGTGCCTGATTGTTTTTTTTTAGGTCACCTGATATCCACTGTAAGACACCAAGTTGACCAAGGGTGATGGTGAGGAGCTGACGCGCAGCATCAGCGGAGCTCCTGCTCCAAAGTTGGAGGCAAGTTCAGGCTGTGTTTTCCTATATTGCTGCATGCTTGGGAGTCATTTTACCTGTCGAGAGATGCGGCCGGTCCTTTGCTCGGGAGATGGTGCTGTGCCCTCATGAACATTCACCCACGAGGGGAGCTGGGGAATGCTGCAGAGAGGAGAGAGAGCAGAGGAGTTAGAGCAGGCAGTGACAAAAGGTGACACAGGTAAGGGGGAGGGGGTGAGGTGAGCTTCTGTATCTGATTTCTAGTACAAGGTCTTTTACCCATTTTCAATGTTTAAGGGGTTTGGATGTTAAAACTTAATGAAAACGAAATTTAAAAACTATTCCAATGTGCTATGAGAGGATACTGTTTTCTAAGTGTCTAAACCCGGGAGAAGGGAGATTTGAGCTCTGTTTTCTCTTGGGCAGCATGGGGTGACAGCAGCTTCTCATTCCCTGTGTTTTTGAAATGAATCAATGGTGCCAAATTGCTACAATACTTGGAGGGCAATTTAGGGAGAGAAAATCTAAAGTATTGTCAGATTCAGGGCTTGCTAAGATCCTTCACTTTAAACATTAAAAGGCAAGTTTAGATGCAAGATTGAAATACAGGCTTACTAAGATCCTTCACTTTAAACATTAAAGGGAAAGTTTGGATGCAAGAATAAATACATTTCTGATTCACAGTTGCATGCAGTTATGGAGACTGGGAAATAGTTAGCAAGGCTAACAGAAAAGGAAAAAACAGTGGTGATTTCCTTTGTTTGTTTTTTTTGGTTCATAGAGGTGCAATGCAGTCACTGAGTTCGACATGGAGAAGTGGTGCCAAACAGCTCTTAAAGCACACACTATGTTTAGTTTAAATGGTCACCAGTTGTAGAAAAAAGAACCCTGAAAAAACTACCTCCACATGTGTGGGAACAAAAAACCCTTAAAGTTGCCCTAGACAAAAAAAACCTTAAAGTCGTCCTACTCCAAAGTTGGAGGCAAGTTCAGGCTGTGTTTTCCTACATTGCTGCATGCTTGGGAGTCAATTTACCTGGCGAGAGATGCGCCGTGCCCTCACAACCATTCACCCACGAGGGGAGCTGGGGAATGCAGGCAAGAGATGTGGCCGGTCCTTTGCTCGGGGGAGGGCGCTGGGCCCTCATGACCATTCACCCATGAGGGTAGCTGGGGAATGCTGGCGAGAGATGTGGCTGGTCCCTTGCTCAGGAGAGGGCACGGTGCCCTCACGACCATTCACCCATGAGGGGAGCTGGGGGATGCTGGTGAGAGATGCAACCGGTCCTTTGCTCGGGGGAGGGCACTGTGCCCTCTTGACTATTCACCCACGAGGGGAGCTGGGGTATGCTGGCGAGAGATGCGGCCAGTCCTTAGACACATACATGTGCGGACTCTGAGGAAGAAATATCTACAGCACTATAAGAAGATAAGAATACATTAGGTAGACAGGCCTAAGAGTATTATTGGTAGGAATTTACACTTTTAGCCTTATTCTTTCAAAAGATTGTATGGTTTTGTGATATATTGTTCTGTATTTACATTTTACATTTTTATCTATTTTTAAGTAAACATCTAATTTTAGAGACTACTTGGAGGGCCTGTGAAATTCTTTTCTTTGACAAGTGAAGCATATATGGTTAAAGTTGACACTGTGCATTGCTTACTGGTTTTACCAAACTGGGAAAAAGGTAAGAATTTATCTGAGGTCTTTAACAGAGTGCTTATGGATTCATGTTGTACACCTGGTTAGGTGCCCATAGGCGAAAGATATCTGGCCCCACCGAAGAGCAGAATTATCTGAGCCTGTACATTGGGTATGCTAACAAGAGCTTTACAGTTTGAATCCCTCCAGGCACTTGAGACCAAAGGTTGATTCGAACCCACAAAACAGACAGGAGGATTACCCTGTTTCTGTTAACTGTTCATAATACTGCACTTGGCGGTTGGCACTGTGGGAGCAGAGGGCCTGACCTGCTGATTGGGGTTGTGACACCCATTACATATTGATGTGGAGGCATCCATTTTGTAGAGACAGCAGTGTTCAAATAATGCTACAGTCTCTCCAGCACTAACATTTAACAGTCAGACTGGGAAGAAAAAAAAATGAATACTGACAAAAATCCTTTTGAGGTACCACACTGGCTTTGTTTTGGCAAAACACAAGAACAGAAAGATTCAGAAAACACACTCTAGGAGAACGTGCTGAAGACTAAAATATAAAAAACTGAAAGTCTCTGAAAACACACTCGAGGAGAATGTGATGAAGACTAAAATATTAAAATCAGAACTGAGATGCTGGGACACTCCAAAATGCAAATACCACATATTTACTTGCAACAAAAGTCGCAACCCCATTATAATCCCAAGTGGCCAATACTGTCTAAATGCCCTGGGATTTCTACATGTGCCCTGGTGCTTCGCTCTTTATGAGCATCATGACAGGTTCCCCTGGGGCATGAACTTTAGCTGCAAATAAAAATGTGGCATTTGCATTTCACATTTTGGAGTGTCCGAGTTCTGACTATTTAGTATTAATCACTCTCTCTCTTTCTTGGAGTGTGCTGTTTTTGGGAGTGTTTTTGATCTACTGTAGTCTGGGGTTTACTACCCTTCAGTGGCATCAAGTTACTGGCACTGCAGAAGTGATGATCCAATCCTCAGCCTCACATAAAAACAGAACCCTGCAAAAAAATTATGTTTAAAGGCCAACCAACATTTGGAACTGAATAATTCTCTGAGGTTAGTAGGTAGCAACTAAAATGAGATATCCACCTGAGTTGAAAAATCCCTCTTTATGCCATTATACAGCTTACTGGCATTTTCTCAGTTTGTGGTTGGCTTGGAAGAGTGCAGATGTGTTCCCAGTCCACTGAAGATCGTAGTGCCGGGCTTCAGAAGTAAGTATGGTGCTGTTGGGTTCTCAGAGGGTGGGCGTGGGCTGGGGGAAAAGACCTGATGGTGATAGACTGTTCTTTGTTGCAGGTAACAGAAAAAAATTACCATGGACCATTTTCTGATTTTCCATAGGTTTTGGCCACACTGGGGTGGAATCCCAGTGTGGCAAATTTGATTTTGGGGGGCATGTTAGCCACACTGGGGTGGGCTCCCAGTGTGGCACACAATCGAGGTGGGGCAGGAAAATGCTGGCACGATGGTATGCCAACAGAGGAATTGGGCATCCCCATCAGCAAGCATGTCTGTGTGTTGGATGCATAATACCAAGGGGGACTGGGCACCCTCTCGCATACCACAACACTAAAGGGGCCACATATGCCAAAAGGGGGATTGGGAACCCTCAAAGTTGACTTACTAAGGACAGGTTGCTCCTTCATTCCAGTGGTGAAGTTGTTTCAAGTTGGTGGCACTCTTTTGCACTGCTGTCATAGACAGCATGCAATCTAATTGGTGCCACGGAGCCATGCCCTAAAAAGCAGTTGCGCAACTGGCCACAACAGAACCACACCTCCAAAACCTGCTATTCCTAGTTATTGCAATATGTTTCTTGCCCGTGTGTAGGACAAGATAATGAATGTTTTAGTAAGAATAAGTTACATCTTGAATTATGTACCAATATTTATCTACAAAATGTACCTAAGAAAAGTGCACAGAAAAATATATTAATTTATCTGCAGTAACCAAGGGTCTAGAATATCATATACTATTTAAGAACATCACCCCCTCCCATGACCTCATTGGTATGGGTAGTTCAGGCTTCTTATATGCTAATGCTTTAGTACTTTATAATTTCTGAACTTTTGTAAAGTCAGTGTACTGTATCAGAGAGCTCTTTGGTCATAATTCATCCAGAGGGGTTATTAATTGAGAATCATTTTACAGATTCATCTAACACTGAAAGTCATTCACTACTATTTCTTAAGGAAGAAAAATGGTATTCTAGCTATGGTGAAAGGCACACCCATAGAGACTGCCGTTGCTACTGTATGTTGCAAGATTTACCCCCTTCAAAAACTAAATAAATAAAAAATAAACAACTTTTCAGCATTTAAGGAACTGACAATAATGGACCACCCTCCAGTTAAAGATCTCAAATGCATTTTTAACTTTACAAAATAGGAGCATTAAAGTATTCAAAAACTTCATCAGATTCTGAATAGTGACAGCTTGCATCCCTTTAATACTTATGTAAATAAGTACCTTTTAAACAGAGATATTTATTACAATTCATGTAAATTTTGAAGATAGTATTAAAATAATTCTTTAGTGTATGTAGATGGAGCACACATTCCCTTACTCTTAAAAACATGATTGCAGGTTGTAATCTCAGACAGAGAAAACAAACAAAAATTAAGACAGCAAAACATGGGTCTATAAGTAATTTAATGCAAATCCATAAAGTGCAGTAGTTCAAGGCAAACTGTCTTTTGTTTGAGAGCCGGAGCGAATTAAACAAACTGACTACTAAATAATAATTGCCAGTACAATGATCAATATATATTCAAATTGTCAATACAAAAATAGTAAACAAAACAAATACATGTAAAAAGTCACTGTAATATTATTAAAGCACCACAAAAGCTAGATAGAGAGACATATTGTGCAAAAACGTGTCCAAAATAAAAAAAAAATTATACTATTCAGTTTAAGGGAGATCTAAATTAAATGTGGAACATTAGCAAATTAAATGTGATCAACTGAAATTCAATTTATTAACGTAGTCAGCACTCACTTAAAATTGTACAAATATCCATTCCTGCTACTTACCCAATCCAAAGTGAAGATAAATAATGAAAAAATATACAAACTCACATTATTATAAAAAGGTTTCATGTCAAGTTATGACAGTGCTGTCTGTGACAGAGTATGTAACAAAAACATTTGCCAGGTCATTAAACTGAAACGCATTTATCAGTATCCTAACCACAACATTATGTTCATTGAAGAATATGCTCACTGCACAACATAATTACTTTGACAAGGAATTTGTAAGGTAAGAAAATAAAAAGAAGGCAAAAAAAAAAAGATAGTGTTATAGTAGTAGTAGTAATAGAGTTTATTTATATCGGGTGTCCTTCCCCATGGGCTCAGGGCGTCTTTTCAGAAAAGATATACAAACATACAACGACAGCAATAAAGGACAGTCAGCATACACTACATAAAATTTACTTAAGGCCATTAAAAATCTAAAAACAAACTGATTTCCAAACTGTCTGATGGTCCTGGAATAAATATCTCAGGTCCCAAGGGCCTGCTTGAACAGTAAGATCTTCAAATGTATTATGAAGATCTTTACAGATGACGCCTCCCAGAGATACCCCGGCAGTGAATTCCAGAGGCTTGGGCTGCCACTTCAAATGCCCAATCCTCGGAGGATTTTAGAATAGCATTGGGGACCTCTAGGGGGGCCTCTCTAGCCAATCTGAGAGAGTGAGATGGGGTGTAGGGATACAAGAGCTTCTTCAGGTAGCCCAGACCCAACCCACGTGGGGACTTGTAGGTCAAAAGACATACTTTAAAGGTGATGCATCAGAGAACCAGCAGCCAATGCTGCTCACGCAGCACTGGCGTCACATGACTGAACCTCAAGTGTCCAGTCAACAATCAGACTACTGTGTTCTGCAAAAGCTGCAGGAACCACATCACACCTCCTCTGACCCCATGGTAGAGTGTGTTACAGTAGTCAAGCCTCAGGGTGATTAAAGCATGTACTAGAGTGACCAGGTCATTGGGGGGAATAAGTTTCTTAATTCAGGTGATGTTCTGGAGATGGTAAAACCCAGCCTGGACAACAGCTGACCTCTGAGCATCAAGTGTCAACTTATTATACAGAACAACACCCAAATTCTTCACCTTTGGGGGTCCTCCAGTTTGGTCAGGCCAATAAAAAGGCCCAACCTATTAACAGAGGCCCCCACTCTTCCCCTTCAACCCACAATCACCAGCAACCCAGTCTTTCTCAGGTTAAGTCCAAAGCAGTTCAATGACGTCCAAGCCTAGAGCTCGGTCAAGCATTCATTTAGCACGTTGACCATGTCAGATCTCCCAGGTGCAAAGGACAGGTAGAGCTGAGTATCATTGGCATAACAATGAAAGCTTAGCTCATACTGCCTTATAATCTTGCCTAGGGGCAGCATGTTCACTGCAAACAACATGAGGAAGAGGACTGAACCTTGGGGAACTCCACAGGGCAGGTCAGTTGGGTCTGAGAAATAATTCCCCAGTACCACCCTCTGAGACCTGCCCCAGAGATAAGACTCTAACCAGCTGATGACCTTGTCGGTGAGTCCTACATACTCCCTCAGCCTGTACAATGACACCTCAAGGTCCACAGTGTCAAATGCTGAAGAGAGATCAAGGAGAACAAGGATTGTTCACTCTCCTCTGTCCCTCACCCTGAGCTGGTCATTTAGCACCCTGACCAATGCTGTCTCTGTGCTATGCAAGGCCCTAAATCTGTACTGGAATGGTTCATAGATTTTGAAGTTCATGAGATGACCCTTGAGTTGTTCCACAACCACCTTCTCAAGAACCTTCCCCTAAAGGGACGTTTGAGATAGGCCAGTAATTCACCAAGACATCAGGGTCCAATGATGTTTTTTTCAGCAGGGGCTTAACCAGAGCCTGTTTAAGGGACTCCAGAAAGATCCAGGCCGACTAGGAACTCCCGACAATCTTGGTGAAAACCAGACCTAGATCCTTGATGCAGCCAAGCAGTCATTACATTGGGCGCAGGTCAAGGACGCAGAATGTTGGTCTAAGCCCAGAGATCACCCCACAGACCTCCACCATATCACCAGCTGGAACTCTTCCCCAAGGAGACCCAGTGTATCCAGTCACCTGAGAGCCGCCACTGGTGAAGGATGGTATTCCGCTTGGAGAAATCCAAGCCCTCATGGAGGACACTTTGAGAAGAACCGAGTAAACTCCTTATGCTTGTGAGCTGAAAATGCTCTGATGGTTTTTTCCCAGCTTCAATCATCCTAGACATAAAAGCTGTCTTTTTCTGGATGATTGCATTCTGATACTCATCATACTGTAATGAGCAATCAGAACCAGCTTGTCATCTGCAGACCTGGTCTTCCTCCAACTCCTCTCTAACCTCTGCTCCCAGGTTTTCAATGCTTCAAGCTCCCTGTCAAACCATGGGAAGCTGAGATGAGAAACCAAGGGGCATACACAGCTCAGCACCAGGTGGTCCAGGGACTCAATAACAGCTCTGGTATAGGCTGCCACAGCAGTCTCCGGTCTACTGGCGCACAGATGAAATGTCCATTTTTGACATCAGTCCCTCTGGTTGTAAGCTATTCAAAGGGCAGAACTGAACCATTTCTACAGGGAAAGGGACATTTGTTGGGCTCTGAAGCTGAACTTGATGGAGCAATGATCCAACTAGATGACCAGATCAGTCTCAATGGTATCAGTTGTGAACTCCAGGAAGAACACCAGGTTGAGCACATGGCCAGAGCAGTGGGTCCTGGTCATGGTCATCAGGGAGAGGCCCAGATCCTCCATGTTTAACAGGAAGTCTCTGGCCCCAGATGACGCCTCATCATCCATCCAGGTGTTGAAGTCACCGAAAATGAGCCATCTTGGTGACTCCACACTCTCTCGGCAACAAAGGCCAACATCTCGTACAGGAAACTCCGGTACCACGCAGGTGGTTGGTAGACCAGGAGAATCCTAAACTCCTTTCTGGGACCCCCCCACTCTGCCAAGTACTCAAAAGAACTGGTATCCCCCACTAGGTGCACTGCCAGGCCCAGCTCTCACCTAAAACAAATGGCCATCCCCCTTCCCTACACTCCTTCCTCAGACAGTAAACTATGGTAAACCTGTCCAGGACAGATGCCTCTAGCATAGGGCCCCAAGCATCCTCCAGCCAGGTCTTCATAATGCATGCCAGGTCGACTGAAGCAGCAAGCTCTGCCATTATAGTGGTCTTGTTCACCATTGACCTGGCATTGCATAACACTGCCCTAAGAGGACAAAAGGCAGAGACCAGTCCCTCGTCTACCTACCCTCTTGGTCCAGAGGGTTCCCTGGCCAGAGAGACAAGACATAGGGGACCCTGCTCCAATTGTCTCCTCAGCCCAAGGCATCTCCTGTTCCCCACCACCTGATTTTTTTTTGTTCTATATTTTTTACCTCCTTATGCAGCTGGGGGGGTGTTACCAATGGTTCCCCCCCCAGTCCGGTCAGACAGCCAGCCCCCAGACCTTACCCCATCCCAAGCTCAACCCCTCACCTTCAACCTCTGCCACGATCTGTTTGCCATGGTGGGTACGTAACCACCGCCACGGGATCCGAGGTGGTTACTTCGGTACAGGGAGCATCCAGGCAGAGACCGGCAGGGGCCGCCCATCCGGCCATCATACAGCCCGCAAGAATTTCTTCCTCCATTACCTCCCCTACATCTGTGGCGTGCAATGACGTCAAGGGACCAGAGCGTGTGCACTCCCGCACAACACCCTCTCCCAACGTCTTGCCACAGTACGTCCCCACTAGCTTGCCCCTGACCTGTCATAGCCCCCAGCCACTGCTAGGAGCCGACAGGACAGTGAGGGACTTCTTACTCCCACCCCCAGAGAAAGAGAGCAGTCAACGGACATTCAATCCTTCTCTGCCCCCGCCGACCCCCAACGACCCGGGCTCATTCCTGAACCTGGGTCGTCAGCGTAGCGCAAGGTGTGGCGTCCAGCGCCTCAACCCTCAGCACCACTGGGCCAGCACACACCACCTGAATTAGTTCCCCCTCCTTATATCAGGAACTATTCCAAATTCATAACACCAACTTTAGAGCAATTTCTGCCTTTAGCCCCCTCGGACTTAGACTTCCTAATCAATGGATCCCCTGTGCTTCTTTTTTGAGCAGCACATTGACTTGGCTCCCACCTCTGGCTCATACTAGCACCTGTTTCAAAACATATGTTTTCGGATTAGCAGGAGTTTTGTCATAACACTTTGAAAGGTGTCTTCCCACTGGTGTATCCTTTCTGCTATTGTGCATATCCTTAGACATGTTCTTGCAAACATTTCTTTGCTTCCCTAATAGCCCTGCAAACATACAGTTTTGAACAGCTACAGAAACCCACATATATAATGAATGCTGAGCTGCAGTTAACAAACTACCTAATTTCAATAGTTTATTTGTTCACTGAATGCTCAGAAATGCAGCCTGTAACTACAAATTTACAAATGCAGCAGTGTACACACCTAAAATTATCTATAAATTTTGGAGAAAGCTATGACTACAGATGGGCAGAAGTTGTAAATTCTGCTTTTATGAACTTTCACAAAATGTTGTAAATGTTGCGTCATTTTCAGAACTTCCACTTTTGTTGAAATCAGGAACTTCCAAATGTGTTTAGAAAATTGCTGCCCTGCTCCGTGAAATTTTATGACTGAATTGGAGAATAATTGATACTGTATGACTGGTGAAAAGGGCTTGCAAATTCAAGGGTAATGCAGAAATGGGTATGGAGAGGGTTGAGAGGGAGAAAAGAGAGAGAGAGGGACAGGAAAGGTAGAGAGAGAGAAAAAGGGGGAGGGGCTAGGTGACATAACCATCATTCGTGCATGACTCATCTACATGTACTGTAGGTGCACAGGATTGGCTGGGGGGACAACAGGGAGGGGCAAGGTGGGGATACATAGTTGGCTGCAGGTAGGTCTCAACTTTCATTTTTTGCTGGAAATTTTGAGAACCAACACTCAAGTTTTTCAGCACTTTGACTGATGTTATTTTGTTTAATCATCTTATTTTTTTGTATCCTGTGTGGGTAAGGTTTATTTACTCATAAACAAAAGGAAAGGTAAACTAAAATGCTTGAGTGTTTTGTTTGGAAGGGCTAATTTGGTCATTTGGAAGTAAGGTCTGTTAGAAAAAGAAGTGGTATTTTGCATTTTATTTGATAGCCCACAGAGGTTTGCTTTAGGTTTAAAATACAGTGGGAATTTGCAGTGGTGGTACCACAGGGATTTTGGAGGTGGCAGTGGGGATTAGCGGGTACATGGCAGCTGGTCCATGGGAGTATTCAGTCCAATTTCCTTGGGTTTTTAAACACTTGTGGTCAAGAGCTTGCTTTCTGATTTGAGAGAGGCAAAAGGACCTGGTAGAGGCAGCAGTCCCATGGTGGCATTTTGGCTGTCCACATTGTAGCATTGTGAGGGCCCACCACCCAGTTTTTCCACAAGACGTTTTTCTCCAGTAGAATCTGGGGACAGAGTGAGGGTCAGGGGATTTTAGGTTATGGCAAAAGAAATTGGCTGGAGGAGTACAGGGGAAATGTGTGCCATTCAATGGACAGAGCCAAGCGGTCAGGATTGGTGTCTGGTATCAGTGGCATCACCACTATCTTGCGGCCTAGTTGGGGCCAGGGCATGGAGAAGGACTGAGCCATGTGAATAGTTGCTCGTGGTGAGCATGGCTAAAACATTTTTCTCCTCTTTAGAGCATAAATGGGCCATTTATCAGAAAGTGGGTTTGGTAAGCTCAGGAAGAAAAGAAAATGGGTGCCATTCCATGGACATAGAGACTTAGTCGGGAATGGAGGCTGATGTCACTGGCACCGCCACCATCTTGTGGCCTTGTCAGGAGCTGGGAAGAGGAGAAAGACTCCCTTTCTTTAAGGCTTGGGAGCAGATCAGGTTTGGCCAGCAGAATCAGGGGAGAAGTTCAGGTGGGGTGGACTGAAATATCATAAAAAAATATGAGAGAGGAAAATTGGAGATTTCTAGACAAGGTCTACACCATGGGTATGAATGCAAGGCAAAATTGGGCTCATCTGGGAAGGGCTGCACTAATACAACAGTGAGCAATGATAACACGCTAATGCTGAATCTAGGTGGCCAGATAGTCATACTCAAAAAAAAAAAAAAAAAAAGATCCTATCACAAACAAAAGGACTATAATATACCCGGGTGGGGGGATGGAAAGGAAAGGTGGGGCAGTTGCTTTGAGAGGGGAGCAATGGCAGCAGAAAGAGAAGGAGGAGGAGCATGATGGGCCATGGCAGTCATTTGTAGAAAAGCCTATGGCCAAGGAGGCATGGGATCATAAGATGGCCACCACGAAAGAGAGACAGAAAGAAAGCTTGGTTAGAGGACAGGCATGTGAAAGTAAGAAAGGGTGAACCTATTAAAATAGGAATGGATACTAAAAAAAAGAGAGGAAAAAAATAATTGTTTGGGACTACCCAGGAGAGCCCTGCAAAAAAATAAAAGGGGCGATCCTATTGGAGCCAATGAATGGGACCAGCAACATAACATGTCATTTTTTTGGTCAGATAGCACATAGAAAGAACACATGGAAGAAGGAGACCACCAGTGAAAGACTTGCAAAGAAGGCAGCAGACCCCATGGGCCAGGTAGAGTCTCCACCTTGGTAGAAGCATGGAAGGTGGAAGAGGAAGAGGAAGAGAAAGGCAAGGGGAAAAGGAAGGAGAAGGAGGACAAGGGAAATAAAGAAAGAAGAGTAGGAAGCACCCAAGGAAACTGGTGGTCAAAGAGCCAGGCAAATGATAAGGAACAACAGATAGATCTGACTCTGGATGGGAGTCTGAAGGACTACCTTGCAGGGATAATCAAAGAAAATGGAGAAAAGGATCTTGAGGAAATGGAGGAGGCATTGTTAGAATTAAATGACAAAGGGACCCAGGGCCAAGAGTTGGGGTATTAGGAAAAGGGCGGAGGGGAGGCTGTGATGGAGGTTTTCCAGGCATGACTACAGGGATTCATGTACCACAGGGGTAAAAAGGAAATTTTGAAGTGGGAGTACATAGCTATGTTTGCGCTAGCTGACCAGGAGTCTGCAGAAAGGTATGCAGAGAGGGAGTCAGTGGACAGGTCTGAGATGGCAGTGGCACTAGCTTTAGTGGGTAAGACCACAGACAGCAAGTGCTATAGGGGCAAGACCTTTGATACCTGGATGGTCAGTTTCACTCATTTTAGTGACATTTCACTTCAGAAGCAACCTGAATTGGCCATACCATTGTTAACATAGTCAGCAACAATTCAGGATGTGTATAAAGCAAAAAGGGGCTATGGGTGGCATCTGTACGATGAGAGTTTCTGGCAATGTATGGAAGCTCAAGGGGGTATTTGCTGGAATGCCACACATGCAGATTTGTGGGTGAAGATTCTCATAGGCCAGGGGTCTGGGATTTTCGAAGGAACAAAGTGGGAGTGGAAGACATAATAAAGACATGTTGGAGTTACAATAAAAGCACATGCAGTTGTGTGAATTGCAAATTCAAGCACATTTGCTCAAAATCTGCAGGACAACACCCATTTTCTAGGTGCAGGAGCATAGGGGAGAAGATGGGGTTCCAGTAGTACTTGGGCCACCCTTTTGGGGGGACTCATGGGGAGCAAGGGGCAGAGTCGGAAACCAAGGTGGGAGAAGGAGGGGTTTTGGGTAGGGGGACTTTTGGAATGGGGCAGGGGACAGTGAGTGGGGAGGGCAGGAGCATGGGGGCAGGGGGTTTATGCTGGCCTGCACCCATCTGGCACAAAACCCTCTGGGCATGGATGGAGGGAGACCTGCATGGCTCAGCAAAAAAAAGGCTGCGGGGGGGGGGGTTTACATGAGATTTCAGTTTTCCCTATGAGGAGGAGAGGGAGGCCATGTAAGTGAAGAATTTTGGGTCGATAAAAGATATGGAGGAGTTGATTAGAAAGAAGATAGAGATGGAGACAGCAGCGAGCAGGGTCAATGAACCATTCCTGATACTCCACTGGTGTGAACTGTGGGTGTCTCCATTGAGTCTTGTATCCAAGAAGAAGCCCAGGGGATTCAACCTCATTCACATCCTGTCCTACCCCTAAGGGAGCACAGTGAATGATGCCATTCCTGATAAGGACAGATTGGTGTCATACGCCATGCTAGATCAAGCCATGTAGTTGATCAAAGAAGTGGATGGGGCATGGCTGGCAAAGACAGATCTCAAATTTACTTTCCAGCTACTACTTGTGAGTGCTGAAGATTGGGACCGTTTGGGTTTTCAGTTCGAAGGTGAATATTATTTTGACAAGGCAATGCCCATGGGTTGTCCAGTAACATGTGTAGCCTTCAAGCCTTTAACACCTGGTTACATTGGATGTTAGAGGACAGGTGGGGACACAAGGAGGCAACGCACTCTTTAGATGATTTCCTTCTGGTCAGCAGAGGCAGTCTGGGGGCAGACACAATGCTGAAGGAGTTTCAGAACATGTGCCAGACCCTAGGGGTACTGTTAGCCAGAGATGAAATAGAGGGACACATGAGGAAACTAGAGTTTCTGGACATTGAGGTGGATGCGGAAGCAGGGGTTTTCTGCTTTCCTCCAATAAAACTAAGAGGCTAAAGGAACTACTGGCACTGGTAAAATCCAAGAGGAGGGTACGGCTAATGATGGTGCAACAACTCCTCGGATATCTGAACTTTGCATGCAGGGTGGTGACCCCAGGGAGGGTTTTTACCCAGAGGTTAGCAAGGGACACAGGTAAAGACCAAGCTATCACACCACTGAGTAGACATCAAGAAAGGGGTTAAGCAGGACCTGGCTATCTGGGAGTGGTTTTTAGAGGAATACTATGGGGTCATATTCTGGAAAGATGACCTGCTGTACAACACAGATTTAGAGCTGTACACTTATTCAGCGGGGGCCCTAGGAATGGGGGCATATTTAAGGGGGGGAGTGAATTTTAGAGGAATGGTCAGGTAGGTGGGCAGAGGGAGATCTGATGAAGGAAATTACATTCTTAGAGATCTTTCTTATTTGGGTAGCTATGGTGGTATTGGGGAGGGGGATATTTTGGAACCAAAATATAATTTTTTGGTGCGATAATAAGGCAGAGGTGGAATTACTGAACTGACAGATGGGTTCCATAGACAGAGTCATGAGGTTAGTGAGACAGTTGGTTTTACAGGGAATTTTGCCTGAATCATAGAAATCTGATGGCACAAAAGGACCGTCTGGCCTATCGAGTCTGCCCCTTCCCCCCTTACTCATTACCTATGTCTCTGGACCTCCCTTTCCTCCACTTGCCAAACACTTATTTCTATCCCCTGCCCTCTTGAATCCCTCCACTATTTCTGCCCCCACTACTTCCTCCGGTAGTTGGCCTGAGGCCTACACTACCCTTCCATTGAGTAGCAACTTACTCACGTTGCCCTAAATCTTCCTCCCTCTAATTTTAGACTGTGCCCTCTAGTTTTAACACCCACCTTCCTCTTAAATAAGCTCCCACCCTTACCTTGTTGATACCCTTCACATACTTAAATGTCTCTATTATGTCTCCCCTCTCCCTTCTAGTCTCCAATGGGTACAGATCCATTTCCCTCCACCTCTCCTCATATGGCTTCCCCTGCATACCGTGCACCATCTTGGTTGCTCTTCTCTGCACCCTTTCAATCTCATCTATATCCTGGCGAAGGTGTGGTCTCCAGAACTGGACCCAATACTCCAGGTGAGGCCACACAATGTCTTTATAAAGAGGCAGCAGTACGTCCCTCCTTCTGCTTGTTATGCCCTTCCCAATGCACACCAATATTCAATTTGCCTTTTCCACCGCTTTGCTGCATTGATGACTTTGCTTGATACTATGATCCCCAGATCCGTCTCCTGCTCAGTTGGATTAATTACCTCCCCACCCCAGACTGTAAGCTGCTTGCAGGTTCCTATGACCCATGTGCATCACTGCACATTTTTTTGGCATTGAATGCCAGCTGCCAAGTTTCAAACCACCCTTCCAGAATCTTCAGGTCCTTCCTCATGGCCTCCACCACCACCCAGACGTGTCCACCCTATTGCAGATCTTCATATCATCTGCAAATAGGCACACCCTCCCCTCCAGCACATCCGCTATATCACTGATACAGATATTGAAAAGAAGGGGTCCCAGTATTAACCCCTGGGGCACCCCACTCATCACCCCATCTCCCTGGAATGTACCATATTAACCATAGCCCTCTGGATTCTGTGCTTCAACCATTTTTCACCCACCAAGTTATTTTCTGTCCCACCCCTATGCTTTCCAGTTTATTTATTAGTCTTCTGTGAGGGACAAAGTTGAACATCTACCTGAAGTCTAGATAAGACACATCCTCCACCCCCTCCCTGATCAACCACCTTCATCACCCAATCAAAGAACTCTATTAGGCTCATCTGACATGACCTCCCAGTTGTGAAGCCATGCTTCCTATTATCAAGTAGTCTGTTGTCTGTCAGGTAGTTCACCACTATTTCCTTTAATAGCACCTCCATTACCTTCTCCACCACCGAGGTGAGGCTGCGCAAGCGATAGTTTCCCGCCTCCTCCCTGCCTCCCTCCTTATGCAGTGGCACCACATCTGCCTTCTTCCTGTCAATTGGCACCCATCCTGTATCTAGAGACAAGTTAAACAGTCTCACCAGAGGTGCCACCAGCTCCTCCCTCAGTTCCCGGAGTACCCTAGAATGCAAGCCATTTGGCCCCATTGCATTGTCTACCTTCAGCCTACCTAGTTCTTCTTTTACTCTGCCCTTGCTGAATGGGCTGTGATCCACCCCTTTGCCATCCCCTTCCCTCTTCTTTAACTCAGATCCCTTCCCCTTCCCTTCCACTGTAAAGACCGAGCAAAAGTAGCTATTCAACACCCCTGTATTCTCAAAGTCTCCCTCCACCAGTACTCCCCCCCTTCCCCTCACCTTCACTATCCACTGCCTTGCCTTCCTCTTTTCATCCACATACCTAAAACAAGTTTTATCTCCCCTTTTGGCTTGCCTAGCAATTCTCTTTTCCATATGCACTTTTGCTGTCCTCATTTTTTGCCCTGCCACCCTTAGCTTCTCTCTGTGTTTCTCCCTGTGCTCACTCCTCTGTGTCTTCTTATATGTTCTGAAAGCCATCCTTCTTTCCCTAATTGCCCCCACCACCTCCCTGTTAAACCAGAGTGGCATCCTTTATCTTTTGTTTTTTTCCTACCCTCTTGATGCAGGGCTCCTTGGCTTTCAGTATCTCTCCCTTAATGCATTTCCATAATTCCTCCACACCCCCTATTAGCTCCCTACCTTCCATTTCCTCCCTGAAGATCTCCCTCATTCTTTCAAAGTTCACTCTCTGGAAGGCCAGAACCTTCATGTTGGTTTGATTTGCTTCCTTCCCTGTTTGTATCCTGAAACTCACTGCATTGTGATCGATCGCACCAAGGCAGTCTCCAACCTCCACTTCTTCCACACTATCCCTGTTGGTGAGGACCACGTCCAGTATGTTTTCGCCACTAGTGGGCTCCCTATCCAGCTGTTGCAGGAAAGCTCCCTGGAGTGATCCAAGTACCTCCCTGCTCCTGGCAGATGTTGCTGCTGGTATTACCCAGTTCATGTTGGGGAGGTTCAGGTCCCCCAGTATTAGGATCTCCCCTTTGAGTGCCATTCATTGTACCTCCATTTGTTGGGTACATTACTTTTTCTAATACTTTCTATTATGTTTAGAAAGTCATTCCAGGAAGCTCAGTGCAGTCACTAGCAAGGATGGAGACATACTAAAAAACTTTACACTTTACAATTATAGTTACTTATTTCTTTGTATACAAAAACAATACAAAAATAATAAGTAAGAATAACAGATAATATTTTTTGAAAGTAATGTTAGTTACTAGTTACTTTCAAATAAATGTAATCATTACAGTTACATATTTCTTTTTGTATAAAAAGACATAAGTAATTGTAACTGTAAGGTGTATTACTTTTTCCAGTACTTCTCCATCCTTGCTAGTGACTGCACAGAGCTTTCTGGAACAAGTTTCCAAAAGTAATAGAAAGTAACAGAAAAAGTAACTAACCCAACACTATGTACCTCTTGTACCATCTGCCTGTCCCCTTCCTCCCCCTGTGTTAGAGGCCTGTAAATCACACCCAGTCTTAAAGATGTCCACAACCTTTTTTCCAAAGTGGCACTCAGGACCTCCACCTCCCCCCATACCTCCTGGCCCTCCATCACTGTAATGTCTTCTTTGATGTACAATGCCACCCTTCCCTTTCTGCCAGCCCTGGCCCTTCTGAAAACCCTGTACCCTGGGACTTCTACCTCCCAGGATATAGTCACAGTGTCTAGACCCTCTTCCACTGTAATGGCTTCCAGGACCACCATTTTTTTCCCTAAACTTCCGGCATTTGTTGACAATCATTTCCACCATAAACCCCCTTCACCCTTCTCCTCTCTTGCTGCCCTACCTGTTCCTATTTCATGATTCATTTCTAGCTAGGCTATTCTCTGCTGCTCCTCCCTGCTCAGATTAAATGTAAACCCTCCCTTACGTAGCTATCTAATTTATTCTTCAAGACCCTTGTTCCCCCCTTGCTTAAATGTAACCTGTCAGGAGCATAAAGTTCCTCATTATCACATATCCTACCCGATTCCCCCACCAGTCTGAAACACATTTCCTTACTCCACCTCCTCAGCCACAATTTAAACTTATCAATTTTCCCCTTCTGTTCCATACTGGCTTTGGTACTGGCAGGACTTCAGAAAATGAGGCAGTTTTACCCTCCACCTGACAGACCCTATTCAGCTCCCTGAATCTAGCCTTTACCTCCATAGTGCTGTTATCCCCTAAATTATTTGTGACCAGATGCACCACAATGTGGGTGACCCCTCATGTTTCCTGGTGTATATTAAGCATGAGGCCTTGAGTGCATTGATACCCAGCATGCACTCAGCCCTAATAGCTCCATCGCCCCCACACCCATCCCTTAGTTGATTCTCTTAATTTTGGAGTCCCCCAATGTAGGGACTTTACTTTCCTGAGCCTCCTTGCATTCTAGGAATACTCTACTTGGCTGCTTCCAGTCTTGTTCTGTACTGCTATTCTCTATGGTTCTCACCCTCTCCCCTATAGTCCCTATTTGTCCACTGTCCCAGGCCTATATGCACCTCCGTCCATGCCATTTGATGACTTCCCTTCCATGGTCTTTCCCTCCCACTTATCTGCATCCCCTTGCCCTGTTACTACCTTTGCATCCCATCCATAACCTCTGCTGTGTTCACTATTCCTATTGCCCTTCACTGTTCCTTTCCAGCTCCTCACACCTCCTCTCTTTCCCACTTATCTCTTCATTGGCCCCTTCCTCCTCTTTCTCTCTTGAATTTTTCAACTTCCTTAAAGGTGCATGCCTATTTTTCAGGTCAATCCCACCCCCATCGACATATGTGCTACCCAATTTTCAACTTCCTTAAAGGTGTATGCCTATTTTTCAGGTCAATCCCACCCCCATCGACATATGGACACAAAGCACATTTTCTGGAGCTGGAAGGACACTACTTTCTTCAACTGAGCTGTGTGAGAAATTCTATATTGCACTTGATATCTGTAACACATGTGCACTTTTTCTTAATTCTGTGGGAGGTGAAACTAACTACCCTTGGTAATTGCTTTTTATTCACATATTAACTTAGTGTCTAACCAAGAAGGGGCTTGCAAACTCTGTTTATCTTGTTAGTAACTTCAGAAAGATTTAAATACTGCATTTGGGAAGGTCCTTGGAGGTAGCTAGATTGTCTACTAGGATTTGCTGACAGTTAAACTATTTTTAAATGAATTAAAGGTGGCTGAGGAGTTGAAAAAGAAACTTGCAAACTCTGCTTATCTTGGAAGTAACCTTATAAGTGTTTGAATACTACATTCTGGTTGTCCCTTTTGGGTAGCTGGATTGACTACTAGGATTTTGGGACAGAAACTATTTTTAAATAATTTACTGGTGCAGAGGAGTTTGTGATAGTTAAACTCTTTTAACAAAGTTACTGGGGTTAAGGAGTGGTCACAGAAAAACCTACAGTGTGAAACAGGAAAAGACAGTCTTTCAAGCAACAGAGGGTGGTGGATCTAGGTTTACGTTTGTTTGTTACAATTCTTAAGAGTTTCAGTGCAGGAAGAGTTTAAAGCACAGCTGACTTATTTTGGGGCTGACAGCTATCAGAGCACAAACCACCAGGCCTGTTTTGGGGCTGGGGAGGTTTATCTGTGTCTGACTTGGATGTGTGGATTTTTCTCTGTCTGATTAACAGGGTATTTCTCTATCAAATTGTTGTGTAGGGCATCTTGCTGACAGGAAGGCACTCATTGCAGCAGTGAGTCAGAGCTTTTAGCTGATTGTTTTGCGAGGGCACAGTTTTGGCCCAACCCTTCCACCCTCACCCCACCCACCACTGGAAATAGTTCCTTTATACCTGGGGTTCTGACATCATTTCCTCAAGAGTGCAAGGTGCATGTCACTGTCATATCCTCTCTACACACTGCACTGACAATATAAGCATACACATTGTATAATATAAATATATATCTATTTCTATATTACAAACCAATCACACACACACACAAAAAAAAATGTGGGGAGTAGTGCAATGTAATGGCTGTGGGGCAGCAGTCTTCTGGGAGTCTTTCTGGAGGCTGAGATGCTGCCCTATTTGCAGCAACTCTCTGCCCTGAGGGAGGAAGTTGCCCATCTTCAGGCCACACTGGACAATAGTACGGGGACCTTCCCCCAGGCCACACTGGACAGTAGGAAGGGAACCTCCCCCATCCAGGGATCACCAGAGCCACCACCACTTCCTCAGAGGTTGCAAAGAAAGCACGGCAGTTGGACCACAGTGGACTCAGGGAGGGTGAGGATGGTGGAACACAGGCATACCCAGTCAGTTGTTCCACACCACAATCCATACACCATTCTGGGGGAGCATAGATACACCCACAGAGGGGACTAAGGAGGGTGCAGACAACTGTCACAAGGGAGGCCCTCAGGAAGGAGGCAGAGGGCACCACAGGGAAAGAAAACAGCTCCTGGTGGAGGACTCAATTATTAGGGGAATAGAACTGGGGGAAGCAGGGAAAACTGAAGTAAGATGCCTGCCTGGTGCCATGGCTTGGAGGGACAGGAAGCACATCCTTAGGATCATGAGAACAGTTGCACGGGAGTCTGAGCTGGACATCATTGTCCACCTAGGGACAAATGACTTAGCTCATCATGAGATTAGAGCAATGCAGAAGGACTTTGTAGAGTTGAGGAGGGGCTTAAGATAAGTAGCACACACAGTATCTTTCTCAGAGGTAGTGCCTGTCAGTGGCATGGGTGAGGCGAGGGTACTTTGCACCATGCAGTTTAACAAATGGTTGAAAAAATGGTGAAGAGCACAGGGGTTTGGCTTCATTGGGAACTGGGGTTCCACCTTGAGGGACACCAGCCTATACTGGCAGGATGGTCTGCATCTGTCCAGGAAGGGAACAAGTCTTCGAGGCAATCGGTTTAAATGCTTCATTGGAAGCCTTTAAACTAGTCAAGGGGGGAGGCACTGATTAGCAGCAGGAAAATCCCAGCCTCCCCCTACAAAACAGGGTACTAAATGAGAAAAAGACCAAGGTAGAAAGGTCGGTGGGGGATGCCACTACAGAAGGTAAAGCCATCAAAAAATGGAGAGCAATGAGTACCAATGCCCATAGTCTGGGTAACAAACTTCCTGAATTAGTAGCCTTGATGGAGGAGGAAGATCTGGATATCATGGCAGTCACAGAAACATGGTACACACAGAACCATGACTGGGATGTAAACATACTAGGATACACTATCTATAGGAGGGAAAGGGAGGGTAAAAGGGGAGGAGGAGTAGCTCTCTGCATAAGAGAAGAAATCAAAGCAACAGAACAAAAGGGTAAACAGGGAGGAGAAGAAGCACTGTGGGTCAATTTGGAGGCAAGCAATGGCACCACAATCCGCACAGGGGTTGTATACAGACCCCCCTCTCAGGGGGAGGAAATGGACAAGGAAATGATAGAAAGTATACTTAGAATGGCAGATAAAGGGGAGATATTGCTGATGGGTGATCTGAATATGCCAGATGTTAACTGGAGTGCAGTTGCAGCAGCCACTTCTAAGAGTGGGGTTATTCTAGATGCCCTACAGGGGGCATGCCTTAGACAACTAGTATTGGAGCCCACTCAAGAGGGAGCAATCTTAGATCTGGTTCTCTCAAATGGAGATGAAGAGAGGATCACAGATGTAGAAGTGGGTAGCCATCTGGGAACTAGCGACCATGGTTCACAATAAACACAGCAATAGAGTCAAGCCATACAAAGACAAAGGTACTGGATTTTAGGAGGGCTGACTTTGCCAAAATGGGTGAATGCCTAAGGAATGCACTAGCAAATGGGCAGGAAGGAGGGGTGGAAGAACAATGGGGAATAATAAAAACTGCCATCACAGAGGTAACAAGCCTTTGTGTAAAGCAAATAAACAAACTGAAACGAGGTAAGAAACCACTATGGTTCTCAAAGGAAGTGGCAGTGAAGGTTCAAGAGAAAAAGAAAGCATTCAGGAAGTACAAGGAATCACAGAAGGAACAGGACAGAGAACTGTATCAGTTAAAGCAAAAGGAAGCTAGAAAGGCAGTCAGAACAGCAAAGGCCCAAACTGAGGAAAAGATAGCCAAATCAGTTTAGAAGGGGAATAAAACCTTTTATAGGTACATCAGGGAGTGAAGGAAGACCAAGGAGGGATAGTGGAGGCTTAATAAAGGGAGGAGGGTGGGCAGAGGGTGACTGTGAAAGGCAGAGATACTAAACAAATATTTTTGCTCAGTATTTACAAAGGAAGAGGGAGGTACCTAAAACAAACAGTAGAAACACTCTGGATACAGAAGTTGATACCAGCCCATTTACAGAATAAAGGGTTCTGAAAGAGCTCTTAAAACTGAAGGTGGACAAAGCAATGGGGCCTGATGGGATTCATCCCAGAATTCTAAAAGAACTAAGGGTAGAACTAGTGACACCACTGACCACCCTCTTTAACAAATCATGGGAGGATGGGGTGGTACCTGAGGACTGGAGGAGGGTAGATGTGATTCCCCTTCACAAAAGTGGGAGCAAGGCAGAAGCAGGAAACTACAGACCTGTTAGTTTAACCTCAGTGGTAGGGAAAATGATGGAATCACTTCTGAAGGAAAGAATTGTTGAGTATCTAGAGGCCAGAGGGCACAGGACCCAAGGCAGCATGGATTCACAGCGGAAGGTCATGTCAGACAAATCTGATAGATTTCTTTGATTGGGTGACCAAAGTAGTTGATCAGGAGGGGCTGTGGACATGGACTACCTAGACTTAGCAAGGCATTTGACACAGTCACACACAAAGATTAATACACAAGTTAGCCAGCCTGGGAGTGGGTCCCAAGATGACAGCCTGGGTAAAGAATTGGCTGGAGAATAGGACACAGAGAGTAATAGTAAATGGAGTCCACTCTGAAAAGGGGGTTAGTAGTGGGGTACCACAGGGTTCAGTATTAGGACGGTCCTCTTCAATGTCTTTATAGCGCATTGCAAGAGGACTGAAGAAAAAGTATGTCTCTTTGCAGATGACACAAAGATCTGCAACAGAGTTGATGCACAAAGATGGGTGAAAAGGATGAGAAGGGACTTGCAAGTTAGAGGAATGGTCAAATGTATGGTAGCTTAGATTCAATGCTAAGAAGTGCAAGGTAATGCACCTGGGAAACAAAAACCCAGGGGAAGAGTACACAATGGGGGTGAGATACTAACAACAACAAAAATGGAAAGGGACCTGGGGGTAGTCATATCAGATGACCTAAAGGTGGGCAAGCAATGTGAGAGGGCAGCAAGGAGGGCTGGGGGAATACTGGGATGCATAGGGAGAGGCATCATCAGTAGAAAACAAGAAGTTATTATCCCTCTGTACAGACAGCTGGTGAGACCACATCTGGAGTACTGCGTGCAGTTCTGGAGACCCAATCTCCGCAAAGACATAGACAGGATGGAAGTTGTCCAGAGGAGGGCACCTAAAATGGTGCAGGGTCTGCACCGGGAGACATATGAAGAGAGACTTAAGGAGCTTAATATGTATAGCCTCAAGGAAAGGAGGGAGAGGGGACATGTAGAAACTTTCAAGTACCTCAAGGGACCAACAAAGTCCAAGAGGGTAGCATCTTTCCAAAAAGAGGTATGCAGAACAAGGGGCACAATTTGGAAGATAGAGGGGGCAGCTCATAATTCAAGGAAGTATTTTTTCACAGAGAGGGTGGTGGATGTATGGAACAGCCTTCCAGAGGAGGTTGTGGAGTCAAAAACAGTGGTGGAATTCAAGCATGCATGGGACAGTCATAAGGCAATTCTAGGGGGTGGGGGTAGGAAGAAGTAGGCTGCTGGTTAACTAGGATCTGCAACTTATCCATCAGGTAGGGGAAATGGGCAGGCTGGGTGGGCCAAGCGGTCCTTATCTGCCGTCAAATTCTATGTTTCTATGTTTCTATATTGTTGCGTTGCTCTTCTTTTTTTTCTCCTCTGTCCTGTTCTTGTTTCTTGCTTTCTCCCTCCCCGCCCTCCCCATGCTCTTCCTACTTGGCCTCTTCTCCATATGTCATCCTTCTTTATTTCTCAAATTCAAAGCCAGGCACATAGAAGGCATTCACAATGAAGTAGTGGATAGCCTTTCCAGTCTTCAATGACACAGATTCAGGGCAGTGGCACCCAAAGCAGTGACCAGGAGAACTGAAGTACCTCCCCATTTATTGGAAAGTGGATGAAGAGAGCCAGACTGTTATACCAGAGCTGTTGGTTAGTCAACAAACTAAGGGCATATGAGGGCATGTGGAAGTTGTTCTATGAGTTCCGGCAGCAGAATGGTTTTGAGGTAAGTGTAGTGGTAACTGAAAGTCAGATCATAAGATTTGTAGTTCTGAAGTGGGATGAGGGTGCGGTTCACTCCACAATGGGTATGTATTTGGCAGGGATAGGGGTAGTCTGTGAAGTGCTGGGATGGGGGTGGCACCCACCAGGGTGCTGGCAGTCATGAAAATGATGCAGTGGTGGAAGAGGATGAAGGGAAAGACAGTGAACCACTTGAGACCAATAGAGGGAGATTAAATAAGAAAATTTTGGGAAGCTTGAAGTGCATATGCAGTTCCGTCTATGAGATGATGTTATTCAGGGCGTTATCCCTGGTGATGCAGTGGGGGGCTTTTAGAGTCAGTGAAGTAGTAGCTCATAATCATAGGGACAAACAAGGGGGCCTGCATTTGGAGGACATAAAATGGAGTAAGAGGGAAGTGGCAATTTACCTGAGTTGGTCCAAGATGGACCAGGCCAGATTAGGGGCCAAGATTAGGCTGGCAAGGGCTAGTGACCTGGAGAATTGTGCAGTCCAGGCAATGGAGTATATCAGAAAGTGAGGCCAACAGTGGCTGGTGCCTTTTTCATACACAGGAACGGATCAATGGTGTTGGCCTAACAAGTCACAGCAGTGGTAAGGAAAGGAATGGCTTTCATTGGGGAGGACACAGCTAGATTTTCCTTGCACTCATTTAGAATAGGGGCAGCATTGGAAGCAGCTGTTTGAGAGGAATCGGTGAAAGAAATTAATGAGCTGGGTAGATGGAATTGGCTTGTTACAAAAGATATATAAGGAAGTAGGTGATTGATATGATATGTTTTTGTTCCAGATGCTGGGCACAGAAGGATGGCTTGGATCATGGGGCACTCATTCATTTATTGGGCAGAGAAGTGAGCAGCATGTATGCCATGTGGGAGACAACTTGAGAGAGCAGCTAAGTCTGTCAGGCTTCACTGGAAAGGCATACAGGGAATGAGCTGGGGGCAACTGTTGCCACTAGTGGAGGAACAAAAACTTAGAGTATCTAAACTAGACTTACTTATACTGCATTTTGAGGGTAATGATTTTGGGAGTGTGGCAATGGATGGAATTGTTATTAGAAATCAAAATGGATATGGGTATAATCAGAGAATGGTGGCCAGGGGAGATGATAGCGTGGTTGGAGATTATTCCAAGACGTGTTTTGAGGCAGGCCAGAGATGTTAAGGCTATCAAAAAGGCAAGAAAAAGGCTTAATAGGAGGATGGTGGCATTTATGAGGGAGGTAGGGGACTATACATAGCACACGCTATTGCATATGACAGCCCTGCGGACTACAGGCAAGATTGGATACCTCTTTCCAAAGTAGACAAAGCATTATTTACCAATAAATTTGATGTGGCAATAGAGAAGTGGGAAAACAAGATGTGGGGTTTGGGGGTAGGCGCACCTTCCATTGCAGAGCAGGAGGTGCCCTAGTGGAAATAAGGGTGTGGGTGGAAGAGGCTTGGGGAGGGACAAGGGGTGGGGGGTGAGTAGCACCAGGCATGGACTGGGTCAACATCCAGCTCAGTCAGGCACATCAGAAAATGATTCCCTCAGGGAAGAGTTGAGGTGGGAATCAGGTGCACACCTGAGCCCAAACAAGACAGAAGTAAAAAACAGACAGCAGACATTAGAAGGGTATTGGGTTACACATTCAAGTCTGAGAAGACAAGCCACAGGACCAGAATTTTAAAGGATTGCTGTGTGGAAATGGGATGATTTTTGAAAGATGATATGTAAATAATTGTATCTATAAGGGGGGAAGAATGAATACGAGCAATGTAAAGTTGGATATGGATTTGAATATGTAAATAAACACATGCCAATTGAGTACCCACAACACTGTGTGTTGAGTATCATTCCATTAAGGAAATCCCAATGACAAAGACAGTTCAGATAAATTCCATTCTGCAGTTTAATACATTAATCCATAACACATGTAATTATTCCACAGTTCAGGGATCAGTTCTGTGGAGTTTCTTTCTGCTTCACTCTCGGGGTTTATATAGCATCAAAACTCTTGGGTGTGTGTAAATTCAAGTTTACACACACCCAGACTCATACTTTATTCTCTATTAATTAATGGTGTTAATTGTTTTTCTCTTTCAACACAGTTTGGTTAGTGCAGCACTTCTATTAGAGATACACAACACATACACTTCACACACACATGCACACACACACTTCACATACACACAATACATGCTCACACCACACACACATATATACCACACACACACTTCACACACACACACACACACACACACACAGCCTGCTTCTCCCTTTTTCTCTCTTTCTTTTTTTACTTTACAGTGGGAATGGCATTCTGGAAAGTTGCAGTCCATTGGCATAGCTGCAGAGTGTAAGACACTCTTGAAGGGTATGGGCAGCAGGATCAACCAGATTGATTTTTTCTTCCTTTAAGGTAGAAAATTCCATTCCATGATAAATATTTCTTAAGAAACTGTTATACTTTTAACTTCATCAAAAGAAGTAAAATACCCTTTTAATAATGCATTTCAGGTTACGTATGTTTTAACTTTGTTGTCCTCCTATGTGATTTTGCAATTAATAAACAAGTAATAGTGTCCTATTTTTCTTGTCAAGTCAAATCTGGTTAGAAAGAGCATAATATTTCCAGAATCATAACACATGCTCAGATTATTTTTACTCTCTTTCTCCAGGAAAGGTACACAGCTACAGCTTGTTCCTGGGTGTGTTTTTGGATCACAGGGAGGTTAAGTGATGAGGTCTGGTCATACAATATACAAGTAGAGCATGATGGAATCAAAATCCATTCTGTTGGATGAACAAACATGTTCACAGCTCTTTGCTTTAACCTCTAGGCTGTATTGCCAACTGATAATCAAAAACTTCACATTTCAATGCTGACCCCATGATGCCAGGCTAGTAGTTACATAGCCACATTTGCATCTTGTAAACTTGAGTTCACATCTGAAATTGTAAGAGAAAAGACTGTAAGAGAGAGGGAATAGAAAAAGGCAGAAGTTGGTGCTGAGGCAGCCCCAGAAATCTGCACTGATATGAACACAGACACGGTTTAGAAATCCTGATATGGGGCCTCAGTATCTGTTGGCAGCATAGAGCCAACCTTGAGATGTGTAGTTTTTGATGATCAGCTAGCAGTATAGCTTAGAGCAAGTGTTCTCAGACCTTGCCATGGTGAGCCTCCCCTACTGGACTGGAAAAAATTCCAGGCCTCCCCATGAGTCGTGACCACATTTGCATATGGCAGTAATCGTGTAAAAACTGACCATTAGCGCACTGCACATGCACCACACTAAATTGCACTTCTGGTCACCTTTTACATGATTACCACTGTGTCTTGCCAGATACCAGTAATGATGAATAACTCACAAAAGCACACATAGCCACTGTTAAATATAAAATGTGTGTTTATTGTTATAGTGTATTAAAAATGTATTGAAAATTCTGCTGCCTGTTAATCAAATAATGCCAATCTGTTTAGAAGGCAACCTGTGTGCCTATATTCATCCAATCAGCTGTTGTATTTTTGGTTTGACATTTGAAAGGAAGAGGCGCAAGTCATCTTCAACTTTAAGACATACCTGATACTTCATTTTTACTGCGGTTGGTGCTGAAAATCCAGATTCGCACAGATATGTTGAGGCAAAAGTACAGCAATAGCTCAATTTTTTTAGTGCTGGAAGCTAATTTCCAACTGACAACCAAAAGTTTGCAAGGGGCTGTTGAGCAAAAGAGACCTTCAAGGTTGGGTCTGTGGCCAGGCCAATGAGGCTCTCCTGTTCTTCTGGTGATAAGAATTCTGCTGAGCTTGTCCTGAAAATGAAGGGATTCCAGACCCACTGATCACTGTCCTCTCTGCTACATTCAGGAAAGTAGTTTTGAAGCTTGCCTTGCAATCCACTTAAATGTTCTACGATAAATTCTTTGACACTGTCAATTGAAAGCTCATTTTCATGAAGAAAATCTTCCAATGTTGATAATGTGGCAACTGATCCTTGCTGCACTCTTGTGGACTAAGTTCAAGCTTGGAACCAAATGCCTTGATCTTGTTCCGGATGGTGAAAACAATGGCGTCCCATCCTTGAAGTGACAGGTTAAGCTAGTTCAGTCTTTCGAAGATATCCGCCAAGTATGCAAGCAAAGCAAGCCAGTGTGGATTGTGGAAATGTTCCACAAGTGGAGAGTTACAGTCTGGAAGAGATATGCCGACTTCAACATTCAGGTCATAGAGGCAGGTTAGCACTTCCCCCGGGACAACTAGCGGACCTCAGTGTGCAACAGCAGTTGTGTGTTTCACTCCCATCTCTTCACACAGTACTGAAAACAGTCTGAAATTTACTGGATGTGCCTTGATGAAGTTCCCAGATTTCCCTGAATCAACCAAAACTTTGTTGAGATCAGTTGGAATCCTCTTGGCTACCAGAGCTTCCCTGTGAATCATGCAGTGGTTCCACACAGCACTGGGAACCACCACTTGTACCCTGGTCACCATCCTGCTGTATCTTTCAGTCATTGCACAATCTCCATCACTGCAAATACCAACACAATGACACCAATCAAGGCCTTCATTCTCAATGAAAGCATTCAGCAGGAAAAACAGCTCTTCCCCAGTTGCTCTCGCAGGAAGTTCATGGCAGAATAAAAACTCCTCCCAAAGATCTGTGTCCATGGCATACAAAGCATACACCAGATGCTGTGCAGCATCTGCTGTATCAGTGGACTCATCTATCTGCAGAGAGAAGAATGGGCTCTGATGAATGGAATCTATGATTTGACTCTTCTGCAGACATGTCCTCAATACAATGGCAAACTGTGTCATTTGAAAGAGGGACTGCATCGAGCTGTGTAGCTGCTTTTTCTCCAAGATCACTGCACACATTTCCTTTGCAGCAGGAATTAGCAGCTCTTCTCCAATGTTGTGTGGCTTCCCAGCTTTGGCAATTCTCATAGAGAGAAAATATGATGCTTCAACGGCTTTCGCAGGTACAGTCCAATGCTGCTCCACAACTTTTGTTTGCCCTCGTGGTTCACTCAGTTTTCTCTTGAAGAACTCCACTGGTTTTGAAAGTAAGCTGGGTTGCTTTTTTTCCAGATGACACCGTAGCTTGCAGGACCACATACTGTTTTGTGCCAGAACTGCTGGAACAAAGGCTTATAATATCACTTTTTGTAATGATGCACTTGGATTCATCTCGGGCCTTACCCAAAATTTATTTAATAAATTACCAAAAATAATAAATATTTACATGTGATATTATCCTATGCTCTCCAGATTCAAGAATAATGGTAAATGACATTGCGTACCACCCGTATAGTTATATGAAAAATATATGTTTTATTTACACCTATACAATGGTTATAAATATTCCTCATTAGCATACATATCAAGCCTAATCTTGTAAACATCAGCAAAATTGTTTCAGGAAATTCAGCAACTAATAAATTCTAGCAAATAAATAAGGTAAAGAAATAAGCAATACTTAGCATAATAAATGGTAACAGCTATACTACTTTTGTCATACTTAGTATTCAACATAACCTTCATGCATAAGAACATATACTTATAAGATCACTATCTCAGATTATTTTTGTATAAAACTTGTTTTAACTTTATTGCATATAAAATGTATTTTCTATGAGAACTAGCAACAACTCATTACATTAGTGGTTTGTACTGTACTTTTATAAAACTCAGTTTTAACGTTTCAAATCATGCACAAATCTTTAGTTCAAAGTGTTTAACCTATATACTCAGATTCTATAGTTAAGAGCAGATTCCCTCTTACTTTCCCAGATAAGCCAATTTAAATTACCAAGACTATTAATTAAAATTAGTGAAAGCAATTAAAAAGGAACACTTATGTTTCTGGTTGTAGAAGTGTTTTTTTCTCTTCTCCACTGAGAACTCTGGCTGAGTCTGGCTTTTGATGTAAATATTTCTTTGTCAGCTAACTTTGACCCTGGAACTTCTTTTAGCATGGATACACTCTGCAAGTTAAACCTTTGCTAAAAATCAGTTCTTGGCTTTGTAGAACACAGCTTCAATCTGCACAGTCCATAGCAATACTGGATTCAAATGACTTTCTTGTGACTAGCAAGTTGTTTTAACAACTGGAGCTTATTGACACGTTCATGTTGTGCATCTGCCTTTAAAACCTTGGGACAATAGACCTCTTTTTGCTCAGCACACTGTGTAGCTTGTGTGAGTCTTAAAAGTAAGCCTGTCTGGTTTTTAGCAGGCAACATTACTTGTCAAAATGCTCAGCAAATAACACAAATCTTGCTATAAACACAATAAAAATGTCATTGCATTTTTCTTGCACCTGGATATCTTCTGGCAGCATGCATACACTTTTGCCTATCCTTAGGCTGGTACCTGCATTTTAAACTGGTGTGGCCCAAAGTTCTTTGGCCTAGCATCAGTATAAAGCCATACAATTCTTAGTTAACTAAAGATAGGTCTTCCTACACCGATGGGTAGCTCAGATATAAGGAGTGGCCAGCAGTGTTTACGATTATAAAAACTGCTCTGGTGATGTCATTACCAGAATTGGATTGGTTTGAGTCGCTAGAAAGGTTGGGCATCTTAGAAGATAAATGGTGACATATGGACATGCCTCTTTAAGACAGCCCCTTCTCCTCAAACATATTTTTTTGGTCAAAATTATTTCTTTAAATAAAAGTCTTATTTACTAAAATGTGAACATTAAATGTGGATATTCAGGTGTTTTGCATTAAGCCAAACATTCTTGAAAAAGTCTGATATCTATAGTACGGATACTTTTAAACTACATTATTACGGTTATAACTTCATAATATTAATATAACTTTTCAAAACAAAACACTAATTTTACTCTTAATAGTCTAAGCTACAGAATGATATAAGATTGTAAGAAAAATTCATTCCTAAAGTCCTTAAAACATTATTTTTTTGTAGAGACACATAAGAGCCTTTGTTCTTTTCTTAAAGACATCAATCACTGTCAGAAAAGTTCATTCACTATAAGCTTTCAGATGGTATTTCTCTCTATAGCAACAAACTACATATTTAATATTCATCTTGTTAGACTACCTAAGATGTGAGCTATCAAAGGATACTAGATTTGTCTAATTCTCTAATAAGAAAACAATATTAAATGAATGATATTCAGAACTTTTGAATGCTTCATTCTGCAACTATAAAACTTGGAAAGCGTATTTATCATACTGTTGTCCAATAACTGTCCAATTTTCATAGCAGCAGTACACTGCATCTTTAAACTATGAATAAAACTTCTTATTTCTATATAGGGTAATGAGACTTTTAAAGTCTAAGGGCCAGATTTTCAAAGCTTTGCCCTGGGGCTAAATTACCATTGCCTAGTGGGCAAACTTAGCCCGGAGCACAAAGCAAGCTATATTGAAAAGAAAATAGCCCGGTGCTAATCCTGCTGAATATAGCAGTCTAAGGAAGCCGGGCAAACTGGTCCGGGAGTGCAGGGCAAAAATAGCTGGGAATAAGACAGCACTGAATATAGCAACAGGGAAGTGCAAACTGCAACTGCAGCTGATTAGATTCTGTAGCAAGCCAGTGTCTCACATCTTCTGCAAACATACCTCTCAATTCCCTGCCTCATAAATCAGGGACAAGGCTTACAAAAATCAGGGACAGAGATTTTAAATCAGGGACACATCTTACAAAGTGATAATATCCACTCAGGAAGCTGGTAGAAAGAGTGGTATAGTGTAAAATGCATTTTCTAAGGAAGAACACATCTGTAACATTAATATCTGACATTATTTTATACTGACAACCCCCACTGTTTGGTCATGGAAATACAATTGTAGGAGGGACAGAGTAAAATGTAGAGGTAAAAGCAAGGACATCCCTGAAAATCAGGGACAGTTGAAAGGTATGCAAACAACAATGTAAGCGCTCCTTCCTACCTTAGTCATCGGCCGGCCATGGTGGAGAGAGGAGGGCTGAGCCAGTCATCGGCTCTGTTCTCTGAATGTAATGGGATGAGCAGGGTGTCACTGCTGGGTGGGGTGACCGCTAGACTACCAGGGAAATCTAAGATATTTTTATTTTCTACGGGGATCAGGATATGTGTTTGGGGGTTGGGGGACCGCTAGACTACCAGGTAAATTAAAGATACATTTATGTTCTACAGGGGTCCAGATATGTGCTTGGGTGTGGGAGGGACCACTAGACTACCAGGGAAATTGAAGATATATTTAATTTCTACAGGGTTCAGGATACATGATTGGGGTGGGGGGACCACTACACTACCAGAGAAATTGAAGATACATTTATGTTCTACGGGGGTCAGGATACATGCTTGGGGTGTGGGGACTGCTAGGCTACCAGGGAAATTGAAGATATATTTATTTTCTACGGGGGTTAGGATATGTGCTTGGGGGTAGGAGACCTGTAGACTACCAGGGATATAACATCATAGAGCAGATACCAGGGACTGGGAATAGTGCTTTGGGGGGCACTGCCACCACATTACCGCCAGCTTTTTCACAGAGGTATTCAGCGCCATGCTACACGCTGCATTAATGCCTGTAGTATGGTGCTATACCTTTGAATATATCAGTGCACTGGCTTTCAGGGCCCTTCCACTCAGTCCCTCCCTTGCATTCATTATAATTTAGCATCGGCACTAACACCTAGCACTGGCACTAAATGTCCTTTTAAATATAGCAGTCGGGTGCAAATTCGGCACTAGTCCAGTGCAACGGATTTGCACCCTGTGCTACCCTTTGAATATCTGGCCCTTAGACATTTTTTTCTTCTTGGTGCAGCCAGTCACATGATCTCGTATATTGATCATAGCCGTGAATACCTAGCTCCATCTAAGACTTTCCCTGTGCAAACACATAAATCCTAATAAAAGTGTCTTCCCGGGAATGTGGAACGTGTAAGTTAGGCCCCATCTTATCTCTGTTCTACAGCTAGAGAACAGAGCCCTGAAATTTAGAACAGTCTCTTTAAAACCATTTTTTCTCTGAACTCTGAAGCTGAATCCATTTTAAATGGCATTATTTCCATTTTACTGTTTTTAAGACTTAATCAACATTAATCTTGATCAGAAATAAAAGTAAACATTTCCCATCTTAATACCATATAAAATCAGATAAAATAATAATGATAATTAAAAAAAATCTATTTTTGAAGATAAAAATAAAAAAAAAATTCCATCAAGGGTTTTGTCACTATAGAACCTCAGCAAACACCAGCACATACAATGCACTGGGGTTGTAGTGCATCACTGGTCCTGATCCAGGTGAATCCTAGTTTCAGATAGCCCTCATCATATCTTCTGGCGTTGCATTTTGCTTGAGGTTTTCTCTGCCCAACAGGCTCCACTTCCTCATACACGTGCTTTCTTCCAGTCACCAGAAAGCGACACATTCTTGGTCTTTAATGCAATGGGAAATTCACATTGATGAGAAGTTTACATTAATTAAGCCAGTCTGTGGCCAGACCATCCTGGGCATGCCCAAATGTTCCATCAGCACTACTACAGTTAAAGTACAACTGCTACAGACACAATACCCACCAAGAAGAACAAGAATATAGTACTTTTCATACACAGTGTATCCTAAAGCACTGAAGAAGCAATGGTAGACTGGTAGTGAAGTGACTGAATTTGAAGTGGTGACCATATTGCACAACAACCACATACAGCCTAGACAATTACATGAACCTATTTTATGGTACACAAGAGGAACACTGAGCTGTCCCCTATAATTTGCAAAGAGTTCCTTGGTTTATTTTACTTTCACCTGGACACCCACCAGGATGGGTAGAATAAGAGCTCAGTTTGACATCACATCTGAATGGTGGCATCCCCAGCAGTACTGTAGCCCCCAATACAGCACTTGGATTCCAGTGTTTTTGGCATGAATCCAATCTTGGTGTGGGATGAGAACCCATGACCCTCTGGTCCACAGGCAGATGTAACAGCAACTGAGGCACACTGACAAGAAGAACACCATTTATTAATTGAAGCACATTTTGAAGAAAGAAGAAGACAGAAGAAAGTAATATCTGAATATCAAGACTAGGCAGTCGCATCCATATTAAATCAGGCAACTGTTAGTAGCAGCTCTGGCAGGACCAAAACAAGATTGTTGCTTTGTGCCACTTTGTAAATGTCCCTCCCAACAGAGCTCCAGTAGGATCAGATCAGGAGTGCATGACTGCAGGTCCACAGCAGCACTTTGTAACCTGTAATCAGCCACCCCAACAAAGCTCTGGTAGTACCAGATCAGAATGGTGGAGGCTGTCCATAGGATGGAATCCAAAATGGTGCAGGGTCTGCACCAGAAGACATATGAAAAGAGACTAAAGGGGTATAATATGTATAGCCTCAAGCAAAGGAGAGGGGGACATGATAGAAACTTTCAAGTACCTTGTGGGAATCAATAAAGTTCAAGAAGGTAGCATCTTTCAGAGAAAGAGATGTGCAAGAACAAGGGGACACAATTTGAAGATAGAGGGGGGAGGGCTCAGAGGTTATGTAAGGAAGTATTTTTCACAGAGAGGGTTATGGATGTATAGAACAGCCTTCCTGAGGAGGTCATGGAGTCAAAAAAAGTGGGGGAATGTAAGAATGCATGGGACGTACATAAGGCAACTGTAGTGGGGGGTAGGAGGAAGTAGGCTGTTGGTTAACTGGGATCTGCAGCTTAACCATTAGGTAGGGAAATGGGCAGACTAGGTGAGCCAAGCAGTCCTTATCTACCATCAAATACTATGTTTCTGTGTTTCAAACATTCTCATTTGTCACTTTCGCATGCCAAGTCATCACTACGTCACTCACAGTTCCCAAGTTAGGCAGTCTTGTGCTTCACTGCAACCCTTCTCCAACTCAAGCCAGGCCAGCACACCACCCCACAGATTCCATGCACCTTCACTGACCTCACCATAGCAACTGCCATCAGCTTGTGCCCTGGTCTTTAAAGCAAAAGTGCCACCCAGAGAGATAATGTACTGTGCAGTCAGCTCAATGTCTCATTTTAAGTACACATAACACTCATGCAGTGACAAAATAGTTGAGGCGTACCTCAACCAATCCTAGCACAACATCTTATGCAAAAGGCCTTGAGAAATGGGTGGCTTGGATTCAAGATCATGCTGATGTGGTTTGCGTGCTCTTCAGTGCTCTTCAGTGCTCTGAGGCAGAGGGAGTTAAACTTTAGAGTAGGGACCCAGCTGATGGGCGGACTACCTCAACCTGGGAGCTGGGTGACTTCACAGCAGGGCCCTGCTCTGAATACCAAGAGACCCCCACTCCTTCACTGAGCCTATTTTGGGCTGATGCACTCCATGTAAAGGTAAGCCATGAGCACAGCCTTCACTCCATGCTGTCCACCACACAGGCAAGACACTGGGGTTTTGGGGGGGAAGCATAGTAGAAATTTCTTCATATTTACCATGGTTTTCTTATCTGATAGTTCCAGCATTGTCAGTGGGATATTCATATGAGAATACATATGAGATAATTGCTCCAAAGCCTCCCAACCTACCCACATATACAGGCACAAGATTCCAACAACACACAATTTGAACCCCCACAGCACGCATAGATAAGACAAATAATGTTTTTGCAGCAAAGGTTCTTGGATGAGTTGGGGGTTGCTCCTTAAGACCTGAGGAATCCTCTCACCCCCCAAGCTACACCAGCTGACTCGTCACTCCCAAAAACAACAAGAACAAAAAAAACACCACCATTTGATCCCCACATCACACAAGAAATGAAAATTATGCTTTTGTAGTGAAGGGTCTTGTTTGGGTTGGAGAGGCATTCCTTAAGACCTGAAGAAGCCTCTCACATCCAAGCTACACCAGCAGCCCACCCCCACAAAAAAGGGAACTATTTTAGCAGCAGAGAACTATCATATATATGCCCCCAATCTACACCTGCAGAACCTTCACTCACAAAACAGTCAAAACCATGATTATATAACCCCCTCAAGCAAAACCACCAGGTCCATCACTCCAAAAACAGTAACAGAAACAACTTTGAATTTTCAGATTCATCAATCCCACAAAACAGAAACATCCAAAAGTCCCCACAGCCCAAACCCCCAAGATGAAGGTCCATCATTGTAGCACCCATCCAGTCATCACATGACTTCCTTTTGTGGCATTTCAACCATACCCCCTCCCATAAATACAAATAAATTAGACATAGAAATGTAATGAACCACCTATTTTAGAATTTAGAAGCAATCCTTTCTGTGAAATAGTTAGCTCTGTCTGTGTACACTCCCCTGTTTCCAGTAATAATGTGCATGGAATCTGCTGGTTGAGAGGATCAGAGCATACATTTGGAGTCCCATTTTCACTGCAGCAGATAAATATCCCAACCTTACAGCCCCTTCCGTAGAACTCAATCCTTGCATCCCTTTGGGGGGGGGGGTTCAAATGAACTTCTCTGTGGCAGATTAAAGCCCCAACTTTATAGCCTCTTCCTTACAACCCCTCCAAGATGAATGGGGGGTAAAGAACATTATTTTTGGTAGCAGATAAAACCCCCAACCTTACAGCCCTTTCCTTAGAACTCCATCCTTGCAACCCCTCAATGGGGGGAGTTTCAAATTAACTTTTTTTTGTGGCAGATTAAAGCCCCAACATTACAGCCCCTCCGTGATGAGGGGAGAAATGAATATTTTTTCAGCAGCATATTAAAACCCCAGCATTGCAGCCCCCCAGCCTCTGCAGCAAAAACCCTGCATTAACCAACCCCTTCATCAAAAAAAAACAACAAAAAAAAACATCCTTACCAGCCCATTCAGCTACAGATGACTTGGTAGTGTGCAGTTCTATAATCCAGATGGTGGCCTAGAAGTCAGAGACCAACACACATGGAGGATGAGTCAGAGGAATGCACAGACAATGATTGGAGTCGGCTCAGGCGGTTCTTGAGGTGGCATGTCCCCGGTCCGAATTTCAGGCGCAAACATTCCGATTCAGCAGACTTTCAGGAGATAGGAAAAATAATCATACTGGCATGCTGCTTTATTGCCAGAACTGTTTGGTAGCACAGGGAGAGTGGCAGCTGATTGGCCAAAAAAGCCTGCCAGTCATTGGCTTGGAATTGATGGCATATGATTGGCTGCACTCACCTCCCTTCTCATTAGCTGCTATTCATGTGCTCCTCATTGGTCTTGTACAGATCATCTCCTGCCTCCCTATTCGTGGGCTTGTGATACCCTCCTAGCCCCTCTAGTTCTGATGCTCTGACTCATATTTCTCCCAGCACTGGAACAAGGAAGTTGGCACCTCTCATCAAGGTGCTATTAGCACCTCATCAGCTCATCTTGCCTGCAGGGAGTAAATGCTGGGTTACAAGACAAAGGTGGGGGGGGCATTGTTAAAGATAGGATGGGGGATGTGTGCTTAGTACAGCATCACAGAGGCTCCATTTTCATTTTGGCTGCATGCTTTTGGCATGTCTTTCAGCCAAGCCTCCGCACCTCCCCTGAAAGCAGCTCATGCCTCCTCAGGGAGGTGTCTCACCATTTGAGAACCCCTAGCCTAAAGGTTAAAGCAACCCTAAAGATGGGCTATTTTTACTATCAGTTTGAGATGTAAAGGTGATAACTAACTAGTTTCAATGCACATACAAAACAAGTATTAATAATGTATAAGTGTTATAATAAAACCTTAAAACACACTTAATAAAACAGACAATTTCCTATTTAACCTACAGCCAATGGAGGGCAAAGATCCTTGGTGACACCATTTCCTGTCAGGAGCCTAAAGCATATGGCTGCCCCCAGCCCTTAATTACAGGCTGATTTACATATGAATAACTCTGAACTGCAAAGACTAACAGATAATCGTAATGGCTCATTCAAATTAGCTGTTTATGGTATTTCAGACATTAAGAAACCCTGTTGATGACAGTTCCCCTTTAAGTAATCAATACACTGTGCTGCTTCTTGGTCAATTTCATCCCAAAATAATAAATATACCATCAATTCATTAAAAAAATGATGTTAAGGTAATAATAGGGTAATAGATAGGACTGGGCAAAATTTATCTTCTGCCAGTGAAGTTCTAATTTTGCTTCTGATGTATGTCATGAAATTTCAATAAATATTTTGTGAAATTTTGCCAAAATTGTAGTTTCAGTTATTTCCATCTAATTTAAAATATATTTTTCCACATTGCACCAAGGTTGGTATGATGACTTTACCAATGTCCACACATAAGTGTACCAATGTTTCAGATCTCTTATTAAAGGTGATTATGTTTTAAGCCTCCAAACATTAAAGTTAGATTACACAATTACAGTATATAAACTAAAAGTTTTAGTCCAAATTGCACTGCATTTGGTATGAGGGCGTTACCGAGGTTCATAAAGAGATGCATCAAGCTGTAGCTCTCTCTATTTAAAGGTAACTGAGTTATAAGCCACCAAATGTTCAGAACATTTAACAATTACATTTCACTGTTATATAAACTGCAGGCATTTAAGTCCATATAACTTTAAAACTAAAGAACAGAATATCACCAATTTTATTAGGTTTACTGACCCTAAATATTATGCTTTGAGGCCTCCCCCATGGCCCAGTAGCAGATCATTGTGCTGCCATGTTGACAACCAAGGTTCAAAAGTAATCCCAGGAAGTCATCTTGGGAGGCAGATCATGGCCAAGATAGCTGTCACGCAGCAATTCATCTTGTTTGGGGGAGGATTGATGGCAGGTTCCACCAACACAGCCAGGCAGTGCCAGGAATCTTGATCCTGTCACTGGAGAAGCCGTGGCTATGTGAGGCTAACAGAGGCATTGCCCCAACATTGATTTTTTTTATTTGATTTTTATTTGTATATGGGTAAGCATACAATCCCTTTTACAGGTGCGACCCATGGTCAATCAAATACATACAAAAACTATATCAGACAGATTATACTTCATACAAAACATATTAAATAAGAATACAAATTCCACATCTAAGTAAAATCACAACTAGGTGTAAGTTTAAAAACCCCAATACAATTTAAACTCTTATACAGATCTGCGTCACAAGGGCCATGGTTCCATGGCTAATATATACATTCAGTAAGTATCAATCTAGAAAACAGCTACACTTAGACAAATTCATAAAGTATGTTTTCAAGGCTGCTGTAAACAACCCATAACTACCCATACCTCTAATACGTAATGGAATATTGTTCCATATTGTTGGTGCGATAGTATGCATACAATCGCTGTCCTCTTGAAGTATGCATAAATGGGATTCTAAACATTTTTGGGGGGTCCCCTGATAATCTAGAATGTAATTTAAAACTGGAAATCTCAAGTTTTTTTTTTTTTTTAGTTTTAAAGGTACCCCTGTTTGTTGTATTTTATAAACAAATTTAGACATTTCGTACTTATGATAATATTTGACTGATAACCATCCAAGATTTTTCAATATAGTACAATGATGTACATTATTAGATGTTAATAAAGCAGATCTTCCAATTTTGTGCAGCAGTACCAATTTCTGCTTTATAATACTGTAAGGAGCATTGTCCACCAGTATGGAAGCATAGTTCAAAATGGGCAAAAAACATTAGTTAGCAATTGCCAAACATGCCTCATCTGTCAAAAAGCTGCTCAGCCTGTATAATAAAGCAATTTTGGAATGAATTTTAGATGTAATAGCAAGTATATGTGACTCATATGTTACTGTAGTATTTAAAACTACCCCCAAATACTTAAAGCTATTTACATTTTCATACAAAACCCCATCTAACAACTCAACGTGTAAACTAGAACTAATAGCTTTTAACTTGGCAGGAGTACCAAATACCATAATTATTGTTTTTTGCTTATTTAATACTAATTTATTTATCACCCGATTTTGCATTGCCTTAAGTTCCTTGGTCAGAGTTATATTAAGTTCTGATAATACTCCCCCATGGCAAAAGACAACAGTGTCATCTACATACATAACCACATTTGCATCCTTAATAGATGAAATAACAGAATCAAAGAAAATAGAAAATAAATTTGGCCCCATTATGGAGCCCTGGGGGACTCCACACTTGACCAAAGCCTTATCCAATAAACTACTTCCAATCTTTATGATCTGAAACCTGTTTGAAAGATAATTTGATATGCAAAGCAATGCTGGTGTCTCCACTCCAATATACTTGAGTCTCTTGACTAGAAGGGAGTGGTCCACCAAATTGAATGCCTTGGTCAAGTCCATGAATGTGGTCCCAGTCAGGCACCCCCTCTCCATGCCCTCATGGACCGTGCTCATGAACTTGACCAAGGCATTCTCAACACCCCTCCCCTTCCTGAAACCATGCTCACATTGTGATAATAGACCATATGTTTCCATATAGTCAGTTAATTGCCCCAAAATAATATTTTCCTGAAATTTAGATAGAGCTGACAGAATAGAGATTGGGCTGTAAATTGTGAATTTACTAGTTGAACCTGCCTTAGGGATCAGTATTACATATGAATATTTTCACAAGTCAGGTACTTCTCCGAAACAGAAAGACAGGTTAAAAATCAAACTGACAGGATATGCTAGCTCTGCTGAAGCTAAATGTAGCAATTCGGGAGACAGATCATCAAAACCACAGGATTTGTCTGTCTTAAGTTGTTTCAAGAGTTTATACACCACTGAGTGCATAACTGCCTTTATGTAAAATGTTGGATTATCCATACAGCCCCCTGCATTATCAACTAAACCAGATTTATATTGTGCTCTATAGTGATCCAGGTCTGTAAATAGTGTATTAAATTATTTTACCACTGCCAAAGGATCTGTTAACTTTTCACTGCCCTTATTCATGTGAAACTTTAACTCATACCGAGGATCTATCATATTATTAACGGTTTTCCAAAATTTAGCACTATTTGTCAATCCCGCTGTCTGCTGTTGCCTCAGATATTGAGCCTTTGCTTTTTTGATCTCAATCTTACATCTGTTCCTTAAACACCTATAATTCTGTAGGTTTACAGTTGTTTGATTGTTCCTGTAAAGTTTCCATAATTTGTCCCGTTCCTTCATTAGTTTAAATAAAGACAATGATAACCATTTGGATTCTTTACCTCTGACACGTCTTTTAATAAAAGGGGCATGCATGTCCAGTACCCTAGTAAACTGTTATAAAAAATAATGCAGTGCACAATTGACATCAGGCATTATTTCAAGAAAAGACCAATCTATATTCCATAGGCTGTCTCTAAATCCAAAAGCTTCAAAACCTGAAAAGTTTCGGAACTCAGAAACCATACATTTAACATGGGAGATGAGAGGGGAAAAAATGCTGGAGAAAAAACCCATATCAACCTGAATGATGGCTGTGTTTACCCTGATCAGGGTATATCACTGTGAACAGGGTATATACCTGAGAGAGAAGCTGCTTGCTGAGAGAAAAACCTATACGAATAAAAAAAATATGCTCTGTGTCAGCTCTCTAATCTCTTGCTCAAAAGTTGGCTAAGTTATAAGCAGTCAAAACTTCCAAAATAACATTAGTAATTAAAGTTGAATTTCATGAGCTTTCGCGCAATTGTAAAATGTCGTGTTACTTTCATTAAAGCCATGTCCATACATTTCCCCAACCATACACTTTAGTTGCCATTGTAGATGAAGGTAAAGGCTGGGTGAAGTGGCAATAAGATAGCATTCATAAGAAGCTTCATAGTAAAATGAAAGTTGTGCCAAGTGTCAGGTCACTATCATGAGTGACAAGCCATGAAGAATAGTCATGGATATCACTATACACTAGCTTGAATTCTTGCAATATACCAGGTAAACACTAGAGCTCATTGCTTGTAGAAGCACATGTACATGCAGCACTGTTTCTGTACAATGTCACCTGCTGACTCTTTAACAACCCTGTGGATAACAATATATAGTTTTTTATTTGAAAAGAGTGGCATCAAGTGACGTCAAGCATAAGCCTTACAACTGGTTAGGACTAGGGGGGTTGGAAGAAGTAGGCTGTTGGTTAACTAGAATCTGCAGCTTATCCACTAGGTAGGGAACTGGGCAGACTAGGTGGGTCAAGTAGTCCTTATCTGCTGTCAAAGTCTATATTTCACTGTTTCTAGGTGGTGTGCAAGGTCTGCAAACTTCACTCCATAAAACATGTTGTGAATTACACTCAATTCGTGAAGTGCAATTCATGAAATTCTCCAATTTGATGAGCACCTGATCGAATGCAAAGTGTGGAATTTCTGATTGGTGCCAGTGATCAGTGACAGTGAGATGGGAGGGGGACTACTAGACACCAGGGATTACACATTAAATTCATTTTACTGAGGCTGATGATTGGCTGGTGAAGTGTGGTTCCGTTAGACACCAGGGGTCAGATTTTCAAAGCTTTTAAATGATGCAAGGTACTTGCATCCAACATGTTGGATGCAAGAAGGACCTTGCACCATGGTTAGTGCCCCAAGCTATTTTAGAAAGCAGCCTGCATCAATCAGCAGGCTGCTTGCAATTCAACGCAAAGCGCAAGACTTTTGTGCCACAAAAGTACTGCAGCATGGCGATAGGGGTCTTTGTGGCAGTCCCTGGCTGCCACAACCTCATAGTCACTTTTTAAAAGCTCTCCCTAGGTCAGTAGTCAAGTACCATTAGACCAGCTGAGGGCTGGTCTAATGGTACTTAGACATCCCCTGGGAGAGATTTCCACAGTGTGTGTGTCCCCAGCCCTGTTCTGCTCCTACACTGAAAATGATATCTACTGCAGCAAGACAATACCTGGTGATCCAGTGGTTTCTTCTTCTCACCTCTACCTGCCCATACCATCAGTGTACGACCCATCACTCCCCGGTGATCTAGTGGTCCCCCCACCCTGGCACATAGTGCCCACCACCTTGCTCCCCCAATCCCAGGACATTATCCAGTGACCAGCACTGCCCTCTGCACAGCTCCACAGCTGGCCACTGAATGAACAGTCAGAGTGCATACTGTATACAGTACATGCTCTGACCGGTCATTTGGTGGTCAGCCTTGGTGATGTGCAGAGAGCTCAGCTGGTCACTGGATACTGTCCAGGATTGTGAGGGGGTTGGGAGGAGTGGGCTGGAGGGTGCTATGTGCCTGGGTGGGGGGATAGCTAGATCACTAGGTAGTGTTGTGTCATTGCACTGGTGTGTAGGGGCAGATTGGGTTGGGGAGGGGGGCACTGGATCACCATGGAGTGATAGGTCATTACACTGATATGTAGGATCAGGGTGAGGGAGGGGGAAGCCACTATGGATTGTTACAGTTAGGATCTGGCACATCTGGGCATGACAGGGGGGCAGCACCCAGTAGCCATCTAAGGGTGCAGCTGCCACCCCACCACCATGCAGCAGTTGTGGCACTCCTTCTGGGTATGCCATTGGTTTGGTGCAGCACCTCCATTGCTGCAAGCAGTGAGTCTTAGATGCCGGGACCCTGTCCCACTGAAAATCAGGCACAGGGTCCTGGCCACATTGGCACTTGGTGCAAGCTGCCATTGTAGCAGCTTGTGACTAGGTTTTGAAAATCTGGCCACAGGGATTTATTTAGAAACATTAATAATGTGGCAATGACTAGTGCCAGCGATTGACGAGGGTGGGGGGTGGATCACTAGACATCAGGGATAGAAACAATTAATTTTGCTAAGGCTGATGATTGGTGATAGGAGGCTTGCGACCATGGGGGTACTGGGATTGTCATTTCTAACTTCTCCATGCTTTGTTTTTTTTAAAATGCAATTTGCACTTAAAAAAATCCCAAAAGCAAGGCAAAGCTACAAATGATGATTTTTTTTGTTAAGTGGGTCAACTTCACAAAGTGACCCAGATAGGCAAATTTGGTCACTTCACCCCAAAGTTCACCAGTAAAGTAAAACTTCACTGCATCTCTAGTTGCAACTTAGGCCCTTGTGACAGAAGTATCTGGATGTCTTTAGTCATGATGAAGCATGATGCTGGGCATCACAGTCACAGAAGTGTTGGAGAGGTATTGTAGGTTTATGATGATAAAGCATGTAAGGTGATTAAGCGGTGATAAGCACTGATGTGTGAAGTCTTCAAACTTTGCTCCATGAAATATTTTTTTTACAAATTGTGCTCAATTCGCAAAGCACAATTCAATAAATTCACCAATTCACGGAATGCAGGATCAAATGTGAAGTGTGGAATTTTGTGGGTGAAATTCCACACTTTGCTCACTAACCTTGGCCACAATGTAAAAAAAAAACATATATATAAATCTCTGGTGTTTAGTAGTCCCCCCGACCAATCACCAGCCACAAACAAATCCTTGGTGTCAAGTGGTCCATCCCTGCCAATCACCGGCCAGTCAGCCACAATGTGAAAATACATGTGCATATTTTTAAAATTAAATCCTTGGGATCTAGTCGTGCCTCCAACCCACCGTCGCTGGCTGTCACATTACTTATATTTTTAAAATAAATCCCTGGTGTCTAGTGGACTCCTCACCCCACCCTCCAATCATCGGCTACAGTATAATTTATTTAATGTGTAACTCTCTGTCATCTAGTGGACCCCCACCCAACCCACTGATCGTTGGCCCCAGTAAAATGAATTTAATGTGTAAATCCCTGGTGTTTAGTGATCCCCCAACCTGCCATTGCTGATTGCTGGCACCAGTCAGTGTAATGTTACTAATGTTTTTAAATAAATCCCTGGTGTCCAGTGGACCCCCCCACCCAGTCAGGTAGTGCCTCCCACCCTGCTTCTCCTCCCCACTCCAACCCTGAGCATGGCTGACCAGCACAGCCCTCCACTCTCCACCATGGCTGGCAGCTCAACCGAGCAGAAATGAATGAGTGCATACATTTCTGCTCAGTTGGGTGGCTAGCCATGGTGGAGAACGGAGAGCTGTGCTGGTTGCTAACTCACGCCTGGTGCAAGGGGCAGTGGGTGAGGGCACTACCTGATGGGGTGGGTGGGTGGGGTCCAACTGACACCAGAGATTTATTTAAACATTAGTAAAGTTACACTGATTGTCAAATTATGATAACCTTAAATTTAATTAAACCGAGTTTTGACTTGATATAAAAGAAAAGGTTTGTGAACTTGAAAGAAATAGATGGGAAAGACACAAAGTACTTATTAATGTTAAAAATCTTTAATTAAGTGCTGTATGTGTTGTAAAAAATTATGGCTCATCATTATTGTGTATTTCCCTTTTTCAGATCTTTTGCACCTTTGCCATTTGACAAAGAAATACCATGATGATCCACCTTTTTAGCAGCATGGTACAAGCTTTGCTTGACCTTTATTTCACACTCTTCCCTCTTTGTGTCCTTTCCATCTATTTTTTTTAAGTTCCCAAACCTTTATCTTTCCTTATCCATCATTTTTCAGACTTGATCTTTTACAGTTATCTTGACCTTCCTTAATCTACACTGTTGCTTGACATAATCTGGTTCTTAAATATTTGCACATGTATTGTATAGTATCTTGCTTGTTTCATATCAAGTCAAAACTCTGTTTAATTAAATTTAAGATTATTAAGGACATAATACACACAGAGGTATTTACCTGTTATTAATATTATTGTAGCACTATAATTTGGCAGCCTTAACTGATTGGTGCAAGTGATCAGCGATGACAGGTTAGGGAAGAGGACCACTAGACAGCAGGGTTTACATGTTAAATTAATATTACTGGGGCTGATGCTTGGCAGGTGGGTGAGGTGGGGGTCCACTAGACACCAGGGATTTATTTTAAAACATTAGTAATGTGACAAAACTGGTGCCAGCGATCAGCGAGGGCAGGGGTGGGGTCAGGGAACCACTAGACACCAGAGATTTAAACAATTAATTTTACTGAGGCCGGTGATTGGCGGGGGGAGGGCTGGTGATTGGGGGGCACTAGGATTGCCATTTCTAACTTCTCTTCTCTTTGCTTTTTTAAGTGTTATTTGCAATTAAAAAAATCCCAAAAGAAAGATGAAGCTAAAAATGGTTAATTTTTTGTTAAGTGGGTTGACTTTGTGAAGTGATCCACATAGGAGAATTTGGTCACTTCACCCAAAATTTGCCAGCAATATAAAACTTTGCTCCATCTCTAGTGATAAGTACTTATCATTACCTATGATGTGTCCTTGAATTTTTGAGGAAATTTTGCCAAGTAGTAATTTTTATAGTATCCACAATAAATTGTAACCTACTAAGCCACATGTACCCAGCGTAATTAGATTCCTGGATATATTTACTTTGGAATGCATATCAGATCTTCAGTGTATACCTACAATAGCAGTAAACATGTTTACACAATTTAACAAATAATTAAATTAAGAAATTTTGAACTCCTGTAACTTGCAATTTACACAACCAGTACCTCTATATTTACCAGTTTATATGATTCTTTCAAAAATGTATGCACATACATTTTAAATTTTCTAGCACCCAAGGTGAATAAGTTGTAAGCGGAGAAATATTTTCAGACATGTTCACATGAATAAGTAATTGCTGGACTTTGAGCCCCTATAATTTCCCTACCACTCATTCACATGTCATGAAACTTGGTATCCATTTAAGTTATTAAAACGCAATACACATGCCACATTTCAGAGCTCTAATGTTAATACTAACCAAGTTATGATCATTAAAGAATGTTGGAAAAGTCCACAACATTACATGAAAATTACACAGAATCAGCATTTGCGAATTACACTAGGCCATTGTCATAGACAAGCCACAAAATGCCTTGAAATGCTGAGTTAGGCTAAGAAAATGGAGTTTGCCTGTTAAATGGCAGACCAAATTGTCCTGGTGGAACTGCCCAATGTTCCTTATAGGGAAAAAAGCAAGGGAAGGAAAGGGGGTGGGGTTGGAGGGGGATGATCAGAATGACAAATAAGGGGAGGGACCAACAGGGACTGTGAGTCACAAGGTGGCATCACAAAATGGAAGGGGTCAAGATATTGGAGGCATGGAGTGGGATAGGTCAGGAGCAAGAGGGGAGGGTCAGGAGCACGTCCTTCTTAATGGGATGAGTACAGAGTTTCAGCCTCTTTTGCTGTTGTTCTCTTAGTTTACAGGGAGCAGCACATCAGATTGGCGAGGAGAGATATAGCTCCAGTACAAAACTTTTCAGTGGGATTTTTCTCTTTATGGAGGAAAACGATTGTGGTTTTTGGTCATTTTCCAGTGGATAATAGAGAGTCATATTATGATTATTGAGATGGTTTATGCAGGTTTTTTCATTTTTTCACTTTCCATGGGAGGAGAGATGACACCGGGGGATTGGAATGGGAGGACGTGATATGGGAGGCGAGTCAGATTTGGGTATTAATACAGAGGTCCAAGATGGACCAAGAAGGTTATAAAGGGTGACTTTAGACCATTCACAGCAATTCAGTAGTTTGTCCTGTGCAAGCATTGTGGGCTTACTTCGCAACAAGGCACAAAAAGCAAGGTCAGCTATCTACATATGGGAATGAAAAGTGAGTCATGAGCTATCAGAGGATAGCTGTCCTTAAAAAAGGCATGGAATTCTTGGGGGAAGATCCAACAAGGTATTCGTCTCACTCCTTTAGAATTGGGGTAGTGTCAAAGTCTGCCAAGGAAGGGGGAGCCACGAGGCAAGTACAAGAGATAGGACATTGGAAGTCCAAATGTTAGAAGAGATATATATGACCTTTGATTGAATAATTGATTAATCATCTTTCTCCTTTCTCTTGCCTTACAGGTTTAAGCATGTTGAAAAAAATAATATATATATAGATATATATTTATATCCATACACACACACACACATATAAAATATATATATATATATATATATATATATATATATATATATATATATATGTATAATAGGGCTGTGGTCATGGCCCTATGTTTAGGGTCGTGTAGGCATTTTTATGTTAAACCTCAAATTTACGCGTTAACTTTGCTACCATTCAACGGATTTGCACAAATTTTGGTATGTGCGGTGTGGCATGGTAGGTCTCTTGATTTGCCAAGTTGCATTTTGGTCAGACATATGTTTTTTGTGCATCAAAATGCCAAATAATACAGTTTTCAACAGTTTTACATGTTTTTTGTCTGTGGTGCTGTGTGGCCGTTGTGTGGTCTGCCTGTCGAACGCTTGATACCTAGAAAGAGCTTGGGTCAAGGAACATGCCACTCTTTGTTGAAAAAATATTAATGCATTCAAAAGTTATTAAAGTTTGAAGCTCCCATTCTACATCTATGGAAAAAGGGACAACCAGATGTCCCCTCACAGCCAGAAATCATCTTAGGTCATGGTCGAGCCGATTATTTTGCAGCCTCGTGGTCAAAGAATTCTTAAATGTGTAAAAACTTTAAAATTAAATATGTCTTAAATGGTTTGGTCTTTGTACTTCAAATTTGGAGGATGTTGAGTGGATGTCCTAGATATGTGAATTATGCTGTTTAGATGCTGGAAAATTAATTTATTGAAGAGATATTGAGTGACATATTTAACATTTTTTCCATAGGATTATGCATGGTGCTATTGGCTTTCAATTTATTGGGTAGGAAGCCCTAGTGCCACAGATTTGCCTTTCATAGTTTGGTGTGTAAAACTTAAAAAGATGCAGTGTTATGGCACTGCAAAATTAGAAAATTTCATTCATTCTGCTTTAATAACTTTTGAACCGTTTGTGTGATTTTCCTGAAATTTGGAATGCAGAATGATTAGTCATAGATCTTCGACTGTAACAATTGTTGTGTCAGTGGGACATACAATTGTGGAATCATAGCACATGCTCTTTATAGTCAATGGGAAAGTATATATGTGCATTGTGAAAACAATGGTGAGCTCATTTTTGGGTGCGCAGGAAGATCCCATTATGAGGTATAGGACAGCTCAAAAGGTATGGCGGATATATATAGTTTCAGGCCCCTCACTCCCACCAATTCATGTGGTTCACTACTTATAGTATGATGTTATGCAGAAATGTGCAAGTTGGTTTGAGCCCCTGCTCCCACCAATATATGTGTCTTACTACTTATATTATGCTATTATGCAGAAATGGGGAAATTGATGGAAGTGTGAGGCTCAAAGGACCCCGTGCTCCCACCAATACATGTTTTCTTGCTTGTTATAATACGCTTTCTCAAAAAGTAAGGACATTATTTGCAAAAAACTACATTTAATGGATCATTTAGGGTTAAAACACCAGAAGTCAGGAAATTAGACCATTAGGGTTACCCCCTAACCTCCTCACCCACCATCCTCTATAGACGGACAGATGATGGGGTGTGTCATTGAGATTGTGAGGCCTAAATCTCACACCATTCTCCTTTGCTGTAGCATGTCCACCTGCACATGGAATGGGGTGAGATTTGTGCCTCACAACCCCAATGATATACCCCATCGTCTGTCAGTCTGTGGAGGATGGTGGGGGGTTAGGGGGCAACCCTAATGGTCTCATTTCCTGACTGTTTGTCTTTTAACCCTATATGATGCATTAAACATAGTTTTTTTCCAAAAATATACTAATACAGATGTACATTATAGGAGATAGTATATGGGGAAAGGAGGAGGGATCAGGGAGGGATACATTTAGCAGAGAGGTAGTACTCTGCTAATTTATCATTTTGTCTCCATTACTAGGACACAGCCAATGCACTGAAATTTGGATATGCAGGCATTCCTATATTTACTGGGCAGAGATAGTGTTGTATGAAATTTAAATATTTCACCTAGTGAAATTTTTCACATAATTCTGCAATTTTCACCTATGCAAAACAAAATTTCACCTGTTTTTTTTATTTTGCGTAATGGCGAAATTTCACTTAGCATGACAGTTTCGCCTATTGATGATCAAATTTCACCTTGTGGCAGAATTTCCCCAGCGAAACTTTTGATTTCACTGGTAACATTTTGGAACAAAGGCGAAATTTGCAATGCATTGTGGGTAAATAGGTCAAAAGTCATGTGTAGCTTGTTTCCAGCTCATTCTGCTGCCTGTCGCATCGGACAGAAGTGTGTTGTGGTGCATCAGAGCCAATAATGCCTTTGACAACATAGCTAAAACTTGTTTTTGAGAGCTAATTGCTGCAAAATATAAAGTTTTTTTTCCTAGTGCTGCTGTGCTGGTAGTGCCTGGTACTAGGAACATTTTCTAATTTTGTGAATTTTTGTATAATACATAGTTTGAATTAGGTTTACTTTTCTCAGCTGTCTTTGAAAGAGTTGTGTGGGGTAGGGTAGGAGTGTAAAGCAGTGGAGGCTATTTCTAGCCAAGCAGACTGGTATATTTACTCATAATTGTGAGTTATCTATTTACTGTTATTTCTTATTAATTTTGTTATATCTTGGAATTTATTTTCTTTGAAAAGTTTCTCTGTCCTGTTTGAGAGAGTTCCTGCTGCTGTTAGCTGTGTTATATATACCATTCTTCCACTTTTAGTTGTGAATTGATTTTGAATTCTAAAGTTTTAAATACACAGAACTGATCCATTCTTTTATTTTTTTGTGTTTAGTTCTGTTAGCTGTAGTGTTAACTTGTGTGTTACTAAAATTGTGAAAATCAACAGTTGTAAAGTACTTCTACTTGATCACTTGAACTTGTCTATTACAGTCGCACTGCATTGTTGAATTGTTCCCCTGTATGTTATTGCTGGAGCTTGTCTCTGCACACTGCGCAGTGTTCCTGTTTTAGTTAACTTACATGCATCACCCCTTTCTCTGTTATAGCATTGTTTGTGTCTCACTTGACACGTGCAGTATAAAACAATATATATTAAAATAGTAATTTTCAAGAGATTTCTTGTTGATCCCTCCCATACAGACCACTAACACATTGTGTGGTACTAATTTACTTTGTTGCTGTTTTATGGTTGTCTCTGCCTGCATATAAAAAACAAATTGTGGTACTGATTAACATAACACATTACAGAAATTTATTTATCCAGAGACTGAGAGACAGAGGTGATCTGTATTTAAAGTGTGCCATTTGTGCCCTTTTTCCCTATGTGTGTTTCTTTAATTCCATCCTGTTTGGGTGTTTGGGGGAAAAAGTTATCTTTTTGTGTTTTACTACACTAGGCTGCTTACCATATACAATATTAGTTCTACTGTAAGTGCTTGTACCTGTCCTGATTGTTCTTGGACTTTTAAGGAAGCCAGTACTGTAGGTGTGTGATGTCATCATTCACATGTGAGGTATTATTCACACTTTTAATAGTAGTAATACATCCCTTCTTCAAATACTCCCAGATAAAGGCAAAGCTTTGAAGCAGCAGTAGCAAAAATGCCTAGTAAGAAGCAGTCAAGTACAGAGGGGAAACGTGGCAGGGGGAATGAAGCAGCTAAGAAGTCTGCTGAAAAAAGTGCAATTTCAGTTCCAGTTCCCCATAGCAGTGGAAGCACAGGTATGTCTGCATCACTGTCTTCATGTTCTGAAGTGGGCCCTGGTGGTTCAGCAGGAACCAGCAAAGGAGTTGGTGGCCAAACTGGGTCAGACATACCCGTGTCTTACTTTTTAAAAGCTCAAACTGTTGCAGCCATGCTAGTAGGGGATGCTGACAGTGAGAATAAGGGACTGGAAGGCATTGATACAAGCAAAGGAACAGTGGTCCAGGACTCGGAGGAGGGTGATAATAAGTCTGTCAGTGTGACTGTCCATGTTCCTGCAGGAGTTGGTGATGACAGTGTTCAACAAGAGTCTGACAGTCCTGGAGACAAGGATAGTCAGCCCCCTGAGATAGTTGTACAGAAAGATAAAGGTGCCATCCTGCAAGAAGACAGTGATAGGGGAGAGGATGAGGAGGAAGACAAGGACATCATCGCTATTGGTGGTGATGAAGATGATGACTGGGATGATCCCACATGGGAGCCTGAGTTAAAAAAGGTCAAGGGTGATGTAGGCCATTTACATGTGCAGCCCATGGTGGGTCAGTCTGCCACCAAGAATATAAATACACCTCCAAGCAGTCAAGTAACCACCCCTCCCAAAAGTAGTGTTATGGAAGTCATATTAGCAGCTCAAAAAATACACACTTCAACACTGTTTCTGAATCGTCCCAGTCCCAGAAGCATCTCTTATCCAGAGGTCAAAAGTCCCTTGGTTGGGACTTTTATGTGCTAGATCCTGCTGATGAGATCACAGCAATATGACAACTTTATCAAGCCTGCGTTAGTCAGGGGGAAAATGGAAGCCAGATAGGCATTGGTGGCCAATATGCCCAGCTAAGAAACAAGCACCCACTGAGATGGCATCAACACCAGAAGGATGCCAGAGCTGTTGGTAGCAAGGTGCATGTAGTAGAGCAAGAACATGAAAAGGGAGGATAGAGTGGGTCAGTGATGGAGGAGGAGAGTGAGCAATCTTTTGTGCTCTCTAGTAGTAGACATAGCAGTGGCGGTGCGAGTCCCAGTCCAATGAGTCTAAAAAGTACACCACCCCCACACCTGCAAGCAACCAAAATAACTGGTGTCATGCAGTTTCCTCTGTCAGGCCAAGAGTCAATTGTTACTCCTAAAAGAAAATCATTGCTGCCACAAGTTCAGCGTTCTGGTCAGACAGCCCCAAAGATGCAGCCCACTCTGAAGACCATCCTTGAGCAGCAGACAAAGTACCCACCCAATCATGCTGCTGCACAAAAGTTAAATGTTGCTATTGCTGAAATGCTGGCCATCGATCGGTTGCCATTCTCATTCATAGAGAATGCTGGTTTCTACAGGTTGATGGCCCATGCCTGCCACAAGTGGCAAGTTCCATCATGAACCTGTTTTAGTAAGTGTGACATGCTGGAGCTGAACAGTAGAGTTGCTGATTACAATAGACATGCATTAAAGCATAATGCATCACACCATATCCATCTTAGCATGAATATGTGGACCAGTGGACAAACAGCAGCAAGCTCGTATCTGTGCATAACAGCACACTGGGCACAGTTACCTGGTGCGGAACTTGATTTTGGGCCTGGCAAAACATGTGTGAAGCAAAACTGTGGTGGTAGCAACATACCTGGTATTCGGCAGCATGCAACCCTGACTATGATAAGTATCACAGGTTCGCCCATGGCTGCGAAAATGCTTAATGTTCTGCTGGACAAGATTGATGGGCGGCTACACACACAGTCACTCATAGCAGGATTCATTGCAAGTGATAATGGCTTCAATGTAGTGAAGTACAATAACGATGGGAATTTTTCAGAATGCCCTGCCTGGCACACTTCCTTAATCTTGTTGTTTAGCAGTTTCTCAACCATGCGGACATTAAGGAAATGGTTACTGTTGCCCGTCGCGTCTGTGTCCACTTTGCTCATTCTGCAAAGGCCCGTGACCAACTACATGAGCTACAGCACAATAACAATCTGACTCAGTACCGGATGAAGCTTGATTTTGTCACCAGGTGGAACTCCACACTGTACAAGCTTGACCGGCTACATGAACAGTATATGGCTGTGTCAGAATACCTGCTGCTGTACACCACCCATGACATTGATGAAGTGTCCATTGCTCTAACAACAGAGCAGTGGTGCAAAACTGATGGGCTGATACGTATTCTCCGTCCATTCAAGCATGCTACACAGGCAGTGAGTGGGGACATTACTTGCATAAGTCAGTCCATACCTCTCATATGTGTGCTGGGGCAGACACTAGTGAATGTGCAACACCAGACAGAGGCAAGTAGGGATCATGGCACTTGTGATCTAATCAATCAATCAATCAATATATTATTTATATAGCACCCATCTCCATTCAGACTCTGGGTGCTGAACAATAAAAACTAATTCAAAACATTTAAATTACAACAAACAAATTTAAAACAACAGCAACAGTAAAATATTTACTAAAAACATAAACCTCTTCTCTACTTAAAAATGCTGACTGCTTTACATAAAATTCAGTTATAAGCCTGAGAAAATAAATATGATCTGAGACCCTTTTTAAAGGCTCCCACTGAGGGTGCCTCCTCAGATGGCCAGGCAAGGAGTTCCACAGGGTAGGCGTGGCACCGAAAATGCTCTCTCTCCTGAGTGCCGCAGCCTAATCCCGAGAACCCCAGGAAGGCCACCTCCAGTAGAAGGGAGGGTCCGGACCAGACAGTAGGGCACAAGGAGCTCTTGCAGATAGGCTGGACCCCTCCCATGCAAAGTCTTACAGGTTAAAAGCCCTATCTTGAAGACAACTCTCCACTGAACTGGCAACCAGTGCAGTTTGTGGAGCGCCAGGGTGATATGCTCACATCTTTTCACCTCCAACAATAGTCCAACCTGGAAGTTACAAAAGCATGCACTAGTGTGGGCAGGTCCTCAGGCGGGATCAGGGTTCGAATTCGGGAGATATACCTTAGATGATAAAACCCACTTCTCACCACGGCCGACACCTGAGTATCAAGTGGCAGGCCACTGTCCAGGAATACTGCCAAGCTCTTCACCTGACCAGAGGGGGGCTAGGGGCACACCCCTCAGCTCAAGGTTGGGGGTAATGCCCCACACTCACCTCCACCCTGATTACCTGACTTCACCACCAGTACCTCAGTCTTGTCAGGGTTAAGCTTAAGCCAATTGTGGGTCATCCACATCTGCATCTCCTCGAGGCAGCTGTTAAATACAGAGTCTGACATCTGGCTATTGGGTGCACAAGAAAGGTACAGCTGGGTATCATCTGCATAGCAGTGAAAACCCAGCCCATATTTCCTGATAATGTCCCCCAGAGGCAGCATATACACTGTGAACAACAAAGGGTAACAAGACCGATGCCTGCAGAACACCACAGCACAGAGGCTTGGGATTTGATGAGAAAATTCCCACGGTCACCCTCTGCACTCTATCTGTGAGGTATGATCTGAACCAGTTGATGATATTTTCAGACAGACCACACTAGAACCACAGGTGGTCCAGTAATACCTCATGATCCATGGTATCAAATGCCACAGAGAGGTCTAGAAGAACCAAGATGGTACAGTCTCTTCTATCCCTCGCCATCAGGAGGTCTTTAAGCACCCTCACCAGGGCTGTCTCCATACTATGCCCCATTCGTAAACAGACCAGAAAGGCTCATATTCTATTATAGGAATTCTGACCTCCATTCTTGAAAAGATGGGACCCATGGAATTTTCCGGTGTCTCAGAATTACCAGCTTAGTAACCTTAGCTACCATAGCTATTTGTACTTTCAGAGAAGAGGATGAGACCCCAGAATAAAATCCCAGAAGGCATGTTTCTTCTGTTAAGTATGAGGCTATTGGTATATAAACAGAGATATGCCTTTTTATTAATTCCCAAAATTTAGAGATTTTAGGACAGTCCCATAACTTATGATGGAGTGAAGCAGTGGGAGCACTGCAATCAGGGCAAGCTGGAGAAAACAATTTTCCCATTCTATAGAGCTTGTTGGGTGTTAAATATAAGTTATGTAGAATGTTGAAGTGAACATTCCGTAATCTATCTTGTTTAGTTAGCTTAAAGATATCTGTCCAGATAGCTTGCCATTGAGAGTCATTTGGAGGTCTAGTCATGTTATGTTTCCAATAGTAAGCTAGCAGGACATGGTTTTGCCATATGTTATTGACCATTGCCTTGTATAGATTAGAGATAAGCCTTGCTTGCTTCACTAAATCTAAATAGGGTAATACCAAGGATTCTAATTTGTCAACCCAATGAGATTTGACAAAGAAGCTTTTAATACAATAATGAACTTGGGTAAGGTAGAACAATTTTTTAGCCGGCAGATTCCAATTTACCTGAAATTGATGAATGAAGGGGAATGAGGTTCCCTGCAAAAACTCTTTTAAACCTATCGATGATTGTATCGGTAAAGCCTGGGTACCAATAGTTTTGTTACCTAATCTTAATTTAGGGTTGTTAGAAAGGGGTTGGGAAATATCTTTCCTTATATATATATATGTGAGTAAGCTTGCAAAACTGGTGGAAAGCCTTGATATTCCATCCCACTGGGGATTCCTGAAGCTGGGAAGGAACTGCCTTCCATGGACAATATAAGAGGGCCCGAATAGAAATCCATTCCGTTTTGGCCTGTTCCATTATCCAGTTGCAGCCAGTGTAAATTTGGGGATGGATCTTCGAAGGGAGGAATCCAGTGTAAAAATCTGCTAGCACGTATGGCCAGATAATAAAGATAAAAGTCTGGAAGTTGCAGTCCTCCTTTCTGTTTTGGACCAGTGAGTTTCCAGTAGGCTCTATGCAGGGGTTTGCCATTCCATATAAAGTCTGCACATAATCTATGGATTGTTTTAAAGATGGCTTGGGGGAGACAGGTAGCTAAGCTGTTCAGAGGGTAAAAAAGTCTGGGTAAAATCACCATCCTAAGGACATTAGTTCTTCCCCAAAATGATAGAGGAAGTTTCTTCCATCTGGACAAGTCCTCCTTGATATCTTTAATAAGTGGGTCAAAACTGAGGGCATGTAATCTGTCAAAGTCTCTAGTCAATTTTATGCCTAAATAGCTTATTGAGTTCTTTTCCCATTGGAGGCCTAAAGTTTCTATGTGCTCCTTGATGTCTGATATTGAGAGAGGGTAAACTACTGATTTGTTTCTGTTCAGTTTATAACCTGATATCTCACTGAATTCAGTAATAGTTTGCAACGCTGAGGAGATTGAGTGTTCCCCATTAGTTAGATGGAGTAGCAGGTTGTCTGCAAATAAAGACAATTTAAACTCTTGGGATCCAACTTTTATTCCTTCAGTTTCTTGGTTCCACTTTAATACTCTCACCAGAGGTTCAATATATAAATTGAAAAGGTAAGGGGACAGTGGGCAACCTTGTCTGGTTCCATTTTTTAAAGGGAATGTTGCAGACAACAGGTTATTGCATAAAAGACGGGCTGACGGACATTGGTGTGGGGTACAGATTCTATTTATAAAGGCATTAGGGAGACCAAATTGAGCTAAAGTAATGAACAAGTAGGGCCAAGCTACCCTATCAAAGGCTTTTTCTGTGTCCAGGAACACCAGAACCACTTTGATTTGAGGGTCCCTGGACACAGAAATTAGATGACACAATTTGCGGAAATGATCTGCTGAGCTCCACCCAGAAATAAACCCTGCCTGTTCCAATCCCACCAAAGGGGACCAAATCTGAGCAATTCTAGTAGCTAGAATTTTTGCATAGATTTTCATATCAAGATTTGTCAAAGAAATTGGTCTATAGTTACTTGTCTGTGAGGAATCATTCCCTGGCTTAGGGAGAAGTGTAATCCTCGCTTCTAGGAGGGAGGGATCATTAACTGGGTGCTGGTCCCAGTAGGAAAAAAGTCGGTGTAACAGGGGGACTAACTGGATTTTAAATGTCTTATAAAACAGATTGGTATATCCGTCCGGACCAGGAGCTTTATCTGGCTTAAGCGCATCAATGGATGTTATAATTTCTTCCTGTGTTATAGGTATAACTAAATACAGTTGGGATTCATTCGATAAACTTGGAAGTTCTGCTTTTAAAAAGAATGATTTAATCTTGTCTAACTGGGAACTAGGAGTCTGGTCTTGGGAATAAAGGTTTTGATAAAATTCTCTAAAGAGGGAGAGCATTTCCTGAGGGTCTGAAACCAGGGAGTCATTGTCAGGATTCTTAATAACTAGTATCCACTTAGCTGCCAAATGCTGTTTCAGCTGCCAAGCCAAATATTTACCAGCTTTGCTTCCTTGCTCTATATATGTTGCTTTGACCTGTGAGGCTGCTCTCTCCACTTTCTCTAAGACAGTACCGGCATATTGCGCTCTTAAATTATTTAATTCTAGGGATTCCTCAAAAGAAAGTGTAGCTGACCCGTTAGATTCCAGGACATGGATCTTTTCCAGATACTGGTTAAGACAAAACTGTTTTTTTTTTAAGATACTGTGGCTATATGAATTAATTTGCCTCGCCAGGTAGCCATCAGCGCTGCCTACTCCATATCAACTTTATTAATGGAGTCTAAATTCTCTCTAATAGTGAGGGAAATAAAGTCCTTAGAAGAGGAGCTACCTAAGGGGCTGCACAGAGCAGATTCCCCCTCACTTTTTTTGCTAACTATCAGCTTTATGGTTAAACACATTAATCAGCAGAAAGGGCTTCAATTTTACAAGTTTTATTCGGATGGGGCAGAAACCAGGATTTAACAGGTAAGAAGAGAACAAAAAAAGAGAGGAGTTTAAAGGATTTCATGGAGTAAAACTGAAATGAGGTACAATGGTGGTAAGCAGCACTTGCATGTTTTATAGAGTGGGAAGTTGTGGAGAAAAAAAATGCTGATCCAGTTTGCTTTGGGGATTGATCAAGGGTTTGTGGGCCTGGGGATAAGCTGTTGTTTTGTAGAATGGGGTATGGGGTTGGAGTACCACATGGGCTCTGTTTTTGCAGTTTTAACCATTTTTACCATTTTGGGATGGAGGCTGCAAGGCAATGGAAAAATAGATGTATACAGAACAGGGCAGGTGTGATGGTTTGTGGTTCCTCACAAGGTAGATGAGCAAGGGTAGCTCCTTTTAAAATTCTTGTGTTATGGCAGGTACAGAATGAGAAGGAAGGTGCGGGGCTGGAGTGGCATCCACCTGAAATTTAAGAATGCTGTTGTAGTATCAGGCCCATAAAAAAGGAAAAAGATGCAGGCACAGTGGGGAGGGGAGCAAGTATAGGATGGGCAGATGCAAAGCGCAGAGACTAGAGAGAATTACCATGATTGGGGAGGGGGGGTTTTGCAACTGATAGAAAAAAAATTTAAAAATAAAAGGGGACCAATGCAATCTGGCAATCACAAAGGCTACACAGGAGGGAAATGCTGGGGTAAAGCACAAAAGTGGAGAGGTAGTGGGGGAGAGGCCTAGCCGCGTGGTCACAGCTGCCATGTTTTGCCAGGGGGTGAGCCACATGGCAGCCATGATCTTAGGTGGGGCTACGTGGCATTTGGACCAGCGGGACAGTAGGGATCACGAGTGAGCTTGCTAAGGGTATGGGCAACAGCGCACATTAAATGGATTACAAGGGAGATTGTCTGTTATCTTAGGCAATAAAACTCAATAGGCTCAAAATGGCACAATAGAAATGATTGTTCACAACAACTTTACAAGCAGGAGCAAGCTGTCCCAATGGTGGTCAGGTGCTAGGGATTATTATATACATTTAAGCCCTGTGGGGACTGGTAGCTCTAGGATAGATGCTGGCTCTTCAAATCTCCTCGATTTTATAAATAATGCAACTGTGGCAAAATGCTAAGCAGCCTGAATGTTATATAACACTTTTTATAGATTTGTCCACAGGTCATGCATTACTTGAAAGGAAGATGCAGTGTATAGGTAATAACTGAGTCATCCATGGAATAATCATGTTGCTATGGACATAAAAACTGGACAGGGGGAATGAAAGGCAATGCACACAATAATTTCAGTCTGGAGGAACTACTAGAAATGCCAATCAGATGGTCCAGAGAAAAATGCAAAAAAAAATATAAAATCAGCTGTAAATAGTCAACGTATTGAACCTGAAGCAGAGGTAGACATTTAAATGCAAAAGAAAAAGGGGATAAGGGGGGAGAACCAGTAATATGAACTGTGGAGCAGGCAGCAGGAGCCCACTGGGCCAACAGGAGTTCTGTTTTGTATTCTTCTCATGCTGATATTGTTGCCGTGTTGGCAAGTCATCTTGGCTACCCAGAAGAACACCCCATCCAAGGCAGATGTGGTAAAGAAGGTTGTGGAGCTAGAAGAAAGAGCGCAGAAAATGCTGGATGCAGTGGAAAGTAGTGCTGGAGATCCCCAGTACTACCCGTAGGGGCAGGAAGTGAAAGGAGAGGATCAAACCTGGGAGTCATGAGGTGAAGAAGCCAAACACCGAAGGAACTGTAATCCCAGATGAGCCACAACCTCAGCCTCCTCTGCAAGCTCTCCAACCTCCAGCAAGATGGGGTACAAGAAATATTTCACTTAATGGGAGTGTGAAGGAGCATGTTGAACTGTTTATAAGATCCATGGGGGAGAATGGACTGGGGTACTCGAAAAAGTGGTTAGAGAGATAAAATGGGATAAGGGCGTGAACCGGTGGGGCATTCTGGGGTGCAAGGGGATGCAAGAAATGTAGGGTGGCGGAAATCACATTCCAAGGAGTGAGGATAGGGGATCATGTGCCTTTAGCACTGAAGGAGAAGGTTTTGAAAGGGGAATACATAGATATATTCACCCTGGTGGATAAAGAAACAGCTAGAAAATATGATAAGAAAGAAAGGTTGGCAAAACCCGACATGGCGGTTTCCTTGGTGCTGCTGGGCAGGACAGAGGAAGTAAGGGGCTACAGGGGAAAAACTATGGAGGTGTGGCTAATAGGATTGACATATTACAGTGCCGTAGTACTGGAGAAGTGCCCAGAGTTGGCCATGCCTCTTTTGGCAAACTAGCTATTAGTGCGTAATGCATATAAGCTGAGGGGTGGATCATGTTGGTTACAATATGATAAGAAGTTTAGACAGAGGATGGCTTCTCATGGGATATGGTATGGAAATGGGACATGAGGCACTCTGACTTGTGGTTTGAGACCATGACAGGGCAGACCAATAAATGTGGGAATACAGCAAGGGGAGAGGACCCCCCAGAAATTCTGCTAGGGATTCAACAGCACACTATGTACTTGGCCCAATTGCAGATTCAGGCATGCTTGTTCTAAGAGTGCCGGAAATCTCACACGATGACAAGATGCCAGTCTTATGTTAATAGGACCAGTGGGACAGGAATCATTGGGCAGCACTTTCAATGGGGATATGCAGGACAGTAGGGAGGGATGTGGGGGCTGGGTAATCGGGGGACAGGTTTTGGATTTGGTAGAGGATATACACAAGGGCAGGAGGAAAATGAGGTACAGAGAGGGAAGGAAAGGGGGGTTGCATTTCCAAATGGCCCACACCCCTATCAAACTAAAGTAGATGGAGGAGTGGACAGAAGGGTGCCCTGACCAAAGGGCCAGGGAGTCACTGAGGGAGGGGTTTGAAAAAGGTTTTAGCATGCACTTTAAGGAAGAGAGGAGAGCCATGAAGGCCAAGAACTTGGGCTCTGTGAAAGGGAAGGAAGGGATCCTGTACAAAAAGATACAGAAAGAGATCAAGGCAGGGTAAGTAGAGGGGCCTTTCCCAACCCCACATCTGTCCAATTCCAGGGTATCGCCAACTTATTTGATACCAAAGAAGCAGCCAGGGGAAGATAGGGTGATTCACCACCTCTCATAACCAGAAGGGGACTCAGCAAACAACTATATTGGGGAGGAAGACAACAGGGTCTCGTACGTGATGCTGGATCATGTGGTCCAGCTGATTAGAACATGAGAACATAAGCAATAGCCAGCAGAAGGAGATCTCCAGGCCTATCTTGTCTGCCTGATTTTTGTTGGGATCCTGTATTTTATCCCGTCGCCAATGTTAGTATCCTCTCTTCTCCCTTCCCACTTCCATTTTCTTGTCCCCACCTCCTCCCTCTGTGTTTGTCCCAGGCTCTTTTGAAAGACCCCACTGTCCTGGATGCCACAACTACCCAAAGCAGCATGTTCCAAGGTGTCACCACCCTTTCTGTGAAGAAGTGTTTCTTTATGTTCCTCCTAAATTTTCCTCCATCAGCCTTAGGCTGTGTCTTCCGGTGGAGATATTTTCTCTTACATTGAAGAGCCCTTCCAATGCTACCTGTTTATACCCCTTAGGTACTTGAAGGTCTCTATCATATTCCCCCTCTGCCTCCTCCCATCCAGTGAGTACATCTGCAGGGACTCCAGCCTCTCTTCGTATGACTTGTCCTGCTGCCCCCAGATCATCTTAGCTGCCCTCCTCTGCACCCCCTCAAGCAGTTTGATGTCTTTCTGTAGGTAAAGGGTGCCAATACCTCACTCCATACTCTAAGTGAGGCCTCACCAGTGATCTATACAGTGACAGAATAACCTCACTGTTTCTGCTACTGAATCCCCTTGCAATGCATCCCATCATCTTGCTGGTCTTTGCTACTGCTTCCTTGGATTGCGTGGATGGCTTCATGTCACTAGTGATAACTACCCCTAGGTCTTTTTCTTCCTCAGTCTCGGTTACCTGTACTTTTCCTATATAGTACTCAGCTCTTGTTTTTTTTTGCCCCTATGTGCATCATTTTGCACTACTTGACATTGAAGCCAAGCTGCCAAATTCCTGATCACTTCTTCAGTCTGGTTATGTCCTTCCTTATTTCTTGTACACCCCCCTAAATGTCCACACTCCCACAGATTTTGGTATTGTCAGCAAAAAGGCACATCTTGCCTTGAATACCCTCCCCAATGTCACTTATAAACACATTAAACAATACTAGGCCCAAAACCTATCCTTGTGGTACCCCTCTAGTGACATCCTTTGCACAGGAGGCAATCCCCCCACTACTTCCACCCACTGTGTCATGCCCCCCCAGTCATTTCTCCACCCATCTGACCAATCTTTCCTCCCACCCCAGTGCCTTCAGTTTTATCAGCCTTCTGTGTGGCACCAAGTCGAAGGCTTTGCTAAAGTCCAAGTATATGATGTCTATTGCCTGACCCTAGTCTACCACCTTCATGACATAGTCAAATAATTCAATTAAATTTGTTTGACAAGATCTCCCAGCCACAAACACGTGTTGCTTGCTATCATCCAGACCATTCTCCTTCAAGTATTTCACCAGTCCCTCTTTTAGTATAGACTCCATAAGTTTACACACTATAGAGGTCAGGTTTACTGGCCTGTAGTTGCCCGAGCCCTCTCTGGGGCCACATTTATGGAGTGGTACTACATTGGCAATTCTCCATTTCATTGGCACAACCCCTGAGTTCAGGGAACTGTTAAATAGAACTGCCAAAGGACCTTTCAGTTCATCGGCCAATTCTCTGAGCACCCTGAGGTGTATCCCATCCGGCCCTGAGGATTTATTCACTTTTTATTTTTTGTAGACTCTGTTTATGCACTGGTCCTCATAAAATGTCTCCAGCTACCTCTCATGTCCATGGCTCTTCCTCCCTGTCTGAAGTTCACTATACTAGGCTGAACCAGCACAGCGGATCCCCCAGCTCTGAATCCCCAGATGTGGGGCCACCTTGCACCCTGGCACTATATCTAGACTCCAGTGGGCTGGGCTGGATTTAGGGGAGGATCATGGAAAGCAAGCCCAATGGCTGGAGTGTGGCTGGGACACAGGAAGCACCTTCACCTATCCCCAAGGCTGGGGATTTTCTATGTCAGTGAATTTCCCCCTAGGAGCTTGGACATGCAATGAAGCTGCACGGAAGAGCCGTAGGTATCTTCTGCACTTTTCCCCTGTGCACACCAGGTACAAGTCGTACCTCCGGTCTCCACTGGGGGTATCTACTGCACTGGGGAACCCTGGATCCCTCCCCAGGGATAGGAGAGCAGTCCATTGGATGCTCGATCCTTTCCCTCCCCTGCCAACCCCTGGCTCCTGAGCTGGTTCCTGAACATCTGTTGTCAGTGTAGTACGAGGTGTAGCATCCAGTACCTCAACCCTCAACGTCACCAGGCCAGCCAGATTTATTCACTTTTAATGCCCTCATTACCTCTCTTACCCCAGCTAACCCAGTGACCCCTACTGGATCTACCCTTGTTCCCTTATTCCTGACCCCCGCCTGCGGCATCGGCCCATCCTTTTCTTTCGTAAAGACTGAGCAGAAGTATTCATTTAAAACCTCTGCTTTTGCTATGTCCTCTTTTGCCCATTCCATCCCTTGTTTGAGTCTGATGATGCCATCCTTACTGTTCCTTTTCTCTCTTATATAGAAAAAGAAGCCCCCCCCCCCTTCTTATCCCCTCTGCTATGTTTAGCTGTTTCATTTCCTTGGCCTTCTGGGCCTCCTTTTTAGTTATTTAAGACCAGTATGTGATATTCCTCCTTGTCCTCATCTCTAGCAGTTCACTTGTTATTCCTATAAGCTATTCTCTTTTCCCTTATTGATATAGCTACTTCCATGCTGAACCAGCTGGGGCATCTTGCTTTTGCCTTCTTTCCTCTCGTCTTTATGCAGCTGTTCACGGCCATTTGAATGACTCTCTCAATATGTCCCCACAGTGTTTCTACCCCCATCCCCTCCTCTAACGCTCCTAGTTTTTCCCTGATCATTTCCAACATTCTAGTAAAGTTGGCTATCTGAAGTCCAGCACCCTAGTCCTTGTTTGGATATCCTCTTTGCCCATATCAATCCTGAACTATACTGAACTATGGTCACTCACACCTAGGGGTTCCTTTATATCAATTTCCTGGACATGCTCCCCATTTGTAAGTACAAGGTCCAGGATTGCTTTCCCTCTGGTTGGTCCTGCCACCAGCTGTGTCATGAAACCATCCTGTATTGCTTTGAGGAACACCTGACTTCTGGTACAGGTCATGGCAAGAGTTACCCAATCTATTTTGGGAAGGTTAAAGTCCCCCATTACTATCACCTCCCCCCTCCCTGCTGTGTCTCTCAGCTGTTCGACCAGTACCCTGTCCATTTCCTCCTCCTGGTTGGGTGGTCTATAAACCACCCCAGTCTAATTTTCATCCACCTGTTGGTTTACAACTGTAGCCACAATGCCTCACTGCCCTTCTTTTCCACTTCTTCTTCCCTCACACACACTATCCCATCCCTGATGTAAGCTTCAGCCCCCCACTTTACCTGTCTCCCTGTCTCGTCTGTACAGCTTGTGCCCAGGGATCGAGAGGTCCCAGTCATGGTATACCATGGCTCATGTTTCAGTAATGGTTGCAATAACTACATTGCCCTCACTCAAAAGGACCTGTTGTTCTTCCTTCTTGTTCCTTATGCTATGTGAATTGAGGGACACCACGGTCTACCTTGTCTCTTCTGCTCCCTCTTTTAACTGCTCCCCTGGCTTGACCCTGTCCAGGTCAATGGCAGTAAAGAGGGTGGTAAAGAGGACATACCTGGCCAAAACAGACATAGAGGCTGCTTTCTGTCTCCTTCTAGTCAGGCTGGAGGACTGGGATTTATTTGGTTTCAGTTAGCAGGGGAGCTACTAATTTGACAAGGCCATGCTGATGGAATTTTCAGTGATGTGTGCCACTATTATACTTTTCAGTACATGGCAGCAATGGATCTTCCAGGACAGGGATGGGCACCAGGCAGTCGTGAACTACCTGGATGATTTTCTTTAAGTGGGAGGGGGGCTGAGACAGTCCAGATACTAAGGCAGTTCATGGAGATGTGTGAACATTTGGGAGTCCTGATAGCCAAGGACAAAAAGGAAGGCCCCAGTCATAGAATCAAGTTTTTAGGGATGGAGCTAGACATAGAGGCAGGGGTGTTTAGGCTGCTGGCTCAAAAGCTCCAGAAGCTGATAGAGCTCATGGACCTGGTCAAGGGAATAAGATGGGCAATGCTGAGGCCAGTACAGCAACTTTTGGGGCATTTTAACTTTGACTGCTGGGCAATAGCCCCAGGATAACTCTTAACTCAGAGATTGAGCAAGGCAATGAAAGGGGCCACCCTGCCACATCATTGGATGGATATAAACAAAGGGGTAAAGGAGGATTTGGCTATATGGGATCAGTTTCTGCAAAACTATAATGGGGTTACTTTCAACAGAACAACTGGGTGTATAAGATCAACTTGGAGCTACACATGGATGAGTCTGTGGTGCATTAGATGGGTGTCTGTTTAAAAGGGTGGTATATATCAGCGCCTTTGCCAGTGGGATGGAAGGAAGGGGATTTAATGCGAGACATAACCTTCATGGAAATCTTGCCAATGTGGGTGGCCACAGTACCTACGGAACCAGAAGGTAACATTTTGGTGTGATAACAGGGCAGTGGTGGACACTATTAATCAACCAGGGGGTGGTGTTGGACACAGTAATGAGGGTAATGAGGCAGTTGGTGCTATGGGGTTGCAGCTATATTTATCTTTTCAGGCAAAACACATTGAAATGGTCCAGAACACTATAGCTGATAGCCTCTCCTGTCTCCAGCTGGACAGGATTTGAGCCATTGTCCCAGGGGCAGATGGCAGGAGGACTGAGGTAGCAAAGGTGATGTGGGAAATTGGACAGAAGGAGCTGAATTGCTCTTTCAGAACTCCTGGTCTACACGCATGCCGAGGGCATTTGAAGGTTCATGGAGAGTGTTCCAGGCCTTTATTTATTTATTTAGTTTTTGTTGACCGGGTATGTGCACTAGACAAATCCTGCCTATTTTCAGGCATGACCCGGGGGAAGGGGATACAGATGAATGCCAACTGACCTTGAACCAGATTAAGCTGTTGGTGGTATTTTTAGTGAATGAGGGAAATTTGGCCAGGACACTGGGGAAATTCCCCTACTCGACAGAGGAGAATACTCTGTCCAAGCTGGCGGAACCTCCTGTGCTTGCTGCAGAGGTGGCTGGGGAGGCAGGAGACTTGGTCTCAGCTCCTGTCTCTGGCTGTTTGGAGACCTCGACTGACGCTTTTCTAATTGAGGAAGTGACTATTTTGTCTGGAAGTACATCCTTGAATGTATCTACTGTTGGAACTGTACCTCTCCCTGCCCTCACGGCAATGGACAGTACTACTTCTCTTGCTATCACAGTGATGAATGACACGTTTCTGGCAGTGATGGGTACGAAAATGCAGGACCGCGATGTTGGAGAGCGCTTGGCTGAGTCGGCTTGCCATTCGGCGCTACATGCTCCAACAATGCACAATGACCTACTGTGTGTACGGAGTGCTGCTACAGATGGCGATTGCTCTTCTGATCTCTCTGAGGGACTCACAGGGCTATCAGGAATGCCCCCTGTACTGTTGCCTGCATCGGAGAGTTCAATGCTGTTAGACACTATTCTTGAAACAAGGGCCGCTTTGCAGGTGCCGACGAACCGCTCTGCTGGAACACATGATACGCTCCCTGAGCCACCCCGGATGGAAGACCGTCTTTGCAAATCCCTGCACACACTGCTGTTAATGATTTAGAGCCTACCTGGTCAGTAGAATCAGCGTTGCGTGGTGCTGGGTGGATTCAGGAACCTGGACTAGGGCAGTGGGTCTCCGGTCCGTCCCCTATTCGGTCCCCCCGACCTGAGGACTTCCTGGAAGTGCAACAGGGGAAACCAGCTTCACAGTGTTCTTCTGACCCCTTGAGCATGCCGATGGAACTTCAACTCACTCAGAATCCTGTTTTGTCCTTCGTGCAAGAGCCCACTTCTGAAATCTGCCCCTCCCTCTGATGGCAAGGCAGTAACGGTCTTGGATTCTGTTACTACGGATAAGACTCCTTCTGTGCAGGTGGGACAGTCCCGTTCGTTCTCCTCTTTATTTCATCACCCTGTCCTTGCTGCAAAATGACATAACACTGTGAGACTTGTTTATAGAGGTGGACTTCCAGACCCTCCTGACCGCGTGTATGTGGCCAGAACTTTGTTGAAGGACTCATTGAAATTTTTTGCCCATGAGATCTATGCTCTGATCCATGTATCAGGCGAATCCACATTCGATGTGAGTTTTCAGACGTCTCGTGGTCTAGACCACTTTTGGGCTAGATACCATGCCTTGCGGAATACTGCTTTGTGGACTTCCTTTCAGGCCGTCCCCCTCTTGAAACCTGCCTTTAAGACCATTACGGTGATGTTTCTAAATGAAGGTGTGGATGTGTCTGATATTGTGTACTGGTTGAAACAACGCTGTAAGGTACAGGGCCAACCTGAAGCCATCCTGGATATGGAAAATATTTGGACTGGAGGGTGGAAGTTTAAGGTTCTGTTACATACCAATGACTCTGGCCCTGTCCATTTACCTAATTCCTTTTTCTTAGGTCGTGATAGGGGGGTCCTCTTTTACCCGGGTCAGCTCAAAGCCTGTTACAGGTGTGGGGATCCCTCACACCTGAGTAATGTTTGTGATAAGATAAAATGTAACAGTTGTGGTGAGATGGTCATGTTGGGATCCATTGCTGAAATATTAGCAGATGTAACCTTTGTGAAGAGCTAGGACATTCTTTTCAAACTTGCCACTAGTCTGCCCACGCTCAGGCGAATCATGATGGTGGCGTTGATCAATGCTTTGTGATTACACAGGCACAAAAAGCTCGGCTTCGTACCACAGTGACCGCACCCCTTGTAGAGGCAGTGATCCCAGCTCTGCAGACCCCTGTGCCTGTGCCTACCCAGGTTATTGCTCCCCAGAAGGCTGACATTGTGAAACCCCGTTAGAGGTGGACCCCCCACTGACACATGCCCTGTCAGCTGCATCTGACTTAGCTCAAATCCAGGTCCTAGTACTATGCCACCCCCTGCAACCTTTTACTGTCATGCATGAGGTCTCTGAGGGCTGGTCCTCGTACTTCGGCGCCTCCTACAAAGACATTGCTAACTCAGCCCATAGCCCTGTCTAACACCTTTGAGGTGCTTCAGCCATCTACTGACGACGCGGGTGGTGAGTCTGACACTTCCTCCATCGCGTCCTCTCTCCCTGATGGCTCTACAGATTCAGAGCTCCAGCTGGGCACCAGTCTCTCACAAAAGCGTAAGGCTAGAGTTAAACTGAAAGGAAAGAATTTGGCTGGGAAGAGAAAGTCGTGATGTTTCTCGACACCTTACGTATTGTAACATGGCGCACTTCGTTTGCCATACTATCAATGTAAACAGTATGAAACGTATAGAGAAACATAGATTAGTGTTTTCCTTCTTAAGACTTTTGCCATTGGGTATCTTTTTGTTGCAGGATACTAGACTCCATACGGTGCAGGAGATTAGGCAAGCTAAACAAGACTGGCTTTTGGGCCCATCGTTTTGGTCTATAGGCCCAGACCCCTGTTCAGGTCTTGGCATTTTAATTAATGTTTCAGACTTTCGGTTACTTAAATTGTTTGATTTAGTTCCTGGTGGGGTCCTCATTTTGGATTTTGTTTTAGGTAACTGCCCGTACTGAGTCATTAACATTTGTGCCCCACAAGTTAAGTCGGCTCGCATAGCCTTATTTTCCTTGATTCGCCCCTATTTACACACGTCCTTCCAAGTGATTTTTTCTGGTGATTTAACTGTGGCCTGAGTCTTCAAGACAAAAGTTCATTTGCCACCACCAAAAAAATTTTTTGTGACTCCCGTGAATTGGATAAACTAATTCGGATGGCGCACTTGACTGATGCTTACCTCTCTTTCACGATCAATCATACCCCACATTTCAGAAGGGCATGTTGGCAACAAGGATTGATTTTGTCTTTTGTCCCGTCGTTGCCAATAAGTTCTGCTCAGGTACAGGCAGTGGCCTTCTCTGATCACAAACTACTCTCAGTTGGTATAGGTTCAGTCGCCCCTTTTAGCAAAGGGCCAGGATTTGGGAAATTTAACACTTCCTTGTTGCAAGACCTGATGTTTCAAAGATTTATTCTGTCCTTTATTTCTGCTCTTAAATCTGTGTTTATTTGCTATAACGATCTGATACATTGGTGGCTGGATACGAAACATGCTTTGATTATATGTCTGAAAAGTTACAGTCGACAAAAATGTAGAAGGGATTATTTGGCTTATTTACAGAAGAGAACTCTACAGTCGCTGCTTTCTATAGCACATATGACTGGTCAGGACCTATCTCTTCAAATACAAGCAATACGGAGGGATATGCTATGTTTTCAGTCCAAACAATCCCAACAATTGTACCATCAACATAAATTCCACATGTCAGGACCACGGGACGTAGTTTGCCCCTCTGAGTCTAATTCACGTCTCGTTTCCCAGAAATCAATGCTGAGCCTAGCAAATTCTTTAGGTGCGTTGTGCTCTACACGTTCTGAAATTCTGCAGATTGTGACAGATCACACGACCACCTTATTCTCCCCCCTTTCAGCTACTGTGAATGACATTGCCACCCTGTTCACGGATCTTGAGATTCCACTCCCCTCGGAACAGAATGTGGCTGTGGCATGTGCTACCATGATGGTGCAAGAGCTGTCTTCAGTGATTTCTTCGCTGCCCTTGCAGAAAACCCCTGGCCCGGATGGCCTCCCAGCTGATTTGTATAAAGTGTTAAATGTTCACTTGGCCACTGAACTGACCTCAGTATTTAATGCCTTGTTGTGTAGTGAGGACATTCCATTAGACTTTACGAAAGGTACTTTGCTGTATGTCTACAAACAGAAGGGCGACATTCACCTCCTTGAGAATTGGCACCCTCTTTGCATGTTAAATACTGATTTCAAGATCCTAATGAAAATTATCACAAAACGTCTGACTGGCATTGTGGCCAAGGTCCTGAACCCTGCCCAGTCTTGCTCTATACCTACCAGGCACATCTCAGATCATCTGATTCTCCTACGGGAACTGTTTTCCCATGGCTTTGTGGGCCTGACCTCTGGTATCATTGTTTCAGTGGATCAGAAGGCTGCATTTGATTCGGTTAACCACGATTTTTTGTGGACGGCATTACGTTTTCTGCACATACCAGAAGACATGATACAATGGCTACAAAAGTTCTACAGGACAGCCACGGTGGTTCCTGTGGTAAATGGGTGGGTAGGACCTATGATTTCTGTAAAAAGAGGAGTCTGCCAAGGCTGTCCCGTTAGTCCTCTGCTATATGTCCTGTTTTTAGACGTCCTGCTTCGACGCCTGAATGTTCACCCTCAGATCCATGCCATCTCCTGCTCCGCTACACTTGCACTGTTTACAGCTATTGCATATGCAGATGATATATGTTTCCTAGTAGCTGATACGTCCTCAGTGACGGCCTCCCTACAAGTATGTTCTTTGTTTGGAACTTATTCGGGAGCCCGTCTGAACTTTGACAAAAGTGTGGGTATTAGGTTGGGATCGGTCATGGCCCCAATGTCCCACATTGGCCAACTACGTCTGGTGGAGGGCCCTATACATATCCTAGGGGTTTATTTTGGGACCAGAGATTCTGATTTTTTTAATTGGGATCATAAATTGCAACAGGATAAACTGAAAGTCGCCTCTTGGAATAGAGGGTCGATTGGGAGGAAAAAGAGAGTTTATTTGATAAAGACCTTTTTGATTCCATTGTTTCTATATTTAAGTTATGTTTTTTCCTATTCCAAAAGAACTGGAAACAATGGTTTTCAGCCTATTCTTTCAAGCGTTATGGGGGAGCAGGCTGAACCCGATCAAGAGGAATGTCACTTATTTGTCTGCTATGGAGGGAGGTGTTGGTATGATAAATCCTTTGTTGTTTTTTTCTAGCATTTTTTTTATGGCCAGTCTGACCACTTCGATCAACTCTCAGAGAGGATGGAAATGTGGTTTTATGATTCCTGTGAGTTTGGTTCCACCAGTGGGGCTAACTCAACTTACATGTGTTACGACATGCAGAAGGCACGCCATTGTATGTGAAATATATGTTTTACGCTTTGAAACAATGGAAAGTATCGCCTCAGATACTTATTGCCCATTCGCATAAGACCCTATATAAGACTCTTCTCCTCTGTCTGTTTGACACAATCCCTTTTGATAAATGTCTGGTCCAGCATCTTTCCTCCCTTTTATCTTTATTGAGGTGTAAAAGAATACCTGCACACATGTGGGATTTTCACTGGCTATCTTGCCATGAACGGATAAATGTTAAAGCCAACCACAAACATAAACAGCTTCAGGATAGATTGTGTTCTAGGCCATTATGCACAGCTACACTGGAGACAATCTCGCATCTTTTTTTCGAATGTACATTTATTTGGAATTGGTGGGCCTTTTTGGTACAGCAGTGGGCTACCCCGATTTTTCAGTCTGTAACTTTTCAGACGCTTATGTATGGTGTTTTTTCCCCTTAATGGTCCTCCTGGCATGCAGATACTTTAAATCTTGTCTTTGTTGTAATTAAATGGAACATTTGGACGGCTAGATGTAAGTTTGCCTACAACAGAAAAGACTGTAATATTTGGAACTAGAACAAAAATAGTGAAAGATTTGAAAACCATCTACGAACTTGAACAAAACATGCACTCAGAGTCAAGCCTGCTTGCTTTATGGATTGCACTTCTGGATAACTGACTCAGATTTTGCTGTGACTTGATGGTTATTCCTTCATTATATCTTTGTACTGTTTTTTCTTTTGGTTTGCAAATTGCTACATGCTGTATTATCTTTTGTATTCTTTTTTCTCCCTCTGTTGTTTGCAGATTTTGCGCAGTACTGGTATGTGTTCCACGATTTTCTGTCTCAATAAAACTTTCCCTACTCTTTCGACTAAGTGCCATGGGATCTTTAACATCCACCTGAACTACCACCAATCCAGGCAGATGGGACCTCGGTTTAACACCTCATCCGAAAGATGGCACCTCAGAAGTGCTGCACCCCTCTCATGCTGCACTACAGTGTCAGTACTGGGATATTAACCCAAGTGTCAGATGTGGGAACTGAACTGACAGCCCTCTGATCTCCCAGCCTCAGAGGTGAGTGTGCCACCTGCTGAGCCACTGACACTGACAATTTGGACTCACCTCTGGAGAGTAACACAGCATGGAGATAAGTGGACCGGTCATGGAGGAACACCTGGCCAAATTTGTGGTTAAAAAATGGAAGGAAGGGGTGGCACATACCACCATGAGGGTCCATCTGTCGGCAGTTGGACTGGTATGCAACCTCTGGGGCTGGTGTGATTCAAGGGAAGGGACAATTGATCTGGTGGATGATGCAAGGGTGGTTGCATATGAAGGGCATGACTCCAGATAGCAGGCACCCCATTTCAGAGGCACTGTTGGTCCATTTGAGCAGGGCACTGCATAAGGTCTGTTACATAGTAGGGGAGACATGCCTGTTTTCAGCCGTATTCACAACCATGTTTCATGGAGCTTTTAGGATTAGTGAAGTTGTTCATGTGGGGCAGGCAGGGGAACAAACAGGAATTTTAAGAAAAAAACATTAGATAACAGAAAGGGGGAGTAGAAATGTGGCTGTGCTGGTCTTAGACTGACCAGGAAGGCAAGGGGATGGTGGTAAAGTTGGCACGGCACAAGGTAGTGGATGTATGCCCAGCACAGGTGCTAGCAGAGTATCTGGAGGTGAGGCCAATAGTAGGGGGACCTTTATTTGTTCATGGTAATGGAGCCCCAGTCATGGGTGCCCAAACAGTGCCAGTGCTAAAGAAGGGGTTGGAATTCATAGGGGAGGACCTACGGGGATATTTGCCTCATTCCTTCCAAACTGATGCCACATCAGATATGGTGGTGTACAGGGGATCATGACAGGAAGTCAAAAAAGTGAGTAGGTGGATGTCAGGCTGCTACAAATTGTATGTGAGGGAATTACTATTCTAATGTTTTCTCTTTGTTTCTTGCAGTGGTGTATGAGATGGTGGCCAGGGAGGTGGATGGCTTGGCCAGTAAAAAAAAAATGGGTCAGGCAGTGAAATTCATTGCCATTAACGCATTTTACTGACATTTCAGGCCCAAACATGTGGAAGGAGGTTTGGATGTGTGGCCACTTGTTTGTATACTGGGCAGAGCAGAGAACAGTGATGCACCAAGGGGGGACACAGCTGCATCAAGAGGTAAAGCAGACCAGAGTGAGGGGAAGAGGCATCAGGAGCATGCACTGGCTATAGCTGCTGCCATTATTGGAAGAGATAGAAACAAAATGGACAGAACAGTATTTGCTCATATTGCACATGGGGGAGTTGACCTGGGGACCAGTCCCTGGTTAGATATTTTCTGGGAAATCAAAGGAGATGTATTGATAATAAAGGAATGGTGGCCACATGTGGCAGTGGCCATGTCCAAGATCATACAGAGATGGGTATGGAGGTACACCAAGGATAAGAAGGCCATTAATGAAGCCAGGAAACAAATGAACAGGAGGTTAGGGGCATTCATTAAAGGGTTGGGGTCGAAGGTGATAAAACACAAAGGGATTTAAGAATCAAGCCCAGGTACTCATAGAGCTGATGTGGTGCACCTGTCCGACATAGCGGTGGACATTTTTAACTTGTATCTTGGGACAGGGATAGCGCAGTGGAAAAAGGAATAGGGGCCTCACACAATAGGGGAGAAGCCCATCTTTCATCTCAAGCTGGAGATGAGCTAGTGGAAAAAGATGGAAAAGGAGGAAGGAGACAGTAGAAAGGCATGCAGAGAGAAGAAAAAGGAGGTAAGAGGTAGGAGGTGGGGGGGAGAACCTGACCTGGGTATACATCGAGGCTGGAAGAGGGCACCTTGGGGTGTACATCCAGAGGGCTCAGGAGTGGGGAAGGGTGTACACCTGACACCAGCAGGATAGATAACTGATGAAAAATGAGGCGGCCTACCACAGGAGTACACCTTGGGGGGAGGAGATATTGGTTCTTAAATTATGGAACATGGAGGATTGGTGACAATAAAATACTGCAGTTAAAGGACTTAAAGGATATATATGTGATGAAGTGAATAAATGTATAATGAAAATGATTAGAGATATAAAGTAAGGTGTAAAAATAAAATTATTGCCGACTGAGCACCAAAAAAAGTCTATGTGTTGTGTTTTTTTGGGAAAAGGGGGTCTGGAGACAAGAAGGGTTGCCTGGCTCTGGGGCAGCCCCATTTGTCTCAGACCACCTGGTCCAGAGTGCCAGGCAAAGGAGGGGGGAAGGGGAAAGGTGTGAGGAGAGATGGAAGCAAGAAGGCTTAGATAAAGGAGTATGATGTCATTACAAAAGATGAGGGGCAGGATGATGGACAAGAAAAGGATGGAACTTGGAGAGAAGTGGGAGAAGGGGACTGACTTAGGGGCAAGGAGAGAGAATTAGGTTGTGCTTCATCAGATGTCTGTGAGTGGTCATTTGGGGGTCACCTTTATACCTACATCAACATTTAAAAATCTCATGTGATTCTAATGCACACAAACACTGCCCAGCGCTTCACTAATGCATTTCAACTCTGAAAACATACAGTACTTATCACAATCGTATTTAATGTTGGTGAAACCACCTTGAATTATTTCTGACAATAAACATTTCATTCATAAAATCACCTTTAAATTAGTAAATATTACAATATTCACTTCTTCGACTCATAGTTAAAATCAGTCACTGCATAGAGTATTTCCCTTCACATTGTAAGTCACAGATGTAGTGATGTGGGCCTGTACAAGGGCAATGGCCTGCATCTGTTCAGGAAAGGGACAGCAGTCCTCAATGAAAGGTTTAAATACTTTATTGGCAAGCATTTAAACTAGCTGGGGGGGGTGATGGGAGCAGGGAGACTCAAGCAGCACACTCCCACAGGCTAGAGCAGTCAGCAAGAAGGATCAGAAAGAGAAGTGGTTATCAAATGCACCAGAACCAATTACACTGGGTATGGCAAAGGAAGGCAGGCAGCATAAGAAGGTAGCCAGGGTTGGAAGGATGAAACAAGAGGACAAACACAGGAATAGAAGATGGGTAGGTATCAACATGTGGAAGGCCATGTATACAAATGCCTGCAGCCTGGGAAATAAAATCCCAAACCTGGTGGCCCTAATGGCAGACACTGACCTAGACATAGTGGCAATAGTAGAGACATGGTATACCAGAAACCATGACTGGGAGGTAAGTGTACCAGGTCATGTTCCATTCAGAAGGGTTAGGGAGGGTAAAAAAGAGGAGGGATGGCCCTGTACATCAGGGAAGACATAAAAGCAACTGCAGTACAGGGGAGATAAGAGGAGGCCAAAGCACTGTGGATCCAACTTGAGCCTGACAACGGCACAGCAATTCACAGAGGGGTGCTCTACAGACCTCTGGCTCATGAGAGAGGGAATAGACAGGGAACTAGTGTAGGATATACATCAGATGTGAGCAAAAAGGGAGGTAATGCTGGTGATGGATTTTAATATGCCGGATATGGATTGAACCATGCTGGCGGCTGCCTCCACCAGGAGCTGAGGCATCTTTGACTCCCTGCAGGGGGGAAGATTCAGACAGCTAGTGCAAGAACCCACCAAGGACAGAGCAATTCTGGATTTAGTACTAACCAATGGAGACAGAATCATAGAAGTCCAGGTGGCAGGGACCTGGGGTCCAGTGACCACAACACAGTGTGGTTTAGCATAGATACAGGATCACAGTCAAGCCACACAAAGGTGAGGATTTTGAATGTCAGGAGGATGGACTTTGCTAGGATGGGGAGATGTATCAAAGAAACCCTGGTGAGGAGGAAGGTAGGAGTGGGCGTTAAGGAGCAGTGGGCACACCTGAAAGGAACCATAGTGGAGGTGACAAACCAATGCATTAGGCTGAGAAACAAAGATAAGAGAAGGAAGAAATCACTGTTTTTTTAAGAGGTAGCACAGTTAGTAAAGCCCAGGAGGTTGGTGTTCAACAAATATGAGGGGACTCAGAAGGAGGAGGAGGATAGGGAGGGTTACCTAAACTGTCTGAAGGAAGTTGGGAAAGCACAGACAGAAGAAAGGTTAGCACAGTTGATGAAGAGAAGGGATAAGACATTCTATAGGTACATCAGTGAAAGAAGGAAAGAAGGGTGGGGATTGTAAGGCTCAGAGGAGATAACGAGGAGTGTGTAGAGGGAAACCTGGTTAAGGCGTCAATACTGAACAAATACTTCTGTTAAGTATTAACTGAAGAAGGGGAGGGACAGGGACCATAGCTGGGCAATAGAAATAAAGGGGGAAGGGAGGTAAACACCAGTCTATTTACTGAAGAGAGTCCTTGAGGAGCTCACAAAACTAAAGATGGACAAGACAATGGGACCAGATGGCATACATTTCAGGATATTAAGGGAACTAGGGATGGACTAGCAGCACCACTGACAGCCATGTTCAGTGATTCACTTGACACAGGAGTGGTTCCAGAGGACTGGAGGGCACATGTAGTCCCTCTTCACAAAAATAGTAGCTGGGAGAAGGCAGGAAACTGCAGGCCAGTCAGCAACACCTCAATAGTCGGTAAGATTATGGAGTGACTGCTTAAAGAGCTACTGATGCCTCAAAGAAAATTAAAAAATCATAATAATTAGGTACAATTCTGTTTGCATTCCATTTATGTTTTATGTTGACAGACAAAATGATTAATGCCTTATTGGTGCTAGTAACAACAAATCCAAAACAAATGGTTTGATACCTTTTATTGAACCATCAAGGATGTTACAAAAAGAACAAAGAGCTTTATTATAGCTTTCAGACCAACAAGTCCTTCTTCAGAAGCCTAATGAAAGTTATTTAGAAAATTCCATATTATTAACACATAGAACACACAGAAAGAAACAGAAACAATTCTTAATATCCCAACACTAACACTGTAGTGCAGCATGAGGGGGGTGCTGCATTTCTGAGGTGCTGTCTTTCAGATGAAATGTTGAACCAAGGTCCCATCTGCCTGAATTGGTGGTAGTTCAGGTGGATGCTAAAGATCCCATGGCATTTATCAAAAAAGAGTAGGGGAATTTTATTAGAAAGAATATACACTACATCAAGAAAAGGAAAATCTCAGAAACACTACAGAAATAGCAGAAAATAACCAAGGCACATTTCAAAACTGAAAATCAATCAGGTGAACAACCAGAATAAGCAATACGTGAACTGTATAACATAAAATAGATTAGGTCATTCTATCCATGAAATATGTTTCCAATAATTAAGAAAAATGTGTCTATCAAATGTATCATTGTCTATAAGTTTTTGTCTAACTATAGCTTGTTCTATTTGTTTAATTAAAACAATATTAGGAATAACAGTATGCTGTAGAGAAAACTGACACCTAGTTTGCCACATGTAATATTTTATACAAACAAATATCAATGTCAATGTAGTAGAGTGATACTGCCCCAGAAACTCAGAATAATCTCCCAGAATCAGACTTTTTTAAGAAATGTGGTGTGCAATATTTCATTTCCAACTATGCTAAATCTGCCCAAAACCTAACAGCAAATGAACACTGTAAAAAGAAATGTTCCTGTGTTTCTACCAGACCAGTACATTCTGGTCTAATACACTGTTGTTCAGTAATGGGTTTATGTTTCAAATTACCTTTAACCTCAAGTTTGCCATGGCAGCTAAGCCATTGTACATCCCACATGTGTAATGGAATTCTTCTGTCAGTGAGAGTTTGTAATGCCTGTGATATATCAGAAGGGACACACAGTGGAAAATCAAATTGCACAAAAGAAACATTTCCCATAATTTCATTATAAAAATATTTTCTAGAAATACCCTGTAGTTGAGCTTTTCCTAATTTTCTTTCTTGCAGTTTCTTAATTGTAGACACTGCAAAACCTGGAATGTCCATTGTTGCTGTTAACTTTGGCACACCTCCCCCCTCCCATTAACTCATAAAATTGTGAAATAAATTATGAGTCCAAACAGTCCAGGGATGAGGCTCAGTAGAGTCAGAAATGTGATAGGAAGATAACATAAAAAATGAATGGTAAAACATTAAAGGATTAATCATCCCTATGCCACCCTGTGAAATAGGTAAATAAGTGAAAGCTTGCTTAATGGGGTTTAACCGACTTCCCCAAACCATTTAAAAAAAACAACTAAATAATCTAGTTTCCAATGAAGTCGGAATGGGAAAAACATAACAGATGTATAAAAAAACAGGAAGTAAACATTTTTTGATAATCATGACTCCTTTCTGTTTTGAAGAAAAAAAAACATGATTGCCATTGCTGGACCTTTTGTTCTTCCACCAATATCTGCCTTGTCCAGTTTTGGTAGGCCATGTCCGGCCCCCCAAAATGAATTCCTAAAATCTTAGTCATAGTAGAAATAGAAATAGTCCCAATAGTTAGGTGAGGTGTAGCACCACTTATTGCGAGGCCTATGCATTTCTTATAATTTAAAACAGAACCATTTAGAGCAAAGACTGAGTCCAATTTCTGTAATGCAGTCTGTCCTGAGGAAACATCTTTAACCAACAGACAAATATCATTAGTATAAACTGATATCTTCTGCACAGGGATAGATAAAGAAGGAGTCAACCCATATATGAGCTGATAGGTAATTTCTCTAACAATGGAGTCCAGGATAAAGGTATATAACAGAGGGCTAATGGGGCACCCTTGTCATATGCCTTGCCTCAAGCTAACCCCTGTACCCATTAAATTAGTCACAAAAGGGTATAGTGTTGCATTAGTATATAATAATTTGATGTGGTTAATAAATTTAGGAGATATGCCATATTGTGTCAAAACCTGAAATAAAAAAGCATGTGAAACTCTGTCAAAAGTTTTGGACTGATTCAAAGCTAGTATGTACCCAGACAGTTTATTTTGGCTCCCATATTCACAAATATCCTGAAGAAAATGCAAATTCTGATGAATTGAACTCTAAGGTACAGAACAGGTTTGAGCAGGATGAATCACTACTTGAGCAATGGTCTGTAACCTTTTACAAAGAATAAAGGAAATAATGTCATAGTCAGTATTGAGTAGACTGATCAGTCTCCAATTACCTAAATTAGTGCAATCGCCTTTTTTACACAGAAATGTGAGTATTGCATAATTGAAACTGTTAGCCCCAGTTCCAAATTGCAAAATATCATTATAAAAGGAAGACAGGATGTCACTAAGATCCTCTTTAAATGCTTTGTAAAACTCATTTGTAATACCATCCACTCCAGGTGATATTCTAGTTTTTAAAGCATTGATAGTAGAAAGGACTTCAAGCTTAGAGATGGGTGCATCCAATGTACTCAAGACAGAAACAGGAACTGTGGGAATAGAAAAATGAAAAAAATATCATTCCATTCAGTAGTTGAACAAAAATGAGTACTACAAATTGATGTCAAATGTTGGTCTATGAGAGCCAACATTTCCACATTGGCCAGCTGAGTCTTTTAAACCTATCATAATTTTTTTTCTAATTTCTGTTTGCAAGCAACATATGGATCCCTATTGCTGCGTAGCAAAACACATTTTGGCAAACATAGAGACAGCCTTATCATACTGATATTGCCTCATTTATTTCTTAGTGTCCTCCAATTGTTTTTGAATGTTGGGGTCTGCTACCCGAGGGTTAGACAATAACTTATAAAACTGGTTCCTAAACTGTAGATATTGTAAATAATAAGAAGTACTTTTACACATGCCATAATTGATAAAGAAATCCTTTATAGCAGATTTTGTGTCAAACCAACAGGAAGACCAGTCATCATACATATCTGCTACTGACTTCCTAGAATGTAACAGATACTTTAATTGAGTCAGCACGGTCTCATTTTCCAAAAACTGAGAGTTCAATTTCCATCTCCTCTGTATAGATGGATATCTAGGTGGGATATGGCTAAGTCCAATCTGACAAATCAATACCCTGTGATCACAGAATTCACAACGGTGGAGAAAAACATCCTCTGCTACTAAATGTTTAGAAATAGAAAAATAATTGATTCTAGTAGAAAAAGAAACTCTCTGATATGTATATCCTCCAGTCTTATGTAAGGACCTATAAGCATCTACAAGACCTGCAACCAAAACTGTATTATGCAATGCATGGGAGTCACAATATATTTTCTGTTGCACATTATCCTTAATATGCAAAGCTAAGCCACAATTCATATCACCTCCCCAAGTGACATGTTTGGAGGTAAATAGGTAGATCAGATGAAAGAGATCAACCCTAGCAGTTTTAATCTGTGGACCATAAGTGTTAATTGATCTAAGGGAATATCCCTTATAAACGCAATCAAGGACCAAGGCCCTACCAGGCAACAAATCAATGAGCCTAGTGACCTGTACAGTTGTATGATTAAAGAGCTTTCCCACCCCATCGGCAGTATCTGGTCCAAATGACCAAAAAGAGGGACCCTCCAACCAAGCTTTTTTAACTTGAGTAACATCAGACAAGTCATAAAATCTGGTTTCCTGTAAAAATATGATATCTGCCTGCAAATTCCTACAGCACATCAATCAAACCAGTTTTCTTCTATAGTTCTTGATGCTACAGCAGTTTAGAGATACCATCTTTAGACAGACTATAGAGAATTATGGTGGCAACAGGGGTTTTTCCTGTTTTCGTTTTTTACCTTTCTTTTTCTTAGTGTGAAGGAAGTCTCCTTCTCCCTCCTCCTCCAGCTCCATTTCTGATAAGACCTCTGATCTATGGAGGTTTTGGAGCCAGGATCCTCATCTAAATAAGAAAGAACTTGGAAAGTATTTTGAGTAGCACATATAGTTAAGCCCCTTTCAATCTACTAGCAGCCCAAGTCACTTGTCTAAGGTGTGGTATCTGAAAGTCAGGAACAGGTGGAGGCATAGCAGTAGTGTGAGGAATCAACTATGAGGGGCCTGGTGCAGAATTTGCATCCTGCTCTTGGGTAGCAGTAGGTATGACTGTCTGATCCTGGGCTGCAGAACTAGGCCTCAGCATCTCCTCCCCCCCATCTGGTGGATGTGAAGTGGAATCATGTGAAGCATGCTCCATGCCCCTAGCATCCTGATCCCTGTGTTCTTGTTATCTAACTGAGGCATCCTGTGCTTGAGGCCTATACCTCTCCTGAGCTGTAGTTATCAAGTGTTCCTTATCGAGGCCCCCTTGTTGATTTTATCCTGCCCAAGGACACTGATGATGTGCATAACCTGTCTCGTCGCATAAATTGCACTTAAAGACATTCCTCCAAATTTCACTGCCATGATCCATTTCTCCACATAAAGTATATTTAACTTTATCGCAGGCACTGCTTAAATGGCGCTTGGTCCCACATTTATAGCAGGCCTTAGTTTGCCCAGGGTTAAAAACAGATGCCCCTGTCCTTCCATAGGAAAAAAACTATTGGGGATGTGAAGAACATCATTCTCAACAATGTACAACTTAACCTTGAAGTGCCAAGCCCCTGTTCAGATACCCTCTGTGTCAATAATGGGCTTGGGAGGCCCTAAAACAGTACATTTCTTCTCCAACCAATACTGTATATCACCCACATTAACTCCCTCATTGCGAAACATCATGTTAACAGTTTTAAATAAAGGCTTTGAGATGGGAATTTCCCAGTAAGGGAACCATAGAGGTAATGTCTTACAGGACTCATATTTATGCCAAAATCTATCTAGGCCTGAAAAATGTTTAAAACTAATATCAAAAGTGTCCTCTCCCCGTATATTAATCAATGCATAAATGTCCGAAGCCATAAAGTTCATGGAGTCTTTCAAAAGGTTTTTCACTACAAAAGCTCTATCAGGGTGCTCAGGCAAGCCTCCCCGATATCTGAGTCTGATGGCATTCCATCGAGGAGCCTGCTCCAATTTATTTTTCCAAAAGAGGTCCGAGAATCTAAGGTCTTGCCTAGTGCAACTCATGGGGAATGAGGTGGAGATGTCCATGGATGGGCCTCAGAAGATGGAATATCTGCACAGTTCAGTGCCCCAGATTGAATAGTAGGAATGGTACTTGAGTCATTAGCATGAGAAGGAAAAATATGCTGACCTGAAGTAGATGCCCTTTGTTGCTCTTTCACAGGAATGTGGCAGTCCGAAGACACAGGGGTAGAGAACGAAATCCAGTTCGGGTCTGGGACCCAGCAACTGTCAGGTTGCTGCATCCAGCCTGCTTGTGTCAATGCAGTTTCCTTCACCCAAGGCTCCTGCACATCAGGAACAGGCGGTTGCATTCTAGCACTGTCAGAGTTCTCAGTCAGTAAGCATACGTCCTCATTCCATCTGTTAGCTGTAAGGATGATGTGCTTCCACATCAGAGGCTTGGTGTTCGCTTGACAAGCATACCAATGGGGACTCCATCGATGTAGCAGTAGCCCAATCCAGTGGTTTGTCAGTAGAAAATGAGTCACTATCAGCGGTCCAGATCTTGCCATCACACAAATTAGTTTGCAAAGCTCCCACTGCATGATCTCAGGCATGCAAATCACCGTTTAACATCCCCTGCTCATTTCGTGATAAGCAATCCTCTGACAGCTCCATCTCGTTCACATCAGCAATTTGCAGAGCTGAAGTCTGCACAACCTTCTTCTCCACTTGTCCAACATGGTCTGCCATTACTGCAAGCAGCACAGCATCTCCCCTTACAGCAGAGTAGGGGAGTTTTTATTGAATATGAAACATGGGTCATAACACAAAGAAACAAGATACAAAGGAAAACGTCTAATCCTAATACATAATGAACTAAATTTCAAATTCACTCTGTAACACAAATTTACATTTCATTTATTCTTTATAATAAATGAAAACCCTTTCCATCAGTTTTTGACCTTATTTGAGTCACTTGTGTGCATTTCTTTGGAATATTCTTTCTTCAATGCTTTTATTACTAATTGACAGTAACCTTCATATGAAACCTTGTTTTAATAAATAACCCATTGACATCTGACTTGCCATAGATAAAATTTTAAACATCCAAAAAAAACAGCAAATGTACTATGGGTAAATAATGCTAAACTTGGGGGATAAATGCCTGTAACCAAAATGTCATAAGTTAATTTATTTAACCAAGGAAGTTTTCATTTCATAGCTGCATAACTCCATAAAATTTTCACATAAGAACAATGCAATAACAAGTGTTCCATAGTTTCTTCTTGGTTAATACATTCAGGGTATGGACACTTTCTTTCTTCCATTGCCTTATACTTCACATTTTTTCTGACATCTAATTTTCTGTACATTATAAGCCACTGTGTTTCCCACATAAAGGCTGGTGTCCTAGAATTATTAAGTTATCCCAAGATATATGTATTCTGAGCTGTATAGCAGTTTTTAAAGCTGGGTTCAGTTGGGTATATCTTACTCATAATATTATTATACAATGTTTTAACAGTATATCTAAAAATCATTTCCTTAGTCACCTGCCATTTAAATAGATTTTTGACTGATGGTCTAAAATAAACAGGAACATGAACATGGGTTTAGTTTTGGAGCCCTATTCTGCCAAGCCTTTAAATAACATCCCAAAATGATTTGCATCCAATTGCCTTCTCTACTATCAGGTCTTATAAGTCCACTTTTAATTATTTGAGTGAAAAAGAGTGAGTGAAAGAAAACAACCGGGTCAATCATACAAAGTCATCCCTTCTTCTTTTCTAAATAGGTAAACCACCTTTTTACCTGGTTTAATCTATTACCCCATAACATCTGAAAAAAGAAAAAAAAGCTATACAGCCTTGTCTGATACTGGGTTGGTAAAGGAAAAATCATTGCCACAAATTTTAAGCAAGTACTAATAATTGTTTGAGAGCCTGAATATGTTTTTGTTTAGAAAATTTCCACAACCTCCATTGGGATACTTTTAATTTCCCTTTTTTCAGTACAGTATCTCAATTTTCTTCTGGAAGATTTTGTGGACCAAACTTAATTCCCAATATGCGTAGTGGCTCTGTGGTTATACGAATATTATTTTGACAAATATCCCTAAAATGTCCTGCACCCATAATCAGTCCTCTTGTTGTGTCAATATTGAGTTTAGTGTTAGCTACACCAGAAAATGACTGAAATTCTACAAAAAACTCTTGAAGTTGTTCATACCTGGTAAAAAAATAGACAAACATCATCTGCATATGCTTGCAACAAATACTGTTTTTTTTTGGTCTGGGCTTAAGATATCATTCCACCTAGGCTAATATGTTAAGGAGGGTAATAAAGGTTCAAATGAAAAAATATATAATAGGGGACTTACGGGACATCCTTGATGAACTCCAATCTTCATTTTAATTCCTTCTATTTTAATACCCTTAATGAAAGGAAAACTAAGGCATTTGAATATAGTAACTGAATGATACTTATAATCTCGGAAGGGATCCCAAAATCTTTTAACACTGAAAACAAATAGGGTAGGTCTACTCTGTCAAAAGCTTTTTCAAAGTCTGCAGAGATTAGATACCCCGTCTTACCCTCTAATGACAGATGTTCTATAATATCCCTTATAATCATAATAGCTGATTGAATCCATGTATCTGGTAACCCACAGTATTGTAAGGAGATGTTACTTTTCCAGCATACATTTTAAGTTTGTTATTTAGCAGCACTCTAAAAATCTTATAGTCTGAATTCAAAAGTGTAATTGGCCTCCAGTTTTTAATATTACCCCTATCTTCTGATTTAAAAATATGAATTAATAATCCATCCATAAAGGAGGGTGGCGGTGAATTCCCTGCCATTAAGAAATTATATACTAAATGCAAACAAGCCACTATTTCTGTTTTAAAGGATTTATAAAATAAATTTGGAAGGTCATCTAATCCTGGTGACACTTCATTTTTTAAGGTCATAATAACTGATTCTATTTCAATGCTAGAAATTGGTCCTAGTATATTAGTAGTCTCTGAATGCAAGAAAGGGTCTGGGATGGAACCTAGATATTTATCAATATCTTTCTGCAAAATGGGTGTACTAGGATATAAAGTCTCATAGTGGGATAGTATAATTTTACTAATGTCCTGTGCATTATCCCTTTTTAATCCATCTGATATTAAAAACTCCATATTAGTTGATTCCCTTAATGTTTTACAAACCTCAAAGGGGTCCCCGATCAAGGTTTTCTGAGTGTTACTAGCAAGCATTACTTGGATTGTGTGGGCTCTATCATATTGAAATTGTTTCATTTCTCCTTTTATGTTTTCAATTTGAATTGAGTAGTCTAACTGAGAGGTGTTGGACAGAGAAATTAACTGCTGTAACTGTCTTCTTAGTTTTAGGTATGTAAAAAATTTAGAATTTCTCCTAGAGGTTCCATATTTTTTTAACCACTTACTTAAATCAGATTTGGTGTCTATCCACCATTCCCCCAAATCTGTATATCAAAATGCTACTGACAGACTAGCTTTAAAAATAGCATATATAGTACTTCTAACTTGAGAGTTAGTGAGAATAGATGTATTTAATTTCCATCTATTTCGTCTATTTTGTTCCAAAGGTAATGGTCCCAATGAACAGATTAAAAGGGATTGATCTGAAAATACCAGTGGGAAGATCTGAAAAGTTCCAAACTTAACTATAGGGGATACCAACATATAATCTATAGTGGTTTGAAATTTCCATCTTGTAAATGAGCTTCTGGGTCCTGATTGCAAATACTCCATGCAATTTATGAGTTCTGCTGATTTAAAGATGGACTCCAATGCATTTGAATCACAATAGATTTTTTTATTCACTTGTGCTTTAGTCATCAGACTACAGTTAAAGTCCCCTCCCCAGAAAATCCTATACGAAGTGACCAAAAAAGGTTGAATAACTTTCACACATTTAACTCTTTCTGCCTTGTCTGTGGGTTATAAATTTTAATGAACCTACAATTACAGGCATTCCATTTCCCATCAAGAATTAATACCCTTCCTGGTATCAAGTCAATTATCTTGTAAAGAATTAATTGATATATATTAAACAGGATTCCCACCCCATCTGTAGTATCAATGCCAAAGGACCAGTAAGAGGAACCCCAAGGCCAGTCCCTTTGAAAAGATACCACTAGTTCTATTGAAAACATCCGGGTCTCCTGCAGAAAGATTAACACCAAATTTTCATCATGCGGGTATGGAAATAATGCCCATCTTTTAACAACATTTGGAATATTATGTGAATTTAAAGAGCCCCATTTCTGTACAATCATTATCTAGTTTGCAAAAGAAACCTCATGTTTTCTTTTTTCTTTTTTTTTTCCTTTATAATCCTCTGCAAGTGACCCTGAAGGATCCTGCACAGATTTCTAAGAGTTTGAATCATCAAGATCCATTTTGGACTCACCCCAATTAGTGAATAATGCAGCGTAGGAGTTATGTGATTCAAATGAAACAGGTGTGGGGGAGGATTATAATTTTTGATTTCTTGTGGACCTTCTGGGGGTAACAGTGAAAGAGCTGTAGCATCCAATGAAGGCATGTCAGAAACAGCTGGATCCATATAACAAACTGGATTTAGGAGTAAAGGATCAGAAGAATCTCCTGACATTACTTCTTTTTTAACCATATCTTGTGTAGGAGCTATCATGTTTCCTTTAAGAGGAACCAAAGGAGGGGAGGGGAGGTTGAGGGTAGGATCAGCTACCTCTTCCTGCTCTTGGGGTTTAATTGCAGGTTCAGGAGGGATAGGGGTTACCTTAGAAGATGCATCCTGAGTTTGTTGTATCAGTAGGTCAGGTCTGATGAATGAGGCCTTATTTTTTGCTGCCCAGGGACATTCCCAAAACACATGTCCAAATCCTTCACAAAGGTTACATTTTGTGTGGTTAGCACACTGCATAGTTACATGCCCAATTTCTCCACAGTTATTGCATCTGGGTTGATCACACACACTAGAGAGGTGAGTTTTTGAGCCACACTTGTAACAGGCCCTAGATTGGCCCCCATAAAAAACACCCTCCCCATCTCTACCTAGCAGAAAATATTAGAAATATATGTTCTATCCCTGAATCTGTTTGCCTCAGTTTAAATGTATATTTCCATCCACCAGTCCAGAACTGTTCAGAGTCAAGAATGGGCTCTGGTTCACTCAGGATGTCACATTTTTGTGACAGCCAATAATTTATGTCCTCAACATGAACCCCCTCATTCTAAAACATCACTGTGACAAACTTTATTAAAGGTTTTGTAAGGGGAATGACCAGAAAGGGGGTCCATGTAGGTGAAAACTTAACTTAGCCATAGCTTTCTCAAAAGATGTCTAAAGCATATGAAGTTCTGAAGCTCACATCATAATTGTCCTCCCCTGAGATGTTTATAAATGCAAAGACATCCCTAGGAGAGAAATGCAAAGAGTCTTTAAGTAAACACTTCCCCACATAGTGTCTGTCAGGGCACTCTGTCAGTCCTCCTTTATAGTGGATATGGACTGTGTTTCTCGGTGGGGCAGCTTCTCTTCTAGCATTCGAAAAAAGTTCTGACTTTGTTTTTTTTTTAATTTCTGCAGAGGGCCCCTCACTGGTTAAAGGGAGAACAACAGATAGTGCTGAATCCATTTGTGCTTCAGTAGATTCCTTCGGATCTGTTTCAAACAAACAGTGAGCTACTGTAGCAGAAGGCAGTGCTGCAGTTCGATTAATGCTCTGCACATGTGTGTTTTTTGTTTTCTAGTAAGTGTGTTTCATTTGGTTTCCAATTAGGAGCAGTTTGTGATTAAGCAAAAGTCGAGTCCCAAGTTGGATCGGGAGTCCAAATCCAGGATGCTGTCTTGTCCCAACCAGCCCCTAGGAGCGCTTCATGTGGAGACCAAGATCTGTCATGTATGTCTGAAGGCAAAATACACTTTTCACTTAATTGCACCACTTTTGTCTCCTGCTGCCTAACAAGTTCATTCCACCATGTCACCCTAATGTCTCAGAGAGCTTCAGGCTGCAAGTGCACACTTTTATCCATTTTACCAAACTGAAATTCAGTGACTCCCATTTGCTGAGTGGCTTCTGTTTGAAATTTAACAGGGGGATGTATTTCAGACAGTTTTTCATGCAGCACAGGAGACTTAAAAACAAATCCAGTCTGTTTAGACATTTGATGCAGTTGGCTAATGGTAACATTTTTGTCTCCTGCAAGTTGCCTCACTATATTTTCTGTTTGCTTTTCTGAAGTACTCGGGGACAAATTACTAGTCTCAGAAGTTGTAACAAGAATCACAGGCTTTTGGCACACATTATTGCATACATTTTGTCTGCCAGCCCTTAATAGTGCATCCTTGCCTTGAAAAAGTACTGGAATCTGTTTTGTAGAATTTAACGACTCACCCTTCTTCGATAGGCCTTTGAAGTCCTCTGCATCATTGTTTTTGCTGTCAGGCTGCTCCAAAAACCTGTCAATCAGAACAGCTGGTAATTTGGCAGACTGCTTTATTGAATCTTGTGGAGTTTGTAAATCATTTTTTTCAGCATCTTTACCCTTATTTGCAGAAATAATATTAGGTCCTAGATGCTCACTCGATTCTCCACATTCATCAAAAGATATTACCGTCTCATGAAATACTTCCTCTAAATCATTCTCCAGGCTAGCAGCCTGCATGGCCTCTGTTGGTAAGGCAGTGAGAGAGGAGGCCAGCTCCCCCATCAAACGTACAACCTTTTCCTCTGAAGTCTCTCCCCGAGTGGCCATCATGCAGTCTGACAGTCCATCCACCGACAGGAGAGTAAGGGAATTTCTCCAGTGTCCTGGCCAAATTTCTCCCATTCACTAAAAATACCAACAACAGTTTAATCTGGTTCAATTTCAGTTGCTTACCATCTGTATCCCCCCCCTGTCGCCAATGAAAAAGGGACTTCTAGGCCCAGTGGGCTAACTGGGTCAACAAAAATTCAATAAATAAAAAAATAATGTATCAGTCTAATGGATAAAAAAAACATGTAGATTCTCTGCTCAGTAAATCAAACGTCAAGTGAAGAAACTTCCTTCACAAACAGATTTCTGAGCAAAGTTGAAGCTGGAGTTTACTGATGAACTGTTACCTCACTTGTGAAATTTATGTCTTCAGTAGGTTTCTTCACTTGACATATGATTTAGTGAGCAGAGAATCTGACATTTTTTTTTCATCCATTAGACTGATACATGGTGTAATATATGTGAGTTGAACTCTCTGCCTGCTGTTATCTATTTGACCTTTAAGGTTGATTCAGCTGAAATCACACTTCAGATATTCAAGCTCTCCAATGTCACTTTAATTATTTCTGAAGGCCTGTTTTAAACCAATGAGAATTATTTCTGTTTTGTTCTGTATGTTTTAAGTGTTAATAATACGGAATTTTCTAAATAACTCTCATTAGGCTTCTGAAGAAGGACTTGGTCTGAAAGCTGAAGCTCTTTGTTCTTTTTGTAACATCCTTGTTGGTCCAATAAAAGGTATCAAACCATTTGCTCTGGATTTATATTTCATATATTTCTCCTCCCCATAATTTATTACTAAAGAAATGTGTATGAATATATGATCATTGTCCCTTAGAGATATTTTTTTTATACTTACTTATCAGCTTGTAAAAGGTACACATGACAAATTGTAACAGCCAATATAAGAGTCTCATACTGACATACTAGTATCATAGTCATCAAAATGTCCTTTGTTAAACAAGTGTTAAAAGGCACATATTTTCCTTCTAGGCTGAGTTTAAAGCACAAAAATTCCTTACAAACTGATAAATGGTATTTAACTCAGTTTGTAATACAATCAAAACAACCAAGAGGGCTCAAAAACTGAACATACTCCTTGCTCTTTATTTGGGGGGGGGGGGTCTGCTCGAAGGAGGCTCCTTCTCTCCCAACCAAAACATTCCTAGTGTGTAGGAAGCTAAATAGCTTCCATGTCCTCCTGTAGTAAGACACTTTAAGTCTAACAAGAAACTAGTTATATACAATAAGCATATTAAAGAGATTCATGGAAATATCTGCCTCCCACCTCCCTTAGGCACCCTTTCTCTCTAGTCCTGTATTACACTACATCTTGCCCATCTTTCAACAAATTTCTTCTGTCCATTTTGCACCTGATAAGTTAGAGCTTCCATATTTTGAATTTTCCTGACAATCTGTTTCCAATCTTCAATAGCTGCAGGAAGCAAATTTAACCAGCTTTGCTTGATAGCTTTATTACGAACACATGAAATTGCCAGCAGATACAGGCCGTTTGGTCTATCTAGTTTGCTCAAGTGTGCATCACTTCAGTCCATTAGACTGCAGCTGCCCCCCATGCCCTTGCCCCTATTATATGCTACTATACAAATATACAATAAGTAGCAGGAGATGTTTACCTTAATTTCCCATGGAGAGAGTCCTAATACCATATTATAAAAGGACAATGGTCTCATTGTTTGAAATAAGTTGGCTATATTCTCCAATATCTCTTTTTTAAATGGATCTGTCATCAGACATGAAAATAATGTATGAAAATGAGAGACCTTCTCCCCCCCACATAGCCGCCAACAGCAAGGAGATATGCTTGAGTTCCATTTTGCAACTTGGTTGGGGTAAATAAAAAATCTGACCTTTATCTTCCAAAAATATTTCTGCTGTAGTAGCAAGGCCATCACCTTGGAGGAGTTTCTCCATATTTCAATCCACTCCAGTTTTTATAAATGGAAACCAGCTTCCTGTTCCCACTTTACTATAATAGGTCTTAAGCTTACCCTTTATGAGTGTTCAAAAACTGGTATATTTTGGATACAGCCTGCTTGGGTTTTGTGAGGGAGAAAAGCTTTGTTAATGTTGGGCCTGATATGGAATCTATTGCATCTCTAGCAACTGTCTTAGTTTCGTTTGGATGTATGCTTGAATTTTCAGATAATACAATTTATCCCTGGGGGACCATCCTAATTTTCTAGAGCATTCTTTGAAGTGAAGAATAAGATCTCCCCTCATTATCTGTGCTGGGCAGTACAAACCTTATATATACCATTTTATAGAATTTATGGGTAGACCACTTGTTGCTTATATCAGGGATTTGTCCTGCTGGGTAGAAAATCTGAGGTCTTGATAAACAGCATTGCCTCCTGATCTCTCTTTTAACCCTGTTATGTGTCCAAAACAGGTGCTGAGCCATGAGAGTCACCTGGATAGCAAAATAGTCATTGACTGCTGGAGGTCTGCTATGTGGGGGCACAAATAGGCAAGAAGAAGCCAGGTGGTCTTGTAGGAGATACCTTTCTATATTCTGCCAATGTACTCATGCTGGCCTGTGTGACCAAAAGAGTGACCATCTCACTTGGGCTACAAGTCAGTATTCCAGAAAGTCAGGTATAGATCGTCCCCCAGATTTCTTACTTGCCATAAGAAGGGATCTGAAAATTCAGGGCCCCTTATTGGTCCAGATAAAATTAAAAATGTTAGTCTGGATCTCCGTAAACCAGCATTGGGACAATTGTATAGGGGCACATTGAAATAGATATAGCAGCCTTGGCAGAAGATTCAGTTATACTGCCTGGATTCTAGTGTACATTTGTAAGGGTATTAAGGATCAGCATTTCATATCTTCTCCTAGTTGGCCAAGCATTGGTTTGTACTTATAGAGATAAAGGTGTTTATTGGTAGTTCTTAAGGTAATGCCAAGATATTCAAGGGTAGACATATCCCATCTCATCTTGTATTTAAGACACAGGTAAGGAGTGGGTCATAATTTAACTTCAGGATCTCTTTTGGTAGAGTTGAGTGAATATCATGAAAGTGTAGAAAATTCTGTAATCATGCCCGTTATTCGAGGAAGTGACATGTTTGTGGAAGTTAAATATAGAATTACATCATCCGCATATAATTTGACCTCATGTTCCCATCCCCCCAGCACCACTCCCTGTACCGTCTGGTCCATCCTAATACATTGGGCCAAAGGCTCACTATATAAGGCAAATAACAGCGGGAATAGTGAGCATCCCTGGTATGTGCCCAGCCCCAAAGTGAGCCCCTGGGAGACCATCCCATTTATGTGTATATAGGCCTGTGGGCCTGTATAAAGGCACCTTATGGTGTCCACAAAACTATCAGAAAACCCAAATCAGGCAAGGATCTGATAAAGAAATTCCCAGTCAACCTGATTGAATGTTTTTTCAGCATCTAGGCTCATAATCATAGCTTAGGTAGTATATTTATTCAAATGATCAATAATATGCATGGCCCGATAAGCACTATCTACAGCCTGTCTATCCGGGACAAATCTGGCCTGGTCATTATGTACCATCAGGGGTATTATTTGTTGGAGAAGTTTAGCTAAAATAGTTGTAAAAAATGTATAATCTCCATTAAGAACAGAAATAGACTTATAAGAGAAGCATAAAGTGATATCCTTGCTGGGCTTGGGAATCACCAAGGTCCCCACCTGTCTTCATGGAGGGGCAAAATGGGACCATCCTCTAATATCTCCTGGTAAGCAGGTCTTAAGGGGGGACAAGTGTCTCATGGAACATTTTATAGAATTTATGGGTAGACCGTCGTTAACTGGACACTTGCAAGTTTGTCCTTGCCCTATTATTGTATTAATTTCCTTATCTGTAACAGGGGCCATTAAATGGGCACCCCACTCCTCATTCAGTTATGGTACATTGAGCCCCCTCAAAAACGTCTGGATTTTCCCTATCTCTGGACTTTTCTGTTGTATATAAAGTCATTTATAATACTCTGTAAAGGCTTCAGAGATTCATTCAAGGGTGGTGACCTTAACTTTAGTCCCTGGGTGGACAATATGTATTATTTGTGACCGAGCCCATCTAGCTGTAAGTCTAAGATCCAAGAGTTTTAGGGATCTCTTTCCCCCTTCGTAATATTTCTGTTTAAGAAATTGGAGATTTCTTTCCACCCTCTGGTTCAGTTTTTTTTATTTAGCTTCTTCCTCAGATCCATCAGCTCTTTCTCTCTCTGCCTATTAAACTTTTCTTGCTACTGTCATTCTAGGGTCTGGATCTGTGTTTCTAAGCTTTTTTGTTTTTCATACCTCTGCTTTTTTCTGGCTACAGCTACTGCTACCAATTTACCCCAAACTATGGCCTTTATAGTATCCTACATCCTCACATTACTCATACCACTATTATTATTATCTTGGAGAGTTTGCGTTATGGTTAGGGGAATTTGTTCCACCACCGCTGGGTCATTAAGAAGAGATATATTAATCTCCAGAATGTGTTTTTACTTGGGAGAGAAAGGTCCATGGTTAAAATTAGTGGGGAATGGTCCGACAGGCCAATAGTTCCAATCTCACATTTCCGGACCATTGAGAGAGATTTTCTGGCCCCCCCCCCCAAAAAAAAACAGTCTAATCTAGAGTACGTATGATAAGTAGTAGAATAATATGTGTATCCCTTTGTACAGCAGGTCCTTCTAGGAATTTCCAAGTATCTTGAAGTCCCAGATTTTGCATCAGGGATCTGACCAACTTTACATTTTTATAAGATTTTCTAGGAATCTTAGAGGTGGTGTCATTACCTGGGTCAAGAGTCATGTTCCAATCTCCTCCCAAAATAATAGTCCCCTCTGCCTTTTTTGCTGTAAGTAACAGGATTTTCCTATACAGCTGAAAGGAGGAGTTTGTGGGCACATATACTGAGGCCAAGGTGATCATCTGACCATTTAAGATGCCTTTTACAAGGACATATCTTCCCTCTTTGTCTTTTTCCCTTTCTACCACGTTGAAAGGGACATGACTCGAGAATGATATAGCAACCCTACATCATCTACCTCGTACGTAAGTGGAGGAGCATACTGTACCTCTGTATACCCAAAGTTTTGTAGTTTCAGATGTTCCCTCTTGGACAAATGCATCTCTTTTAAGAGTATAAAATCAACTTGAATTTGTTTTATATAGTTTAATACCATTTTCTGTTTCATAGGACTTGTCAGACCATTTACATTAAAAGTCAATGTTTTGGAACCCATCTATAAAGGATGAGATTCCCCGCATTGCACCTTGGCCAAAGGAAGGGTCCCCTTCCTCTCCCTCTCCCAGCAGCACCCCACAAGCCAAGAGATAAATTGTACCCACTCTTAAAAGAAAACTTACCAACTACATCTGGAACATTAATTTGGGTTTGAAACTGAACAGTAAAAAATGAACCATTATTGAAAGTACCTCCTAGGCAGTGGAACAATAAGCATTGTTCCCTGTCTCTGCTAGGGATAAGACCTAACCCCACAGAGCTGTAGTGTGGTTTCCATCCTCTACCAAGAGGAACACTACAGGCACAGTGTGCTGCTAGTAAACTACCAGCAACCATTTGCCCAAGAAAAAGGCTGATAATTAAAACCTGCCAATGTCCTTGGAACCATGCAGTCCTATTTCTACTAATCATCTCTTCTCCCTCCCCCCACCACTGAATGGGTTTTCAAAACATGTTTATCCAACCAGATGAATGTCTGAACTGTATGAATTGTTCTAATGCAATATATACTAGAGCCTACTCATGCCCCTTTGACATGCCCCCTCTTCAATGATGGGTGTGGAAAATAAACCAAGGAGAGGAAGAGAATTTTTGGTTGAGCCGCCTGAGGATCTATCCATTCTCCACATCTCGCTAGTATGCTTAAGCACTTGGTGCTAGGAATAGTTCCCCCAGCCCCCAAACTCAGTTGCTGGGGGAAGAACTCAGGACCCAGCCTCAAATCCAGAATAAGTTTTAACAGGGCCACCAGGTTAAGAGGGAGGGGTAATAACTTAGCCCCCCTCTCCTCGATGATCCAAGAGTGCTCTTACTCAAGGCTCCTCAGGGCCGCTCACTAGTGAGACTCCGTGGGAAATAATCTCCCCTAGGAATGTAGTATTCCCCTCTTGAGGGCATCAAGCAACTAGGGGGGATCTATTTTCATTACCCATTTTTACCCCAAAGAAGAATAAAAGGCAACTCTAATCATCAACACCTAGTACTTATTTACAGTTTATGTACTTTATATGGACAGCAAGGTCCATTTGACCACCTCTAACTAAAACAATATGTCGAAACTACGTATGTAGAGTCCTTAAACTGTTGGTAGGTACAGTCTTTATGAAGAAAATCATAAATCCAGTGTCCCTGTGAAATGTCTTATGTCCCCAGTGGAAAGAGAAAAAACCAAAAAGTATATAATAATTACAACTGCAGATGTCCTTTAGGCAAACTGTAGAGCCAATTCACATAGCTACCTAGTCAGCGTTTAAGAAAGTAATTTTCCTCCCACTAGGGTCTGGTCAGTTCCCCATAGAGGCTTACTGCTGTTCTCCTCTGAGCCCCCTCTTCGATCTGACCACCTAGATCATGGGAAAACAGAGTTCATCTGTTATCCCTCTTCAATCACATTTAGGTAGCTGCTGCTCCATTCTGTGTAGACTGTCGATTTCCTCCCCAGTCGAGAGCTTTCTGCATATGTCTCTGAGGGACCCTTGTGAGGGCACACTTAACAATCTATCTGGTCAATCTGGAAGCTGTGTGCTTAGCAAATGAAGGTTCCTGTCTGTCACTATCAGCACAGGCCCTGATCTTTTTTCCAAGCAGATCCCGTGACTCTTCAGGGCTTCTTTCACCTCCCCAGGGGTAGCATAGAGCTGTGGGTGTTCTTCCCAAAAGACCCTCATCTTGGCAGGGTAAGGGGTTTGAAATTGGATTCATTTGCTGCACAGTGCTTTCATTACAGGGTGGTACATCAGTCATAGCCTTTGAATTTCTGGCAGATAATCCTGATCCATGTACAACCTGGCCCCATTGTATTTAATTTCTCCTTGCTGCCATGCTTGCTCTACTACCTCCTCCTTTACAGCATAGCTAGTGAATTTCATTAATACATGCCAGGGTCATGCAGCTAGGTCAGTTTGCCTTGGGCTGGAGGTTCTGTGGGTCCTCTTGACTCGAATATCAAGAGTGGCTGATAGGGTCAGCACATTATGGAACAAGTCCTGCATGAAGAGGGCCATGTTACCAGTTTCTGAGCCCTCAGGGAGGCCCAAAAGCCACAAATTATCCCCTCTGGATCTGGCCTCCAGGTCTATGCACTTCACCTGTAGGGTTTCAGTATAGTCCAGCAGTGCAGATAGAGCATCCGCATGAAAATTATACTCAGACTCCAGGGTGGTGACCCGTGTGTCAACCTCTCTGAAAGATGTATTCAAGTCTGGCAGCTTGTGTTGCAATTTTTGAAATTCTGATTTGTTTTCCTTCCACAGCACCTGTATCTCTATCAGTATGGTGCCTAGGTAAGAAGTACTTAGCTGACTATCTTCACCATCTGTATCAGTGGCCTGCATGGAGTGGCACATCGGCGAGGGCTGTGGCTCCAATCCTGGGTATGTACTCCATATCTACAGCCATTGAGCGTTATTTGTCTTTTATTCATTAGGTTTTTTGAGAGTTTGGGCTCCCCTTTCCCTTTAGAAGGCATAGTTCACTGTTTGAATCACTCAGAATGATGGAAAGAGGGGTTTTAAATACTCATTTGTGGGGGAGCTGGTAGTTTAAGCTGCAACTCAGCCTTGGCAGAACTGGAAGTCCCTTAGAGTTAATTCTGAGTGCATTGGCCTCTATAGCTTACTCCCTACTTCAAGTCATAATCCTCTGTTGTGACATCACAATCTGCTGCCATGGGAGTAATGGTGAGGCCACAAGCAGTGCTCTATGACTTTAGATAGGGAGAAAGCAGCAGGAATAGATGAACTCTTCAGGAGCAAAGATCCTGTATTCATACAAATGACCTCAGTGATAAATAATAGGGAGGAGGAATACAGAACCAAAGGGAAATACAAGCTGGACAGTGCTAAATATTATGTTTTCTTAAAGTTTTCCAGAACATGTCACCAGCCTTTTAAGGAGAGAATTGTAGAACACTTGCAACTGAATGGAGCACAGTATTCAAGGCAGTATGGATTCACAGAAGGAAAATCATGTCAAACAAATCTGATAGATTTTTTTCGACAGGGTGACAAAGGAGCTGGACCTGAGGGAGCTGTAGATGTTACTTAGCTTTATTTCAGCAAGACCTTCGACACTACTCCACATAGAAGGCTGGTAAACACATTGGTTAGCCTGGGTATGGGATACAAGGTGGTGAACTGGGTTAGAAACTGGTTAGAGGACAAATGGAACCCAATCCGAAGAAAGGAGGGTGACCAGTGGAGTACCTCAAGGATTAGTACTGGGGCAAGTCCTTTTTAATGTCTTTATTTATGATATTGTGGAAGAGCTGAAAGGGAAGGTTTGCCTGTTTGACAATGACAACAAGATCTGCAACATGGTAGACACTCCAGCAGGAATGGAGAAAATAAGGAAGGACCTAGGAAAACTGGAAAAATGGTCCAAAGTGTGGCAATTGAAGTTCAGTGCAAAGAAGTGCAAAATCATGCACCTGGAGTACAGAAACCCTACAGAGACCTACAAGATGGGAGGGGGTGCTGACAGTCACCAGGGAAGAAAGGGATTTGAGGAATATTATCTCAGAAGACCTAAAGGTGGCCAAGCAGTGTACAAAGGCTGTAGGGAAAGCCAGTGGCATGCTGGGGTGCACATGAATGGGTATAACTAGCCAAAGAAGGAACATGGTGGTACCACTATAAACAACAATGGTGAGGCCTCATCTGGAATACTCTGCACAGTTCTGGAGCCCTCATCTTCATAAGGACATAGATAGGGTGGAGGCAGTTCAGAGAAGGGTGACAAAGATGGTGCAGGGCTTGCACCAGGAGATGCATGAGGAGAGATTAAAAGACCTCAAAATGTATACACTGGAAGAGAGGAGGGAATGGGGGGATATGATAGAAACCTTCAAGTATCTTAAGGGCATAAACAAGGTGCAAGGGGTGGCATCTTTCAGTACAGGAGAGGTATTAGAATGAGGGGGCATGACAAGAGATTGGAGGGGGCAGGAAAAAGGGGCAATTTGAGGAATTTTTGTTTTTCATAGAGAGGGTGGTGGATGCACGGAATAGCCTACCCCAGGAGGTGGTGAGAGTGAGCACAGTGGTGGGATTTAATCATGCATGGGATAAGCATAAGAGCACCCTAGAGGTGGGAAGGAGAGGCTAAAGCTGATGACCGGATAGAGTCATTGCTTGGCCGTAATTAAAAGTAAGGTATACTGGCACACTGGATGGCCCTGGCAGTCCTTATCTGCCAACAAATTCTATGTTTCTATGTTTCGATGTAGGGCCATCAGGTCGACGCCCCCCCAACACTTGCAACATATCAACTTTAAAGTGTGAACTTTAATTCAAAATAGTCCTCTTTACTTCACATTTACATTCTAGCTTTTTTACAGGATAACAGTGTCAGCTAATAAATTCCCTGTTTTTGTCACTTTTAAACTGGGTGCCTGTACAAGACTCAGTTTTCATCTGTTGGCACACCAGATCATCCATCCATCATTTTTGACTCCATATAAACTTTTATGCTTCTCTTCCCAATGTGAATGGAATCAGTCTATTTAATAAATCCTTTCTCATATTTCATTCACATAGAAAATAAATGAGTTTTCAAGTTTGAATCCCCTCACTTATTACTTATCCATTTTAATTCATAGAGTCCTGACCCATAAATATCGTAACTTTTCTAAGGTCAGTAACATCACTGTTATTAAATTTACTGTAAAACTCTCTTTTCTTTTCAGCCAATTGAAACAGAGTGCCTAAATGTTAATATAGGTATAAAGGTGACTCCCTATTGACCACCCACAGACCTCTGATGAAGCACCATGTGATTGGTGTGAAACATTAGGCCAAATTACCAGCGTCTGTGGAGTTTGGAAACTAACTTTCTGACAGGAGCTGTGTCTGTGTTTTTTAACAGTTGTGAACAAATATGAATTGAAGATGTTTTATTATGCTCACAGAAACTGAAGTATGGAATGTCTTCATTAATGGGGTGAGTGCTTTTCATTCTGTTTCTACAGTAAATGAAAAAAACAACTTCATGCACTCTTCATTCATGGACATCTGCTGTGCCATCATTCTCAATGAAAGAAGCCTATTAAAATCTTGTGTAGTGTCATGAAGGGCACCGATTGCTAAATAAAGCTACAGTACTTGTATTTCTTCACAAACTTGGTTTCAAATGCTCTATCATTTTTTTCCATTGGCTGGACTTATTTACTCTTGTTTCATTGGACAAAATCATTTTATTGATGCAACTCAAAGTGAATATGAAATAGGGAAACAGTTTTCTTGTTGCCATTGTGTTTTTGGTTTCCATAGCTCATTTTTATGGAACCATGCTATGATTATAAAGTAGTTTCAAAAGCCAATGGTACCTAGTTTTTACATTTATTTGATTTCATAATTAATGAGTCTCCCCTGTGAAGTTCAATGTAGCATGAACTCTCATGTCAGATGTCAAAACTGAGCTCCTATGAAGAAACATGTAGGCAAAGTTGAATAACCCAAAATGTTTCATGTATAATGGATAAACGCACTACAAACTGTAGAAATGAAATGTCTTTTAAATTACTGCATTGCAGATGTGCTCACAGCTGTTGTGAGCCTGATTTTGAAGCCATTTATGGACCAAGTAAACAGACACAAATTATAAAGCGGAAAGGATCCTTTTGGCTAGGAAATGCTCACAAGTGAAAGCTTCATAGGGATAGAATTATGCAGGAGTAAATTGTAGTTTATATACTGGAACTCCTGAGGGTATTTTGAGATAGACACAAGGTAATAGCATATAGACAAGTAATTTCTGAAAATGTGGTAAAAAAGAAGATTTAATTGTAAGGGATATTATGCATTTGAAAAAGTGTTAGAAACATCTTACATAATGATCTTACACCACTGTATTAAAAAAATGTTTTGCAGTAGTGATCCGGGTGACACCAGTATAATTTAACAACCCCATACATATCCTCTCAAATTCTGGTGATTTTGAACATTCAGTACAATGGTTATTTAGCTAGTTACTTACTTACTGACTCACTGTATTATGCAGGTGTCTAGAAACCAGTAATTGTACATAATGATTGAAAGTGGACATGCCAAACTATAGCACCCTTTATCCTCTAATTGTTGTATTTATGTTAGTTCTGTACTGTACTTATTGAATATTATAGTCTTGTGGTGAGATTCTTTTGGTGCACAGACGTTTTCAACTCTTCCTCATTAATATAGAGCGTATGATAAATGCAGAATCACTGCCCTGAACTGTGCACAATGTTCTTTGACAATCCACTTGTGTGTCATGAAGTATTTTTACACATGTGAGGTGTGTAATAAGCCATAAACTTCCATATAGAAACTCAAAAGGTTTATATGGACATCTCACACCGAGCTGAATAAAAATGCTTCATAAACACATAGTGGCATATGTTATAATTACTAGTGCAGGGAGTTCATAACCAGCAAAGATAAATAGAATTGAATGCCTTTAACATCAGTTTAATGCAACTTGAACTGCAGAATTAGGGCCAGATATTCAAAACTTGGCCCCAGGGTTAAATTAGCACTGCCCGGCAGGCAAACTTAGCCCTGAGCACAAAGCAAGCCATATTCAAAGGAATAACCCAGGGCAAACAGCCTCTGAATATAGCATGGGAATGAGGCCTGGCATACTGGGCTGGGAGTATAGGGCAAACTTAGCCCTGGAATAAGGCAGCTCTGAATGTGGCAACCAGGAAGTGCAAACCACAAAAGCAACACAGTTCACAGTGATGTGAAGGTAGGTAGAATTGAACTATGTGGCCAATGTGTGTGCTAGCACATGCGTCGACCCAGTACAGTTGCAGGCAGCAGTGTATGTGAAAGTACAGTGTGTAAAACTGTAAAATATTCCCCAAACTGTTTGCGCAGTGCTAACACGTTTGTGCAGGTTTAGCGCAAGTCTAAACTGTTAGCCCAGTGCAAACATGTTTGCCCGGCGCTAAACTTTGCCATATTCAAAAGTGACATGCAAATGAGCCTACTTAGGTAGTCTGTGGGCAAACATCCAGATTAGCATCTCATTATGCCCTGATTTGCATGCAGTTTGTGCCGGGCTAACTGTTTAGCCCTGCGCTAAACCCACACAAACGTGTTAGCACTGCGCAAACAGCTTGGGGAATATTATACGTTTTGAATACTGCTTCCACATGCACTGCTGCCTGCAGCTGTACTGGGACAACACAGCATAGGCACAGATGGTGGTGGTGCTGCATGCAGCTGTCACACTGAAGGTCATGCTACAGTGCACAGCAGACACTACAGTAGTAAGGGGCCAGTAGTGTGTGGACACAGCAATGCCTATGGTGTGTAGGGCAGTGATGATGACTGCACTATACACAGTGAGAGGCCCAACCTGCAGGTGTTCACTGCCAGTGGAAATTACTGTTACGCTGTTGTGTGACCCACAGATGCTGCACCTCTGGCATGGGATGCTCACAGTGACATATACACATCTGGCTTTGTGTTCTGTGGCAGTTGTACAGCTGTGCGGTATGTGGCCGGGGGGGCATATATCATCCGAAAGGCACACTGGTGTTGGGGTATTTCCAATACTGGCCCATGTGCACTGCATGATGTGTCCCATCCTTGTGGCCACACCTGGTCTGTGGCACAGCCTGGCCACCCATACTCTCTCCCCTCAACATCCTCCATGTCCACAGTGCTGCATGTGTGTGCTGACATCTGTTGGTGTCCACAGAAGTGTGGTCCACAGGTGTGTGCTGTGTGGCCACACTGCCATGCTGTCCACTGGTAGCAGGGTCACCACCTGCTGCATGGCATGGCTGGGACTGATGGCAGATGATGGCAGCATTGTGATGCCATCAGTAAGCAGTATGCTTCCTCTATGTTTGGCTTTGTCTATGTGTCATATTTAGTTGTTAGGTTCGTGTAAAACCCACGCAAACACTGTGCAAAGCCATAGTGTCACACAAAGCTGATTGCCAGGGTTAAGACAAGCTTTTCCTTGGTGGTAATGTGCACCTCGCTAAGTTTCGCGCTATGTCATGCAAAACCACTTTACGCAGCACTAGTCTCTGAATATAGCATTGCGCCTGTATTCATGTCAGTTTGCCCCTTACATACATTATGATTTTGCCCGGCGCTACTGCAGTTTTCCCTTGCTATTTGGCATTTTGAATATTGCAGACCCACGCTAATCCCGAGCTAAACCTGTGCAAACGGTTTTTGCCCAGCGCAAAGTTTTGAATATCTGGCCCTTAATGCATTAATATAAGACTGAACCGTGTACTGTAGTTTCTTTACCGAACAGAGAACAGCAACATAACAAAAATGAAAGTCTTTTTAATTTTTTATTTTACTTTAAAGCTATCAGCCGATTCACAGAGATTCATGACTTCACTTATAACAACTTTAACTTTCTAACAGGTGGTAACCAACATCTCTCATCCCCTAACCACAGATAGAGCTCAGGTCCTGACTTGCTGCATCAACTAGGATCCCTGATTCAGGAGGCTCTCTCAGGACAAGGATTTTGTTTTAATTTAGCTTTCAAATAACCACAGCTGACAGACATTGATCGAGTGAGCTGACAGGGACACAGCACGTTACACAGAATGAAAATAAGAGCTGCAGGTGAGTCACTGTTTGTTTTGTTTGGCAGTGGCATGAGAGCGTTCCATCCCACTTGATGATTGAAAGTGAAAGAGAACTGTGAGCTGTAGAAACCACTGTAATAACTGGGTATGATGTCATACCCTGTTATTATGGCATTTCATCTGACTTAATATTCGTACATTTATAGGGGTCACCAGAGATTATATGTTTGTAAAGCTTCAAAAATAAATTAATTCTGCCATATAAAGTGTTCATACTGTCAGGAATGGTGATGAGCCAATAATTCAGTTTTCATTTCTGAACTCCATAAAAATTCCTTAATCAGAAGTGTCAGTTTTATTAACCAGTATATCCACATAAGTGATATACGTACACATGCAGTCACACAAAATAAAAGAAATACAGTAAATACTTGGTTGCAGATTCAGTTTTAATTTATCTGCTGTTATTTCATTTGGCATGCAGACGGGTTTAAATGGACTTTGTAGTGTGCTCTTCCAACATACTGATATTAGCACAGTGACCCATGTTAAGTATTAATATTCTCTAAAACAATTGCTGCAGCCACTCTTTTCAAATATTCTGAGGGAATATATTGCTTTGCCTCTCTCAAATGCATTTCTTACATTTATAGTAGGCACTTCATAAAAATAAAGTGCCAGTAGGTTTATGTAAAACCTCTTTGGTACTCAGTCTTAACTTGTTTTATTATTGTAAACTCAGGCAGGATGTTATAATTTAAAAAGTAAAGAGACTAGGAAATGTCCTGGCAGAACCTGACTGAGTTGATACTATTTCCATTTTCTTGATTTGAGTGTGTGTGTTGGGGGGGTAGGAAGAGCAGATATCTAAAGGGGTATCCCATCAAGATAAGAGACTTAAGAAAGCTGATGATTGAAACGGCACAAGAAAACCATGAGTGCCATGTCGGTGACTGTGGGTTCCCCCCTTCCTCATCTTGCATGCTCCCCCTGGAGTTAGTATATTTTGTAAAGGGGTGTGGGGACAAAGACCCTCACAAGGGTGGATGTGGGGAACAAAGACCCCACATAAAGAATGATTGCTGTATGTGGTCATGCTGTATTGTGTGTGCTGTTTTCGCATGTCACCATTAAACAGTCGCTATCTTGATGTGGGACTATTTCAATGGTATTCAGCTAAACCCATCATTCTTTCAAAATGTCTTTTTTCATTATTCATTGATTTACATTAAGAAAGGAATGTTATGTAAACATTGATCCAAATGCCAAGTTTCATTGTTGTGAGACATTTGCTGATCTTTATTTTCTTCAGTTGATTGTGAATTAGCCATGTTTAGGGCTGTGGGCAGAGCAATACAGAGATTTGCAAGACAAAAACCGTGCCATGGCATCAGAGAACTTATTTACAGGCTGCACCACATGTGGTGTAACTGTAAGTGCATAAAATTAATTTAACTAGACTGCTACTGGGGATGGGCTCCAAGCAGCTAATTTATTTTAACAAAAATGTGTGTAATATTGAGTCATTGAGTAGCTATGTCTTTCTCCTCTTCCTCTTCAAAGCCTTTACCATTGCTGCTACTCATTATTTACTATCTGCCCTTTCCCTTGCCAAGTACTTGAATGTTTCCCGTCTAGTATTTGTTAGATGTAGTATTGTCTTACAGTGAAATCCTCATTTATAATGTTTGTAATTTTGTCTACTGTTTACATAAATTATTGTACATTGTAACATGACACTCCAGACGCCAGTGAAAGCCAGCAACGGCATTGGCTGAAATGGCTCAGGTGACACTAACCGAGCGGTGATTAACCCACAGATAATGCCCGCTCGGTTAGTACCACCTGTGACCACAGACAGCAGCACTCATTAGAGCCCGCTGGGTCAGTACCCAAATTGTCCATGAGCCAGAGGGTGCAGCACTGAGATGGGAATAGGGCATATACCGTCTAAGGAGAAATGATACAACACCTCGCTCCGAACACAAAAAATGTACTGTTCTTATGTCTGTCAGACAGTTATCCTCTCTTGCTGTCGAGTACGAAATTAGCGCCACAAAGTAAAATAATGTGGAGCATGCATCGGGAATGTGCATCCAGGCACATCCTCACACTGACTGCAATGCAAGCAAAAGTAGGATATTGTAGGAGGCGGCAGTATGACTTTTGGCAAGTTCTCTGTATTTGTGAGCGATCTATGGCTTACACAATGCTCCCGTCCGTTTGCCATGTACAGCGCATTAATCACCTCCAGTGTCAGGCTCTACTGGGAATTAATGACTGCTGGGTGGTTGGAACCCTCGGGCTTTGCCCTTGTGCACCAACCCCCCCCCCAGCGGGCATTAATCCACCGGTAGAGCCCTCCTCTGTCGGTGATTAATGCTTACTTGTACCCTTGTTCATTTTATTCTGCTTTTACTATGTTTGATTACCTACACAACTTCAACTGCCTGGTACACAACAGCTTATACAGATTATTTCCCTACCACTTCTTAGTTATTGTTCCCACTGTATTTTCTGCATGTTTTTTGTTTTGTACTCTCCCAGGTCATACCTCAATAAAAGCATGTATCATGTCTAGTGTACCTATCTGGTTAACAAAAACAAATGAATAAATATTAAACATTAGAGAAAATAGATGGAGGGCCAGATATTCAAAGGTTAGCCCCTGTCAGCGATTAGCACTGCCTGGCATGCAAACTTAGCCCAGAGCAAAATGCCAGCCATATTCAAAATGAATAGCCTGGGGCAAAACCAGCTGAATATAGCAAGCAAAGGAAGCCAGGCAAACAGGGCCATGAGTGCAGGGCAAAAACAGCCCAGGAATAAGACAGCACTGAATATAGCCCCAGGCAGGCAGTGCAAACACACAATGGGACACAGTGCAGAGACAACTTGACCCTGGGACACATGCAAGGGAACACATGCTGGAATGAGGTATCAGGAGCACACCACAGTGCACACCCAGGAGGACGCCACACATGCACGGGAATATCCAGCAACAACCCAGACCCATGTGGAGAACACCAGAAACAGTACAAAGCATGTTGAACCCCAGCACCCAACAATCACACAGGACACAGTAAAATGTCGTAAACTAGCATAATTAACAGTAATGAAGAGTAAAGCAAATGGAAACATAACAGCAAATAAAATACAGAACAAAACAATGAACAAACCCCAGATTACAAAATGCCCCACCCACCACTGTACAACCCTCCCCACAACATGGAAACAGAACCAGAACATACCCACCAAGGCCCCCACCAACACACAACCCCAAATGCCCACTACATGAAAAAAAAGTCAAGCACCATCGGCATAAAAAGGCACACAAAGGAAAACATAAGGATGACAACAGATGGAGGGACAGAAAGACACAGGACACGGGTGCAAAGTGGAGGAGGACGCACTCAGGGACAGAGGACAAAAGGCAAGGAAGGGATAAATAAGTCCAGTGAGGGGGTGTGGTGAGGGAAGACGTCAATATAACAGGGCAGAACTAGTTGCCCGCCGGGTCAGGGAGACAAGCGTCCAGGATATTTGCCACCCTCCAGGTCTCAGTTATGATAATGGCCTGCTGTTCAATCAACGTCTGTTGCTGCCTCACAATTCTGCACAGCAGGTCCTCCATGCCTTTCCGATTCTTCGGGCCTCATCACCCACAGTGATGCCTGGAGTGGACCTACAAGAGGAAGGGTGAGACCATGAGGACAGCACACCAGACAGGAGGCAACCAACAGTCAACCTTTGCCACACAGAGATGGACAGCATGTCCCAATGAAACATAGAAACATAGAAGTTGACGGCAGATAAGGACCGCAAGGCCCATCCAGTCTGCCCATTTCTTTTTCTACCTTATAAATGTGCCATCGGCCTTTGCTCTGTCAGTGACCTATCTATTCATAGTCATTTGTATTGCTCCCTTATGCCTATCCCATGCCTGTTTGAAGCCCTGCACTGTATTCACAGCCACCACTTCTTGTGGTAAGCTATTCCATGCATCTACCACCCTTTCTGTGAAAAAATTTCCTCACATTCCCCTTAATCAGCCTCCCTCTAATCTCATGCTGTGTCCTCTTGTCCTGCTATTTTCTTATATTTAAACATGTTAGACTCTTTCACCTTGTTTATGCCCTTAAGGTGTTTAAATGTCTCGATCATATCACCTCTCTCCCTCCTTTGCTCAAGGGTATACATATTGAGCTCCGTTAATCTGCCCTCATATGTCTTCTGATGCAGTCCCTGCACCATTTTGGTTGCCCTTCTCTGTACTGCCTCAATTTGGTTAATGTCCTTGTGAAGGTGTGGCCTCCAATACTGCACGCAGTACTCCAGATGGGGCCTAACCAATGTCTTGTACAGAGGGATTATTACCTCCTCTTACGACTTGTGATACCCCTACTAATACACCTAACACCCCTAGCCTTACCTACTGCTTTAGAGGTCTGCTTGGATGATTTTAGGTCATCAGTGATGATGATGCCCAAGTCTCTTTCTTCCTTTGTGACTGCTAGCAACTCCCTCCCAGCCTATAAGTGGCTTCAGGGTTTCTCTTCCTCCATGTGCATGATTTTGCACTTCTTTGCATTAAATCCAGTTGCCACTCTTCTGACCATTTTGCTAGTTTATCCAGATCTCTTCTCATTCTGCCCACCCCATCTGGATCATCTACTCTGTTGCAGATCTTGGTGTCATCTGCAAACAGACAAGCCTTTACCCTCTAGTCCATCTGCAGGTCACTAATGAAGATGTTGAATAGGACTGGCCCCAGGACTGATCCCTGAGGTACCCCACTTGTGACTTGCATCTCTTCTGACTGTATACCATTTACCACCACTCTCTGTTTTCTGCCAGTCAACCAGTTTGCCACCCAGTTGACCAACTTCTGACCCACCCCGAGCCTACCCAGCTTATTTATCAATCTTCTATGTGGAACAGTGTCAAAGCTTTGCTGAAGTCAAGGTAGGTGACATCAACTGCTCCCCCTTGGTCCACCACTCTGGTTACCCAGTCAAAGAAATCTATGAGATTAGTTTGACAGGACCTTCCTTTTGTAAACCCATGCTGTCTTGGATCCTGTGCCCCTATGGATTCCAGGTGTTGCACTATCCTTTACTTAAGGAGTGCCTCCATAATCTTGCCCACTACTGAGGTAAGACTGACTGGTCTGTAGTTCCCCGCCTCCTCCCTGCTACCACTCTTGTGGAGCGGGATCACATGAGCCCTTCTCCAGTCTTCTGGGACCTCTCCTGTGCTCAGAGACTCACTAAACAATTCTGCTAATGGCTCTGCTAGTTCCTCCTTTAGCTCCTTAAGTACCATGGGCTATCCCTGGCAGCGTTGAGTTCTGCAGTGGTAGAACAACATGGAAGCATCCCACAAGGCAGCACAGGGCAACACAGGCACCAACACAAAACCCAACACGGATGATGACAGCGATCCTGACAGCAGCAGGGGAACATGTGACACCACCCACCACGATACAGCACACCGTGAGACACAGCAGACACACAGCTGGAAACCCAGAGAGTTGAGTGCAAGGGACATGCCACAACATGCACAAGGGCATCCACACATTGGGACATGCTGCCCACCCACACATGGAAATGTACAGTAATGCAGAGCGCAGAACAAACAACAACGACAGGCATGCAGGAGCATCAATGAACCATGACAGTGGCCTGCCAATGACTGACCCAGGCCAGGGGATAACAGTCAGCCAGGGCACAGATGCTGTCAGTGAAGGGTCTTCACATGCCACCAGGCAATACCACCGAAAGCATACCACCCAACTGAGACATGGTACATGGAAGTGTCCCCAACCCACATAACAGGACCCCACTCCCCCACACAGTGATTACCACTTCCACAGCCACGGTCAACATTGGCAGGCAACGATGCACATAATGTAATAGCACAGTGATAACACTACCCTGCAACTAAACTGCAACACAGTAACCTCGCCATGAGATACACATGGAAGGACTCCACAATGCAGATGGCACAGTGCCAGGATGTAGCACAGTGTGACAGGCGGTGCTCCACAGCTGGTGGCCAGAAGGGGGAGAGGTAAGGCCGCAAGGCATGGTGCATGTTGTCCCGCATGCACAGCAAGGAACCACCACCTGTGCAAATGTGGACGCCCTGTGGGTGGTGGTATGGATGGACCACAGAGGTGGGAAGGTCAGCCGTCAGCATGTTGTCCCCATGGAACTCTCGCCACAGAAGCAACCAACACCATCAGTCACCTGCACAGCAATGCAAGCTGACAGCCCCCCAAGGCAAGACTGACAGCACTCAGCTGTGGTGTGAAAAACAGGTGTACCACACAGCACACTGCTATACCACACTGTCCCACTGCCCGTTGCAGAAATGCCACCAGACAAGTCAGTGGCTGGACACCCAGATGTGACGCACAGCCTAGTGAAAAAGAACAGATCACAGAGCAATGAAACAGGTACTCACGCAGCATGCCACAGCTTTCAGGGCTGCTCTCCTGTGCCCGCTGTGGAAGGGATGGCACCCTCAGGGTGCCCCATCTCTGCTCCTGTGGCCTGGGCTGACTCCCTCCTGTGGCCATGGGCTGCTCGATCTGCTCTGTAGTGGACAGATGAGAAAGTGGTGTTAAAGCATGATATAGCATACACGTCAAGTACAGCAAGATGCATGTGCAACCCCAACCACAATGCACACACACATGGAGTGAACAAGGAGGATCCCCACACAGGGGGTGGCAGTGGACATGGCACATTCACCAGGCATACACGTCAGTGATCAATGGCACCACAGTACTGCGACAGTGGCCATTGCAGCTCCTATGCGAACATCCGCAGACCCGTGAGTGTGTGTCGACAGTCCACCACGTGCGTGTTTCCTGCAACATGGTGGTGCCATCTGCAGGCTGGTGATGCCCCGGGACTTGCAGAACAGCATGACCCAACCCTCCTCCCACAGCAATGGTCATGGCATGTACCTTGCCCCTGTGTGTCATACATGTGCCACTCTGCCTGTACACAGTGTGCAACAGCACCATGCATCGTTGCACACACCTGCACACACACACACACACACACACACACACACACACACACACACAAACCACCCCCCCACCACCACCACCCCCTCTGCACACCCACACTCACACACCCACACCAAACCCCCACACCACCACCCCTCCACACACCTACACCCACACCCACACACACAAATCCTAACATGTTGGTACACTCTACATGCAACACCACTCACCTGGCACAGGCACAGTGCCATCACGCACCATGTGCTTGTAGCTCTCAAGCTGCTGCCTCTGCCTGCATCTCAGGTCTGTGTACCTGTGATGGCACTTTTTGGAGTTGCGGGGTATGCCAGTACGGGCAGTGAGTTTCCTCGCCACCGTGTCCCACACTTGCATCCGTGTGAGGTCCCCCTCTCTCACCTCCCTGAACAGCCTCCTATGTCTTTTCATCATGAGCTGCACTAGATTAGCAGTCTCTACCTCTCCCCAGTGCCTGTCTCTGTGCACAACTGCATGCTGTCTTGACTGTCTGGACATGGCAATCAAAAGCTGGTACATCCCTCAACCTGTCTCTAGTAAAACTTGGCTCTCCCAGGACTTCACCTCACCAACCTCTGTAGCGCAGCGCTATCACATGAAGTAGTGCGGTGCTACCTGGAAGTAACCACACTGCTCATGTGCGACCCCCACCATGACCCTGAGGTTGTGTACCACACATGCGTATAGTGCCACACTATGCTGGCTAGCGCGGCGCTACATCATGCTATGACAGGATGATAGCACGGACATGGGGGGCCTCACGAGCATGTGTGTAGGCCACACTAAAACACATAGCGCTGCGCTATTTGGATAGCACGGCGCTGCCCCTCCAGTAGCCCTGTGCTGGCTTTTGCACAGCGCTGCTGTGCTAGCACGGTACTAATCAGGGCCATATTCAACAGATGTATGCAAATGGGGGTACTTGGGTATGCATGGGGCAAACTGTGTGATTGGCATATCATTATGCGCTCATTTGCATGATTAACAGGCTTGATTGCCTGGGTGGGCTATAAAAGAGCAAGCAGTGCACCACCAGTGTTGTGTTGTGGTAATGCAACATAATAAAGAAAGTGAGCGTCAACAACAGACTGGTGGAGAGATGCAACAGGGGGATGAGCAGCGAGAGGCAAGTGTGTATGACTGCTGTAGGACACTCTTGAATGGAAAGGTCTCAGAACAGGGTCAGCACAGACTGAAGCACACAGATGTAACCTCTTGTGAATGCTCAGACACATGTTGGACCACAGGCAAGCACTGTGCTGTGTGATGATGCATAGCCCTAGACGTCTGCCTGGGAATCCTACCATCCAGTGCACTGTGCACGTTCCTCTCAGGGAACTGTTCCGTGTGGCACTGCCTGCACACTATGTCTGCCAGGCAGGGGCACTAGTGCACTACTGTGGTGTGTCCTGCAACAGTGGCCCACTGACATGACTCCCTGGATGTGTGGCATTGTAGGCTGTGGCCCCCCTGCAGGACGTACACAGTGTCCCGGTGCTGTGCCATCCCATGCACCATGTGGACTTTGCATGGTGTCCTGACATTGCTAGTGCACTTGTCCAAGCAACCACTGTAGTGCTCAAGAAGGGCACAGTACAGTGCAAGGTGATTAGCGTAGGGGTGGATCCAGTCATGGGAGCACATGGCAGCCATGGGCGACAGTAATGCACATGAGTGTACAGGGCTCGCTGTCCAGACACGGGATGGACAGTGATTATGTGGCCGTGTGCACCATACATGCACATGCAGCAATCTGATATGTCCATGTGGCCTGTGGCACTGTAGGGGGTGGCATTGTGATGTCTATGTGTAATGCAATGCAGTACTGACATGGCCGATGACACATGTCCCCTTTCGACTATCCCATAGGTTTGGCAGCACTCCAGGAGCACATCCGTGCCCACAAGTTCTGACAAGAGGAGTTGAACACCCTTGTGCATGCTGTTAAGGAGAGGGAGCAAGTGCTACGCAAACACAGGGCCACTGATGCAGTGGTGCGCCAAGCCTGGGAGGAGGTGACTGCAGTTGTAAATGCTGCAGGAGGACGTGGCAGGACAACAGAGGCTGTGCACAAGCGATGGAATGACCTTCTGTGACATGCTAAGGAGAAGGAGGAGGCACAGTGACTGAGGGACAGAATGAGGACCGGTGGTGGACCACCTGAACATCAGCAGTGGGTGGAGGAGCCACACATGGCCGTGGTGGCTTCAACTCTGAGGACAGTGGCAGTCGCAGGTGTGCCAGGTGGTGGATGTGAGATGCCTCTCACACTGCCAAGGGCAGGTCTGTATTCACATGTGTATACCCTGTATGCTGTGATGGCATAGGTGCATGGTCATGCTGTTGGTGTCCTGCACAGGGTGCACTGTGTGCTGCTGAACAGCTGCCTGGCATGGCCATGGTCACTAGGGGTTGGGTGGGTGCATGTAGTCATGGGCTTGTGTGAAGGGGGTACATGTCCTGGGGTCTGTATGGTGTAGTGGTGGTAGTGGTGATGGTGTTTGGGCACAGTGTCCATGTATGGGTGACTGACCCTGTCCCTATTGTCTCCACAGCAGTGTCTGCCAGGCCTGCAGAACAACAGGAGCTGCCAAGGATGTATGGCCAGGTTCCAGAAGTAGTGGAGGAGGATAATGGAGAACGATGATGAAACTCATGGCTGCATAGACACTATGTATGTGTGCCAATCACATGGACAGGGGCTGCAACTGCCTGGGGAGGGGGGTCACACCTCAGTAGGGGGCTTGGGATACACTGTCTACCTGGATGCTGCACAGATGGAGGATGGTGGTGTAGGGGAGGTCCTACTGGTCACTGTTACCAGTGGCGATGACACTGATGTGTCAGAGTTTTCACAACACCTGGCCATTCCTGTGCAAGGGGATGCAGGGGTGGGGCTGCTTGCAGGCTGTGGGATGGGTGCCAGTGGTGTATTCAGCATCACCGGTGTGGCTGTACCTGGGCACACGGTGGTGGGCAGTGTAGGGAACATCACAGAACCACAGGACATGCAGTGTCCAACACATATTGGGGTCCATGTCCATACTGTGCCACAGACCACCACCAGTAGTCGCCAGTAGCAGGACGTGCCTGGCGTGCAACAGCATCCAGTTGCTCCTGTGCTGCAGGCACCTCTGCCAGCTGCAACTGAGGATTCTCTGCCCCTGGGGCAGGATGTTCATGGTGCCCGCCCACTCCTGTAGGCTGCTGTCACCTCCCAGCAGGAGGCCCGTATGGACCTGCATGGCATTCGGAGGGAGCTGCAACATGAGCTGGCACAGATCAGAGAGGCCATCTCAGTGGGCTTTGCCTGTGCTGAACAGCGGGCGGAGGACAGGTTGGGCCACCTGGTGGGTGCCATTGACCGTGGCTTTTCTGGTCTGACAGCTGCTGTGGTTGACATAGGGAATGTCCTGTGTGGTGTGCATGGGGGTCGCCAGCATGGGAAGCTTGTTCGTGGTGCAGACGGCACAGGGGCACACAGGTGAGCAAACCATGGCCACAGGGCTGCCAGTGGTTCCAGCTCCACAGCATCACACACTCTATCTAAAACTCAGTGCTGCTGTGGCCGTTCACCCACCCTGTCAGGCTCCACCATCCCCTGGGGGCACAGGAGGCCAACTCTGCCTGTCTCACCTTTCTCTTCAGCATTGTCCTCTGCCCAGAGCACCCCAGGTTCTGTGTCCCACGGTACAGGTGCACAGCGCTTGTATGGAGGTAGGCGTTGGTGATGCCCACAATCACTCTGCAGCACTGCACAGTCATCACCCCCCCTTTGCCACATTGGAACACCCACATGTACATGCAGAGATGCACACACACACTTCCACTGCCACAGTTGCACCCCTTACCCTCACAGCACACATCACACTTCCCCCCTGACACTACACCATTTCTGTCTGCCCCCCTCACGTGTGTCCTGCACACCCCCGACCTCACACCACATGCACACATGTTGTCTGATCCACTATGTTGGTTTACTGGTGTGATTGTTGGTGTCACTGTTATGTTTCTTTGTGCACATTAAATAAATTATTAATTACACACTTTCAAGTTGTTGTGCAGTCTGTACTTACCCTCTTGTCTATAGCAGTGTCCTGATGATGTTGTCCCTGTGCTGTATGGCCCTGCATGCCATGTGAGGGTCCTTCCTCTCGAGTTTCTCCACTATCCCCCTGACAGCTGGCTCTGGCTCACTGTCAGACTGTCCCTCAGGTTCAGGTGCCTGTATCCCATGGTTCATTTCCATGTTGTGCAGCATACAACAGGCTAGGAAGATACGGCATACCTTCTGAGGTGTATACTGTAGGGCACCGTATGATGTGTCTAGGCATCTGAATCACATCTTCAGGATGCCAAACACCATCTCTATGATGTTCCTTGTGCTGGCATGTGCCTTGTTGTACATCTCCTCGGCCACTGTGGCCAGTCGGAGTACTGGTGTCAGCAGCCAGGGTCGCAGGGGATAGGCACTGTCCCCTGTCTAGAGATGTATACCTGTTAGTGCTGTACTGCAGTCTGTTGGATGCTGTCCTGCACCTCTGTGTAGCCCTCCCACACCCCTTCCCTGGACTGCAATGCCTGCCCCCATCCATGCTGTTGTGTGTATGCCTTGTATGCTACTACTCACCTACTAGTTTCCAACTGGGTATCCTGCCCTCCTCAAAAGCCTGACACAGCTGGGACTGGTGCCAGATGAAAGTGTCGTGGGCACTGCCATGGTACTGTGCATAGACATTGCTGATGTGCCTAGCTGCATCGCACACCACCGGGCAGTTGATGGAGTGGCATCTCTTCCTGTTAACATACACGTCACTGCCATCGCCAGGTGATGCATGGATGGGGACATGGGTGCAGTCAATGGCACCCAGTACGGATGGTAGGTGTGCAACTCGATGGAACTGCTGCATTGTTTCTCTGCGCTCTGCTGCTGTGCTGGGGAATATTATGAAATCCCCAGCATGTGGCAGGAAATCCTCTAGGAACTGGGTCAGGAGGTGTGAGGTGGTAGACTGCGTTACCCCAATGGTGTCCCCCATTGGTCATTAAAACGTCCCTGTGGCAAGGAAGCACATCGCTGCTGTCACCTTCTCCTCCACTGTCATGGCATGGCTGCGTCTGGTGTTTGAGTGCAGCTGCTCATGCAGGAGTTCACAGAGCTGCCTCAACATTCCCCTGTTCATCCTGTACCGGCCAAAGATGTGGTCATCAGGCAGGGTCTCGAAGGAGATCCTGGGCCGGTACCACCTGTTTGCAGCATACCATCTCCTTGGCCTGTGTTATGGCTCATGTTGTGCCTGCTCCATCTCCTCTTCCTCCTCCACTATAGCTGCCATCAATGGCAGCATCACTGCTACTGGCACTGCACACACTCCCACTTCCTGTGGTGGTCCCTCCTCCTCTGTGTTTTGCCCTGGGTTAATACCAGCCTTTTATAGGTGGTAACTAGCACCACACTATGTGTTGGGCTATGTATCCTAGCACGGCGCTGGGCCTTTGAATATCCCCTTGCACGTCTCTCTTGGTCCCCCTTCCTTTTGCCCCTTGCATACATTTGTGGTTTGCCCCATGCTGATACTGTTAGTGCGTGCTAACTGGTCCTTAGAATATGGCAGCTCCGCACTATTACCGTGCTATTGGTTTGCGTGCCGCGCTATGCTTTGAATATCTGGCCTGGAGTTGGAAATATGAGCGGAGCATACTTTTAGTGGAAGAATGCTGGTTCCCCCTTCGTGTTTGGCCATTAAGGCTGCAGACTGTGGTGTGTTCTGGAGTGGTTTACCATTCCCTAAGCACTACTCTATAACTGTGCCTCTTGAAAGGTTTGATGTTACTGAAAAATCAGGAAATTACAGCTTACCCCACTTTTAGCAAATATTCATAATAAAGTATCAATAATTGAAAGCAAGTACCTTTGCTGTGGTATTGGGGCATTTTATGACCAGCAGGCTATGTAAGTATATAAAATCAATGTAACTAGAATTCTACTGAGGACAGGCTCCCATTAGCCATTTTATTTTAACAAGCATATTTAAAATTCTGACCCATTACAAGAAAATCAGGAAATTACAGCTTACCCCATTTATTACAAATACTGGCAATACAGTACCACTATCTGAAAGCCAGTATTTTGCCATTGTCTCAGGGGATCTAGTAATGGCTAGTACCATGTGTAAGTGCAAAAAAATTAGACTACTATGGGGAAGTGCTCCCAGTAACTATTTTATTAAACAAAAAGTTTGAAATAATGGTCAATAAAGTTTTAGATTTGTACCTTTAGACTGCTTAGATTTATGTTGAATAATAAGGTAAGACTGTGAAGAGGTGGCTGATGGAATTGTGAGTGAGGCTACTCTCAGGTGAGAATATGGGAGGTTACAAAAGGGGCCTTTTGGGAATGGAGATGAATTCCACTTTTCTGTTGCTGGTTTTGGGCTTTGAAAAATTTTTATTCCTGATATTTCCATTAGTTTGTGTTGGGCTGGGTGCCCTTACTGGCCCAAGTTCTGGGAATGGGTTCAACCAAGAGGCAGACATTGATGATTTTATTTCAGGTCTGCATAATCCATCTGATTCACATGGTACAGCTGTTACCTCCATTTACAGGTAGTGCTTTATGGTTTCTTTACTGAGGGGGCACTATTTAGTACATTATATCTATGGTGGGGGGCCCTGTTCTTTAGATTTTCTTGTGCTGATATCCAAATAGGAGCGGGAGGAGGGCAGACTTTTCCTTCTTATCTGATGACTTCAGTTCCCTACATAGCGATTTTTTTGTTTTCTCTCATTTGTTTTTTCTTAAATTTTATTTGGGTTAGGTTTCACCCCTTGGAGGCCCAGGTTAGTACTCTACCAGGCATTTTCTCCAGCCACAGGTCAATGGGGGAATTAGTTACCATGTCTTCTGGGCAGATAGGGAGGATATTTTATTCATCTCCTACCTTGGAAGTCCTGATTAATTGTTATTCATTTTTCATCCCAGGTTCAGGGATTTTTTACAAGATTACAGTTTAAAGGTAATTTTGGGGAGAACAGTAGTTTGTAGGGTTATATTGTTCCTTGTTTTTCCACCCTAGCCCAGTTGACTGGGTCTCTGTACTTTTTTGATGAGTTATTAAGGGGAATGCCCCAGGGGTTGGGGAAATGTTCTATACATTATTTTTGTAAAGTTTCAGAGTGAGATTGGGTGATGAAGCTATTATCTTTGAACTACTGGATCTGTATGTATAAAGTAGACATTTTTCTTTTCCTTGGTGGGAACACTTCAGGGAGGTGCGTAAGTTATGCTCAGCTGCATTGTGCTATGGGGTGGGCAGTAGCACATGCATTCCCAGTCCCACACATGACTGCATTGGGATGTACATCTCTTTTTGCACAATCATTGTAAGTGGACTGAATTTACTGAGTGTTGTTAAGATGGATTCTCCAGTGAAGGTTCATTCTTTAAACATTAATTGCCTTAAAAATCCAGTTATAAGGTACAGGCTGCTCCAGTATCTCAAGAAACAGGAGGCAGATATGATTTATCTACAAAAGACCCACCTTAATTGAGGGGAACATAAGAAGCTATCATACACAGGCAGATATAAGATTAATGCTTCTTATTATGGGAGGGGGGAAACAGTGAAGAGTTGCAGTTATTATTCCTGTGACCATCCCATTCCATTTACATAAGGAATATGTGGATCTCACTGGCTGTTTTGTAATCCTTTTAGGATTACATTATGGAATGGAGGTTAAATTGGCAAATGTGCACTTTACTCTGCAGGCTTCCCCTTCCAAATTTAAGAAATTTTTCAACAAAGTATTGGATTTACTACGTGGAATATTAGTTCTGGAGGAGACTTCAATGTTACTGTCTCACCAGGATTGGATACTTCCAATTCTAATAAATACAGATTGACACCTTCCCAAAAGTACTTCTGTACCCAGTTACCTAATCTTAGCCTACTGTAATTGATGTCTGGCACCATTTCTTTCCAACCACAAGATCTTACACTTATTATTCTCCATTCTTCCACACATATGCTCACATTGATTACTTTTTCCATAAAGTAGATACAGAATAATGAAAAATATAAAGCTTTACTAGATGAATTACATGCCCCAAAGCATGGGCAAGCCTCCAAGAGAAATGGGACCACTCAATGTATTAAGCAGGTTAAATGAGAAATACAGATGATTTTAGATTATTGTGCTCAAACTACACTCTTATATCTGAAGCATTATCCTCTCAAGGGTGGCCCCAGAGGGATGAGAGCCTTGGCCCATAAACTCAGAAATCACAAATGAACAGCTGTTATTATGTATTTGCAATGCAGTACAATGCACCGATCAGGAACAACTACCCAGAAATACTTAATATTTTGAGAATTATTATAGGCAATTATACTCGGGCAGGGACACGCTGACTGATGTTATGATCTCGTACTTTTTGTCACCATTGGCCATCCCTAAAATAACTCAGGCCCAGCACAAATAGTTGTTAGCTCAAATTCAGTTGGAGGAAGTCCAATTAGTACTCTCAAAAGCCAAAACTTTGAAATGTCCTGAACCAGTTATCTTTCTTTTGTTCAAGACCTTCTCCCACATGTCGTTTCCACTTACAGAGCAGTTAAGGAGGGCTCTCCCCCTCCTCCATCTTGGTCATATGCTATCCTTTTGGCTATTCTGAAGCTGGGTTGGGACCCCAAACATCTTCACTCCTATAGACCCATATCTATCTTAAACATGGACTATCAAAATGAGAAAAACACAGTTTGAGGAAGCTCAGGGCTCACCTGAGTGAAATGTCAGTCTATTGCATCAGTCAAATTGTGTCATCAGTGAGGTGTGTCTACGTTTTTTCCACTGCTGACTTTATAGACATTAACTGCACACTGTCTCAATAAATAATAAGATTTAATAACCATTGCTTGTGTGGACATTCTCTGTAGTGGGTGCTTTAATTTTTTTCTTGTGCCTGTAAACATGGATTACAAGTTTTATATGTCAGTGTGGCACATCAGCTAGAAGAAATTTTTCCTACAATTATCCACCCAGATCAATCTGGGTTTATTCATCACCAGCAAACCATGGGCAGCTTTGGGCATACCTTCCATCTAATGAATTATATTGGTCAATGTGCTATCCCAGTGGCTTTACTCAGACTTGATGCCAATAAAGCCTTTGACAGAGTTACCTGGAAATTCTTGTGGCATACATTAGGTTTCCAGAGGGGTTTCTGACCTGGCTTCACAATATATACTCTGCCCCAGTGCCTTACATTAGAATACATGATTCCTTTTCATCCCCGATACCTTGGGCATGTGGCTCTAGGCAAGGATTCCCCCTGCCCCTTTACTCTTTGTTAGTTACATAGAACCATTGGCAATTGTGGTGTGGTAGGAACAAGAGGTGGAGGGTATTCCATTGGGTGCACACAGAACCATGACTGGAATGTAAACATATCAGGATACACTATTTACAGGAGGGACAGGGAGGGTAAAAGAGGAGGAAGAGTAGCTCTCTACATAAGGGAAGGAATCAAAGTAACAGAACAAATGGGTAAACAGGAAGGAGAGGAAGCACTGTGGGTCAATTTGGAGACAGGCAATGGCACTACAATCCACACAGGGGTGGTATACAGACCCCCCCCTCTCAGGGGGAGGGAATGGACAAGGAAATGATAGAAAGTATACTCAGAATGGCTGAAAAAGGGGGGATATTACTGATGGGGTATCTGAATATGCTAGCTGTTAACTGGAGTGCAGTTGCAGCAGCCACTTCTAAGAGTGGGGTTATTCTAGATGCCCTACAGGGGGCATGCCTTAGATAGCTAGTATTGGAACCCACTTGAGAGGGACCAGTCTTAGACCTGGTACTGTCAAATGGAGATGGAGAGAGGATCACAGATGTAGAAGTGGGTAGCCATCTGGGAACTAGCGACCATCGAACAGTATGGTTCACGATAAACACAGCAGTAGAGTCAAGTCATACAAAGGCAAAAGTACAGGACTTTAGGAGGACTGACTTTGCCAAAATGGGGGAGTGCCTAAGGAATGCACTAGCAAATGGCCAGGAAGGAGGGGTGGAAGAACAATGGGGAATAATCAAAACTGCCATCACAGAGGCAACAAGCCTTTGTGTGAAGAAAATAAACAAAACAAAGTGATGTAAGAGACCACTATGGTTCTCAAAGGAGGTGGCAGGGAAGGTTCGAGGGAAAAAGAAAATATTCAGGAAGTACAAGGAAACACTGAAGGAGCAGGACATAGAATTGTAACAGTTAAAGCAACAGGAAGCTGGGAAGTCAGTCAGAACAGCAAAGGCCCAAACCAAGGAAAAGATAGCCAACTCAGTTAAGGAAGGAGATAAAACATTTTATAGGTACATCAGGGAGCTAAGGAAGACCAAGGGAGGGCTGAGGCTTAATAAAGGAGAGGGGGTGGGCAGAGGGCGACTGTGAAAAGGCAGAGACACTAAACAAATATTTTTGCTCAGTATTCACAAATGAAGAGGGGGAGGTACCTAAACCAAGCAATAGAAACACTTTGGATACAGGAGTTGATAGCAGCCCATTTACAGAAGAAAGGGTTCTGAAAGAACTCTTAAAACTGAAGGTGGACAAAAGCAATGGGGCCTGATTGGATTCATCCCAGAATTCTAAAAGAACTAAGGGTAGAACTAGTGACACCACTGACTACCCTCTTTAACAACTCATGGGAGGATGGGGTGGTACCTGAGGACTGGAGGAGGGCAGATGTGATTCCACTTCACAAAAGTGGGAGCAGGGCAGAAGCAGGAAACTACAGACATGTTAGTTTAAACTCAGTGATATGGAAAATGATGGAATCACTTCTGAAGGAAAGAATTGTAGAGTACCTAAAGGCCAGAGGGGCACAGGACCCAAGGCAACATGGGTTCACAGCAGGAAGGTCATGTCAGATGAATCTAATAGATTTCTTTGACTGGGTGACCAAAGTAGTAGATCAGGGAGGGGCTGTGGACATGGCCTACCTAGACTTTAGTAAGGCATTTGACACTGTCCCACACAAAAGATTAATATACAAGTTAGCCAGCCTGGGAATGGGTCCCAAGATGGTTGCCTGGGTAAAGAATTGGCTGAAGAACAGGACACAGAGGGTAATAGTAAATGGAGTCAACTCTGAAGAAAGTGGGGTTACTAGTGAGGTACCGCAGGGTTCAGTACTAGGACCGGTCCTCTTGATGTCTTTATAAGCAACATTGCAGAGGGACTGGAAGGAAAAGTATGTGTCTTTGCAGACGACACAAAGTTCTGCAACAGAGCTGATACACAAGGTGGGGTGGAAAGGATAAGAATGGACTTGGCAAGGCTGGAGGAATGGTCAAATGTATGGCAGCTTAGATTCAATGCTAAGAAGTGTAAGGTAATGCACCTGGGAAACAAAACCCCACGGGAAAGTACACAATGGGGGGTGAGACACTAACAACAATAAAAATGGAAAGGGACCTGGGGGTAGTCATATCAGATGACCTAAAGGTGAGCAAACAATGTGAGTGGGCAGTAAGCAGGGCTGGGGGGATACTGGGATGAAGAGGGAAATGCATCACCAGTAGAAAACAGGAAGTTGTTATCCCTCTGTACAGACAGCTGGTGAGACCCCATCTGGAGTACTGCATGCAGTTCTGGAGACCCAATCTCCGCAAAGACATAAACAGGATGGAGGCAGTCCAGAGGAGGGCAACTAAAATGGTGCAGGGTCTGCACTGGAAGACATATGAAGAGAGACTTAAGGAGCTTAATATGTCTAGCCTCGAGGAAAGGAGGGAGAGGGGGGACATGATAGAAACTTTCAAGTACCTCAAGAGAATCAATAAAGTCCAAGAGAGTAGCATCTTTCAGAAAAAGAGGTGTGCAAGTAAGGGGGCACAATTTGAAGATAGAAGAGGGGCGGCTCAGAGGTAATGTAAGGAAGTATTTTTTTCACAGAGAGGGTTGTGGATGCATGGAACGGCCTTCTGGAGGAGGTTGTGGAGTCAAAATGGTGGAATTCAAGAATGCATGGAACAGTCATAAGGCAATTCTAGGGGGTGGGGATAGGAAGAAGTAGGCTGTTGGTTAACTAGGATCTACAGCTTATCCATTAGGTAGGAAAATGGGTAGACTGGGTGGGCCAAGCAATCCTTATCTGCCATCAGATTCTATCTTTCTACATTTCTATGGGGAGACATTTAAACTTTCCTTATATGCTGACAATGTGTTTCTTTTTTTTATATACTTACTTTATTGTACAGCCATATGACAGTTGATGTACAGCATTCATAGTTTTCAACACTTAATTATAGAGTCACATCCATTTTAAGGGTATAATGTACATTATCTTTTTTCTAAGACTATTTTTCTACTAATATTGTGTAATTTGCAACCCTCTTCTTTAAGGGTACAATCAATATAAAAAAGAAAACACGTGTTGTTCTTATAGAGCAAATATAAGGGACAGTTGCATATCTACATGTTAAAAATAAATAAAATAATAATAGTCAGAACAATTTCCCCCAACTCACATTTCTCGGATGCCATTCAGGGTTTTTGTATCCTACCACATAAAGGTATTATCTTTCTCTAGGGTAGAAGTCCTAAGATGTCTATGTTCTGTCCAACAAGCCTACTAAAGCTATAAGAAAATACAAAATCATACATGCCCTCACAATGCAAAGCATCATGGGCTGCATATGAAAATCACCACAGAATATTATGCTGGTCCAACTTTAAGCAGAATTGCATGGTGCCGAAAGGCCTCTCACATAGTTTGCAAAGGGTGCTAACAGAAAACATAGACACGTGTTTCGTCCTACCAGGACTCATCAGTATGCCTCGTCTGTTTGACACCCCAGTGAAATAGACCAGCTATCCCTAAGGCAGTGTGCCTTGGATATATCGTGGTGAACCCATTAAAATAAAAAAACATTTAAAAGACAAAGAACCTCTGTGCGTAAACACTGAGGCAAGGGTTACCCCAAAGGGCATTTGGCTGGGAAGCCAAGTTTCAAGAAAATACAAAATCACACATGCCCCCACAATGCAAATCACCACAGAATGCTATGCTGGTCCAACTTTAAGCAGAATTGCATGGTGCCAAAAAGCCTCTCACAAAGTTTGCAAAGGGTACTAACAGAAGACATAGACACGTGTTTCATCCTACCAGGACTCATCAGTATGCCTTGTCTGTTTGACACCCCAGTGAAATGGACCAGCTACCCCTAAGGCAGTGTGCCTGGATATATCGTAGTGAACCCATTAAAATAAAAAAACATTTAAAAGACAAAGAACCTCTGTGCGTAAACACTGAGGCAAGGGTTACCCCAAAGGGCATTTGGCTGGGAAGCCAAGTTTCAAGAAAATACAAAATCACACATGCCCCCACAATGCAAAGCATCATTGGCTGCATATGCAAATCACCACAGAATGTTATGCTGGTCCAACTTTAAGCAGAATTGCATGGTGCCGAAAGGCCTCTCACACAGCTGCATATGCAAAATTTTGTATTTTCTTGAAACTTGGCTTCCCAGCCAAATGCCCTTTGGGGAAACCCTTGCCTCAGTGTTTACGCACAGAGGTTCTTTGTCTTTTAAATGTTTTTTTATTTTAATGGGTTCACCACGATATATCCCAGGCATACTGCCTTAGGGGTAGCTGGTCCATTTCACTGGGGTGTCAAACAGACAAGGCATACTGATGAGTTTTGGTAGGACCCTTTGCAAACTGTGTGAGAGGCCTTTCGGCACCATGCAATTCTGCTTAAAGCTGGACCAGCATAACATTCTGTGGTGATTTGCATATGCAGCCCATGATGCTTTGCATTGTGGGGGCATGTGTGATTTTGTATTTTCTTGAAACTTGGCTTCCCAGCCAAATGCCCTTTGGGGTAACCCTTGCCTCAGTGTTTACGCACAGAGTGTTCTTTTGTCTTTAAATGTTTTTATTTTTAATGGGTTCACCACATATATCCCAGGCACACTGCCTTAGGGGTAGCTGGTCCATTCCACTGGGGTGTCTAAACAGACGAGGCATACTGATGAGTCCTGGTAGGACGAAACACGTGTCTATGTCTTCTGTTAGCACCCTTTGCAAACTGTGTGATAGGCCTTTCGGCACCATGCAATTCTGCTTAAAGTTGGACCAGCATAACATTCTGTGGTGATTTGCATATGCAGCCCATGATGCTTTGCATTGTGGGGGCATGTGTGATTTTGTATTTTCTTGAAACTTGGCTTCCCAGCCAAATGCCCTTTGGGGTAACCCTTGCCTCAGTGTTTACGCACAGAGGTTCTTTGTCTACTAAAGCTATAAAGTATCGAGGACTCATATTCTAACTCTGTTCTTGACAGATAGTCCATCTGGCCCATCTCTCTACAAAGGCCTCCCTTCTGTTCTGCACTTGAAAAGTAAGATCCTCCATACTTTGTATGGATATAATAATCTCTCTCCACTCCTGTACAGTGGGTGGGAGAGGTTTTAGCCATCTATGGGTTATTGCTTTACTGTAGGTTATAGTACAGATATACCACATATGCAAGGAGTTAATACCTTGAACACCCTTCATAGGGAGACCCATCGCTATATTATAGAATGAAAGGTGGCCTTCTATCTGGAATAGTTGGACCAACTGATCCTGTATCTGTGTCTTAAAGGGCTCTAGTTTGGGGCATGCAAAGAATATATGATAGTGAGAGGCTACTTCCTCACCACATTGTCTCCAATAATGTGGGGGAACCTGAGGGTCCCATTTTGACACCCGAGCTGGGGTCAGAAAGAACATCACCCTCGCCCACCAGGCAAACTCCCACCACAGTGGGGACGAGGTCACCTTTTTTGAGCTGGCCCAGTTCTTATCCCAATCCCACAATGATAAATGCTCTCCAACTTCCTGTTCTCATTTGTTTATAATAAATTGGCTTGCTCCATTCTTATGTGAGTTTAAAAACTGGTAGATTTTTGTAAGAGCATGTTTATGTGTGGTTTCGGAAAATAAATCGTCTAATTTCATCTTCCCAGTATCTTCTACTGGATCCCTGGCAGCATTTATCCGCTTCATCTGAATGTATGTAGACCTCTAATGTTCTATGTACGTTGGGTTTCTTGTCAGCACACACAAACTTAAATATCTTACCCTGAGTATCTCTAAACCATTTCTGTGACAGATGTGCCAGGGCACATTGAAAGAGATACAATATCCTGGGTAATACATTCAGTTTAATTGCTTGTATCCTAGCATACATTGGGAGAGGGAGAGGGAGAAGAGCCCAGTGTTTCAGGTCCCTTTCTATGTGGGAGAAGTCTCATGGTCTATAACGAGCTCAGGAGGCAGAGTTGCCCTAATATAGCTCACCACCAAATAGGTGGATTAAATATTCATCCTAGATAGCAGAGCATAGGTATGTAGTTGTCCTTGTAAAGAAAAGATTTTTTAGTTCTAAGTGTGATACCTAGATATTTAAGGGAGGGCAAGTACCATCTAATTTTGTACTTTGCGTGGAGGGCCGGGGGGCAGGGGGTATAATTTATCTACAGGATCTCTGTGTTTGAGGTATTAGGTGTATATCCAGACAACATGGAGAACTCCTTTATCGTATCCATCACCCTAGGCAATGAGACATCTGGCAATGTCAGATAGAGGAGGACATTGTCTGCATATAAAGCGATTCTGTGTTCTTGTCCCTCCACCCATATGCCTCAGACCCTTTGGTCTGTTCTTATCCACTGTGCTAGTGGCTCGATATACAATGCAAATAGTAGGGGTGATAGGGGACACCACTGGAAAGTCCCTTTCTCTAGGGCAATCCTCCTTGAAACCATACCATTGGTATGAATATAGGCTTGTGGTTCTGTGTATAATCTCCCAATTGTGTCTATAAAATTAGCTGAAAAACCCAAACCCGGCAAGGACTCTATATAAAAATCTCCAATTCACTTGATCAAATGATTTTTCAGTGTCTAGGTTAATTACTAAAGATGGTATTTTGGTCTCGTTCAAATGGTCAATTATATGGATAGTCTGGCATACGCTGCCCACTGCCTGTCTGTTCTGTATGAATCCTGTCTGGTCTCTGTGAATCACATTTTGAATTATGATCTGAAGTCTTTTTGCTAATATGATGGTAAAGAATTTATAATCCACATTCAAGACCGAAATCGGTCTATATGAGGAACAGGTAGTCAAGCCCTTGCCGGGCTTGGGTACCCCAGAGATTACCGCCTGTCTCCATGAGTGGGGCAGAACCATTCTCTCCTCTATCATTTCTTGATAGGCAGGTCTTAACAGAGGAATGATGATTTGCCTAAACGTTTTGTAAAATTCCATAGGGAGACCATCATTACCAAGTGACTTACCAGTTTTTCCCTTTGCTATTACCCTATTGATTTCCTCACTACTAATAGAGGCCATAAAGTGGGAATTCCATGCCACAGACAGCTGTGGGAGACACGGTCCCCCCCAAGAATGAGTTAATTTTGTCTGGAGTTGGGTTGCTTCATTGGGTGCACAGTTCTTTATAGTAATCCCTGATGGTTTCCAAAATCTGTTCCAATCTAGTTGTTTTTATTTTCGTTTGGGGGTGCACTATATGGGTTACATGGGCATGGGCTTTCCTAGCTTTAAGTCTAATAGCAAGAAGCCTTTGAGATCTGGGAGCCCCTCTCATAATATTTTTGTTTCCAAAAATTTAAGTTTCTCTCTACTCTGAGGCCTAGTAGTTTGTGTAATTGTTTCTTTAATTCTATCAGCTCTCGTTCTTTCTTTCTGTCAATTTTTGTTGTTCTTCTTCTTCTATATCTTTTATCTGTCCTTCTAACTGGTTTTGTTTTGCCATCCTTTGTTTTTTCCTAGCAGCTGCAATGGCTATTAATTTACCTCTAACGACCACATTAATAGTGTCCCACATCATCTCATTACTTGCCCTGCTGTCTTGACTGTCTTGTAACTTCTGCATCATAAGCTGTGGGACTTGCTCTAAGACCTCAGGGTCATTAAGGAGTGATAAATTAAGTCTCCAGAATGTGTCCTTTTTTGGTATGGAGAAGTCTATTGTCAAGGGCAGTGGGGCATGGTCCGACACTCCTAATGTACTAAACTCACATTTCTGGACCCTGGGGAAGGATTCTCTAGAAATGAAAAAATAATCTAGTCTTGACTATAAGTGGTAGGTTACTGAACAGTGGGTAAAGCCTTTCCTCGATCCTTCTAGAAATCTCCATGCATCCTGCATAGCGAGCGTTGTTAAAAGGGCCCTAACCCTTTTCTATTGTTCTATAGGATTTCTTAGGAACCCTTGAGGTGGTGTCATTCACAGGGTCCAAGGTACAATTCCAGTCCCCCCCAGATGGTAGTCCCCTCAGCCTTCTCTGTTATTAATAACATTTTTTTGTATAACTCAAAAGGAGACTTAGGCAGCACATACGAAGAGGCCAAGGTGATTCTCTGACCATTCAGGGTGCCCTTTAATATTGCATACCTCCCCTCAGTATCTTGTATCTGTTCTGTAATCTCCAGGGGCAGATGTTGTGCCACCAAAATGGCTACCCACCTTCATCAGCCCTGTTTATACGAAGAGGCACAGAACTTAGAATACCCAAACTTTAGTAATTTCCCATGTTCCTCCACTGACATATGCATCTCGTGTAGGAGAATAAAGTCAGGCTTCAATTGTTTTATGTATTTCAATGTTTTCTTGCATTTAATAGGACTTGTTAGACCGTTAACATTATAGGTCTTTACTTTCGTGCCCATTTTAAGCTATTAGAGCCACTCTGTTTATATCTTGGCCTATGGTAGGTCTGCCTCCTTCTCAGTCTATTCCTTCTGGCATCCTGTGAGTTGGGAAAATTTTAAAAATTATGTAGCCCAACAATTACAACATGACTTAACACTATTACAATATCACCCAACAGGGGTTTAACTTGTAACTTGTAACATAATTTACAAAAACGTCTTCTGAGGCAGAAGAACTGGAAATTCAGTTCCCTTTCCCTGCCTGGAGAAAAGCATTTCACAGAACTGTAGTTTTTGGAAGATCCTCCATAATGAGGATCACTACAGGGGCAATCTGCTAATTGTAAAACACAAAAAATCCATTGCCCAATTAGAAAATATATTCAGCATCCCATAATCCCCCCCCCCCACAAGCAGGTTGTTTAATGATTAACCCTTTTCTTTTGTGAATGGAGTGTGTTTTAACACCTATGTTATAAGATTAGGATGGCCCCGTATGTTTCCTTCTCTTGAAGCCCCCACCCTACCTTTAATTTGCCCCTTGCAGAGCAAAGCACTAGGTTATTGAATAATTCCCCATAACTGCCCACATTGACCTCACATTTCGTTGATGGCACCAATACATATATATTTTAATTTTTGGACTCTCATGGAGTTTGCGCCTCTGCAGACATGGAGTTGCATTATTATTTAACTAATAGGAAATATTTTTGATATTTACATGTACGTACCTTTTTACTCCCTAAGGGACCCTGTAGAAGAGTCACCTCCCAGAACCTCTTCAATCATTACTTAAAATAATGGTAGATTCTCATAAGGGAGATCTGGGCTTCCACTTGATTGCATTAGCATATAAAGAATTACAAGAATACTTTGGGGACACCACCCACTCAATATTAAAGGCTTGGAATGCTAAATTATGGTCTAACATTTCTTATGATACCTGGTTAAAATATACTACTCCATCTATTAAAGTTTTCTGGCCACCATACTGGGAAGAATTTTCCTGGAAATGCAGGAACAGATATTTTCATACACCTGGAACACTCAAAACTTTTCTCTCCCTACTTAGGACACTGCTGGCAGCACTGTGACAATACTTTTGACATGCATACTCATATGTTTTGGTCCTGCTCAGTCCTTGATTCTCTTTGGCAGCAGATTGGAGATGGGCTGAACATATTGTTAAGGTCATACAGGTTGTTAACTGCTGACATGATTCTTCTGACAATCACACCTCAGGGTGTTCAAGTCTCCTCGAAAACACTGATTTATCTTCATGTATTAGCAGCAAAAAAGCAATAACTTGACTATGGCATAGGCCATGCCTCCAAACTACAGCAATTTGGCATGATATTATTAATAATATATGTAACATGGAACACCTTATGGCACATCTGGCTAGCTGTGAATGACAATTTGAACTTAGATGGTGGAGCTGGGTTTTATATACAGTATATATCACAGGAAGATGCTACTTTTGTACCTTGATGGATTGGAGGAGCCTGATTAGGGAGAGGTTTATTAACTGACCCTTTGTGGCTGAAGCTGTTGTTTTGGAGCAGTCTTGACCTCAGGACTCAATAGAGGTACAATTCCTAGGTCCACACTCAGTTATTGAAACTTAGTAGCTGGCATATTCTTGAGATGTATTCTGGTTATTAGCAACATTACAATACTATCTTAATCATTGATATTTAATGCTTTTATTCATTTTATCATAATATGGAGGTATGTTACTGATGGTGACACCTGTACTTCACTCTGAAGAATAAATAATGATTAAAAAAAAAAAAAGAAATAATGACCCATTGAGCCAAGTACCATCTATTTCAAGTAAAAAAAAAAAATATCTGCCATTGGAAACAATGCCACACAAACCTCATTCTATTGCCAGCACAAAACCCTAAACCTTTCATTCCAGTCTTATGCGAATGCTGAAACCAATTACCAATGGGGGAAAAAAGTTCGTTCAAACTTAAACATTTTAAAAACTACACAAATGTCAAACTCCTTTTTTTCTGTATTGGAGTGCACACAATTATAACATTCAAAATACTAACACAAATACTAATCTCAATTTAACAGCAATGGAACTCTTCTGCACATGTGGTTCATTAACTCGGAGGGTTGATTCTTTACTGACCAGCAATGGCCGAAGCACAAATTTTCAAAAGTACATATTAATTAAAAAATCATTAAAAAAATGCAAAGCTATCAAGCATCAAACCCCGCTAGGATATCTTTCCCCACCATCCCACGTACTCACCGAAAATTTCACTATTCAAACATTTATCATTGTTTTCTCCAGATGAGAGCAAAGTTTTAGGCAAAAACACTATTGAAAATTAAATTACATATATATATATATATATATATATATATATATATATGTATATATATATTCACAGTTTAATAACTCTAAAAATATTGAACAATTTGCATGAAACTTTGAGGGATTTCAGATTGCCATGGATACCAAATCCTGAAAGTGTCATGCAGATCTCTCAAATAATCTTTCTGTAAACAAAAACTGTCCCCCTGTAATAAATTAAAATCTGTGCAACACTTGGTTGAGAAAGACATTCAAAATAAACCTGAGCTCCCCAAAACTCCTAAATAAATTTACACATGATTGAACAGCTGCCATCCTACAGTATAACAGTGTCCTGCTTCTGCAAATGTAATCTCAAACTCTTAGGCTGAGATATTCAAACTGCACCCAAAAAGTTCACAACAGCAGGAGCAAGCGCAAGTCCACGGCGCCCATGTGCAAGAAGCACAATATTCATAAACTGCGCAGGCCAAGATGCGCTTACAGACGACGACTGAATATCGCACCACCTGCGCATAGCGCAACTAGGGAGATGAAGCTGAGCATATCTGATGCGTCATAGCGCAACAAGGGATGTTCAGCTGAGCAGTCCAGATGTGCCATAGTGCAACCAGGGATGCCCCCAGCAGCAGGGCAGCAATGCAACAGCACAACCAGGGATGCAGAGGCCCACCACCCATGCCACAGATGGGCAGAGGAAAACACAGCAGAACAGACATCGTCCCCCACATCCCATGCACTGCATAACCGGGGGAGAGCTGGAATAACCACCAGCCCATGGATACCAGCAACCAACCCACAGCTGAGCCATGGTGCCCCAGCACACCCCCCCTGGCAAGCTGTGACCAGCACACAAGGATGGCTGACCACCCCGTAGCACACCATCCCACCAATGCAGAGCACACCATGCACCATGATCCCCATACACCCTGCCCAGGAGTAGCACCCAACAGTGCAGGACACCCCATGCATGCCACCACCCCCACTGTGACAATGCAACCCTGTGCACCATGGAGCCATGCAAGGCAGCCCCACCATGGGCACCCTGCAGCAGGCGGCAGCAGACAGCGATGCAACAGATGCATACACAGTGCCACCCTGCATGTCCCTCCCAAGGTACAGCTGAGAGACCGATCATGCGTCAGCACACAAGGTACCCCACATGCGACAGGGCATGCCCCTGACCCCACCTCCAGTAGTACAGCACCCTGCACACCCTGCTAAGGACACATCCCATCCCAGCACTGGCCACAACAGCCAGCGCAGACACGCACAGTGTAGCATGGAGGCATGCACCACACAGGATGCAACACAGTGCATGGACAAACACCCACCCATACACAAGGGCACAGCAACACAGGGACACAGTAGTGCGGTCAACGAAGCCACTGACGTGTGGCCACTGCTGACGTGTATACATGGCCAGCACCCCTACATTGCACAGGTGTGCCAGCCACCCTGCGCAGGCACCATGAAGTTGTATGCCACCAGCATGCTGCCGGAGCACAAATGACAGACACTGGAGCACATCCCCTGCAACAGACACAAGCAACAGCATGGATGGTGGACAACAACAGCGGAGGCCACAGTGCTACCGGAGGCAGACGTGCACCATACTGGTGATGGCAGTCAACCTGGCATTGTGCCGGGTACAGTTGTTATTCAGCATGGACAGCCACCACTGACATGCCAGCAGACCATGCATTTCACAGACATGCAAGGTTGTCAGCTGCACAGGCCACAGACGGTCTCACAGGGGTGCCATGCACACAGTGCAGGCCCCGTGGACCACTGCACACAGGCATCCAGTGCACAGAGTACAACACACAAACCACAAACAGTGACTGATCCCCCTGCCCACACCATAGGTGGTTCACCTCTGCACACACACACACACACACACACGCCCATGCGTTCACCATCCCTGATGCCATGCACACCACTGCAGCTGAGCACCTGTAGCCCTCTGCAAATCAGAGACCACCTCAGTTGTTATAACAAAATGTATACATTGAAACAATGTAAAGTACAACTATATACAAGAGTGGGGGAAGGGCCACATAACAGGTGGGGGTGGGTAACGGGCAGGGGTGAACATATGGGAGAGGGAAGAAGGGGTGTGAAGGTGGGTCAAGGGGGGAAGGTGGTAGTCGGGGCATAGGGACTTCACTGGCCGCCCCGGACCTCTTCTTTCTGGTACCGATGAGAGCTCCCCCTCCTCCTCCTGACCCCGTGGCGGTGGATGCATTGCAGGAGCTCTAATGTCTCCCTCCTGACCTGCAGCAGCTCTTGAATGTCCCGCTAGATCTGCAGGAGTCTCCGGCCACCTAGGATGAGGGAGCAGAGTCAATAGTTGTGACTGTCCATCCCCCTGCAGCCCACCCATTGTGCATGGCATACAGCCATGTGACACGCCCCTGTGATGGTGTGCGACCACCCACAGTGACCGTGTCCACAAGACCTGCCCACCTAGGCAGCCACAGCCATGTGGACCACTGCACACACCCACCGCCCATGTCCTGCACAGCACCACCATGGCCGTACAGTGACTTGGCTATGCGGTGTGAAGGCAGTGCCACAGCCATGTGCCCAGTACACACATGAACCACCATTGATGCAATCCTAGACATGCAGTGCCACTGGACAGTGCTGACTGTAACAAGTTGCATGCATGGCAGCGGTGTTAATGGATGGTGGCCATGCCCCACTGCCAGCTCAGTTATACAGCATGCAATAGTAATCATGGATGTAAGGCACTCACCATCAGCAGGCTGGTCCATGCACCATGGACCACCTTCATCCCTCCTGTCCCTCTGCTCCAACATGCAGCGCCTCCCCTCTCTGTTGCACCGCTGTTCTTCTGGCCCTAAGGTGCAAACATGAAGAGAGGAACATCAGTACAATCCGGTAGCAATGTCCCCCCGCCCCATGTGTGCAATCCCACACATCCAGACCCACCCACCCCACACCCAATACCACCACCATGGCCAACAAAGGATGGCCCCCATATGCCGGACACATGCAACCGTGATGCCCGTATGGACAATAAAAGTGTATGGATGTTGCACCTACCTGGCATGTGCCCACAGGTGGGCAAGCAGGTCTGGGTGCCTGTGCCTCAGTCCCCATAACGGTGGTGGCACTGCTCTGCTGTCCACCCCATAGCGGTGGCCTCCTCCAGGGCGTCAGCCCCCTCCTGCCATATCACACTCCTGACCCTGTCCAGGGGTGCCTCCCCAAACAAAGCCCCAACATGGGGCTCAACTATGGCCATAAGGTTTGCCAGCTCGATCTGGCTCCACACCACAGCATGCCTCCGTGCCCTCTCTGCTGCCTGGTTCAAGAAAAATGACACTCTGCAGTGCGGTCCTGCCATGTGCAGATGCTGCATGGTACAGCGCTGCCATTCCCTATTGCACTGTCACCGAACAGTGCTATAGTGGTGCACCCATGCATGATGCATGGCGCCTTGGGGGCAAAGGTTGGGCACAGGGTCAAGGGTCTCTGGCACACAGACAGCCACAGTGTGATTAGAACCCAATGCGTGTAGTGTGATTGGGTGCCTGTGTGCCACCTCCTGTAGCGGCCTACAGCGCTGTTGCCCCATTGCGCCTACAATGCCCCAGTGCCATATAGGTGAACGGTGCCGTAGCACCACTGGCACAATGGTGGTCGTCCCCTGCATTGCCTCCCACACACAGCACATCAGCAGTGCAGCAGGCACCTGCGTCATCAACCCCGGCATGTGCAGTTAGGTGTGTACTGTGCATGTCACAGAACTGCACCCTTGGCTCAGCACGTTCAATACAATTGCACAAAGCACAACAGCATGATACTCAGCCGGCATATGCAAATCATCTAATCAGCCATTCAATGGCGCAGTCACTGCATTTGCATCCACTTAAAGATGCTCCTCGCCTCATTTGCATGGGTTGCATTATAAAAGTGCGACATTGGGCTGCACTGGCCATAGTCAGTTACTGCAGTCTATTGCGGTGAGTTGCATGCTGTTTGGGAGTGTGGTCTGTGGTGTTTGGGATGTGCATGGGACTGCACAGTCACAGGTAACACCTGTCATTCTCACAGGATGAATCATGACCGAGCGTGTGGTGGAGGAAGAGGAACAGAGTCGTGGGAGGAAGAGGAAGAGGAGGCCAAATTTTACTAAGGCTGAGACAGATGCCCTGTTCGAGGCCTACCTTGACCAGGAGCCACTTCTCAGCAGATGCCAGGGAACACCACAGACCCATGCTGCTGCATGGGAGGAGGTGGCACATGCTGTAAACCTGCATGGCAACCACCAGCACTCTGTGCAGGAGTGCAAAAAGAAGATGGGCACGGACAGGGGGAGGATTACAGAGAAGGTAGCTTCCATCAGGGCATCACAGTCTGCCACCGGTGGGGGACAGCCGAGGTCTACGCCTGACCCCACAGGAAGAGTGGGTTGCTGGCAGCATGCAGCGTTGTGCCATTGAGGATGTTCCGGGTGGTGGATTCCAGACAGGTGGTAGCCCGTCACTGCATCGTAGGTCATGGTCTGTCTATTGGGGGGGCAGGGTAGGTCACATGCAGCAATGCTACTTCTTTTCCCTTATAGCTCCTGAGCATCTGCATGGGTCAGCGGTGGTGGGCTTCTCCACTGAGGCCAGTCACATGAAGATGGAGGAGGGCCCATCCACCTCCACAGGAATATGGGGGTCAGGGCGACAGTGGGCCCACCTGGACGTCCTGACTGATGTTGGTGGAGCAGGTGCAGAGGAGGCCCTGCCTGTGTCCCAGTGTGCCAGCGTCCATGGATGCCAGCATGCTGAGACTCGGGCTGGTGCCAGATCCGTCACCAATGATGATGGAGCTAATGTCATGGGCAGTGACACATGTGTGCTACAGGATGGCCACATAGCAGGTGACATCATAGCCATGGCTGTGGGTAGTGCCACTGTGGAGGCCTATGTGTCATCACAGTCCCAGCCTGTGCCTGTCTGCACCAGTGGGGCAGCACTGATGTGTGTCCAGGACAGTGGGACTGTTGCGGCCACTGCAGTGGCACCATTGAGCCCTGGGGAGCGGCAGACGGAGGGGCAGCATCAGCAGTCGGTCAATGGCCATGGGGGTACAGTGTCAGGGGGCGGCGTCAGTGCACACCTGTGGACATGCCCAGGCCTGGCCCTGGTGTGCAGTGCCCACCCTCAAGGGGTGATGAGCATCAGGGCCGCACACACCCTGAGGGACAGTATGCCGATCAGGCAGATGACCTCTTGGATGAGCACACCTGCATACTGCAAGCATCAGTCAATCAGCAGATGCTGCTTGTGACGGTGGTGGATGCACTGAGTGTGACCCTGCACCAGGCAGAGGAGCATCTCAACAGAGGCACTGCTTTGCTCCTGGCAGGGATGGACCGGTTGCGGGAGGATGTGACCGCTGCCATTGACAGGCAGACACAGGCATTCACAGCTGTCATGGCCACAATGGGCACACAGTTATTTGCCCATGCGTCGCAGACTCCATGCAGTGCAATGTCCACCCCCCGTTCCCAGCGTCGTGCGACACCATCCTTGTCGACACCGGGTTCAGCTGTGGGCATCCCGAGCACGCATGGCGCAGGCATGTTCGGTGTGAGCTGCAGACTCCTGCACGAGCATGGTCACGTTCATGAAGTGGAACCCCTGTGGGGCCGTCGGTGCCACTTCATGAGGCCATTGGTCAGCCTGTCACTGCTGGTGGGTCTCAGCAGGGCTGTCCATGCATCCGAGGTGGCCATGGCACAGTGGAGCATGACTGACATGTCTCCCAGCCTGGCTACTGTCTGATGCTGCCCTGTCTGCATTGTGTCATTCAGCAGGCAATGCACGGGTGGGTACCCGGCCCTGCACACACACACACAGTCCATCTGCACACCCTCCCGACTGCTGTCCGTGGTTGTGTGTGCATGATGATGCCTGCATTGCGCTGTATGCCACTGTGCAATGGTGCCCAGCATCTGACACACGCACAATGACATGTGTGTGGCTAGGGGTGGCGGTCTGGGTCGGCATGCCTACTACCCTTTGTGCATGTCTGGTGAGGTGTGTGTGTGTGTGTGTATGACTGCGTGTCATGTTAGACCTCGCCCATCCCTGGTGGTGTGTGTGGTTCCATGCCCGGCCACTTCCCTTGATGGCATGCACCCCTGGTGTGTGTCCATGCATGTTTGTGGGTTGTGCCTTTGCCACTGGTGGTTGCACATGGCCCCATGACTTACCTGGGTTGGCTGAAGTGCTCCCCTGTGATGGTGATTCAGTGCTGCTGTGCCAGCTGGAGCAGTCGGGGGTCCCGTCGCCCAAGGGGGGGGTCTGCCCATCACCGTAATCACTGGCATCCTCATCGTCCCCATTGCTGTCCCCCTCTTCTACCTGTATGGCTGTCCCACATTCGTTGGCCATGTTGTGCAGGATGCAACAGGCCACGAATAGCCCTCAGGCCTTTGAGGGGCTATACTGTAAGGCACTGCCGGAGGTGTCCAAGCAACGGAAAAGTTCCTTCAGCATCCCGAACACCCACTCAATGACATTGTATGTGGTGGCATGTCCCTCATTGTAGCGTTGCTGCGATGGAGTCGCAGGCCGCCAGTATGGTGTGAGCAGCCAGGGACAAAGTGGGTATCCACTGTCACCTGTGTGTAAAGGGAGGAGGTTAGTTTGGTGATCAGCAACGCCCTGCTTCGGGCCATGTAGGCCACTACCCACCTCTGACCATGCCCCTCCAAAGCTCTATGTTTGTCTGTGTGGTCTGCATACTCACCCACTAAGTGGCCAGTAGGGATGTCCCCACTCTCGAATCTGTGGAACAGTGCTGACTGGTACCAGAGGAAGGCATCATGTGCTCCCCCAGGGTGCGTGGCACAGACATTGATTATGCACCCCCTGGCATCGCACACCACCTGGCAGTTGATGCTAGCATAGCCCTTCCGATTGATATATGCGGCCCCCTCAGGGCCAGGTGGTGTGCAGATGGCCACATGGGTCAGGTCTATTGCCCCTAGCATGCCAGGCATACGTGCTACCCGGTGGAACTCCTGTATGTTTGCTGTGCGCTCTGCCGGTGTGCTGTGGAAATGGATGTACCCTGCAGCATGTGGCAGCAGTGCACTGAGGAACTGGGTGAGGTGATGTGACGTGGCCGACTGGGTTATGCCTGTGGCATCCCCTGTTGGTCTCTGGAAGGTACCTGTGGTGAGAAAGCACAGGCAAGCTGTCACTTTAGTCTCCACTGACAGAGCATGGTTCTGTCGTGTGGGTGCCCACATCATATCACTGCACAGCTCACAGAGCTGCCTCAAAATTGCCCGATTCAGGTGGTATTGGCACACGATCTCAGTATCACTGTACAGCTCGAAGCTGGTGTGGGCTTGGTACTGCCTGTTGGGGGCATACCACTGACAGGCCCTTCCATGGCCGTGCCTCCCTGCTGCCTGCCTTCTCACCCCCCTCATTACTGCCTCCATCTGGATGATGGCACTGGCCATGTCCCTGGTTTGTGTTCACACCCCCTGGCAGCTGTTTCTGTGTTCCCCCCACTGTCCTGGCTGCTACTTCCCCTGCACTGGGTACACCATCCTGTGGTGGCCTCTGTGCTGTGTGGCACTTCCCCCTTCTGCACTGGCTGTGGCTCCCCACACCTTCCCTGTGCCTCTGTGTTCAGGGTGCCCTTTCCCTGGCCTGCCCTGTGTGTCCCTCCTGCCCTGTTTGTGTGACTAGAGTTCAGCCTCATGTGCCTTCCCTGTAGCGTTCTTGCACCTCTCCCTTGTTCCTTTTTATTTTGGCTCATTGCTATCGCACAACTCCGCTGTTCTCATTGCACATGGCGACAAGTTGAACATCGCACTGCACCATTTATGCATGGTTCCTCCCCCTTCAGTTGCACATACATTCATTATCATTGCGCTATTGCTCAGCGTGATTTGGGGGATGCATCTGCCTCCCGCTGAATATCGCAGAATGGCGCATTTTTGGACTTGTGCTGGAGCAACCCTATTGTGCATGGCGCAACCCTTTTGAATATCTGGGCCTTAATCTACAAAATGTTTACAGTATGCACTAAAACATATTCAGTGCAATTCCATCATTTATTTATCCATATGCTGGTACCCTGGACTAGGAATTAATCTGAATTTCAGGCCTCATATTTCATGAACTCATCAGTCATAAACAAACACATTTTAGAAAACTGACCAACTCACATTTTACTCAAGTTAAAAAAAAGCCTAAACAAAAAGACACAAGATCAAACTTGGAACATATTTCCAGGCATGTAAGGTACTTTGTTGCTTATTTTATGGAATTGGCCAAAAATAAACCCCCTGTGGGACAAACTGAGAAATGCTATCACTCAACTGGTGATATTACTCTGAAACCTGCATGCTGGAATTAGCTAAACATACATTTGATATGCTTACACGACTGGATGAGATGACAAAGAGATGGTGCTTGTGTAACTTGATTTGCTTTGTGGCTTTCTGCCTCTCTATCCATGGGATATACCACCCTGTAGGAGTATGAAGCAAGGAACCCTAGAAGAGGGTTACCCCTCTACATGTGCTGTGGGAATGATTGTGTCGCCTAAAGGTAGGTTAGGAAGAAGCCCAAAAAGAATACCCCAAAATATCGAGCATCGAACAGGCAAGGATTATGACTGAATTCTGAGAAGATAAGGGCTGACTTCCTAAGGAGAGAAGGGAAAGCCAGAACCACCATCTGCCTCCATCCAACATCAGAACCATTTTTTTTTTATTTTAGTCTTAGGTAACCGGGTAAGGCCCACTAGGCACAAGTGCCTGTTTTCAGGGGTGACCTGGGAGCACTGGGCTGTTAAGTGACTTGCTCAGGTGGAGGTTGTGAGAATCAAACTCAGGTCTGGTCTGCTGGATGTATCAAGCTCATTCACACCATGTTCCTCTAACCTTTAGGCTATACTGCCAGCCCCTCAAATCAAGCATCGTCAGCCTGGAGGGAAGGTGACCTAAGCCTTGGATCCACAGAGGTTTCCTCCTTAAAGGTTTTTTTTCCTCTCCTCCATGTCAATGGTCATAATATTAGTTAGGATTAGTGCTTTCTTCAGGTTAGTTATTTAGGATCCCCAGAGGTTTCTTCCTTAAACCTGAAGAAAGCACTAATCCTAATTAATATTATGACCATTGGCATCGAAGAAAAATCACTGAAAACCTCTGAGAATCAAACCTGATTTTCCTCCAGGCTGATAACGTTTGATTTGAGGATGTATGTCAGTAAAGAGAATGGATCATTAACAAGGGATATAAGTAGGGAGGATGACGAAGGGATAGGGAAACAACTTCAAAGCACAGATTAAAGAAGGAACATGAGGTAGCAGGGACTCAAAAATGTATGCTTGAGTAGTCGATAGGATAGAGTAGATCCATGTAGAAGTCAGAGGAGCAAGGGGTATCCAGATGTGCTCATGAGGAGATTCCAGATGTGCTCACTAGGAGAATGAGGATGATACAGACTAGCTTAATTGGGTGAAGCAAGTGAGCAGACAATAAGGGTGATGATTATGCGATGTGAATGACTAGACCTTGAATGATTAGACTCTGAGGCTGTAGTTGATGAGGTAGCATAGGATTCAATTATAGAAATGCTCGAGTAAGCGATGTAAAGATAAATCTTGAGGTAAGGTTGAACGAATGATGACTGGAGTTATGAATCTGATACATGAGTTAGGATTGTCGTGAGTTGATTAGGTGGCATAGGAGCCATGATAGGTACACCTAAAAAAGAGTCATCGATTTCAGGCCACGATTGAGGTGAATCTTTGATAGCTGGTATGGAGCGTGAAGAGGAGGAGACAGGAATGAACTTGAAAATGAACTTGTATGAAGGCAGTAGGAATAAATAGCCTCCTCAAAATGAGGTAGACTCAGAGGCTATTGAAGTAAATCCTTGATGGCTGGTATGGAATGAGTGGTAATGATGAATGCCGAAGAAGTGCAGTCGGGCAATGCAAAGGTATGATGAGAGATAGAAGCCATGATTGGGGGAAATCCTTGATGACTGACGATGGCCGAAGCCTTGATCGGAGAGAATTCTGGATGGCTGGTGCGAGAAAAGGTACGGTGAATGATGACCGAAGTCATGAACCCGAGCATGTGAGTCATGAAATGGATGCCCAAAAGAAATATCGATAGCAGGCCAGATCCAGGTGAAGGCCAGACGGAGGCAGCCAGAGATGGACAAATGAGGGAACTGAGGAGAGGGAGCAGAATGAGCGCACCTGGCAGTACCAAGGGAGTGAAAGAAACAAATGAGCAGGTTGAGGTGAGGTACCAGGGGCTTCACTGGGGCCAACAATAGAGATGCCCGTGGAGGGGCACAGATGGAGGAAATATCCAGTGCAGGCCAGATGGAGCCAACCAAGGCAGATCGAGTGGCCAGGAGTGGAGAGACTCCACTACGGTGGCCGGGACGAGCATAGGCATACTGAGAGAGCGTGTGAAATAGATGAGCAATGCAGCTAGAACAACTCAGAAAATTGAAGCATGAAAGCCAAATAAAAATTGCACCCCTGTCAGCGCAGGGTTATTCTCCCTCTGACGCTGCCAAAATAGTGCAACCCTAGCAGCACACATAAAGGTAGCACGACAACTCACCTCAAAATTCGCAACAGGGAATCATGACACCACAGTAAACAGCACCCAAATCAGAAGTGAAAATAGGTCCTGCAATACAGCAGAAAAAGTGTCTGGAAGAACTACAGAATATATAGGTGAGCACCATGATACATTCTACAGGAGAGACTGAACTACGCCGTGAGAAATGGAGCTCCAGAAATAAGGTGATGGAGCCTGACAGGTCCCACCAAGGCCACTGAAATAGAAAACAAAGGAAGCAAGAGTCCATGACTGGACACCGGAAACAGTGCTGAGGAAGAGCACAGGGAAACAAGGCACATAGCGTCATCAAGTGGACAGCAACAATGATGTAACTGAGCCGAGCAGGACAACCAAAAGTTCAAGGGGCAATGAAGAAAACCACAACTGCTGAAAGGAGGTCCCTGGGAGCGGGTCATTGAAAGCCCGACAGGGGGATCCATGGCGGCAGAGCAGCACACTATGGGGGAAGGCAGAACAAATTAAAGGCAAGTCCCAGGGGAGGGTCCAGAGCTTAGGTACAGCATTCAGAAGGTGCAGCAGCACACAGGAAAGGACCAGACAGGTGTCAGGGAGCCAATGCAATGATGGATGGCTGCAACGCTGCTAGAAAAGCACAGAACCAGGCAGCTGCAGCTGAGCGGGAAAAATGCAGAGCACCGTCGAGGAGGGGATAGCCCAGTGCAGGAGCCAGCTGAAGTAGACATCGAACAAGAGGGTTTAATGACAGATAGCCAAATAAGGCTAGTGAGGAGAAGAAATCAAAGCCGCAGAAAGAGCAGCACAGGGGGTGCTGAAGCAGCAGCTTGAGGTGGAAAAGGGGTTGGGAAAGGAAGAGAAACAAAGCACAAAGAAATAGGCAGAGGCAGAAGCTAAGGCACTAAACTGCGTGGTAGGAAGGAGGAACAAAGCCTCTAGCTGCAACGAAAAAGAATCCTGGCAAGGCCCAGGATGTTAAGATCTTTTAAACTTGATGGGGGAGTGACGCTGTTGCTCCGCCTATTGAACCTCAGGCTTAAAGTCCTCCCATTGTGCACAGTTTTCATAAGGTCAGGAGTGATGCAAGGGGCTTGTAGCAAGGAGAAATGGTACAAAGGGTTCCTTGCACCGCGCCTTGTGCCAGTCCCAATTTTGTAAGGGTTCGTGCACCACGGGGGAGACTGCCTGGGCCAAACAGGCTTGCACCATCCTTGTGATGGCAACACTGGTGCACCATGGCAGAAGGAGGCTTGCACTATGGTGGGGCAATCCCCCCAGTGGACACACAGATCCTGCTATTAGACCAGCCTGAATCTGGTCGAACATGCTGTGTGTCACTGCTGCAGCACTCACTGGGTAGGGGTGATCCAGTGCACCCCGGGGGAGGCATCCATACCACCCTCAACACCTGCCAAACCACCGCTGGATTAGCCAGTAGTCTGCAGCAGGTCAGAGACCACAACTCCCCCATGGTGGTACTGATGCATCCGCCCACTCCACCTGGACCCGCATTGTCCCTGCTGTTGCCTACTCATGGGAAGTTGTGACCCCTTTCCCTCCTGCCTGACCTGTCCCACCCCCAAAAGCCAGGGCATGCCCCGGAAGACCTGCCAGCCACAAGGGTGACCAGCCAGCAGGTCACCATCACTGGCCACTACTGCTGCAAGCCCATCACATAGTTAGTAGTAATTCCCTCCAGTGCATTTTTTCATTGGCACAGCTGTTGGCTTGTGGTAAATCCAGGGAGTTTGGTGCCAGGATCCCACTATTTATAAAATTGGGTGAAGCGTCCCTGGTGCATTCAGATGAAATTTCCTGTAAAGTGAATCTTCTTTATGCCCCTTACATAATGCACAGGCGTGGGAAGCAGTGAAGCAAAGCATGACTGGAAACTGTTCCCCGACCAGATCAGCACACTGCCAGTGCTTGAGGATGTTACGATCCCTGCCTTCATGCATGCTGCTGCTTTTAATTAATTTTTAGAAATGGTTGTGAATGAGGTCATGTGATGGCAGCCTGAAGGGAAGCAGCACTCACCCGTGGCTCCGCTCTCCCGCTGTTAATTTGAGTGTTTTATTTTATACTGAGAGTCAGTTGTGGCTTTTAAGTGGCTTTGGCTGTTCGCAGTGGCAATGCACGTCTGATCGACTCGGGAATTTACATGGCAGGAATGGAAGTTTTTATGAAAAAAGCCCCTCTGCGGCACTCCCCCCCCGCCGACGCCTGAGAAGGTTAAGGCCGCAAACCACCCAAAACAGCAAGCTACAGGGGTTTCTAAATCCACTATGCCAGCTACAACTCTCTCGGAGGAGAGATTTCTCGAAATAATGCAGCCCTTACAGGAAAAAATATCTGACATGTCGGATGACCTGCATCAAATTAAAATGTCGGTGAAATCACTAGCAATATGTGTGGGGGACTCTGAGGCCAATATTGCTTCACTGGAGGTAAAACAGGGTAAAATGGAACAGGAAGCCATCCAATTGGGATGTAGAATCAAGAAACTCGAGGAAAAATGTGAAGCTCTAGAAGGCAGGAGCAGAAGGAATAACCTCCTGGTGATCAGAATACCCAAGAAAGAGGAAAGAAATAATCCGATCCTTTTTGTACAGAAGTTGTGTGAGAGGATTGCCAGGCCATCCTCAAATAGCACAACCTATATGATTGAGCATGCCCATTGAGCTCTCCGTCCTCCTCTGCCTCCTGATGCCCCTTCTCGACCCATCATCTTCAGGTTATTAAACTTCCTAGACAAGCAGTTTATTTTGAGCTAAGTTAAGAACCTGCAGGAAGTTCTCTGGGAGGGCCATAAAATTTGCATCACCCAGGATCTCCCCCAGTCTGTCCGACTGAAACGGCAGGAACTGCACCCGACAGTGTCCAAGCTGATCGCCGCAGGGAAGACCTTTCGCGTGAGATACCCTGCGACACTTCAGGTCAAATCCAGACAGCAATGGCTCTCATTCGAATCCCAGGAACAAGCGATGAAAGAGCTCAAGAACCTGTTCCCTGATTTGTTCAAGTGAGGACAGTATCGGGGCGAGTTTCCATTTGTGAATGAATGTGCGAGCAACACAGAGCTGTTGGCTGGGTACTGCATGTTAGCACACTCTTCGGTATGTTTGCCTGATGGTGAAATAGAGGGACCACCCCTGTAAACCTGAGGAAAATTGATTGTTTTTGTTTCATTTGAATGGCACAGCCCTTTCCACTGTGAGAGTAACTCAGTGAACTGAATACTTGAACAGGACACTAGGTGCAGAATGTCGCCTAGTCCTTTCACGACCTGGAGATGATCCGCGTTGGCTGTCTACCCTGAAATACAGAGTGGTTGGACACTGGACTTTATTTTATGAGATTAAGTTACTAAGACCGTAACACAGGCAATTTGGCTGTATACTGAAGGAAATAGATTGTAATATGGGTAGGATGGTCAATGATCTTTTTTCTTACTATTGTTTCTCATAGGTATGTTTGCCCGGTCAATATTTTAAAGGACCAAGCGCAGTGTCAATTATGGGGAGGCAATTGTCCTTCACCTTTACATCTTATCTAAGTGGTTGGACTGATTTTGTCTAGCTAGCAGTTATGCTAGTTCTCCTATTATTTTTCTGAGACTTGTTGTTGATGTGAATTTTTGATTTTCCTCCACCAGGGAAGGGGAATGAATGATCCAAAGGAGTATCTCCGAAACTGGTACAGGTGTATGCACCTGAGAGTGTCATGGAGCAACATGTTCTGTTGGGGACTTTTTCTTTTCATTGGTCAGTAATAGCGGGGGGTGCGGGGTGTTATGGGGATGCAGGCTGCAGTAACATTGCGTGCTAAGTGGTATTGTGGTGCAGTTGTTTAGAACTGGGGTATAGAATAGTGGAGGAATTAGAGTTAGCCGTATTTAGTATTAGTTTGTGTGTATGTTTTTTTGGGGGATTAATAGGTGTCTGGCAGGGGGTATTAAGGATAGGAGGAAAGGGGGGGGCCAAGTGTTTTCATCCTACTTTATCTAAAAACAACAGCAGAGGTAATGTCACAGTCGAAATATTACTATGAGTGGCCCATATAAGTTTATAAGCTGGAATATAAAGGGCACCCAAGACCGCTGTAAAAGACACATTATTCTTCGACACTTGCAATGTCCTGAACATTCAGGAAATGCATCTCCGGCGGGAGGATATTGTTTTGTTCCACAGAGCGTGGGTCGGTCAAGTCTATGGGGCTGGTAAATCCACTAATAGGGGAGGAGTGGTAATCCTAATAAATAAAAAGATTCCCTTCACCCTTGAAAAAGAACTTTGGGATCCTGACAGTTGGCATGTTATAGTGCATGGTTTGTTGGAATCACACCAGGTTATACTGGAAGCGGCCTATGGGACAAATGACGATTCCCCCCATTTTTTCACACACTTGATGAAGTTGGTTGTTTCTAAGCCCCTAAATTTGCCATCTTTGGGGGGGATTGGAATATTACCTCTTATTCACATATTGATAAGTCAGACTCCCAGAAAAGGGGATTTTCCCCCGCCCAGAGGGCCTTACATGAGCTCATGAAGGGAGCGGATCTCATTGACGTTTGGCGTGTCTTGCACTCGGAGGAATGTCAATACACTATTTTTTCTCCACCACACAAAACATTTTCGAGAATCGACTTCCTCCTTATGAGTTCTTTTGCCCTCCCAGGTGTCATTAATGCCGATATACATGCCAGGGTCATCTCTGATCATTCACCAGTCTCCCTTCTTTTCCTAGTAGGACCAGGTGTTAAGAGGGATACCCTCTGGTGGTTCAATACCCAGTTACTGCAGAAACCCAGCTCCTTGCAGCATATAAGAGATTTTATCCCTGGATTTATAAGGATCAATAGGGAGTCAGTTAACAGGGTCGAGGTAGTTTGGGTGGCTCTAAAATGTTCCCTGAGGGGGGAGTGTATCTGGATGGCCTCAACAAAATCCCGGCAATTCAACTCACAAGTGAACTCCTTACTCTCCTCAATTCATCAATTGGAAACTACAATCTCTCGGCAATCACCTGACGAGGACTGGATCAAGCTACATGGCCTACACGCCCAATATTTCAGTCTCATTTCCCAGAAAGCTGAGCTTTCATTGAAACGTACAATGTTTCTCTACTTAGAATCAGGGGAAAGAGCTAGTTAATTACTGGCCATGCGGCTCAGGCAAGAGGATGCATCTCAGTTTATCCCGGGTATCAAACCGGATAAAGATACACCAGTTATCACTGACCCCCGTGCAATAGCAGGGGTGTTAAGGCAATACTATCAGAGGTTATTTGCCGAGGATCTGGTTAATCGCCCTTCTATGGCAGATATCACGAAATACCTCAGTTTATTTGATTTACCTAGGTTGTCGCCCGTTCACACTTCTTCCTTAGTGGGCCCCATTAAGGTTGAAGAAGTGGTGAGGACCATTGAGCTCCTCCCAATGGACAAATCCCTGGGGCCAGATGGACTCCGTAATGGCCTCTACAAGGCCTGTATATCAGAGATAACCCCATTGTTGACAGAGGTTTATAATTTCTGGTTTGATAAGGGGTTATCTGACCCCACTTTTTTGAGGGTAATAATCACGCTTATTCCTAAAAAGGGCAAAGACCCGTAATACCCGGAGAGTTATCAGCCTATTTCATTGATTAACACCGATATGAAACTCCTGTCCAAGATTTTGGCCAATAGGTTAGGACCTCTCATGCCCCTCATAATAAGTAAAGAGCAAATTGGATTCATGACAGGAAGGTCCTCGGGAGACCATATGTGGAAGTTGTTACATCTCCTCTCGGTGGCTAGTGACTCAGAGCTTCCCATGGTTCTGGTGTCACTGGATGCCAAGAAGGCTTTTGATAGGGTGTCATGGGACTTTCTTTTTACTACCATGTTGCAGTTTGGTCTTCCCGAGGGCTTCCTTAAGTGGATTAGGTTGTTATATTCTTCTCCTTCAGCCCAAATTCGATGCAATGGGGTGTACTCTGAGGCCTTTTTGCTTCACAGAGGTACAAGACAGGGGTGTCCCCTCTCCCATCTTTTATTTAATATATATTTAGAACCCCTCATTCGGAATCTGGTAGCCACTCCAAACATTCGGGGGATCCAGGTGGGGGACCAAAGATACACTCTCTCAGCTTACGCAAACGACTTACTGCTGCACTTAGAAGACCCACAAGAAAGCCAGCCAGCCCTTTTGGAGCAGGTCGGGGCCTTTTCCAAGGTTGCCCATTACAAACTCAACTTTACCAAAACTAAGGTGTTCCCCCTGAATAATAGGGTTTCCTGAGGAGAAGTGACAGATTTTGCTCTTTCATGGGAGTCGAAATCCCTCTTATATTTGGGAATCCAAGTGACAAGAGATATTACATCTATGGTGAGAGCCAACCTTTCAGATTTACTGACTAAAATTAAAGCGGATTTTGATAGATGGGGGGCTCTCCCCCTGTCACTTTGGGGAAGGATCACTATGGTGAAGATGACTGTGCTGCCCCGTATCTTATACCCAATGGGCATGCTGGGCTGCTTCCTCCCCTCCTCCCCAAAAAAATGGTTCACCAAGCTGCAATCAATGCTGAACACCTTCATTTGGCAGGGTAAGTGAGTTAGAAGGTCCTATCTTAAATTAACTGCTCCAAAAGAGCAGGGTGGTCTTGCTGTTCCCTCCTTTTTTTGTATAACTGTGCCCATCATCTTAGTAAGCTAGCCCATTGGGCGCAGGAAACGCATGTTGTAAATCTCTAAGATTACTCGCCAGAGTGGCTGGAAATAGAGTGGTACCTTGCAGCCAAGTATAAGTGTACCCTCCTGGCTTTACTATATATCACCCTCCGGGCAATTCCCAGACCCTTAAGGTCCACCCCGTTAGGATGGTCTATCAGAGTGTTACATCAACTGCAAGTGGATATGTCCACCAACTGGCATACCTCTCTAGGACAGCCCATACTGGGCAACCTTCATTTCAGGATTGGGCATCTGCCTATCCCAGTGTCTTACCAGCCTAGTTTGATGGGGAAGAAAGTTGCGGATATGTATGCTGCTGGAGAAATAATCTCCTTCCCCACTTTCCGAAACAGATTTAATACACACGTTAGTAGTATCTTCCAATATAGACATCTCAAGGAGGTTTTAGTCTCCCACATAGGTAAAAGCCGGGGCTCCGAATTGGACAAAGTGGATCTATCCTCTATTTTGATATTGACCAGGCAATCCCATGCAATTTCCTTAGTTTATAAAAAGTTACAAGTATTACAGAGTAACCTGCCTAAGGGCATTTGCTACTATTGGATTCAGGAGCTGCCCCTGGGTACAGATGCAGATTTCTGGAAGAAACTATGGCATAATTCCTATAATTTTATTAAACAGGATAGATTGTGCCTTATCCAATTTAATATCATGCACAATTTATATTTTACTCCTTTTAAACTTCACAAATTGGGGCGATTCTCTTCCCCGGCCTGTACTAGATGTGGAGGTGAGCTGGGTACTCTGTTCCATATGTTGTGGACATGCCTGAAAGTGCAAATCTTGTGGCAGGCAATTAGGCGTTCTTTGGATTCAAGCTTGGGTTTGGACACTTTATTTATCCCAGAAGCTTATCTACTGAATTTTTTTCCTCAGGGTACACCCAAGGTCAGAAAAGGCCATATGGCCCTGGTTGCCATAATAGCAAAGTTGGTTATAATGCGGCACTGGAAGGACAATGTATCCCCACCTGTTCTGGAATGGCATAAAGAGGTGTTGCTGGCTTTGCAATTGGAGAAACACATTTGTCTAATGCGTAATAGGTACGCAACATTCCAGTGCAAATGGGGAGCATTAGAGGCCCTGCTTGCCATTTGGAAGCCCTAACCATGTTAGACTATAGACCATTGTTGTGATTACTTACCAAAGTGGTGCACGAGTAACACTTTGCTCTGGGGGGGAGGGTTAAGGGAGGATCTGAAGCAAGGGGAGGAAGAGGGGGGAGGGAGGTTTATGGGAGGTAGGGGGGATGATGGATTTCTTTGGAAATGTCTGTTGTATTCTATTTGCTGTTTTAATGCCATCTCCCCTCAGGGGATTGTATGTTACGTAATTCTATTTGAAATTAATAAAGCTTATTGAATTAAAAAAAAATGGTTGTGAATGAACCAACAGTCGAAAAACTTAATGATAGGGAGCTTGTTAGTGCAGTGCTAAAGAGGGGAGAAAAGGACACAGAGGACACATCTGATGCTAACACTCAGGAGCCAGTGTGATCGGAGTCAACAGTGGAGGCACAGACAGGTCTTAAGTCAGCTATGGAGTGATGCCAATAGCATGGACAGCCTGCAACCTAGGAAGAGCAGTTTGAGGTTGAATGTACGATACAGACATAAGCTCTTAAAGAGAAATGTCAGAAAAGCATCACTGAGTTCTTCCAACCGGCCATTCCATCTGCACCATCTGCACTAGTACTAAAAGAGAGAGCAATCTTGCTATCAGAGCAAGGAGGCATCTGACTAAGGAGCTAGAAGTTTATTACTAAAAGGGCTTTGTTTTCCAGCTGCAGCAACAATCAGTGGCTAGGGAATAAGTGTCGGAGGACACTACTGATTGTTTTTACCTTGTAGGTAGATCACTGGGTAAGAGCAATTTGCCACAGCAGAGGAGTTACTCCTCAGGGGCAGATTCAGCCACTGACTGTAGGCAGACACACAGGGACAGTTAGCGCTGTAAGAGGGACCGCTTGGGAAGAAGCAGCAGCAGCTTCAATATCCTAGGTACTGACACTTCCCACCCATCCACCCACCCAGAGGAAGTCCTATTTTTATATGCAACAAGAGTTATTAACAGCAAGTACTTCCTGGGCAGAAACAGGAAATGAGGGAGTAACAAAAAAAAAATTTGGTTATCAGGGTGGAGGTGGTATATTGCAGGGGCAGTGGGGGCGGTCATCTTCAGGAGTCAGTGCGGGAAGATAGGTTAATGTCCTACATGTAGGAATCTGAATGATCTTCGAGCCCAGCTGGGTGCATCATGGAGGGAGATTGATAGCCTGCATCACCAGGTACACCAGAGTTCAAGCCAACCATGTCCTTTCCCCCTGGGGCCCACTGGCCCAGGGGGTTGGAGTGTAGTGGGTCAAGGGAAGAGTAAGATTTCAAGGATGGACAATTCAGGACCTGTTCAGATCAATACCATCCCAACAAAAGAGCTGCTTTTTACCACTGGAAAAGATGAAGGATCCTGTCTCATTGAAAGGTGACCCTGAGCTCGACGAAGGTACCAGGCAGATCGTAGAGGTGGCATCCAAAGGAAGCAAGTAAACAAGAGGTGCAGCCAGTAGTAAGCAATTTCTTGTTCTGGGGGACTTAATGATCAGAGAAGTCAAGTCCCACCTGAAGGAAAGTATGGAGCATAAGGTGACCGTTAAATGCATCCCTGGAGCATCAGCACAATGAGACATCAAATGCATCAGCAGGTTGCTTGACAAAAGCAGAGGAAAGAACCAGTGTTATAATTCATCTTGGTACGAATGACCTGTCTGCTCGAAAGGTGGAAGAAACTAAGCAGAATTTCATTAAACTGGGAGACTGGCTGAATGCCAACACTACCGCCCTGACATTCTCGGTGGTCCTCCCAGTGTGGGGCAAAGGGAATTGCAAAAATGAAATGAGGAATAAGAACATCAAGGAGTTCAATGCTTGGTTACACAGATGGTGTCATGAAAAGGGATATCATGTAATAGGCTCATGGGAGAGCTTCTAGGAAAGGAAGCTATTCAGGTTTGATGGACTTCAACTAACAAAGAAAGGTGTGAGTGCACTTGGGCAGAAATTCAATGTTCACATTGACCATTTAAACTACAAAAGGGGGAGTCTAACCCTAGGGAATCTATCAGAAAGCACACTTCTGACAACATCTTAGTCGTCACTCCCCAACAGGCAGGAATTTCTCTCCCACGACCTAAGAAATCATGTAGGAAGCAGTTGGAAACTATCTGGAACCAGACACAGTGCCACACGTCCAAAGGCCCAAGGGCAGAACCAATAGTAGTGAATAACAGCAAGGGTACCAGACACATGAAAGGGGTATGCATAAATGCCAGAAGCCTGGGGAACAAAATAAGCAACCTGCAGGCAACGATGGCAGATTCCCAAGTGGACCTGGTGGCCATCACAGAGACTAGGGCCTCACAGAAAAATGACTGGGGGCTTCGGTCCTGGGCTATGCCCTCTTCAGACAGGGCAGAAGCATGGGGGGGGAGGTAGTGTTATATGTAAAGGACAAGATAAAGGCCATCACAGTGATAGCATCAAAAAGGAGGGTGTGGAATTCCCATGGATGCTACTCAGCTCTGCAAAGGGAGAGAGGATCCACACAGGAGTGGTATACCAGCCTCCAGGCATACTGAGAGCAGCAATGAGGAGCTTCTAGAGGAGATCAGGGGAATATTACAAAAAGGGTATATTGTGGTGGTAGGTGACCTGAATATGCCTGACATTAACTGGAGCATCCCAATGGCACGTTCTAATAAGAGTCAAAAAGTGGTTGATGCCTTTCAAGATTGCATACTTGTACAACAAGTTATTGCTCCGACTAGGCTGGACCTCATCCTGGATGTATTCCTCACTAATTCAGAGGGAGTAAGTGTTATAGGGGTTGGGAAGCCACTGGCCAACAGCAACCACAACTCCATGTGGTTTTAGTTATCCTTTGGGAATAAAAATCGCAATCCAAGACTGAGGTTTTAAAATTTAGAGTAACCACTTTTGTCAAAATTAGGGAAGTAGTTAGAAGCAGGCTGTTATGGATACAGGAGCAGTTAGATGTGGAAGAAATATGGGGCTGGTTAAGCTAGCCATGTTAGAGGCTACTAGAATGTGCGTAAGAACAGTGACCCAAAAGAACAAACAAAAAACCAATATGGTTCAGTAATCAGGTAAAGTCTGCAATTAGGGTCAAAAGAGAGGCCTATAGGAATTATAAATGAAGTCAGGAAGACAATGCATGGGAAGCTTACATTCAAAAAAACAAAGAAGCAAAGAGTATGTTGAAATCAACTGAGACCACAATGGAGCATCAGCTGGCAGAAGGGGATAAAGAAGGGAACACATAATTTTTTCAATATATACAAGAAAAAAGAAAGAAAAGGGGAGGAATACTTATGATCATAGACGATGAAAGAATAGTGGCGGTGGATAGTCAGAAGGCCATTGCTCTAAATAACTTTATTTTGCTGTGTTTACCAAGGAACATATAGGCCCTGTACCAGACAGTGGCATCAAGGCTGCTGACAAAGGTGTCCCACAAATGGAAACACCAGCAATCACCAGCAGTAGAGTTAGAGAGGCTCTGGATCAACTGAGAGAGGACAAGTCACCAGCGCCTGATAGGATATACACAAGTGTGCTAAAAGAACTAGCAAGTGTATTGGCAGATCCTGTAGCACATTTATTCAGCAGATCACTTCAGATGGGGGCAGTGCTATGGGACTGAAAAAAAGCTGATGTGGTGCCTGTCCACAAGGGGGGAGTTGGAAGGGAAGCAGGCAACTACCGTCGGTTAGTCTTATATCGGTAGTGGGGAAACTGATGAAAACCTTAATAAACTAGGACTTAGTAGAGTATCTAGATAATAACAGTCTGCAGGATGACAGGCAGCAAGAATGTGTGGTAGGAAGGTCATGCCAAATGAACATGATCACATTTTTTTTACTGGTTCACTAGGGAACTAGACAGAGGCCACCCAGTGCACTTCCTCTACTTTGATTCAGTAAGGCTTTTAATTCTGTGCTGCACAACCACCTGCTGAAAAAGTTGGATGACCTGGAAGTAGTCAAGAGCATAAGCAATTGGGTATGTAATTGGCTTAGGGACAGAAAACAGAAAGCAGTAGTCAATGGGGTGAGGTCTGATGAAGGTGTGGTCACTAGTGGTGTGCCCTAAGGCTCAGTGTTGGGGCCAATTCTGTTTAATGCCTTTATCATCAGCATAGGTATTCTGGGCAAATTTGCCCTATTCATGGATTATAACAAGCTAGGAGGAGGGATAGACAGTGAGGAGGCAGTTAAGGACCTACAAAGAGACCTACAGACGCTGGTCTAATGTCTGGCAGCTGAGGTTCAATGCAAAGAAATGCAAAGTGATGCATTTGGGTAAAGGGAAGCCAAGGACAGAAAACTACCTCAGCAAAGTCCAGCTCAGTGCCATGCAGAAAGAAAAGGACCTCGTTGTCATCATAAGCAACATCTTTAAACAGACCAGACAATGCAATACAGCTTATAGCAAGGCCAACAAAATGCTGCGGTGCATAGGGAAGGGATTCGACAGCAGGAGAAAGGAGGTGATACTGCCACTCTACAGGTCCTTGGTAAGGCCCAACCTGGAGTACTTTTTCCAGTTTTGGAGTCCACATCTGAAAAAGGATAAAATCAGGTTGGAGGCTGCCTAGAGAAGAGCTACCAAAATGATCTAGGGCCTTCAAGGGCACGTTTATGGGGAGTGTTTGGAAGCATTAAATATGTTCTCACTGGAGACAAGGAGGTAGGGGGGGGACATGATTGAAACACACAAGATCCTGAGAGGAATAAATAAAGTTCCATCCTCTGACTTGTTCAACAGAGTCTCTGACTCAAATACTAGAGGGAATGAGTGGAAGCTGAGGGAGGGAAGCTTCAAGAGGGAGCTTAGGGAACACTATTTTACAGAAAGAACCATGGAATAAACTACCTGCTGAGGTAGTGGAAGCAAAGTCTGTTACATCATTAAAATTGCAGTTGGACAGGGCTAATGTAAGATCAAAAGCAACAGGAGAAGTAGGAGGCATTAGGCAGAAGGGCAGGTTCGGTCCTGGGATCTGAGTAGGTCCAAGGAACACACGGGCAGACTAAATGGACTTTGGTCTCCTTCTGCCACCTCTTTTTCTGTGTTTCTATTATTCTAAGAAGTAGTCCTGTCAACATTGTCCTTTTCCCTCCTCACACAGATGGCAAATATTTTGATTCAAAAGAAAGGAAACAGAAAACCAAGAGTATATATAGTGCTTTAATCACTATGACACACCACATAATAATAATAAATAAAGTTTAAAATATGAAGTTACTCAAGCACAAGCACGAATCACAAGCATACAAAACATAAAGAAAATCATAAAGAAACACACTCTAAGTGCACTTTATTACTTTACAAGTCACCTTAGGGAACCTAGCAGAAACAATTTACCTCCATTCTCCCTCCACAAAAGTGAACTTTGCTTAGCAGAGATGGCTGCTTAAGCGGTATGATCGGCTTTCAACCAGGCCATCCCCTTTAAGCGTCTTGCACTGTATTATATCATTTAATGAGTGGCACTTGAGCATCATACAAGCACTGAACCTTGAGAAAATTATAAATAGCATCTCAAATAGAATTTCTCAGTATAATTCCAGATGGGGAGATGTATTGACTTTTATTGACTAGAAACCCCTTAATAATTTTTAGGCTCAGATACAAATACAGATGCTGTAACAAGCTGGCTCCATATCAAGTCTGTCAACATCATGCCAAATCTTAATTTGGGTTTAAATCTAAATTTGAAAATTGGTAGAACACTTTTAATACACATTAATACACGTGGAATCGTACATTGTAACAAAGTTTTCTTCATCACAACATTTCATTCCATCTGCTGCATAAGAGAGAATCCGCAGCACCATGGCCCACATGAATCAATCAAATACAGGTGTAACAAGAACTATTACTTCCTCAGCTTTATGTGTGATCTGGTCACAACTCCCGGTAGCAGGGTGGAACTTAAAACTGCATAGGACAACAGGCAATGGCAGCAATCCAAAAAACGTAAAAGGTACTTACTACCTTGTTGTTTTTAGTCAACCAACCTTATCCTAAGAATGTAATGGCACACAGTCCCAGTGCTTTGTGTCATAACCATCACTAATAAATGTCGGTTGGCTAAAAACAACAATGTAGTAAGTACTGTACATCTCACGGTACTTTTTTGAGTGTTACCATTGCCTGTTGTCCTATGCTGCTATCTCTTTGCCAGAACCCATCCAAATTTGAAGGTGTATGTTTTGTGTTCACTAGAACTTATAACTCACCTAGCTGACTCCTGGGTCTCAATTTTCAAAAGTCTGGTAGATCAACGCAACATGCACTGATCACCCACTTGTGAAAAACGCCAGTGTACCAGGGACACTGTGCTTGATTTTGGTAGACATGGGATCCCGATACTAAAGTCCAGAGATTACTGCACGTGGTTCTGTGCACCAAACAGGTGGTACACGGGAAGGGATTGATGGAGGCATAAATCAGAAACTGGCCTGTGGAAAGCTGGCTCAATGTATCTCAGGTGTAACAGTCTGGCACAAATGGTGGGAATATGTCCTGTGTCATGGAGGATGACCTGCCTGAGAAACTAAATGAGAACTGTCCCAGTTAATGTACATGGAATCAGTTGTAGTGGATATTCACAGGTGGAAAAGTAAGGTTTGGAGAGAGCACTAGCAATATCTGCTGAAGGGACATGCTGTTCTGGTTTCCCGCTGTATACTGCAAAGAATGCCGCCAGCAAAAGCTCCTGGAGAATGGCACCTGAATGGGGAGGACATAACTGGCCTAACATGTAGTACATTAGTAAATCCCAGTATGGTTGCAGAACTGAACTTGGCCACCACTGCCACTGCCATCCATAGTGCCTGTTATCAGCATAATGCATGATGTGTATGTACTGAAGGAGTACCAACATGATTGTTATGCAACAACAAGTTTCATGCCATGCTGGCACCTCTGGAGATCCAGGTGTAAATTTCATTGGAGCAGCACATTCACTGGGTAGTGGTGTCACATGAGCTGTGGGATGTCCAGGCTTCCCAGAGGTGCTAGTGAACCATAGAACCCACGCCATGGGATGAGGCCCAACACCAATCCCCTGATGAGGGACACACTGGAACTGCTCTGTAGAGTGAATGGAAATATGATGGTGTCACACTGCTACCTGTGCATGCCTGCCAGACTGAACGGTGGCTGCTGACATCTCTGGCCATCCATGTAGTCAAAAATGTGCCGTGTTACTGGGATATGTTTCAGGTCATATGCGGTTTGCGTAGAACACAACATACTGTACATAGTAGACACTGCAAGCATTGTATCTAGTGATGTGCTGGGTACCCTGTAAACATCTCAGTTTCTTGACTATCGGGCTGCTGTCTACAAGGTGCATGGCACCTGCGCTCGCCAAACATGGGCATCTCTCACAGCTGTTATCCATCATATGGCAAGGTGACAGAACCAGTGCACTTTGGAGGGGGTCACACAGGTCATACCCTTCTTATGGTCCCCACATAGCAATCATAGTTACAGAGCATTGGGTACCTCATGAATGGCTGTCTGTAGCTGAATTCCAGTAACTCCTGACATGCAGATAGATGATACCAGTGGTAGCTAGTGTGGCAGACCAGCACAACACCTGTCTGTTATGTACAGTCCCAAAGACCATGCACGGCTGGGCTGCTGCTGAACCAACAGTGTCTATGTCACATTCTTGCTCCTGTACATGATGGTAGTGCCTTCAGAGTGTGGTTGACCCAGCTGAAGTATCCCTTGTCTGGATGTGCCAGGCTCCATAATCAGCTGCTTGTGTCACTGATGCCTTGCAGCATATCATATCTCCGCACACCTATATCAGACAAGTCCAGTACCCCATGCAGCAGTACCCATCACCTAGGTTGTGACACCTTGCTACGCACAACAGTCCAACACAGTGACAACATGGTTAAGTTCCTCTCACAACCTTCCCATCAGTTGCAGTGGGTGGTTGGCAGGGCCTTTGCTGTAGTACTGCATGGTACCAGCGGTACTTTTAAGACGCCATTTCCCTGATACTGTACAACCCTATACAGCTGCTTCATCAGGCCATACACAGTATGGGGTTGCCCACGTTCAGTGGCAGTGAACACTATCACATTTTTCCAGGGACAAGTCAGAAATTGAACTGATGAGTAGCATTGATGGTGCGCCTTGCTACATGTGCTAACCCTCTTGCACATGCTGTATGCAGCTGCATGTGTCAGACCATGGCTGTTTCTCACCACAGTGAGGCTTCCTGGGAGCATAGCAAAATCCTGGGATAGCCATAGGTAGTTCTGTGGATGCACTGAGCTGTGACAGGTGGCAGTCAGCTGTCCCATGTCTCCGGACTGTGTTGGTGCATGGTTCGGTTAGACCAACTCTGTTTGGTCTTACTGCAGGCAAGCCTTGTGGCCAGTGCAGGCCTTTGAAAAAATCCTGCAGTGGAGGATATTGCCATTAAATAGTGGTGCAAGCCTCCTCAGTGCCATGGCACTTCCTGTGGCTTGCAGCAAGAGTGGCTCAAGGCTATCAGGAGCAACAGGTCCCACCAATGCCACAACAGTCATGTGGAAATTGGAAATGAGGCAATGTTTGGTGCAGTGTTCCCCTTGCATCATGCCTCTTTGCTGCAAGCATGTTTTATTCCCGAACCTTTGAAAATTGGGCCCATGGTCCGTATTTGGCCATAATTCTCCTGCAGCAAGCATGCCTCCCCCCCCAAGTGTCACAAGGTGATGCTAACTCTGCACTATAGGTCTCCCCTGACCTACACTGGCTGAGGCAGAGTAGGAAAAAAACTGGCACAAAGCACAGTGCTGCAACAACTAATGCAACAGGAAGCTATAGAAAGAGACCAGAGACACAGATATGAGACTCATCAGAGCAACCTTAAGATGATTTATTGTTAGTGCACTCTCTAACAACACCAAGATTTTCTGGAAAATTGTCACTGATTTGGATAGCCCAAAACATGCAGCATCCCTGAGACTTTATATTATGGTTCACCTATCTACCACATGCCCCTTGACATGGCCAATCACTTAAACACCCACTTTGTCATTGCTGATAATACTCTTTATTTCAGACATCCTAAACACCAAAGGAGCTGCAGAACAGCTGCAGAATACCCACACCATCCCACCAGCTTCTTCAGTCCAAGCTACCGTAGCAACCAGAGGACCAGATCCTTTTTGTTCTGTAAAATTGAGACCTCAGAAGGCCTAGATCAATTGAGCCACTTAAAAGACAGGAATAACAGTGGTCCAGATTGTCTGGACACCAAACTGCAGAAACCTGCTACCCTAGAAATTTTAAGGCTCTGACCAGCCTATTCAGTTGCTCCGTAGGGCTGACTTATGTTCCTTCTGGCTATAAAAGTGACAGTGTCATGCCCATCCATAAAGTAGGTGGCCTGTACAATCAAGACAACATCAGACCTTATATCACTCCTGCTTGTTGTCTCTAAAGTACTAGATCCCATACTACACAACTAAAAGGTCAAATTCTTTTGAACGCGACCTCACTGCTTTATGATTAACAATCAGGTTAAAAACAGGCCACAGTATAATCAGCGCTGTGACCTGTCATAACTCTGGACTGGTACCATCACTTCAAATAATTTCCCTTTTGCGTAAACAGTAAAATCATTTTTACGTTCGCTTGCACTCATACGCAAGGAATGTTTTGGGAGAGTAGCACACTTTGGAGGTGTGCCTCTCCCATCCAATGCACTGCTCCCTTGAGCAGGCGTGGCGGTCCTGCACCAATGCGTGCAGGAGCTCTGTATGACAGCGGTGTTCCTCTGCTTCAAAGGAAAGCACCGCTGCCATACCCTGAGCACGCCGTCCCCCTACATTCGTGCTCCCCCTGCATGCATCACGCGCCCCCAAAGTTTTGTGCACGCTGGCAGCCCACCCCAGCGTGGCAAACGTTGTTTTGCCAGCGGGGGTGCCCAATCCCCGTCAGCTCCACGGCCCCCAAGCCATCCTGCTGCCATGCTGGGAGCCCACCCAATGACAATCATTCCTTTGTTTTGCCGACAGGGGTGCCCAATCCCGCTGGCTCCTCGGCCCCAGCGTAGTAGTTTGCTGATGGGGTGCCCAATCCCCGTTGGCTCCTCGCCCCCAGCCATCTTCTGCCACGCGGAGCCCACCCCATGCTGGCAAACGTCCCCATTGTCGGGTTTTTTTTAAAAGCCTGTAAAGAAAAAATGGTCCCACGCGTGTCTCCCAGCCCCCTTCCACAACCTGCACCCACCCACTGTGCACCCAGCCTCCCCACACCCCCACCCCATACTTACCTCTGGACTCGCGCGACAATCTTTGGTGGACCGGGAACACGTCTGCACTCTTCAAAGGTGACCTCGAACTGAGAAAATGCCGGTATGCTGTATAATGGACTAGATATGGGGGTTTCAACTTTAGTGCATATCTCAGTCATTTTTTGGAATTTTTGCACCAAATTTTCAACATGGGGTTTTTGGGACCCCTTCTCATGAATGATGTCACTGTCATGGTGTTATTCAGGCCTGAAGGGTGATTTTGCAGGCACTGTGCAGTCACTGCACGAAATCACCCTTTGGGCTCGAATAATGCCATGACAGTGACATTATTCATGAGAAGGGGTCCCAAAAACCCCATGTTGAAAATTTGGTGAAAAATTCCTAAAATGATTGTTTTATGACTCTATGCTGCACAGTTCCACGCACGCTTGTAAGTTTGCAAATTTTCAATATTTTCACTCCAGATTTTCAACATTGCCATTTTACCACACCTCCTTATGAGCACTGCAGCTGTCATTTTTCACATCTTGCCCAAAACGTGTTTCCGCCCATGTAGCGCACAATGGCACAGTCGGTGTGTGAACTCAGTGTATGGGACACATTAAGAAAATCACAGTGTCACTGTTCATGAGCAGAGATCTTAAAATGGCTATGTTGAAAATTTGGCAAAAATTCCTACAAATAACTGTTTTACGAGCGTGCATTGTGCAGTTCCTATGCACGCTCGTAAGTTTGCAAATTTCCAATATTTTCACTCCAGATATTCAACATTGCCATTTTACCACACCTCCTTATGAGCAGTACAGCTGTCATTTTTCACATCCTGCCCAAAATGTCTTTCTGCCCATGTAGTGCACAATGGTGCAGTCAGTGTGCGAAATCAATATTTGGGACACAGTAAGAAAATCACAGTGACACTGATCATGAGCAGAGGTCTTAAAATGGCTGTGTTGAAAATTTGGTGAAATAATTCCTAAAAATGACTGTTTTACGAGTGTGCGTTGCACAGTTCCTATGCACGCTAAGTAAGTTTGCGAATTTTCAATATTTTCACTCCAGATTTTCAACATTGCTATTTTACACACCTCCTCATGAGCAGTACAGCTGTCATTTTTCACACCATGCTCAAACGTGTTTCCTACTTCATGTAGCACATACAAATGGCGATTCCGTAGCGAATCTTAATGTAAGGGACATATTGAAAAAAATCACAGTGACACTGTTCATGAGCAGAGGTCTTAAAATGGCTGTGTTGAAAATTTGGTGACAAAATTCCTAGAAATGACTGTTTTATGAGTGTTCATTGTGCAGTTCCTATGCACGCTCGTAAGTTTGCAGATTTTCAATATTTTCACTCCACATTTTCAACATTGCCATTTTACCACACTTCCTTATGAGCACTGCAGCTGTCATTTTTCACATCTTGCCCAAAATGTGTTTCCGCCCATGTAGTGCACAATGGCACAGTCGCTGTGTGAACTCAGTGTTTGGGACACATTAAGAAAATCACAGTGTCACTGTTCCTGAGCAGATATCTTAAAATGGCTATGTTGAAAATTTGGTTAACAAATTCCTAAAAATAACTGTTTTACGAGCGTGCGTTGTGCAGCTCCTACGCACACTCATCAGTTTGCGAATTTTCAATATTTTCACTCCAGATTTTCAACATTGCCATTTTACCACACCTCCTTATGAGCAGTACAGCTGTCATTTTTCACAACCTGCCCAAAACGTGTTTCCGCCCATGTACTGCACAATGGCGCAGTCGGTGTGCAATATCAATGTATGGCACACAGTAAGACAATCATAGTGACACTGTTCATTAGCAGAGGTTTTAAAATGCCAATGTTGACAATTTGGTGAAAAATTCCTAACAATGACTGTTTTACGAGCGCAGTCATTGAGTTCCCATGCACGCCCTAGGTTTGCATGAATTTCAATGTTCCACTCCAGATTTTCAACATTGCCATTTTACCACACTTCCTTATGAGCAGTACAGCTGTCATTTTTCACATCCTGCCCAAAACGTGTTTCCACCTATGTAGCGCACAATGGGGGTAACAAAAAGGTCATGCTGACAATTTATTGTGCAAATACCAGCAATCGCACAGGGCATTAGGGTAAAGCACCATACATGCCAAACACCACTGCAAATACCTGCAAGCAAACGTTTGGCATTGACAAATGCTTGTTATTATTATGGTTTGTATATGTTCACAGGCAAAGTTTTTTTAAAGGTTCTTTGATATGTAAGACATCATGCGTTCATCACCGACAAGAGAATAAAACACGTTTTGTAATAAATACAGTATAATCTATTTAACTAAACTACAAAGTACAGAAAATCTAAGAATACTTTACATTTCAAACAAATGCATTTCACTGTTGGCAAGCCACCTTATGGTATTTCAGTTGAAAGGCTTAAGCCTGTGGTTCAATGACTGAAGCAACAGCAATGCCCCTCCTGCCTGATCTATTTAAACTCTGCTTCCCGGATCCATTCAGCAGCATTTTTTCTTTGCCACCAGAGGCTCCGTTGGACTCCACTCTCTTCTTGCATTTCTGGATTTTCTGCTTGGTTGGTGCTGCTCATCTACTGGTTTTATTTCTCCTGCCTTTCTCGGACTATATTTTGTTTTTGCATCTGGCTGCTGCTGTTTCTTTCTGTTGTTTGTGTCTGCTCTACTGTTCTGGTGTGCTTGTGTTGCTTCAGTTTTCTTTATTTTTTGGGGTGGGGATTCTAATTTTCCTAGCACCTGCTGGTTCCCTTTGCTTGTATGGTGAGGGCTTTCTAGTTTTCCTAGTATTTTGCTGTCCTTTTGTTTGCCTTTTGCTGTTCAGGCTCACATTTAATTTATCATACCTTTAGCAAATCTTTCAGTTCAACTGCAGTTGTTATCCATGAACTATTCAGCTCTCATGTTTGCCCTGCTTGTAAAAATGTGGACATCCACCTTAATTGTTTGCACCTGGACTGGATTCACTCAGTGTTGGCTCCATCTAGGCAGCTACAAGTCCCAACTCTACAATTCCCATGTGCTGCTTCTACTCCTTTTAGGGTTCTCTGCTACAGCTTATCAGACCAGCAGTCAAACCGAGTGGGAAACAGGGAATGCCTCAACAATTTTTGGTGTTTTCCTACCATACCATCCGAATTACACTCTATCATAAATTTACTGTTGTCCAAGTCCAGCATGCAGGACTCATGCATTTACAATCATAACTCATACTCTCATTACTTTTGCCTATGTATTCAATCCAAGGAATGTCAGTCCAGCTTACAGCTGCTGGTATTTAAACAGCATATTTCTAATTTGTTTTCTATATTGAAACCTTCAGTCATTAAATTAGCTGTTTTGTATCATGCTGCTCAGATTGTGGTTTCCCTGTTATTCCCATGGTAGGAGACTGTGATGTCACAGTGGGGCACTGTGGTTCCAAGTAGCAGGAACATGGTTCATGTAAAGTTAAATTACTTTTGCCCTGCTCCATTGCCAAATTCCTGCATACTCCTCATCAGTTTAATTGCCAGCTCTCCTACTACTGCTCCAGTGCAGCCTAAATGGCATTCAAGGTAATCATGCATAAACCATATCAATTAAATTACCTAAACCTCATCATTTAAATTACTGGCATTTGCAGCATCCTTCTACCTAACCAACTGCCACTGGATTTGCCTGGCCTGCAACCACCTACCAACATCAGTACCAACCCACATCAATATTACCTACCACCATTGAATATTTTCAAAGCCATCAATATTAAACTTCCTTAGTGGAATTGGTTGGCTTGCTTTCCTCTGGCTTTGCTTCTGCTTCTAACCTCCTTCTGCTCACTTCGCTTGGCCTCCTCTTCACTAACCACTACCTAACCTCCAGCCACTGGCTTCACCTGGCATCTCAATACCTAACCAGCGGCTGTTGGCTTCACCTGGCCTCCTCCTATATAGTGCTTCGCAGTTGTCTGTATGTTCTCATTCAAAAATTTGAGGCATGTTAATCCATTACTTTCTAGGGTTCAGGGCCTGCCCAGCAGCAGACAGTCTTGCTCAGCACTTCAAAGTCTGCATCTTGAGCATGCATAACTCAGGGCAGGGCACTTCTCATCTGGTGCATATTGGGAATATCCCCACTCTGGGTGCAGCTTTAACCATGCAACCATATCAACAATGCCTCTTGATGTAGCATTTAAGACATCAGCTATGAGGGATGGGGTCCTCACGCCCAAGAGGGCTCCTTTATCTAGCCAAATCAACTTTGGCGATGCCTTCTATGCAGTTCTCCCCATGACTGCCTCTGGTTCATCTAGTCTGTTTTTCATCTGTAGGCCAGCTGAGTGCCACAGCAATCATTGCTCTTGTCTCCCCACCTTGGGGGTCACACTTTCGTTCCAGAGTGTGCAATATTGCAGAGCGTGCTTGCAACCCTTCATGGCATTCCCATTACAGGGTTCATGACAGCTTCCACCAAAATGGAATATTGTCCTTGGATCCTTACCCAGAAAAAACTCAGGCCACTGCTTCTTACTTTTGGATGCTTGCTGGCAATATTTATTAAAAAGGCACAATTTATATTCATCAGTTTTACATTATACTTCATTTCCAAGATTCATTTTTTACAATTTGGGCATAACAGTCCCATATCACTTCTAGGACATAACAGTCCTGTCTTCCCTCTCATGGTTCTTCCTCTTGTTCTCCTCCTCTTTTGTTAATTTCTTCTTGTGGTCCAGACACCATGATCTGCCCCCCCCCTTTTACCACCATAGCTGGGTACCACACTAACCGGACCACTTCCCCCCACTAGGTGTGGACACAGTGATCCACCTAGTTCTATGTATCCTCCCTCCCCGTTACTCCCACTCCTGGGTTCTTTGTCCCAAGCCCGTAGCAGCTACCCCTCCCCCTGCCTACCCCTCTATCCCCTTGCTCTCAAACCTTCCCCTTTGACTGCTCTCCGCTCTCCTGACACCTTCCGACGGGTCTCGACCTAGCCCCGCCAGACCATGGCCGCCCCTCTGCGGCCCACCTGACCCATGCCGGACCCCATCTGAGGTCACTTCCACCTAGTGCCTCACCTCACTAGTACCTATCTCATGCTCACCTCCTCTTTCTTGCAGGGATGGTGGGTGGGAAGTTTACAGCAAGAAAAGGCAGCTTACTAAAGGTTGTATGCCCTTAAATAGCCCCTAAGGACCCCAAATCAAGACCCCCTCTGGCCCCTCCCCTGGGTCAATGATCAGCGAGCTCCAAGCCTGGTCGTATGACCCCCCCCGTGAGGTCACAGCACCTCCCCCCTTTGTTGCAGCCTCCCTTTCCCCTCCACCCCAATGTGTTCATTCCTGGTTGGGTCCCAGGACAATCTGGCCTGCCTTTTAGTGACAATCCTAATTGTTCCTGGATCCCTACTGAAAAATAAATCAGGCCACTACTTCTTACTTTTGGATGTTCGCTAGCAATATTTATTAAAAGGCACCATTTATATTCATTAATTTTATATTATACTTCATTTCTAACATTCATTATTTACAATTTGGACATAACAGTCCCATATCACTTCTAGGACATAACAGTCCTGTCTTCCCTCTCGTGATACTTCCTCTTGTTCTCCTCTTTCGCCAATTTCTTCTTGGGGTCTAGACACCATGATCCACCCCCCCTTTTCGTCACCATAGCCAGGTACCACACTTACCCGGACCACTCCCCCCTCCATTAGGTGTGGACACGGCGATCCACTCCTTAGTTCTATATCCCTCCCCCTCCCCTGTTACTCCCATGCCTTGGTTCTTTTGTCCCCAGCCAGTGGTACCTACCCACTCCTCCCTCTGCCTGCCCCCATCCCCTTGCTCCCAAACCCTTCCACTGACCCATCTCTAGCTTGCGATGGAAGATGGGGCTCCCCCCTTGCGGGTTAACCCCTCAAGTCTTTCTTGTTGGTCTCCAAGACTAGCTCCCCAAAGGGAAGGAGGAAAAGGCCCATGCCGAACTCTATCAGGTGAACCCCATCCATCCTATACACTGCCTCCTGCTCGAATGAAATGTTCCTGTACTAAATGTGAACCCCTTCCATCTCGATCACTGCCCTGGCCACTTTCCTGTTCAGGCATTTCTGTGCCACCTCTATCACTTTAGTCCCCTTTGCTTTCCTCCATATCTTCCCGGAGGTAATCTCAGACCATCCGATCACTAACCTGGGCCACCAGCTCTTCACTTTCTCTAAATCTGCAATTATGTCCCTCATTAGAGACCCCTACAGCACTGTCCCCAAGTCATTGCCCCTCAGATGCACATTGATATAGTCCAGACTGGCCCAGAATACCCACAGCTCCTCCAGCAGGGGAAGCAGCTGGAACCATCTCATGCCTCTCAGGCCCCTCCACTGCACTCTGGTGTGCTCCACTGCTGGACGCAACTGTGTACCTATCCTTGTAGTGACTGCAAACCTCTCTGCCCTGTAGGTGAATGAGTGCCCCATGATCCAGACCTGTCTCTTGGAACCTGCTGCTGGAAGAGAAAAAAAGAACACCCGTTAGCCAATGTCAATACCTCACATATCTCTTGTAACAGTTTGATGTCCATCTCCCCACACTCCTGACCTCCATCTCCTCCTCTCCTGTCACAGCCACCTCTGAAGCCGCTCCAGTCTGGAAGGAGTGTGGGGCAAAATTGCTGGGGTTCTTCCCTGCAAATTCCTCTGCCTTTTTCAGTACCACCCCCACTTGGAAACCTGTCACCTGTCCCCATGCATGAACCAGACCCTGGGCCTGCAGTCCCTTATCCTACTATACTCCATCATGGCTTGGATTGCACAGACTTCTGTACCTGTCCATCAGTGTATTACCACGGAGGTGCCTTTACCCCACTGGTCCGTTTTTGACCTCTGAAGCCAGATGACCACCTTGTCTGCCTCCACCCTCACATTCTCCTCTTGCAAGCCTGCTGTGGCCGCCCCTTTATTGAGTGCCACCACTTCTCCCACCCTGAAAGCCCACCTTGCCATGACAGCAAATACAGCCCAGAACAGACAGGCCTTGTTTGCCGAAAGGCAGACATGGTCCAATGCCCTGATCACCTTCGTGAGTAGGGGCCCCATTAAAGACCTTCTCCCATCCTGCCTCCTACCCTGCCCCCTTTGCCAGCCTGTGACAATTTGCGTGATGGCCTGGCTGCTTGTAACATCCAACCACCCCCGATCCCTGCAGGTCTGGCTAATCCCTGCCAACTGGACCACCATGGTAGCATGGGCCAACCCCTCCTCCCATTTATCCACCACTTACTGCATGACTTGCTCCTCCTGCACTGTGTCCTCTGTCCCCCATCCCAACTTGGACCGGAATGCCTGGAAACTTTCCCAAGCCTCCTCGTAGGCCTTCAGGGTATTGGTCAGCCATCACCCTCTGTACAAAGCCCTGGCTTTTTCTCTCCAGTCTCCCACAGGCAGTTCTGGACTGTGGTCTGGGTAGGCATGCATGAATATAAACGGTGCCAACTCCCAGAACCTTTCCATCTGAAAATGAGAAAGACAGTTAGCTACCTCATTCTGCGTCCCTTCAATGTGCTGTGCCTTGAAGAACAGGTTCAAATGCAGCCCCAACAACACCATGCACCTTAATACCCAAACTACAGACTCCATATGCCCATTCTTCCTGTTGATCACCTCTACTACCCCTTTGTTATCGCACCAAAATAAGATGTCATTGGTCCACCCCCATTCCTGCCAGTGGGTTGGCCACACCTCCGAGATCCACTCCCCTTGAAAATAGTCCCCCATCCCCAAACCCCCAGCCGCGTCTGTGTACAGTTCTATGTCCATGTTGCAGGCCCACTCTTCCTGCCAGAACATTACCCCATTATAAGATTTGAGAAAAACCTCCCATACCTGGAGGTCCTCCCTCATGCCTTTGCTGATGTCCACCCAATAGTGGGGTTGTTTTGCCCTGCCCATGGCCCTCCCCAGTTGTCTCATAAAAGCCCTTCCTGGGATTATGGCCTTGCAGGCAAAATTAAGGTGACCCAGCAGCTGTTGTACCTGTACCAGCAGCACCCCCCCCTCCTCCTCCCGCCCACTAGCACTAGTAACCCTTTTAACCACGACACATTATCCCCTGGCAGCCAAAAACACTCCTGCTCAGTATCCACCTCGATCCCCAGGAACTAGAGCTTGTGGGCCAGGCCCTCGGTCTTCCCTGCTGCCAGGGGAATCCCTATGGTGCTGCACATATCCCTGAAGTCTGCCAACATCCCTTGAGTCTCTGCCTGACTGGCCATAATCAACAGAAAATCATCCAGGTATGGGTCACGTGATGCAGCATGCCTAAAAGACATCTCTTCAGCCCGCTCTGACGACCTGCTTAATTGAAATACTTATTTTTACTGAACAAGGAGATTTATTACACCAAAAGCATCTTGTACTTACTACTAACATTTTGCAGCATCTATTGGGGTACTTCCACAAGGTATGGATTCGGAGATGAAGTTGCCGCAGCCAAAACATACACCGCCAGTAACTCCACAAAAAGCCCCAAAGAAATCGCGGACCTCTGGTGCTACTACCTCCCACACCCAATCTACTTCCCTGGGGGACCAAGAGCCACTCACCTTGGTAGGCTTTTTGGCTGAATTCCGACCCTTCCAGGAGGAGCTCAGGACGATGGCTACAGAGATAAAATTTCTCTCCCAGGCAATGGAGGACATTGTTATTAAGGTCTCCGACAATGAAGCCCAGCTAGTATCACTGGAAAAGCAGGTTGAAAAACAAGACCCCAGAATCGTCGATGTAAAACAAAAGTTAACCAAAGTGGAACAAAAACTTGAAGATTTTGAGGGTCATAGCCGCAGGAACAATGCTGTGATCATTGGCCTGCCTGAATTAGAAGAATGCAAAGATCTGATCCTGTTTATTCAAAAGTTCCTCAAAAAGCTAGCGGGCCCCTCACGTTATGGGCCACAGTACATTATCGAGAGGGCACACAGGGCACTTAGACCAATACCACCGCCCGGGGCAGCCCCCTGCCTGCTCATATTTCGCTTCTTGAATTACCTCGAGAGGCAGCATTTGCTGGCCAGGATTAAGGATCTTCAAGAGATGCACTGGGAGGGATGCAAGATCCGCGTAGCCCAAGATCTGCCAGTCTCTGTAAGACAACACAGGGCCAGCTTCCATCCGCTGGTCACAAAGATCATTGCTGTGGGGATCAAGTTCAAAATGATCTATCCCACAAAGTTCCAGGTGCTCATCGCTGGTGAGTGGCATTCCTATGAAGATGCTGAAACAGCTCACATGGATCTCAAGCGAGTTCTGCCTGACCTTTATCGGGACTCAAAATGGTGATCCTGTCCTGTCTACTGTATGAAGTAAGGGTAGAATTCATTGCTTAGTATGCGGCTTCAATTTGACACTTTGCCTCATAAATAGGGTTCTCGATTGAACTCACTTGGGGTCAGAGTGTCTGAAGCTCAATGCTAATGTTCGCTAGGGCAGTTGGCAGGGAATTATTTTGTCGATGCATCAGCCAGTCCTCAACAAAGAATTTCTGGTCACTTGTAGAGAGAAGACTTCCCCCACAGTGAGAGATAAATCGGACTGTCCATATCTTTAATCACTATTCCGGGACCCTGGCTTCTGTTGTTTGCAGAGACTTTCTCCTGTTTTGATTTGCTGATCACTTTGGACTCTTTCAGCGATCTATGTTTGTTGGACTTGGGATGGTAATCTCTTCAAATGTTATTGCACTCCTTTATTACTGGTTTTCCCCAGAAAAGAATGATATAGATAAGTAAGGCTATTGTTAGCTCTCATTCCATTTTCATTTACCCTCTGAATATTATACATGCTTGTACTTCATTTACTTAGCCACAAGAGGGAAGTGTTGTTCCACTTTTTACTAACTTTGTATCTGGATGTTGTTGAAGTTAAAATCCATGTTAGGCAAGTAGAATATAGGATATTCAAGTTGTTCCTCATTATGAATCCTTCTCACATGGGGGTGGGTGGTCGGAGTGGGGGGCGAAATGATAGACTGTTGTGGGATGGTGCACATAATAGGCAAGGGGGAGGGGGAAGGATTTTGTTATGCAAAACTGCTTATCACTTTTATATTTTCAGTTATTATTGTAAAGGGTTTTCTTGTTGTTTACTGGGGTAAATTGGATAGTTAGATGGGGATGGGGGAGGGAGGGGGCAAGCCATAACTTATGGTCCAGATTGCATGTTATGCTTTATATGCATTTACATTGGTCAAACATCATTTCGACTCGTGCTCAAATATGGTGCATAATATGTGTTTTTCCATGTGGAACGTGAAGGGGGTTAGGAACAGACTCAAACAGTACAAGGTTTCAAAACATTTAAGTCTTGTACGCTCACAAATTACTTTCATCCAGGAGTCTCACTTACTGGATTCAGAGGCATTGCAGATGAGAAGGCAGCAAGTAGGGAAAGTTTTTTCAGCCCAAGGCTCCACCAATAGCAGAGGGATCATGATTTTAGGTAACAAAAGTATTGTCTTTGACTCGGAGCAGGTTATCAAGGATCCTCAGGGCAGATACATATTAGTAAAAGGGACTATTCACTCAGTCCAGCTCCTTCTCTGCAGTGTCTATGGTCCTAACTTGGATGACCCTGACTTCTTTGCGAGTCTGATTCTGAGGATACTTCCCTTCCTACCTACATTGATTGTTATGGGGGGGGGGACTTAAACCTAGTAGTTGATCCCAAGTTGGACCGATTGCCCCCTTTGGCCAGAAAGATATCTCCTGTGCAAAGAGCCTTGCATGACCTGATAGATCAGCTCAGCCTATGCGATGTCTGGAGAGTATTGTACCCCAAAAAGAAGAAATACACTTTTGTTTCCCTGGTACACCATACGCTTTTGCGTATAGACTATCTATTAATTTCTCAGGTGCTTATCCCTGGGGTCTTGTCTTCCGCTATCCTGCCCTTACTGCCCTCAGACCATTCCCTAGTTTTATCTTGTATAGCCTTAACCTCTATTTCAAAGAGAGACAGAAGATGGAAAATTAATGACTAAATCATTAAGGATCCCAAAACTGTTCAAACGGTTGAGGAGCACATCGAGCTTTTCTTCAGCATAAACACATCCCTGGATATCATTCTGGACATTCTATGGTGTGCCTTTAAAACATATAGTAGAGGTATCATAATTAGCCAGGCTACTGTGCGAAGGAAGTCCCAGGATGCGAAACTGAAGACTTTATTGTCCCAAATACAGGCAATTGAAATCTCCCTAACCTCAAATACCCCTGAGGAAATCAAACACAATTTAGCAGTTATTAGAGACCAATATTTAGAGAGTTTTAGGGAAAAGGCCGAATTTGCCATCATACGCTCTAAAGCCACTTATATGGATCAAGGAGAAAAAGCTAGGAAACTCCTTGCCCTCAGGATAAAACAGCAGGAATCAGCAAGGTTTATTCCCCCTATCAGATCTCTAAAAGATGGAACATTAAAAACCTCCACTGATAGTATCTTAAACAAATTCACACAGTATTACAAATCATTATATGACAAAATGAGTAAGCCTCCCTCTGTTTCCACTCTGGAAGACTATTTTATACTTACTTCCCTACCCGTTTTATCGGAATCTCATAACAGTTGGTTGATGGCACCTATTTCTAGTCTGGAAATAATGGAGGTAATACAAAAGCTCCCCATAGATAAGGCTCCAGGTCTGGATGGCTTCTTGGCCTATTTCTTTAAGAAATTTAAAGACTTAATCGTCCCTCTTCTCCTCTCATTACACCAACATATCTTATCTGGGGACCGTACCGACCACACCCTTTATGAAGCCCTAATTGTACTGATTCCTAAACTTGGTAAAGACCCGGAACTTGTTCAAAGTTATAGACCCACCTCCCTATTAAACCAAGATATGAAGATCTTAACAAAAATTTTAGCTGATAGGCTGACCTTGGTGATGCTGGCCCTTATTGGAATGCATCAAGTGGGGTTCGGCAGGGACGTTCCTCAGTGGACCACCTCTATACACTTTCTCATGTCTTCTTGGCATCCAGGGATGAACCATTCCCTGTGGTCTTGGTTTCCTTGGACACTAAGAAGGCCTTTGACAGAGTTGATTGGAATTTTTTGTTCCAGGCCTTAAAAGCCTTTGGTTTTCCAACCCAATTTCAGGACTGGATTGCAGCCATCTATCAGGCCCCCTCGGCTAGAATTATGGGAAATGGAGCTGTATCAGAGTCTTTCCCTCTGTATTCAGGTACCAGACAGGGGTGCCCTCATTCCCCCCCTTCTATTTAATATTTACCTTGAGCCACTTCTCTGAAACTTAATAGCTATCTCACAAATACAGGGTATCACCATACATGGGCAGGAAGTTAGGATTTTACCATATGCAGATGATCTCCTTCTTCAGCTTTCTTACCCAGACACCTCTATCCCTGCAATGCTTGAGGTCGTTGAGAGTTACAGTCGCCTTTCTAATTATAAACTTAATCTTAGTAAATCAGCAGTTTTCCCCTTGAATCACAAGGTTTTTAAGCAGTCGGTTACTATCTTAGGTCTTAAATGGGCTCCAGACTCTCTTGAATACCTCAGCATTGCACTTACCAGAAATCCTCTTTTAACCATTAAGAAAAATGTTGACCCCCTCATTTTGACCATCACACAGGATCTGGACAGATGGGGCAAACACCCTCTTTCCCTCTGGAGTCGGATCAACCTGGTAAAATAAATATATTTCCTCGCCTCTTATATCCTCTCAATCTTCTCAATGTCTGAATCCCCGGGGCATGGTTCAGGAAGCTGCATCAACTCCTCATGAAGTTTATCTAGGCTAAGAAGTAACCGAGACTGGCATACAGCAAGTTAGCTGCTCCGAAAGACAAGGGTGGGTTAAGGCTCCCCCAATTACACATGTACTACTGGGCCAGCCACGCTTCTAAATACATTAGATGGCTTGACTCAGCTCCCTCACTTCCCCGTCCACTGTGACTTGAAATAGAGGCAGCCATGATTCGCTCCATGGGGATTGAACCCTCTATCCTGCTAACTTTAAAACCATCCCAACTTCCTCCTAAACTAAAGTCTACGATAATTGAGTTATCCACATGGGTTCATGTACAACTCTGTACGTCCCTACAATACAAACCTCATCATGATCTTTCCCAATCCATGTGGAACTCTCCTCTATTTGTATTGGATGGTAAACCCATCCCTTCTACATGGTTACCACAGGTGGGGAATGGATCTCTGTCCTTATTCCTGAAAGATGAGAACTCCTGGCTCTCTATCTCAGATATCATGTCCAAATTTAATATTCCCTCTACTGGTCACTTTGAGGTATGTCAACTTAAGCACCTCCTCATTAAGGTTTTGGGCTGCTCTCCACCCGTGCCAAACAGTAGGTCATTACATCAGGATCTTCAGGTTTTAAGTCATCCCCCTAAGGCTATCTCTAAGATATTTGCCACACTTTTTGAGTACTATTTCCCCCAATGTGTAGACCCCACGAAATATTGGATCTCTCTATTCACTTCTTTAAATTTAGACTGGTCCTCCTTATGGCATAACTGCCATTGCTTTATTGCACAGGATAGACTGTGCCTTACACAATTTCACATATTGAACAATTTATATTATTCACCCCAGAAACTGGCCAAATGGGGCCTCACTGAATCCAATTTATGTACTTGGTGCTCCTTGGAAAAAGGTTCACTCCTACATGTTTTCTGGAGTTGTCCAAAAGTTGCACCTCTTTGGAAAACAATCCTAGCGTAGGTTGATCCTTGTTGGGTATTTCTGAATGTTTTACTCCCGAAATTTGTATACTAGGAGATTATTCCTTATTAAGCAATTCAAAACGTAAATATTATATATCCATTATTGCAATGTCTGTTAAGAAACTGGTACTTAAACACTGGTAGGATTCGGAGGTGCTCTCGTACAACGAGTGACTTAACGAACTAGTGGGGAACCTTAGGATGGAAAAAGCATGTGCTAGCCTCCATTATAGTTTGCCTAAATACAACAAGACTTGGGATCCCCTTCATACCTTGTACTCCATTTAGTTGGTTTAGAACATTGGTTTCTCGGACAGTTAATTCTTGCTGGTGTTGTATATTTTGTGGTTTGCCTGGGGAGGGAGGGTGAGTTTAGGGTGGGGGAGAGGGTGGTTGGGGGGGACAGACTCAGTGTATTGTAAAAATTTGTACAACATGATTATTTGCCCTTTTCTGTCTCATATATGTATGTAAAACTTTCAATAAACTTTAAATTAAAAAAAAAAGGAAATCATCCAGGTAGTGGACTACCCTCCTGTGCCCATACCTGTACCCAAACACCCACTACACCCAGGAACTGAAAGCTTCAAACGTGGAGCATGCCACCGAGCAACCCATGGGCATTGCCTTATTGAAGTAAAGCCTGCTCTCAAACTGAAAACTGAACAGGTCCCAGACTGCCTGGTGGGCCAGTAAGAGACAGAATGCGGATTCAATGTCTGTCTTTGCCAGCCAGGCCCCCTCCGCCACTTGGATCAGTTCCCCCACCTGGTCTAGTGATGCGTAAGATACCATGCTCAGCTACTCCGGGATCCCCTCATTCACTGACCCTCCACCCGGATAAGACGGGTGGTGTATGAGTTGAAACTCCCCAGCCTGTTTCTTAGGTATCACCCACAATGATGTCACCCGGAACTGCTTGCAGGGTGGTTCCCTCATTGGCCCCTCCACCCTCCCTGCCCTGACTTCTTTCTGGATCTTTCCCCTGACTATCTCCTCCTTTCCCCTCCCACCAAAAAGTGATGCTCCTGAGGCTGCCCCCAGCATTACCAGCTTTGTCACCCCTTGCCTGCAGGTCATTGCTGGGTGTGCCCCCCCCACACCATCAGCAGATGTGCCAAAACCTGCAACTGGGCCAAGTGCACGATGCCCTGTTAAAAGCCCAGCAGGACTTGGTGCCCTGGGCCGGCCCCACTCTTTTCCCTCGGTCCGCCGCCTGGCCCCCCCCACTGGACCTGAAAGAGTTCTGACCCATAACTTTGCATGGGTGCAATCCCACCTCAGGTTGCCCTTTGCTGCCATTCTCCTCCAGAAAGCCTTATCATATTTAAGCCAACCGAAGCCCAGCTTCACCTTGTATGTGACCCGGATGATCGTCATGTAAGTCAGTAGCAGGACTGCAAGATCTGGCTGCTTCTCCAACACCAGTGCATTATAAATCAGGAAACCAGCCTGCCACATATCAAGGCTCTTCCCTTTGAACCTGGCCTCCTTTGCCTTGTGCCCTACTACCACCAACGCCACTGCCATTTCTGACTTTCCTACCGACTCCCTCTGCTCATACTTCTTTGCCGTCTCCTCATCCACCAACCCAAAAATGTCCATGTACTCCCTTTTCCATAGCTTGTCTTTTGTTGAGGATGGCACATGGTCATCCAGTGTAAAACCCGGTGGACCATCATAGAGTTTCCACCCTCCCCCGTGGTCCTGGCCTCATCTTTGTCTGGGTGGGCCCCCCCCCTTTTATGGCCTGTAAGGCTCTCTCCATCTTAGAGAACCCATCTGCCCCCATGTCCCCCAACAGCCCATCAATATACTCCTTCAAACTGGTTTCTTTCTCATATCGCCCTTACCCCATCCGCTGTGGCCCTGCTGACCGAATGGGCTCAACCCCCGGTGCTGCTGGTTGGCTGGGTAGTGCCCTGTTCAGCCTCTTGATTCCTTTTCCAGCACCAGCTCACTCATCTCACTCCTTCCATTTCCTCAGGGCCTCCTCTTCCGCCTCCCTCTTCTTCGCAACCTCCATCAGCCCCGTCATCTGCTCCACCAGCTTTGCTACTTCCGCCAACATGGTAGTGCTGGACACTGGGGCTGTCTTGGGTGCCATCTCTTCCGCTGTGGCCTAGGCTGCACAATAAAACACATGAGAATACCGCAGGCTAGCAGTCTGTGCTTGGGCCCCCCCATCATATATATTATTATCACTTTTTTTTTGCTCCGTAATGCCCATTGTTTGTACAGCCAATGCAAGACAGGCCCTTAGCACACATTCCCCCCCGAACACGCCCTGTGTGCCTCCCTTCCTGGCCAATGAGCCCTGTCCTGAATGTCTTCTGTGTGCAGGCTCCTCTACGAGAGCTGCTATCTGTACCATCATGACCCTGTCTCCCCACCCATCAAGCTGCATAGCCAAAAGGGGCAGCAGCATAAAATGACCAGGCTTCCGGGGCCTTCCAGCATGGTCTGCCGACAGGAACCCATCCCTTGCCTGACTAACCTTGTTGGTCTGTCCACACCCAGGCCAGACTGGCGTGTAGAAAAAAAACAGTCTTCGGGGGCCCCTAACCCCCGGCCTGCACTCCGTGTCTGCCCCATCCCCACATGGCCCAAAAGCAGGCCTCGAGCCTTCCACACCCTAGGGCATCACATCCTTCAGCTTGGCCCTGCTGTTAGCCCCCCATTCACCTTGACTTGGAGTGCTCCCTCCATGTTCCTGTCTCTGGCCTTACTTGGTGTAAAATATCCCTTTATAAAATGGCCACCAGGCTTCCGTGGTCCCCGAACCGTCAGCCGATCCCCGCTGCCCCCTTGCCAGGTATATGCTCCAACCCAGCCTCTATGGCCCATCAGATCTTCCCGTACCCAGATCCATGGAGCTTCACTGCCCCTCCATGTCCCTGCAAGCACCAGACAAAAACTGCATAGTCCACAGTCCCCACACCGGGCCATAGGCCTCACCGATCCCGCCCTGCCATGTGGCCTCGTGGTCCAATCAAATAATTTCATCCCCACTGTGCCAATAACCCCCCTAGCTGCACCATGCTGCAGCACCTCCCCCCCAGGTAGACTGAGACTAGCAGCCTCAACACAGGCCCCGGAGGCCTCCTCCTCTGGCCAGAGCTACCCGTCAGCAGTCTGAAAACCTCTGCTCAGCCCGACGCAGGGCTCAAGGCTGAAAGCCAGCCGAAACCACCAGGCACTCCACACCAGAACTCCAGCAACTGGACGATTCGTTAATTTAAAAAAAAAACTCTTTTTTTCATTCTAGCCTTGAAATCCCTGCGTTGAGATGCACCTCCATGGACTGCTCGGTGGTAAGCCCTCCCAAGGGCCCCCCCAGCCTGAGCTACCACCAGCCATCACAAAACTATGCCCTTACTGCCCCGTTGGCCCCTCACCTAGCAGGCCTCCCCAAACAACACAGAGCATGCTTACAGCGCCGCAGATCCCTAGAAAAAAATCCTTTCTCGCACAGCTCAGCCGGATTGCCTGCTCTCCAAAGCCTTTCCACAGCCCTGCTGTGCTGCAAGCAAGACACCTGCTAGTGCTGGCCATCACTCCGATGCTCCCGACCACGCCAACCGGCCCCAGCCTAGCCACCACATGTTCTCTGCTTGGCCGAACCACATGGCCAAAATCGCTGCCCACAATCCAGCAGAACCTAATTGGGCTAGAGTAGCGTACCACCACCTCTCACATTGAGCCGACCAATCCACCAACTACTTATGGCCACACGGTTGCGCTGACCACACCATGCATAGGTCCAAACCACAAATGTGCTGTACCGCGTGTCAACCCTTTGACCAGGCCTCCAAACAAAAGCTCCTGGACATGCCACAAATACCCACAAAACTCCATGGAAAACACCCTAGCCCTTTCCAATCAAGCCATGACTGCCTTTCACTCCTACCAATAGCTGCTCCATTGCTTAAATGCCCCAGCAGCTGGGGCCCATATGCTGCCTAGTGCCCCATCAGTGGGCTGAAACCAAACCACAGAACACAGTTCCTTCCTTTATTTCCCCCTGCCTTGGCTGACTCACACAACCAATAAAGCTGGAACAAAGGCCATTACATATAAGACATTGCTCTAACTCTCGCCCTGAAAAGGACAAAACCTCAACCACCACACAGTTTGCCACAATTATACTTCCAGTACATATAGAACATTGCTCAAACATTCCCCATGAAAAGGACCAAAGCCTCAGTGCCTTACCTCAATTTGTCAGTGATGTGCTATATCATGATTGGAATTTTACAGCAAGAAAAGAGGACTTACTGAGGGGTTGTATGCCCTTAGATAGCCCCTAAGGACCCCAAATCAGGACCCCCTCTGGCCCCTCCCCTCGACCAATCACCAGCAAGCTCTGAGCCTGGTCATATGACACTCCCTGTGAGGCCATAGCCCCTCCCCCCTCTCCTGCAGCCCTCCTTTCCCCTCCCCCCCAATGTGTTCATTCCTGGCTGGGTCCCAGGACAACCTGGCCTGCTTTTTAGTGGCAAGCCTAATTTTCCTTCTCTTGCATTGGGTTTGTAAATTGCACCAGCAGAGGCGTCACTAAATAAAACATCCCTAGCCTAGAATGAAGGTGACCTAAGCCTTGGATCCCCATAGGTTTCCTCCTCCAAGGGTTTTTTTTATCTCCTCAGTATCAAAGGTCATCATATCTAGTTGCTTTAGTTGCAGTTCCCTAGGTTACTTAGATATGTTTTCGCTGTTGAATGGAGGTGGATGGTGGTTCCCCTTTGCCATTCCCTCGCTTCTTGGGAAGTCATACCCTCTCCCATTAGAATTCATTTGGTGTACATCAAAGTCATTACTGATTTCAGTTATCTGCTGTTCATTTCAGTTATCTCTGCTGACCTATGTGAAGGTCAAAATCTCAATACCAACTCATTACCTCTGCAATGCTTTCTGATCTACTCTTTTTTGGGGCTTTTCCTAAGCTACCTTTAGCCTAAGGGAATCCTTCCCATTGCACCTCTATGGATGGAACACTCCTCCAGGGTTCCTTGCCTTTGGCATCCCTATAGGGTTTTATTCCCAGGACAAAGAGAGGCGAACTGCCATAACAAAGTTTATTCAGCATGTTGCATAAGCACAACACCACACCAAGTTGCGTAAACATATTGAACTGAAAGGTGTAAGTCTGTGGTTCAGTGGCTGAAGCAACAGCCAAGCACACACCCCCACCTGACCTATTTAAACTCTTCCTTCCTTCCTGCTTTATTCAGAAGCATTTTTTCTTTGCCCCATCATCCTCCCCACCTCCGCCAGCAACTAGCCTCTCTCCTCAGGTGCTTTTCTTAAGCTACCTTTAGCCTAAGGAAATCCTTCCCATGGCACCTCTAGGGGTGGAACCTTCATCCAGGGTTCTTGCCTTCGGCATCACTACAAGGTGGTATTCCCAAGGCACAGAGAGGCGAACTGCCACAACAAAGTTTATTCAGCATGTTGCACAAGCACATTGAACACAAGTTATTAGTTTCAGGCTGCAGTTAAGTAACATTTCTTTCAGGACATGGTCAAGCTGTCTCATTTCATGAAGTCTGTTTACAACAAGAAAGTTCATTAGCCTCTCCTTTATCAAGGTCGCTAGTAATTTCCTCACTATGGACATAAGACTGAGTGGCCTGTAGTTCCATAGATTATCTCTACTTTAGCCCTTGTGTAAGGTAACTACCTATGCTGTCTTTGAGTCCCTAGGTACTATCCCTGTCTCTAGTAAGCAGTTGAATATCTCAGCTATGGCTTCATCTAGTACCTGTCACATTTTCTTTAGCACACTGGGATACAGTCCATCTGGGCACACTGATTGTTCACCTTCAGTGTGTTAATTCCTTTGACCTTTGCCTCGAAAATCAGATCCTCACTGATATTCTCTCCTTTAAAAACATAGAAACATAGAAGTTGATGGCAGATAAGGACTGCAAGGCCCATCCAGTTGCCCAATTTTTCTGCCTTATGAATATGCCATAGGCCTTTACTCTGTCGATGGCCTATCTATTAATATTCATCTGTATTGCTCCCTTATGTCTATCCCATACCCATTTGAAGCCCTGCACTGTATTCATATCCACCACTTCCTGAGGTAGGCCGTTCCATGTATCCACCACCCTTTCTGTGAAAAAGAATTACCTCACATTACCCCTTAATCGGCCTCCTTCTAATCTCATGCTGCGTCCTCTTGTCCTGCTATTTTTCTTATATGGAAACAAGTTAGACACTTTCACCTTGTTAATGCCTTTAAGATGTTTGAATGTTTCAATCATATCACCTCTCTTCCTCCTTTGCTCTAGAGTATACATAGTGAGTTCTGTTAATCTGTCTTCATATGTTTTCTGATGCAGTCCCTGCACCATTTTGGTAGCCCTTCTCTGGACTGCCTCCATTTTGTTAATGTCCTTGTGCAAGTGCGGCCTCCAGTACTGCACACAGCACACCAGATGGGGCCTAATCAGTGTCTTGTAAAGAGGGATTATTACCTCCCTTGTATGACTTGTGATACCCCTGCTAATACACCCCAACATCCCTCTAGCCTTACCTACTGCTTTAGTGGTCTGCTTGGATGATTTCGGGTCATCTGTGATGATGATGCCCAAGTCTCTTCCTTCCCTTGTGATTGCCAGCAACTCCCCTCCCAGCCTATAAGTGGCTTCAGTGTTTCTCTTCTCTATGTGCATGATCTTGCACTTCTTTGCGTTAAACCCCAGTTGCCACTCTTCCGACCATTTTTCCAGTTTATCCAGATCTCTTCTCATTCTGCCCACCTCATCTGGATCATCTACTCTGTTGCAGTTCTTGGTGTCATCTGCAAATAGACAAACCTTACCCTCCAGTCCATCTGCAATGTCACTGATGAAGATATTGAAGAGGACTTGCTCCAGGACTGATCCCTGAGGTACCCCACTTGTAACTTGCATCTCTTCTGACTGTATACCATTTACCACCACTCTCTGTTTTCTGCCTGCCAACCAGTTTGCCACTCAGTTGACCAACTTCTGATCCACCCTGAGCCTACCCAGCTTATTCATTAATATTCTATGTGGAACAATATCGAAAGCTTTGCTGAAGTCAAAGTAGGCGACATCAACTTCACGCCCTTGGTCCACAACTCTGGATACCCAGTCAAAGAAATCTATGAGATTATATTGACAGGACCTTCCTGTTGTAAATCCATGCTGTCTTGGATCCTGTGCTCCTATGGCTTCCAGGTGTTGCACTATCCTTTCCTTAAGGAGTGCCTCCATAATCTTGCCCACTACTGAGGTAAGACTGACTGTTCTGTAGTTCCCTGCCTCCTCACTGCTACCACTCTTGTGGAGAGGGATCACATGAGCCCTTCTCCAGTCTTCTGGGACCTCTCCTGTGCTCAGAGAATCACTAAACAATTTTGCTAATGGCTCTGCTAGTTCCACCCTTAGCTCCTTTCGTATCCTGGGATGTATGCCATCAGGTCCCATTGCCTTGTCTACCCTGAGCTTAACAAGCTCTTGTAGGACCCTTTCTTTTGTGAAGGGACTAGTGCAGGGTTTTATTTAACTCTAAAAATTGATTAGCGTTTTGCTCATAAAAGTTCTAAAACATTGTGAAAATGCATGGCACTTGCCTCACTGTGTTTAACAATCATAACACTTCTAGAAAATCTATATAAATGCTTTCTGTACAGTTAGAATTATCCCAAGAAAAACTGCTAATCAATTATTTAAACCCTGTAGTGCCTCCCCGTGTCCATGGTGCTGAGCTGTGGGCCTGTCACCTTCTTCTCAGCAAATACTGAGCAAAAGTATCTATTTAGGATAAATGCTTTTCCTTGGTCCTCCTCCACACACTCTCCCTTATTCCCTTTGATCTTAGTTATACCCCCTCTGGAATTTTTCCTTTCACTAATGTATCTATAGAAAGTCTGGTTCCCTTCTTTTACTGTTCATGCTAGTGTTTCCTCAGTTTGGGCCATTGCCTGCCTTACTGCCTTCCCTGCTTCCCTTAGGGAAGTTTGATATGCCTCCCTATCTTCATCCTGCTACATTTCTTTATATTCCGGAAGGCCAGCCTTTTGGCTCTGACCTTTTCTGCTACTGTTTTTGAGAACCAAAATGGTTTCCTCCTTCTTTTGCTCTTACTTTTCTCTCTAACACAATGGAATGTTGCTTCAAGTATTGCATCCTTAATGCTTGCCCACTTTGCCTGTACCCCCTCACCTGTATTTCATCTTGCCAGGACTAGTTTAACTCTGCTGGCCATCTTATCAAACTCAGCTCCTCTGAAGTCCCATATTTTTGCCTTGGAATGGGATGATTTATTTCTAGTGGCCAAACTGAACCATACCATGTGATGGTCACTGGCCCCCAGGTGATCTTCTACCTGGAGATCTGTGATCCTTTCCCCGTTAGTCAGTACTAGATCTAGGATAGCCCTGTGTCTTGTGGGTTGTTGAACCAGTTGTTTGAGGCCCTCTCCCTGAAGAGAATCCACCATGTGTCTAGTTCTGGCAGATGTTCCTGCTGGTTTTGACCAATCTGTATCTGGCATGTTGAAGTCTCCCATTATCAGAACCTCCCTTTAAGCTGTCATGTTTTGTATATCTTCTAACAGTAATGTGTCTATATCCTTCCCCTTGTCCTGATGACACATTAAGACAATGAGCCTATCTCCTCCACTATGAATACTGAACTGAAAAACTGATTTAGTATGTCCAACCTTACATTATCCTCCCACCTTTCTTCTTTCTTTAGTCTGACTTTCCCCTTTGTTTTGCATTTCTCCCTTATGTAATAAAAGAATGTTTTGTACCCTTTATTCATCCCCTCTGCTGTCCTAAACTCAGCATTTGACTTTTCCCTTCTTACAGCCTTGTTTGCCTTCCTCTTTCTGTTAAGGATAGCTAACCTATTCATCTCTGCCTGGCTGCATTTCTATTTTCTAAAGGCCTTGTTTTTCTGCCTCACTGACTCACAGCCTCCCCCACCTCCCTTGTGAATTACATTTGTTTCATACCCCTTCTGTTTTCCTTAGCACCCTTACACACAGACATGTGTCTTCAAATATCCAGTTTGAGGACTATCTTGCATAAGTAGCAAATCCTCCCGTAACCATCTAATTTCTAGAGACATTAGATCCAAATGTGTTAGTTTGTCTTGATAGCTTAATTCAGAAAGCCCAGTCATGCATTTTGTTATTCTTTTTTGAACCTTTTCCAACTGGATTATGTCTTTCCATTAATATTAACTTCAATGTTGAGATTCATAATCTAAATGAGGATGGACAAAGGCCCCATTAAGGGGGTCAAGTACTGTTGAATCTCTGGACTTAATGCTTCTCTTGACCGACCATATGACACTGTTTACCTTTTTAGTAATATCATTTATATGCTTTAACATGCATAGATCATTATTAATCATGATTCTTAGGTCTCTTTTGCCTTTCACTATCAGACTCAGTAAGTTGCCTTTCACACAAAAAATAAGGACATTTTGTATTTTTGCAAAGAGGCAGTCCTTCCCTTTCAGCTTCTCTGTAAAGTCACTTATAAAGACATTAAAGAGGATTGGTCCCAGCACTGATTCCTGAGGCACCCCACTAGTCACCCTCCCTTCCTTGAGGTGAACTCCATTTACCACCACCCTCAGTTGCTTATCCCCTAACCAATTTCTTATCCCATTTACCACCTTTGGACATCCTTCTAAGCTACCCAGTTTGCTTACTAGTCTCCTATGTGGAATGGTGATGAATGCCTTACTGAAATCTAGATAGGCCACATCTACTGCTTCATCGATATCAAGTTCCATGGTCACCCAGTCAAAGAAATCTATCAGATTTTTTTTTACATGACCTTTCTTCTGTGAAATCATGCTGCCTTGGGTCTTGTAACCAACTGGATTTAAGATATTCCACAATCCTTTCCTTCAACAATAATTCCATTAACATTCCCTCCACCAACGTCAGGCCGATTGGCCTATAATTGCCAGCTTCACCCCTGCTACCAGTTTGGTGTAATGGGATTACATCCACCCTTCTCCAGTTCCCTTGAACCACTCCTGTTTCCAGTGGGTTCCATGTCATTTCCATGCATGAAATTGCAGCATGGTAAATACTAGCACAGTAAATTTGTCGCAACCAATAGCAGCGCATAATAAACTCAGCATTATATCAGTTTATCGCTAGCTTAGTAATAACACTATAATTATGAATCACAACCACAGCTGCACAATAATTGCACCAAACTGATTTTACTAAATATGAGATTACTTTTTCCTACTGAATGCAAATGAACATTCAACATGCCTGCACAGAATGCTGTATTTCGTTGTGACAGGTAGCCAGATTCCAAAGATATTTAAAAGCATTCCTCCATTCTCTGCTGTAGGTGATAGCTAGTTGACAGTGTATAGTGCAGAAGTATGGCAGGTGTTATGATCATAGAGAGTGCACATAATTTCCAACTTCAAGTCTAAAAGCAAGGATGGTGGCTACTAACTCTTTCTATCTGTTGCTGTTTTAAACTAAAGTTAAATAAAGTTTGATGAAAGACTTCCTATGTGGGGGGGAATCTGATCAAATTTGAAATATGTCCTTACCCTCCTCTTTCTGCATGCCAGGGGGAATGAATTTATTTATGCATGTTGAACTCCATTGTGCTCGATGACCTCCATAAGCAGTACAACAAATTGTTTGCTCGTGAAACCCCAGACTGATGTTGTAAGGTAGGAGTCTGCAGGTATGAGTAGGTAATGAAGCTTGGGCTGTTAAAAGGTGACATTTACTGTTGCTTGGTTGTGATGTAGCAGTACACCCAAACTTATATAGGACACTGTATTTTTTTGCACGTATATTGCTATAAGAAATTTATCGCATTGAATTTGTTGTACAGAATTGATGTGATACCTTTCCAACGAGCTGTTAAACAGAACTGTCGGTGGCGCATCCAGTATTTCCCTGATCTCCCTCAGTACCCTTGAATGCACCCTTTTGGCCCCATTGCTTTGTACTCTTTCAGATTAAGAAGTCCTTTCAGGACTCTCAAAGGACTAGAGTCCACCTCTTTCCCTAAAAAGCTTTTGTAGCTTGTGGCCTCTTCCCTTCTCCTCCCTTTGTGAACACTGAACAAATGTATTTGCGCATGATGTATGCCTTTTCCTGGTTCCCCTCTGCAAGGTCCTGTCTTCCCTTTTTAACCATACAGTCATGTCCCTGGTCTTCTTCTTTTCGCTTACATACCTAAAAAGAATGTACTGTTCCCTTTTGTTACTTCCTCGGCTATTTTCTCTTGAGTTTACACCTTTGTACTCCTTGCTGCTTTCCCTGATTCCCTCTGTTTCCCTGATACACCTCCCTATCCTCCTCTCTCTGCATCCCCTTATGCCTTCTGAATGCTATACTTTCAGGTTTTTCCTTTTCAGCCAAATCTTTCGAGAACCATAGCAGTCTCTTTTTCCTCTTGCTTTCACTCTTTTATTTGACGCAGAAGTTTGTTGCTTTTACTATGCTCCCTTTTATCTTCACCCACTGTTTCTTCACTCCATGCAGGTCATCCACCCCCCAACTAAGTCATCCCTGAGGTGTTCAACTATCTTTTAAAAATCTACCCTCCTTTTTGCAAGGCTGGTGGAAGAAGCCATCTTAGTTCGGTGTAAAGGTTGCAATGGTGTGTGTATCTGTTCATGGCCAAGGCAAACCTGCAAATGTTATTATTGGCATGTTCCACATCTCATTTTTGTAGAACAGATTTGGAGGCTGAGTATTAGACTGCCATCACATAGGTGAGTTTGGGGAGCAAGATGCCTAGGTAATGGCAATATGGTCTTTGGGTGTGGGATTGTCTCTAATCGTATAGGTGAGTCCCAGCCTGGTGTTCACAGCCTTCGAAGCAGCAAAGATATGAGCCGAGAAGTCCAAAGAGGTCAAATGAAATGAAAACTGGGCTACTCGTAGTACATGAAAAAAGCTTGTAGGCTAGTGCTCCAGTTGCAAATTTTATTTCAGCAAAACACACAAGGTAAAAATAAGCTTTGATGTTTCACTTCCTTCCCGGAAGCTTTCTCAAGAATTTTTCAATCAATTTGTTGAGTACAGGTAGTATTGTGATTGGCCTATAGTTGCCAATGATTGTACAGTCACCTTTCTAGTAAACTGGAATGACATGCAACATTTTGCAGAAATCAGGGATCATGTGTTCTGTAAGAGATAGATTAAAGATTCTCATGACAGGAAGGGCAAGTTCTGCAGGAGCAGACTTCAGTATTTTAGGCTTTGTTTCATCAGAGCCACAGACTTTGATATAGGAATTTGCATAAGAAGCCTGAGATCCTCACCATAGGTGACCACTTTGCGATAAAAGGTGGGGGTGAGAGGGGCAGACTTTAGAGGTAGGAGGGCTGGGGGAAGATTAGGGGGCAGGAGAAGGCCCCAGTGTAAGTTATTTGTTTATTTATTTATTTATTTCAAGGGTTTCACCAGGAATGGCATACTGAGCTGATAGCAGCTTGTTTCCAGATCTGTCCTGTGTGTGTGTGTTTGGGGGGGGGGGGGCTTAGAGAATGTTCATGACTAAAAAGAGAAAACAGACTTTACATATCAGGAAGCAACCAAACTAAGTATCAATAACAAGCTACAACAGTTAGGCAATTTATACAAATATGTACAATTGGTATAAGAATTTGAAGAAAACAGAGCTTAGCATTAAAAACAAGTTAAAATAGATAGGCTATTCAAGCAAATATGTACAATGACATGGGACATAGCAGAAAATTCATCCAGGAGGGTGATGAGAGGGTGTTAAAGTGTAGAAGTGCAATAAATGTTGACAAGAGGTAGCGAGGCTAACAGCAGGTAACTAAGGAAGAGTGCAATGGAAATTGGGGGAATGAGGTGTTTGCAGCATTGGTTAGGGCCGGGAGTTAGAGGCGGTGATGAAGAGGGGGAAACATTATGGAGTAGAAGGATGGGAAGAGTGGTACTGGGGGATTAGGTGCAGTTGCAGCAGTGACAAGTGAATTTGAGGAGAAGCAAAGAGAGAAAGCATAGGGAAGAGGCAGATCAGATAGAAAAGGGAAGACAATTCCAAAGTTTGGGAAGAGGTAGGAGAAGGCAGCCTGGCCAGCTGAAAGGGAGTGCCAGGGAATGATAGCCATAGTTGTGAAGGGTATAATGAGAAGGGAGGGAGGAGAGAGGTGAGGTAGGAGAGGAGAGGAGATAGCCAGCTAGCATTTAGCTACAAAGAAGATACAGTGAGCAGAGTGCCTGGCTTTGAGGGAGTGAAGGGAGAGGGAGGTACAAAAGGAGCAATAGTGGGTTTGGGGTGGGCAGTCCAGGGCAAAGTGACAGAAGGAGAGAAAGAAGGAATCCAGTCTGGTTAGGGTGGACTTACTAGCAACACTGCAGAGACTGTCTCCATAGTTAAAAATAGGGAGAATCATTTTCTGGATAATGGCTCTGTGAGCTGGCAGGGGGATGCAACCACAATTCCTGTATAGGGCCCCTAGTTTAGGGTGTAATTTTGTATGGATGCCTTCCAAATGACCAGAAAAGTCAAGGTGTTGGATGAGCAAGACCCCAAGGTACTTAAAGGAGGGAACTTCGTCGATCGTGGTCCCATCAATGGTGTAGAAGAATGGGAGGGCAGCAAGCCTGGAGAGCTTCTGCCTTGAGCCAAATGTCAAGGAGACTATTTTTTGGGGGCCTTGAGGGAAAACTGATTTGAACAGAACCAGTGTTTGACATTGTCAAAGTCCAGCTGGAGCTGTCCATTAGATCAGAAGTTGAGTAACCAGAAGCAAAAAGAACTATATCATCTGCATGCATATGGATGGATGCAGATGTACAGGCAGAGGGGAGGTAATTCAGGAAAGTTGAAAAGAGCATAGGCCCAAAGATGGAACCTTGGGGAACACCAGTGCTGATAGGGATTGGAACGGCTAAGGAATCACTGATTATAATTGATTGAGTCCTACCCTCAAGGTAGGAGTAGAACCAGTTGGTAGTGGAGATGGAAAGCCCCGCTGCTGTAAGTTTGTCAAGAAGAAGAGAGTGGGCTACAGTGTTGAAAGATTGACAAGTCAACAAAGATGGCAGAGGTGGTAAGCCCCTGACCCATGCCTGAGAGAATGAAGTCATTATGCAGGAGGAAGGAGAAGGTGGAGTGTGATTTATGGAAACCAGACTAGAAAGCAGTGAAGAAGGAGGGTGAGTCAAAGAAGGGGAAAAGTTGAGAAAGCACTAGGTGCTCCTGCAGTTTAGCAAGGGTGGGGTGCAAGGAGATAAGATGGTAATTGCCAGAAGAGGAGGAGTCACCACCTTTGAGAAGGGGTACAACTGCAGCATGTTTCCAAGTGTCAGGGACAGAGGCAGGGGAGAAGGAAAGGTTGTAAAGTGAGGTGATTGGAAGAGCTATGGCTAGGGAAGGTACATGGAGGAGTTTAGGGTCAAGCCCATCAGGGCTCAAGCCCTTGAGAGGGTTCAGAGCAAGGAGGGACTTGAGAGTTTCAGCAGAAGAAATAGGAGAGAAGATTAAAGGGGGAGATAGGGACAGGCACGGGAGAGGGAGGCGAGGGGGGAGAGAGGAGAAGGGAGAAGGCACAAGAGGTGAAAAAGGCATTGAACTTGGAGGCAACAGAGAGGGGGGTCAGAAATGGTGACATCACTATCCCCGAGGATTGGGATGGGGAACTGGACTGGGGGGGAGAAGATGGCTTAACTGACCTTCCAGACCTTGAAGAGGTGGTTAACATTATTCTGGAAGATGGAGGCAAAGTATTCAACCTTGGCAAGCCTAGTGGTTTTGGTACAGGCATTGCGCAGGGCACAGTATCTGAGTAGATCATCAGGGGAGCCAGAGAACTTGTGGGCCTTTCAGAAAACATCTCAAGCTCAAAGGCAGGCCAACAGTTTGGCTGAGATCCAGGGGTGGTGGGAGTTATGGATCTGGTTTTCCTGAAAAGAATGTGTAGATTCCAGATACATAGAAATTTGGTCTTGAAATAATTGAGGGCAGAGTCAATGGTACTGGCAGAGGAGATGGACAACTAGTCAGTAGCTACAAAATCCACATGGAGGGAGGACAAGTCCAGCAATCAGAAGGACTGGTTCTGAAGGAGATTGGGAGGGTTTGGGGTGGTATAATTTGTGGATACAGTAGACCATATGGTGGTCACTGAGGGTGTCTGGAAGGGTCCTGGCAGAATGATTCCATGGGGATAGGAGGCAACATCCCAGTCCGGTAGGGTGTGTTTGAGGGATTCATAGTTATGGCTGGTAGAGTCAGTGAACAACTGAGAAAGATTTAAGGACTTAATGTTAAATTGTCACACTGTAGCCATCGAGTATTTTAGGCCATCTGTCATAGTGTGTAATCCCTGTATTATTTGCTCAGGCATCATACCTTTCTTTAAAATAATAAAGAAATATAATTTAAAAAAAAAGGACTTAATGTTATGGCAGAATTTGGACTGAGCAGGGGAAAGCCCATTTATACTGAAGTCCCCAAGGATGAGCAATTCACTGGATGAGGCATGGGTAGAGATAGTAGAGAGGAGGTCAGCGACAGAAGAGGGGACAATGCTTGGGCAGCAGTAGATGCCAGCCACATAGATGGGGAGAGAGAATGGGACAGAGAGTTTGAGGAGTAATAGTTTACAGGCAGAGGGGAAGGAGATAGAGTATATGGATGGACTGGATAACAGAGGAGAGGTATATGGCAACACCACCACCCCTATTGGTATGATTCGGGCAGGCAGAAGAGTACCATGGGATGGTGACCGCAGTGTCTGGAATCGTTGGAGAAAGCCAAGCTTCAGAGATGATTAACACATCAGGTTGAAGGTTAACCATGAGTGGTTGTAGAAGGTCTACCTTTGGGAGGAGGCTTCTGATATTGAGTTGAGCCACCCTGAGCCCTTTAGGGATGCAGATAGGAGTGGAGTGAGTAGAGGCAGGGTTGAGCTCAATATCCCCTGCAACTAAGAGCAGCAGTGAGATAAGGAGTTTAGTTGGGACAGAGGTGCGTCTGCATGGCAGCTGAGAGGAAGGGTAGGGAAGAGTGGGAGGAGGGACATGAATTGGATGCAATTGTTGAAGAGATGTAAGATGGAGGTAGGAGGAAGGGAGAAGTGAGGTACCATGGAGCACAGGGGAGTGGGACAGAGAGGGAAGGCAGGAGGAAGGGAGGGTGGAAGAAGGGGGGGAAGGAGGAGGAGGAGCTTGAGAAGGAGAGGGAAGAAGAATGAAAGCTAGAAGGTGAGAGGGAGGAAAAGGAAAACAGGAGGGGAAGGAGAGAGGGCACTGTATAAGGAACATAATGGAGAAACAGAATGACAGGGTATGTTGGTAGTAAAGAGAGAGAGAGAGAGAGAGTGGAGTTTGTGCAAGGGAGGGGTAGAAGGAGTATTTGTGCATTAGATGGGGAGTACAACTTACTTAGGGAGGGGAGGGTAATCTAGAGGGAGGAGCAGGGCTAAGCTGATAGAGGAGCAGGAGGAAGGCATGTTGTAGAGAGGGGTGGTGGGGGAGTTAGAGGGGGAGAGTTGGCCAGCTAGGCAGGGGATGAAATACAGAAGGCAAGTAGTGCAGTCGTAGAGGGATAGGAGGGCCCTATAATAGGGAGTTCAGATGGAGACAGCCAAGTAATGGGAGGGGGAAGATTGAGAATGCATTGAGGGAGGTGGTGGAAAAGATAGAAGGAGAGGCAGCACAGAGATTCTGTATAAATATTCTGAGACCCTAGATAGTTTGTGCACAGACAGAAACATGGGGCGAGGGCAATTGAGAAGCTGTAGCTGGGGTGGGTGCTAGAGGGAGCAACACAGAGATACAAAAGACAGGGAAACCCTAGAAAGGAATATGAGTATTAAACAGAAATGACGGGCATGAGTGGGTGAGATAACAGCAGGAAGTGAGTGAGGATGAGTAGCAGGAGGGATGAATTATTAGGGAGCAGAGAGGGGGGTTGAAGGGTAGCAGGTAGTGAGCACTAGGTGAGGTAGTTCATTCTATAGGAGTTACACAGTAAGCTGGCTGGAGCAGTATAAGAAGTTAACACAGGCTCATCAGTATAAGCAATTTGAAAAAGGCAATAGTAAGTATAACACAATATAAGAAAATACACAAGACAGTACAGTACAACAGTAGCAGTAGCAATGAAGCTGTATGCACCAGTAACTAACAGTAAGCAGTGGGCATAATTCTAGATTATGTTAATGTCAGAACAGTACTAATGCTGTAGAGTACTTCCCACCAGAAGCTGAAGGGACCACGCAAAGCACAATATATATGAGGCAAGCAGATAGCAGACATAATAGTACAAGTATATGGTTAAACTGCTGCTAGAGTTAAGCAGAACTAGTTATGTAAACAGCATTGGTGTTACATACTTACAGACACCTGCAGGATGGGATTTGAGCAGTCTCCTGGCATCCTGGCATCTCCCTTATGGTGACACTCCTCAAAGATTCCGACTCCTAAAGTGCCACTCACACTGGGACCACTCATGCAGGGACCGCTTGAGCCAGAAGGGCTTAAAATGACATTTCAGCCAACTCCCTCACAGCCACTCCAGTGGCTGATTGGTGCACAGATTAAAGTCCTGTTTGTAGATCCTGCTGCCAAAAACTGTAGTCCTATGGAGTCCAGTTTCTAAGGGCTTGCAACGCGATGCTGAGGGGCCAAGGAAGATGGCAGCCATGCCCAGAATCAGACATACTCCCAGGTAAAGCTAATCAGTTTTAATTTACTTTCTAATGCTATTTCATTGCTTTCATTGATGACTGTGCAGGAACTGATTAAGGCATTTCATTGAACTGAGAGGTCAATGACACTTTGATTGAAGGTGAGTGCTATGGTGACAGGATTATTTCAGATAACTTCATTAATATTTAGGTCCTTGGCATAAAGTTACTAGACTGGCCTAGGACTTGCTTGACATTTTTCCAGAAATGTCTTGGGTTACCAGCAAAGCATCAAATAGTATTACATAGCATCATAGGATCATTTACTACTGACATAACTATGAAAAGTTTATGAGACTGTGGTCAGCTAGTGAGCATGTAATTCTGAAAATTGAAAAGTTGTTATACGACAGTAGTGACTTAGCTACTGTGGTACAACAGCTTTTTCTCATTAGTAATCTGGAATAACAAAATTTGAGAGTGTGTGGATTTCCATTCACAACTCCTAACCCAAACTATACTCATCTGTCTTTGAAAGTGTATTTTTCATGTGCTGATAGACTTTCTAAAGGGAGAAAATAAATGTACTGATTCTGCACTCTCAGAAGTCAGTGTTCCATACATTTGCTCCACACTGTGTTCTCTATTTGCCAATTAGGAAAAATCTATGTATGTGACAGGAGTTCTTTTCTTCATTTATTGCACAGCTTAAATGAATAAGTAAAAAATGCAAACACTATGCATGTGTTCCATTTATATAATTCTCTTCAGTTATAGCACTCTGTGTCCAATTATTTTCTCATGCCCAATGAAATGCCTTAATCATTCCTGCACAGTCATCAATGAAATCAATGAAATAGCATTAGCAAATAAATTAAAATTGATTAGTTTCATCCAGGAGTATGTCTGATTTTGGCATGTATTTTAGATAATCCATTTTGCAACACTTAATAACAAACGAGTGCTGTTCATTTGCATGCTGCAGAAAATCTACAGTCTTCAATACTTATGATAGAATTTGGTACTATATCTTGAAAAAATATCTTTCTATAGAAAAGAAAGACTTACCAAACGTTGTTTGATTTCAGCTGTTTCAGGTAAGTGAAAACTTATATAGGTTTGAACATAAAGAAACACTGACAATACATAAAATTGATTGGCCATGACCAATAACATAACCATGCAATTATTTCACGTCAATGAACAGTCACATTTCTACACCATTTTATAGCCAATAAGTCTTTTTATCAAACAATTGCAAGCCAGTGTATAAGAACACTATCCCACTCCAGGGAATATGGTAGTGCTAAATTACCAGGAGGTACCAGGAGTGTAAAACAGGATTGTAAAGAACCTTCCTGTAAATGGGTAGTGTGGCATCAGTCCTGGTATTTGTATCAATTTAGCATGAATGCATTCCTGGCACAGATTATGGCTTATTTTTTCTCATAGAAAAAAATCAGTTGTTATGTGATGGAAACAATGATGCATAGCTACTGATAATCATAATTCATAAACTCAGATATCATCATTATTATACTAACAAAAACTGCCTGCAGAGCATTAAAACTTAAAATTGATAATTTGAAGCAAACTACATCTTGAAAATTCTAAAAACATGATTTAGTTTTTCTGTTGGTGCGGCATGTTAATTATAGAACAATCCACTTGCTCAACTTTCTTATGCTTATTCTCCTCTTTATATATTAAGAGAACATGATAACTATAGTAGCTGGTGAAGTGGGAGAAGAGTTATACATTTGTGTTTCATCCCCAAAGTTAAAACCTTTCCGTGGACATTAAGGAATGAGTTACCAGTGTCTTATGGCTCTACTCATTCCAATTGATGTTGTATCCCCAGGATGCAGGCATACATTGTATTATACCTTAGTAGTGTCTAGCCTTGTATAATAAGTGTAATGTGTACCTCCACTTTATATGTATATGTAGTTTTGTCGTTGTATTTTGTACCAATCTGTAATTCAACTGATGCTGAATCAATTAACAAGCATCTGCTCAATGGTGTTATCCAAGAATTCAATAAATAAATAAAGTATAGCCTCAAGGTTAGAATAATGAGCAGTGAACATGCTTGGTTCATCCAGCAAACCTGGGGTTGACTCCCACAGTGTCCACGTCAATGTTGTGTCACAGTGAGGATGTCATGTAACTTCCCCAGTTCTCTGGGTTACCTCTGAATACAGACCTTGGTCCTAGTGGGCCTTCCCCCTTTACCAAGGAATAAAGTATTTAACTTCCTGTTTAAGCTAAAACTCTTCCTGCCTGCAAGCATGATTTCCAACCAACTTTTCCATTCCCAGCTTGCTAGGGCCACTACAGTCCTAGCAAATGATGCTGTAGAAATCCATTCACTGCCCCTTCCATATGAAGTTGAGGATCTAAGACACAATAGACAGGAAATTCAGTTTGACAGCATCCTCTTCCAAGAAAACAAGTTAGAATGCAAAATGATACATTTATTTCTAATTACAAATGCAGATTTTGTTCATTACAGCTAGTGTTTTGAAATCATTTACCATATGTTCCACTCTGAGAATAAAGTGAATGATGAATACCAGCTACTGAAAGCTTTTACTTATTAGTTTCAGACCCGTGGAAAATGATGTCATCCATCGTGTGTGTTGATCTTGAAAAATTCCTTTTTATTGACATGAGATATGAAAACAATAATCTAAACTGGAATGAGACAAATGAACATCTCCAACTCAATGCCAATACAATGCTTTAACACAATATAAATATTGTCTAGTGCAGTACAGATCTTCTTGAATACTAAGGCAGGCATTTTGTGTGTATATAAAGTGTATAGTTTATATGTGTTTAGTGTTTTATTTCTGGAAATGACTTTTCATGTATTTGAAAAATTCTCTTTTAATGTTTTCTTGTTCTCAGTGCAGAAATGTAGTTTACTGGCATCATGCAAAAACTAAACATGAAATTTCTAGTTCATGACAAACACTCAGTTTTGGATACACTCGACTACATATTTGATTGGTTTGCACTGCTCAAACAGCAACTGTGCTGAGAAAACAATGTCAGCACTGTTGTGGATGGGAAAACTATATTGCAAAAATATTGTTAATGCACACTCAAGGCCCCATATTCAAAAGTGGATGGCCATATGAACATACGAAATGCCAGCGGAAATAGACCACATGGTCTATCTAGTCTGCTTGACAGTGCAGCTAGCCCCTCAACTTGCAGCTGCTCCATCCACCCCTCCCTCCTCTCCCCATAGTCATTACTCCCTCTCTCTGTCCCAAACCCTCTTGAAGCACCCCACCATCCTACAGGAAACCACCTCCTCAGGTAGGGTGTTCCACTTGTCTACCAGCCTCTCCGTGAAATAATGTCTCCAAATTTCCCTCCTGAATGTTTGACCTTCCAGCCTCCGTTGGTACCCTCTAGTATCCCTCCCCATTCTGATCCAAAATATCTCCCCTGTATTAGCCTTGTTTATCCTCTTCAGATACTTAAAGGTCTTGATCATGTCTCCCCAACCCTCCTCTCCTCCAGGGAATACATGTTAAGCCTGTTCAGCCTTTCCTTCATAGGCCATATTGCACAAGTCCATGTTCCATGCATCTCAGATGCACCTGCACAAAACAGTTGTATATACAGATGATGCACCATAGAATGCGATTGTGTGAGTCCAGATGAATATGCCAAACATTCACAATTGTGCAGTGGGAGACATGTGATGTGACAGGTGTCCTGAGACCTGTGTGGGGCATACAGAAATGCATGATGGTTGGCCACTTGAGCGGTGCACAGAATTGCATTATTCAGCCAGAATATGCAAACAGCCTCATTGCACAGTCCGAATCCAATCCCCACATTTGAATCTCATTACTAGAATGTATTCAGGGCACTTGCATATCTGTGGCATGTGCAGATCCAGCTTTGCAGGGCAGTCCCACCACTCCACAAAGGTGAACAGGAGGTACTGCAGCACAACACTCTGGTGTGAAGGTATATATTTGTGTGGGTGGACTGCAGTGGCCTGTGTACCGTGCTGTTGCCCATGGCCATTCACAGGGTCCATCTTGGGTACAGGGGTCCCACCTGAACAGTGGCCACAAGATCCCACCTGGATGATCAATAGGGAAGTGCCCAGGGTAACACACTCTGATCAGTATGCCACATGAATGTGATACACTAGCCCTGTATGCATCTTACAGTCACCCACAGTGCCCCACATACCCTAGTATAATGAATAAGGGATGATAAAGGCAAGGGATGCCAGGGTTTAGACAGTGACTGGATACATGAATGAATAGGGCCTACCTGGAACCTTTCTGGTAACCTGGGTGCCACCCTGACACTAGCCAAGCATGTGCCTGTGGTGGTTGCATGCCCAACACTGGAAGGGTCCAGTGTCTGTAAGGCATGCCCATGTCACTTCTAGGCCACAGGTAGTGCCACCCCTGGCCCATGCTGTGCACAGTTGAGCAATGTCCACCACTGGAACACCACACCAACCCACAGCAGTGCCCATGTGGCAATGTCACACACCATGGGGGCATCGGTATCATGTCTGTGACACCAGGTGGTGTAGACCTGGCACAATGGTATGGTGTGAACCTATGGTGTACCACCGTGGGTGTGTGCCACATGTCAGACCCTGGACCATGCCATGCTGCCACCAGTACCACCAGTCCACCTGGGCACTGTTACTTCAGACATCATCATGGGCGCATGCCACCATCGGATAGTGCCTCGAAAGCGACATGGGTGCAGATCATGGCCCCTGGTACATGTGCTGCATTGTGGCTGTCTGTACCGCTGGTGTGCCAAAAGTGCACCCAACAGCACCTGCATGTGGCAGCAGGTCTTCTACATCCCTGGTGTGGTGTGTGGTGGGTGACTGTCTGGGTGGTGACAGGGGGTGTTGCAGCACCTGTGGCTTTGGGTACTGCCATCCTTGTATGACTGCTGTGTGTGGGAGCCTGCAACTCATCCTAGTGCACCTCTAATGGCTGTCTTAGGAGTGCCTGTCTACAGTTCTGTGGCCTACCTGTTGGTGGCTGATGGATTTAGGCTATCCTTTTGTCATCTTATCTTTGTGCAGCAAATCTCTGGGATACGCCACACATGCCCCAGACATTTTGGCAGAATATTCCCATGCATGACACATTCATGCCCTCACCCCGTTTCTGTGCTGCATACATTATCTATGCATGATCACACATTCCAACATGTGTAATGCATCTCTGCCATTTAAATATTGTGCTTATGTGCATTTCCCAATATATGTGGCACATCTCCGTTTTGTGCCACGCTTCCCTTTTTAATATGTGGGCCTAAGTATACTGAGCTAATACACTGATGGAGGAATGAAGGCATAGTTAGTGATGGGTTGATTCATTAATGCAAGATACAAAGCACTTTTGGCAACACCTGCACAGATGCAAAGTTCTTGTTGCATACACAAAATTAAGGATCACAAAAGAAGTGTTTTAGGTAAGCAATAATACCCAGCAGGGTGGGTAGTATTGGGAAATACTGGACCACCAGGGGTTGTAATGAGACCCGATACCACAGGTGGAGGGTCTTATCACCCCTGGAAGGTCTGGTATTTCCCAATGGTGCCCACCCTGGAGGGTATTATTGCACTTAGAAAATGGCCCGTGTGGCATTTTTTATGTAAAGAAAATCCAGGAAACTATAAAGAAATTGATAAAAATGAATTGCCTACATTTTGGGGGGTTAAACTGTCCCTTCATGGGTATGTCAGCCATTTCAAAATGGCAATGCCACTAGAGGGTACTGCTCTCTTTCATGGTTGCTTGGTTGAGTGTGGCTGCTCTTTTCCCTACAGAGACCAGGGACACAGACTGTCATTGTTTCCTTCTTTACTTGCAGATGCTTTCCAGTCACCCCCCCCAATCCCTAAATGCACGCAGGCAGTCCCCTCCCCCTGAGTGTGTGAATCTTCTGTGTCACTAAGTGTGTCCATAAGGGAGTGGGGGACAAGACTGTGCTGCAGTGTCCCACTCGCTCCATGATGTTAGGAGTGGTGTGTGCTTGCGTTTGTCTCCTGGTGATGGAGAGGTGCTGTTGGGTTGCTGCACTTGCAAGAGTGGGTGTTTTTTGTTTTGTGAGGATGGACTGATTTCCGGAGCAAGGTGGCAGCGCCGTGTCCAAGGATAAAATGGTAACTTTTTTTTTTCTGATGGCTTTTTTTTTCTCTGTCACTGAAGTTTCATTTTGCTTGAGTGTTTCGGGAATTTTTTAGGACAGTCCTTCGGTCACTAGGATTGGAGTGACTCTGTTGCTTGCTTAGCGAGTGTACAGCAATGTTTAGGTGGCACCATGATTTGTTTGGGTGATGGGACATCCTTTTGTGACAAGAGCTTGGTCTATTTCTTAGTGAGATCTATTGAAAAATACCCGCCAGCTCCGATGTCTGTCCTAGCCAATCAGAATGCTAGGATTTTTTAGGCCATTTTCTAAATGTGCACAAATGGCAGCTGAACTAATAGAAACCATGGGAAACATTATAAAATGACTTTAGCCTGTACTGGAAATACATAACATGGTATTCTATATTGCATTGCTGATATGCTGGAGGATGACGGGATATCTTTGCAGGACATGACACCAATATGGTACCTTGTGCTGTGTCCATATTCCCCCAACAGGGCATTTTGTGACCATCAAAGTTTTCTAGAGCTGTCTTAGTAGCAAAAAGTAGAACATTTCTGACTAGATGTGAACAACCTCATGGAAGTCCATGACCTCATTAGGGAGGAATTGGAAATTTCCACATGTGATAGCCAAACAATCTCAGTAGTAGTGTCTCTTTTGATGTCTTGCAGGACTTGATCAGCAGCATTGGCACATACAGCTGCAGGAGGAGGTTAAATGTCATGTGAATGAGAGCAAGAGGACATTGTGGGTCTTGCACTGTGCATCATAAGTCAGCTGCATGTTGTGAGAAAGGGGTCACATTCACAGACTGCTGCCTGAGTTGCTGATGCTGCTGAACTTCCCCCTAAGTGAATGTTTTATGGTAGGGTGCGTAAGCTTGCACAGGCATGGCAATGGCCCTTGGTACAGGCCTTGCCTTGCTGTGTATCACAGTGCTGGCATTATGCCTCTTTAGATGCACACCACACATGAAATCACCCCTATTGAGGGTGAGTCAGTGTTAAGTGTCTCATCAGAATATCCAACTAAATCTTATAATGACCTCCTCCTCATGTTCTTGAACAGGGAAAATGATAAAATCAAAGGCTACTTCACTGCTGGTATTGGCTCCATGATCATGGCAGTACCTTCAGTGTGTGCCACATCCTCCTTTGAATTGTCATTATTGTCATCATCCCCTGTAGCTGAGGGCATGTATAAGCATGATATTAGTTATACAGTGCGGACACTGGACCCTACAAGGTATGTCATGATCTGCCACAGTGCCCAACTGTGCTGTTGTGTACACATGTGCCCTTTCTCCTACTATGCTTGTGACTACCCATACATATGTTTAGAGGCCCACATATTACAAGTACAGTACCGTGGTTGATAGGGCTGGGTGATGTTTTTAACACCATGTGTTGTGAAGGCATGCCAGCTCCCATGAACACCCTTGTACCCCAGTTAAGTGTCACACATATGTAGTGGAACTGTTTTGCTCACTCATGGTTCCAGGAAGGGCCTGTAGTTGTGCCATCGTCACCTGGTATACCATCTATGAACACTCTCCATAATTAGCACAACTTAATATATCAATGGTGGGGCAGTAAAGGGTCCACCACTAGTATCTTTTTGGCTACACCTTACTGCTGACAGTTTATCCTTCATTCAGATAATCCTTTCACTCACTCTGTTCTTGACCTCAGCTATGAATCTGTTCTTTCCTTCAAAAGACTTTACTGTGTCAGTGAGCTCCCTTCTTGCACTTACCTGGACTGCAGCAGGGACCTTGTTTTTGCCCAGAATGTGACCCGTAGCCACTCACATGCAGGCACTTGCAGCACTTCAGGAGAATACTATGGTTAGTGTTTCTGGAATGATACTCCTTTATTGAAATGATCACCAGTGTACATTAATAATAACAGTAATATTTACACTTGTAAAACTACTCAAGTGTAGATGTCTGTGCATAGTACCTGTGAAATAGCAGCAAGTATGCAGAATCACCTATCAGCTTTTCAGATGCCTTAGGCGCCTCCATACTTCTGTACCTGCTGGGACCAAAATCAGGAACAGTCCCCCCCAAATCAGGGAGAAATTATCAAATTCAGGGACACCATATCTTATTCAGCATGGCAGCACCTCACCATGTCACGCCATTGTGTGACTTCTACATCACATCATCGTGAGGTACAGGACAACATAAAGTATCTCTATTTTGTGCTTTAGATGTAAAATTCACACCAGCACAAGTATAGAGGGTAGACAAAATGCACTATTGTGCCACTGTGCCAGGTTGACTTTAATACAGTTAAAAAAATGGAGGCAGGAGGGGTGGAGTGCATGGAGAACACTTGATGAACCTGATCCATTTGTACTAGTCAACCAATGTTTTTTTAGTGGAGCAAGATCACTACAAATGTATATGACTTTTGCAGTAGCATATATTACATTAGTCTTAATCATTCATTGCTGAAATGTGGTACACTGGCCTAGGGGGTAGATCTAGCATATTTTTAAGGCGGTAGTAATTTCGTGAACAGGATGGTAGCACTTTGCCCATAAAATGTTTCCTTATAAAGCCCAGATAAGGCGGAAGATGAAATTAAGTTCTGCAGCCACTAGCCAGCTGGGCTAGTGACTGGGAAAATCCACTAGCCCCACAGACTTTTCCACTGGCCCAGCTGGTGTATTTATTGAAATGTTACCATCTCCAGTACAAGCCTGCAGGGATAATTAAAGGAAAATCTTACTAGACCAATACAAAAATCAACCAGCATTTGATTAGTGGTCTGGTGCCAATTTCAGTCCCTTTTACACTAAAACAGCTACTGTTTGATGGCCTAAAGGAGAAGTAAGTACTACATTGTTACATAGCTACCTATACATGCATACATGCATACATATATGCCAATCTTGGCTTTGCCAATATTATTCCATTTCTCAGTATTATACTGATTATTATTGCCATTATTGTTTTATGCTCTGCACTGCATTGTATATTTTAACTCTGTAACCCTGTGTCTCTATTGCCATTGTTTAATGGTCTGCACTACATTATTGTTAAACTGGTGTTTATTATAACTCTTGCCATTGCCATTGCATTATGGTCTGCACTACACTGTATACTAAAATCTATGTTGTCTTTGTTTCCATTGCTGACTAGGGGTAATGCCTCTAACCCCAGACTCTAGTTGTATCCTATAGTGTTACAGTTCTTTACATAATCTTTCTCAGCCTTTATTTGTTGTTATTTGATGTGGAGCTTTTGCAAAGGAGTCTCTGACTCAAAGGTTTGTAATTCCTATCCTTCTATAAATAAATAAATATATAAAATAAATAGCTGGATACGCTAGTGCACTGGTCATTCAATATGGGAGAGGGGAAAATAAAATATGGGGAGAAATCAAACTGTACACCACTGTGGAAACTTAACTGTGTTTATAGAGATTACTGTCAATTTAGGATATTAGATTAATACACACTTATGATCTACACATTTCAGTATACGTTCATAGCCAACCTTAGTCACCCTCAGCCCCTGAAGCTGTCTGGGCTATCTACCCATAAGTGGCCCCAATCATAGCTGATGAAAGTCACCAATCTTTGAATAGTGAATATTTTTTATTTTGAATCCCATGTGTTCTCTTTCAACAGCACATAACAGGGTACCATTGAGCTTGACAGAATCTTTAAAATTGCACTATAATGTCATTAGATTGCCTACCAAAATAGTCCAGTCACATGGAGATCCAAGGACAAGTAAGGGGACCCACCTACCAGGGGCCCCTAAAACATAAGGCCACCTATAAGCAAACTGAAATATAACACATGAAGAACAGACCATTCTTATAAGAGACAGTAGCTAGGTAACATATTGAGACGTACTGTAATTTTAAAGAAAGCAATCCAACAATGACAACACAAATACACAAACTGTGGCAAAAAGAATTAGTATTTAAACACATTTCTCTAAAGAAATCTTTAACAGCCTTGCTAATTAGTGGACAACTGCAAAAATATGACTGAAGCCCTTTATTGCACAAATCATGCTGTTCTGCAGCCACAAAACAACTACTGGCATTGTCCTTGTAAAATATTCAGCTTGAAGACTAGTATAGCTCAACACAAATGGCCTCCAAAGTTAAGCTCAAAGTTTGAAAATGGCAGAAAAACTAAATTCACTAAATACACTTGATAATACCCACATCCTGTCAGCTTCATGGTCCTCACTTCATATATATCACCAAACCACATTTCATTATTTTCAGTCGTGAAATGTGAGATAAAAATTTAGCATGTATAAAATACATTAGCAGAAAAATATCGACCAACCTCCATTCTCTACCCACTGGCAAAAATACAGGAGTGCATCCTTTATAACAAAACAAAGACAGGCACAGAGGGGCTTTTCAAGTTGGGGGGGGTGGGATACTCGAGGTCATTATCTAAAATTGGAGTGGGGAAGGTTCAGGAGGGAAATGAGAAGATAGTTTCATGAAGAGGGTATTGTCAGGGTGGAATGTATTGCCTACAGAAGTGATATCCTGTAAAGTACAACAGTGGACTGCTTCAAAAGGGGATGGGACAGGGGAAGGGGAAGGGTCAAGGGAAGAGGGGGAGGGAAGGGAGGGGCAGCAGCAATGTAGGGGATGCTAGCTGCACAAATGAGAATACTCAATAGACCACAAGGCCTTTATCTCCTGCCAATTTCACATGTCCGTATGTTCATATAACCAACTTCAGGACTACCTAGATTCACACCACCTCCTCTCCATGTTCCACCATGGCTTCAAGAAGAATCATAGCACCCTGACAGCTCTGACAAAAGTTACAGCAGACATATTCAGCACATTGAAACAAGATCAAGCCATGGGCGCTGTCTTTGTTGACCTAACGAAGGCTTTTGACTTGGTCAATTATAATCTTTTGATATGCAAACCTCACTCCCTGGTCCTGGGTCTTAGTGCCCTTGCATGGCTCCATAAGTACCTCTCCCACTACTCTCAAAGGGTCAAGTGGTCAGGGGCCCTTTCTGATTTCAAACCTGTACAGTATGGTGTTCCCCAGGGCTCCATTCTGGGACTGCTATTATTCTCGCTTTTAGAAACATAAAAACAGAAAGGTTAAGGCAGAAAGGGACGTTATGATCCATCTTGTCTGCCCATTTTAGAGTAGCTACTCTAATGCTGATTATAATTGACTTGCCACACAATTGTGGAGGTGTCACTGTGCATCTCTATGCTGAATATGCCATCATCTACCATTCCTCCTCTGATCTTGACTGGATAAACCAGAACCTGGAATCTAATTTCCATGCCCTTGAGGGATGGTTCTTTGAAAACCATCTGGTCCTCAACACAAAGAAGGCCAAGACCATGCAGTTCCTTAATCATGGCATAACACCCCTGTCTCAACACCCACTCATGATCAGATTACAAGATGGCAATACCATAGCACTCATAATTTCATTTAAATACCTGGGGGTCACCTTGGGACCCCTCACTCAACTTCAAGAGTCATGTCAATGTTTTAAAGAGAACACGCAATTAGCAGCTAGGCTTACTGTACCACCTCTTCTCCTCCTATTTGCATATGGTGCCCCATTGATCCTCAAAGAGCAGGCCTCCATTTTCTCATGAATTAACCAAATTTATTTGAGGATTGGGCACTTTGCACTCAGTACCAACCCCAAGCATTATCAATGTAAAGTGCTCTCATCCCTGGGCTGGGCACCCCTAGAGCGCAAATTCCAGTATACCACCATGTGTCTCATGTTTAAGCTGGTTCATGGCTACACCCCACCATGCCTGGGTGATCTCATCCATTGTAAGTGTCACCTATGCACTTTACACTCCATAGCCTTCCCCCTACTGGTTATGCCCAACCCCCAGTTGGCTGTCAGCAGGTGATCTTTTGCCTTTACAACAACGTCTGCCTGGAATTCACTCATGCAGGAGATTTTTTCCTACACCTCCTTCACACACTTCATGCTCAATTTATCCTGCTACCTTCTTGCCCCCGCCACACCCTGCACCTGTTTTCACTAAATACATATGAACATACAAATCTGCCAGAAGAAACAGGTCTTATGGTTGATCAGGTTAGTCTGTTAGAATGTGCAGCTAGCACCCTTATATTGCAGCTGCCACACCTTCCTCTCCCCCCTCACCTTTACCCCCCCTTGCACCCTGTCCCATGCCCTTTTAAAACTGCCCACTATGCTACAGGATATCATTTCCTCCTCAGGTAGAGTGTTCCATTTCTCCACCACCCTCTCTGAGAAAAAATGCCTCCTTATCTCTCTCCAGTATCTTCCACCCTCAAACCTGAGACCATGCCCTCTGATGTCCCTTCCTCTCCTCACCTTAAATATCCATTCTGTGCCCATTTTATTAATCCCTTTCAAACATTTGAAGGTCTCAATCATATCCCCCCCAATCCCTCCTCTCCTCCAGGGTGTGCACATTCAACTCAGTCAGCCTGTCCTCATAGGTTTTTCCCCTCCAGCCCTTGGATCATCTTAGTTGCCCTACACTGCACTCCCTCCAGCAATCTGATATCCTTCTCCAGAAATGGACACCAGAACTGCACGCAGTACTCAAAATATGGCCTGACTAGTGACCTGTACAGTGGTAGGATCACATCCCTATTTCTGGATGAGATACCTCTCGCAATACACCCCAGCATCTTGTTGGCCTTAGCTGCCACCTTCCTGCACTGAGCTGAGTTGTTCATGTTACCTGTTATGATCACCCCTAGATCATTCTCCTCCTCTGTGACCTCTATCCGAATCCCTCTTAACTGGTAGCTCATCCCTGGGTTCCTTGCTCTGAAGTGTATAACCTTGCATTTCTTCGCATTGAAGCTCAATGGCCACTTTTCTGACCACTTCTCCAGTTTGATTAGGTCCTCCTTTAGCCCCTGCCACCCCTCTATGTCGTCCACCACTGCCCCTATCTTGGTATCATCTGCAAACAGGCTGATCTTGCTCCTAATGCCATGTAAGACATCTGCTAAGAATAACCCAAACAACACCGGACCGAGGACTGAGCCCTGCAGCACCCCATTTGTCACCGCTCTTGGGGAAGAGAGTGCCACATACCACCACCACCTGTTGGTGCCTCCCCTTCAGCCAGTTTAAAATTCAGTGTGCCATCTTTGTCCCTGGCTCCACATATTGCAACTTAACCCCCAGCCTGCCATGAGGCACTGAATCAAAGGCCTTGCTGAAATTTAAATACAGCACATCCACTGCATGGCCTTTATCCAGTTCCCTCGTTACCCAGTCATGGTATTCAATTAGGTTTATCTGGCAGGATCTTCCAGAGATGAATCAATGCTGTTGACTGTCCAGGACTCCATTTTCCTCTAAAAAGATCACCAGTCTCTCTTTCAGGATTGCTTTCATAAGTTTCCTACAATGGATGTGAGGCTTACAGGTCTGTAATTGCCTGCTTCATCCTTTGGGCCACTTTTGTGGAGGGGCACCACATGAGCCATTCACCAATCCTGTGGTATGCAACCTGTGTCCAGGGAGGTATTGAACAGGTCCACCAGCAGCCCCTCCAATACCATCACCAGTTCTTTCAGCACCCTGGGATGAATGTCTTCTAGACCTGGTGCCTTATTCACCCTTAGTGACTTCAGGTGCTCCAGCACTCTGCCCTCCATAATTACCCCATCTGCCTCCCACCCTTGACCACCTTCCCCATCCCCTGAGGTAGCTGTCCACCCTTCTCCTTCGAGAACACAGAACAGAAGTACTCATTTAGTGCTTCTGCTTGTTCTGTCCCCTTCTTCACCCACTCCCCATCCTTCCTAATCCTCATTATCTGGTCCCTGCAGCTTCTTCTCTCCCTTATGTATCTGAAAAAGTCTTTCTCCCCTTCTCTGATGCCCTGTGCCAGCCTCAGCTCCCTGGAATCCTTGACTGCCCTAGCCAATCTGGTTATCTCATTGGACTTCTTCACATACAATTCCCTGTCCTCCCCCATCCTAGACTTCTTGAACCTCTAAAAAGCTGCTTTTGTTGGCCCTTACGCCTTCCAAATCCTCCTTGTTCAGCCATCTTGTCTTCTTAGCCCTACGCTTCTTGCTCAGTGTCTTGGTACATGACCCAGTAGCCTCAATCAGCCAAAGTTTGGTAATATCCCACTTCTGATTTACATCCATATCAGGCCTAATTCCTACCAGGTGCCTTCCCAGAACTGTCCCCCATATTGATAAAATCCAGTTAACCACCAGCCTGAAGTTAACCACCCTGGTTCCTGTACCTACAGTATCCCTGCCCATGCTGAGCATGAATCACACTGATTGATGGTCACTCCAAGCAAACGGGTCCTCCACCCTCAGATCCCTCACAGCCTCCCCGTTAGTTAGCACTAGGTCCAGGGTGTTTTCCAACTGAGTTGGCCCACTGACCATCTGCACTAGGAAGCAATGCTGGAATGCATCCAGTAGCACCTGCTCCCTTGCTCTTGAGATGGCTAGGGTTCCCTAATCCACTCCTGGTAGACTGAAGTCCCCCACAATCACTGTGTTCCCTTTCCTGCATACCCTTCATATCTGCTCCTTTAACTCCTTGTCTAAGTCATCTGTCTGAGCTGGTGGTCTGTACACCATCTCCATCCACAGTATCCTACTTTTATAATCAAGGAACTGCATCCATAATGCCTCTGTTTTATCCTCCTCTACTTCATCCTTTGTACACTTTATCCCTTCTCTAACATAAATTGCCACTCCTCCCCCCTCCCCATTCCTCTGTCTCTTCTATATATCCTATACCCTGGGATCATCAGATCCCAGTCCTGGTATTGTGTGGCCCAAGTCTCCATGATGTCAGCAATGTCCACCATCCCGATGGCCAAGAGAACATTTAACTCAGCAGTTTTATTCTCGAGACTACTTACATTCAGAGAGACCACCCTCCACCCAATTCCCTTCCTTACCTTAACCAGTTCCCCATCTTCATGATTCCCCCCCAGTGGCCCTACCCTGGCACCATCCCTGTTAGCATGGGTGGGGTTAGCTCATTTGGCCCCCCTATCCGGCGGCCCTGCATACCTACTGCAAACTTGCCTCCCCCATACCTAGTTAAAATGGTATCCTGTGATGTGGGCTATCTGCACATGGGTGCCTACCAAAACAGTGACCCACTTGCAGCACAGGAAAGAGATGGCGAGGGTGTGAGGAAGGTGACAGGATGGGGGAAGCTCGTGCATATAGCAACAGGACATCACTATATGTATAAGCATGCGGGGGGGGGAGCGAGCATGATGGAAGAGAGGGAGGGTTGTCCTGGCATGGTTGGTGTGGAGCTGCCAAGATGGCCACATAGCATGGTGGGTGGGTGGCAGCCTAAATCTGTGAGGGTTCCGGGTTCAGGTCTGGGCGTGTCTACATTTTTGTGTGCCTGTCCCAATTTGTTTTTGCCCCAGAATTCCCCAACATGCACCCCCGGAGTTAAGAATCCATATGTAGGGGGCATGGGGCAAACCTTCTGTTGGGGTGCTGGATGTGCAGCCCCCTGCATTAACATTAAGATTCAAAGTCTCCAGCATTGTTTCCTGTGCACCAGGGATGTACATTGCCGAAACTGATTTTCACCGATGTACCCTCACCATAATGACGGTCACCTTTCCGCAATCACCATTATGACGTAGAACTATTTAAATCCACCCTGGATGCTATGTACTACTTTCCTTTGGTAAAGACTAGCTAATCTTTTGCATGGACATACTTCCTTCCGCTTGAATTATCCTGTGAATGCTTCCTATGAGAATTTTTGTCCAATTCAATGTTACACACTCATCCAAATTTCTCTTGTCTTGCTGTATCACTGATCAACATTACTGTAACCATGAACATGCACATGTATTTTCATATTTCTGTCTTAAGTTTGCTGTTATTTTTTAAGTCATTGATCATCCGTTCATCTGTATAATGTGCTTAAATATTGTTCATGCTGTCCTGTCCGTGGTCGCCCCTGAAAAAGGGACTGCATTGCCTTAGTGGGCTTACCTGTTACCAGAATTCAACAAATAAATAAAAAAATATATTTGGAATTAAAAACACAAAACTAGGGGTTAAACAAAGTATGAAGTGCACCATACACAGGGGAGTCCATAGCACTGAGCAAGTGGCTGGTTGGAATGGTGTCTCCTGTTTGGCTATACAATATATTTGTGTGATTGTTTATAGCTGTGGATCTCATTTTTAATATTGACTGCTTGAGGAAAATGCTTAGAAGGAAATATACTTGCCTGTGAACCTGTTCATGGAAAATACCCAGCCCAATGTTTTTTGTTGTATCAGGTGCCATAGGGATGGGTGTGTACTAAAATACCTTGCTACCAAGACAACACACAGGTACCCCAAAATTACCCTGAAAAAACTTGGAGAGAAACCGAGTAGCCAGGTCTGGTAGACACTACTGGATCCATTCTACTAGCCAACTACCCGACCCTAACATAACAAAAATCAAGAAAATATATTGTTATGAGGCTATTACACTGTCTTTTATGCACCCTGAACCATTATATGCATAGGGGCATTGCTGAGACAGGTACAAGATGCACAGGTTGTCTTAGCAAGCCTGCTGCTGTTTCCAAAAAAATATACCCATGGCAGGCATTGCTGAGGCAGGTATGAGAGGTGCAGCTGCTGTGAGTGAGCCTGCTGCTGTTTCCAAAAATTATACCCATGGCGGTCATTTCTGAGGCAGGTACAAGAGGAGCAGCTGCTCTTCATGAGCCAGCTGCTATTTCAAAAAATTATACCCATGGTGGGCATTTCTAAGACAGATTTGAGAGGCGCAGCTCTGAGGTAGGCATGAGAAGCACAGCTGCTCTTAGCCTGCTGCTGTTTCAAAATATTGTACCCATGATGGGCATTGCTGAGGCAGGTATGATAGGCACAGCTGCTCTGAGTGAGCCTGCTGCTGTTTCCAAAAAATATACCCATGGCGGGCATTGCTGAAGTAGGTACGAGAGACGCAGTTGTTCTGATTGATCATGCTGCTGTTTTAAAAAAATTATACCCATGGTGGGCATCAATAAAACTTACAAACTGATGACTGACAAAAGAAAACTAAGAGTAGTACTAGTGTGGCACATGTGGCTGGCATGGTGGCAGTGGTGATGGTTCCATTTGTTTCATGCACAACCTAGTCAACATATTCAGTATCACTGTTTGCAGGCTGCTGTTCATTTTAAGGGTCAGACTCACATAAATCAATGGGGAAATTTTCAGCATTCAGTTTGAGAAATGAAAGCTATTCCACATATGCAGGACTTAGCAGTGTTCTGTGGTCCGTGACAATTCCTCCAACTGCACTAAATATGCGTTCTGAATGTACGCTTGAAGGTGGACAATTGAAATACATTATTGAAAGATTTGCTAGATCTGGCCATATTGTTCTCTTTGTTTCCAATAGAGTAATGGGTCTTCCTCGTGACCATTCACAGTACGGTCTGCAAAGTACTACAGGATCATTGTGCTGCATGCAACGGTTACCAATCTGGCAGATGAACCTGCTGCACTTTCTTTACAGGATACTAGCCCATGTTGTTGCATGCAACTCAGAAGTGATTTGCCTTTCTGACCCTGAATATAGAATGCCCGAGAAGTAGCTGTACATGTCCTTTCCCTTGCCAGTGACACTGTTGACTGTGAAGAATTGATAGAGGTGCTATTGTCTGCACCAGAGGTGCACTGTGGTGGTTCGGCAGGGTTTGACTGTTGTACATCAGTTAATGGTGTTTGTAGTGCAATGTCACATTTGGTTAGCAGAAAATCTCTCCAACACTCAATGTCTTCCCCTACAGGAAGCATGGCTTCAATGTTCCCCTTGAAGTGGGGATCTAGCAATGTAGCAAATACGTAGGTGTCATTTTTTAACATGGCATTTATTCTCTGATCAGTCAACAGTCTTTGACTCAAGTCATCTGCCAGCATAACAGCAGTGGCGTTGTCTTTTGACTGAAAGTCTTTATGTTGTCAAGGAAAATGTGAAGAAATCTGATCTGAGGAAGAATTTTACTCAGAGTTGCACTGTGTGCACTGACATCACATGTGGCAGCCTCAAATGGCTCCAATAAGGTGACTAAAGATTCCAGCAGAGTCCAGCTGCTGGAACTGAACATGATGTCTTCTTTATCGATTTGATTCTGCATGGTGTAGTCATGTACAGCTTTTCTCTGCCATAAGAATGCTTGCTCTTACATACCTCTATGCTTGTGAAGACGCTGACTGGCTCATTCTCAGTTAACGTAGATTCTGCTACATTCTCTCCCCGCAGTAAGTAAGTCTGAGTCAAAACAAGGATGACTTCTTTTATTACAAAAGCATTCTGCTGTTCAAGTCTGCACTGTTTTATTTTACCACAGAAAAACCCACTCGGTCATGCTACAGTACAAGCTGAAAATGAAAGTAATTAAAAAGGAAAATAAAGCCAGGTAACTGAGAGAGTGTTAAAATGTTAGACAGATAAAGGTTTTTTCAACACTATTAAGCCAGCAGAACCATGGCAGGATCAACCATATGATTTTATTTCTGACACATGGGGACTACTATTTTACACACACACACACACACACACACACACACACACGCTACAGTATGCACCACAACAGTATTAAAATGCCAAGATACATTTTTTTTCACTGCTGAACAGTAGAATCATGTCAGGATCAACCAGATTATTTTATTTTCTAAGCCCCCAGCCCCAAAAAGAATGTTGGCCATTTTGTAGACAGAGTCTACTTTTTGACACACCCCTGAATTTTTACCATCATTTTGTAAGATAGATAACCCACACAGGGTGTGCCATCACACTCTGACATATGTAGTGGTTGAATGCACTCAGCCTGCGGCCTCGTGAATCACAACACACACCAAGGCATGTGTATATCAGAGTATGACGACACATCCTGTAGTGGGTTATCTATTATACAAATATTCATTGCAAAAAACTACAGTTAGGGTGAATAATATAGTGACAAAAGTAGGAAAATGAGGCATTAGGGTTTCCAACCCTAATGCCCTACCCCCAGGGATCCCATCCCTACCACTCCACCCCCACTACTCCACCCGCCACACACCAACAGGTGTTGGGGTGTGCTACGGGGTCATCAGGGATAACTCTCACCGCATTCTCCTTTGCTGTAGCATCTCATCTTGTTTACACATGGAATGGGGTGAGAGTTAGAGCTTATTAACCTCAAGGCACACCATGCCTGTTGGTGTGTGGAGTGGGGGTGGAGTGAGGGTAGATTGGTAACCCTAATGTTGAATTTTTGAGATTTTAGCACTTTAATAAAACCCTAACTGATATATTGATATTGTTTTTGCAATGAATATATATATATATATATATATATATATATATATCTCCTCATGTGTCTTTGTTTGTTTGTAGTGGCTGCTTGTCTGTGTCTGTAGCTTAGTTTTTGTGGATTTACATGGTTTTCTGCTTGGAGTAACTACACCATTCTTGATCACTACATCCGTGAAAGTCTCCTGAACTGGATTTCTGCAAAACATCATCACCAGTTATCTGCATTTTTCATTTAAAAATCAACTTTTTGGAAGCTATCCCAAGCAAAACATAAGTCAAGCAATTAAGTCTGACAAACTCAGTGACTCTAAGTCTGCTTGAATCCACATTTTCATCTGACCTGCTCCATGATCTGTATGTGGGCTTTTCAACAACCTCTTTGAATGACAAAGAAGCATGCAGACAAAAGGATTTCACATCCTGCATATGCGCAGGCACAGTTCATCTCCTTCAGGAATTCTAACACATTCTGTGACTCTGGACCTCAGCTGTTGATAATTTCTTTCGGCTTATGACTTAACCACCAGGTATCTACAAGATGCGGAAATCCTTTCTCCTACAAATTCTCCTTATGCTGCTCCTGCTCTCAGGAAATGTTCACCCCAACCCAGGACCACCTGGGCAGCCAGCAGTGGCACCAAGCAGAAGGACAGGGACACTCACCATGGCATCCATCAATGCCTGCAGCATCCTCAACAAACTTGATTCCCTCCAAACATGGATCCTACAGCACAACTCTGATGTCCTCTCAGTTGTGGAAACATGGCTAAACCCTAAAATCCCTGATACCTCAGTCTCTATCCCTGGCTACTGCATTTTCAGGCAAGACAGGATTGTTAAACAGGGCGGGGGCTGTGCCATCTATCTTAAGGATACCCTTATGGGTCACATCATCCCATCCCCTAGCCTGAGCAACTCCTCTCAGGTCCTCACAATCAAAATCCTCCTTGGTGCACATAACAAGGAACTCACTGTCATCTCAGTTTACCTACCCGCAAGAGACCAGGCTGCTGGCTTCCATAGCATCATGGTATATCTAAGGGTCCAGCAACATAATTCTGAAACCATAATCATGGGTGATTTTAACATTAACTGGCTCTCCGCTGAGGCCACTACCTATAAGGATGCAGCCGCGGTACATCACCTCACTCAACTGGTCAATGCCCTCACTAGGTGTAACTATAGGACAGGCTCCCTTACGCTTCTAGACTGGATTCTATGCAACCGCCCTGAACGCATCTCCAATGTTTCTGTACTCCCAGATACAATAAGTGACCACTCGCCTGTCATCTGCTCCTGGTCAAACAAATACCACAAGCCCCCTCCCAAGCTTATCTATGCCAGGGTTATCAAACAAGGGCACCTCCAGCTGTTAAAATCCCATCTAACCAGGCTGAACTGGGAAGTGCTTGACTCCCTCAATGGCACCAACAAAGCTCTGGACCTATTTATCAAACATTTCAACGAAGCCTGTGACATCTATGCACCAGTGAAAAAGATGAAGGTCAAAGGACAGACCAACCCCTGGGTTACTACTGACCTTTTAACTCTGCTCAAGCACAGAGACCACCTCTGGCATTGTGCTCGTGCAACTCCGATACAAGTAAACATACAATTATACAAAGCAGCCAGAAATGATTGCACTCGAAAAATATGGAATGCTAAATGCAGCTATTACAAAGAGGCTATGACCAACTCTTGGGGCCAGGGAAACAAATTCTGGAACAAAATGAAAGAACTCACAGGCAAGGATCCTAAAGCACCACCCACTATGCTCAACCTTCATGGCACTCCTACACTCGACGTAGGTACCATCACCAGCACTTTTAATAATGCATTTACAAACCTGGAAAGTGTCCTTCCACCAAATTTTTTCGACGACCTCTTCTCCAGCTTCTCCGAAGTTACCCCCCAACAAGAACGTACAACCCCAAAGTTTTTTTTTAAGGAGGCCCCACCACAAGTAGCTAGAAAATACATTCAAAAGGCCATCGGCAAACAAGGATACAGTGGTGACTCCCTTGACCTGAAACTGCTGTCACAAGTCCTCGATGAAATCTTAGAACCACTTACAAAGATCTTTAATCTCTTGCTTAGATTGGGCCATTTCCCCTATCTCTGGAAGAAAACCACTGTCACACCGGTTCACAAAAGTGGAGATAGGACACTGCACACCAATTACAGACCTATCTCACTCCTCCCCCCACTATCCAAAGCGCTGGAGCGAATAGTGTTGGACCAACTAGTTGAATTCCTGGATAAGTACAATGTACAGTGCCCAGAGCAGCATGGCTTCGAAAAGGGCACAGCACCACCACTGCACTACTGGAATTTACAACCTTCATCCATGCCACGCTTGACAAAGGGAATTGTGAGGGGCAGTATTTATAGACCTTACCAAGGCATTCGACACAGTTAACCACCCCTACTGCTCAAGCAACTGTCCTCCATTGGGATCTCCAGCGATGCCCTTCCATGGTTCACCAGCTACCTTGATAATCGGATGCAACGTGAGGATTGCAGGGATCTCTTCGATGAGAAACCGTCCACCCGGAGTCCCCAGGGATCTATTCTGGGCCTCTACTCTCTCCTCTTCATCAACAATCTCCCCAGTGCCTGCCACCAAAAAATATTACTATACGCAGACGATGCAGTCCTGTTTTCCAGCCACCATGACATTACAGTCCTTGAATCCCAGCTGCAGCTCGATTTCAAGCGCATCAAAGACTGGTTCAATTCTCATAAACTTGTCCTGAACCACAGCAAGACTAAAGCCATGTCCTTCTGTAACCGACAGAGCAGGCACAACTCTCTGTCCCTCACCATCAAGAACCACGCTGGGAACCCACTCGAACATGTCAAGGAGTTCAAGTACCTTGGTATTACCCTGGGATAGTACCCTCTCCTACACTCAGCATATTGACACTGTTGCCAAGATCGCAAATATACGGATTGGACTACTACACAAACACAAGCACTGTATGCCTGCGGATGCCCTTAAACTAGCCATCTACAGCTCTGTCACCTCTATCATTGACTACGGCCTTGCCATCTATGGCTCTGCCTCAACAAGTGCCCTCTGCAGGATCTCAGTTGCTTCTCAACAAAGCCTGTAGACTACTGCCGGGTGCAGCCCGACAAACTCACACCTGTGACCTCTATGCACAGACCAGCTGGCTATCCCTACGTAGCAGAATACAATACCAGACCTGCTTACTTACCAAAAAGATTCTCCTTGGTCTCATGCCACCTGGTGTTAGTCACTCCTTACTACCTACAGTGGCACTCAACAAACACATGGGGCCAATTCTAACCTTTCAGGTTCCCAGATGTTGTACTCCATGGGTCAGCGGTCCTTTATCTATAGAGCGCCAATGGTTCAATTCCTCAATAAAGAAGCACTTTCTCTACTACACTTGGACCCTTCAAAAGGAATCTCAAACTTTACCTCACCTCTACCACTCAATGTGACTGCTTCTCTGAACAGAGATCTCTCTAAACACCTCCCAGCTCACTCATGTCTCACAGCCCGCCCTTTCCCAGTCTCATTCCCTCTGGCACTGGACCTTCCTTGTGACTCCTTTCCTGCTTCACATCTCCACTGGTACAAGACATCTTCCACCACCATCAGACAGTGTCCCATTAGCCTGCCAACTTCCTCTCCCGGTCGCATGCCTGGAATACTAACTGCCTATGGTGCCCTCTATCTCTTATTGTTACCGCAGCCAGCTGCCTACTCAAGCTGCTCGTTATATAAATAATATCTCAAAGTATGTTATAACTGAGTATCTTTATTTTTTCTTTTAGTTGTTTTGGTTGTTTATTGTGCATTCTTTTACTACCTCTGTATGTATGTTGACCCTCATCCTTTGACGTGGAACCTTTGTAAAGGAGCAGTTTCTGCTCAAAGGTATTTGTAATCCGAGAATTTAATAAATAAATAAATAAATTATATATATATATATATATATATATATATATATATATATATACACATATGAGGCAAGAAACTCCATTTAATGTATCAGTTAGGGATGTTTCACAGCGACAAAAGTGAGGACATTTGTGTTAGGGTTGAAATCCCTCTTGAACTCCCCACCCCACCCCCCAACCAGCATCAGGGTGCTGATGGGGTCGTAGGCGAGAGCAAAGAAATCACAAAAAGTGTAATCGCACAATTGGTTGTTGCTTAATAACTCCACAGCCATATATCCGACCAGTACAAAACTTGGCTGATCCCAAGATCTGCCAAGTCCAATCAGGCATACCAAATTTCAGGGAAATCCATTGAACGGTGGCAAAGTTATTAAGGTGAAAAATTTGACCCGTTAACCGAAATCTTCAAAAGGCACATCGGACTCCCTGGCCGCACATTCCCTGAAGTTTTTGGACCAGTCGCGCAATCCTTGTAACCTGTGGACGAGATCAAAGAAATCGCAAAAAAGTGTAATTGTGTAATTCGTTGTTGCTTAATAACTCCACTGAGGTATATCTGACCAGTACAAAACTTGTCAGGTCCTAAGATCTACTATGCCCAATTAGGCATACTAAATTTCAGGCAAATCTGCTGAATGGTGGCAAAGTTATTAAGGTGCAAAATTTGACCCTTTAACCTTAAAAGTGCTACTCAACCCTAACTATGGTAGCACTACCATGCTACCATAATATATATGTATATGTGTGTATATATGTGTATATCTATCTATATGTATATATATATATATATATATATATATATATATATGTATGTATATATGTATATTGTATAGTATATAGTATATATGCACACCAACAGGCATCGGGGTATGTGTTCGGGTCGTTGACCTAACTCTCACCCCATTCCATGTGTAAACAAGATGAGGTGGTGCAAAATAGGAGAACAGGGTGAGAGTTAGGAATGACAACCCCAATGCACACCCTGATGCCTGTTGGTGTGTGGATGGTGGTGGGTAGGGGTGGGGTGGTAGGGGTGGTAACCCTAACTCCACATTTCTGTGCTTTTTTTGCTGTGCTAACAACCCTAACTGATGAATTAACAGAGTTTTTTTAGATGAATTTCCCTTCTTTTTGAGAAAGTGTAATGTAAGTGGGAGCGCGTGTCCTTGGGGCCCTGTAGTCCCTTCGCACTGCCCATTTTTTGCATAATGGTATGTGTATGTGAGATTGTGGGCCCTTTGGGCCATGCACTCCCACTTACACATAACTATGAAGCCATACAACAGCAACCATAGCAGCTAGAAAAAAAAAATCCAGTGCCATTGTGATCATGACAGCAAGACCTCCACATGAGATACAGTAAATCAGCCATATCTGTATCTCACATTGTTTACAAGGTATGGGCACCAAAATACACTGAAAAGATACCATTGGAACCCTTGTGACACTAATTTGCCAGTATCTCCGTAACTGTAGTAAGTAGGAACAAAATTCCATTGCTGGTATAATCCATGATTCTCATACTTGTTTCTGCAGCTATGGGTAGTAAAAAATCCATATCTCACTTTGTTTTCAAGATATGGGCACCAAAAGGCATCACAGGCACCAGAATGTTATCCTATGGGAATTTTTTCAACTTTGGAATGCTGTAACTTTGGACCCATTGAATATTTTGACACCACCACCAAAAGGCATATCTGTGGGACCAGGGCTTGCCACCCTGCAAGTCTCAGCCCAAAAGCCCCAACCATTTTGTTGCAGGGTGATGGCAAAGATTTGCAGTTTTTGAACAAAATGCTTTCGCAAATTGTGAAGGTGTTGCAAAAAACAGCACAAAACTTTTGCACTTGCGAAAGTGTAGAGGCCTCTTCTTTTGCAAAAGTACTGTGGAGCCAATTTTAAAAATGGTATTTCTAGGGTGGTTTACCACAAAAAAAAGATAGGGCTGGCATCCTCAGGACCCGACTAGGTAAATCCAACAGTCAGTGTTTACCTAGAGGGTCTCAAATTTAAATGCCAGGCATTTTTCTCTCTCGCTAACTGAAAGCAAGATGGCTGCAGCATGAAAGTAAAAGGGCTATATGCAAAAATAAAATTGTACTTGCCACACTTTCCTGAGACACATATACAGTATTTTTTCCCCAGTGACTATAATGGGAAATTTGTTTTTTGAAAAACTTTTGAATGGTTTAATATTTATACACCAAATCTTTGAAAGGCACATTGGTGACCCAGACTGTATCATCCTGAAGATTTCAGACTGAACGGCCAAACTGTGCAGGCTCTGGGCACGAGCAAAGAAACACACAAAAAGTCAGTTTTTTTTTTTACATTTTTGGTGTTTTGCAGCTCCGTCACTGTACATCTGATCAGAATGCAACTTGCCAGATCCAGAGATCTATGATACCATACCATGCATGCAAAATTTCAGGCAAATCCATTGTATGGCGGCAAAGTTATTAAGGTGCAATATTTGAGGTTTTACATTAAAGTGCTTACTCAACCCTAACTATGTATATGTATATATATATATATATATATATATATATAGAGAGAGAGAGGATACATAATGGGCAGTAGTGTGATATGGATAACATTCTCACTTCTGCAGAGTGAGCTCTGGTTACTCACGAGTGTCAAAGGCATGAATGAGAGTATCCAAAGCTTATGATGCAGGAGTGAGAATATTATCCATAGCACACAATCTGCCCATTGTGTGTGCTATTTATACAATGGGGGTGAGAGCTTTCAAAGTATACTTATGTTTTCCTGTGTGTTCTTTTATTGTTTAGTAACTAGGTAAGTTTTTAAAGATGACTTGTTCAGATTCACACAGTGTGGATATAGAGATTGTGAGAATCAAACCAAAGTCTGGTGTGCTGGATATACCAACCTTGTTCAAAGTTCGTTACTCTAACCTCTAGGCTATAGTGAGAGCACTGTTTGATTGTGTTCTGAGTGTGTTTAAGTGCTTCTGAATGGGCTGGTAGTGTTACACAGTATAAGAAACAGGTGAATGTGTTTGGCAGTGGTAATTAAGTTAGTTTCAGCAAGCAGTGAGGAACAGCAACTGTGAAGCACTATAATTTAGATTGCAGGTTTTCTTGAACTTAAAATAATTTGTAACACGGCATTAATAGCAGTACATAAATACTACACACTGATTGGAGGAAAGAGGTAATGTGACCCTAACATAGCTGTGCATTAATTCCCTAGATATGCATGGCTGCATTTGAAAGCTAACAAAACCAACCTGCAATATCACTGAAAGTGGCTGTGTGTGGGCGGCAGTACTGTTGTATTGTTCACAGTTGGCAAATGCATCGTTAATGACTTCAAAAGTTCCGCAAGTCGCATCACTGAGCTGATGAATTCCCATGTTGCGCTTGCCATGTTATGACCACAGTAATCTCCTCGACAGGAAGCATTTCACAGGAATTAATGCATGGCTGGGAAGCACTTGGCCTTCAGCCTTATGCACCCCTCCAACCATGCATTACTTCCTGGGAAATAACTCCTGTCTCAGTGATTAATGCTTACACAGTAATGGGCTGGGATTTTTATAAACCCTGTGGGAAACAGCTAAATGTTCTTTGCAATGTTAAGTGAGTTACTTGCAAGTAGCAGTGAGAAACAAAAAGTGTGAGGCACTGTTATTTAGAATGCACGATTTTTTGAAAATGTAGTAATGGGTTGGGAGTTTTAGAACAATGTGGAAAACAGCTGAATGTGCATTATAATGTTAAGTGAGTTACTTGCAAGTAGCAGTGACAAACAGATTTGTAAAGAAGTTCAATTTAGTATGCAGGCTGGAGTGAGTGAGTGAGTGAGTGAGTGAGTGAGTGAGCCAGTAAGTGAGTGGTGACATCAGCAGAGTATGTATATTTGTCAGATATCACACTTCAGTGGAAATTACCTAGTTTATCACACTGATGTTGCTCTCACCCCCAGTGTGTGTGTGTGTGTATATATATATGTGTGTATATATATATATATATATATATATTAGAGTAAAATTATTTACGAAGATATTGCCAGCGACAGTAGCCTGCTGTTGTTGAGGCCTCAATACTTGCATTCTTTTGGGCTGGGTGCATTAACACGTTCTAACTCCTCACCCCATCACCGTAAAGCAGCAAAAGTATAGGAGAATGGGTGAGAGTTAGGACCGATGACATCAATGCACACCCCAATGCCGGGTTGGGGGTGGGCAGGAGTCCAAGGGGAGTTCAACCCTAACAGCTTAATTTCTCACTTTTGTCGCTAGGAACAACCCTAACTAATGCATTAAATGGAGTTTTTTGCCTCTAATTTCCCTTCTTTTTGAGAATAATAATGAGAAATAGTGAATGTAATGCAGCGTGGAGGGCCCCACGCCCGCCACGTGATGTCTTGAGGCATAGTAACAGGAACAGCAATGCAAACAGAAGCACTAACAGTGGCACACATGGTAACGCAAGCGTGAATGAGAACAGAAAGGGTAACGCACATGGTGGCGTAGACGGGAACGGTCTGCCACGTGATGTGTTGTCACATAGTAACATCGTGCCTGCAAACGGAAATTTCAATGGGCATGGTGACGCAAACTAAAACAGAAAGAGAAACAGTACTGTAGACACAAATGGCGAAAATGAAAACACCAAGGATAACACACACGGTGGCGCAAACGTCAACGGTAGGTGAAACGGGTACGGAACCGCAAGCAGAAAGGGCAACAGTAACAGTAATGTAAGCGCACAGGCTGGTTTTCCCCAAAACCTGCATTGAGAAAGACAGTGAGTACAAATAATGTATGCAAAATAATGAGTATCGGCGCAGAAAATGAGATCTTGGAATACTAAATACATTATATCTCAGGCACCGTACGACGTAGAAAAAAAATTTAAAAGTCATATTATTTACAACTGTCCTGGCTAATTTTGTACTTAGCCCCTGACAGGAGGCTAAGAAGTTTTCCGACAAAAAGTCCGTATCTCGCACTGTTTCTGAGATACGGGCCCTGAAAGGCGCGGCGAACGCCATAATGTTATCCTATGGGAAAAAAAGAGAAGTTCGGAGTGGCATAACTTTGCCTCCCTGTAATATTTTTTCACCAAACCACTGAAAGGCACATCTGTGGGCTGTTGGCTGTCTTCCTTCCAAATTTCAGGAAAAAAGACCGAACTGTTATTTTGCAGCAGGAATCCAAAGGATTTCTGTAATGCGTCAGGTGCCGAATGTTATCCTATGGGAAAAACCATCAACTTTGGAGTGCCGTAACTTTTCCGCCTTGTAATATTTTTTCAATACAACACTGAAAGGCACATCTGTGAGATGTCGGTCCTGTTCCTCCAAATTTCAGCCCAAAACTCCCAACGGTTCTTTTGCAGCGCAGTGCCAAATAATCGCTGTCACTTTCCCACAGATGGAAAACTACTGTCGCAATTTGCGAAAGCTTTCACAAAGTTCGACACTTTCATGAGCACGAAAGTAATTTGTGAAAGTACTTTTTCCAGAAATTTGAAAAACATATTTCTGGGGTGTTTTACCACAAAATAAAGACATGGCAAGCATCCTCAGGGTCCGACTAGGTGAATACAAAAAGAATTAGGTTGCTAGAGGGTCCCAAATTTAAATGTCAACCATTTTTCTGATCACCAACTGAAAACAAAATGGCTGATTTGCGAAAGTAACAGGCCCATTTGCGAAAGTAAAAATGCATTTGCGACACTGTCGAACTTTTTCTTAACTTTTCCCATTGACTTATAATGGGAAATTGTTTTTTGAATAACTTTTGAACCGTTTAATATTTTTTCACCAAATCTTCAAAAGGCACATTGGGGACCCCGGCAGCACATTCTCTGAAGATTTAGGGCCAGTCGTGCAAACCGTGCGACCTGTATGTGCGACCGTAGAATTCCAGAAAAAGTGTAAACGTGCACGCAAATCACACTCAATAACTCCGCAGCTGTGCATCCAACTGGTATGAAACTTGGCAGATGCCAAGGCCTATGGCTCTTGATCATGTATGCCAAATTTCAGCCAAATCTGTCATACAGTTGCAAAGTTATTAAGGTGCAAAGTTTTGGGGTTTAACATATAGAAATGGCTCTCAACTAACATGGTAGCACTCATCATATACTATTATTATATATATATATATATATATATATATATATATATATATATATATATATATATATATATATATCTATCTTGGGTATACTGAAGACAAGATGGTGCCCAGGTATTTTGGTTGCAGGTAATCCCAGTGACTGCTAAATTATATTTGGGATACTCTGGCATGAGAAAAAAGTTTTTTGCCAGATCATCTGGGCAGAATGCCTGTTTTGTTTTATGTTTATGCATGTTGAATCCAGAGCAATATTATCCACATAAAATCTATGGTTGCATGAAGGCGTATTGTGAAACCAAACAAAATTATAGTGTTAACAAACCACTGAATAAATGAAGCATCCATGTGGATGTTTCTGTAACTTATTTATTTGTTTATTGAATTTTGGAATAACACCTTTGAGCTAAAAGCTCATTTACAAAGGTTCCACGTCAAATGGAACAATGGAAACATAGTACAAATGAAAAGGAGTATCGTAGAAACGTTAAGTGTGAGTTGTTACACAGTATTTTTCAAACATACAAGTGGATGCCCAGATGAAACATATAGAAAAATATTATGTGTGAATCATTACTGAGTATTTATGAACATACAAGTGGATACATAGATTAAACATATAGGTGGCTACATATTAGACTGACATAAAATGGCACAGTGTCATTATGTCGCAAGACATATTGCCGCATTGCACAATTGTGCTGTGCGATTTATGCCATGAGGCATATGTCTTTGTTCTGTGGGGGGCTCCTCCCCCCACACCCCTGTTATGGGGGTTGTCCTCTGGACCCCCCACTAAAGATTCTCAACTCCGGGGTGGGTACAACTTGGGGTGTGCACAAGTTTGGGTTCACCATAATGCCGTACACCTTCAAGCATGTGACATTATGACCCCGTACAATATAAAATGAAGCAGTCAGAAATTGAGCTTTGTCAGGAGTCATAGAAGGAGGGGAGGTAGGGGAGAGACGAGTGATGGTGTATGAGGTGATAGCATAAAGGGGAGGTAGGACAGGGTAGGGAGGTTGGGGCAGAGAGGAGGACGTTTAGTTGGTCAGGCAGGTGAGGGGTGGTAAGGTGAGGTAGAGGAGAACTAGTGAAAGCAGCATGGAGGTATAAAGGTCAGGCTAAGGGGAGGATTAGCAGTCACAGCCACTTATGGAAGTTAGGTGTTAGTGTAGTTTTCTTTTAAATGGCCCCAGCTTCCGCTCATTGATTATGTCTGTGGGGATTTAATTAAGCCAGGCTGTGCCATGGTAGACAAAGGACCTTTACACTTGTGAAGTCTGTTAAAAAGGGACTTGCAATGACTGTTTGGACATACTCTTCATCCGATGAAGACTGATCGGTGCTTTTAGAAGGTTTTGTAATGCAGGACAAGTTAAGCCAAGGCAAGTTTTTTTTTTTACCATGGAGACAAACTTTGTAGGCAACTCGGCCTTGTAGTGTAAGCCAATAAGTGTGCACATAAAGGTCACAAGTGTGGATAAGTCTGTGGGCAGCAAGAACATAGAAACAGAATTTGCCGGCAGATAAGGACCGCTTGTCCCACCTAGTCTGCCCATTTCCCTACCTAACGGATAAGTTGCAGATCCTAGTTGACCAAAAGCCTACTTCCTCCCAAGCCCCACTAGAATTAACTTATGTCTGTCCCATGCATTCTTGAATTCCCCCACTGTTTTTGACTCCACTACCTCCTCAGGAAGGCTGTTCCATGCATCCACAACCCTCTCCATGAAAAAATACTTCCTCACATTACCTCTGAACCGTCCTCCTTCTCTCTCCAGATTGTGCCCCCTTGTAGTTGTACATCTCTTTTTCTGAAAGATGCTACCCTCTTGGACGTTGTTGATTCCCCTGAGGTACATGAAAGTTTTTATTATGTCCCCCCCTCTCCCTCCTTTCCTTGAGGGTGTACATATTAAGCTCATTTAGTCTCTCTTCGTATGGCTTCTGGTGCAGACCCTGCACCATTTTAGTTGCCCTCCTCTGAACAGCCTCCATCCTGTCTATACCTTGCAGAGATGGGGTCTCCAGAACTGCACTCAGTACTCCAGATGGGGTCTCATCATCTGTCTGTACAGAGGGATAACAACTTCCTGTTTTCTACTGGTGATGCCTCTCCTTATGCATCCCAGTAACCACCCACCCCTCCTTAAAGCCTTCTCACATTGCTTGCCCACCTTTAGGTCAACTGATATGACTACCCCAGGTTCTTTCCATTTTTGTTGTTGTTAGTATCTCATCCCGCCATTGTGGACTCTTTCCCTGGGTTTTTGTTTCCCAGGTACATTACTTTGCACTTCTTTGCATTGAGTCTAAGCTGCCATATATTTGACCATTCCTCCAACCTTGCCAAGTTCCTTCTCATCCTTTCCACCCCACCTTGTGTATCAACCCTGTTGCAGATCTTTGTGTCATCTGCAAAGAGACATACTTTTCCTTCCAATACATCTGCAATGTCTGTTATAAAGGCATTAAAGAGGACCGGTCTCAGTACTGAACCCTGCGGTACCCCACTAGTAACCCCACTTTCTTCTGAGTGAACTCTGTTTACTATTACCCTCTGCATCCTGTTGTCCAGCCAATTTTTTACCCAGGCTACCTCCTTGGGACCCACTCAAAGGCTGACTAACTTGTTTATTAATCTTTTGTGTGGGACTGTGTCAAATGCCTTGCTAAAGTCTAGGTAGGCCGTGTCCACAACCACTCCCTAGTCTACTACTTTGTTCACCCAGTCAAGAAAATCTATAAGATTCATCTGACATGATCTTCCCACTGTGAATCCATGCTGCCTTGAGTCCTCTGCCCCACTGGCCTCTAGGTACTCAACAATTCCTTCCTTCAGAAGTGATTCTATCATTTTACCTACCACTGAGATCAAACTAACAGGTCTGTCATTTCCTGCTTCTGCCTTGCTCCCACTTTTGTGAAGTGGAATCACATCTGCCCTCCTCTAGTCCTCAGGTACCACCCCATCCTCCCCTGATTTGTTAAAGAAGGTAGTCAGTGGTGTCACTCGTTCTCCCCTTGGTTCTTTTAGATTTCTGGGGTTAATCCCATCAGACCCCATTGCTTTGTCCACCTTCAGTTATAAGAGTTCTTTCAGAACCCTTTCTTCTGTGAATGGACAGTTATCAGCCCCCTTATCCAGAGTGTTTCTATTGTTTGGTTTAGGTACCTCCTCCTTCTCTTCTTTTGTGAATACTGAGCAGAAGTATTTGTTCAGTATCCCTGCTTTTTTACTGTCACCCTCTGCCCACATTCCCTTCCCTGTATTAAGCCTCACTATCCCTCTCTTGGTCTTTCTTCACTCCCTAATGTACCCATAAAAGGTTTTATTCCCCCTTCTTAACAGATCTGGCTAACTTTTCCTCAGTTTGGGCCTTTGCTATTCTGACTGCCTTCCCTGTCTCCTTCTGCTTTAACTGATATATTTCTCTGTCCTGCTCCTTCTGTGTTTCCTCATAGTTCCTGAATGCTATCGTTTTCTCCTAAACCTTCCCTGCCACCTCTTTTGAGAACCATAGTGGCTTTTTCATTCATTTTGTTTTGTTGATTTGCTTTACACAAAGACTTGGTGCCCCTTTGATGGCAGTTTCGAGTTGTCCCCATTGTTCTTCCATCCCTTCTTCTTGCCTGTTTGCTAGTGCTTTTCAGAGGCACTCTCCCATTTTGCCAAAGTCAGCCCTACTAAAGTCCAACAACCTTGCTTTTGTATGGCTTGACTCTACAGCTGTGTCTATTGTGAACCACACTGTTTGGTGGTTGCTTGTTCCCAGATGGCTACCCACTTCTAAATCTGAGATCCTCTCTCCATCCCCATTTGAGAGTACCAGGTCCAAAACTGCTCCCTCCCAAGTGGGTTCCAACACTAGCTGTCTGAGGCATTCCCCCTATAGGGCATTGAGAATGACCCTGCTCTTGGATGTGGCTGCAGTAAAGGTGCTCCAGTTAACAACTGGCATATTCAGGTCCTCCATCAACAATATGTCTCCTTTTTCTGCCATTCTAAGGATTCCTTCTGTCATTTCCTTGTCCATTGCCTTCCCCTTAGACGGGGGTCTGTAAACAAACCCTGTGTGGATTGTGGTGCCATTTCCTGTCTCCAGGGTGACCCACAGTGCCTCCTCCCCTCCCTGTTTACCCTTCAGTTCTGTTGCTTTGATTCCTTCCCTTATGTAGAAAGCTACTCCTCCTTTCCTCTTTTATCCTCCCTGTCCCTCCTGTAGATTGTGTACCATGGTATGTTGACATCCCAGTCATGGTTCTCTGTGTACCATGTTTCTGTGACTGACACGACATCCAGGTGTTCCTCTTCCATCAAGGCCACTAGTTCAGGGAGCTTGTTACACAGACTATGGGGATTGGTACTCATCGCCCTTCATTTTTTTATGGCCTTACCCCTTTTAGGCCCATCCTTGTCTTTACTGCCTTTGCTTTTTTGGGATTTACCCCGTCCTGCTCCCTATTGACTTCTCTACCTTTGTGTCTGTTTCTGTAACTACCCTGTTTTGTCTGAGGGGAGACTGAGATTTCCCTGCTTCTCTTCAGTGCATCCCCCTTGGATAGTTTAAACGCTCGCCAATTAAGCATTTAAACCTATCACCTAGGATTCTGGTTCCCTTCCTGGACAGATGCTGACCATCACTCCAGTATAGCCCTGCATCCCTCCAGGTGGACCCCCCAATCCCAGTGAAGCCAAATCCCTGAGCTCCGCACCAGTTTTTCAACCAGTCATTTAATCCTATGGTGTGGAGTACCCTAGCCTCACCCATGCCATAGACAGGCGGCACTTCTGAGAAAGTTACCATGCATGCTACTTGTCTAAGGCTCCTCCCCAACTCCACAAACTCCTGCTGTACTGCTCTGATCCCATTCCCAGCTGGGTCATTTGTCCCTAGGTGGACAATGACATCCAGCTCCCTCCCCTGTGCTGCTGCTACAACTATCCTGATAATTTGCTTCCTGTCCCTCCAAGCCATGATGCCTGGCAGGCACCTTACCTCACTCTCCCCTCTGTCCCCCAGTTCTACCCCCTTAATGATTGAGGCCCCCACCAGAAGTTGTTTCCTTCCCCTGTGTGGTCCTGTGCCACCCTCCTGTAGGTCTCCTTTGTGGAGGTTCCCAGCATCCTCCTTCGTCTTCACTGCAAGTGCCTCCATAGATGAACCATGCTCCACCAGAATGGTGAATGAATTGTGGAGAGGCACAACTGGAGGGATGTGCCTCTGTTCTACCACCCTCGCCTTCCGTAGTCCAATGGCTTCTCTTTCTTTGCAACCTCTGAGGCAGTGGTGATGGCCTGGGTGGTCCCTGGGTGGGGGAGGAGGTTACCTGTATCCTCGCTAGGTCAGCATGGAGTCAGGCAACCCCCTCCGTCAGACCAGAGAGATGCCTGAAAATAGGCAGCAATGCAGCCTCCAGAGCGTGTCCCGGAAGATTGCTGCTCCACAGTCAGTGCATTGCGCCACTCCCCACATGTCTGTTTCCCTTCCTGTTTAAGATTTGTTTCTGTTGCTTTTGCTTTTAGTGCATGTGAGTGTGTTTACTTTCTAGTCAATATGCTGTACTGTTAAGGATATGAATAGGTGTACAAGTCTGCAGGACTGATTAAGGGCCACATTTATTCTTCTGAAGGTAGTATCAGAGGCTGCCCCATACACCACTAACCCATAGTCTATATTAGAGAGGATGGAGCCTTTAATAGCATGTGACAGTGCCTCTAGGGTGAGGCTATGGCCTTGTCTATGTAGAAGGCCAGTTCTGCAGTTAACAACCTTTACCATATGATCAATGTGTTGTGCATAAGATAGAGTGCAATCAAGGATTACACCTAGATATTTGAAAATATGGACTTGTTCAAGGTGGCTTTGCACATTATTTAGAATTGTCAATTGAAAGTCTCTGTGTTTATTGTGGGGGTTTGTGAATGCTATGACTTTGTTTTTTTTTATAATTCATAAGTAGCTTGTTTATAGAAAACCAGTCCTCAGAGGTGGATAAGTTACTTTGAAGGTGTGATTCTAAGTCATGTGGATCATGACTTTTAGAAAAAATGGCAGCATCATCAGCATAAAGAAGTATTTGTTCTGAGCAAACTGAGGGGAGATGATTGAGAAAAAGGCTTAATAATAGGGGGCCTAGGATCAAGCATTTTGGGACCCCTGTGAGAACCTGTCGACTGTTAGAGAGTGTGTCATCTATTTTAACCTGCTGAGACTGATTACTAAGGTAGCTTTTAAACCACTCCACAGGTTCAGTTGAGAGGCCAGTGGAGTGAAGCTTATTGAGCAGTGTATTGTGATTGACAGTATCAAAAGCTTTAGTGAGGTCAATGTATATTGCCCCCACTAACTGGCTACTGTCAAAAGCCCCATATAGGAAACTGGAATACTCCTGAAGGGCAGTAACGGTGCTGTGCCCCTTCTGGAATGCATGCTGCTGGGGCATTGGAGTTTATACTTTTCCAGGTAATGGACCAGCTGGTCAGAAACTACCAGGTCTAAAGCCTTGGGGGAGGGTAGGATAGATATTGGGTGGTAGTTGGTGTGGAGGGCTTTGTCACCATTGTTGTGGACTTGGGTGACTACTGCAGCTTTCCATCTCTGAGGGAATTGTCTCAGTCTGAGGGATAGGTTTAATAGATTAGTAAGTGGCATCAGAACATCATCCAGGGTACAGGCAACAAGTTTTAGGTCCAGAGTATAATTGCTGTGCCTGGATTTGCCTAGTACCTGCAGAATATATTTTTTTGCTTTGGCGCTGGTGATGACCCTCAAGTAGATGGGCGGGTCCAGAGTGGGGAGCATTGTTGGTGGTCATAGCCCCCTTGGGGATTGTCCTCAGCTCCGTCAATGAAATAAGGTGGCAGTATGGTGCTGAGGTCAGTGAATGCATCATTGAATGCATCTGCTATGGTTTACTGTCCTGGGTGATTTCCCCATTGACTAATGACATGGAGGGTGGCATTTTGTTGGTTTTGCCAGTTAGGTCCTTCAGATTATGCCTGAAGTTTCTGCCATCTCCCCAGGAGTTAGAGTCTTTGAAATAATGCAGTTTGGCAAGTCTGACCTCACTGGATGATTTGTGTTTCTGGATGTAGGCCTCTTTGCCTGTGGGCTTGGCTCTATGCCACAGATGGTCTCTGGTGGCCATGGAAATAAACAGTGTGGGGGTAATCCATGTCTTTCGGGCAACCACAATTTTGCATTTCTTTATTGGGGCAAAGATGTCACATGCTTCATTGAATTTACCAATGTAGCAGTCCAGTGCCTGGTGTATGTTAATAGTGGAGTTGAGGGTGGACCAGTCAATTTGTTTAATCTGTGCAATGAGCAAGTTAAGTTGTCCCTGCCTAAGGATATGACTTGCTACAGTTTTGGAAGGGGGTGGCTTAGGGGCTTTATTGGCCCAGTGGCAGACAACAGGGAAGGGATCTCTGAGTGAGTCGGCAAGGATAGTGGAGCTGGAGATCCACTCAGGTCTGTTAGTAAAGATCCAGTTGAGCAGCGTTCAGGATACAGTGTGGTAATTAAACCATGTGGGGGATTCTACCATTTGAGTGAAATTTATTTGTTTATTGAAAAGTTTCATCAGGAACGGGAACACTGAACAACAAGTAGCTCATCTACCAGTGTGTCCTGGGGGAGAGGGTAGTGGAATACACAATGATAATACAAACAACAAGTTCATTGCCATGGACAGGACTACATTAAAATACATACTGTATATGAGAAATTATATAATGTGTAAAAACATAGGAAGTGCTGTAGTCTAATGAATAATAGTGGGTATGCATGACAGGGTATCTTTATATTGGGCAGCTTCATGTGACAACCAGTTAATGTTGAAGTCACCAACTGTAGGACTAACACCTCCTAGATTTGACTCAAGTCTTTGACGTAGTCCATGATCTTGCTGAAGCCAGTAGAACGATCTCTAGTGGGAATGTTAGGGATGTGTTATGTTAATTTTCATTAAGTACAAAAAAAGGTGTGTATTACAGAAGAAGCATTCATTTGAAGTTACACTGAGCAGTATTAGTGTTTTAATATGTATAAATTAACTAAAATTTACTTATTTGTGGCCCACCACAGCCATTGCATTGAGTGCACAGTAATGAATCCCTTAATCATTATTTCATCCAAAAGGCTCTGCCCTTATATTTGGCTCTGCACTTTTATTCCTGCCATAGGATCCTTCTTCAAATCCTGGATCTGCCCCTGCCAACACAGAGCCTGTTACTAATGTAACTATATGTAACTACAATTAAAAAAAAAATAATTAAAAGAAGAAGCATATTTAGTTGTCAAAGAAAACAGGTCCCAGAACCCCATCAATGGGTAACTTCCTCAGAGTTCTATAACATTGTGGACTACCGCTCATTGGCATTCAATGGGAACATTCTGTTTGGTTATGTGCTGCTCAGAAACGGTTTCATTAACATTTTTCTTTATTAACTTTATGTTTTAAAAATCATTAAGAAGTCAAGAAAATCCAGGTTTAATTATACCATCACTTCTTCCACTACACACCAGCTGTAACCATCAGTAGGTACTAGAGACATTGGGAATCTGGGACTGAAGAACAGAGATCAGTAAACAGAGATACTTGGTCATGGTCAAATGCAATCTCAGCAAGAAGTCAGTTCTTCCAGTAGTAAAACTGATTCATATCTGCCAGCAGATATCCATGCAGCTAGCAGCCGCAGCAGCATATAATGCATTCTAAATTTAGCAAAAAGTAATCCAAAAAGTGTCTAAATAGACATGATGTAATTCAGTGCAAGTTGAAAAATCCTAACATCATGTATAGATCATCAGATGCACACTTGGTCCAAAATAAACCTACCACTGCAGCTATAACCTTCAGCACGGTTATCTAAGGGCTAAACAATAAGATCTCACTATGGTACACATAGAAACTGATCAAGTAAATAAAAAAATGTAAATATATCAGAGGTAAATTAAGTATGAATTGACTGCTGCCCATCTTGCCTACCACAGTTCTAGAACTCTGTTCCTTACTACCCACAATACAGGACTGCCATAGCAGTTGTAATTCTGAATATCTTCAGTGACCATTTGCACAACTTCTGTAGTGTTGAAGATCCAGAGACCCAATGTACCCCATAGGACTTCTCTCATACTATTGTAATCTAAATCTTCACATCCTCCTTATTACTACACTAGCACTTATCAGATGCTTTCCCTATCTCACAGAATGTTGACAGGGCACCAAACTATTACAACAGAATCCTTTTTTTAAGATTTGCGATTAACATGCTTCTCTCCAGAAGATGCTCTAAAGAGCTAAAGTAAAGGGATTCCGCCTTTGTAGGTTCTCAGTAGATTTAGTAGTTCTGGATAAGATCTGAGATGCAGCCTGGGATATCACAAGGCCTTTGACTCCCATGCTGACATTCACAGCTGCAAAACTACAATACTTACGTGAAACATTCACAGATACTCCACGCAAGCCTCACTGAAAAAAGTCCACTTTAACATAAAAATTCTATACTCATTTCGGAAGGTGATTTACAATATTTTCATAAATCCTCCTTATCTCGCCACTCCACTCTAACCCCCACTCTGTCACCCCCAACTTTCTGACTCTTCCAACAAATTCTGTACTAGCTATAACAAGTCCGATCTTGATGTCCCCATCAGCACTATTCCCCACACCCATTCTTTTGCTTCTCTTGGCTATGCTCCCTCTTGTTAGTACCACTGTTTCTTCTGCTGAAAACCCTAAGACTCTCCAGTAGGCAGATCCTTCTAAAAAAGAGGATCCCAAAAGGTCTTGACCAGTCAATCCTATGTCTGACCACTCATGTTATTTCTTCATTTACTTTGGTGCTCAGTTTCTGTTACAACTAAAGATATCCAGATAATACTATCATGATGTCCTACCCTTAGCAACTGCAGTAAGACAACTAGGAGTCATTGTGTTAAAAAGGCATCAAGTTGATGGGATTAACCAATGTTAAGTGGAGTTACTGAAAGTTATTGCGTGACATGTCACAACATGACAAAACATTTCGAGTACTACTATATTTCCACCTTCTGAACCTTGTTCCTTCTTTTCAAAGTACCCTAGCCCTGTAAGATGGTGAGAGTCCCCTGCACAAAGGTGAGTATACCTACATCCCAGGAAACTGTAGGCATAACTTTCTCCTTCTTGCTTTTGCTAATATTAAAGAGCATTTCATTCACCTCTGCTTATTTGTATGCTATCCGACTACATTCTCCTCTGCTGTTTTCTGTCTTTTGGCCCAATTACTCCACTGTCTTCTCCCTATTAAGCTCATTGACTCCATCATTACATTGATACATTAGGGTTACCTCACATGTGGCATGTTCATTGATCTCTGACAAACTTAAGACATGGTCGCTTACACCCCTCCATAAAAAAATAAACAACAAACTAAAAAACAGGCCAGTGTGGGTTGTCAGAGTGGGCTACCACCTGATTCTACTTTTACTTTTGTAACTGCCTTCAATGCTGTCATAATAATAATAGTAATTTTACTTATAAAGCACCTTTCCAATTCCAAGGCGCCTAACAATTTAAAACAGTTAATATACAATCCAATAACAAAACAATACAATTGAAAATCATGAACAATTTGATAAAAACTTCAATTATCCATAAAAGCTTTTTGCCACAGAAAGGTTTTTAAGCCCTTCTTAAATACCTCCACAGATGCGCACTCCCTTAACAATGGGGTAGAGAATTCCAAATGGTGGGAGCTGCATAAGCAAAAGCTCTTGAAACAGATGACTTTAGATTCACCCTTGGAATCTCTAACAACCCCTTGTTTGCCTAGCGGAGTGATCGACCAGCACAGTAAGGAACCAGAAGCTCTTTCAGATAGTCCAGGCCCTGCCCATGTGGGGCTTTAAAAGTCAGTAAACCGACTTTAAGGTGATCCACATAGAGGACAGTGGATAGGAAATAGTGAACAACAACACTGTTGTTCACTTCGAGAGGTTGTCATGGCAACCAAGAAAACCTCGAGAGTGAAGCTCGAGAGGTTTTCGGTTGGCATAAAAACCTCAAGAAGTGAACCAGTGTTGTTGTTCACTGTTGGCCATCCACTGTCTTTTATAGTGTATGGGCAACAGTAAACAAATTAGCAATTTACTGCCTCCGCAGTTGTGCCGTGACGTCGGTCACCCCCCCCGGCCGTGTCCGTAAATAAACTGTACTCCTTTCCGTGCTGTCATACATATTTAAAAACAAATACAGCTGTTCTGCTGTGTGCTGGCCACTCTAACTGAACTTACTGAAATTTAGAATTGTCTGTTTGTTCCTCTGATTAAGTGCGGTGCCCATTTTGTCGTCTCCACTAACCGCGACTCACGCATGCGCAAAAGTGGACAGTGCTGTTGTACCATCGATGTGACGTACTCACGATGGTACAACAACATCGTGACATCATACCAATGGTACAACAACACTAGGGAAAGCTAGATTTTCATAGAATACAATGTTCTACCATACACTATCACCGTATTGACAGCCAGTGCAGTTTATGCAGCACTGGTGTAATATTGCAGGAACGACTAGAACCTGTCAAAAGCCAGGCTGCCACATTCTGCACCAGCTGCAGGTGACAGATTTCAACCCCAGGAAGCCTTAAATAAGGGGAGCTGCAGTAATCCAAGCGTGAGGACACAAAGGTATAGACGAAGGTCAGAAGGTCACCAGATGGAACCAGATGCTTAATTCTGGCAATATTCCTAAGATGGTAAAAGGAAGTCTTGATGACAGCTGACACCGGCAAATGTAGGGTCAGTCCATCATCAAAAACTACCCCCAGGTTACGCACCCATTCAGATATCGGGAGAGAGCCACTGCCAAGATTAATTCCGGAGGGCACGCCAACACCCTACCCCCCTATCTGGTGACCCAGGTCCACAACCAATACCCCAGTCTTTTCTGAGTTCAACTTCAGCCAGCTAGAATCCATCTACTGCTGGATTTCTTTAAGACAGTTGTTAAAGACTGAGAGAGAGCTCCATCCTGGTCGGGTGCAAAAGAGAAGTAGAGCTGGGTATCATCTGCGTAACAGTGAAACCTCAGCCCATATCTTCTTACAAATGTCTCCGAGGGGTAGCATATACACTGAGAATAACATGGGTGACAGCACAGAACCCTGAGGCACCCCACGCAACAAAGCAGTTGGAACTGAAGAAAAATCCCCAGATACAACTCTTTGTGTTCTCCCCATGAGAAATGATGTAAACGATCTGAGAACTGTCCCCGACATTCCACAGGTATGCCTCAGGCTTCCTATCAACACCATGTGATCCATGGTGTCAAAGTCTGAAGAAAGATCCAGAAGAACCAACAACATCTGCAATAACAGTAGTCTTATTCTTAATGGACCTGGCATTGCACAATACTGCCCGAGTTGGGTGAACCTCATGGGTCGCCCGGGCCAACTGCCTACCACATTCAGCAGTGCCCTTGGGTATGGGCACCAGACATGGCAGACCACGATCTGGACTCCAATTCACCCCAGGGTGTCTTCTGAATCCAACCACCCCAATTTGGTGACCCCCCTCATACATCCTCCACTGTTCATAACCCCCAACCCTACTCCCTCTCCTACGTGTAATACCCAGTGCTCTACAGCGCTGGTAGGTCTTAGACTGGACAGGGGGAGTATAAAATGGGTGAAGGGCATGAAGGGTAGAGGATGAGTAGTGCACAACTGTGGGGGTTGGTATCCAACACATTCTGCAGCGACAACAACAAATTATAAATACACTAAACAAACCCAATCGTATTATCACAATAATATCCCAAAGTTCACAATAATAAAACAAATTAAAATAAAATAAGAAACCCCACAATTACTCAGCTAACCCACCCTATATATATAAAATACAATTTAAAACACCACCCTATCCTCTACTGACTTCCTCTACTTAAATCTGGAGCCACTACAATCCCCCTCACACATATATACTGTAACATACAAAAATAGAATAATAAAGATTACTCCCTCACAACCCTCTCTGGGTCGGGGAGAAGTGCAATTTAGGCACTCTCACTGCCCAGACAAACAATCACAAATAGACAAAATAATGTATGTATAATGAGGTTTACCCCTTCCCCCAGTCCTCTCACGACCAGGCAGATAGGGAATTTTTGGCACTCTCACTGCCATAATAAAAATTACAATCCACAGAAATAGAGTCACAAAACTTTTAACATAGATAAATGAAAGGAAAATAAATATATGGACACCAAGGTCCTCTCACCACCCAGGCATCCAAAGAGTCAAAATTTTAAATCCAGAGAAGGGTGCAGTTAGTTCCAGGAATCTTCATCAATGAAGTACAGGAGTCACAGAGTCCAAAACAAGGAATAGGCAACCATAAAATCAAACAAAAGAACCAGAACCAAACCATTTTTAACCAAACTGAAGTACAGGTAGAAGCAAGAGGAATCCAGCATATATCTCCAGTATAAAACGAGGAAAAACCCAAATCCAAATCGAAACCAACATCTGTCAAGGTCTGCCAGGGGATTCTACTCAGCAGCTTAGGGCCCTCAACTCCAATCTGAGTGTAGCCCCGTGGGAAGTAATGCAGCCCCAACAAAAAAAAAATGAGTCAAGCCACACTGCAGCCAGACCATGAGTTAAGGAGAACACTGTACCCCAGCCAGCATTGCTACCTTTCTATAAGATGTTTTTTACTGGCAGTTTAACCTCTACACCCTGTTCTTATATGTTTCATCTCCTGTTTTTCATAAAATGTAACAATATCTTTTTTTCATTAACCTTCATGTGAGCAGCCTGAAGAGTAGTCATTTTAACAGGTGAAACCAATTAAAACGTCCCATTTAATAAATCTGCAAACAAGATTGTGGAGGTCAAAATACAACTCAAGGTTAGCCCCTTGTATTACAGATTGTTATTTTTAAAAGAAACTCAAATAGCTTTATGCATTCATTTCAACAGTATAATTATATACATTTGCAAGCCTTCAGATTCCAGTTTCACATACAGATATGTATATATATCAGTGTCAGTGGCTCAGTAGGTAGCACACTCGCCTCTGAGGCTGGGAGATCAGAGGGCTGTGGATTCAGTTCCCACATCTGGCACTTGGGTTAATATCCCAGTACTGACACTGTAGTGCAGCATGAGAGGGGTGCTGCACTTCTGAGGTGCCGTCTTTCGGATGAGACGTTAAACCGAGGTCCCATCTGCCTGGATTGGTGGTAGTTCAGGTGGATGTTAAAGATCCCATAGCACTTATCGAAAAGAGTAGGGGAATTTCCCCGGTGTCCTGGCCAAATTTCCCTCATTCACTAAAAATACCACCAACAGCTTAATCTGGTTCAAGGTCAGTTGGCATTCATCTGTATCCCCCTCCCCCGGGTCGTGCCTGAAAATAGGCAGGATTTGTCTAGTGCACTTACCCAGTCAACAAAAGCTAAAATAAAAAAAAAAAAAATATATATATATATATGTATTAATCACAGCTAAACAAGAGGGGGAAGAGAATAGAAACAGCAATTTAAGGAAGGCAGACAACAAGAGGAAATAGTGAGACCATCAGAGTGGCCAATTCCTAAGTACCACAAAGAAAATTTAATTGCACAATCAGACAGGCAAGAGATAGACAAGGGACAGAATAGGAGAGGACAGGACAGACTAGATCATTGTTTTTGACTCTCTTGGCACAACAAATGTGACAGGGTCTTATCCCGACCCTGTCACATATCCCACACATAAGATATAGGGTTCCCTCAAGTCACAGTGCTTGGTTAAATTCTATTCACCATTCTCTTCTCCAGTTTCCTAGATGACCTACATGTCATTTGTCTCTCTTTCCGTATTTACATGTTTGAAGATGTTACAGTGATTTATGCCAGCGGTCCTGACATTAACTCAGTTTAATTAAAACTACAGCACATATGAATGCCATTCAATTATTGTTCTGCTCAAATCAACTGGTCCAGAATGAAGAGAGAGAAGGGAGAGAGGAGAGAGGAGAGAGGAGAGAGAGAGAAAAAAAAATAGAGGAAAGAGTAAGGATTGCAAACAGTTAAGGGGCCAGAAATAAGACATGACTGGAGTGGTGCAGTGCAGTGGCTGTGGAGCAGCAGTCTTCAGGGAGATGTTCTGGAGGATGCGGTGTTGTTCCATCTGCAGGCACCTCTCTGGGCTGAGGGAGGAGGTTGCTTATCTCCAGGCTGAGTTGGCCAGGATTTGTGGGACCTCCTCTTCCATCAAGGGAAGGAAACTACTCCTGGTGGGGGACTCCATTGTTAGGAAGGTAGAACTGGGGGAGGAAGGGGAGAGGAAGGTAAGGTGCCTGACTGGCACCGTGGCTTGGAGGGACAGGGAGCGAATCCTCAGGATTGCAGGAGCAGCTGCACAGGGGAGGGAGCTGGATGTCATTGTCCACCTAGGGACAAATGACCTGGCTAAGAAAGGGATTAAAGAATTGCAGGAAGAGTTTGTGGAATTGGGAAAGGGCCTTAGACAAGTAGCACGCACAGTAACCTTCTCGGAGGTGCTGCCCATCTATGGCATAGGAGAGGCTAGGGTGTTCCACACCATGGGATTCAATCAGTGGTTGAAAAACTGGTGTGGAGCTCAAGGATTTGGCTTCATTGGGGACTGAGGGTCCACCTGGAGTGATGCAAGCCTATACTGGCATGATGGGCTGCATCTGTCCAGGAGGGGAACCAGGAACCTGGGTGATAGGTTTAAATGCTTCATTGGCAAGCATTTAAACTAGCCAAGGGGAGGGGCACTGGAAAGGAGCAGGGAAATCCTAGCCCACCCAAAAAGTCAAGGTAGTAAGTGCGGCAAACACCAACATAGAGGCGTAGATAGGGAGAAGGGCAGGGTTAAATGGAGAAAGTGACAAAGGCAAGAAGGACAGGGATGGGGCAAAAAGGAGCAAGGCCATCAGGAAATGGAGGGTAGTGAGTACCAATGCCCGGAGTCTGGGCAACCAGCTCCCTGAGCTGGTGGCCTTGATGGAAGAGGGATACCTGGATATCGTAGCAGTCACAGAAACATGGTACACAGAGAACCATGACTGGGACGTTAACATACCAGAGTACATAACCTACAGGAGAGACAGGCAGGGGAGAAGAGGGGGGAGGAGTAGCTCTCTATGTAAAGGAAGGGATAAAAGCAACTGAACAAAAGAGTAAACAGGGAGGAGAGGAGGCACTGTGGGTCACCTTGCAGACTGGAAAGGGCACCACAATCCACATAGGGGTTGTGTACAGACCCCCATGTCAGGGGGAGGGAATGGACAAGGATATGATAGAAGGCATTCTTAGAATGGCATAGAAAGGGGAGATACTGTTGATGGGAGACCTGAATATGCCAGATGTTAACTGGAGCACATTTGCTGCAGCCACATCCAAGAGCAGGGCCATTCTTGATGCCCTACAGGTGGCAGGCCTCAAACAGCTAGTTTTGGAAACCACTCGTGAGGGAGCAATCTTAGACCTTGTACTCTCAAATGGGGGGCAGTGAGAGGATCTCAGATCTCAAAGTGGGTTGCCATCTGGGAACAAGTGACCATCAAACAGTGTGGTTCACGTTAAACTCAGCTACAAAGTCAAGCCATACAAAAGTGAGGGTACTGGACTTTAGCGGGGGCTGACTTTGGCAAGATGGGAGAGTGCCTCAGAAAAGCACTAGCAAACAAGCTAGAAGTAGATGTGGAGCAACAATGGGGAATCATCAAAACTGCCATCACAGAGGCAACAAGCCTTTGTGTGAAGCAAATAAACAAATCAAAATGAAAGAAAAAGCCATTATGGTTCTCAAAAGAGGTGGCTGTGAAAGTCAGGAAGAAGAAGATAGCATTCCGGAAGTATAAGGAAACACAGAAGGAGCAGGACAGAGAGCTGTACCACTTAAGGCAGAAGGAAGCAGGGAGGTAAGTCAGAATAGCAAAGGCCCAAACTGAGGAAAAGATAGCCAACTCAGTTAAGAAGGGGGATAAAACTTTTTACAGGTACATCAGCTAGCGTAGAAAGACAAAGGGAGGGATAGTGAGGCTGAATAGAATGAACGGTGGGTGGGCAGAGGGGACAGTGAAAAACAGGGATACTGAAAGAATATTTCTGCTCAGTATTCACAAAAGAGGAGGGGAAGTGCTCAATCCAATTAACAGAAGCACTCTTGATAGGGGGTCAATCCCAGTCCTTTCACAGAAGAAAGGGTTCTGCAAGAACTCCTAAAACTGAAGGTGGGCAAAGCAATGGGTCCTGATGGAATTCACCCCAGAATTCTAAAAGAATTAAGGGAGGAACTAGTGAAACCACTGGCTACACTTTTTAATAAATCATATCGAGGATGGTATGGTACCCGAGGACTGGAGGAAGGCGGATGTGATTCCCCTTCACAAAAGTGGGACCAAGACGGAGGCAGGAAACTACAGACCTGTCAGTCTGACCTCTGTGGTAGGGAAAGTGATGGAGTCACTTCTGAAGGAAAGAATAGTTGAGTACCTAGAGGCCAGTGGGGCACAGGACCCAAGGCAGCATGGGTTCACAGCGGGAAGGTCATGTCAGACGAATCTAATAGATTTCTTTGACTGGGTGACCAAAGTAGTAGACCAGGGAGGGGCTGTGGACATGGCCTACCTAGACTTTAGCAAGGCATTTGACACAGTCCCACACAAAGATTAATAGTCAAATTAACCAGCCTGGGAGTGGGTCCCAGGGTGGTAGCCTGGGTAAAACATTGGCTGCACAACAGGACACAGAAGGTAATTGTAAATGCAGTCCACTCTGAAGAAAGAGGGGTTACTAGTGGGTACTGCAGGGCTCAGTATTGGGTCCAGTCCTTTTAATGTCTTCACTCAGTGACATTGCAGAGGGACTGAAGAAAGTATGCCTTTTGCAGATGACACAAAGATCTGCAACAGGGTTGATACACAAGGAGGTATGGAAAGGATGAAAAGGGACTTGGCAAGGTTGGAGGAATGGTCAGAAGTATGGCAGCTAGGATTCAATGCAAAGAAGTGCAAAATAATGCACATGGGAAACAAGAACCCAGGGGAAGAATGCACAATGGGTGGGGAGGTAGTAGTAACAACAATAAAAAAAGAAAGGGACCGGGGGGTAATCTTATCAGATGACCTTAAGGTTAGCAAGCAATGTGAGAAGGCAGTAGGGAGGGCTGGGGGTATACTGGGATGTATAGGGAGAGGCATCAGCAGCAAAAAACAGAAATTGTTATCCCTCTGTACAGACAGTTGGTGAGACCCCATCTGGAGTACTGCATCCAGTTCTGGAGACTCCATCTCCGCAAGGACATAGACAGGATAGAGGCAGTCCAGAGGAGGGCAACTAAAATGGTGCAAGGTTTGCAGGAGAAGCCATATGAGGAGAGACTAAAGGAGCTTAATATATATACCCTTGAGGAAAGAAGGGAGAGGGGGGACATGATAGAAACTTTTAAGTACCTCAGTGGAATCAACAAAGTCCAAGAGGGTAGCATCTTTCAGAAAAAGAGACATGCAAGAACAAAGGGACACAATTTAAAGATAGAAGGGAGGCGATTCAGGGGCAATGTGAGGAAGTATTATTTCTCAGAGAGGGTAGTGGATGCATGGAACAGCCTTCCTGAGGAGGTTGTGGGGTCTAAAACTGTGGGAGAATTCTAGAATGCATGGGACAGACATAAGGCAATTCTTGTTGGGGGTAGGAAGAAATAGGCTGCTGGTTAACTAGGATCTGCGGCCTATCCTGTAGGTAGGGAAGTGGGCAGACTAGATGGGCCAAGCAGTCCTTATCTGCCATCAAAGTCTATGTTTCTATGTTTCTATGAAGAAAAAAAAACAGTGGCCCTGACTTACCTCCACATTAGCAATGGCAAAAGTCAACTTCAGTGTTACCTTCGTACTATATCTAGATGTAGCTAACTTTTCTAGTTTGGTTGGACCTCACCCTAGACTTCTTTACCCACATTGTTTCCATCTCCACTAAACTCTTCACAGCTTGGTGCTATCCCACTGTGGCAAATCCTGTATCATTGCTGCTGTCTAAATTGGGGATCATTGAAAAAAGATGCTTTGTGTTTGACCACAGTTAAATGAGTCTGGTGCAGCTTCTTAGTCCACATTGGCCAAGCTAGAGCCTGTGTTCCATGGCTTATACCATTTTGCCATAAATGTATCCCTCCAACTCACCACTGTGAGCTGTACTATAGATTAGGGAAACCTTCCCTAGAAGAGCAGTACTGAGGTGGCACAGCTGGTAGTGCAATTGGAATGGTATTCCAAGCATCCTGAATTCAAGTCCCAGCTGAGGCTGTTACTTCTTTCTCTCCATTGTTTGTATGTGTTCCACAATATATACACACTACACCTATGCAATTGTATAAATGTAAATATCTCTGCAGCCACCGAGTTGTGCATTTGGAGAGAGAGAAATGAGCTTGGGGACAGTCCAGTTTCCAGTTGCCTCTGTGGCTCAGCTGGTAGTGCAATAGGAATGATATTCTAGGTGTTCTGGGTTCAAGTCCCAGCTGAAGCACTTACTTCTTTCTCTCCATTATTCTATGTGTTCCACAATATGTGCACACTGCATCTGTGTGATTGAATAAATGCACCTGGAAACAAACTGTTGGCAGCTAAGTAAGTTCTTTCTTGGTAACAAATTCAAATAAATAAACAGAATAAAGCTTAAGTTCCTAGAGAAAACAGTTATAAATACTTATGCCCACAGATGATATGTAGGGGGAGGTGTTGGGTTAACTTTATGGACAGAATTTTCTTTTCTACATAGATTTTTGGTCCCTTTTGACCATCAATACCACTCCCAGGCTATTACTAGCAGCCACCTAGTCCCATCAGCCTCTTACCCTGCCACTTTCATCATTCTCCCATGGTTGGTTGGTTATGTTAGGTCTGTCCTCCTCCAGTCCACCTCAAATTCTGGTTAGGGGTCATAGGGCTTCATGGGGGTTTGGCATGAGTGTACTGGCAGTCATCATTCTAACAGAGGCAAGGATTTTGTCTTCTGTTTTCTCCCCAAGCTCTCACCTCCTCAAGTGTGGGCATGCAGCATACAGGGTTAAACACATCACATAAAAACACATCATACCCCCTGCTACAAAACAAGCTCCCTGGCCTGCCACAGCAGTTGCTATGCAACAAAACCTACTACCAACTATCTCCAGCTGAGAAGCACTGCCATCCATAGCTACCTCAGTCATGGTCTGCTTCCTGATGCAGTGACCCACATCTTCACCTGAACATGGGTCATTTGTCGCATGATTTCTGTACTTGAAAACACTCTAATCTCTATCCTCCCACCCACAGCCTTCCCATCCCATCTCATCCCACATCTTTCTGTCTGATAACTCATTGCATGTGCCCCACTTTCTGTTGAACTCCATCATTGCCTTTCCTCACCAACCTTGCCAACAAGTTTGTTCCACTATTCCACCTCCCTTTCTTTGAAGTAATACTGTGCATCTTATAGAAAAATAGAAATGAAAGATTGACTCAACTAAGGGAGGCCAGAGGGATGGCCTTAAACTTTTTTTAATGTCTATGTTTATATGTTTGTATTATTTGCTGCATATAATAAACAACTGTTCAGGTTTAGCTTCCAGTCATAGTTACAATATCTAATGTATTCAGCTTGTTATTGCATATTAAAAGATGTCATATGGCTCAGTATCTTTTCAAAAGAAACTTATTTAGGTTTCAGGAAATAGTGTTTGAGAAGGTGCATTTCCAGTTTGCAGTGGTTTGTAGGTCATACTTAAAATAAATTATAACATTTACAATTTATTTAAGTGGACATAAATGACTGATGTTGAAAGAAAGGTGTAGAGTTAACAGCTATTGATTCTGCCTCTAAGCAAAAATTAGAACTCAACAACCGACAAATTGCAAGTAAAAGTAAAATAAAAAAAGTAAAAGTCAAATAAAAAGTGTCTACACTTTTCTATCAATGCCAAAATTCAGTAATTATTTCCCTTCATCTTGCTTATGCTGATTGTTTCAACCTGCTTGAGTATATCCACTAACCGACTGCCTCAGAATTTATGTAGCATCTGTGTGCTGGTGCACAATTAAATAATGTTCTGGAAGGACAGATAGTGGCATTGTTATAATTTTCTACAAATAATTATGTCTCTGTCCCTAGGTAAAGGTCCAGCCGAGTGACTCAGCTTAGTTTCTCATCTACGTAGTCTTGCAGTTTATGCTATGATAGTTTATATCTTGGATCCAGTGAAATAAGTAAGCAGACACCAAGAACATTTACAAAGTGTACTTGGAATGTAAACACAGTAAAAGCAAAACAAATTGGAATAATTGTTTGACTTTCTAGTACTTCAGACTGCTTGCAAAGAGAATACACTGGGTCCACTCCTTTTGAAGGTTAAAGAGAATCTGAAATTAACAAAATATATGTCCATTTACGTATTAGCCCACTTCTTGAATCCTAGGTTGCTGAAAGAGTGAAGGTATATGAATGAAGTTAGTAAAAAATAAGTAATTAATTATGTACCAAATACAATGTTAAAGTCTAAAATATTGCACACCCCATCATTTCATGCTAGTTGCCAGATCAGCTTATACCAGGACAGAGTAATATAGAAACATACAGAATGCCAGACAAAAAAAGATCATGGCCAGAATGTTTGTAGTTCTTGATTAGAACCCCCTAAATGTTTGCTAAAGAGCAAGTTAGTGCCTGGAGCAAATCAGTGGTATATCAAAACATGCTAGGGTACTCTATGAACACTAAAGGCATGTACCAAAATACTGTACCAGCCAGGCACTAACCAGACTGAGATCACAGCCCTCACCTTCTAGCCACAGGAGGCATGTGCCCAATAGGGTGACATGGGGACTGCGATCGCAATCATACTTTTAATTAACTCACTGCTGAAGGAAAGGATTGTGGACTGTTTTGAATCTAGTGGGTTACAAGATCTGAAGCAGCATGGTTTTATGGGGGGTAGTCATGTCAAATTAATTTTATAGACTTTTTGACTGAGTGACCAAGGAACTAGATCAGGGTGGAGCGGTGGACGTGACCTACCTAGATTTCAATATGGTGTTTGACACTGCTCCACTTTAGGGTGGGCAATCCAGGGAGGGGGGTTGAAAGAATGAGAAGAGACCTGAGAAAACTAGAGTGATCAAGGGTATGGCAGCTCAATATCAATGTGACAAAGTGCAAAATAATGCACTGAGGGCACAGAAACCCAGGATGGAGTACACACTGGGCATAGTGGTATTAACAACCACCAAGCAGTAAAGATAGCTGGAGGTAATTATATTGATGACCTAAAGGTGGCTAGCCAGTGCAGCAAGGCAGTATGAATGGTAAATGGGATGTTTGGGTACATAGGGAAGGGTATCACTAGCAGAAATATGGAGGAGTGTTGCCTTTGTAAAGATCACTGGTAATACCCCACCTAGAGTACTTTGTCCAGTTCTGAGACCGCATCTCTGTAAGAACATAGACAGAGTTGAGGCAGTCCAGAGGAGGGCAACTAAAATGGTGCAGGGTCTGCATCAAAAGCCCTATGAGGAGAGACTAAAGGACTTCAATATGTACACCTTGGATTAGAGGAGGGGTGGATATGATTGAGACCTTTAAATACCTCTTGGGGATAAATAAGGTACAGGAGGGGAGTATTTTCCAAAGAAAATGTGCTCACTTACAAGGGGACATGCTATGGAGCTGCAGGTGGGTAGATTCAGGAGAGACGTGAAGAAGTATTTCTTCACAGAAAGAGTGGTGGACTCCTAGAACAGTGTTTCAGTGGAGGTGATGGGAGCAAAACAGTGGTGGGGTTCAAGAAAGCATGGGATGAGAACAAGGGAATCATGGTGTAAAAGAAGGGGGAAGGAGAAAGAGCTGTAGATCAGTCATGGTCTGTGGTAAAAATGTAGAGAGGGAGAAATAGTCAGACTAAATGGGTCAAGTGGTCCCTATCTGCTGTCAAATGTTATGTTTCTATGTTTCTGTTAGGGCCTTCTAATGGCAATTGTTCCTCTGGAGTAATCTTCTATATTGGTACCTTAATATGCAAATGACTCCATAGCTCTAGCAAGGTACTATCGGAACATTTGCATCACATTATGACTTCTTTACAGGCCAGGAGCAAACAGAGTTTGTCATTACTCCACCCCCAACCATCTTTTAGGACTGCATGCACTGGTGGACTGTTGCCAACCCAACACTCATTTCCTGGTGGCTAGTGGTCCCTCCACCCCTGAACACCAATAATGGTACAGGTATTAATATCTCTGGTGTCCAGTCATCCCAGCCACCCCTCAAACACCTCTGACTGCATAATTATTAATATCACTGGTGTCCAGTGGTCCCTCCCACCACTGAACATCCTAAACAGTAGTAATTAATATCCCTGGCAGCTGGTGGTCCCTCCCACCCACCTATAAACCCTAATTGTATCAGTATTAATATCCTTGGTGTTCCGTAGTCCCTCCTGCCTCCCGTGGTTTGACCCCCCCCATCAATACAAACCTGATCATTCCCTAGTATCTAGTCCCCTGCACCTTGAAGGTTTGACCCCCCCCCACCTGCCAAGTCCCCACACATCCACCAAGGTCAGAACCCCTCACACCCACCTGTCCTGTCCCCAGCATATTCCCCCTTCTGTGACTGGCACACAATCACTGTTCATCTCCACAGCCAATCAACTAATGTTTCTCAATCATGCCTCCTGTAGTCACAGCTAATTATAGTCTATGTGTGATCAGGAAATGTCAGTCAACAGTGAGCTGTGGAGGTGAGCAGAGGGTTGTGCAAGTCTCTGAGGGAGGCAGGGCACTCTCTGGGACAGGATGGGCCTGTGAGGGAGGTCTGACCTAGGGGGATGCACAGGGACTGGGCAGGTGGGGGGGGATTTGAACCTACAGAGTGTATGGAGAACCACTAGACACCAGGGAATGATCAGGTTTGTATTGGTGGAGCAGCTGAATCCAGGGGTGGGACTGACCACTGGGTGCCAGGAATATTAATACCTATACAGTTGGGGATGTTCAGGGGCAGGATGGATCACTGGACACAAGGGATATTAATACCTATACAGTTGGTGCTGTTTAGGGGACAGGGGAACTATAGTAAGGAGGTGTATTTGGGTGTTTTGCAGAGGTGGTAATTAGTGTGGAACTGACAGCTAGCTATGGCCTCTACAAACCTATCAATTAACTGGTGCATCTATATGCAAGGCACTGTTAGCTGCTTTGTATAGACACACATGCATATGTTAAGGCTGGATGCAGATTGATTAGTTACTCGCTAACCATGCCAACCAATATGGCATTTTGCAGTTCTTCCATGCTTTGGGGTCTCAAAATGGTGTGAGCTAGTCACTAACCCATTTTGCTATTGCTAAATATGTTTGTATATTCCAGCCCATGGGTCCACTGTGTTTGTTTCCTGACATCTAGGCAGCTGCAGCATTCATTTTTATGTGCAATACACTGAAACATTTCAGGGATTCCTCCCTTTGTCTGAACTGAAGCTTCTTTTTCTCAGTGGATTATATGCCTTACACAGTAATGTTATTCCCTTGTGGAAACTAATACAACTTGAATTTAAACAATCCAGTACATTCCTCTTGTTTTCTTTGTGAGCTGTTTCACAGACTCGCCCCTCTCTGAGTGATACCTTGCTTCTTCACTCAACTGACTATACCCCCCCTTTAAACATTGAGAATGACCTCTAGTTTTACTTCCCTGAAAAAGCTGAAAATATTTCTCCTGATCCCCCTAATTCAATCCCATTAACATGTTAAATACGGAACTCATCTCATTACCTAAGCTTTTTTCCCCAAGGGAAAACTTTCCTAACCTGCATTGTATCCATAGCTTAAACTTTCCACTTCCTTTAATGTTTAGTTTGTCTTTGCTGAACCCTCTTGATTGCTTCAATAACTTCTTTAATGTAATGACTAGACTTACACACAGTACTGTACTCTCTTTCCAGACTCGCTAGTACCCTATAGATGATCTAAAATAACATCACTTTTACAGCATGCCATTAAGTTCTTGTAGCTTAAAACATATTGCTGTCAACTCTAGCAAGATGGGTCAATGAAAAAAGCAAAACATTGATTCATATGTCCCTTATCCATGGACCAGATCAAACTGATGTGAACATGTTGACATTCATGGACAATTCAATTAAATGAAAGCAAAAAATAGCAATATAAAAGACATGAGTCATACATTCCTTACACAGTGACTTCAAGCATCTGAATCCCTCATGTCAAGTCATGTCAATTAGTATCTTGAGTGACGAAGACTTAAAAATAATCGAGGCCATCACTTTGCATCTGCCTGTATTCTTGCAATTTGCTAGCTGACCACTAGAGTCGGCAAGCTAAAGGGCTTGTGGATGCACATACATGTGCAGCAGTGTTGTTGTATAATGCCATCCATTGACTCACTAGGAACTCTGCAGATTACAATGTTTATTTATATCATTTTAAAACAGTGATATCAAGTTACACAAAGCATTATGACTAGATACATCTGAGAACAGTATGACATTAATATCAGGATATACCTGTATATATTACAGGGGGTTGGTATCTCAAAGATTACTCGGTTTAATGACATAGACCTCTGGGTACTGAAAACTGCATTGGCAGATCTAGCATGGCCAACCACAATCCTTTTTAAGCTTGCCTTCTGTAATAGTCGGTACCCCGTCAAGTGAGGGCTATCAGAATTGCACCACACTATACGGCACTAGTCTGGTAAGTGCTCACACGGACAGCGAGAGGGGATTTACAGCCCTTGCTGTAAGCGCTCCCTTGGTTGCTGTCTGTGGTGCTGAAACAAGATAAGAGAACCAACAGCCAAGAGGGTGGCTGAGCTGCTCCTGGGGTGTGGAGGGCTAGGGCATCCCACATCTCAACCAGCAGCAGTAGAGACCAGGGTTCTAATCCTAATCTCCAACCTTTTGGTGTACCTTGGGACTTATTTTTTTCTTTTTAACATAGGGCCATAACTGCCCCACAAATTTTAACTTTCCCCAGGATCCACTCCCCCTCAGAGTGAGAATCCTAAAGACGGGGGGTGCAGGGGGCAGAGCCCCTTTTGCCCCCCAAAAAACAGTGTCATTTTTACCACATGCACCATGCCGATGCTATTCTTGTCGGCACTGTTTGGACCCAGTGCTGTATTAGTCATGTTCCAGGAGACTAGAAAACAGCTACTGGATCCACCACTACTAATAGCTTGGCAGAAGACACCAGGAGAAAGGACTGCTGTGTGACTGGACTTCTCTGATGGGACTAAAGAAGAACTCTTGTACTTGGACCTTTAATTTAGGGTAAAAAAAAACTAACAAACAAAACAAAAAAAAAGTGTGTGTTTGAGTTAACTGAACTGAATGGTTATCTAGGTATAAATCTCAGGTGATTGAAAGGACTTAATACCTGTGAGGTTTAAATTACTTGTAGAAAGATCTAGTAAGCAGGGGGAGTGGCTTAGATAGAAGGAAGCTACATTTAAAGACTGCCTTAGAAAGATTCTGCTAATAGCTTGGCAGAAGACACCAGGAGAAAGGACTGCTGTGTGACTGGACTTCTCTACTGGGACTATATTGCCCTCCTTCCCTCCCTCCACCCTCCCACCCAAAGCTAGTTCTACTTTTATAGGCACAGGATTTGACTGACAACAGGAACTTCCTGTTTTGGAGCAAGAAGTGAGTGATCACAGAGCCACCAAAGACCCACCATCCTAGAAGGGCAAGAGTAGCTCTCTGCCCCCCCCCCATCTGCTGGAGGTCTGCCTCTGAGCAAATAAGGGGTCTACTGAGAAATAAGGATATTCTTGTCTCAGAACAGGACAATCAGGAGCTTAAAAGGCACACAGGCAGAAAGTAAGGAGAGAGAGAAAAAGAAACAGAGGAAAGAGTAAGTATTGCAAACAGTTAAGTGGCCAGAAATAAGACATGATTGGAGTGGTGCAGTGCAGTGGCTGTGGAGCAGCAGTCTTCCAGGAGACATTCTGGAGGATGCGGTGTTGTCCCATCTGCAGGCACCTCTGGGCTGAGGGAGGAGGTTGCTCATCTCCAGGCTGAGTTGGCCAGGATTTGTGGGACCTCTCTTCCATCCAGGGACCACCAGTGCCACTGCCGCTGCCTCAGAGGTTGCCAAGAAAGAGGAGTGGTTGGACCACAGTGGGCTCATGGAGGGTGAGGATGGTGAACAGAGGCACATCCCTCCAGTTGTACCTTCCACAATTCCTATGCCATTCTGGCAAAGTGTGGTTCTTCTATGGAGGCACCTGCAGTGGAGACCAAGGAGGATGCTGGGATCCTCCACAAAGGAGACCACAGGGGGTGGTAGGACCTTAGGGAAGAAAACACCCTGGTGGGGGTACTCCAATGTTAGGGAAGGTAGAACTGGGGAGGAAGGAGGGGAGGTGGGCAGCCCGCCTGGCACCATGGCTTGAGGGACAGGGAGCAAATCCTCAGGATTGCCAGAGCAGCTGCACAGGGGAGTGAGCTGGATGTCATTGTCCACCTAGGGACAAATGACCTGGCTAAGAAAGGGAATAGAGAATTGCAGGAAGAGTTTGTGGAATTGGGGATGGGCCTTAGACAAGTAGCACGCACGGTCACCTTCTCGGAGGTGCTGCCCATCTATGGCATAGGAGAGGCTAGGGTGTTCCGCACCATGGGATTCAATCAGTGGTTGAAAAACTGGTGTGGAGCTCAGGGATTTGGCTTCAGTGGGGACTGGGGGTCCACCTGGAGTGATGCAAGCCTATACTGGCATGATGGGCTGCATCTGTCCAGAAGGGAACCAGGATCCTAGGTGATAGGTTTAAATGCTTCATTGGCAAGCATTTAAACTAGCCAAGGGGGGAGGCACTGGAAAGGAGCAGGGAAATCCTAGTTCTCCCAAAAAATCAAGGTAGTAAGTGCGGCAAACACCAACATAGAGGTATTGATAGGGAGAAGGGCAGGGGTAAATGAAGAAAGTGATAAAGGCAAGAAGGACAGGGATGAGGCAAAAAGGAGTAAGGCCATCAGGAAATGGAGGGTAATGAGCACCAATGCCCGGATTCTGGGCAACAAGCTCCCTGAGCTGGTGTCCTTGATGGAAGAGGGATGCCTGGATATCGTAGCAGGCACAGAAACATGGTACACAGAGAACCATGACTGGGATGTTAACATACCAGGGTACATAACCTACAGGAGAGACAAGCAGGGGAGAAGAGGGGGAGGAGTAGCTCTCTATGTAAAGGAAGGGATAAAAGCAACTGAACAAAGAGTAAACAGGGAGGAGAGGGAGCACTGTGGGTCACCTTGCAGAATGGAAAGGGCACCACAATCCACATAGGGGTTAGACAGACTCCCCATGTCATGGGGAGGAATGGAGGCATATGATAGAAGGCATTCTTAGAATGGCAGAAAGGAGATATGTTGATGGGAGACCTGAATATGCCAGATGTTAACTGGAGACATTTGCAGCAGCTACATCCAAGAGTAGGCTATTCTTGATGCCCCTACAGGTGGCAGGCTCAGACAGCTAGTTTTGGAAACCACCATGAGGGAGAAATCTTAGACCTCAGACTCAAGTGGGGCAGGAGAGGATCGCAGATCTTGAAGTGGGTTGCCATCTGGGAACAAGTGACCATCAAACAGTGTGGTTCACGTTAACCTAGCTACAAAGTCAGCCATGCAAAAGGTCAAGGGTACTTGGACTTTAGGAGGGCTGACTTTGGCAAGATGTGAGAGTGCCTCAGAAAAGCACTAGCAAACAGGCTAGAGGGAGGTGTGGAGCAACAATGGGGAATTATCAAAACTGCCATCACAGAGGCAACAAGCCTTGTGTGAAGCAAATAAACAAATCAAAATAGTAAGAAAAAGCTACCACGGTTCTCAAAAGAGGTGGCTGTGAAAGTCAGGAAGAAAAAGATAGCATTCTGGAAGTATAAGGAAACACAAAAGGAGCAGGAAGAGAACTGTACCAGTTAAGGCAGAAGGAAGCAGGGAGGGAAGTCAGAATAGCAAAGGCCCAAACTGAGGAAAAGATAGCCAACTCAGTTAAGAAGGGGATAAAACCTTTATAGGTATATCAGCGAGTGAGAAAGATGAAAGGATGGATAGTGAGGCTGAATAGAATGAACGATGAGTGGGCAGAGGGAACAGTGAAAAGCAGGGATACTGGAAAGAATATTTCTGCTCAGTATTCACAAAGAGGAGGGGAGTGCCTAATCTGATTAACAGAAGCACTTTGATAGGGGTTGATCCCAGTCCTTTCATAGAAGAAAGAGTTCTGCAAGAACTCTTAAAACTGAAGGTGGACAAAGCAATGGGTCCTGATGGAATTCACCCTAGAATTCTAAAAAATTAAGGGAGGAACTAGTGAAATCACTGGCTACTCTTTTAATAAATCATGGGAGGATGTGTGGTACCCGAGGACTGGAGGAAGACGGATGTGATTCCCCTTCACAAAAGTGGGACCAAGACAGAGGCAGGAAACTACAGACCTGTCAGTCTGACCTCTGTGGTAGGGAAAGTGATAGAGTCACTTCTGAAGGAAAGAATAGTTGAGTACCTAGAGGCCAGTGGGGCACAGGACCCAAGGCAGCATGGGTTCACAGTGGGAAGGTCATGTCAGACGAATCTAATAGATTTCTTTGACTGGATGACCAAAGTAGTAGACCAGGGAGGGGCTGTGGACATGGCCTGCCTAGACTTTAGCAAGGCATTTGACACAGTCCCACACAAAAGATTAATAGTCAAATTAACCAGCCTGGGAGTGGGTCCCAGGGTGGTAGCCTGGGTAAAACATTGGCTACACGACAGGACACAGAAGGTAATTGTAAATGAGTCCACCTTGAAGAAAGAGGGGTTACTAGTGGGCACCGTGAGGTTCATTGGTCCAGTCCTTTTAATGTCTTCATCAGTGACATTGCAGAGGGACTGAAGGAAAGTATGCCTTTTGCAGATGACACAAAGATCTGCAACAGGGTTGATACACAAGGAGGGTGGAAAGGATGAGAAGGGACTTGGCAAGGTTGGAGGAATGGTCAGAAGTATGGCAGCTAGGATTCAATGCAAAGAAGTGCAAAATAATGCACCTGGGAAACAAGAACCGGGGAAGAATACACAGTGGGGGAGGGGGTAGTAACAACAACAAAAATGGAAAGGGACCTGGGGGTAATCATATCAGATGACCTTAAGGTTAGCAAGCAATGTGAGAAGGCAGTAGGGAGGGCTGGGGTATACTGGGATGCATAGGAGAGGCATCAGCAGAAAACAGGAAGTTGTTATCCTCTGTGCAGACAGTTGGTGAAACCCATCTGAGTACTGCGTCCAGTTCTGGAGACCCCATCTCTGCAAGGACATAGACAGGATAGAGGCAGTCCAGAGGAGGGCAACTAAAATGGTGCAGGGTCTGCAAGAGAAGCTGTATGAGGAGAGACTAAAGGAGCTTAATATGTATACCCTTGAGGAAATAAGGGAGAGGGGGGACATGATAGAAACTTTTAAGTACCTCAGTGGAATCAACAAAGTCCAAGAGGGTAGCATCTTTCAGAAAAAAGGACGTGCAAGAACAAGAGGACACAATTTAAAGATAGAAAGGGGTCGGTTCAGGGGCATTGTGAGGAAGTATTATTTTATAGAGAGGGTAGTGGATGCATGGAAGAGCCTTCCTGTGGAGGTTGTGGGGTCTAAAACTGTGGGAGAATTCAAGAATGTATGGGACAGACATAAGGCAATTCTTGTGGGGGTTAGGAAGATATAGGCTGCTGGTTAACTAGGATCTGCAGGCTATCCTGTAGGTAGGGAAATGGGCAGACTAGGTGGGCCAAGTGGACCTTATCTGCCGTCAAAGTCTATGTTTCTGTGTTTGTATGTTTCTGATTCCTGTTGACTCCCAGTAACTGCAGGCCCATGCTCCCTATCAGTTCTCAGTTAGCTGCTGGAAATGTTAGCACACAAACAGTTGATGGAGCCATCCTCCTCCACAAGGGGGCCAATCTGGCTTTCATCCAAACCATTAAGCCTGTACTGAATTACTGAAAGGCATAAATGACCTATCATCGGCCATTAACTCTGGCTGCTTCTCATGTATGATTTTAAGTGACATCAACAAGATCTTCAACACAGTGAATTATAGCATTCTGCTTTGTAAAATACAACTGGGACTGGAGCAGGATGCATGATAATGGCTCAGATACTTCATAACTGGTAGGTCACAAATAGTCAATTGTCAGTGGTGAGCTCGCTCCTCCATGTTCCATAAATCTTAGAGTTTCACAAGGCTGCATCCTTGGTCCCCTGCTTTTCAGTCTTCTTGTTACTTGTCTCCCCTTCATATGCTCTGACTATGACACGTTTATCAGTGTCTATGAGGATGACAATATCATTCACCCAAAATCTCAATAAATCTGTGATTTCAACAAAACACTAAGCAGTTTTTGACTAGACATAGATCTGGATGGATGCATATATAATGTTTTTGAACTATGAGAAAATAAAAATTGGGGGTGTGGCTAGTAGCCAGCAGAGATAGCAGTATCTTATCAAGCTCCTTGAGGCAATAGCAATTTCTTGGTTAAAAACAACTTAAACTTTGGTTTTTGAAACTCCTTTTGGCTTAATAGCTAGACCTACTGAAAAGGAGAAACCAGTACAAATTCTGACTTTTTTGGCAATGGGTAACCCACAAAAGACATTGCCACAGGAGAGTTGAAAAACTAAGCAAAGCAAGCTGCAAGACCCTTCAGCCTTGCCCGAGCAGGCTGGAACTTCAAAAGGTGTGGCAGAGCCTTTGAATACCACATTGCTACAGGCCATCAGTGACCTCAATTGGAAAGTCAATGTAATTGGAAAAAAGTCTACAGCATTAGAAGCATGGAGGAGACAGAAACTCTTAGATGATAAGAATGCCACAGACTCCACTAATAACACCTCTATGGCTGTAACAATAATTATTAAAGAAATTAAAGTGCAGAGGTTATGGCTTGAACACTTGGAAAATGGTGCTCAGGTGGCCAATGTGTGCCTTTTAGGTCTACCTGAGAACTCAGAGGGGAATAATGCTGTTCTATACATTACAGAACTTTTGGGACCATTATTGAGATTGGACCTTTCAGGACTAATTAGCAAGTCCTATGGCATTACATTCCTTCAAAGACCTGCGAACCCCATCCAGCACTGGACCATGCTGATAATTGCATTGAGATTACATGTAGGTGACTCCATCCAAGCTGCAGTAAAAAACAAGGGACTTCTCCACACACTAGAAGGGACTGAAATGTATTATTTCCCAGATCTGAGTTATGAGACCCACAAATGACAAAAGACTTTCAGTGTGGTCAGAGCTGATCTCTGGCATGCAGAATCACCCACAGCCTCCAGTTTCTTCTTAAACTCATGCTCACTTATGTGGGCAAATCATTTATATTTCCTGATCTGCAAGAAGCAGGAAAGAAACTGGAGGTGATAAGAAAAGACTTTAATGCCAGCAGCTTCCCCTGGAGGAAGAAGGGGAAGATTAATGTGCTGAGACAGTACATGTAAACCAGTCTGCTTATTCAAAATGATTTATAACATTTCATTGTTCAGAGTTTAAATATGTAGTACCAGATGAGTGGGTAGGCTGGTACACAGATATGGTTGTTTTGTGTTTACTGAGCTACCTAATAGTTGCATGTTGATCTGGCACAACTTTAAGATGAAATGGTAATTCACTAGGAAACAGGGTTTCTATCTTGTGTGGGCCCATGCAGGAAAAATGGCTGCTGCCTCATAGCATTTTCACTTCAGTGCATTGCAGGAGCGCATGCTGCATCACACGCACAGAGCCCTCAGCCACTCGGTCCCCACCCATCCCATGTTTCACTGGGCTTCCATACCAGATCCCACAACTAAGCTAAATGTTTACAGACTAAGGAACTTGTGCACTGCTCATGATTGCAATGTTTATTTTATTTTTTTAATAATAAGTGTAGGTGACAGGGAAACAGCAGATGGTTGGGCTAGGATGCACCAGGCTTACTAGCACTCTGCCAAGTTTCATACATTGTATGTGCAAGTCCAATAGAGGTGCAAGATTTGAAATATTTACTAGTTTAGGGAGATTACACATGCCAGGAGGGATGTTTGAAATACTGCTGCTTTAATTCATCATTATCGACAGCATTTCAGGTTTTTGCTTCAACTGTAATATCAGCTAGAATGGCGTGAAAAGCGTTAATTACACTTCATGCACTTTTTCACTATTTTCAGTAAAGGTCCAAGGCATTGCTGCATAAAACCTTTTGCAGACAATTTCTAATGGACATGCTAACATAAAACCTTTTGCAGACAATTTCTAATGGACATGTTAACATATATGCAACTATTCCCCCACCTGCAGCAGATCTAGTAATGAATCCTAATGTAACTGTTTAAAGATGCACTTGCTCTGCTATGTCACTAGTATTGATTGTTGTGATAATTTGTATTACGAAAGTCAATAAATTAAAAAAAAATCATGATTTTTAGACGGAAACAGTACCCTCACAAGCTGAAGAAAACCTCCCTCACTCTGGACAACCCTTGGAATCTGTTTGCACCCTGAACTCTACGTCTCAGAGTACATTGCTAGAGTAACTAAGAGTGTTCACCAAAAACGAAATGTGCACTACATCATGCTTATACCTTTCACTCAACAACAACTAGAAAGCTAATCCACAAGTAATACTTGCCTTGGCTTCAGCCCTGCACTATGGTAACAAAGTCTATATGATGTGCTCAATCTTATGACATTCAAGAGCACATGTGATATGAGAGGTTAAATGACTTGCATATCATCAAATAGTAAGCACTTGACTCTAGTAGGTGGCTGAACAGTGGTTGCAATCTCTTTGGGCCCAATCTGGTGCTGAAACCACTAAACCACTATGCCATTTTGTGTTATATTTGTGTTGACAAATTATGAAAAAAATGTTTTCATTCTTCCATACACACAAAATGTTAAATGCTTAAAGTTCATTAAAAAAACTACAGTACATGTTCTGTCTGCCTAACTTGTGTGCACCCATATATATAGATAGACTTAGTTAAAATTGTTGAAGAATCTGACCTGAGCCTCATTTATATTGTACCTCAATCCGCTGACAATGAGGACATTAAACCAGGAACCAGATACTCAGTCCCCAGTCTATTGTATGAGTTTGGCTTACTCAATGGAAAGATTATTGCTAACTTCCGGAGTGGATCATATGCAGGTGTCAACCTTAACTTTTTTTTGCAGTAGCCAGCTGGAGAAGTTGATTACAAATTGCACTAGTCCACAGATGGTTGCACTAGCCCACAATAATAATGGTCAGTTTTGATTGGTTATACAGAAAAAAATGCAAGCCAAGAAATATTCCGATTACTGCATATTTATCCTGCTCCCACATTGCTTCCTGCCCCAGCAAAAAAAAAGACTGCAATACAATCACATGAAGTGTGTACTCCTACTGTTTTTTACCATGTGCCCCTTGTTTCCTCTTTCTTCACCCCCTCCCCACCAGACTAAAGAATACCATAATAGCAAATGCTCAGTCCAGCAGTTCGAGCTCTGCACACAAAATAGCCAACATCATCATACACCTCACCACAGTCCCACCCTGACCTGCAGGGCAATGTACAGAATCAGGCAGAGAAAGGCACTCCCATCCCCCACCCCAACCAGACCTACACTTCTGGAAGTTTTCTTACACTGTGAAGAGAGCCAGTTGAAGTTTTAAGATTTCCTTTGAGGGAGTTAAACAAACACAGGGGGTTAGGGATGTAAGAAACTTTGACATATTTGTTTATATATACCAGGCACAAACGTATTGATATAACATGCTCTGCCCTAACAAAAACAGATTTTTCATAACAGTGTCCTTTCATCAGTCAAAGAGGAGCAGTATACAGGTATGATGCTGTATTACCTCTCTTTCTATATAGGATGATCTATGCATACCAGGAATACCTATTTTAACCTTTCAAATTATATATTTTACTAAGGTTTTGCTTTGTACCATACATGCACCAAAGCATTGTTTTTAGGATGAAATAACATGCTGGGTGGTACTGCATGGATGGCATTGACTGGTGTGATCCATTAAGAGGAGCTGTGAACCCTACACCAGTCAGTAATGGCAGCTATGGGTCTATGGATGGCCACTTCAGAGTCTAGTCTGCAGTGGTGTCCAGAGAAAGTATGGAGTGGACAGACCACCTGGCTGGGCAACCTGTGTGTACATCATAGCATTCGGCAACTGTTGTGTTGGATACAGACACTCAAAGAGTTGGGAAATGAGGCACGCTAGTCTTAATATTGAGGGACAAATCAAAGATGAGTTCAGAAAGCTGGAAGCTAGTGACTTAATCAATCTACCCTTGGTCACAGCATGCACACTAACTGACTGTCCTAACAATTGAGTGATAATGAGTCAATGACTCACATTGAGTCTTTTGTTGGATCCCCCTCTTGAACTGCTAGATGACTGTAGCTCTTAATGAGCTGTTAATCACACCAGGCCACCTGGAACACTGAGCGAGATTAGCATGAGGACTAAAGTCTGCTAAACTAGGGACTTTTTAACTTCATTAACAGCCATGAAAAACCTGCACTAGTCAAGACGGACAAGTAGAGGGTTAGCTGCACTAGCCCTGGCCAATTTGCACTAGGTTCAGGGCTACTAAAACACTGTTAAGGGTGAACTTTGATCATATGGCATAGTGATGGATGAGATCAGGATGCAATCATACCTCACAACTGGTATTCATATTGGTGGTGTGGATTTGTGCTCTGTGGCCTGGTGCCTGGCTCAGTGTCTTCACTGTTGACATGGTGAACAGCAATGTGAGCGAGGTTCATTTTAGTGTCCAGAAACCCTTAAACTGCAACTGGCACAATCCATCATCTCACTTCATCAACTGGTGATCTGAATTTCATTATTGCTAATTACAATTATCAATAGATGCTCCTTGCATATATGTATTATGTCACAGTTCACAATAATGCAATTATTGCAAACAGTGATAAAACAAATTAATATACAGTATCTTGGTGTGCATTTTTTACATCTCAGCTAGTGATAACAATATAAGGAATTACCCATGTTCCAGTGATGGAATGAATCATGGGAAGTATATTAAAATCATCATGAAATAGTTTAGACTAGTGTTGCTTTTAGCAGGAGTCTATGGTGCCAAATAGCCTCTCATGGCATTTGCAAGGCATAACAGAAAATACAGAAATGGGTTTCATCCTCATCAATTTGCCTCAGTTGTATTTTAGCCCAGGGAAGGGGGACCAGTCTAATGATGATCTTACAGGTTTGGGTTACTGTGAGCTGTAAATGGGAAATCAGAACACCTTCAGAGCAAATGTACTGCAGCAACAGCTATCCTGGGAAGGCATTGGCAGTAAAGCCATGTGTCAAAGAAATAGAAAATTATATCCACCCAATAATGGCAAGCATCATGGGACATATATGTAAACCACTATGAAATCATTTGGCTTGTTTCTGCTCTTAAGTAGAAGTGTACCATACATTGCCAACTGGCTTCTCACAATCTGAAAAGGCTGACAGCAGAAGACATAAACACATATTTGATGCTTGTCAGGACACAATGGTTACCATAGACATTAGTGACAATGGTTCTAATGGCACCCAGCTGACTAGGTAGGTGTAGGGTTTTTGCTAGCTGCCATCTGAAGAAAGGAAAACAAGCTTTGAGGTAGGGGCCTTTGGTGGCACCAGAAATGGGCTCCTGTGCTCAGGGCCAGCCTTAATCATTCTGTGCCCCTGTGCAGCCCCCTGCCAGGCCCTACCACTCAGTTCCCTGTGGACCCCCCCACATCCAACATTTACACCTAACTAACCCTCCTGCCCTGTATTAATAAAGCAATAGCAGGTCTACTAGTTTAACCAGCATCTTTTAATTAGTGCCATTGACTACACTGAATTATTTGACTTCGCCATTTGAAATTAATCTTACTGAGCCTGGAGCCAGAACTGAAGTAAGTATGATACTACTGCTGTATTCATTTCTGTAAGTACAGGGACATCATCACTGGACACTCACACATCAGTTACTATGATTTGCAAAAAAGTAAACAGCATAACTTTTCTGGTGGTGTGAGAGAGAATAGAGAGGATTATCATAGCAGACAGCATAGTGCAGTGGTTTAAGGCTCTGCGCTGCAAATCTAGAGACCAGTGTTTGAATCCCACAGCCCCCACTTGCATAGCATGTGGCCCTGAGCAAGTCACTTAACTTTCTTGTGCTCCCAGGTTGCACCTGTAAACAAGCTTTCAGCTTATTGTCTCTCCTGGTAAAAAAAATAAATAAAATCACGGGACACCTTGTAAGGTGGCCACCTGTCAGGTTTTTTACCTGGTGATCAGGTTTTCAGGGTCCCTTTCAGGAAATCCAATTTTGCTCTGTACTGGTCAGGTTTTTGAGCCATTGTGAACAGGAGTCAACCATAAAAAAAAGTTTCCATTAGCCCGCAGGGCAAGTTGATTCAAAATTGCACTAGTCTTTAGAAGGTTGCACTAGCCATCAATTATAATGGTAAATTTTGATCACTTACACAGGAAACTATGCAAGCCAAGAACTACTCTGATTGCACATTTATCCTGCTCCCCAGCAGAAAAAAAAGACTGCAGTGCCATCACACACAGTGAGCCCCCCCCATTGTTTTGTACCATGGCCTCCTCTCTTCCTCTACTCTTTGAGCGCACACACATAAACCCCAAACCAGTGGATACCACAACAGCAAATGTTTAGTCAAGCAGTCCTAGCTCTGCACACACACAATAGCTGACATCATCATGCACCTCATCACACTGTCACCACCACCCACTGGGCAAATAAGGCAGAGAAAGACACTTTCAGCCCCCACCCTATAGTCAACTGCAGACCTGCACTTCTGGAAGTTTTTGTACTGTCTCAAGTGAGCCAGGAGCACATCTAAGATTTCTTTGAGGTGGGGCCTACACAAACCTAAGGGGCTTGGAAATGGAAAACGATGACATTTTTATTTTTAAAAGCATTGATTTTAATATGCTCTGCACCAACAATAACAGATTTTTTCTTTAACATTGTCCTTTCATCTGCCATGGGGAAATAGTACACAGGCATAATGCTATACTATCTCTGTTTCTATATAGGATGATCTGTGTAACTCAGGAATGCCTATTTTAAGCTTTCAAATGATGTATTTTATTAAAGTTTAGTTGTGTACCATACATGATCCAAAGTTTTGTTTTTAGGATGAAAAGACATGCTAGGTGGGATATGGGTGGGATTGTATGGATATTGATGGCTGGCATGGTCCATTTAGAAGAGCTGGGGACCCCCTACACTTACCAGTAATGGCAGCTATGGATCTGGGGATAGTCATTTCAGAGTCTGGTCTGTAGTGGTGTCCAGGGAAAGAATAGAGTTAAGAGATTTGGAAGGAAGAGGGAAGTTATGGTGAGACTGGGATAAAACCCACCACCTGCAGGGCCGACTCTGTATACTTCCTTGCAAATTGTCACTGGAATATTGGATACAGACACTCAAAATGTAGGGAAAGGAGGGGTACTGGTCTTAATAATATGGGCCAATTTTTTAGACAGAGACATACATTCAGAAAACTGGAAGCTAGTGACTTAACATCACTCTACTATTGATCACACCCTGGACACTAGCTGAAAGTCCTAACAGTGGAGTGATAATGACTCACATTGAGTCTTTTGTGAGATCCCCTCTTGAACTGCCAGATAATTGCAGCTCTTAATGAGCTGTTAACCATACCAGGTCATCTGAAACATTGAGAGAGATTAGCATGAGAACTAGAGCCTGCTACAGTAGAGACTTTTTTAACTTCATTAACAGCCATGAAAACCTACGCTAGTCAAGATGGACGAGTAGAGAGTTAGCTGCATTAACCATGGACAATGGACAACCAATGGAAGCAGTATAGTGCAGTGGTCTAAGGCTCTGAGCTGCAAATCGGGTAACAGTCAGCAGACCAGACCTGGGTTTGAATCCCACAGCTTCCACATGAAATAATCAATGTACCAGTTGTACTAAAGGTACACAAAAGATGGTTTATAAAGTATGAAATATTTTTTTTTGGGCCAGAAAGAAGGCTGATAGGCTTCCACTGGCAAGGAAAACAAAATGGATTGGGGGTTGGTGTCAAAAACATAGCATCTATCAGGACTCAGGGCATAACAAGTATGCAGAAACACAGATCCATGGCCTGAGTAATTAATTCAATGTGTCAGGGGCAAAGGCAAACAATGAGGTTAATATTCCCACTGCACATGTAAGTCAAACCTTGGACCTCAAGAGACCCCTGCCAAAATGTATTATTTTTTTTGCATTATTTTTTCTTTATACATCTTCCACACCTGCTGTCATCCTCTCCTTCAGGCAGCCAAGTCCTACCACTGCCTCCTCAGACCAATCCACCATCCAACTGCTCTGATGCCCGGTTGTGCCGGATGTGTCCCATCGCTGGGGGTCTCTCCCATATCCCATCTGAGGTATCAAGAGAAGAGACCAGAGCACACAGAATGCTCCCTTGCATCATCACTGGGGCATGGAAATGCAGCCTGGAGGTTTTCTTGGCTGAGAGATGCAGGGCGGTGGGCTGCCATCATCTGGATGGCATGCATGCATTTTTCACACTTTTCTGGTCCCCTCTTGTGTGCTGCTGCTTGTAGTACCCCCCAGTCTCCACCAGGGAACACTCAAAGAGCGGGGCTTCCACCCAACCCACCCAGGAGAGAAGATCAGTCCTCCAGATGTGCAATTCTCTCCTTCCCCTGCCAGTCCCTGGAAACCTAAGTCCGTTCCCGAATCCTGGTCACCGGCATGGTGTGAGGTAAGGCGCCAGTGCCTCAGCCCTCTGTCACACCAAAATGTATTATTGATGTCCCCCACTCTGTATATAATACTATAACTAGCATACAAAAGCAAAAATCAGACATGTATTTTATTAAATAAGTGGGTGACAGCATCAGTTAGGTTTTTGTCTTTCAGCATCACTACTAATGCTGTGATAATGCTTCTGAAAAATCCTAATGGATGCTCCTTCATTCATCATTCTATAATAGGCAGCTTACTTTGGTGTCGGTATGGATCACATCTGGAATTCAGGACACAAGCAAGAGATGCCCTGTTGTGTGTTTGCATGTTTGTTTGTTTGCTTGCATGTTTGTTTGTTTTTTGTCAAATCAGGGCAAGTTCCAGAGCCTGCCAGCACAAAGATTTGAACACACAATCCCTTACTACTTGCAATTTACAGACAAACACATATAGAGCTTTTACTTTGCATATAGCATAAAAATTGCCTTGATACTTATAAGCAGTTGTGGAACCAATGTGCCAAAGTTTCAAGTTGAGTGCTTTGTCAATGCATAAGCACTGCCCACTACTGGTGCCCATTTTATACAGTAATTGCAAACCATGTGACAAAAAGTAACTAGTTCAGAACATCTTAACGAGACACTGCTACATTTTTTAAAAATATCAAATTTTGAAAGAAATACATGCACATACAATAAAACTAACAATAAACAGCAAAGTTATGGAAGCTCCAAATAGCGTATTCTTCAAATATTACATAAATAATGTCTTTATAATAGATGGATAGTTAATCCTATCTAATGTGCACTTTGGCAATATTTATTTCAGTACATTTCATGGCAATCACTATTAATTCAGTTTATTGTTCTTGCTGCCACACATTAAAGCCATGACTATAACCAAGCTTCCATAGTGAAACTTGGTTTTCAATGAGTAACCGTAGTGACAGGATTCAAAGCTACCAGAATGGCACAAATAGTGAAGATGTGCAGATCAAACCAGAAACAAGAAAAACAATCATATTAAATATTGTACCAAGTCAAGCCACTCATTCAACCCAAATGGGCTTCTTACAGAATCCAATTTAAACATCCAGATGGACTCCCTTTGCAGTAAAAGTTTATCCAGTTTCCCTCCCTGTTTTGATGGGCAGACTTTGTCAATACCCATGAACTACAATCTATGCTCTTGTCCATGTTCATGAATCTGTCTAACAAGTGCATTGTCTAAATTTTCATTTCAGTATTTCTGAAGTGTTCAGCTATGCACATTTTAATCTTGCAAGTAGTCTTTCCCACATATATCATTTCACAGCTGCACTTTGCAAGATATACCAAATTTCTGTGTAACAGTTAAGAAAACTCCTCACTTTAAACCTTTAACTACTGTTTGGAGTTTTGAAACATTTACTTTTACAAATCAAGATGTGAAATTTTCAACAACCACATCAGCAGTTACTCTTTGGTAATGGTGGTAGCCAGTTCCCATGTCTCACTAGTGTAATTCTCTGAAGGCTTTGGGTCACCAAATCTTTTACTCTTTTTCTTTATAATACACTAATCTAGGCTGAAGTTATACAAAAGTAATGGGGACCAGGTCTGACCGTAAAATGCTCCAGTGCTTCTTAGTAATGATTCTAACTTCCTTAGCTTGCAGAGACAAAGCGGTATCAATGTTTAGTTGCTCTTGTTCAGCTGCAGAGGGAAACAAATCACTATTATTTTGTGACACATTCAAGACATTAACTGAATCCTATAAAATATTTTCTACAGTGTTTCAAACTGCTTGAACTTTGCATGCCCTCTATTTGCCCTAGAGATGACATACTCAGGGTAACCTAAGTTCTAGAGCCCCATCAAACCACTTAATGACACAATTACTGCTTGAGCAGGCCAGGGGATGCTGGGGTTTCCATTCCCACTCCTGCATGGAACACTAGGAGAGGCCCAAAATGCTGGCAGATGCCAGGTATTCCATTCTTGCTTGTTCAGGACACTAGAAGAGACCTGCTATGATGGTAGACATTGTGTTTTCTTTTCTAGCTTCTACCAATCAACATGAGAAGCTGGCTGTGCCTGTGGATGCTCAGTTTTCTGTTAGACAGTGAGATTGCTCAAACAGTTTCTATAAACATGAGTCTGTGAGTCTTGAGTAAATTATCTTACTAAAAGAGAAATGATTGTTATGTAGTTTGTGGAGGAACAGTCTGTAATTTGTGGAAGGGCAAATGAATACTGACACTAAGGGGAGTGTGAGGAATAATATACAATTAGTGCTAAGCTCAAATTCTTACCTTAGGCATTGTATAGGATCAAGTTTTAAACTTAGGGTCCAGTTTATTCATTATAAATTTAAGGCCCCAAAAACTCTTTTATTTAACATTAAGGGAAACTGATCCCAGTGTGTACAAGTCAGTCAGGTCCTAAGCAACCAGCTGTAACTGCTTGTTTAAATCTGGGTTATTGTGCCTCATTTAAGCAACGCAACATGGTAGATTGTGCATTACTGTACTATCACTGCATTTCTTGGTTGCATTGTGAGGCACAGAGCATCCCTGAGTGCATTCAACAACCCAAGAAATGTCATCATACTACAGCAAAACAGTACATGTATGAAAGGTTTAGGTTTACAATAGTTTGTATGCAATTTTAAAATGTATTGTTATACCATACAGAAAATAACACGTTTAGCAGTCTGTATGGGTAATTCATCCAGAGTGTATAATTGCCATGAAACACAAGAATTCAAAATTATGTTCAATTCCAATGACAGGAATGTTTACTTTTACACTAACTGTTAAACACACAACAGAATCCTTAATATGGAGTAAAGGCCCACAGTTTTACCTGTGTCAAGGTAAGTACCAAAGCTTTCTCTGCTAAACTGGTAAAGACAGGAGAAATATTGTTTATGGTCACTAAAGAAACACCAGAAACTAAAACTGTGAATTGCGTTTCATTTGTTTGAGTGTGTAATAAAGGTATCATGACAGGAAGCAACACTCAATTTCTTTTTCTTTCTTTCTTTCTTTCTTTCTTTCTTTCTTTCTTTCTTGCTTTCTTTCTTTTTTTCTTTCCTTCCTTCTTTCTTTCTTTCTTTCTTCTTAGGGCCTACTTGATGTTTTTTTTCCTGTGACTAAAGGAGGTGGCAATATTTGTTATGGAAACTGGAGATCAATGAAATGGATCATGAATGCTGCCTGTGATTTGCCCATATTCCAAATCCCACTGCCTAAATATTTCACAACTGTACACAAATTGAAGAGTTACACATGGGTCTCAAAATATATTTAGACACTCAGGAAGCACAACATTTCCAAACCATTTTATAATGCCTTATATGTTAGATACTGTGTGAGCCAGAGGCAAATCGTCTGAGTGGCAAATGCTTATGAAGCAAACAAAGTTAGATGAGAGAGAGTTGAGCTGAGTAGAAATGGGACAAACAGCAATGACTATCAGATAGGATGGACACAGTCTTGGAGCACTGCCTGCGTGATAACATATAACAACCTGCCTGCAGAGTGCAAGAGGAACCACTCAGAATCGGTTTGTGTTTATTAACAGCAGGTAACAAAGCATGTGAGCTGAAGCTAATTTCCAGTGGTATCCCACTTAAGCAAAGAAAGTTACATGCCCATTGCATTTCATTAAAATTTTAATTCAAGATGCACATACATCAGTAACTTATAAAACTGAACTTACATATGTGCAAATTTAAGAGCAATGAACTATAAATTAACAAAGCTCACACATTACATCCATATTAACAAACCATTATTTTATCTGACAGAAGGAAGGCAAAGGATCATTTACTGGCCACAGTCTAATTGGAATATGTTTCTAGGCTAAAGTGCCTCAGACAGAAGAACATATGTTCCCCTCATTTATTGGTCACAAATTAATTGGAATATGTCTCTAGGCTAAAGGGTCTCCGACAGCAAAAACTGTCATTCTCTAGCAATGTTTGCCCATGGCACCTCAAACAATAGACCTGATAATGATCACATTCCCAGCCCTGTATGTCCCATGGTTACTAAGTCCTTGATGTAACTGGATGCATCTTCTTTAAAACACTTAATCATTAATTGGCTCATATGTAATTCATGCTTCTACTTTAATGAGAGCCAATTTAGCTGCTTATATATGTCACAGTCGTAAGTATCCCTAATACATCTAGGGTGAGGCAGAGCAGTTTATATTTCTTCAAACATCAAGTTTGCCCAAACAACCTGCCCCATCTCCACCGCAGACTACTTCTCCACATTCAGAAATTGACATAACTTTTGACAAAACAATCTGCCTCATACTTTCCATTGATAATGAGGCACAGTGTGTATATAAGGAGCCCATTCCAGTGTCAACTTTTTCATCATGCAATTAATCTGACAGTTCCAATTTAAGTGGGTATCTAGCCACACTCCTACGTAGTTATATTATGGAACCAATCTTAATGAACCTTTATTATAAGTACTGATTTAAGGTTTCCTCAATAATATTAATTTTTTGTTATTAGCTGAACTGAAGAACATTATTTTGGATTTATTTGAATTCAGCACAAGTTTAATACAATTGTCAAAGTTCTGCAGGCCATTAAAACCCTGTCATAGGTGCAACTGTATCTGAAAAACAGTACCACGAACACAGCACTGCACAATATCATCAGCATATAGTGATCCCCTCAACAATCACTCATCAATATAATTTAAATAAAGGGAAAACAAACAAACAAATGTCCAACAACAGACTCCTGCAATATGCCCATTTGAACCTGTCTTCAACTTGATCTTATCCCATGCAATTCAACTAAAAGTCTATGGTCCATTGGGTAGCTGGAGAAACACTGCATTGAAGTTTTAAAGACCAAATTCTGTAATTTACATAGAAACAAAGAATTTGTTGGCAGAAAAGGATTGTTTGGCCCACCCACCCAACAGTTTGCCCAGCTGTTCCCTGCCTCATCTGTTTCTGCAGACCCTAACTACTCTCTGGCAACCCTCCCATCTCCCTGTATGTTTTTTTATTACACTCCTATGTCTATCCCACACATGCTTGAACCCCCTCCACTGTTTTTGTCTCCACCACTTCTGCTGGCAGTCTGTTCCAGGTGTCTATCACATTTTCAGTGACTAAATATTTCTTCACATCTCTCTTAAACTGCCCCTCCCAGTTTCATCAAATGCCAACTGGTCCTAGTACTCCATCTTATTTGAAAGATACTTCCCTTTTGCACCTAGGTTCCCATACCAAAGGTGAATGATCTTGCACTTTTTGGCACTGAAACCAAACTGCCATGCTTTAGATCACTACTTGAGTTTCCCAAGTTCACTGCTCATTCTCTCCAACCCCTCCTGAGTGTCCATACTTGGATAAACTAGAACACTGGTCGGACACTGGGCAGCTAGATTTTAATGTAAAGAAATCTCCCTCTACACTAATATTCCACACACAGATGGCATTTCAGCCTGCCTCAAATACCTGCATGACAAAGAATTGGACCCCAACATTGACCCTGGAGTTGTGGGTAAACTCACTGAATTCATTCTGACACATAACAACTTCAGCTTTAATGGTAAACATTATGTTCAAACTATGGGAACCGCAATGGGAACCAGGATGGCTCCTCAGTATGCTAATCTTTTTATGGCGAATTTGGAGGAGGATTTTCTAAGGCACTGTACACTTAAACCACTCGCTTATTTCCGTTACATTGATGATTTGTTTATAATTTGGACAGAGGGCACTGACACACTTAAAGATTTTCACCAAGAACTTAATAACCTCCACCCAACTATAAAGCTTTCCTCAGAATATTCTGCATCAAGTGTACATTTTCTGGATACCACTGTCACTATTAAGGATGGTACCTACATACCTGTCTTTACAGGAAACCAACAGACAGACAGAGATACTTACACAAGAAAAGTAATCACCGAGCCACACAAAGAAATCTGTTATATATAGTCAAGCACTTCGTATCACCGCCTCTGTTCAAATGAGGAAGACAGAGACACACATCTGGCGATGTTGAAAACACCTTTATTGAGCAGGGACACTCATCCAGGGAAATTGACAGAGCAGTGGAACGTGCAACACAGGTCCCAAGAGAACAGCTGCTGCAATATAAGGAACGGATGACTACCAACAGAATACCCTTAGTAGTCACATACCATCCTGACCTTGAACTCCTCACGTAAGATTACTAAGGATCTCCATCCAATAATTAGTGAGGATGAAACCCTTAACGTATTTTTCAAGAACTACCACTACTATCTTTTAAACAACCACCTAATTTAGCCAACCTGATTATTAGGAGTCAACTTGAACTGGAACAGAATACCATGACATCATATGGTACATGACCCTGTCATCAATGCACATGTAAGACATGTAACCTCATTTCCACTTCAGACTGTGTGGTTACATCACAAAACAGACTATTCAGGATACAGGGGAATTATACATGTACATCAAGTAATGTGGTCTATTTTATCCAATGCAAGAAATGTCCTCGCACAGGTTATGTGGGGGAGACAAGCCAACAACTCCGCACTAGAATGAATTCACACAGACATTCTATTAATCACAAGATGATTGAGAAACCAGTAGCCCAGCACTTCTCCCAGGATGACCACTCAACCTCAGATATGTCTGTGATGGTCTTAAAGGACATTTCAATAGTACACAACAGAGACGGGCTTCTGAAATTAGACTTATTTTACTTCTCAATATGGTGGCGGATGGATTGAATATTGATGTTGGGTACATGACACATTATTCCACTTAAACTTACACAGACCTTTACTTTAAAAGATGGACATAAACAGTTTAGTTCTTCAGCGGGCCTTTGATTTTGTAAGTTTATGGTTATCTACATTGTTGACTTTTCACCTTAACACTGTGGTGAGTGCGTTTGAGTGTGTGTGTGTATACTGATGTATGTAGGTATGTATGTGTGTGTTTTGTGTGTGTTGTGTTTTTGTGTGTTATGGGTATGGTGTGTATGTGTGTTTTGTTTGTTGTACGTGGTGTGGTGTGGTGTGGAATGTGTTTGCTATATTTGTTGTGTGTTGTGGTTGTGTGGGTGTGCAGGTGTGTGTGTGTGTGGGAGTGTGGTGTGGTGTATGTACACACATATGTGTGGGTGGAGCGTGGCATGGGCAGTTGTTATGTGGCTAGAGCACTTAGTTTTCACATATAGTGTGCATTTATTTCCTTCTATTAGTTGTCAGTGGGTGGATTTCACACTGTCACATTTTTAACTGCTCATATTAAGATGCATATCTCATTTACTTGGAGTTCATTAAAGGTGTAATTCCTTTGGGTTTCATTTAGATTGCTTAGACTGATTCTGTGCATTTTGTTATACACAGACTCTGTGTTGAAATCTGCATTTATCAGGCTCATGGTCTCGTTTTCTTGGGGGTCCTTGACAAGTATTATTTATTTATTTATTTATTTTGCACTTACACTTACAAATGATACTTTCATGCATCATGTTTATATGTGTAGGTTAATTTGAGGCTTGCTTTCAACTTGCAGTTATACCTAATTTCAGGATTTTGTCTTTCATTATCTGTCCTTTAATATACCAGGACAATTGGAATGTAAGTTGTGAGCTCATCTTACATGTATTAGAGAGAATGCTACTCCAAGGTTTTTTTTTTTTATCACTAGAATGCTTTCTTGGCATACTGAGACATTTAAAATTTATGTGACAAGAACTCTCTGGCTGTAGAGAATTCTTGATAACCTTTGCCTTCTGAGGCTCCCTCAGTTAAAGGCATACTGGTGTTAATTAGCTTCTTGACGTAATCTTCTATTATGTTTTAAATGTATATGTTAAACCAATGAGAATTATTTCTGCTTTTTCTATATAATCTGGTGTTAATAGTATGGAATATTTGAAAAAACTGCCACAAAGCTTCTGAAGAAGGACCTGGTTGGTTCGAAAGCTAAAGCACTTTGTTTTTTTCTGTAACATCCATGTTGGTCCAATAAAAGATATCAAATCATTTGTTTCTGGAGGTTTTGCACATGGGAGCCAGAAACCTCAAAGTTTGTTACAAACTGGTGGGGTACAATTATCCAATACAGAGGAGGAGAAGGATCTAGGGGTGGTAATCACAGGGCAAATGAACCACTCAACACAGTGCAGGAAGGCAGCAGCTAATGCCAACAGGATGCTGGGGTGTATTGCCAGGGGCTTCACCTTACGGAGGAGGGATGTCATCCTGCCACTTTATATTTCACTAGTCGGACCAAACCTAGAGTATTGCATGCAGTTCTGGCAGCCCTACTTAAAGAAAGATGTCAGGTTACTGGATGGGGTCTAACGCAGAGCCACCAGGATGATCATGGAAATGGAGGACAAACCTTATGAGGACAAACTGAAGGAGCTTAAGATGTACTCCCTGGAGGAGAGGAGGGATAGAGGGTCTATGATTGAAACCTTCAAATATATGAGGGGCATAAACAAGGTTAGTACAGAGAGGATTTTTAGATTAAAGGGAAGGAGAAACACTAGGGGGCACAGTCTGAAATTGGAGGGGGGGACATTTGAAGAGGGAAATGAGAAGACACTACTTCATGGAAAAGGTGGTGGATTGGTGGAACAAACTCCTGGAGGAGGTGGTAACGTTTAAGTTGGTGGCCAGTTTTAAGAAGGGGTGGGACAGGGTCAAGGTGAAGGTCAAGGGAAAGGTCACTACTGGACAGGGGTGGGTGGGCAGCTACTGAGTAGCACACTGCTAGCTGCACAATTGAGCTGACTCGATAGACCATCAGGCTTGTATCTGCTGGCATTTTTCGTAAGTTCGTATCTTCGTATAAAATCATGTTGCCTGCGGTCTTGCAGCCCATCCTGATTCAAGATACTCACCCAATCATTCCTTTTGCATGGTTTTGATTAATTTCCCCACCACTTATGTAAGAGTGATTAGCCTATAGTTGCTAGCCTGGTTCCTGCTGTTACTCTTATATAGAGGAACCACATTCTTCAAGTTGTGTAACAGGGGGTGCTTTGAAACAACTGAGAAGCTGCAAGGGATATATTATACTGGACTAGAAATCTGCAACAAATCTCTCTCTTGCTTACATCTGAGGGAAGTTTTCCTTACTTTACAGTCTTACATTGGTATTGCTTTGTGTTTAATTATTTTGGTTTTTAAATCAGGAAGGGGGCTTTCAAAACTGCTTATCTTGTAAGCAACTTCAGAAGGGTTGAAGTAACTGCATATTTGATTTTACTTTGTGGGTAATTGGACTGTCTACTAGTATTCTGTGACAGTTTGCATCAAATTACTTTTAAATAGTTTACAAATCAGTTACTGGAGGTTAGTTGAATTACTATAAAGGGCAGTACTCACCAGGGTGGTGGAGCAGTGGTGTATTTGATTGTTTCTAACAGTCACCAGTGGTTGTGGACTACCCACCCTCTCACCCCCAGCGGTGACGTTTCCTTTATAGCCAAAGTTCTGACATCACTTCCCCAACAGGTCTTGGGGTAGAACAGTCATATTCTTAATAACCCAGCACAATGCATAAGTACACACCACAAAAAGAAAATAAAAACAATATATATCTATATATATATATATATATATATATATATATATATATTACATATTGTATATTATAAGGGAGAGGGACATGTGGGGAGTGGTACAATGCACTGGCTGTGGGGCAGCAGTTTTCCAGGAGACATTCTGGAAACTGCATTGCTGTCCTATTTGCAGGCAACTGTCAGCTCTGAGTAAGGAGGTTGCCCACCTCCAGGCTGAACTGGCAAGGACTAAGGAGGCCTCCCCCACCCAAAGAGCACCTTTGCCACAACCACTGTCTCAGAGGCTGCCAAGCATGAAAAGCAGTTGGACCACAGTGGGTTCTGGGAGGGTGCGGGTGGTGGAACAGAGGTGAAGCCCCCTAATTGTACCTCTACACAAACCATATGCCAGTCTGGCAGAGCAAGGTTCCTCTATAATGGCACCCTCAGTGGAGACCAAGAAGAATGCTGAGGACATCCACAAGGGAGTACCACAGAAAGGTGGCAAGGGACACCACAGGGGAAGTAAACAGCTTCTGATAGGGGACTCAATTGTTAGAGGGGTAGACCTGGGGAAGGGAGAGGAGAGGGAAGTAAGGTGCCTGCCTGGTGCCATGGCTTGGAGGGACAAGAAGCAAATCCTCAGGATTGCAGAAGCAGCATCACAGAAGATGGAACTAGATATCATTGTACACCTTGGGACAAATGACCTAGCTAGGCATAGGATCAATGCAGTGCAGGATGAAATTGTGGAGTTGGGGAGGGTCCTCAGACAGGTAGCAAGCACGGTTACCTTCTCAGAGGTGCTGCCAGTTCATGGCAGGGGTGAGGCTAGGGTACTGCACACCATGCAGTTTAATGAATGATTGCAAAACTGGTGCAGAGCACAGGGCTTTGGCTTCATCGGGGACTGGGGGTACACCTGGAGAGATGAAGGTCTATAATGGCATGATGGTCTGCATCTGTTCATGAAGGGAAGCAAGATTCTAAGTGACAGGTTTAAATGCTTCCTTGGCAAGCTTTTAAACTAGCCATGGGGGGAGGTGCTAATAAGAGGCAGGACATTTCAAGCCTCCCCCCACAAAACATGCCAGGTAGTAAGGTAAACACTGAGGTGCAGTGATCAACAGAGGGCAGGACAGGGGTAAATGGAAAAATACACAAGGGTAAAAAGAGCAGGCATGGGGGAAAAAAGGATAAAGCCAACATTAAATGGAGGGCAATGAGTACCAATGCCCGTAGTCTGGGAAACAAGCTTCCTGAGCTAGTAGCCTTGATGGAAGATGAACAATTGGATATTGTGGCAGTCACAGAAACATACGTGGAGTTGGGGAGGGTTCTCAGACAGGTAGCAAGCACGGTTACCTTCTCAGAGGTGCTGCCAGGGGTAATGCCAAACCTCACCAAACAACTAACACACCAAAATCTGGCCAATGGAAAATCATGTACACAAATGCTCACAGCCTGGGAAATAAGATCCCAGACCTGCAGGCAATAATATCAGAGGCTAAACTGGACATAGTAGCAATTAGTGAGACGTGGTTTACCAGTAACCACACTTGGGAGACTTCAGTACCTGGCTATGTATTGTTCAGAAGAGACCGAGGTGCAAAAAGTGGGGGAGGATTGGCCCTGTATGTCAATGAAAATATCAAAGCTACAGAAAATCAGAATACACATAAGGAGCCAGAAGAACTGTGGGTCACCCTGGAAACAGGAAATGGGACAGCCATAAGATTTGGGGTTGTCTACAGGCTCCCAGACCAGGGGGAGGACATAGACACATACTGTTAGAAGGTATACAAAACATGACAGCTAAAGGGGAGGTTCTGATAATGGGAGACTTCAACATGCCGGATACAGATTGGTCAATACCAGCAGGAACATCTGCCAGAACTAGACACATAGTGGATTCCTTGCAGGGGGAGGGCCTCAAACAACTGGTACAGCAACCCACAAGAGACAGGGCTATCCTAGATCTAGTACTGACTAACAGGGAAGGGATCACAGATCTCCAAGTAGAAGGTCACCTGGGGGCCAGTGACCATCACATGGTATGGTTCAATTTGGCTACTACATCTAAATCATCCCATTCCAAGGCAAAAGTATGGGACTTCAGAAGAGCTGACTTTGATAAGATGGCCAACAGAGTTAAGCTAGCCCTGGCAAAAAGAAACACAGGTGAGGGGGTACAGGCAAAGTGGCAAGCATTAATATGGATGCAATACTTAAAGCAACATCCCATTGTGTTAGACAGAAAAGGAAGTGCAAAAGAAGAAGGAAACCACTTTGGTTCTCAAATACAGTAGCAGAAAAGGTCAGAGCCAAAAGGCTGGCCTTCAGGAAATATAAGGGAACACAGCAGGATGAAGATAAGGAGGCATACCAAACTTCCCTAAGGGAAGCAGGGAAGGCAGTAAGGCAGGCAAAGGCCCAAACTGAGGAAACACTAGCACAGACAGTAAAAGAAGGTGACAAGACTTTCTATAGATACATTAGTGAAAGGAGAAAGTCCAGAGGGGTATTGCTAAGTTTAATGGAGAAAGGGAGCATGTGAGGAGGAGGACCCTGTAAAGGCATCTATCCTAAATAGATACTTTGCTCAGTATTTACTGAAGAGAAGGTAGGCAGGGCCCACAGCTCAGCATCATGGACACAGGGGAGGGAGGTGAGCACTACTCCTTCACAAAGAAAAGGTCCTACAAGAGCTTGCTAAGCTCAGGGTGGATAAAGCAATGGGACCTGATGGCATACATTCCAGGGTACTTAAGGAGCTAAAGGTGGAACTAGCAGAGCCATTAGCAGAACTGTTTAGTGAGTCTCTGAGCACAGAGAGGTCCCAGAAGACTGGAGAAGGGCTCATGTGATCCCGCTCCACAAGAGTGGTAGCAGGAGGAGGTGGGGAACTACAGACCAGTCAGTCTTACCTCAGTAGTGGGCAAGATTATGGAGGCACTCCTTAAGGAAAGGATAGTGCAACACCTGGAATCCATAGGGCACAGGATCCAAGACAGCATGGGTTTACAAAGGAAGGTCCTGTCAAACTAATCTCATAGATTTCTTTGACTGGGTAACCAGAGTGGTGGACCAAGGGGGAGCAGTTGATGTCGCCTACCTTGACTTCAGCAAAGCTTTTGACACTGTTCTACATAGAAGATTGATAAATAAGCTGGGTAGGCTCGGGGTGGGTCAGAAGTTGGTCAACTGGGTGGCAAACTGGTTGATGGGCAGAAAACAGAGAGTGGTGGTAAATGGTATACAGTCAGAAGAGATGCAAGTCACAAGTGGGGTACCTCTGGGATCAGTCCTGGGGCAGTCCTCTTCAACATCTTCATTAGTGACCTTGCAGATGGACTAGAGGGTAAAGCTTGTCTGTTTGCAGATGACACCAAGATCTGTAACAGAGTAGATGATCCAGATGGGTGGGCAGAATGAGAAGAGATCTGGATAAACTAGCAAAATGGTCAGAAAAGTGGCAACTAGATTTAATGCAAAGAAGTGCAAAATCATGCACATAGGGAAGAGAAACCCAAGCCACCTATAGGCTGGGAGGGAGTTGCTAGCAGTCACAAAGGAAGAAAGAGACTTGGACATCATCATCACTGATGACCTGAAATCATCCAAGCAGACCTCAAATCAGTAGGTAAGGCTAGGGGGGTGTTAGGGTGTATTAATAGGGATATCACAAGTCATAAGAGGGAGGTAATAATCCCTCTTTACAAGACACTGGTTAGGCCACATCTGGAGTACTGCGTGCAGTATTGGAGGCCACACCTTCACAAGGACATTAACCAAATTGAGGAAGTCCAGAGAAGGGAACCAAAATGGTGCAGGGACTGCATCAGAAGACATATGAGAACAGATTAACAAAGCTCAATATGTATACCCTAGAGCAAAGGAGGGAGAGAGGTGATATGATCGAGGCATTCAAACATCTTAAGGGCATTAACAAGGTGAAAGAGTCTAACATGTTTAAATATAAGAAAAATAGCAGGACAAGAGGACACAGCATGAGATTAGAGGGGGGCCGGTTAAGGGGGAATGTGAGGAAATTCTTTTTCACAGAAAAGGTGGTGGATGCATGGAATGGCTTACCACAAGAAGTGGTGGCTATGAATACAGTGCAGGGCTTCAAACAGGCATGGGATAGGCATAAGGGAGCAATACAAATGACTATGAATAGATAGGCCACTGACAGTGCAAAGGCCGATGACACATTCATAAGGTAGAAAAAGAAATGGGCAGACTGGATGGGCCTTGCTGTCCTTATCTGCTGTCAACTTCTATGTTTCTATGTTTCTAAACATGGTACATGGAGAACCATGACTGGGATGTCAACATACCCAGGTACACAGTCTACAGAAGGGACAGGGAGGGGAAAAGAGGAGGTGGAGTAGCTCTATAAATAAGGGAAGGGATCAAAGCTACAGAAATAAAAAGTAAAGGGGGAGGACAAGAGGCACTCTGGGGAAAATGGTCACCTTGGAGACAGGGAATGCATCACAATCTGCACAGGGGTTGTATACAGACCCCCATCTCAAGGGGAGGAAATGGACAAGAAAATGATAGAGGACATTCTCAAAATGGTTGAAAAAGGGGAGATACTGATGATGGGGGACCTGAATATGTCAAATGTTTACTGGATGACATGTACTGCAGCCACATCCAAGAGCAGGGTCATTCTTGATGCACTGCAGGGGACAGGCCTTAGACAGCTAGTGTTGGAACCCACTCGGGAAGGAGCAATACTAGACCTGGTACTCTCAAATGGAGAGAGGATCACAAATTTAGAAGTCAGTAGACATCTGGGAACAAGCGACTACTGCACAGTGTGCTTTCAATAAGCACAACCATGGAGATGAGCCATACAAAAACAAGCATACTGGACTTTAGAAGGGCTGACTTTGCAAATGGGTGAATACCTGAGGAATACACTAGCAAATGGCCAAAAAGGAGGGTGAAGAACAAAGGAGAAAAATCAAACTGCCATCATAGAGGCAAAAGCCTTTGTGTGAAACAGATAAAGAAAACAAAGCAGAGTAAAAAAACACTATGGTTCTCAAAAGAGGTGGCAGGGAAGGTTAAGGAGAAAAAGGCTGCATTTAAAAAGTATAAGGAATCACAGAAGGAGCACAACAGGGAACTGTATCAATTAAAGCAGAAAGAAGTGGGGAAGGCAGTCAGAACAGCAAAAGCCCAAACCGAGGAAAAAATAGCCAATTCAGTTAGGAAGGGGGATAAAACCTTTTATACGTACATTAGGGAGCATAGAAAGGTTAAGGGAGGAATAATGAAGATTAATAAGGGAGATGGGAGGTAGGCAGAGGGAGATAGTGAAAAGGCAGAGATACTGAATGAATACTTTTGCTCAGTATTCACAAAAGAAGATGAGGAGTTACCTAAACCAGACAATAGAATCACCCTGGCTAGGGGGGTTGACAGCAGTCCATTTACAGAAGAAAGAGTCCTGAAAGAACTCCTAAAACTCAAGGTGGACAAAGCAATGGGGCCTGACAGGATTCACCCCAGAATTCTAAAAGAACTAAGGGAGGACCTAGTGACACCACTGACCACACTTTTTAACAAATCATGGGAGGATGGGGTGGTACCTGAGGACTGGAGGAGGGCAGATGTGATTCCCCTTCACAAAAGTGGGAGCAAGGCAGAAGCAGGAACCTACAGACCTGTAAGTTTGACCTCAGTGGTAGGGAAAATGATGGAATCACTTCTGAAAGAAAGAATTGTTGAGTACTTAGAGGGCAGAGGGGCACAGGACCCAATGCAGCATGGATTCACAGCAGGAAGGTCATGTCAGACGAATCTAATAGATTTCTTTGACTGGGTGACCAAAGTAATAGACCAGGGAGGGGCTGTGGAAATGGCCTACCTAGACTTTAGCAAGGCATTTGACACAGTCCTGCACAAAAGATTAATAATCAAGTTAGCCAGCCTGGGAGTGGATCCCAGGGTGGTAGCCTGGTAGCAAACTGGCTGCAAAACAGGACACAGAAGGTAATAATGAATGGAACACATTCCGAAGAAAGGGGGGTCACTAGTGGAGTACCTCAGGGCTCGGTACTGGGTCCAGTCCTCTTTAACATCTTTATAGATGACATTGCAGAGGGTCTGGAGGGAAAGGTATGCCTCTTTGCATATGACGCAAAGATCTGTAACAGAGTTGATACACAAGAGAGGTAGAAAGGATGAGAAGGGACTTGGCAAGGTTGGAGGAATGGTCAGACATATGGCAACTTAGATTCAATGCAAAGAAGTGCAAAGTAATACACCTGGGAAACAAAAACCCAGGAGAAGAGTACACAATAGCAGGGAGGTACTAACAACAACAAAAATGGAAAGGGACCTGGGGGTAGTCATATCAGATAATCTAAAGGTTGGTAAGCAATGTGAGAAGTCAGTAAGAAGAGCCAGGGGGATACTGGGATGCATAGGAAGGGGCATCACAAGTAGAAAAAGGGAAGTGGTTATCCCTCTGTACAGACAGTTGGTGAGACCCCATCTGGAGTACTGTGTGCAGTTTTGGAGACTTCATCTATGCAAGGACATAGACAGGATGGAAGCAGTCCAGAGGAGGGCAACTAAAATGGTGCAGGGTCTGCATCAGAAACCATATGAAGAGAGACTGAGAGAGCTTAATATGTATACCCTTGATGAAAGGAGGGATGGGGGGACATGATAGAAATGTTCAAGTACCTGAAGGGAATCAACAAAGTCCAAGAGGATAGCATCTTTCAGAAAAAGAGATGTGTAAGAACAAGGGGGCACAATTTAAAGATAGAGAGGGACGGCTCAGGGGTAATGTGAGGAATTTTATTTTCACGGAGAGAGTGGTGGGTGCATGGAACTGCCTTCCTGGGGAGGTTGTTGGGTCTAAAACAGTGGGGGAATTCAAACATGCATGGGACATACATAAGGCAATTGTAGTGGGGGGTGGCAGGAAGTAGGCTGTTGGTTAGCTAGAATCTGCAGCTTATCCAGTAGGTAAGGAAATGGGCAGACTGGGTGGGCCAAGTGGTTCTTATCTGCCATTAAAGTCTATGTTTCTATGTTTCTACATTGGCTCTTCTCCAGTCCTCCAGAACCACACCTGTTTCCATTGAGTTATTGAACAAGACTGTCAGTGGGGCTGCAAGCACCTCTCTGAGTTCATTTAGAACCCTTGGGTATATCCTATCCAGTCTCATAACTTTTTCACCTTCAGAGCTGCAAGTGCCTTCTACACTCTTTCTCTAGCCCCCAGTTTTGATAGTCCCTAGTGGTCCTCCCCCTCCATCCACAGTGAAGGCTGAGCAAATCTACCTGTCCAGGATGCCTACTTTTTCTTGGTCCTCTTCTGAACAGTCTCCCCACTCTGCCCTCCTTCCCCTAACTTTTCTCATCTCTCTTATGTATTTAAAGTCTTATCCACCTTAGTGACCCCTTTAATGATTTATTCCTCTGTTTGTGCCCTTGCTCCCTTCACTGCCTTGCCTGCTATACTCTACTTCACTAGGTATAGGTCCCTGTCCTCCTTCCTCTGTGCTTCCTCTCACCTCCTGAATGCCACCCTTTTTCCTTACAACCTTTACTACTTCCTTAGAGAACCATAATAGTCTATTTTTTCCATCTACTTTTACTCACTTTCTTCATGCAGAGGTTAGTTGCTTTAGTTATACCCTCCTTTATTTTTGCCCACTGTGCCTCCACCCTTCCATGTCAATCACTTCCCCATTCAAGGCAGTTTCTAAGGCAGTCCACCATTTCTTTAAAATTTTCCCTCCTAAATTTGAGGAACCTCGCCTTTAAGTGATTAGCTTCTCTTCCTGTCTTAATGTTAAATTATACTGTACAATGATCACTGGTGCCCAGGGGATGGTCCACTGTGATGTGTGTAAACACTAAGTCCAGCACTGTCTTGCCTCTAGTGTGTTCTTTGTATAGCTGCCTGAGAAAAAACCCTTGTAGGGAGACAAGGATGGCCCTACTCATTGTGGAAGCTGCAGTTGGAAGGCTCCACACCACATTCAGCAGATTGAAGTAATCAACTAGTGGTACCTTCCCTTTACTCACCATTCTGATGATGGCTTCCACAAGTGCTGTATCCAACTCCTTTCCAAGTATGGAAGGCCTGTACACTATCCAGGTATAGTAAGTTGCACCAGAGCCTGTCTTCTGGGAGACCAACAGCACCTCCAGACCTTCCTTTTCCTCCTGGTGCCCCCATACCTCCCTGTCTGGATTCCCACCCTCACATATAAAACAACCCCTTCTCCCCTCTTCCATTCCCTGTCTTTCCTTAAGATACAGTAGCCCGGGAATATAGTACATAATCCCGACAACAACAATCTGAGAAACACTACACTGAGATCAACTGCCCGAAACACAGCAACCCAAGATACAGCAGCAAAAATCCTGAGACACACAAACCTGATACTAATAGCTAGACATGTGAAACACTTTCATTGACACCCTCCCACTGTCACTGTAAGCTCACAACAGGGGGCTCCACCACATGCACCCCCCCTTCATATTGTGGGGCTTTGCCCCCCACACACACCATATATATATATATATATACACACAATATATATACATCCTCCCCAACTGGCACACATTGAGGGGACACTCCATGTGAGTGATGGACAAAAATCCCTGTCACCCTCCCAACAACGCACATCATCACAGCTGTTGGTATTATGTTCTCGGGATAGTTACCATCGGGCACCTGACGTTGTTGGGATTCCATACTCGGGATACTGAGTGTCAGGATTTTGAGTGCCAGTATTTTGTGCACCACAGCTCTGTAATGACCACTAAATATAGGTCAGCCTTTGCCATGATGGCTGCCAGGTCTGGAATTTTGTTTTCCCTAATTTGTTTCCCTTAATATCATGTTTGAAGGTGTTACAGGCCCTGTAGAAATCAACAAAGACAGCTTCTGTGCCCAACCCTTTATTTATTGCTGTGTGAATGGTATTTATACCATTACCAATCACTGTTGATGTGTTATGATATTTTCTGAATCCAGATTGATTACCGCTTAAAATAGTATTATTTTGCAAATAAGTATTCAACAGCTTAACAACTAGTCTCTCCAGGACCTTTGACACAACCAGAAGCAAACAAATTGGCCTCCGATTTTCTTGTAATCCCCATCATACTCTTCTCTCTATACTAAAACCCTACATAACTGTCATGGAGGGAATGGCCACATCTATGTGTTTTTATAACATATAAACATATAATATACAGCATGCAGCATGATATACACAGTTCAGAAGAGTCACCAAGGTTTCTTACACTCAACACTTTACACAGGCCATCCGTTATCACACAGTTGCACTCTCCAGGCAGACTGAGATTTGAATGTCTGTCCTCCAGAGGGATACCAGCATCCAAAGTAAGGGGGTGCTCTGGCTGGGTGACATGTACTCATTCTCTATTAGATGGCATGACAACTGCAGAGCAAGTGCCATGAGGTTATTCCCTTGATCTCTTCACACTGTGCCCATCATCCAGGACTCACCTCATTCTGATTTGAGGGGGGAAAGTCTGAAATGGAAGCAGAGTCCCCCATTTCCCCTTGTAAGTTCCCCATTTCCCCTTTCTTCCAAGACTGCAATACAGCAGCATGTTTACAATGAATGTGATGGTCATTTCATTGATAAGCTTCTAGTGCACCCACTGGAGGAGGTGAAAAACCTGGTGAAAAAGTTTCTAGAAAAACCCAGAAAATTTCTCTCCACTCAGCAATGCAATACCCCATAGTGGGGTGGCAGGTTATCCTACAGTACTCAGGCTAGACAGCAGCCATTCTTTTATTAGATTGGGCAGATGGGCAGGTGGGAATTCCATCTAAAGGGAGAGAGCAAGAGGTGGAACTGGACCCATGCAGCATTATACTTATTTACTAGAATACCATTTTAGTAACGTTTACAAAACAGACAAGTCATATTTTTTTTTCTGGTTGTAAAATACTTAAAATATGTTTTGTTTGGTTTATTCGATTTATAGAAGTTGCACCTCCAAAGCTTGAAATGCATGTACAATAAATTAAAATTATAAAGCACAAATCATTGAAACAGGCATAAACAAGTCATTCCTAAAACTTCATCTCTAAATACAGTAACAATAAACTAAACATCATAATAAACAACAAAGTGTACCAAAACACTAAATGCTAGACATAGTAGGTCATTTTTAAATCATAGTACAGAATTAGAATTGTGAATTCCATCAGGAAAAGTGTTTCAGAGGGTCAGGTCACCACCACAAATGCCCGATCACCACCAGAATTCAGTCAGGATGGTGGCACCCAATACAATCCCTGCCACTGGATCTAAGATCCCTGGATGGCACATGGGAGACTTCTGAGGTACAGAGCCCCAGACAATTGAAGGCTTTATATGTTAGTAAAAGCACCCTGACATCAATTCACCACCAAACTGGCAGCCAGCCCGGAGCTCGTAGAGAGGGGGTGATTTGCATTGACTTCCAAAAAGAGGTCTGGAATCTTGCTGCAGCATTCTGAAACAACTGTAATTGACTAGCCCTTAAGCCTTTGTAGAGTGTACAGCAGTAGTCAGGATGAGAAAAAATGTGGGCATTACCTAGGGGACAAGATCAGAAGAATCAAGTAGGGAATGCAGCCTGGAGATATTTCAGATCATACATGCAGCCCTTGAATACAGAGCGCACCTGAGAAACAAATTTCAACTGACTGTCAAGAACCACATCCAAACTGTGAACTTCTTCTGCCACCTGAATTTTTACCTGCCTAAGGAAGTAAAAATCAGGCCACAACAGCTGCCTCTCATTTTCCATGACTGGCAACTCAGTTTTGGTGGTAATTAGAGCTAACCAACTGAATGCCATTCAAACCACGATTTCCTTCAAACACCTTTCTAATCATAGCACAGAAAATGAAGTTAGGCTCAAAGGAAACATACAGCTAGCTGCCATCTGCATAACAGTGAAACTCCATGCTGTATTGCCTAATGGTCCAGCTCAGCCATAGCATGCATACTGGTAACAACTTAGGTGAAAGCATAGAACCCAAGGGACTCATCAGTCCAGAGCAACCAGCAGTGACAGGCAAGACCTGAGAACCACCAACTGCTCTCTTCCACTAAATAATGGCAGTAACCATCAGAAAATGTCCCAGACAACCCTCCAAGCACCTCAAGACAGGCCAACAAACCTGCATGATCCACAGCATAAAATTCTGAGACTAGATCTTACAAGATCACAATACAGATCCCTCCATGATCCCTCATCAAGAAAAGATTGTTGCATATTCTGATGAAGGCTATCTCCATGCTGTGCTGGCTTCAAAAACCAGAATAAAATAGCTTAAAGATGTAATTTTCCTCCAGGTAAATGACAAGCTGGGTTGCAACCACCTTCTCAGCAACCTGTGCCAGAAAGGGAAGGTTGCAGACAGGATGATAACTGGCAGGTATATCAGGATCTAATCATGTATTTTTAAGCATGGGACTCACCACTACACTTTTCAGGGACATCAGAAACAGTCTCTGTGAATACATTGGAAGTAATACCCAACACACAGCTTTCAGGAGCTGGGTGGGTGCTGGGCCCACATGGTGCAATGCAAGCTCATGATCACCCTAAGAACCTCCTCCTCATTACATAGTGAAAACTCCTCTCATCAATTTACCTGGCAACTCCAGACCTCCTCTCTTTCCAAGCTGGCCAGTAATTGGGTAATAGAGAAAATCTGGTCCTGGAAGCTGACAACCTTAGCTTTCAAGAACTCATTTAGCCATCACATCTTTCAAAGGAAACCTTTCCTTGTGCCATAGACAGTCATGGTGTAATAAAATGTCTGCTACATGACAAAGTGCAAACTGACTGGTTCTTTTCAGCTCCAATTACAGAAACAAACAACTTCTTTGCTGCCCTGATGTACTACAACCTCTAGTGTGCCTCCATGGCAAGTTTGTCTGCAGATTCCACAGCTTTCCTCCACCTGTGCTACATAGTATGACCTGCAATATTCATATGCCAAATCTCAGATGAAAACTAAGAAGCAGTTCTGCAAAAGGTCAGTAGGCTTGAATGGTCTGATGCCAGAGAGTCCAGTGCTGCAGACAGTCCCCCATTATTGGCCTATTCTGCAGCATTGCACACTCTGGTAGAGATCTCAACCAGACTTGGTATCCAAAAGTCTAGAAATGCAATTGGATCCAGATCCAGATTAGAATGGTATTAGATCACTTCCGTATCCAAAGGTGGCTTCTTTAGTGCCCCAGCACTGAATTATATGGTGCAGTGGTCTTACCAAATGTCAGGTTCCACTGAGATGTTGTTTATTTCCAACCACACCATGAAGACAAGGTCAGGTGAACGCCCCCTAGAGTATGTGGCTAAGACAAGCTCTTGTCAAAGACCAAACTAAACTGTGAGTTGGAGGAATTTCTTAGCAAATATATCTGAGGGGACATCAATTCTAACACTGAAGTTCCCAAGGACATAGATCTTCAGGGCTCCAACACCCAGTCCAACAAACTCTCAGCAAACCTCTGCAGGAAAACCCCACCACTGCCTAGAAGGTGGTAAGACTACATATCAGAACAGCCAGACACTTGATGGAAATGCACTCAAATGACTCCATCTTCTCAATGGGAGAGACTACATAATTCAGGCTGGCTCTAATGCAGATGGCCATACCACCACACAGTGCCCCAGCCTTTGGCAATGTACCATGAGGAATCCAGAAGGAATCAGCTCTACCAAAACAGCTCCAGCTGTGTCATCTAGCAATCTTCATGATATACGTCAGATCAGCATGTGACCCAAAGATGACATCACTAATGATGTCATCCTTATTCACCACTGACTCAGTGTTGCAAAGCAATGCCTGGGCTGGGGAAGCCTGGTTGGTTAGCCTATTCACAGCTCCTGCTTTCCATATTGCCTAGGGATTGGGTCAAGGCATGAAATATTCCTGCTCATTCCCTTAACAGCTGGCAAGCCCCTAATGGCTCTACCACTTAATAGTTTTGACAATATCTAAATAAAATATACAGGATTTAACTATTTAGATATTTGCAGATATTTTGTACCTTATATTTTTGTAACATCACTGAGGCAAAAAATATTTATCTGTTTCATTCAATAAGGGGAGATAATCTCAATTACTGTCCTTAAAAAATAGCTATGATACTAAAAATTGTACCAAAAAAGGAAAAATGTGAAGCACTCCTCGCTCCCAAAGGTGCAACTGTATAATATTCATTATCAGAAAAAAACAAGGAACAGTGCAAACACCAAGCACATACAATTAACTATTTATTGGTGCCATGGAGAACAGCTAACCAAATACCCCTATGTATTGACTATTGCAAGTCTTCCTTAGGGGTCAGTTCCTGGTCATGAGTAAGAATGGGAGGGCCTGGCTGTGACCCAGTTTTGATTCCGATTCTGATTTGTTTCCAAAAGTTTCTGATTTACTCTGATGAATTTTAGACATATGTTTAGTATATTTGAGTATGAGAAATGCATCAGTATTATTCTTTTAAATCCCTCTGTTAAAAAAATAAATAAAATTCAACTTAAAAAAAAAATTGTGTCTGTATTTTCATGTTGTTTCCTTCACTGTATCAGGCATGCTTTTGGTGAGAGACAGGTAGCATGAGCAGGATATATGAGGGGGCCCCAGCCATCTCTCCCACCCTTTTGATTTGAGATTTATTTTTTTATTTGTGATTATTTTGCTTGTCAACTTGGTGTTATAACAGACATCATGGGCCCAAAGCATCCCATGCACTGCTGCCTGAAACCCTGATGTTACATAAATTAGTTTGCCATTTGATTTACTGTTATGGCAAACAACATAGGTCCTCTGCCCTGTCCATGTTCTTTCCTTCACCTCCTGTCTCATGTTAAAGGGGAACAGCCACCACCAAGGGCTCTCACACTCAAGAGTGGATCTGGTCCCAATGTGCAGTTTGTGTGCAAAAGCTTTTTGGTTGTTACTGTGTACTGTAATATAGAATAGATTGTATTATCAGATTAATTTTGTTTAGTTGGAGGCTGACATCTTCTGTTAGTACAAGTTCCAGAATCCCCTGCAGATTACATCAGAGCAGTAGGCAACAGTAAGAAGATTCAGTGGTCTGCAGTGTTACAGTATGTGTGCATGCTATAGTTTATATAAGCTCAGATCTTTTGCTTGCTGATCCTGCTGTTCTCCATGGGTGATGTACAGTCATACAGGACTGTACACAGCCAGTTGAGAAAAGCAGGACCGGCAAACAAAAGGTCAGAGCTTATAACTCTAACATGCACTATAGTCTACTGAATCTCCCACTACTGCCTACTCTTCTGATGTCAACTGCAGGGAATTCTGGATTTGTAGTAAAAGAAGATGTCAGCCTACAACTAAACAAAATTAATCTGATATAATCGTCTATACTACAGTAAATAGTAAGTAAACCAAAATGTCTCTGCCCACAAAGTGGACATTGAGGTCAGCCCCACACTTGTGTTTGGGGTCCTTTGTGCTGATTGTTCCCCTTTAAATTACAGCTTGCTTGCCTGCTGGTTGTTATGAAACCAGCATAAGGCCCTCTCCTGTGCACCCATTGCCTGATGTTATATGTTTAGAGAGGCTGAATTAATTAGAAAAAGGAAAATAAATGACAAAGTGTAAGTAAGGAAACTGTGGTTCTGCTTAATTTACTGCAAGCATGAGGTATGCAATTCACCAGATTGGCCAATTATTTTATCACTTGTGTTTTGTAACTTACTTTTTATCTGGTTGATATTGCACCCCCCCCCCACACACACACACACACACATGACCAGCATTGCAGTTTTTGGATATATCCTGTAAGATTCTACAACTAATAACTGCAGTAAACTATGGCTTATTTTATGGCAGCCAACTGCAGATACGGATCCAGTGAAATAACTTATCATTTTCTTTCCATGTGCCATGGCAAGCACATGAAGTTTAAAATATAAAGATTAAATCAGAAGTTTTGACTTCTAGGATATAGCCACAATTATTTGTGATGATCAGCAAGAGTGGCATAATCAGGCAGATAATCAGTATGTTACAGTGCCCATCTAATAATAAAATTGATAAATTCACGGCTTTACACATTGGCAAATCTTGACCCCAGTATATTAAACAGAAAAAACAGTTTACATTTTATATTCCAGTTTTATGTCAAAAGGTTAAATCAAATATTCTGTCAATGACTGAAGAGGTAAACAATCCCATAGAAGAGCAGATACCCATTTAGTCAGGGTATTCAGCAGTCATAGCTGAAAAAAAATCTAGTGGTTGTTTTTCACCACCCTATCAACAAAAACAACTGAAATGTGGTAGGCAAATTCCTGTTTCATTTTTTTTTCTAATTGTTGTCAAAATAAATTCCATAGAGGTGCAACTGCATGTTAAGATAATTACATGTAAAATATAGATGATTCATAGCCTCTTTGTGTTTTTAACTTGCTGAATAAACACATTAAACTCCACCTGGGTGCCCAAATTGAATGTGAAAACCACATACAGCAATACATTTAATATACACCAAACAAGAACATTTTTTTTACTTGATCTTTTTGTTATGGTTGCTGTCTTTTGTCCTCTAAATTAAAAAAAAATAATAATTAAATATCAACACCATCATCTTCAAATACCACAAAGGAAACTCCCTTATTATGAGACACTTGAAGCAGCTGTTTATCACCATTGCTTTCATGTTCTTGCCACTGTTCACTGAACTGGTAAGAGAATTTGTTGAGAACAACTTTTTGGAAGGTATCATGCCGTTCATTTCCAGGAGTAAGTCTTGTGTAGCTCTTAAAGACAACATTTCCAGCCATGTTAAATATACACTCACAGTCAATACTAGTGGGAGGGCAACTAATAAGCTTTATAGCAAAGGCAAATAATGCAGTCCACGTCTTTTTCTTTTCCAGCCGGTACTCAAAAGGGTCATCAGTAAGATTAATGAGTGGTTCTCTTAAATAGGCATCCATGATATCAGACAAAGAAGGAGACTCCACAACATCTACATCTCAATTATCAATTTCCATAAATTTTGACCAAAAAGTGTGAGATTCATCTTTGTGCCTTTCAGAATGATATGCATTTTTCAAAAGCTGTGAAAGAGGACTTTCTGCTTGACTACCCAAAGTTGTTGAAGTAGTACATGGTGGCACTAAGCTGAAATGTTTGCAGTCACCACCAATAAATGCTGCATCATCAGATTCAGCATCCATATCGCTTGTATTGTCAAATATGTTTTCCTTTTCCTGTGCAATTGCTGAAATCAGCAGGTCTTTGTATTCAAGATAAGCGTTACCAAGATCTGATGGAGGCAGATGTTGCAACATAAAGCGAGGGTCAAGAAGAGTCAAAAGAAGAACATTTTTGTCTTTTATGATATTGTTAAGTCTTTTGCAATTTTGGAATTGCTGTATCAATCTGTCACTAAGGGATACACCACATTTGTCTAATTTTTGTTCAAAACCTCAAAGCAGCCTCCTGAATTCCTTGTTCAATAAATTTATGATGAGAGTAACCTGGCTAAGAGTAGCATTCTCTTTGTTAATCTGTTGAGTTTCTTCCTCAAAGGGAGTCAAGGGCAATGTAAGATGCTACATAAAGCCCCACTGGAATGCATTCAGCACAACAGCATCTGCTACATTGTACTCTTTGGTATATTCATGGACTTCCGTCTTTTGTGTGAGAATTCTCTCACACATGTTAAAAGTTGAGTTCCATCTTGTCAGGAACATATTGTTTTAGTTGCTGTATGCAAGCTGGGTTTTTTTTCTGGAGGTCAGCCACAATACCACATGATTTTATAGAGTAACTAAATTGGCCACAGATTGTATTTGCCGCTCCCACTAATGTTACTATGCTGTTGCCAATGGAAAGGAAAGCTCATACTAACAGATTTAATGAGTGTGCAAAGCATAGAATGTGAGTAATACCACCACGTTTCAATGCACTAATAATATTGGAACCAAGTCTGAAACCACAAATTCAGTATTGAGTCCCAGGGGTCAAACCACTTAGAAATTCTGTCATGTATCTCTTCCAAAATATTGTCAGTGGTGTGATGGTTATGAAACATGCTAATGCAAAGAGATGCAATTCTTTGTCTTCATTCCAGTACACTGCTGCTTGTGGTAGTATTTGAAGATGATTGAGACACTCAATGTGCTGTGATGCACATATAATCAGTGGTTTGAGAACTCGTCCGCATGTCTGTGGCCAGGTGCACAGCACCACATTCAATGTCTTTAAGAGTCAATTTTATTTTACTGTGCATACATTCGTACGTTTAGGGAACAGCCACAGTTGCAACATATTTACGGCTTGGTATGTTGTAATGTGGAGCAAAATATTTTAAAAGGGCTCTAAAACTTTCAGTCTCCACCACAGAAAATGGTTGCAGGTCCTTGGCAATAAATTCAGCCTTTAACTGATTAATTTTTAATGTTACTTGATGTGATCTCCTATAGGCAGATTTTTGTTGAGGCATCACAGTAATGGTCTGTTGTTTAATTCATGCAAGGGGCAAAAATCATGGAATTGCTGTGGCAAAGCTATAGCTTGTCTAAATACTTTTGTCAGGGAAATCAAATATTTTTTTTTTCTGCTTTGTATCTCAGTCTCATCACCATCATTATTGTCTGTAGGACTATTTTTATCTCAGACATTTTCCCCTTGGTTAGAATTGTTGCCCAGCCGAATGGTTGGATGTTCTTTTTGCAAATGCCTTTTAGTGATGTTGTCCAGAATTGGCCCCTCACTTCCCCCTGCTAACTTCCCAATGACAAAAGGTGCAGACAGCAAAACATTCATTTTTAGGACTCATATGAAAATAGCTCCACAAAATTGAGGTGGAATGTTTTGTCATCATGCCAGGAACTGCAGCAGTTTTGGTGGCAAGTGCTTCTGACTCTGATTCATGCACACTGTGCTGTTACCAGAAGAGCTACTATGATCACTATTGATTTTTTTACCACTACTGGCTATGGCTAGTGGTGGTGCTTGCTGTATGTGTTTATTCTTTTGTGGTTCAGGAATCCAGGTAGCATCCACTACCTCATCAGTATCACATTCTGTTTCATCACCTTTGGAAGAGCATAACTGTGATACGTCATGATCTTGTGCATTTACAACCTCTTCATCAGAGGCACTGGTTACTGATGAAGGAGCTGGCTATACAGTAGTGGCATACCATGGATGGCCACATCTAGCCATACCAGACAGAGCTTTTTCCTTAATCATTTATTTTCTAGGTCTAACTGTTTGGACTACCTATTTTTGTGTTTTATCTGATTTTTTCTGGCAATGCCATCAATGGTGTCCCAGCACAAGGTCAACTCCCCCAGTGTGAACAGCAGCACAGTGACAGATTTCACCTGTCTGTGGTGAGTCGCTGTGCTGGTGCAAGGCAGACACCAGCAGTGCAGCTCCCGGTGCTGTGCCCCCTTCCCTGTCCAACTCCCACTTGGAGTTAGATATTTAGAGACCGGGGTGTGTGGGGATGGAGCCCCCCCACATGGTGGGTTAAGGGGTGCAGACCCACGATACATCACAGATGCATCCCCCGACAGTGTAATGCTGACACTCGGCATTGCAGCTGTCACTGTTGGCGATGTTGGCACTGCGAATATCACAACGCCATAGTAAAACTGCCATTAGTGCTGCATTACTTTGATAAGGGATTCACCAACATTATTTTCTTTTTCTGGTTGTGTTGCTTCGCTTTTATCAGTTGCATTAAATATAAATTGCAAATAAAATTGTTAATGCTCTAGTTAGGGACGAAGCCATAAAAGTAGGGAAATGTGACATTAGTGTTTTCAAAGCTAACACCTCAAACCCACCCTGCACACACCAACAGGCATCGGGACTTAGCCTTGGGATCATTAGCCCTAATGCTTACCTCATTCCATAAATAAATAAGCTGAGATGGGTACAGTATAGGAGAATGGGGTGAGTTTTAGGGCTGATGACCCCAAGGCACACCCCAACACCTGTTGATGTGTGCAGGGTAGGTGTGGGGTGTTAGCTTTGACAGCCCTAATGCCACATTTCCCTACTTTGTGGCTTTATTCCTAATTAGAACATTAATGCAGTTTTTTGCATTTATGTCCTTACTTTTTAAGATAGTATAATAGTATCATCATTTGCCTGTCAGAGTGCAGGGCCCTCTGGGTCCTGCACTCTCATCCCTCCATAGATGCGTATATGTATGTACAGTAGTTATGGAAACACAGGGCCCTCTGGGCTCTGAACTTCCATTTATAAGGCAACAGTGACCAAATTGTCAACATAGCTATCTTATTACTCCACCTCATGTACCCAGTACAGAAAATGCTCGAATCCATGCCAAAACATAATTTTACACAACTGCAATGCCATTCCATGCCACAGGTGCAAAAACACATTTTGTGCAGGATATGAAAAATAACAGCTCTGACATCCGTGAGGTAGGGCAATAAGAAGGCTCTGTTGAAAATTTGAGAGCAAATATTTAACATTTCCAAAGTTACAAGCGGGCATAGTGAAATTGCAATGAATGGTCATAACTTTTGCATTGGTTCTCATTTTGACCCCAGATTTTGAACATAGTGTTCTTATGACATCACCTCATAAAACCAATAGCTGAAAATTTTCAAGCCTATTAAAAAATGCCATTTCTCACTACAGGTGCATAAACATGTTTTGGAAAGGATGTGAAAAACGACAGCTGTACTGCTCATGAAGAAGTGTGAAATATTGGCTATATTGAAAATCTAAAGTCAAAATATTGAATATTACTGAAGTTACAGTATGTCCGTGCATAGAACATTTTCAACAAATGTGCATAACTTGGCCATTTTCAGAACTTTTCTCACCAAATTTTCAATGTGGCCTTTTTGCGACTCCACCTCACGATCACTGGTGGTGAAATTTCATTGTTGTCACAAAAGGGGATTTCATGCAGCAACTGCAAAATCAACTTCCAGGAACAAGTAGCTAAATGATAGTGCCATTGTTCATGAGGTGGGGTCCCAAAAAGGCCATGTTGAAAATTTGGTAAAATAAATCCTTAAAATGGCAAAGTTATAAACATAAGTTCAAAACATCACTGAAATACATTATATGGCACAAACCATAATTCCTCAGTTCACGGTTTGGCTTTGAAGAGTACAGACGTGTCTCAGTTTACAGAAGATGACAGCCTATGACCTCCAGGGGTAAGTATAGGGTAAGGGGGTGTGCGGTGGTGGATGCTCAGTGGGATGGTTGGGATGGACAAGGGAGCAGCTGGGACAATGAAGGACAGTTTTCTTTTTTTCAGATACAAAAAGATGTCAGGAGACTGTTTTCTTTTACAAGTACAAATAAAATATTTTGGGACACTGGGAATTGGCTCCCCAGTGTCCCACATTGCTGAGGGGGGCCTTTTAGGCCAACACGGGGATTGGGCCCCCAATGTCACCAATATAAATAAGAATTAGGAGACAGCAATTTGAGGGTGGGGGGTGCTAGTAGTCACCAAGGACAGTGAAAGGAGGGTTGGAGGTACCACTAGACTCCAGAGAACAGTGTTCTGAGGGTTGGGGTGCCACTAGACACTAGGGACAGCGATCAGAGGGTGGGGGATGCCACTAGACACCAGTGACAATGATCAGAGGGTGGGGGGTTCCACTAGACACCAGGGAGAGTGATCAGAGGATGGGGAGTACCAATAGACACCAGGGATAGTGATTGGAGGGTAGGGCAGTGCCACTAGACACCAGGGAAAAGGGTGACTCACAGCTGACACTGCAGCCAGTAGCATGACTTCAGCTGCAGCTGCAGAAGTCAAGAAATTCCCAATGTTCTTGTACAGCAAATGCTGGGGAAGCACTTCTCTCACTAAGCTGGGCACCTGGGATCTTGGGTGCCCATCAAACATATTAGTGGGTGTAATATTAAAAAAAACAGACATCAGAATCTAGCTAAACAGGTCCTGTTTAGCTAGGTTCTGATGTTTGTTTTTAAAAATGGCTGAATTTTTACCTATTGTCCACTGTTGTTAATTCGTTGAAATGCTCCACAATATGGCAATTGGCACAGCACAAAAAAATGTTTGGAGCCATGCCAAACAAGTTGCGTAAAAGCAAAACAAGCATTTCTGGTATAAAAAAAAAATCCTACTGTGCATGTGCCTGCCAGAAAACATTATCTCAAAACCCCTACTGTGCATGTGCAAATCATAAAATACTAAGATTTAAAGTCTTATAACTCCAGAACCCTCTGATATTTTTTCACAAGACCTGTCAAAGGTACTGCCTTGGGACATGACACATGTCTCTGCAAGTTTGGGGCCAAAATTCCATTCCATGTAGGCTGTAGGTGAGAGCAAAAAAAAAAAAAATAAACTAAACAATGTTAAATATAGGAAACAAACTTGTTTTTTTTTTAAACGATGCATGCAGATCTCAGAAACTACACACGCTGTTGACACAAAAATTCCCACACAAGATTTTGCCTCCTAGACAGCACATAAAAAAATTTCAGCTCATTCTGTCAAAGAGAGCCAAATATATTAATGTGCAAAATTTGAAGTTTAACATTCAACAGGGTACTCAACCCTAACTATAGGGCCACTATCACACCCCTACAATATCTGTAGCAGTGGATTTCCATTATTTTCCTGAATTTCTTTTTGGGGAATACTTTTATTTTTACGTGTGTCAATTTCAGGCATACTGCTGGTGTTGGGCACATGTTCCATAACAGATTCTGATTCTGAATCCATTTTTATATGTCCAGCATACAGTAATTAGTAGTATTAGTTTGGATCCAGAAATGGGGAACACAGAGTCTGAAAAGTTACACACCCTTCAAAATCTGTACAACACTATGCCTAGTAGTAGTTCAGGCACAGAAATTGACAACACAAAGTCTAAGATGTGACACCCTTCTTCAAACTCTTCATGGCTCTACGACCTAGTAGCAGTTCAACTTTAGGCAGAGATAGGGAACACAGTCTGCAATATGACACCCCCTTCTCAAAATACATGAGGCAGTATGACCTAGTAGTAGTTCAGTTATGGGGATGGGGAACAAAGAGTCTGAGACGTGATACCCTCCTTTAAAATATGTATGGCACTATGACCTAGTAGTAGTTCAGGCACAGACATGGGCAACACAAAGTCTAAGATGTGACACCCTCCTTCAAAATCTGTATGGCACTATAACCTAATAGTAGTTACTTCAGGCACAAAAATAGGAAGCATAGAGCCTGAGACGTCACACTCTTCCTCCAAAATCTGTATGGCACTATGCCCTAGTAGTAGTTCATCCACAAAGATGGGGAACACAGAGTCTGACCCATTGCACCACACCTCTCAAAATGAGTAAAGCACTATGACCTAGTAGTGGTTCAGGTGTAGAAATGGAGAACACAGAGTCTGAGATGTCACACCCACTCAGTGTGGCTCAGATGGTAGCACATTCGCCTCTGGATCAGAAGGTCATGGTTTCTCTTCCCACACTGGGACTGGGCTTTCACCTAAAAATCGCTGGCATCTGAGTGCAGTATTAGGGGGGTGCTGCACTGCTGAGGTGTGCCATCCATCAGATGAGACGTTATACCGAGATCCCTTCTTCCCATCCTGGTGTTGTCCTGGTGGGTGTCCAGGTGGAAGCAAAAGAACCCAGGGCACCCTTCACAAAGAGTAGGGGACATTCCCAGTGTCCTGGAAAACATTCCCCTTCCCATAAACTGGTTCATGCAATTATCAAGGCTGTGTGTGGGTGATGATGTGTGATATGGCCGCCACTACACATTCAGTCACTTCACTACCAGTCTAGCACTGCTGGTAAAGTGCTTTGGGATACACTGTTTATGAAAAGTGCTATATAAATGCTGATTCTTCTTCTTTCTTCTTGTTCTTCTCTCAAAAGAAGTGAGGCACTACTTATCTATGACCTAGGCAGATGTTCAGGTACAGAAATGGGGAATAAGGAGTCAGAGATGTCACACCCACTCTCAAAATGCCAGACATATCTCATATCATTCTTCAATTGGGTAACCGCCAAATTGAGTAACCGCCTAATTAGATGTAGGGCACCCAAGGGACCTGCTTTATTTTGACTTCAGTAAAGCCTTTTACTCTGTTCCACACAAGCATCAGCTAGCTAAACTCAAAGACACTGGTATTTCAGCCAGTTTATCAAATGGATAAAAGCGTGGCTCCAAGGTAGAAGCCAAAGGGTTGCAATCAATGGAGTGGGTTCAAGGAAGGGAGATGTTTTAAGTGGGGTTCCCCAGGGTTCTGTCTCTGGTCCTGTACTTTTCAACATCTTCATTAGTGAGATAGGTAAGGACATAAATAGCATTTAGTGCTGTTTGCTGATGATGCTAAATTGGGAGGAAGGGTGGATACCACAGAATCCATCAGCAAACTTCAAGCTGGCCTAGGAAAACTTGCGGCATGGTCCAACCAATGGCAACTCAGCTTTAATGCAAAGAAACGTAAAGTAATGCATTTAGGCAAAAACAGCCCTTGAACAGACTATTGGGTGAAAAGGATGCAACTTAATACCTCATTAAAGGAAAGGGGACTAGGAGTGTTAATTCATGCATCCATTAAGACAACCAATCAGTGCAACTCTGCATGTAGCAAGGCCAACAGAATGTTGGGGTGCATCAGCAGAAGCTTTGACAGCAGGAGCAGAAATATTATACTGCTTCTTTACAGATCCCTGGTGAGACCTCAGTTGGAGTACTGTATCTAGATTTGGAGCCCACACCTAAAAGAGGATATCAACAGACTGGAGATGGTCCAGAGAAGAGCAACAAAGATGATAACAGGACTAAATGACCTGCCATGCAAGGATGCCTGAAAGAGCTGAAGTTATTCTCGCTGGAGGCCAGATAAGAGCAGGGGAAGTGATCGAGACATTTAAGTACCTGAAAGGCATCAACAAAGTGCCATACTCAGAACTGTTTAACAAGGCGTTCCTTGTATAGCAGGTCATTTAGTCCTTTTATCATCTTTGTTGCCCTTCTCTGGACTATCTCCAGTCTGTTGATGTCCTTCTTTAGGCGCCATCATTTTCTCCCATCCCATCTCTTCCATCCTTTAGACTAAACTCCAAGCCACCCACAACAGCATAGCATGTTTCGTCACTGGTCTCCCCTGGCACACACATCACTGCGCTCTCTACTCCACACTCAGCTGGCCCACTCTAGAGAGGAGGTTCCAGCTCAAGATGCTTTTCTTCCTACATAAGGTTTCCCTCAATACTCTCTCTCCTAACATCAGCTCCCTATTCCCACTCGCATTCCCTGAATGGGCTTTTAGGGGTTCCATATGTCTTGTCTTCAAAACCCCTTTCTACAGGACTAACCAGGCACAGAACTTTATCACCAACATGGGCATGAAGCTGTACTACAATCTGCCTCATGAAATCCAGTCCTGTAAATCATTGTATTCTTTTAACACCACCCTCAAAGATCACCTCCTCAAGTCTGCTACCTGCTACTGTCCATGGCCCACTCATTAATATCAGTGGTCCAATTACATACCTATTCCTGCCCCCTTCCCTTCCCCTAAAGCACTTACATAGATGGCTCCATTCACGTACAATCCTCTTATCTGCTCTCCCCTTTACTCTCTCAAGCCAAACACTGCATTTTCGAATTACCCCAATCTCTCCTGGTAGCTCTATTTTTCCCTCGCCGCTTTCCATCTGCCCAGCCCTGGCATCCATTTTGCCTTCCCTATCAACGTATCACCCCATTTCTCCACAGTATTTTGATGTTCTCCATTTGCTCAGTGGGAAGGTTGGGATGGACAAGGGAGCAGCTGGGACAATGAAGGACAGTTTTCTTTTTTTCAGATACAAAAAGATGTCAGGAGACTGTCTTCTTTTACAAGTACAAATAAAATATTCAGGTGTCCTTGCATGGCAGGTCATTTAGTCCTGTTATCATCTTTGTTGCTCTTCTCTGGACTATCTCCAGTCTGTTGATATCCTCTTTTAGGTGTGGGCTCCAAATCTAGATACAGTACTCTGATTGATTGATCTAATTGATTCTTCTTTTTTTTGTACCTATTCATTTTGTGTTTCACCTGTATTTAGTATGTCCATAGTTTATACCTGTTAGCTGCATCCAATTGTTGTAGCTCTGAAACTACATTTGTATGTCACTGTAAATCATATAACTGTTTAAATGATGTTCACACTTTGTACCTTTATTGGCCTCTTTAATTTTTTCTCTATTGTATTTGCTATGATTTTGTTTACTTCCAACACTGAACGTTTGTGAAAATGGGCATTTTTGCTCACATACCTTTCCAGTATATAAATAAAATTGATTGATTGATTGATTAATTGACTGAGGTCTCACAACTCTAATACTAGAGGGCACAACTGGAAATTCAAAGGGTGGAGGTTTAGATATGATTTCAGGAAGTTCTTTCTTCCGAGATGGTGGTGGCACCTTGGAATAGTTTACCCACTTAGGTGGTGGAGACCAAAACAAGCACCTCTTTCAAACTTGGTTGGAACAGGGCATACATGAAACACAGGGTCAAGGGTGGGGACTCATCTTGAGTAAGAGTTCAGTGCTAGCCAGCATGGCCCAACAGGTGTCCATGCAAACAAATGGGCAGACTACATAGACATTTGGTCTCCTTCTGCCATCAAATTTCTATGTTTCTAACAGGATTAAAAAACCAAAAATATATTTTTCATTTTTTTCACCCCCTGACCTGACCTCTTCACTCACATTGACAGAACAATTCATGGTGAATGAATAATTTATTATTTTAGACTAGTTTGCTTTATTTGTTCATGCTCTGTGCTCACTGCTGCTGTTCCATTCCGGTCTCCTCCCCACCCTCTTGCTGTGCTCACTGCAGCTATTGTTCCATTCCAGTCTTCTCCCCAACCCCTTGCTGTACTTAGCTACTGTTCCATTCTGGTCTCCTTCTAATCCCAGCCTTCTGACTTGTCCTCTGATCACCTCCTCACTGTGCTTGGCATGTGCCATGGTATAGTCTGAGAAAACAGCATGCTGGCAAGCTCCTACATCAGTGCAGTGTGGTCATTGTCAGGGGATATCAATGTGGTAGTGGCAGTAAACTTACTGACTGCCACTACCATACTGATGTCTCTGGACAACGATTCAACTCCCCTTCTGTAGCAGACTGCCAGCATGCTATTTCCTTGTCACCCTGTGCCAGCTCTTGCTCCAGAAACTGTACTGTACTTCTGAACCAAACTGACTCTACAACTTGAGTTGAGCCATGAGAAGCTTGGTATTCTTGAGTCGAATCGAGTCAACCAGGTTCAAGGGGAGTTTGGGAAGTGCTGCAGAACTGGTTCGCCCACCACTAGTCATGAGCAAACCATTTTTATAATACAATCAGTTAACACATATTGTCCATGCTCACAAGAAAACATGCAAGTGAATGAAACTATGAAGATGATTAAAAAAGGAGAGAGGATCCACTCCATGAGTTGGAACAATACATTGACCCATATCAATAGGGAGAGAGAGAGAGAGAGAGGACATGATAGAAATGTTCAAGTACCTCAATGGAATCAACAAAGTCCAAGAGGGTAGCACCTTTCAGAAAAAGAGATGTGCAAGAACAAGGGGGCACAATTTGAAGATAGAGGGGGATGGCTCAGAGGTAATGTGAGGAAGCATTTTTTCACGGAGAGGGCTGTGGATGCATGGAACAGCCTCCTTGAGGAGATTGTGAAGTCAAGAACAGTGGGGGAATTCAAGAATGCATGGGACAGACATAACGCAGTCCTAGTGGGGGGTAGGACGAAGTAAGCTGTTGGTTAACTAGGATCTGCAGCTTATCTATTAGGTAGGAAAATGGGCAGACAAGGTGGGCCAAGTGGTCGTTATCTGCCATCAAATTCTATGTTTCTACATTTCTATATCGACAATGTAATTCACTATACATATAAATGTCTCAATTACTCAATAACAAAAATATGAAAGAAAGATACAGTATAAAGCAGGCACAGAGTTTTTAATGCAGGCGCTTAAAATGATGTTCAAATTATATTATGACTAGTGTTGTGCAAAACTTGAAAAGTTCACCCGGCAAAACATTTTGCTTAATTTGGGCATTTCTCAAACTATTTCACTGGGCAAAAAGTGAAATTTCACTCACAGAGTGAGTGAAATTTTTATGCCCTTAAGCTGGTGAATTTCATCATGCTCAGGTGTAATTTCTACTCACCTGTGGGCAAAAGTTACTGAAATAAAAGCTTCCCTGAGTCCCTGGACCCTAGCTAGTGGCCTCCCCTTGCCACTCACCAGCCCAAATTTCAAAATAAAAATAAATTCTCCCTGGTGTCTAGTGGTCCCCCACGGCCAATCACTGGCCCAAAGAGAATAAAGCAAGCCCCCCCCAGTTAACTCATTATTTTCCCTGGACCCCCAATTCTACAAAAAAAATATAATCCCCACTCCCTGGTATCTATTGGACCCTCCACTCCCCGCCGTGTCATCTGACAGTGCCCCAGCCCTCCTAGTACCCTCCTCAATCAGGACCACGGCACTGCCCTCCACTCACCTTCACAGCCAGCAGCCCGACTGAGCACTTCCAGTGAATGGTGCAGTGCTTGTGCCAAGCATGCACTCATTCACTGAAGCACTCATTTGGGCTGCCAGCCATGGAGGTGAGTGGAGGGCTGTGCTGGTGGTGCTGATCGGGTACTGGGGGGAGTGGGTGGTGCTATCTGATGACAGGATGGAGGTCCACCAAACACCAGGGAGTGGGGATTGGATTTTTGTTTTAGGATTGGGGATCCAGAGAAAATAAAGAGTTAACTGGGGGGGGGGCGTGCTTTATTCACTTTGGGCCAGTGATCAGCCGTGGGGAGAGGGGACCACTAGACACCAGGAAAATTAATTTTTATTTTGAAATTTGGGCTGGTGAGCAGCTGGGGGAAAGGGGGACCAATAGGCACCAGCATTTGTGGAGGGCAAAATTTCACCGCAGTTTCGCAAAAACATTTGCGCAGTGAAATTTGTCAATTTTGCCACAACTTCACTGGTGAAATGTTATTTTGCTGCATCTCTAATTATGACCAGCAGCCATCCAAAATAATAACCACAGGGGAACCACACTAAATTATTTAACAATAAACTGACCCATACTATATCAACAATATAGTTAACTATACATATTGATGTCTCAATCAGTAAAAAACAAAAATATATGAAAGCATGATATGGTGTAAGGTAGACGCTGAGTGGTTAACACAGGCACTTATAAGAAGTTCAGATTATATTATGATCAGCAGCATTCAAAATAATAACCACAGGGGACACACACTGAATTTTTTAATGACATTGTCCCCATTCATGGAGTATGAAAATCCATAGAGTTCAATTATGCAAGATAATGTTAGGATCACTAGGCTATTTAGTAGTATAATCCAACTATTACAGAGATTTTTGGCAAAAGTAAAACTAGTTGGGGGGGAAGGGGAAAGAAATCACTGGGCATAAATATTACATGCAACAATGATATAACAAAAACAAAATTATTGCACTATCAGGTCCTAAAGGAAAGGTTTATAATCAAGTTGGTCATACAGGCCATCAGGAGTCAGGGCATTAAGTTTAAAGATCCATCTCGTCTCACACTGAAGTAAAACTTGTTTGCTATCTCCTCCTCATAGCAATAGGGCAACAAATTCCAAAGCTCAAAACCTGAAACCTACAGTGTTAGAACTGTGAACTTCCACGAAGTGCAGACCAATTGCATTAGTACAATTAAAATTTATGATAGCACAAACAATTTCTTGAATTCTGCACATCAGGGGTCTCACGGTTCTGCCAATATAGATGTAATTACAAGGGCACCAACACACATAAATGCAAAAAGAAATCTGACAATCCACATATGATATTCAATTTATATTTAACTTTTGTAGTTGGATGTGTAAAATCATGCCCTATATCAGTGAATGCACAGGTATTGTAATGGCGGCATTTATTAAAACCTGTTCTGTTACTCGTGTTGTTTTTGCGCTGGGATAAACTGACAGCTGTTAACATGATTCCCTATATTTTTCTTTTCCTGAATGATATTTGAGGTTCTGATCTCACTAGCTGTCTCAATGAGTCATCTGCTGTAAGGATTGACTATCTATTTTAAATAATTTCTCTCAGTTCTGCAGCCATAGAATGGAAATCAGTTACAAAAGTAATAAGTTCTGTGAATATGTCTTCATTTTTATTTTTGCCTGTGTTAGCAATCAATTGTGATCTTACCTCAGTTTTAACTTTTTTTCACGGCCTGGTCACACAAGTCATAATTGTACCCCCTCTCTTTGAGATGTAAAATAAGTTTGTTAGCTTCAATGTCAAATAGGGTATCGGAGGTACAATTACATTTCAATTATGACTCAGTCTTAATAATTCCCCATATGTTATACTAGACACTAGGGAATAAAGATGTGAACTATCCATCCAAAGCAAAGCCATGGTTTTCCAATAGGGGGCACCTTAATCTAATTTTTGTTCAATTGCGTAAAGTGTGACATCTCAAAAATCAATTTTGTCAGGACTAGCTTGATAAGAACACGCAAGTTCCATTCATTTTTATTCAGCAATGATGAGCTCAGTAACTAAATCAAAGCCCCCACCCCAGACACAAATTATAATCTATATATAACAATACCACTTGACAAAGTGTTTGAGATGGGAGTTTGAGTCAGAGAAGACCACCCCATGTTCCCAATGAGACATGAACAAATTTGCATAGGATGGCACTGAGGCCACCCCCATCACTGTGTCCTGACACTGTAAATAGAATTTTCCAGTAACAGTAAAATATTTATGGTATAGGACATACTCCAGTAAGTCCAAAATAAACTGCCTCAGCATAGAGTCAAAACTTGATTCCCTTGATAAATAAAACATATAGGCAGAATGCCCAGAGAGTCTTTTATGAATATATAAAGGGAAGCTATATCAATGGTGATCTGACAATATTACGGAAACCACTCCATTCCCTCCAGCTTTTTCAAAACATCGGTAGTATCCCTGAGATAAGTGTGTGTGTTTTCTAACCACTTGCTTAAGAAAAAAGTCCACAAACCTAGAGGGACCCTCAGTGAGCGACCCTATGCCAGAGACTATTGGTTGCCCAGGATGGTCTACCATTGATTTGTGGATCTTAGGGAAGGCATAGAATGTTGGGGAAATCAGAAAATCTTGTTTCAAAAACTTGAATTCTGTCTCAGTCATCCAAAATCTATCAAGCATTACTTGGACCAAACATTAATATTTTATAACAGTGTTCGTCCATCAACTGTCTTTCCACTTCTCTGACATACTTGGGGGGTGTCCATCATAACCACAGCACCACTCTTTTCCACTGGCTTAATTATAATACTTTGCATCTGTGTAGTGTCTTTCAAGGCTGACCGCTCAGCAGGGGATCTATTGTGCCATGGTGCCCCCCCACCCACTGATTCCCTAAGTTTAGCAATATCATCCTTAACAAGCTATATAAACACCTTCACAGTATTATGTCTGGGTGTTGGTGGTCATAGAACACTTTTCTTTACTAACGGTGTCAGAGTTTTTAGGGGTAAGTCATAACCCAAATATTCCATGTGAAATCCATACATAATGCTAATTAAAAAAAATATTTCCTCACATTCCCCACTATAATTAGAATACCTGGATGTGGCCTCCCCTATCCAATCCAAGTCCACATCATTCACATTCTGTTCTGCAGCAAAAGCAACATTTAAATCATTAATGCGGTAAAACATGGTTGCAATGTTAGGCAGTAATTCACCCTGTTCTGTGAAATATACTTTGAAATCTGTTTTCCTCAACTGTTTAAATAGGTCCATGTTAATCTTTTTTTTTTGTTGCTGTTAATTATTTTTTTTTTAAATTAATATTCTTTTCCACGCTTCCAAGGACCAAACCCAATTAGATGAGCCTTATGCCCAGCCCTGTCACCCACACTTCGTGGACTTATCCAAGCTGAATATACACTCTAACTTACCCCACTCAGTAGAATTGTGAGAGAGAGCTGAACTACCTATCATATGCCAGTATGCAGCCCTGGGATTCTTCCATCACGAGGTTACACCCTGGCTTGCCCCACAGGGTGGGGCATTCGGGAGGTGGCTCATCCTCATGTAGGACTCTGGGATTCATCTCCAGTGTTGCCATGGGCAGTGGTGTGAGACCTGCGGTATAAGGCAGGCCACATCTTGCTCAGCCCATTTTCCGCATTTTTGGCCCTGGAAGGCAAGAAGTGCAATGAAGTCAAGGGCGCATATGCCAACATCTGTCCCACCTCCAGTAACAATGTAGGTGCTGGTAGCTGCTCCTCCTGGCCACTGCCAGAGGTTTGTTGTGCACCAGACACTCAACCGCCCCCCCCTTCCTCCAGAGAAGGAGAGCAGTCCCTGGGATGCTCGATCCTTCTCCCCCAGCCAGCCCTTTGAATCTCTGGTTAATTCCCAAACCCAGAATGTTGGTGTCACAGGCAGAAACCCTGACTGCTGTACCAACATGCTGCCCCCTAGATCCACATCAATCTTAAAAAAGTCTGGTTCACTAGAGGGGACAAAAGTCAAATTTTTTGCCAATACTTTAATCTGAGTCTCAGTTAAAACAGCTGAGGATAAATTAATCACCTACAGAGATAATGCTGAATGTGGAATATCCTCTTAGATATTGCACCCACTCCACCATTTTCTTTTGCCCCTCCTATTCCTCCTCCTCTTCCACCTTTTTTGGCTTGATATTGGTGTTTCTATTGTCTGTCTGTGTGTTGCTGGGCTGCTCTTGTACAGGAGGCACTGTTGTGTCTAAAAAAAACTACTTGTTTCTGCTGTTGTACAGTAGACTTGCCACAGGGATGATTTCTCTTGGCAGATTGTGGTCGACGACTCCTTGATCTGCCACGACTACAGCAACATAATCTCCCTTTCCATTCCCATCCAAAAAACCCTCCCTTCTCATAATCCCACTGACCCCTTTCAAACTTGTTCCTTTTACAGGCCTCTACCTCTGCTTCCAATTTACAAACTGGCTTTTGCAAGGTCCAATCAAATTGTTGGAATTCAACAGTATTTTTTATATTTCAAAGGGTCAGTCTGTGCTGTTTTATCTCTGTAGTCACTTTTGTGTAATTGCGAGTATCTTGTTCAATTAAAATTTTCACTAGTTCATCTGAACAGTGCTCTAATGCAATTTCCAAATAATCTTTTAAATCTCCATCAACTTACCTAGCTGAAGTTGCTTTAAACACTCTAAGACCTCTTGATTCTTGTTTGGATTCACAATATTGTTACAGCATAATTTTGTAAAACCAGATATTCTTGCAAGCTGAGTTTCTGTAAATGAATAAAAATCATTTACCTCTGGACTCCTTTACCTCTGGACTCAGTGCTAGAATGTCAGAATGTAAACTGAATAGCCAGTTTTAGCTCTCCCTGCCGACTTGCACTTTTCTCAGCTTTTCTGAAACAGAACACACCTTCATCCAATTCATTACTTGTGTTTTGCTGAGTTTCCTCTTCTGAATCCAATTTCTGGGCTCTTTACATGGCCATCTGCCAAAGTAATTCAGGGTAGCTATGCTTGGAAAAGACTGGAGAATCTCAGGTGAAATACTATGCTGTGGCCATGAAGTAACTGCTGGGTGCTCCACAGCAGGGAAATAGTACTGAAAAAGAAAAAAAATTGAAGCACTCCTGACTTCTAAAGGCAAAACTGTAAAATATACAATAGCAGAAAGAAACAAGGAAGCAGTGCACATGCCAAGCACATATAATTAACTATTTATTTATGCCATGGAGACCAGCTGACCAAGTACCTCTACGTATCGACTCTTGTGAGTTTTCCTCACAGGGAGGTTCCTGGTCATGAGCATATAATTTTAATAATACTATTAACACGTATTGTCCATCCTCACAAGAAAACGTGCAAGTGAATAAAGCAATCAAGATGATTGAAAAAAGGGGGGAGGATCCAATCCATGAGTGGGAACAAAACATTGACCCATACTATATTAACACTATAGTTAACCACACATATTGATGTCTCAATCAGTCAAAAACAAAAAAAAATATGAAAGAATGATAAGGTGTAAGGTAGGTACAGAGTGGTTAATATAGGCACTTATAAGTCCAGAAGTTCAAATTATATTACAGCCAGCAGTCATGCAAAATAATAACCACAGGGGACCCACACTAAATTATTTAATGACATTGTCCCCATTCATGGAGTATGAAAATCCATAGAGTTAAATTATGCAAGAGAATGGCAGGCTTACTATGCTATTTAGTACTATAATCAAAGTAGTGCATAGATTTTCAGCAACTGTGGAAGGGGTCAAAAAGACTATGGCCCAGATATTCAGACTGCACCTGGCAGGGGTGCAGTGCAACTGGGATGCGCTGGGGGCCAGGACCAGGACCAGGTGATATTCAACGGTGATGCGCCATGGCACGGCACTGCTGAATATGGCAAGGTTAGCCACAACTGGACCTGGCACAGTGGCACTGTGCCAGTGCAAGCCACACATAGGGAGCACAGGGATGCACCAGTGCAAGTGCAGTTGCGCTAGGTGCATTACCCATGATATTCAACAGGGCGCATGCAAATGAGGCCATAAGATATGCAAGGCACAAATGGGGCCATTTGCATGTCATTATAGCCCCATTTGAATGCCTTGCACAGGGCCGGCCGGTTACTTGTGCCTGGCACCCTACACAGCATGACGTGTGTTGTGGGGATCCCAGGGCATGTCCTGCCCCATAGCCACGATCACGCGCTACAAGGTACAACTGATAGCCCTGGTAGCCTAGTGGCCCCCCTGCCCACCCGATCCCCCGATAACTGTTATGTGAGACTGTCCCTGGTAGTCTAGTGGCCTCCTCTCCCCTCTGTCCCCGATCACCCGCAATATTACCATTACCCATGTCCCTGGTAGTCTAGTGGTTCTACCCCCGCCCGGTGCCACAATTGTGATACAGCGCCATATCATCTATCCCTGGTGATCCAGTGGCACCCCCAGCTCCCTCCCATCTACACAGCACCCTTGCCCACCCACTCCCCCATCATTGGCAGGCATCTGCAGCCAAAACCGCACTGCCCAGCCACCCGCCGAATAACAGTTACAGTATGGGCTGTAAGCCCATTGGTCCATTTGAATATATGGGCCTATGTTGAAAATCTAGTGTCAGAAATTTCAAAAAACTATGAAATTATGAAGAAATGCTGAATTTTTCAATGTTTACTCGTAACTTAGTAATTTTTGCAGATTTTGTCCCCTTGTTTTCAACATAGCCCTCTTGTTACCCCACCTCATGAACATTACAGGTATGATTTTTTTAAAATCCCCTCTGAAACGTGTTTTTACAGTTGCTCCACAAAATCACCTTTCTGATAGGATTTAAAAAAATTCCACATGTCTTGAGCATAAGGGGTGCTATAAAAAAACTATGTTGAAATTCTGGGGTAAAAAAACAATGAAGTTATGAAGAAACCTTGAAGTTTTCCAACATTCACTAGTAACTTTGTTTAACTTTTTTTTTCTTTTAAGCACATTTTGGCCACAAATTTTCAACATAGCCCTTGGATTATGATGCCACCTCATGATCATAACCAGTGTAATTTTTCAAATTACCTCTGAAACATGTTTATGCAGTCACTCCTCAAATTCAGCTTTCTGATGAGATGTGAGAAATGTTACCTGTCTTGAGCATAACATCAGGTTATAAAAAGACTATTGAAAATTTGGGGTCAAAATGTTAAAAAAGAATGGAGTTATTCAGAATCATTAGTCTTTTCCAATGTTTACTGATAACTTTGTTATTTTTGCAGATGATGGCCTCAAATGATATAGCCTAGACCCTGTGTTACCCCATCTCATGAACATGATAGGTGTCATTTTTCAAATCCCCTCTGAAACACGTTTATGCAGTTGCTCCACAAAAGCACTCTTTGGATGGGACTGAAACAATTATTCCTGTCTTGATCATAATGTGAGGTCATAAAAAGACCATTTGGAAATTTTGGTTGTAAATGTCAAAAAACAACAAAGTTGTGAAGAAACAGTGGGTTCAATTTTCAAAACCCTGAGACTGACACATGGTGCTTACACCAAAAAGAATTGGTGCAAGGGTCTCCCTGCACCACACCATGCATCAGTCCAAATTTTTGTATGAAGCTTATGTCCAAAGGTGGTTTGCATGCAACAGCTGGGCTTGTGTCATTCCTATGGTTGATGCACAGCTGCACCAAGGTGGACAGGGCCATGCACCAAAACATTGCCACCATGTCCCCTAATGTTGGATTCTCAAAGGCCCTCAAAGTCCACAGGACCCACCTAGGGTTAGAACAGACAGCGCTGGTCTAATTGCATTGTTCATCAATGCCAATGCCCCCTGCAGACATGGCACCTACACACCCATAGTCCTCCTGTGACACCACCTCCCTGCAGGAGGAAGGGCAGTGCAGCTACCACCCTCTACACTGGTGTGACAGCACACACCTCACATTCTGCAACACACTGCACAATGCCATCCTGCAAACCCACCAGGTATGTATGGCCAACAACATGGCACGGAGCACTGTAGTCTACTCACTTATGCACATCAGGGCCCCACTGTAAACAAGGTCATAGCGGCTCCATCCCGGGTAATGATTGTGTGCAGAGATGAATGTAGGTCCCCATAACAGCACAATTAGACATGATTCTGTGCTCCAGCATGATGTGGGGCTCTGCATGTGCACTTTGGCCTCACATGCCTATGTACAGTACATGGCAACAAATACTATTTCGCAGTGTCCAACAGTCTACAGCAGATACAGACATGCATATTGTAACCATCGTTTCAGGGCTGCACAGTGTTGATCCACAAATGTGCATGGTACCCAGAGGAGAGTGGCCTTTGACCCTGGCAAATGTATGCCCTACAATACGGCATTGAACCTGTAGATAAGTATGTCTGCAGGGCTGTTCTCAGTTGCATAATTAACACTGTAACATACTGTTACAAATAGGGCCCTTAGATGTGTCTGTGAAACATAGGAATACTCTTTGCCCACTGATTATGCTAGTCATTGAACAGCACTGCATCTACATTTAGGTCAAGCAACAGTGTTACTGATACAGACACTTGTCAGGCAGATGGGAACATGTAGGGGGATCCATGACACCGTACTGTCACTCAGAACACAAGGTGCATCACTAAGCTTGCTTGTCATATCTGTTGCCTTGCTATGGTGATGAGCCACTTCCTTGTTATCAGGTGTCATACACCAGTCATGCCAGGTATGCAACCAGTACTGTATGTTCTGGTGGCACAGGCTTCATTGGCCCAATTGCCACAGATTGATCTATATGCCTCAATCAGTGGTTGCCATGGGACACCCTAAGCAATGGTGGTGGTGGCGGTGGGCCTGAATCCAGGGCTGATGGTTTAAACAGCAACTAGCCTTCAGGGATGGTGTGCATGACAAATCTTGGTGGCAGCCCATAAGCTGACTGGATTTCATGCTGTCGGAATGTGTCTGTTACTGGAGGATGTCTACAGTATATGTATAGTACAATTCATATTGTGGTACTGCAGCTACTGGCTGGGACTCTGGAACCACCTGTCATGGTACCCAGTGATGACATGGCTAGAATCCACACTCCTGTGACATGTCTGTTTTTGCAGACCATATAGTGTTTGGCACTGTTCTGTTGATTTGGTGGCACTACTACAACACACAAGGGTCGGTGTTTCATGGGCCAGGGGATGACAAAGGTTTCCATCAAACCCCTGCCTGTGCACTTTCACTTTGCCATAGGAGACGGCTTGCAGCAATTTTGAGGATGTTGGCTCCAGCCCTCCTTTTCTTCCAAAATCTGGTGCAGGGACTCGACAAACTTCCTTTGGATGCAGCCTGCATCTCTCTAAGGGGCCCTTTTAAAATCAAGTCCAGTGTACATATAAAGATATTCTTTAATCTGTTCACCATTTTTTCAGCTCTACAGCCCCCATATTCAAACAGCTAACATGGTATTAACTGGGCTATGGGCCACATTAACTGTGACTAGTGCCAGCTGATGGGATGGGGTCCATCTTCAAAGGCCACCGGTGTGCTGACCCAACAATATGACCACACAGAATATACTGCTGTGCCCATGCAAATGAGTGATCCCATGCATATTAAGCACTGAAGTATATCCAATGGTTTTGGCAGCACTACACAGCCTCTGTCGCAGTGCTGTTTAATGCATCTGAAGTCCTGCTCTTATCCCTATGGTTGGTTGCCCCTCCTCTGATCACCCATCCCTTAGCTTTCTTGCATGTTCCTAGCAGTATAGTGGTGCCCCCAACCCCCAATCACCCATCCTATAGCAGTCTTTATATTCATGGTTGTCTAGTGGACCCCTATCCACTGATAATAATAATAATAATAATACTTCATTTGTATAGCGTATTCTAAAAACCAAAGCGCTGTACATAATTAAAATACATAAACACAACAAACAGTCCATAAAAATGCTTGTAATACAGAATTCAAGTAAATCAGATAAAATAATCACTGAATCCTTGCAGAAATAGATGGTTTTTTAGGGCCACCTTGAAGCTCTCCATGGTTCTGCACTTTTGAATCTGACGAGGTAGAGCATTCCACAGGGTGGGGATACCATACATAAAAGCCCAGGCCCCAGACATTTTCAGATGAACCCTGGGAACCTCTAACAACCCCTAGTCAGTTGAGTGGAGAGGACAGCTAGGGCTGTAGGGAGTCAGGAGTGCTTGCAGATAGCTTGGACCTAGTCCATGAAGGGCCTTATAGGTCAGAAGTCTGACCCTGAAGGTGATTCACCACTGTACAGGCAGCCAATGCAGTTCAAGCAGCACAGGAGTAATGTGACTCGAACAAGGAGCCCCGTCAGCAATGACCCTGCAGTGTTCTGCACCAGCTGCAAGTGTTGGATGTCAACCCCTGGCAGCTCCAGGTAGAGGTAGTTGCAGTAGTCCAAGTGCAAAGTCACAAAGGTGTGGATTAGTGTAGACAGGTCACCAGATGGAACAAGGTGCTTAATCCTGGTGATGTTTCTATGGTAAAAGGAAGACTTGATGACTGCTGACACCTGCATACACAGTGTCAGCCCATCTTCAAGAACCACCCCCAGATCATGCACATGTTTGGAGGAAGGCAGCTGGCACCTCAGAGCCAGAGATCCGAAGGTAGCCCTGCTGCCAACCTCTCTATCTGGCAACCTGGATCCATCATCAGCGTTTCAGTCTTCTCAGAGTTCAATTTTAGCCAACTGGATTTCCCCCAGTCATAGATTTCCACTACACAGCTGTTAAAGACCGAGACCACACTATCCTGGTCAGGCGCAAAAGATAGATAGAGCTGGGTTTCATCTGCATAGCAGTGAAACCTCAGCCCATATCATCTTACAATGTCTCCTAGGGGCAGCATATACACTGCGAACAACATAGGGGACAGCACTGAGCCCTGAGGGGTCCCACATGGCAGAGAGAATGGGTTAGAGGAAATAAAACATGACACCACCCTCTGAGATCTGCCAGAGAGGAAGGATTGAAACCTTCTTAGGACTGGACCAGCCAGGCCACAGATAACCCTCAGGCACTTGAGCAGCACCCCATGGTCCACTGTGTCAAATGCTGAAAAGAGATCAAGAAGCACCAAGATGGAGTGGTGCTTCTGGTCTCTTGCCATTAGAAGATCATTGAGCACCCGAACCAGAGTGGTCTCAGTGCTATGTCTCTTCCAGAAACCACACTGGAGGGGATCATAGATATCATGGATGGTAAGATGGTTCTCCAGTTGCAGCGCAACTGCTTTCTCACTCACCTTCCCAACAAAAGAAAGGTTAGAGATAGGCCTGTAGTTAACAAAGCAGTTCGGGTCCTGAGCAACTTTCTTAAGGAGTAGTGTCACCATTGCCTCCTTCAGGGAGCTATGGAACTCACCCGACTCTAAGGAGCACCAAATAATCTTTGCAAGGACCGGGCCATTAGACTCAATACACCCCAATAACAGGCAGGTTGGGCTCAGATCCAAACTACAGCATGTTGGCTGCAAAGTCTGGGCAATCCACACAATATCCACACTCTCTGGTCAGTCGAAAGATATCCAAGAGAATGGGGAAGAGGTGACCAGGTACTGACCACCGTTAACCCCCATAGAGAGTGCTGGTTGGATCTCGGCCTGTAGCTGTCTGGAATATTCCTGAGGTCTAATGGTCCCCCTGTATGGGCATCCTACCCTCTTCTGACTGCCTGCTCAGGGCCCTCCTCCCCACACTCCTTCTTGTCCTGGTCACCTAAGTTGAACTATGGCAATAGTGATGATGAGTGGCATCACTCTCCTTTCACCACCTTGATTGGGTGCCATCTGACTGTCAGTAAGCAGCAATGAGTATTATAGAAACAGCTGTTCCTACAGTACTTATGATCACTCATTGACAGTCAAAAGACTTTTCTAAGTACTTTCTGTTGCTTAGTGACAATCAGACAGTAGATGGCTGAGATGTTGAGTGCAGGGCTGTGCCAGTTACTGTCACTACTGCCATAGTTTGGCTTAGGTGACTGGGGCAAGGGGGTGGGTGAGGGGAAGATGGTCCTGAGTAGGTGGATCAGGAGGGGGTCTGATGATGTTACGAGGTGATCACTAGGTCACCAGGAATATTCAAGACTGCTACTGGATGAGCACTGGGGGGATGGGGGATCACAAGATCACCAGAAATATTCAAGAGGACTACAAGACAGGGGCTCAGGGGGAGGGAGGGAGTGCATGCATGATAATGAGTCTATAATGGGTATGAAAATGGACCATTATGCCTTGCATGTTCAATGGACTCAATAGAATGTTAGGGTTCAATATCTCTCACAGGAGCCCTAGCACTATCCCATTTGGCCAGCACCATCTCCATTTGGCTCTCATTCAGTCTGTTGCTCTGTCAATGCAACACAGATTCACCATGCACAATGCCAACAAGGAGCCGTATTGAGACATTTGGTGCACCCCAGTCAGAGTGTATTTTCAAAGGACACTGTCAACCCTTTTTACATCATATTATTTCTAGTTGAAAACCAACATTTTGTGATTGCTTACCTTCTCTACAATTTATTAATGTTGCTGGTCATTTTGTCTGCTTTCTTTCTTGGTAGAACTGAAAAGCATGCTAATGGTGTAATATACCTAACCTTGTTTTGTTGCAAATCCTTGAGCTACTCTACTGAATACTTCCTGAACATTAGGAACTTCCCCAAATAGTGGAGCCACTCACAATGCAATTGTCTCTTCTCCTCCCCCTGCAACATGAGTTGCTAGACTGTATTGGGGTTACTTTCAAGTCCAGGAATGTTGCAGTGGAAGCTGGTCAAGGGTTGTAAGCAAACATGTTTTTGTGTGGTAAGACCAATATGGTGGGCAGTCTGGTTTCCACTTCAAAAATGGAAAAATAAATAATAATAATCATACTCAAACTACAAGCTACATCATCAGATTCTACAGAATTTGACCAATCATAAAATGTGTTTTTAGAACTAGGAATAATTTTAAAGCCTAAAGGGTCTGACAGTGTACCTTTAATTGTCAGAATATTGCTCCCAAGCTGGTCATGCACTAATTGATGCACAGCACTCCCGCCATTGTAGCACACATAGCTGACTTTGAATATGGGGGTGTATAACCCATTGGCCTGCTGGATCACAAAATCCACAAGACAATTGCCACTGGAAGTAAAATAGATCTACCTGTAGCCTAAAGATACTGTTGTCCTAACTTGTAACAGCATGCAAGCAAACATATTCAGCAGTAACAAATGCATGTTTTACTTTGAGACTGCCGCCAACAGAAGTGTCTTCTGAAATGTTTGGTTTGAGCACGTGCTGTGGGTGTTATATATGGCGAGCTGTTGCAGTAGTGCTCTGTTTTTTTATTATTATTATTTTACTATCATTGCTGTAATGGCCCATTGCTGATTGCTAGACAGGAAACTGGATTGCAGGAAACTGCTGTGTGAGGTTTCTAGTACGATGATGCAGGTGTGGCTTTTTAAAGTACAGTATTGAGTCTGAGTTAATTTTTTATGGCTGTGGGCAGAATCTACAGCCATCTTGCTGTCTGTAGCTGGAAAAATGGAGTATCGTGAAACACATATTTTGGAGTTTTCAATGTATCCTTCCATATTTACAAATCACTATGCCAATTGAAATAAAATACTCACTTCTTTCTGTTTAGAATGTTGGAGACATAACTCCAAGCTGCCTATCAGATGGCCATTAGGAAACTGAACAGCTTGTTACATATTGGTTGCCTGTTAAACTGGAGATTTGTTTACCCCCTTCAAAATGCAACAACTTGCACATTTAAATACTTGGGCCCGGATATTCAAACTGTGCCAGGCTGTGGCGCAAGCCTGGGCGCAGCTCAACTTTGTTGCGCAGGGGTGTGGCCTGGGAGATATTCAATGGAGCTGCGCTATGGTGCAGCAGCTTTGAATATCGCACCTAACCACCCCACTAATACGTAGCGCAGTGGCACTGCGCCAAGCGCAAGTGGCAGAGTGGAGCATGGAGATGCACTGGCAGAAAGTGTCATTGCGCCATGCACAGCACCTGCGATACTCAAAGGGGGACATGCAAATGGGGCCATAATTTATGCAAGGCACACAGGGGGCCATTTGCATCTCATTATGGCCCTATTTGCATGCCATTAGCATGCAAGTGTGCTGATCCCTGATGACTTGCGCCTGGCGCCCTGCCAGGCAGCAGCCGTCGAGGACCAATGCCCCCTGCAGCCCGATTGCAGGCATTCCTGTAATATAAAAAAAAACCCGTCCAATATCCCTGGTGGTCCAGTGGACCTCTATGTGCCCTATCGCGGGCATCAGTACAGTTCCCCCCCCGTCCAATATCCCTGGTGGTCCAGTGGACCGCACTGAGCCCGATCGCAGGCATCAGTAATAGAACCCCACCAGTCCAATATCCCTAGTGGTCCAGTGGACTGATCATTGCCCGATCGCAGGCATCAGTACCTCATCAAATACCCCTACTACCCTGGTGGTCTAGTGTACCCCCCACACCACCCGCCCACTGAGCTCCACCGCCCTGCTCCCCCCCGTCAGCCAGCGGGCAGCAGCACCCCACCCGCCTGCCACCCCGCCGCCCGCTGACTGACAGCTCAATAGGGCTGCCGCCAATGGTTCTAGCATGAGCCAATGGGCGTGCATACTCTATACTACTCAGTCCAGATATGTGAATGAATTCATTCACAGATCTGACCAAATATTTAATATGGGCTGCATGCCCATTAGCTCACGCTGTGAACCAATGGGCATGCAGCTACCAGCTTCTCAGTCGGCAGGCGGCGGGGTGGCAGACTGGTGGGGTGCTGCTGCCCGCCGCTGATGGGGAGCGGGTGGTGGGGCTCAGTGGGCAGGTGGGGAAGGGGGTACACTAGACCACCAGGGTGGTAGGGGTCTGTTATGTGTTACAGGTGCCCACGATCGGGTGGCGATCAGTCCACTGGACCACGAGGGATATTGGACGGGGGGGGACTATACTTATGCATGCGATCGGGCACATAGAGGTCCACTGGACCACCAGGGATATTGGACAGGGGGATTTCACTCCAGGGATGCCCGTGATGGGGCATGGGAGCGCAGCCAGGTGCGGCAGGAACTCAGATGGCCACCCACAGGTGGCAGCTGCCATGTTGTGCCCTGCAATGTGGCAGCTCACCTGTGAGTGGCCATCACTTGTTCCTATTTTGTTTGGCTTAACTTTGTGCAGGCGCAGGTAGGGATTGTGCATGCATGACTCTGCACATCCCGGGCTGAATATCGGGCTGTGCAGGTTATGCATGGGCACACCCCCCCACCTGTGCCTGCATACATTACTGATGCGCTCCGGTGCATCGGGGTTTGTGTGGTGCACTCTTCCCTTTTGAATATCATGCCGGGTCGCATCAGTGGGTTGCGCAGGGCGCAAACCTGTTGCGCCATGTGCAACCCTTTTGAATATATGGGCCTTAGTATTTAAATATGTTCTTGCTACAAGCTTCAGTTGAGCAGGTATTCTCTTTCAAGAAAGATTCATACCTCATAAATGTCATCCTTTCCTAGCAAATCTAAAAAGATTTTCAGTTTTTTTAACCTCTTAAGACACTATCTGATAAGCACTGTCTCTGACACATGCCAGATCTTTTGTGAAGTATCCAGGAGAAATATATAGCAATCAGCAGGCATTTTTTATTATGCTTTTTGGGGGGAAAAATATATTGAGCTACAGCAAACACACACACACACACACACACACACTGTACACATCATTCTCATGGCCACAACATTTAAAATAAATACTGCAATCTAGTATGGTTTAAAACAATAAATAAACTGTTTGTTTATATCAGTGAACACAGTGAAGTTCAGTTTACATTTACTGGCCCAGATATTCAAAAGGGTTGCGCCATGCGCAATAGGGTTGCACCTCAGCAAGTCTGAACTTGCTCCATTCTGCCATATTCAGCAGGAGGCAGTTGCGCCACAGAAAACATGCTGAGCAACAGCGCAATGCAAATGAATGCATGCTGAACTGGAGGAGGAGGAACCATGCATAAACTGCACAGCCCGATATTCAGCAAGGCTGTGCAGAGTTGTGCAGGTGCAACCCCCAACCTGCGCCTGCACAACTTTGAGCCAAAAAAAGAAGGCTTAAGTTGAGGGCCACACAGGTGAGCTGCTGCATTACAGGGTGCAACACAGCAGCTGCCACCCATTCGGCAACTTCGCAATCCCTGTGCCCCGCAGCCCGATCGCGGGCAGCCAACTGTAAATCCACCACCACCCCACTGGCCCGATCATGGGCATAGTTTAATCCCCATCAGCCCGATCGCGGGCAGCAATGTAGCTCCCCGAACCTATCCCTGGTGGTCCAGTGGACGAAAAGCCCGATCGCGGGCAGTAGTTGTTAAGAACCCCCTCCTCCAGCATTCATCCCTGGTGGTCCAGTGGACCAAAAAGCCCGATCACGGGCAATGGTTGTTAATAACTCCCCTGCGAATACATCCCTGGTGGTCCAGTGGCACATCCCGATCGCAGGATGTATATGTTGAACAAACCCCGAACATAGCCCTGGTGGCTGGTGTTCCCCCCCACCCACCACGAGCCCACCACCTGCTTTCCCCGGCAGCCAGTGGGTGGCAGCATCCCACCTGCCTGCCACCCGCCCGCCCGCCAACTGACTGCCGGTGAGCTGCACCCATTGGTGCAGAGCAAGAGCCAATGGGTGTGCAGTCATCTCCATACATGACAGTCCAGATTTGTGAATGAATACATTCATTCATTCACAAAACTGGACTGTCTTTATGCTATGGAGCTGCATGCCCATTGGCTCCTGCTCTGCACCAATGGGCGGCAGCCTACCGGCATTCAGTCAGCAGGCAGCGGGTGGCAGGCGGGTGGATGCTGCCACCACCGCCGCCGGGGAGGAGCGGTGGGGCTTCATGGGTGGGTGGGTGGGGGGACACTAGCCACCAGGGCTATGTTCAGGGGGTTTGTTCAACATATACATCCCGCGATCGGGATGTGCCACTGACCACCAGGGATGAATGCGGGAGGAGGGGGAGGGGGTTTAAACAAGTACTGCCCACGATCGAGCTTTTCAGTCCACTGGACTACCAGGGATATGTTCGGGGGGAGGACACATTGCTGCCTGTGATCGGGCTGGTGGGATTGGGGGGGATTAAACTATGCCCGCGATCGGGCCAGTGAGGGGTGGTGGTGGGGATTGTACACTGTTTTGCCCGAGATCGGGCTGCAGGGGGCATCGGTCCCCGTTGGCTGCTGCCTGGCAGGGTGTCAGGCGCAAGTCCTCGGGGATCGGCGCACCTGCATGCTAATGGCATGCAAATGGGGCCATAATCAGATGCAAATGGCCCCCCCTGTGCCTTACATGAATTATGGCCCTATTTGCATGTCACCTTTTGAATATGGGGATTTGAGCATGGCGCAATGGTACTTGCGCCACCGCAAGTTGAATTCTCCACTCTGACAACTTGTGGTGGCGCAAGTTCTACTGCGCCATGCACAGTGGCTGTGGCCAGGGGGTGATATTCAAAGGAGTTGCTCAAGGGCGTAACTCCTTTGAATATCACTCTGGACACACCCCTGCGCAACTATTTTGTGCAGCGCAAGGGCTTGCGCCTCAATATAGCGCAGTTTGAATATCCAGCCCACTATGTCCTCTTTGGCAACTTCTATTATTAAAATGCATTTAATATATAGTTTACTAAATCTTGACTCCTGGTAACTCTTGAATGACTTCTAAATAAGTTTTAAGCCATTTCCTTTACAGGAGGTCAAGATCTGTGCAAAAGGTCAAGCATTATTTTTTCATAATTTTTTTACAAATTTCCACAGTAAAAGTGTGGAGAAATACAAAAGTATGTACAACTAATCTACTATGCATTTTCAACTCTGCCAGGTCTTCTGTACAGTATCCAGGTGAAATATATAGCAATCAGCAGGTATTTTTTACTATGCTTTTGGGGAAAAATATATTGAGCTACAGCAAACACAAACACACACAGACACACACAGACACACACACACACACACACACACACACACACACTGTACACAACATCCTCATGGCCACAACATTCTAAATAAATTCTGCACTCTAATATGTTATAAAACAATAAAGAAACTGTTTATATCAGTGAACACAGTGAAGTTCAGTTTACATTATGTTCTTTTTGGCAACTTCTAGTATTAAAAGCATTACATGTGTAGTTTACTAAATCTTGACCTTGGGATAACTCTTGAATGACTCATAAATAAGTTTTAAGCCATTCCCTTTACAGGAGGTCAAGACCTGTGCAAAATTTCAAGCATTATTTTTTCATATTTTTTATAAATTTCCAAAGTAAAAGTGTGGAGAAATAGAATAGTATCTACAACTAATCTCCTATGCATTTGCAACATGGAAAGAAGTTAATATTTGTGTAAAATCAAACCCAAAGTTTATAAAGTTTTGTTGTAAAGTAATTTTATTCTAAATCTTATTGGACTATTGATGAGCTGAGCAAAGAAATGTTTAGATAAAACAAATTGAAGACTCCAGGATTGAGAGGCCATTAAAATTGTAAAAGGTCAAATAATGAAACCTTAAATTAACTCATTAAGGCCATTTTTCTTAGTGTGTAATTATAATTAATGAAAGCCATTTGAATATAGATCTACAATTATATAATCATTGTAATACATATTTTTAGGATCAGAGGAATGGTGCAAGGCTTCCAAAATCATGATGATCTCACTGCTTCAATGCTTCAGTGTGCATGGATCAAACCAAAAAAAAAAAAAAAACATAAAAGCTTCTATCTTCTTAAAAAAAAAAAATTATAGGGACTAACGATCTCACCAGCCGGTCAGTATTGGAGACCAAGGAACACCTGACCAGGCTGGAAAGCAAACTGTCGTCCATTTTGTCCGGCATCTCATTCTCTGAGATCCTGCTGGTCTGGGGGGCAGATGGATGGAAGGCCAGAAAAGGGGAGATGGGGAGTTAAACATGTGGCTCAAGGGCTGGTGCCAGGAAAAAGGACACACATTTGCAGGAAACTGGCAACAGTTTTGGGAGTGAAAGTTCTTTAAATTTGATGGACTGCATCTGACTAAGGAGGGAGTCAGTGCAGTGGTGCAGAAGTTTGATGTCTTTGCAGAATATTTAAACTAGCAAATGGTAAGAGGGGTGCAGCAGCAGATACATTGAAAGGAAAGAATGCACCTCTCCGCTCAGCTAGTGATCAAACAGGAGTTCAGCATGTTTGTAGTTCATTTGCATCACCAGGTAAGGAAAAAGGTCCAGCTCCCCATACAACACACAGGGGAAAAGCCAAACTTTGCCCCACAACTAAAGCACTGAAATCTGGCCAATGGAAAATTATGTACACAAATGCCCGCAGTCTGGGAAACAAGATCCCAGACCTGGAGGAAACAATGACAGGTGCTAAACTGGACATAGTAGCCATTAAAGAGACATGGTTCACCAGTACCCGTCTATGTACTGTTCAGATGAGACTGAGGTGCAGGGGGGGGAGTAGCCATTTATGTCAATGAAAATATCAAAGCTACAGAAACTCAGAATACACATAAGGAGTCAGAAGAACTGTGGGTCACACTGGAAACAGGAAATCGGGCAGCCATACGAACTGGGGTTGTCTACAGACATCCAGACCAGGGGGAGGACATAGACACATTACTGTTAGAAAATATACAAAACATGACAGTTAAAAGGGAGGTTCAGATAATGGGAGACTTCAAAATGCCAGACACAGATTGATCAATACCAGCAGGAACATCAGCCAGAACTAGACAAATAGTGGATTCCCTGCAGGGGGATGGCCTCAAAAATTTGAAACAACAACCCACAAGAGACAGGTCTATGCTGTATCTAGTACTGACTAATGGGGAAAGGATCACAGATCTCCAGGTAAAAGGTCACCTGGGGGCAAGTGACCATCACGTGGTATGGTTGAATTTGGCCACTAGAACAAAACAATCCCATTCCAAGGCAAAAATATGGGACTTCAGAGGAGCTGACTTTGATAAGATGGCCAACAGAGTTAAGTTAGCCCTGGCACGAAGAAATGCAAGTGAGGAGGGTACAGGCAAAGTGGGCAAGCATTAAGGATGCAATACTTGAAGCAACGTCCCATTGTGTTAAGGAGACAAGCAACAGCAAAGTAAGGAGGAAACCACTTTGGTTCTCAAAGGCAGTAGCAGAAAAGGTCAGAGTCAAAAGGTTGTCCTTCTGGAAATATAAGGGAACACAGCAGGATGAAGATGGGGAAGCATACCAAACTTCCCTAAGGGAAGCAGGGAAGGCAGTAAGGCAGGTAAAGGACCAAACTAAGGAAACAGGCACGGGGTCACAATGTCACAGGACATTGTGCCACATGGCAAAATCATGCTGCCAAGACAGAGTGATTCTTGCCATGTGGCATATCTCTTTTTTCTGTTGGGGAGGCTCCACCACCCACACCCCCCATTAGGGGAACTGTGTAAGACCCCCAATAGATTCTCAACTCCGGAGAGTCAAGTCAGAGTGCACAAAGTTAAAAAATTTACGTTTCTGGGACCAGGAATTAAACCCAGTCTCAGAAGCACTGTCCGGATTTCCTGCTGCTGTGGCTTAGTCCATTGAGCCACAGCAGCTGTTTGGTGGAACCCACTCCCAGCAGAGGTCTTATCCTCTGCCTGGGAGAGTGAGAATGGTGCAGTACCGAGTACAGCAGTATACATGGTATTACACCATTCACTCACTGATGCAGCGCTGTACTGGGTCAGCCATAATGTCATACGCTATTAAGCGTGCAACATTATGACCCAGTACCGAGGAAACACTAGCACGAACAGTACAAGAAGGAGACAAGACTTTCTATAGATACATTAGTGAAAGGAGAAAGTCCAGAGGGAGTATTGCTATGATCAAAGGGGATAAGTGGGAGTGTGTGAAGAAGGACCAAGGAAAAACAACTATCCTAAATAGATACTTCTGCTCAGCATTTACTGAGGAGAAGGTAGAGCAAGGTCCACAGCTCAACACCATGGACACAGGAGGGAGGGAGGTGTGCACAAGTTCCTTCACAAAGGAAAGGGTCCCACAAGAGCTCACTAAGCTCAGGGTGCACAAGACAATGGGACCTGGTGGCATACATCCCAGGGTACTAAAGGAGCTAAGGGTGGAACAAGCAGAGCCATTAGCAGAACTGTTTAATGAGTCTCTGAGCACAGGAGAGGTCCCAGATGACTGGAGAAGGGCTCATGTGATCCCACTGCACAAGAGTGGCAGCAGGGAAAAGGCAGGGAACTACAGACCAGTCAGTCTTACCTCAGTAGTGGGCAAGATTATGGAGGCACTCCTTAAGGAAAGGATAGTGCAACACCTGGAATCCATAGGAGCACAGGAACCAAGACAGTATGGGTTTACAGCAGAAAGGTCCTGTCAAACTAACCTCATAGATTTCTTTGACTGGGTAACCAGAGTGGTGGACCAAGGGGGTGCAGTTGATGTCGCCTACACTGACTTAGCAAAGCTTTCGATAATGTTCTACATAGAAGATTGATTAATAAGCTGGGTAGGCTTGGGGTGGGTCAGAAGTTGGTCAGCTGGGTGGCAAACTGGTTGGTGGGCAGAAAACAGAGAGTGGTGGTAAATGGTATACAGTCAGAAGAGATGCAAGTCGCAAGTAGAGTACCTCAGGGATCAGTGCTGGGGCCAGTCCTCTTCAATATCTTCATCAGTGACATTGCAGATGGACTGGAGGGTATGGTTTACCTGTTTGCAGATGGCACCAAGATCTGCAACAGAGTAGATGATGCAGATGGGGTGGGTAGAATGAGAAGAGATCTGGAAAAACTGGAAAAATTGTCTGAAGAGTGGCAACTGGGGTTTAACACAAAGAAGTACAAGATCATGCACATAGGGAAGAGAAACCCTGAAGCTGCATATAGGTTGGGAGGGGAGTTGCTGGTAATCACAAAGGAAGAAAGAGACTTGGGCATCATCATCACAGATGACCTGAAATCATCCAAGCAGACCACTAAATCAATAGGTAAGGCTAGCGGAATGTTGGGGTGTATTAGTAGGGGTATCACAAGTCATAAGAGGGAGGTAATAATCCCTCTTTACAAGACACTGGTTAGGCTCCATCTGGAGTATTGCATTCAGTACTGGAGGCAGCACCTGCACAAGGATGTTAACAAAATGGAGGCAGTCCAGAGAAGGGCAACCAGAATGGTGCAGAGACTGCATCAGAAAACATATGAGGACAGATTAAGGGAGCTCAATATGTATACCCTACAGCAGAAGAGGGAAAAAGGTGATATGATCAAAACATTCAAACATCTAAAGGGCATTAACAAGGTGAAAGTGTCTAACATGTTTCAATATAAGAAAACTAGCAGGACAAGAGGACACAGCATGAGATTAGGGGGAGGGTGATTTAGGGGTAATGTGAGGAAATTCTTTTTCACAGAAAGGGTGGGGGATGCATGGAACGGCCTACCTCAGGAAGTTGTGGATATGAATATAGTGCAGGGCTTCAAACACACATGGGTTAGACATAAGGGAGCAATACTGATGAGTATGAATAAATAGACCATTGACAGAGTAAAGGCCTATGGCACATTCATTAGGCAGAAAAAATGGACAGACTGGATGGGTCTTGCAGTCCTTATCTGCCATCAACTTCTATGGTTCTGTATTTTTCTACATTTGATTTAACCTGAAAATACGAAATAACAATGAGGAAGTAAAACAATTAAGATGAGATTTCATCGTTCTCCAACCATACATTGAAGCAGAACCATAATAAAGGCTTCTATCTTCTTCAAAGCAATTATATTTTATTTTGATATTTAATATGCTGTACCTAAGTAGAGACTAGAAAAAAAGTTTATTTGGTGTTTGAAAACAGTCAAATGCAACCAGACACAGAAGGAAGTCAAAAGAGTATCAGTTGTGGGGGCTAGTAACAAGTCGAGGAGCTCGCTTGACCACTCCACTTGGGACCATCCACAAACACTACTGACAGTTGGTGGGCACTGGTAGCAGAGGAGGAGCAGAGCAAGTGCTGCAAGCAGTCATTGTAGGAGGAGGAGGAGGAGGATAGCAGGCTGCCTGCCATAGTCTAGCTCTTGTTTTAAATCCCCGGTGGTGCCTGAGTGGCTGTAGTAATCATCAGTGCAGCAGCCCTCCATCTGTAGGGATTAAGGTTACTCAGCTTAGCTGTCCTGTTGTATTCAGGCAGGTTTGAGCTCCATTATAGCAGCAGGTTTGACTGGAGCCCCGGAACCCTACCTTTGCTACTTGTACAGGACTGACCGCCTGAGAGTGAGGGATCCTAGCTGCTTGCAGAGGAAGTGGGAGGGGTCACGGTTGATGTTCATTTATGTGCTGGGGTAGGCAGTGGGGCTAGCTGGGCTGAGAGGAGTGCCTTTAAGTGTAAGCATTGCATGTGTCTGAACTATTGTGGATTGCATGAGCGTAGGCAGGGGAGTGCTCAGGGTGTTCAACCCCCCCCCCCAAATTACCTCAGGAAAATTTCTAATTCCTGAATTTTATTTTCAGGTTGGCTCCGGCTCAGCTTCTAAAAAAAATCAGTGTCTCAGCAGTCTCCATTGTGGTTGGAGCTAGCTGCAACACAATGTGCATGTGCAGGACTATTGATGGCTAGGGGAGATGGAGACATCATCAACAGAGAGAGCAGGAGAAGCCTGGTGAGAGACTAGTGAGAGTGCTGCTGTGCTGCATCATCTGTATAGTGCTGTGCATGTTGTGGTGTCCCGTTGACTGGCATGGTGGTAGAGTGGGACTGTGTGCTGATCTTCTCTAGCCTCAGTTGAACTGTGGGAGAACTTGAAGTATGGTCTACTAGAGAAAGAACTGACCTGTCCAGTGCCGAGCTGCAAGTAATGCATGGTACGTCTTCTTGACTGTGCTGAACACTGGCTGGACTGGTGGTGTGGTCCAAAGAGAAGACAGGAGAGGTTGAGGAAAAATCTGCCCTGGCCTAGTGGCCTGTAGTCCTGTCTTGGGAGGGGAGTGACTGGTAAGGCAAGCAAACAGAAGGATAATAAGCAGAAAAATGGTGAGTGGAGAAAAGAACAAAGTCTGACTTGGGTGGGGGACTTCTCTCATTCACAGAGGTGGTAATGGGTATTGGCACCATCTCCCAGGGCAACCCACTCAATACATCTCAATCCCACCGATGTTCTGCCCAACTTGGAGCTTATCATGTAGAGTGGGACTAGGTGTAGAAAGGCAGATGTCTGACTGACATCATTGTCTCTGGCTGCTGCAGAGTGCTCCCATGTGCAAAGGTGAAATGGGGTTAGGAGTTCTCGCTATATGCAGAGGTGGGATGGTAGTAGAGGAGCAGTGATACACATGTGTGGAGGATTCCCCATGTGTAGGAGTGGGATGGATGTGGAGCAATGCTTCCCATGTAGTGGCAGTGGGATGAAGGGGTGGAGTGCTCCCCACGTGCAGAGCTGATATAAAGTGGGAGGAAATTTCCAAATCTGTGGAGGTTGAATGGAGGGGGAGGAGTGCTCCCTATGTGCAGGAGATGAGATGCAGTGGGATAAGTGATCTCCATTTGGGGGAGGTGAAATGTAGTGGGAGAAGCACTGAAGTGGTCAGGGGATGAGTGTTCACAATGTATGGTGATGGAATGGAGGTGGAGCAATGATACCTATGTGTGGAGATGGAATGGAGGGAAGAGTACTTTCCATGTTCAAGTTCAAGTTTATTGTGAAGGGATAAAATCCATTGAGCAAGCTCATTTGCAGGGAGATCCCTTGTACAAGCAATGATAAAGACAATACATGGTGTGAGATACAAAAAGTAAGGACACATAATATAAATTAAAATAAAGCAATTTTCTTTACATTAGTATATACAATATGTGCAATGTTGTATTCAACAAGGATTGAGACCAAATATGATTACATAAGACACTATGTCCACCATGTGGAAAAGGGCTAGAGAAGGATAATTTCTCCCCATATGAGAAGGAGGCATCTAGGGGTAGGAGTGCTCTCTATGTGCAAATGTGTAATGGAGAGGGAGGAGTGCTCCCCATGTGTGGAGGTGGGACGGAAGTGGGGAGTGGGGGGGGGACAGTCACTTAATGGTCACCATCCTAGACCCCACTCCAGCCTGTGTGTGAAACGTTTTGGAATGTGCAGTTTATTTTGAGGCAGATGTGCAATCCACATCTCTTCTCTGGCTGCTGTAAAGTATTGAGTGGATAGGTGGGGGTGCAAGACAGAGCACCAGTCACTCAGGAGTACCCACTATCTCCTATCCCCACCAGCACCCACCCAGCAGAGTGGGAACAGTTGTGATGGGACAGATACAAGATCCACATTTTTATATCTCATTACCTCAGAGTGCTCTCCATGGGTAGACCACGTTAGGTGGGAGACCCTCTGGCTGAAGTGGAGTGTTCAGCAAGTGTGGAGATGTGGCATAGGGTGAAGAAGTGCCAGTCACCCAAAGCCCACTCCAACCTTCATGCAATCTCTGGTGGAGCAGGGACAGTTATGAAGGGGCAGATGTGCAACTTGCATCTCTGTCCCTGGCTGCTGCAGGGTACTACACTTGTGTGGAGGTGGGATGTGGGGATGGGAAATCATTCTCCCAGAGCCATCTGCCTGGAGTCCACCCAAAGACAGTGCCAGCTTTCATGGAACTTGGATGGGTGAAGATGGACAGATGTGTGAACCACATCTGTCATTGACTCTGGCAGAGTGCTCCTAACATGCAGGAGGTGGAATGGAAGGAGAAAATGTTTCACATGTGCAGAAATGCGGAAAGATGTGTTGGGTGCCAATGGCCTTGGGCCACCCAGTGGATCTGGACTGTAACCCGATTTCCACCCACTTGGCGCCCACCAGGCTAGATAGAAACAGGTGTGGCATGGCAAATGTGCAACTCACAGTTCTGTCTCTGGCTGGTGCAGTCAATGTGCAGTGGTGGGATGGCTGTGGAGGTGGCATCAATCACCAGCTTCTGCCAGGCCACATTCCACTATTTACCTTGGGCTGCCCACCTGGAGGTCACCTTGTCACTGTGCCAAACTGTGTGGAGTGGGATGGGCGTGGAGGGGAAGATGAGTAACCTACATCAGTCTGTAGCTACTACAGATTGTTCCATATGTGCTGATGTGAGCTGGAGGTGCAGGGGGCAACAACTACCCGGGGTGCCCATTCAGTGCCCACCCTACACTGTGCTAATCAATGTGAAGGGGCAGATATGTGATCCACATATTTGTCTCTGGCTCTGTCTGGGTGCTCCTTTTGTGCAGTGGTGGAATAGATGCACTAAGTTTGTTTTACACTGTCTCTCCTGGTCTCTCACTCTCTCTCTCTAATGTCCACTTCCCACTGGTGAAAGAAAAACTCTGCAGCACTGATCTCAGTCCCAGTCATGGCACTCTTGCTGCCTCTTTCTCTGCCTCTCTGTATGTGCTGTCTGCTTCCACTGAGCTTCAAAAAGACAGAGTCAGACCAACAGCAAGGTGCCGGAAGAGTGAGCCGAAATAAAATGGATGGCAACCAAGCTCAGGCTACGCTACTCCATTTCTCTGTTGGGGGTTTGACACCATCTCTGACTGAAACAGATTGGACCTGCACATATATGCCACACTGGAAGTGGGTCTCGCTGTTGCTGTGTCTCTCTCGGGGGGTTGGTGGGTAGACTCTGTTTGGGGACAGGCCACCCATTAAATGAATGTTTGTTCAGGTGCAGATCTGGGAGCCACCAGTCATCATGGTTATGGTCACTATATTGTGCTGCTCCCAATTTCACATTGCCAAAGTGGTGCTGCAATAGTGATAGCCTGTCACCTGGTGATCACTCTCATTCCATTTACTCACTGCATCTCAGCATGTTGCTGTCACTGTTTTGGGTCTCTCTTTCTCTGCTCTGTCCCTGACATTGGTACCATTTACCACCTCTTTTGATCCTCTGCTCTCTTTTTTTTGGGGGGGGGGGGCACTGCTGCCTCTCCTTCTCAGTGTCTGTCCCTGCAGTCCATGACTCTCTCTCTCTCTCTCTCTCACTGCCGTTCAGGGTTAAGCTACAGCTCTGTAGGCAATGCTGCCTCACTTCTCAGCACTCTTGCTCTTTGTATTGTGCAGTGGGGCCGGGGGCACACTGAGGCAACATGGACACTAGGAGATCCATGGGGTGGGTCAGTGGGTACCATCGCAGAGAGCAATGCTCAGGCTGGCATTGTGGCACACATGAAGCACTGGAGAGAGGAGCTCAGGGACATGAACACGCACTGTAATTCACACAGAGAGAAAGCAAGTTCAACAAGGACATCTGTCTGGGGAAGGATAAATAATATTTATTTATTCTTTACTGCTAGAACCATTTACAGCATATGGTACAGAAAGTGGGGGATGCAGTGTATGGCTGGGTACCCGGACATCTGCAGGATTGGTGGAGAGACAAGCAGTAAGGTCAGTAAGGGCATGAATGAAAGGAATCAAGAACTCTCATGTGAGCACTCTATTTCTTTCAACTAGGGAACGACTTCCATCTGTGAAACTGTGACTGGTGTCACAGTCCGGTTGCATGCTCATTGGTCTGCCCACTGTAGATTGCTGTTCATTGGACTCATCCCTGACAATCTCTGAAATGTCATTCTACGACAAGATGTTTCTTGCACACATGCAAGGAAACATAAAAACAAAATAAAGAATTTAGATCAGTGACTAGCCTTATTTGAAAGGCATTTTTGTCCTGAACAAAAAAATATAAAATAATGCACTTGGGGTACAGAAATTCAGGGTCAGCGTACACATGGGTGGAGTGGTATTGACAACATTAAGAAAGCACACATTAAAAAAAGCTTTTACATATAGTTGATTACTGTTTAACAATATTTTGCATCTATGGCTGCCACTGTACATCTGATGCAAACCCATAATGACATTCCTCATTTGATGCAAGGGGGGGGGGGGTGGAGGCCATAATTGACTTCTTGTTTTGCTGTTAAAGGGGTCAGTTTCTTTACAGCAAAAACATTTCTAAAATGTGCAGAAGAGTATGGGGACCACTTTTTTCCAGAGCATGCGACCATCGGCAGCTACCACTTCAAGACTGCTACTACCCCTGCTTAATATAATCAGTGGAAAATCAGTAGTCTACCAGCACTGATATCAATATGTTTAAGGTACATTTGCCAGAAATTACTGCTTAGAAAAGAATGAGAAAGTGACTGTGATAATGAACAAGTTCCAGACCAGATCTCTAGTTTGTTACTAGACTCCTCCTGAGTCTGATTTATACGGCTGCATGGGCCAAGCTTCACGGGTGTTATGCCATCATCAGATTTGTATAACAGCACTTTGGAAGCACGTAACCAAACCACTGTCTGATGTGCTGCCACAGTGTTCTGACATAGTTTCCAGTGATTCTGTTTATGCAGCCCTTCCCTTCCACGGGCTGCATAAACATACTCACTTCCTGCCGCACAACTGTTCCATTCTGCAACTGCAGTACTGACGGCCACCATGTGCAACATGGCAAAGTTGACTTAAACTGTGTATGCATGACTATCGTGCATACATAGTTATGTCAACATCACCATGTTGTGCAGGGCTGACTACAGGGCAAACTTCATGTGTGAGTACACGCATGCCAGTACTGTATTTGTTGCAGTATTACTTACGGTTGACTCCAGTGCAGCGAAAGCATCACATATTTTTTCCACGCTCTTGCCACTCCTAAACGCTCTCTACAGCCATATCGGCTCTGACCAGAATTTGTTTTCTTTTTCATTACTTTCAGTAAATCACTCACTTGCTGCCTGTCAGTGTGAGGTGCAGACCAGTAGCTGGCTAAACTGGATTGACAGTGGTGTCAGTTTTAGTCATTTTCTTGGCTTTGTAAGCCAGTAACAGAGAGGATTTGCACCACCATTACATGGATGCTGAGATCAGTATAACAGACACTGAGACACTGACATTTGTTTGGTACAATTAACAACTTTTGCTCATTGGTTTTCTCAAAAACAGACAGTTTCAGTATCCAAGAATGTCTGTGAGAGCTTTCCAGGGTGCAAGTAATATGCTTTTGCATCACTTGGCATTAATGTCAGGTACTTGAGGAATGATTGAACTTGACACAGAGAGTTTCCTGGTTCTTTAAGTATGAAGCTGCAGTTTGCTTGTTAGTTCTCATCAACTTGGCCATTGTGGTTTTTTACTGTCTGTAATATGTGACAGAGTTATAAATTTCAGCATACTTTCATTGATTTTTATTTGAAAGAACTTGGATATCAGTTCTCTGTGGCCCTTCTGACCATGCCTGGCCATGTAAATTTGTATGTCAAATTTGATTTTCTTCTTGAATCCTGGTGCTGTGTCAAAAGAAAGAGTGAGAGATTTGAATAGCCATTCAAGATCGGTGCTACTGATTGCTGAATGGTGATTTACACTATCTTTATTAGCTTCTTAATATGTTTTAGGATGTACAAGAACACAGTATTAGAACATTTTAATGCAGAGTTGCCTAGTAAACTGACAATGCAGTTTATCTTAAATCAAATCAAATCAAACTTTATTTGTAAAAAGTGCCTTTCTAAAATCAAGGCGCTTGTACATAATTAATTAAAATAAATTAGTAAATTAAAAATTAAAACTCATAACAGTGGCATTAAAAATCAGTATACACGGCCCAGTGGCGTTGAGGTTTGAGGCGCTGGATGCTACATCTCATGCTATGCCGGAGACCCGGGTTCAGGAACGGACTTGGGTTGCCGGGAGTCGGTGAGGCGAAGGAGGTTCAAGCATCTCTACGGATGCTCTCCTCCTTCTGGGGTGGGAGACCAGGGGTGCTTCAAGCACCCGACACCCCTGAAGCCAGTGGATTTATGGTCTTTCGGGGCACTGGTGACTCTGCTTCATGGAGTCGGGGGAGGGGGACGCTGTTAGGCACTTGGCAGTCGGCATGCATCAGCATGTCGTCATCCTGGACATACTTCTTTCGCGATGGCGTGCTGAGGGATGGGAGAAAAACAGTGCAAAAATGCAAAAATTCCTGGCCCTACATGCACAATTAAACTGGGGATATGATGCCTTGGGGGATTTCCCTTGTGGATGGAGGAGTAGGAGGAGGTACAAGGCCTCCTCTGAAGCCATGTGAGCTGGACAAGTAAAAAAAAAATAATCAGTATACACTATGCTAAAAAGAAATGTCTTCAAAGCCACTTTAAAGCTTTGTACAGTCAGGCAATCTTGCACCTGATGAGGTAGAGAATTCCACAAGGTTGGGGCCATAAAATTAAAAGACCTGGACCCAGATATCTTTAAACAGACCCTGGGAATCTCTAGCAATCCCTCATCAGTGAATCAGAGAAAGTGGGAGTGACAGTAGGGATGAAAGAGATGTTGCAGGTAACCAGGTCCCTGGTCATGCAGGGCATTATAAGTCAGCAAACCGACATTGAAAGTGATCTGCCACCATACTGGCAGTCAGTGCAGTCTGCGTAGCACAGGCATTATATGACTGGTCCTAGACGTACCAGTCAATAGCTTGGCTACTGAATTCTGCATGAGCTGCAGGTGGCAGATATCAACCCCCGGTAACCCAAGGTAGAGGGCATTGCAGTAGTCAAGGCGGGAGGTAACGATGGCATGGACCAGGGTTGGAAGATCATCGGAAGGAACCAGGTGCTTCACCAGGGCAATATTCCTCAGATGGTAAAAAGAGGTTTTGACAACTGCTGACACCTGAGATTTAAGTGTCAAACAGTCATCAAACATAACACCCAGGTTCCACACCTGGTCTGAGCTAGTTATTTGAACACCCCGAAGCCACTGACCTGAATGAGATCCTGCCAACAATCCTGCCTCCCAGCGACCTGGGTCCACAGCCAACACCTCAGTTTTTTCTGGGTTTAACCGCAGCCAATTCACAATCATCCAATCCTGGATTTTAGCAAGACAGTTGTTAAAAACCGAAGTAGCAGCATCCTGTTCAGGTACAAAGAACATGTACAGCTTAGTATCATCTGCATAGCAGTGAAAACTCAAGCTGTACCACCTAATAATCGCTCCCAAAAGCAGCATGTACACCGCAAACAACATGGGTGCAAAATGGAACCCTACAGCACTCTGCAGGATAGGGAGAGTGATGCCAAGGAAAAAATCCCAGACACCACCCTTTGATTCCTACCCTCAAGGAAAGATTGAAACCATCTGAGGACCATACCAGACAGTCCACAGATTAGCCACAGGTGCTCCAGCAGCACACCATGGTCTACAGTGTCAAATGCTGCAGAGAGATCAAGAAGGCCCAAAATGGAACGCGTCCTTCGATCTCTCGCTATTAGGAGGTCATTTAGTACCTGGACAAGGGCTGTCTTGGTACTATGTCTCTTCCTAAATCTGGACTGGAGAGAATCATAGACATTGTGGCTGGTCAAATCATCATCCAGCCATGATGCAACCACCTTCTCAATAACCTTACCCACAAAGGGCAGGTTAGAGACAGGCCTGTAGTTAGCCAGACAGTCTGGGTCCTAGGAGGACTTTTTAAGAAGGGGCTGAACCACGGCCTTCTTCAGAGGATCAGAAAAGATTCTCCTCTCCAAAGTCATACAGACTATCTCGGCAAGGACCGGACTGATTTTATACACACAGCTTGCTAGGAGACATGTGGGGCCCAGGTCCAAACTATAGTTGGTCGGACTCAATGACTGGATGACCATCACAATGTCACTGATTGTGGTGAGGCTGAAGTCACACCACACAAACTGGGTGTCCGACATCTTCTGCCGACCACCACAGCTCCCGTTAGGGAAGGTCAAGTGGATGCCAGACCTGATTGTGGCAACCTTAGCCGAAAAGAATCAAGCAAACTCCTCACACTGTTCTTGAGAAAAAGCACTTCCAGGCTGAAGATAGATTTAAGACTGTTTCATGTGCCTGTTTAGTCCTGCATGCAAGCCACAGTAGCCTGAGACTGAGTACTGCTCAGCTGTAGCAGTACAAAATTCATTGTAGAATTTATGAATCATTTGATTCATTAAGGGATTTACCCTTCTTAGTAGACCAGTCAGTGAAGACTGTTACTGGTGTGATGTATTTCTTTTTTGAGTTTTCTCTCGCTGTCATTCTCAATCATGAACACATGTCAGGTTTTCATTTTTTTTTTCTCTCTGTAGGTAGGTGGAATATTCAGTGGCGGCATTGAAGTGTCTTCTGTCAGCAACATTTGGTCCTGCTGGTTTTCGTCCAACAGTACAAATAGCAGAGGCAAGTCATCTGAAATATTATTGTGTTAGTGGGTTTTAGAAAAAAATGGCTACCACAAGGGAATTGAAAATTCTATTGTGGACGCATTGATATGTCTCTTTAGTGTGGATAGGTAGTACTGGGTATTTTGTTTTCTGGTCAGTGCTGGCACATATATGCATGGCATTCGAATATCACTGAAGAATCAGATATCAGGATTTTACCTACGTATTTTCTAAAATAATTTTAGATAATAACCAAACAAATATTAATGTCTTACTAGATTGGGATGAAAGAAAAATGGTAGAAAATGAAGTTGCATGCAGTAAGACATTTACTATACTTTCATAAATGAGAGGAAATATGAAATATTTATTTTTATTTTTGTTTCGTATAGCTGTTTTTCCTCCACTGCCATCTTCCTTGGTCTAAGGAATGGGGGTGTACAACTGCAGAAACAATTCCAGCCTTGTCTGCCAGTAACCAAACTATCACTCTGATGGGGTGTCCACAGAAAAGGACCAGAGAGCACAGCTGGCCATTATCCCAATAGTGGGATGGTTTCTTCCCCATTTCCCACTTCACATTCCACCTCCCCATGGTAAGGGTGGGAAAAGTGAACCATTGACAAATTTAGTTAGCCTTCGAGTTGGGGCCCACAGATGTGATATGGTTTTGAGAAGAGTCTTGAACCACTTCAGATCCAAGTACAGTAACTGGCATAGGGTAAAGCATACAGACATATAATTTGACTGCAGAAAGAGACTGAAGGTCCAACAAGTCTGCCCTTAATATACTTCCTCATCCCACTGACCTACTGTACTGATGGACTATATCTCTCACACCTACCACCCCACCACTCAAATCCTTGCTGCACCCGTCCCCTTGGGGACCATGAGTCCCCCTAGCCCTGTTCCAACCATAGTTAAGCCTATTAAGGGTAACAGATTATAAATGTGGAGGTATTTAAAGTCTTGAGGTTAGCAATGAATATTTATTACTTTATCTACTTCATGGCAGGTGGTGTTGGCATGCTATGGCTATAGATTGCCATGTCTGCAGTGTTGTGGCAGAGACTGCAACCAACTAATACCATCACAGTCTAGTTCTGAGCTACAGTACTAGTTAATACTGTATACAGTATATTGGCTGGCCTTAAGAAAATAACCTCCCTGTAGTCTCTGCATTGCAGCAATACCGGTTACTATATTCTCACTGGTCTCATATATTATCAAAGCTTTTCGCTGCAGTTAAGAAGGAAAAGGTTTGGGGGTCATAACAGACAAAGGTCTAAAGCAGGTCTAACATTGTATGGCTGCTGTCAAGAAGGCCAGAAAAATGCTGGAGTTCATCGAAAGTTTAGTGACCTGCAGAGCAGGGGAAGAAATTCTGCCACTTTATACAACCCTGGTCTGGCTCCACCTGGAGTACTGCATGAAGCCTTAGTCTCCTGAATAAAAGAATGAGAATGTAACTGTCCAAATGGTAAAAAAAGCATTAAAATAATCTGCAGTATTGGAGAAAAGCTGTGAGGAGAGGCTAGCTATTTTGTACATTGAAAGTATCAACAAGATCAAACAATCTGAGATGTCTGATCTGGTGTCCTGCAGCAGGATACAGGGGCATAACATGAAGTTTAGGGGTGGTAATTTCAGGGTTAACATTAGAGGACACTTTTTCTCCCAGGCAAGATGAGCCTATGGAATAGGCTACCAGCAGAAACAGTGAGTGTGAAGACAGTACAGACCTTTAAGGTAAGCCTTGTCAAATTCTCCTTACCAAGGGAATCAGATGATACCTTTTGTAGTAAAGTGGGAAGTGAATCCCTATAAATTGGAACATTTTTTTCACAGCATATTTACTTTGCTTTTGGGTGTGAAACAAGGTGGGGGTGACATGCCAGACCTTGAGTGCTTTCTAATAGTAAATCACTATATTACTACTACTGTGTTACTATGTATGTGATTATTTGAGACTTCAAAATGCAGGGGAGAAACAAGGTCCCTTTACCCATCATGGACTGCATCCTAGAGCTGCATGACAATCAAGGCTCATGGGTTGAGGTCATCCTTGATCTTGTTCTTAGCAGTTGGGTTGGGGTCATCATCTGTGTGAATGTCATTTAACAGGTTAGGGGTTGTGACCACATCTGGGTAACCTTCTCCCTGGTGACAGGGAAGACAAGGCAGGCCTCAGCCACCATAAGTTGGACCTACAAAAAAGATGTACATTGTCAAAGGGAAGAACCCAGTGCCCATAGGTGGAGCAGCCGTATAATGCTAGTAATGCAAAGCACATGTGGGAGTCACATGGGAAATGGCAATACTTTACCAGGTGCTTACAAACAGGGACAGGGTGACAGGGATTACAGTAAGGGAACACTTGGGGAACAGTGATCACTGGCCAGTGGTTTCTGAGATATCTGAGGAGGTGGAATCCATTCACAAGGACAAGAATCTTTGCTTTAAGAAGGCAGGTTTTAGAAAAATGGGAAAATGCATGCAAAAGGCCCTGGTCAGAACAGGGAAAAAGGGGGGATCAGAGAGCAGTGGGCTAAGATCAAATCAGGGATAGCAATGGCAACACAACTCTGTTTTAGGCTGGTTAGCAAGGGGAAGAGAAAGTGGAGATAATTTTGGTTTTCAAAGGAGGTAGCCAAAAAATTTAAAGCAAAATAAATGGCATTCACGCAGTACAAAAAGACATAGGAGGAAGGGAACAAAGAGAAGTACCAGGAAAAACAAAAGGATGCAGGGAGGGCAGTTAGGGAGGCCAAGGCACAAAGAGAGGAATGCATTGCAATCTCAGTGGTGAGGGGAGACAAAATCTTTTACAGGTGCATCAGGGGAAAAAAAAGGAAAGCAAAGGGAAGGACTGTGAGACTGAAAGGGGAGGACGGGTGTAGGGTAGAGGACAACAACCAGAAGGCAGACATATTGAACAGATACATCTGCTCAGTCTTCACAGTGGAGGCGGCTGGACATGGGCAGAAATAACTAAAAATGGCAGAAAGGGTACAGAAATGGATACAAGTCCCTTTCAAAAGGAAAGGATCCTACGGGAACTGGAAACAATAAGAGTTGATATGGCTATGGGACCAGATGGGGTTCATCCCAGGGTGTGGAGGAAGCTGACAGAAGTTGTGGCAGAACCTCTGTCAACCCTGTTCAATCAGTCACTGGAAATAGGGGAGGTACCCAAAGTCTGGAGGAGAGCTGATGTAGTCTCTCTATATAAAAGTGGAAGCAAGGAGGAAGCAGAAACTACAGGCAGGTCAGCCTGACCTCAGTAGTGGGAAAGATCATGGAAACACTACTGAAGGAAAGAATAGTGGATCACCTGGTTGACAACGGTCTACAGGATCCAAGGCAACCTGGTTTTACCAGAGGGAGGTCGTGCCAGATTAACCTCATCGAATTCTTCAACTGGGTGACCAGGGAGGTGGATAAGGGGAGGGCAGTGGACGTGGCCTATGTGGACTTCAAGAAGGTCTTTGACACTGTGCTGCATAGAAGACTGTTAAGCAAACTAGAGAACATGGGAGTGGGTAAGTTGGTGATAAAGTGGGTTAAACATCCGATGTATAATAGGACACAGAGGGTGGTGGTAAATATCAGTCACTCTGCAGAGGGTAGGGTGACCAGCAGGGTACCACAGGGACTGGTGCAGGGTCCAGTCCTCTTCAATGTCTTTATCAGGGATATTGCAGAAGACCAAGAAGGGAAAATTTGCCTGTTGACTAATGACACAAAGCTCTGCAACAGGATGGATACGCTAGAGGGTGTGGATAGAATGAGGAGAGATCTGCAGAAGTTTGAGGAATGGTCAAGGGATTGGCAGTTGAGACTCAATGCAAAAAAGTACAAGATAATGCACATGGGGCACCAAAACCCAGGAATAACATATTAACTGGAAGGGGGAAGAAATGGGATGAGCCAAGCAGGAAACCTAAGGGTCATCATCTCTGATGACCTAAGAGTAGGTAGGCAGTGTGACAAGCCAGCAGGAAAAGCAAACAGGTTGCTGGGATGCATAGGCAGGGAAATAACCAGCAGGAAAAGGGAGGTGATAATTCCACTGTATACGACATTGGTGAGGCCACACCTAGAGTACTGTATCCAGTTCTGGAGGCCATACCTATGTAAGGACATAGATAGAGTGGAGGTGGTTTAGAGGAGGGCAAACAAGATGGTCCAGGGATTATATCACAAACCGTATGGGGATAGACCGAAAGACTTAAATACATACACTCTGGAGGAGAGGAGGGATGGGGTGGATATGATTAAGACATTTAAGTACCTCACAGGGAAGAAGAAGAATAAGATGCAAGAAAATACAATTTTTCAGAGAAAAAGATGCAAAAGGATGAGGGGACGTAGGATGAAACTGGAGGGAGGGAGGGAGGTCCAGAGGGAATGTGAGGAAGCACTTCTTCACAGAGAGGGTGGTGAACAAATGGAACAGCCTGCCAGAAGAGGTGGTAGGGGTAGAAATGATTACAGAATTTAAGAATGCATGGGATATGCACGGGGGATACTGATAGTAGCGGTAGGGGGTACAACCTAGTTCCAGGAAAGCTTAAAGAAGCACAGTCACTTGCGTAGTGGGCAGACTAGGTGGGCCAATGGCCCTTATTAGCCGACAACATGTATGTATCTATGTAATTATGTATCATTAATGATTCTGCTAAAAACAGCTGTCTAGCTCTGCATCACTGTTGTAATGAAATAAACAAAAACAAAGGAGGATGTCCTCCCAAATCAAGAGACCACAGGCAACAAATAAAGGTACAGTGTATCACCACTAGAAAAACAGAAGTTGTCACCAGCTTAGAGAGGTGTATAGAGTGGCACAGAGGGAATTTAAGACAAGAGTTAAAGTGAAACTGTTCCAGTGTGCGCCTCTTGAAAATCTGAGTGCATTCCAGCCCAAGGCAGATCACGACATAAAAACAAAGGACCAATACCCTGTGATGAGTTGAAGATTAAACTTGTTCAGACTTATTTTATCCATTTTGGTTAACTCAGACTTCCTTATAAAGCAGTGGTTTGTGTTTGACTGAATTAGGATAATCATCTAGAGTACTTTTTTGTCCTAAAAGAAGAATTTGTCAGAAGACATATTGGCATTGTATATTTTGCTGCCAAATCCATTTTGGATAATTGCTTGGCAATTCTAGTCCATGATTTTGCCAAGACAGTGCTGGAGTGGGCCAACCTGGAGTTGTGGCTCCTGACTGGAAAAGCCCCTCTATTACTACTGCCTACCATTTTGTGAGGCAATTACCTTACTGTTTGTTAAGTTGTCCTGTTCATGGTTCCCTGATGGTGTTGATTTGTGTCTGCATTCAGTAATTGCAGTTCATTTTGGGGTGCTGTGTTTTTTTTTTTTTGCTGTCCCCGCTGACTGACCCCAATCCCCCTGTCTCCCAAGCCATGTCACTCTGGCATCCTCTGGGACTTACCTGTTTGGCTCTTCCCTCTGGGCTTGCCCCCCCCAGGGGTCAATGGGACCTCCCCTCCAGCCCCACCGGGAAGAGGATCCAGTTCATGTGGACATGCCTACATAGCCAGGTGCAGGGCATGCAGGAGACAGGTGTCATTCTGACAGTCAGCCCTTTGCCAGTTTCTCCCCAGCATGGAGGAAAAGCATGCAGTGATACCAATCACTGTATTGTACTGTGCACGTCTCCATACGCAGCATGCTGGGTGTCTGCCCCACCTCCACTCCTCCCTTGTGTGGTCCCTTCATGCTGATCCCCAGTCACCTTTTGGGACCATGCTAACGCTGAGCACTGATTCCACCCTTCCATGGAGGAGGACAGTAGTCCCTGGGATGTTCAATCCTCCTTCTCCCAGCTTACCCTCTGACTCACAAGCTCACTTCCGAACTTGGGTCATTGGCACCACAAAAAGTAATGCTACTGCTGTGCTGGTAGGCCATCCAGGGGTGCAGTGTCTGAAATGGCAGTGAAGTTCATTTGGCCATTTGCTTCCTCAGGTAGGAGCACAGCAAAGGAGGTTACTTTCCAATGACTGCTTTACAGAGTTGCACTTTGAGTGTTTTAACTAAAGAGTGACATCTCCAGAAGCTTTTTCCATTTTGCTACAGAGGGGCTCTGAGCAGGGAGTAGTGTCTTCCCCATGGTTGATCCTCTTTGTGGTAATGAGGTTTTGAACTAGGAGCACACTGTCCCAAAAAGCAGTCCATTCGTGAGCGAGAGACTGTGAATCATTGGGCACAGTATTCCTAGGTGAAGTAAGCAACCTCTGCAGGTTAAAGACTGCCCCAGCATTGTTTTTGAACTGTAAGTGTGTTTTAGCTTGGCTGAAATGAGAGAGAAGTTGATTAGTTTTGGACTTGCATACCTGGGATTATAGGCCATATGTATTACCTCTTGTGGCTTCTTTGTGGACTCTTCCATGGACTCCTATTAACTGCTGTAATTGACATTTTTTTTGTTTTTATGTGGGGGAGGGGTGAATCCTGGAAAGGGAATTGCCGTTCTTTAATTGCAGTTTGTCTTTTTGATATGTAATGTGCTGATATCTCCATGTTGTTCTCCTGTGTTCTTTATCTCTTTTTTTATGGATTGTATGAACTTCAACCCCCACTTTGGTATTATAATGCTTAAATAAATAACTGTAACACAGAACAGCAAGAAGGTGCATCTGTGATATAAGTCACAAAATATGCATGATGTCTGTTAATTTTGGCACAACTTCATAATTCTGTCCACAAGTGTCATGGTCTTCTTGATTATCACTGATCTTTAAACAGACAATGAGAAGGCAGACAATTTTCAATGCTGGGGAAATGAGAGGGCCTACTAGGGGCATGTTGCCTCTTTCACCATTTTGGTTGCTACAAACTGGTCCATGTTCTAAATGGAAGGTACAGTACATATGGGAGTAATTATAATACATATCTGCATATCCTTTTTCAACTATGACTTGCAGTAGCAACTCCAAGCAGATGCTCTGCCAACTTCTGACAATGAGTTAAGCAATAAAGGTAACAGAATAGTTGGTGGCACTGCAGGGTACAGTCCACCAACCCCCTATAATATATACCTTTTTCTGACCACATACTAAGGTTCATACTAAGGTAGACAGAGCAGAAGGTTATGGGGACCATACAACTGCCCTCCCCATGGTAATAGTTGGTATTGCCTCCTATAATAATTTTTCCAAGTTATCCTTAAAGGATTGCTAAGTCTTACATTCCATAACATGCCTAGGTACTCCATTTGAGAATGGGGGAGGCGGGGAGATTGGTTAACCAGGAAAGGCACATTAAGCCAGTGCTTGTTTCCAGGTGCAACCTGTGAGCCAAAAACAAACAGAGCCACCCCACGGCAGGATGTGCAATAGATACTACGTGTAGGTAGGAACCAAATGACTGCACCATCTACCAACTTCAAAAATGCAGTCAAACAACAGTAAATATATAAAGGTGTAAAATCTTTTTATTGCAGTAAGCCACAGCAAGGTACAAGAAACCACTTACCTGGGATGCAAGCAACAGCCCCTCTCACCAAACCTCCAACCAGTTTCGCTTAATATTTTGCACCTCTTTGTGGGCGGGAGGTCTGGAACCCCCCCCCCCTTATTCTCGATCCCACCTTAGCCTGTCACCCTCATGCCCTGGCTTGCCCCCCTTGGCAGGACTGCTGGGGGGGCTCCCCATCCCAATGGACACTATTGGTAAGCCCCAGCTTACTGACTGGGTCAGGGCCACAGGAGTGGGACCCCCCCCGGTGGACATCAGAGGCAGTGGGTGGCAGGACAAACCAGGTTGTCATGCTGGGGAGCAGGCTTTTTTGTGGATGCTTACTTCCCTGTGGGTGGGAATGTGCAATGATGTCCAGCATCTGCCCTGCTCCCCTAACATTAAGGTGCCACTCACAGTGCTACCCCTGGCCTATGCCAGGGGTTCATAATGCACTAGACACTCTTCCCCACCTTCCCCCCAGAGAAGGAGAGCAGTCCCTAGGATGCTCGATCCATTCTCCCCCAAGCTGGCCCTCCGACTCCTGGGTCTGTTCCTGAACCCGGGTCATCGACGTTGCAAGTGGAAATCCAACCACTGCACTGGCGGGCTGGCATATTTTGCACCTCTGTCTATTTACTACTGTTTGACTGCATTTTGGAGTTGGTGGATGGTGTGGTAATTCGGTTCCTTCAACCCAGGAACACGAGGATGTTAAAAGACTTGCTCAAGGTCACACAATATGTAAGTGGGGGATGATGGGATGCATACCAAGGACTCTAGATTTGCAGATCAGTGCCCTTAACCACTATACTATACTACCTCCTACTCCATTCGAGAATACTGTAACACTACCCTTTGAGAAAAGCTTGAAAAAAAAACTTTTCTCATAACTAAGATTTGTTTATTGTCATTTGCAAGCCGTGGCTCCCAACATGTTATACTCCATCTTTTGATACCAGACCCAGATTATCAAACAGTTGTTTGTCCTTTATCACATCATGCAATAGAAACATGCCCCTAATCTCCTTGTCTTCAGATTTGTGAGATTTAGCCAGTTTAATCTTTCCTCATGTGGAAAGTTACCTAATACTTTTATTATTTTTGTCACTCTCCGGTGAACTCGTTTCTCTACGTACAAGTCTCCAAGTGAGAAGTGTCTAGAACTGTGATCCATAAAATAAACATTGTCTTATATGTCACCAATACAATGGGATAGCTATCTTTTCACTCTTGTTATTGATATTTCTCCTTATACAGGATAAAACCCTATTTGCATTGTAACAGCTGCTAACACTGTTTCATGTTTTTTAGATCTTGCAATATTAATATCCCTAAATTTCTCTCCTGATGTTTTCCTCTTCTGAGCCTCATCTAGATAATGTGTTGCCTGTTTATTTCTCATACCCAAGTGCATCAATGCACACTTCTCCACAGTGAACATCATGCCGAATGATACTGAAAATCTGCTGATTTTGTCTGAATCCTCCTGCATATTGTTTAGTAGGTTAACTTCTACAGCTGAGACACTCTTTGTATGCATATTTTTTTGTATAGCAACTTAGACTCTAATTTACATCAGTGAACAGTAGTTGTCCCAGAACTGAACCACTGATCACTTTGCCTTTGCTGGATAAATAAAGTATTGCTTTCCAGTCCTGCAGAGGAAATATGCCCTGGAGAACAAAGACACCTTTTGTTCCAGCAGATCCATCACATGCTCCTTACAACCCTGGGTAAACCAGCAGACCAAGGAGTTCCACCCCTCACTCTTGGCCAGCTTGGTGAGATTAGCCAAGAGAAACATAATATTTCCAATATATACTATTATGTGTAGTTCACAGCTCAGTGCTTATGTAACATATAGTTGAATGATGAATATGGTTGTTGGATACAGAGGCCAGTATAGAGAGGACAATGTTTACTAGGTAATAGTATAGAATGTATTGTGCTTAGGTACTTAGATGCTTGAAATGAGTCGTTTGATAGTATTTGATGGTTTTGGCCTTTCTCTGTATCCCACCTGTAGGAAGGAAGCTTGTTTAGAATTATGAAAGCCCCAAAAAAGAATAAAATATCAACGATTGCTCTGTAACTGAATGCTGAAGAAGTCATGCATAACAACTTAATGATAAGAATAGACGATCACCTCCTCCAACTCTGGAGAGTGTGACCAGTAGCACTCAGGAGAGGAAAAACCCCCTTGGGGGGAAACCTCTGAGGACCCATGGCTACTGACCTGCCCATCTTTTTGGGCATAGTAAAGGAGAGAAATCCTAATTAAACTAAATTAATCAGCTAAATCTGAATTCTAATTTGTAGAATTCAATCCAGATGAACAGAGCTTAAGAAAAACTGAATTGTAAATGTCCAGTGAAGTAATTTCCTTCTTAATAAAGTCCGAGTCCAAGAATCCATGTATAATTCAGAATGATGGAGAGTAGATATATTGAAGAACCATCTTCCGTACTTCATTTGATAGAGGGCATAATCCATGGAATTGAATGATGGTGGAGATGAAGCTGATGACTGACGAACTCAGTACAGGAGACCAGAAGATAGTTGCATCCAAACTTTAACATCAACGAGGCAAGACTAACAGAGAAGTAGTACGAATTCCAGGTTTCTAATAATAGAGGGCTTATATGGTATAAGGAATGAGAGAAGGCTTGAGGCCAGGCTATTGAGTGACGAATCCAGTTCTGATTAGAAAAGTATAGTCTTTAGGAATTGATATGAAAGCAACGGTTGTAGAGTTGAGCTCGAGTAATGGCAGGCTGTATAGGATAACTGGAGACACGGATGCGAGGTTATGAAGCATCCAATTAGTAGAATATGGTGAGCCCAAACGAAATAAGTCAGTTGGGACTGTTGATCCGGAGTGAGAGGTAGTAGGAGCAGGACTGCATCAATGTAGGTAAATGAGAAGGAACAGGATGTGGCAACCAGCTCCTGAGGAAGTGTAGCTGAACCGACAGCAGGTGAGATAGGAGATAAGCGGCTGATTCCAGTATGGGAAGCGCTGCTAGACCCAGGAATGTCTGCTGGCAGAAATCGAGGTAGTCCCTCGACGATAAGCAGAAATCCATCAGCTGGAGAGATACGGAATCGGATGGAAGACTGAGGTTGAGATAAGGCAACTCTACGAGAGGAATAACATTGAGAGCTGAAGGTATGCAAAGTTTGAGGCATGAAAGCAGACGAGACCCGAAAGTCCGAGATGGAGATAACTGAAGAAGTGGAATCCAATGAAGTAGCAGGGTCACAGGCCTGAATTCAGTAGAGCACAAGCATGATAATGAAAGTCTGCAGGAGATGCAAACCGAGTCTTGGAAAGGAAGCAGCAGCAATTCCATGGCTGAGGCAACAGGGCAAAACATCCAAGAGTGCAGCCCTGGAAGCTGCTGAATGAGCACTGAGATAGTCTGATAGCGTTTGAGTGTGAGGACCAGTCACTAGTCGTGTAATTAGGAGTTACCAGGCAGGAAGGGAGAGCAAGAGTCGAGACGCTAACTAAGTGTCCTGAAAAGGTGATGCAGCAGTAATTCCATGGCTGAGGCAGCAGGAGCAGGTAGGCATAAAGTAGAATGGGAATCTCCAGGCCCCGAGCTGGGAGAGGCAGAAGTTGAACAGAAGTATGTGAACCTCCCAGCCTGAAGGGCGAAGGCAAGCCATAGAAGCAGGTGAGTAGTAGGTAATCCTCCCAGCCCGAAGGATGAAGGCAAGTCATAGAAGCAGATGATTACGAGGTAAATCTTCCAGCTCGAGGGGAGAAAGCAAGTTATAGAAATAGGTGATTAGTAGGTAAACCTCCCAGCCCGATGGGTGAAGGCAGGTCGTAGAAGCCGGCAAATAGTAGGCAATGCTCCCAGCTCGATGGGCAAAGGCAGGTTGTAGAAGCAGGTGATCAGTAGGCAAATTCCCCAGCCTGATGGGTGAAGGCAGGTCGTAGAAGCAGGCGAGTATGGTGTAGCTGTATATAGTAACGAACGACCTCCGAGGCTCATAGGGCACAAGGCTGACAGAGGCAGGAAGCATCCTGAAACTGAAGTTAATTGATGAAGGAGATATAGTTCATTCAGGGACAATAAGAAACTTTAGCAGGTAATACTGGCTGAAGGGCCACATACAAGAAAAGAAATGAAATGGGAAGACATCCAGGAGTAGCAAAAGGAGCAAGTATGAAAGAATAAATGCTGTCAGTAGTTTGTTAGCTGCTGATTAGCCACATAATTCGACCTGAGTATCTGAGATTCAAGAACATGAGAGCTACAAGGAAACAAGTCTTTGTGCTGGCATTCGGCTTCCAACATAGTGGGCGCTCAGTGATAGCCGTGACAGGAACCGACAAGCATACACAACCCATCCTGATTAGTACCTGAATTAGCATCCCCCCCCAAAAGAAAGTCACAAGCCAGCAGCTGAAGTGCAGCCAAACATCGTAAGTCTGCAGAAAGTAAATTGGCAGTAAATGGACTTAGAGAGAATGGAGAAGACCGGACTGCTGGACATGACAGGGAAAAATATGCAGCTGTAGTATGAGGCATAATGTAACTAGTAAATGCAAGACCGATGTAAGCACTAGACCACACGAGGAAGGAATGTAGTAAATACAGAGAATGATGAAGTTTGTTGGCATGGTGCTAGCACTATCACACTGCCAAATGAGACAGCAATCAGCAATTGTAGCATATAGAGGACTTCATAATCATGACGCAGCTAGACATAGATGGAAGTATACAGAACCTGTATCCATGTGAAATGCACAATGTAGCAGAAAGCATGTACTGGATACTGCAGAAAAGGAAGGCATAAGAAGGTTCCAAGTCGAAGTCTTGAAGGAAGCATGGACCACAAAGTGCTGTGGAAGTAAGGTAGTCCTAGGGCAGTCACGTGTTTCTGCAGCTGATAATTGGATCCCGCAGCAGAGGTGAGGGCTGAGAAAGGAATGGTAGAAGGTGGTAGCAGCAGAAACCCAACAGCAGAGGAAGCTTAGCGCTGTGGGCTGTGTAGAAAGGGATCCATGAGCTGAAGCACAGCAGACATGTATGCAGGAACTCATTTCAGTGCTAGCAAGAAATTGCACTGGACGGCATGGCGGGCTAGGAGCAAACAACAGTGCAGATGTCCTCTTATGCAAGCCCGGTAGATAAGTTACTGTCCATAGAGGCCACTGGACCAAGGCTTACATCCGTAAATCCCATGATCAGCATGTACCAATAACACAGGAGCAGAAACAAGTGTGTGGGTAGAGCATAGGCGACTGCACGAATGCACGTAGAAAGGCACAGTATAGTCAAGGTAAATGACAAGCAGTTTGAGATCTAGTACTGGCAGGCAGCAGCACAGGACCATATGCCCTTAATTGTAAACAAATGCAGAATGGAGCCCAGGAGTTGAAGCATGATGCCTGACAGGTAAGGATAGCTCGAGTAATATAATGAGGGTCAAACAGGATCGAAACCATACCTCACAATCTATCTTCCCCCGGAATGCGTGACAGTTGAAAGGTACGAACAAAAGTATGCCTGCAATTTGTGCATTGGCAAAATGGAGCGAGTCTCAGCGTGGTAGTAGGGCTAGCGTTGAAGGGAAAACAGAGTGAAAGTGCAAGCAGCGGCGCGTCGTTGAGGAGCAAGAAGTCCTGGAGCTGCAGAAACGATGGAGTCAGGTAAGCAATCCATGGCGAATACGAGCTGAAGTGCAGTTCAATGGTGTCATTCAGCCACAGTAGGGGAGGAACGGAGAAGCAGGAGTTGGAGTTCTAATCCCCATAGAGGGCGACGATGCAGTAGGACGTGGTGGTAGCTAGGGAAATGGCTGCTCAAGGAAAGGGGCAGGGACAGAACAGAGTAGAGGTAGAGAAGCAGGGAAATAGCAAGAAATGAATGAAAGCTCAAGCGAAGAAGCCCCAAAAGAAAAGACCCCCCCCCCAAATAAAATGGAGAAAAGAGCATACAACGAAGGAGTGAGAGGACAAACAGATGAGCAAACACAACAAACAAGAAGCGGGGGGGGAACAACAAGAGAAAGGAAGGAAGGAGCAGCCGAACACCAGCAGTGCCACGAATGAATGCTACTCGCTCTAAGCAGAGCGGGAGACAGTGCTTCATTTAAATAGGCTGTGGGGGAGGAGCTCTTCCCCCACATAATCCCGGGCTACTCCCTGCAGTTCCATAACTAAGGCCATGCCTCACAGATATGGCACAATGTCCACATATTGGACAGAGACATTGGATTGGAGGCTTGACCAGTAACAATGGGAGACAGTGTGGACCAGTATTCATAAATATATAAATATTGATTGTTACACATTGATGCAGTTTAAAAATTGTGCGTAATAAGTGCCACACACCTGCTAAACTTTCTAGGTGGGGGATATTGGAGTCTCTTTTATGGAACAGATTTGGCGGGCAGAAAGTACTCTCCTGCACATCTTATTGGATTGCCCCAAGGACCAGCCCCTCTGGCAAGCAGTAAGAAGGGTTTTGGATCTATGTTTGGGTTTAGAGGGCTATTATACTAGGTGAAGAATTCTTCTGGGGTTGGACATCCATGTGCTCATGGTCATCCGATGCTATCACTTTACCATTATTGCAATGGTGGTCAAAAAATTAATTCTAAAGCACTGACAGGACCAGACAACTCCCTCACTTTGGGAATGGCATCAGAAACTATTAGAAATACTTAGGTGAGGGTGCATGACAGCTTATATGATATATAGCTATCAAGCTTATCACAAATGATGGGACTTGGAATCTGTATGTGTTTATAAGTTTTCTGCCGAATCTAATTTTCCCCTTAGGAGATTTTGAAGGTAACTGTTGTGGGAGGGGGTTGGGGTTTGTCAGGAAGGTTGTTACATGCATGCTTATCTGTATGTTATGTGACTTTTTTTTTAAAATTGAATAAAATATATTTAATTTAAAAAAATAAAGCACAGTACCAAATACACTCACTGCATTCTACCACTCAACCATTTCTTGATCCACAAAATCAATTTCATATTTAGTCCCAGTTTTTCCATGTTGATAATGATTCCCTAATGTGGCACTAAATCAAAGTATTTTTTTTTTTAATCCAGGAAAATAATGTCTACTTGTTTTCCATTATCTAGTTCTCTAATTGCAATTAATGCAATCTCAACAAGTTTGCTATGCATATTTTCTTTTATTTTTAATCCATGTTGTTGTTTTTCTGTTTCAGTGCTATATTTAAGCTAATTCCCAAGGATCTCTTTTGTTAACCCCTTCACGATTTGTCTCTCAACTGATGTCAGACTAATTGGCCAAGAGTTTGATACACCTGACTTGTTACCCTTTCTTATCCATAGGGACCATATTAGAGACTCTCAAGAGTGTAGCTATTGTCATATCCTCTAATTATTTATTAAACATAAACAGAAGTGAACCTGCTATTTCATCCTTTATATTTTTAAGAGATTTGGGGCCAGATTATCAGGACTAGGTGATTGATGTTCCATCAGTTTCCTTAATCCTTCTAAAATGTGCTATACCTGGTTAAAAAACAACTAAATAAAAAAAAAATTAAAAAAAAAATGTTTACCTCAGTAAAAACTATCACCTGTCACTGTTTGATTTGTATCATTGCTTTCATAAAGTCTTTTTTTGTCGCTTTTGAAGACAGGGCAGCTATATTTATTAAACACTTCAGTCATATCTCTTTCTGTAGTTACATTCTTACTCTCCACTTCTATAGGACCAAAAAATCGACTTGTTCTTATTGAGAAAATGTATACAAAAATTGTTTTGTGACCTTTTCTTACTTCTATGGCTGCTTTAATTTCAATGTTCAATGAGGAGGTTGTGGAGTCAAGAACAGTGGGGGAATTCAAGAATGCATGTGACAGACTCAAGGCAGTCCTAGTTGGGGTAGGAGGAAGTAAGCTGTTGGTTAACTAGGATCTGCAGCTTATCTGTTAGGTTGGAAAATGGGAAGACTACGTGGGCCAAGCGGTCCTTATCTGCCATCAAATTCTATGTTTCTATGTTCTTTCTTCTTTTTTTTTATCCAGATTACATTCTTATATCTCCTTAAGACAGATTTAAACCATCACAGTGTACCCTAGCATCCTATGTTTATTATAGACTTTGGATTTTTAAGATTAATTTCATAATTCCATTATTGCAAAGTGGCGTTCTCCATGGATCACAATTTCCAAAGAATGAGCCTCCTTATTTCTACCTCCACCATCAGAAGCCATTTTATGGCATTCATGGAATGGACCAATCCTTCAAGTTACAGCCCTAACAGCAAGAGCTGGGGGGAAATGTGGAAACAGGGGTCTACAACTTTGATATGTGCTGACTGAACTGTTTGACAGAGTTGCTGGAGTGCCTGACAAGACCATAGTATATGATACAGAGTACCTCCTTAAACCCTACATCTCCAGCAATAGTCATCAGATATCAACTGTATGGAGTGCAGTTGTGAGGGAGAACAATACCACTGATGTAAAGTTTTGTTATTTATGAGAAGGCTATGGCATGCACTCAATAAACTTTTGGGTCAGTTCTGCTTAACAATATGTACTGTAAGAAAGGCTCCCATTTCTGTCAGGCCCCGATGGATTGTTCTGTTACTGAATCTCAGATACACTTCTATATTCTCCCAACTGTCTCTTTTTAACTTGACACCAATGAGATAAAATTGACACCTGTGGTGAAGTATTCAGAAGGGGTCACCACCCCATTTTAAGAAATAAAAGGCTTCAGAGCTGTAGGAATTTCCAAACAGAAACATTTTTAAATTTCTGAAACTCAAAAGAATCTGACTCAAGGGGCCCAATTTTTATAAAGCTGAAACTTGGAGCAAGGTGTCTGTGCCAGACAGCTTTAATGCAAGTGGCACCTTGCACCAAACTTTACAGAGGTCATGATCTTCAAAAGCAAGATGTGTTGAAATCTGGATGTCTTGCACCAAAGCCACCCTGCACCACCTCTACACCAGAGGTGCTGGTGTGCCAAGTCACAAGGAGGTGTGCACCATGGTAGGGCTGCACCATTTCTTATTTGAGAATTTAGAAGCCCCACTGTGGATTCATGAGAGGGCTCAGCTTAGACCAGCCATGAGCTGGTCAAAGGGCCCTGCACCACTGGCTTGGAAGGAGGTGAGTGGGAGGGCCTGCAAGGTCAGGACCGGGGGCAGAGAGACCAGTGGGGGTGCCATGGTAAGCGATGGGGGTACAGTGGCAATGACTTGTCCCACCCACCATGGCACCCCAATGGGTCCTTCTGCCCCCAGTTCTGACCTTTCAGGCATGTTCTCCTCCCTACCTTTGTTGCTTCACTATGTTTGCACAAGCTGTGGAGCCTTAAAAGAACCCTCTATCTAACCCCTCAGGTGCATCAAAGGATTGATGCAACCCTATGGCTGTGGCAACTCTTGGAACTTTGGTGCATGGATCCCCATTTTTCCAGAATTGGGCACAGGGTCCCTGAAGTTTTCCACATCTATGGATTGGTGCATACTATCCCAATCTAGTAGCTTCTAAAATCACATCTAAGCTCTGTACATCTACTTGTTAAAGTAGTTCCTTCTATTTTAGTAATTTTTAACATACCCAACTGTCCCTCATTGTGAGGGATGTCCTTCATTCTACTCCTCTGAAACACTCCTTCCTGCAGTAAAAGGTTTTGCCCATGATGTAAAACTAAACTTTTTTTAATATCATCAAATTTTTTTTTATTAGGGGTATATAGAACAGTTTTTACAAAATTCAAGTAAAAAGACAGACACATCTTGAATGTTACAAATGATCAATTTTCCCTAAATTTCCAAAGGATGCATAACAATATTAGAAATATAAATATATGTCCATATTGCCTTTTTCTATTTCATTACTTGCAAAAAAATCAGTACTAAACTTGTAAGCCCTACTGAATTACCAGTAACTTGCATATACCATAGCAGGGGTATACACTGAAACAGCTGCAATATTCCATGAGTTCATTGTGCTATTTCATGGTTATATATGTCCCAGCATTGAATATCATTACTTAAAAACTTTACATTTTATAACTGTAATAAAAAATATGTTTCCATTCTATCTTGGGAAAAGTTTATGATGTATTGTTGTTTTTTCTGTTTTTGCAGTAATGTTATTTGGTTTTACTGTCTTCTTTTCTTCACAATTTTTTTTATAGATATGGCATTCTGTTCCCAAACTGTTTCCATACAAGTTTCTTTTTTAACTTTATTCCCAAATTATGTAAAACCAAACTTAAAAGCAGAACTTCTTTACATTTTAAAATAATAATGCAAAATTAAACTTTGAGCAAATAAAAATATTGACTTCCACGGGGTTTAAAGCATGCATTTACATGTGTATCTCATTTGTAGGTCCAGTGTCACTCATGCCCCTCATTTTGAATGTCTGCATCCCTCATTTTGGTGATAAAAAATTCAGGGATATGCTTTCTACATTTTTAAACTACTGAATTGATAAACTAATGACATATAACGGCATTTAGTTTAAAGGAAATTAAATTATGTTTACATGAGCTCTAGTCTTACTTTCTCAGGCTTTTGTTCTTCATCTGTTACCGGGTTGATTGGTACATCTGACTGAAGCTTGTTTCTCTAAAGTCCAGGCAGATCACCTTTTTTAAATATTTCTTTTGAAGACAATTTATTTTTACTGCAGGTAGATACCATGTTTTGCCTTCCTTGCTGTGTATCAGCCTATAATGTTCTTAGCTTCCTAATGTAATTTCCAAGCCCAGTTCTATAAGTGACTTCTAACTCAATGAAGATTCCCTTCCCTCTTGCTGTTAGAATCCCTCATGAGTGCTTCATGCACAAGTTGTTTTCACTCTAGTAATTAATGAACAGACTGACTTGCTAGAGAAACAGAATTGTACTTATTTTATATTTTGTCATGAGCTCACTACTAGCTTGAGAATGTAACCCAACTGTTAATTAAATAGGGGAATTAATTACCCCTCAAGTGATGTGTTTAAATCAAGGAAGTTTCTAGGAATTTGAAACATGTTTTATAAAAACCTATGTACAAGTCTCAGCCAGAACTAATTTGGATTGACTACCTGCAACCCTATGATGTAATCAAAGTGAAATCACTCAGAGTGAACGCTAATCTTTAGTAAATGCAGAAAAGGGTACACATAACTACAAGAGGTACTACAAGCTATGCATGTAGGTACCTGAAAAGGAAACCTCAGAAAATGCAATACTTACATATTGGTGAGTCTCAAAGACAGTATTGCTTAGGTCCCAGGGAAATACCTTTTTGGCATATTTCAGAATTGGTTGGAAAGTAAGAATATTCTAAATGAGGAACAAGCCAGATTCATACAGGATGCAGCACCATTGGCAATTGTTTCATTTTAAAAAGCCTAACTGATAAGTACTTTAAGGTCAAAGAGGCAAGGCTGGTCACTGCCTTCATTGATCTAAGAATTGTGCTTTATAGGATCAATAAGCAGGTTTTATGAAATAAGTTACAAGAGATGGATATAAATTCTCATTTATTACTGTTAAAGACTATCACATTGAACCTTGGATAACGGTGAACATAGGAATAAATGGAGAACTCACCAATGAAATAAAGCTGACTAGAGGAATTGCACCAACACATTTTAAAATCTTGCTAAAAAGATTTCATAGAGATCCATACCAAGATGAATTTCCTTGCCAGATGTCTTCAAGAAACACATTTCAACACATGTACATGCAGATTAGTTCTATAATCCTTCATATAAACTGAGCTGTAAAGGAAACTGCCATGTGTAAATGGATTATTCCATTCCTATGATCTAAGTGTTAGTATAGCAAAATGCAAGATAATAACTTTAGGGTCCAACAGAACAAATTATACTTAATACTTAGGAGATATGAAACTGGAGAGAGTTAGAATCATAGAATCATGTTGGCAGAAAATGACCCATTGGTCCATTTAGTCTGCCCCTGCCTGCCACTTGCTCAGACTCTGTCACTGACCCTCCCCTTCCCCCACTTCACAACCCCACATGTCTGTCCCATGCCCTCTTGAATCCCTCTACCATATCAGCCATCACCACCTCTTCTGGCAGTTTGATCCAGGCCTCCACCACCCTCTCAGTAAAGAACATTTCCCTTATATTCCCTTTGTATCTTCCATCCTCTAGCCTTAGACTATGGCCTCTTATTTTTGCCCACACTTTCCTTTTAAGCAGATTCCCTTCCTTTACCCTGTTGATCCCTTTTATGCATTTAAAAGGTTCAGTCATACCCCCCTTCCTGGTCTCCAGCATGTACAGATCTGGCTCCTTAGACCTCTGCTTGTATGGTTTCCCCTGCATCCCCTGCACCATTTTGGTCACTCTTCTCTGAACTGTCTCTAAGCCCTCTATGTCCTCAAATAGATGCAGGGTCCAGAACTGCACCTCATACTGTAAGTGCAGTCTCACCATGGCTTTGTAGAGAGGCTTCAGTGCCTCCCCTTCTGCTAGTGATGCCCCTCCATTTGAATGCCAGCATTCTGTTTGCCTTTCCCATTGTTTTGCTGCATTGGTTCCCTACCATGAGGTTGCTGGAAATTATGATAATTATGATCCCTAGATCCCTCCTCTGCTCCATTTTCTTGATTCCTCCACCCCCCCCACCCCGAGTGTACACTGCTTGTGGATTTTTATGTCCCAAATGCATCACACTTTTTGTCATTGAACTTTAGCTGCCATGTCTGTCCCCCCTCCAGTCTCTTCAGGTTCTGCTTCATGGTCTCTACCACATCTGAGGTATCTGCCCTAATACAGACTTCTGTATTATCCACAAACAGGCACACCCAACCTTCCAGAACCTCTGCTAAGTCACTGATGTAAATATCAATGTGCTATACAGTGAGTTACATAATTATTATTTGTTGCTAGCCTTTGGAAGACAGAAATCTTGCTTGTAGAGCAGAAAGCAACTAACTAAAAGAAGCTACCATTTTTTATTAATTTAACACTATCTCAGCAGGAGTCAGTGTTTGTTGAGATTAAGCAGACAGATACTTTATTAGAAGTAGAAGGGGTCTTATTTAGGGTTAAAAAAAGAAAAGAAAGTCAGTGTGTGTTCTGTGCTGTGAAGGGTACTGTATCAACTTACTTTGCTTAACCAGTAGGAGGAGGAGACAGACCTTAATTGGGGAGTGGCTTAGACACTATAAAAGCAGGTGACTCCAATTACAACTTCCTGTTGCTAGCCTTTTTTCTTACTAATTGCCCTCCATTCCACCCACCCTAAGCCAGTTCTACTTTTATAGCCACTGAATTTGACAGAGAACAGGAACTTCCTGTTTGGCAGTAGGAAGGAAAGTATCATAGAGAAATATTTGTTTTGTCAACCCTAAAGGAAAAAAGTAGCTAGACCCCCCCAGCTGCTGGAGGTCTGACACTGAGCAAGGAAGAAGGAGGAGGCTACTGACGAGTATAGGAAGTTGCTGTCCCAGAACAGGAAGGGTGAGAGTTGTAAGGAAAGGTGACATGAAATAAGACATGATAGGAGTGGTGCAGTGCAATGGCTGTGAGGTGGCAGTGTTTTGGCAGACATTCTGGAGGTTGCAATGCTGCCCTATTTGCAGACACCTCTCTGGTCTGAGGGAGGAGGTTGCCTGTCTCCAGACTGACCTGGTTAGGATTCGTGAAACCTTCTCCCCCACCCAGGAACCATCAGGGCCAATGCCACTACCTCAGAGGTTGCCAAGAAAGAGGAGAGGCTGGACCAGGGTGGGCTCAGGGAGGGAGAGGGTGGTGGAACAGAGTTGCATCCATCCAGCTGTACCTCTCCACAATTCATATGCTCTACTGGTGGACAGTGGTTACTCTTTAGAGGCACCTGCAGTGGAGAACAAAGAGGATGCTGGGAACCTTCATAAAGGAGACCCACAGGAGGGTGACATGGGACCCCACAGGGGAAGGAAACAACTCCTGGTGGGGGACTCAATCATTAGGGGGATAGAAGTGGGGGAGGAAGGGGAGAAGGAGATAAGGTGCTTCTGCCTGGCACCATGGCTTGGAGGGTAAGGAAGCAAATCCTCAGGATTGTAGGATCAGCTGCATGAGGGAGGGAGCTGGATGTCATTGTCCACCTAGGGACAAATGACCTGGCTAGGAATGGGATCAGAGCAGTGCAAGAGGAGTTTGTAGAGTTGGGGAGGGGTCTTAGACAAGTAGCGCATATGGTAACCTTCTCAGAGGTGTGCCTGTCTATGGCAAGGGTGATACTAGGGTACTCCTTACCAGGGAATTCAATGAATGGTTGAAAACTGGTGTGGAGCTCAGGGTTTTGGCTTCACTGGGGACTGGAGAGCCACCTGGAGGGATGCAGATCTATACTGGCGTGATGGTCTGCATCTGTCCAGGGGGGGAACCAGGATCCTAGATGAGAGGTTTAAATGCTTCATTAGCAAGCATTTAAACTAGCCAAGGGGGGAAGGCACTGAAAAGGAGCAGGGAAATCCCAGCCTCCACCCACAAAATACAGTAATTAGTGAGGTAAACACCAAGGTAGAGAAGTCATTAGGGAGCAGGACAGAGGTAGATGTAAAAAAAGGCAAAGGCAGTAAGGACAGGGATGGGGATAAAAGGGGTAAGGCCATCAAAAAGTGGAGGGTGATGAGTACAAATGCCCGTAGTCTGTGTAACCAGCTCCCTGAACTAGTGGCCTTGATAGAAGAGGGTTGTCTGGATATTGTGGCAGTCACAGAAACATGGTACACAGAGAACCATGACTGGGATGTTAACATACCGGGATACACAATCTACAGGAGGGACAGGGAGGGTAAAAAAGGAGGAAGAGTAGCTCTCTATATAAAGGAAGTGATCAAAGCAAAAGAACTAAAGACTAAACAGGGAGCAGATGAGGCACTCTGGGTCACCCAGGTGACAGGAAATGGCACCACAATCTGCATGGGGGTTGTATACAGACCCACATCTCGGGGGGAGGGAATGGACAAGGAAATGATAGGAGGCATCCTTAGAATGGCAGAAAAGGGGGAGATATAATTGATGGAGGACCTGACTATGCCAGATGTTAACTGGAGCACCTTTGCTACAGGCACATCCAAGAGCAGGGTCATTCTTGATGCCCTACAAGGGGCATGCCTCAGACAGCTAGTATTGGAACCCACTCAGGAGGGAGCAATCTTAGACCTGGTACTCTCAAATGGGGACGGAGAAAGAATCTCAGATTTAGAAGTGGGTAGCCATCTGGGAACAAGCGACCACTGAACAGTGTGGTTCACGATAAACACAGCCATACAATCAAGCCATACAAAAGCAAGCATATTGGACTTTAGGAGGGCTGACTTTGGGAAAATGAGGGAGTGTTTCAGAAAAGCACTAGCAAACGGGCAAGAAGGAGGAGTGGAGGAACAATGGGGAGTAATCAAAACAGCCATCACAGAGGCAATAAGCCTTTGTGTAAAGCAAATCAACAAAACACAACAAAGGAAAAAAAAACACTATGGTTCTCAAAAGAGGTGGCAGGGAAGTTTAAGGAGAAAAGTATAGCATTCAGGAAATATAAGGAATCACAGAAGGAGCAGGACAGAGAACTTTATCAGTTAAAGCAGAAAGAGGCAGGGAACGCAGTCAGAATAGCAAAAGCCCAAACTGAGGAAAGGATAGCCGGCTCTGTTAAGAAGGGGGATAAGACCTTTTATAGGTACATTAGGGAGCGAAGAAAGACCAAAGGAGGGATACTGAGGCTTAATAAAGGGGAGGAAGTATGGGCATAGAATGGCAGTGAAAAAGCTGGGTTACTGAACAAATATTTCTACTCAATATTCACAATGGAAGAGGAGGAGGAGTTAACTAAACCAAACAAGAGAAACACTCTGAAGACAGGGGTCGATACCGGTCAATTTACAGAAGAAAGGGTTCTGAAAGAACTAATAAAATTGAAGGTGAACAAAGCAATGGGGCCTGATGGGATTCACCCAAGAATTCTAAAAGAACTAAGGGTAGAACTAGTGACACTGCTGACTACTCTCTCTAACAAATAATGAGAGGATGGGATGGTACCTGAGGACTGGAGTAGGGTGGATGTGATTCCTCTTCACAAAAGTGGGAGCAGAACAGAGGCAGGAAACTACAGACCAGTTAGTTTGACCTCAGTGGTAGGGAAAATGATGGAATCACTTCTGAAGGAAAGAATTGTTGAGTATCTAGTGGTCAGTGGGGTACATGACCCAAGGCAGAATGGATTCATGATAGGAACATCATGTCAGACAAATCTAATAGATTTCTTTGACTGGATGACCAAAGTAGGAGACCAGGGAGGGGCAGTGGACATGGCCTACCTAGATTTTAGCAAGGCATTTGATACAGTCCCACACAAAAGCTTAATATACAAGTTAGCAAGCCTTGGAGTGGGTCCCAAGGTGGTAGCCTAGATAAAAAATTGGCTAGACAACAGGATGCAAAGGGTAGTAGTAAACAGAGTCGACAGTGAAGAAAGGAGGGTTACTAGTGGGGTACCGCAGGGTTCAGTACTGGGACTGGTCCTTTTTAATGTCTTTATAAGTGACATTGCAGAGAAACTGGAAGGAAAAGTATGTCTCTTTGCAGATGACACAAAGATCTGCAACAGGGTTGATGCACAAGATGGAGTGGAAAGGATGAGAAGGGACTTGGCAAGGTTGGAGGAATGGTCAAATGTATGGCAGCTCAGATTCAATGCAAAGAAGTGCAAAGTAATGCACCTAGGAAACAAAAACCCAGGGGAAGAGTACACAATAGGGGTGAGATACTGACAACAGTAAAAATGGAAAGGGACCTGCGGGTAATTGTAACAGATGACCTAAAGGTGGGCAAGTAATGTGAGGAGGCAGTAAGGAAGACTGGGGCGATACTGGGATGCATAGGAAGAGGCATCAATAGTAGAAAACAGGAAATTGTTATCCCTCTGTACAGACAGTTGGCGAGACCCCATTTGGAGTACTGTGTGCAGTTCTGGAGACCCCATCTCCACAAAGACATAGACAGAGTGGAGGCTATCCAGAGGAGGGAACCAAAATGGTACAGGGTCTGCACCAGAAGACATCGAAAAAGACTAAAGGAGCTTAATATGTATATCCTTGAGGAAAGAAGGAGAGGGACATGATAGAAACTTTCAAGTATCTCAAGGAATCAACAAAGTCCAAAAGGGTAGTATCTTTCAGAAAGAGATGCAAGAACAAGGGGCACAATTTGAAGATAGAGGGGGGACAGCTCAGAGGTAATGTGAGGAATTATTTTTTCATGGAGAGGGTTGTGGATGCATGGAACAGCCTCCCTGAGCAGGTCGTGGAGTCAAGAACAGTGGAGAAATTCAAGAATGCATGGGACAGTCATAAGGCAGTCCTAGTGGTGGGTAGGAGGAAGTAAGCTGTTGGTTAAGTAGGATCTGCAGCTTATCTGTTAGGTAGAAAAATGGGCAGACTAGGTGAGCCAAATTCTATGTTGGGGATAACTATTCTTGCCAACAGAAAATCAAATAATATCCTAAACAGAAAAAATATGGCTAAGGTACTGAGAAAAAGCATACCCAAATTTAACAGGAAATTTAAAGGTAACTGAACAAAGGGAGCATTGCCAGCCTTCTGAGCTAAGGTGAATGAAAAAATGCATTATGGGCTCAAACTGTGGACTTGGGAGGCTATAACGTTTTCAGAAAGAATTAAACCAGCTGATTCTTCTGTACATCTACACCATCAGTTTTTGCTTGAGCAGAAACAGAAACCTTCAAAATTTCAACTCATGCCACTTTCAGAGATTTCTCATGTTTTAAAAAAAATACTGTATGAATGAGTCAAGCATGCACAATGTGTAAATCTGTGCTATAGAAAAGCATACATGAGGCACAAGCTTATCCATGCATAAAAACCCTGAGCAACAGACTTTAACAAGTGGGTCTTTGCATAGTTTGGGAGAATCAGAAAAGACAAGCAGAAAATGCATGATAAAAACATTGAACCCAGATTGTATGATATCTCTCAGCAAGAAAATATAGTTTCAGCAGGAACAGCATGATAACCCTCTCTCCAGACTCGAGAGTTTTCCATTTGGAACATTACTTAGATATGTTTAAAGAAAAGTGCAGCTTTAAACAGATGTTTTCTGCAGCCCTAACAGAATGTCATAAAAATACCTTTAAAGGAGAGAATTTGCCACTGTGAAGTCAGTGAAGAATCCACCAAACATTCATGGGCTGGATTTTTAAAGCAATGCTTTTTGTGTTTGAGAACAGCTTTTACCACGACAAGAGGGCCAAAATATTTGCAGGCTATTTTCAAATATTGTGATGCATTTGCAACAGTTTCTTTACTTTTCAGCAACACAATGATGTGTGTGTTATTATTTTCAGGCATGCAACATTCTGAAGCACAATTTACAGCACTTGCAGAATGAAGAAAGATCAAGCTTTCTGTGTTCTAATACTTTAGTTATGCTGCATGTAGCACAATTCCTCTACAAATGCTAACATACTAACATACTAATTGCCAGCAGATTAGGCTTCATGGTCTATTGAGTCTGCTCAAACCTCAGATCCCTAGTTGGGTGCCAAATGCTCCACATCTCTTTGAAAATCCAGCCCTATATCTTGGTGTGTCCCTTGTATGAGTATCGAACAAGGTTTCTTGGTCCAATTTTATTTTTGTTGTCATAGTTAGAAAGTGTATAACAATTTATGAAAAAAACAGTACATATTGTCATCTCAAACTTAGTAATCAGTACATTCTCAGTATTAATTATAATGGATCAAAAAACTGCATCTCATGGTACAGAGTCTAATCATTGTAAATAGCAAGAGATATACTGTGTGACACCATTACTGACAGTCTATTATCCTATGTTTGTTCAAAAGTAAGTTCCACACAAACACTACCTAAAATATTTGCACAACAGAATGACTTATGAGTGACTCACATGTCCTAAAGACCAATTCCCACCAGGCTACACAGATAGATGGAAGGTGTCAATGTGATTTTCTAATAGTCAGGCCTATGGAACATTTTTATTTGGATAAACTCTACTGAATTTTCTAGCCTTGTCATGGGGGTGGGTGATATTCCAATTCCAGGGCCTGCCACATGCTCCAGGTAATTCCAAATATTTCTCCTGCTTACCCCTGGCAGTAAGACCTCCTACTCTCTGGGCCATAACCAGTAGCCTCTTGACCTCTAATGCTACCACAGCTATCCACTTGCTTAGGCCAGTCATAGGAGGAAGGAGGGAAGACATATCCCCTAGTAAGATATGTATAACTGAGTAAAGCTTGGAAATGTATTACCAGTGATAGACCAGCATTCTGCATGGATTATAGTCCAATACTCATTTAGGAGGGGGCATGACCATAAAATGTGAAGCATGGAACCTCCAGGGGAATTACAGTGCCAGCATTTGCCATGATACAGGAAGCCCATCAAATTGAGTGCATTGGGGTCCTACAATAGTTGTTTAGCACTACATCTGTACTCCTGACAAGCTCTGTGGGCCATGTCCCTGCATGATTTCTGCACCATTTCTGAAAGAGGAGATCCTGGGTCTGGAGTTCATGTGTCCCTTGCTTTGGTATAGTTATTATGCTGGGTGCCTTGGATTACATGGCATATTACCCCTGCCTTGTTCTTGGGAAGTCTCAACTAATGGGGTAACAGGTCATTATATTCCAGATGTACTAAGTTGGGTGGGTGTTTGCAACTGAGCTCCTGCACAGCTCTGTGGATTTGAAGAAATTTTCAAAGATCACTTATGGGAAAAGTTTAGGTGTGCTACAAGTCCTCTAATGATTACAACAAAGTGGTATTGAGGATGCATATATCCTGTACTGTTAAAATACCCCTGTTTTTCCTTACCTCCAAAGGTCACTTCACCTCCCATCCATAGCAGCTAGGCAAACATGCTAGTGGGTACTACTGGTCATTGAGAAGTTGCTGCAGCTTTTTCCAGACTACTACTAATACCTATATTGAGGGGTGACCTTCTAAAATTTGGGAGACAATTTCATATAAACAAATGCCAGAAGAGAGCCTTCCCAAGAGACTGTGCTCCATCTCTAGCCAGCTCAGTATGAAATGTGTATAAGCTAAAACCATTGGAGAGTTTTTGCCCCCACATATGCCACATGATAGCCCATCATACATTGTAAGCCACATCGACCCCTGGTCAGTGAATATGCAATTTGGCTCAGCTGTGTCTAGGGTGTTTGCCTTTCCAGAGAAAGGAACCAAAAAGTTTATTAACCCTATCAAACCAGGAAGAGAGGATAGTTATAAGAAGGGAGCTGAGGTAAAAATGCAGTATGGCTGCCATGATCTTGCAGAAGGTCTCCCTTTTACCAACGAAAGAGAGATTGAGGGAGTTCCACCTCTCACATTCGTCCTGCAGTTCTTGAAGAAGTGGTGCCAGGTTAAGTTTGAGTCATCTCCAGATATCCATACTTACTGTACCCAAATGCCCAAGTATTCTTTGCCTTGTTGGGCCAAAGTGAGGATCACCTGCACAATACACCAAAACTAACAGAATTGAGGGAAGAGTTTGGGTTTTAAAGTGAATCACTCCCCACCCTGATACTGTGATGAATTGAGTGAGAAGGAAGAACAGTTTTAGGATTCCAGTGTATAGTACTGACATAGTGATTAAGAGGTCCTCATCATGTCGGCTGGCAACGTACCTTGAAGTGCCCACTAGGTTGCCTGAGATGGATGGGGTGGAGCACAATGCAGCAACTAAAGGTTCTATCACAAGAATGAATAGCATGGGTGAAAGTGGACATCCCTGCCTCTTGACTTTTTAGAGTGAGAAGGGTGAGGAAAGCATCCCATTGGTACTCACGCTTCCAATGGGCTCACAGTATAGGGTCTCAAACTAGCAGCAAAAGATGGACCAACATGGAAGACATATTGTACGCTGATTTAAAGAGACTGCCAATGCACCAAAAAGGCTTTCTCAAAGTCAGTGGCCACCACTGCCACCTAGATGGGTGCCTTCTGAGTGGAATACATAATATTAACCTGAAATGCTGTGTGGTCAGAGCCTAGTAAGTCCTTTGTGAAGACAATCTATTATGGATGAATGAGGGTTGGGAGAATCTTTTCAAATCGTGTCACGAGTGTGTTATCCAGTATCTTGCAGTCAATGTGTATCAGGGAAATGGGCCAATAGTTGATACAGTGTAACATCCTTCCTTTTTTGGGATGGCTATAATGATGTTCTCCTGAAGGGTTGAGGTGAGGGAACCTTTTTAATATGTGTGAGAGAACAAACATCATTAGAAGTGGTTGTGTGACCACTGCTGGCATTTAAAGGTAAAGGTTGGCTGGGACTGCATCCTGGCCCAGAACTTTGGAGGGAGACATGGCTTCAATGGGTGACAAGACTTTGTGAAGGGTGAACAGGGTCTCCCATGGAATTAAATGAATAGTAGAAAGGGAAGGGAGCTTCACATTCCATCTTTCTAGTGATAAGCTTGTTAAGGTGGTATTTGAGCCCAATAATGATACTTAGGGTATGATACAAAATGTAAGAGCCTTTTTACATATTCATCCTTATGCCTTTTCAGGTCCTCTGCCACCTGAAGTTCTTCCTGCTGATGCTGCCTCCAGAGATGTGATGCATAACTAATTATTCCCTTCAAATGTATGCTTTAAAAATCTCCCAGAAATAGGCTGGAGTAACACCTGTCTTGTTGGTTTTAAAAAAGAAGTGTGATTCCTTAGTCAACCACCACCAAAGGTTCAGGTCATGTAAGTAGTATGTGGTCCAAGTGAATGACAAAAGGTTTGTCGGGGGGGGGGGCTGTTGAGCAATTGACGCTAGAGAGTGTTCCATGATCTCCATCAGGAATATGTGCACATCAAGCATGTACTCTGAGAAGGTAGGAGAAAGGAACCAATAATCTTTTCATCTGTATGAGCAGTGCAGAAGGTAGAAATGTACGTATTTATTTGTTTCAAAAGATTCATGAGGACAGATACACTGTACCGAGCTTGTAACAGCTTGTTTATAGATGGATCCTGAGGGGATGAAGGAAGGTGAGTATACAGTATGTGATCTGCAAGTGAAAATGCATAATAAAAAGTGCAGTAATAACATAAATAAGTACAGTAAAAATGCATATAATCAAAGAGATAAAATAAATAACAGTGCACAGTCACAATTACAGGCAAAATATTTAAAGATACAAAAATAAAGATGAGCTGTAATGCAAATTAAAATACAAGGGCCCCCAAATTCAGTGTCTGTCTTAAGCGCATGATAAACAGTGTGTCACACAAATACAATGTGCCGGCCAGCTGTGTTGTGATATTCAAACAGAATTCCCCATCCAACCAGATCCCACATTCTGTTTGAATATGGGACCCTGGATGCACGGCACATATCAGGTGGATGCCATGTATGGCACACGCATCCAGGGTGTGGTGCAGAAGACTGCCCATAGGGGAATGCATGATGCATACATGGATGCGCGGCATCCCCCATGGGTGATATTCAGCCCAAGCATGCAAATTAACTCATTGAGCATGCATGGAGCAAAAGGGCCTCATGCATGCTCATTATGGCCTCATTTGCATAGCTATGCCAGGCTGAATTCACCGGTGCAGCCCCCACCCCCCATGCTCCATTCACTGTAGTGCAGAGACACATGTTTCATAACGTAGTGTCCCCTTCCCCGGCTGCCCAATCTCCATAAAAGACAGATATTTCCATCACTTTTCAATAGTATAGTGTCCCCCCCTCCCGCTGCCTGATCCTCATAAAAGGCAGACATCCTCATCATGTACCCATAGTGTAGTGTGCCCCTACCGCTGCCCGATTCCCATAAAAGACAGACATTCCCATCACTTCCATAGTGTAGTGTCCCCCTTCCCAGCCCCAACACCATGACACAGATGAACCCCCCAAGTCCTGAGCTCCGATCACACCATAGAGTATACTAATGACATCCTGTATTTGACTGAAACTTAGTTGAAGCTCACGGTCCCAGATTCTCGGTGCTCTGTTCCCTCCTACAACCTACTCCAGATAGATAGAACATCCACTAAAAGAGGGGGGTGGGGTGGTGCTGCAATCTATTCAGAGTCACCTGCATCTCACTGTCCTGAACACAGACCCCTGATGCAGTGTGATTCTCTTCACTCCCTCCTCACCCTTGAGGCAAAAAAGCTGCATATTATCTGTGCATACAACCCCCAAACAGTGGCCACTGTAGCTTAGATGAGCTCCTCAACCAAACGGCCATGCTTTCTGGCAAAAATGAAGTACTCCTCCTAGGGGATATAAATATAAACTGGTTAGGAAAGTGCCAGGCCACCTCACTCTCCAAAACACAGTGCTACAACTTGCATCAAATGATCACAGAACCTACAAGGACTGCATCCAGCTCCAACTCCAGCACCTTAATCGACTGGGTGTTAGTAAACCATACTGAGCATATCCTCTCTGCTGGCACTCTTGCAGATGCCATCATGGACCATCATCCAGTCTTTTGCTCCTGGGGGCCGACTCCATCACCCCCACAAAAACCGTGTTTCGTCACCATCCAAAACTATGTTAACTTGAATACTGAAAGCTTTCTTCATGATGTAGCCAACATAGACTGGTTTATTCTCTATCTGACCTCTGATGTGCAGTCCACTCTCAGCCTCTTCACTGCAAATTTCTCAGCCATTCAGAACACTCACAATCCTCAGATAACACATCGAGTCAAAGGGAAGCCTACCCATTGGCTAAAAAAAGATCTACTAAACAAAATAAAACAGTGTGATAAAATCTGGAGCCGTTTCAAGTCCTCTGGCCTATAGGAAGATCTAACACCTACAGGACACTTAGAAATACATGTAAAAAGAAGATCAGGACACCTATAAGCTCCTATTACAAAAGCTTATTAAATAGTGCATCAGAGGATCCTAACAAAATTTGGTTCCACATAAAAACTTTCCTGGGATCTAATCTTTCCCCTACCCGAGTGACATGATACTAAATGGTGCCCACTACAACAACCCTCAGACCATCACTAATTTCTTTAATGACCAGTTTACAGACTTGAACAAATACACATTCGCTTTCCCTGCCTCAAATTAACTGGGTCCTTCAACTCCCTCCTGCCAAGCATCAAGAATCCCCTCCTTTCGCTTTAAGGCTGTTTCTTATAGGGAGGTCACAAAACTCCTCAGAAGGATCTCAGACAACACAGCCACTGGATCAGACAGTATAGAGCACAGGCTGCCAAGAATTGCTGCACCTTTCATTGCCGGACCCCTGTCTAGAATTTTTACACTTTCCCTATGTCATAGCAGTGTCCAGACATTTGGAAAACAGTGAGAGTCATCCCTGTCTTCAAAAAAGGTGACCCTAAAGACCCCTCTAATTACAGGCCCATAGCCATCCTGTCAGTTCTAAGCAAACTATTGGAAAAGTTAGTTGCCATGCAAACCATTGAATTCCTCTGAGACAATGACCTCCTAACTGCTGCACAACACAGCTTTCAAAAAGGTCACAGCACCACAACTGCCCTTCTCAAATTTACTACAGACATCTTCACTGCCATGGACCCAGGGCTTCTCACGAGAGCAGTTTTCATCAATATGTCAAAAGCCTTTGACTTGCTAGACCACCCACTTCTCCTTGACACACTCCACTCTATGGGCTTTGCTCCTAGTGTTGTCAGTCAGTTTAACAGTTACCTGTCAAATAGGGTCCAAACCATTAAATTCAATTCTACATGCTCCGATCTAAAGATGTGGAACATTGGAGTTTCCCAGGGCTCAATCCTTTGGCCACTTCTCTTCTCAATTTTTATCAACAGCATCACCATTAATCTCCTTGACACCTGATCTCTACTTTATGTGGACGACATAGTCATGTATGCCAGTGCGAAAGATGTCTCCTATATCAACCTATGTCTAGCCTCTGATTTCCAAAACACACAAGCCTGGTTACAAGACCACAGACTTGTTCTAAATGAGGCAAAAACACAGTCCATGCTATTCGGGACTCTTCCTAAACTCAAAACATTCCAAGATAAGTTCAGGGTCTCCTGCTTAGATGATTCACTCATAACTTCTGTAACATCATTTAAATACCTTGGGGTCACCCTTGACCAATTTCTAAATTTTGAACTCCACATCATCAATGCATTCAAATCAGTCAGTTCCAAGTTAAGCATGCCATACCTGACCAGTCACATGCTAACTCCTACTGCTAGAGTGGCTATAGCTTGGGGCATAGTAGAGCCCACCCTTCCCGAACCCTGATCACGCCATAGAATAATGTACTATATGATTCCCTAGTGGTATTGTAGAGCCCCTCCTTCCACTAACACTGATAGCTCCATAGAGTAATGAACTACAGTATTCCATGGTGGTATAGTGAAGCCCCTCCTACCCTGAGCCCTGATTAGTCCTTGGATTAATATACTACTTTATTCCCTGGTGGCATAGTGGAAGCTACACTCCCTGATCCCTGAACAATAAAACCAGTACCCACATCCCTGGTAGTCTAGTGGTCCCCCCCACCCTAGTAATCACAGACCCACCACCTGACCCCAGCCAGTGACTGACACAGCTCTCTACACCCTTCCATGGTCAGCTGCCAACTGAACTGCACTCTAGCATGTATTGTAAATAGTACGTGCTCATTGGTCGACCAATGGGCATGCACTATTTATAGTATGCACTCCATTGCTATTCAGTCAGTGGGTGGCAGTGGAAGGGTGTTGAGTGCTGTGCTGGTCATTGGCTGGGGTCCGGCGTTGAGTCTCTGATTACCAGGGTGGAGGATCACTAGAATACCAGGGGTGTGGAGTTGGAATTATTGTACAGTGATCGAGGATTGGGGCATGTGGGCTCCACTATGCCACCAGGGAATAATACAATATATATAATCCAAGGACTGACTGGCATTCAGGGAAGACGTGGCTCCACTATACCACCAGGGAATCATTTAGTACATTATTCTATGGGGCAATCAGGGTTCGATGAAGGTGTGCTCCACTTTGCTACCAGGGAATAATATAATATAATATATTGATCTACAGAGTGATTGTGGTTCGGGGGTGGAGGAGCTATGGTATTCAAACAGGGACTGGTTAGTTTACATCAGCACCTGTGCGATTGGGGCTTGGGGGAGAGCACCGTGGACTGCCTGGGCATCCGTGGGTATGTTAGGTATTGCTGGGGTGATTGGGGAATGGGGCTTGTGTGTGTGTGTGGGGGGGACTGTGTGCATGGCATTATACTATGAGCAGGGCTCTACCATGCCCCATGCATAGTTAAAGTAGGGTTCTTTACTCCTATCTTTGCAAGGGTGCAGATTGTCATGCCTTCACCAGGGGATGTATCAATATTGTGATGTGTGGGTTATGCATGAGGGCCCCCTCTTTGCATAGACATATCACAATATTGTGCTTCGTCATGCAGTCAGACCTGCATGGCTTATTGGGGGCTTTTGAATTTTGCCCTATCCTCAATGGGCCATGCAAGTCCTGGGATGCATGGAACATCTAGGGATGCTCTGGACATCTCCTTTGAAAATGTGCTCCAAGTGATATATAGTACAGTAACCAGATAGAAGCAGTATTAGCACTACCAAGACTGCTAAAGTACGAGCTAACATAAAGCCATAACAGGAGGTAGGTTCAGGGCCACAGTATTACCAGGTAGATTAACTGGTTAAGGCACAGTTAGCCTTGGGTGGATAGAAATTGCTTACAGCTGTGTGGCAGATTTCAACAACATGGGAGAAGGCAATATTGAATACATGGTCAGGGACTGTGAACAGCTGTAGGAAGGGATGGCAAAGTAACAAAGAAGTTAATTGAGGGAAGACAAGGATGAGGCTGTGCAAATAGACAAGGGGAGTGAGGACAATACTTTAGGAAAATTATGCAAGAAGGCAACTTTGCCCATGGAAGTTTTCCTGGGGGGAGGGAGGGAGCGGAAATAGGAAGCAGTGTTCTGGAAGATGTAGGAAGAGGGAGGGGGAAGAAAGGAGGGTAGAGAGGTAGGAAGAGAAGACAGCCAAATCAGAATTGGGAGGTGAAGGTGGCATAGTGTATGAGACATCTGGCATTGATGGAAGGGAGAGAGAGGGAAGAGTAGAGAGAGCAGTGGTGTCTTTGAGGTGGACAGCCCAAGGCAATGTGGCAGAAAGAATGGGAGAGGGATTCTAGTCTGGCAAGGGTGGACTTGGGAGCAGCACTGTAGACAATGTCACCATAACGGAGGATATGATGGATCTCCTTCAAGACTAGCTCCCTGTGGGCAGGGAGAAGGATACTGACTTTTTTTCCATATAGTATACATGGTTTGGTTGAAGTTTGTAGTGGATTTCATCAACTTGTGCTGAGAAACTGAGATGCCAGTCCAGCCAGACCCCAAGGTACTTAAAGGAGGGGACATTACAGAGCACAGCACCATCAAGGGTGTGGAAGCAGGGTAAGTAAGCAGGGAAAGGAAGAGAGTCTGGCAAGCCTCTGCTTGGAGTCAAAGGTCATGAGACAGTTTTCTTGGAATTGAGGGATGGAAGGTTTGAACAGAACCAACACTGATCACTGTCAAAATCTTGCTAGAGATGGACAGCAAGGTCAGCAGCAGAGAAGCCAGAAGAAAACAGCACAAAGTCATCTGCATACATCTGTATGGATGCAGAGGAACAGTCAGAGGGGAAGTCATTTAAGAATATGGAGATGAGTATGGAGCCCAGGACAGATCCTTGGAGGATGCTTCAGCTGTAAAGGAGTGGAAGGGAAAGGATGTCTCCAATACAGGCAGCTTTCAGTCTGCCATCTAGGAAAGAGCAGAATCAGATTATTGAAGAGGCAGAACATCACTACCATGAGCTTGTCCAGGAGAAGGGGGACTGACATTTTGAAGGCATTGGCAAAGTCAACAAAGATGGCAGATGTAAGTTGACCCTGGTCCATACAGAACAGGATGGAGTTTGTGAGCCAGAGAAGGGAGGCAGATATGGAGTGGAACTTCCTGAAACCAGACAAGAAAGGAGTAAAAAAGGAGGAGGAGGTGAGAAGCAGGGTGTGTTGTAAGAACACAAGATGTTTCTGGAGCTTGGCCAGTATGGGATGGAGGGAAATGGGATGAAAGTTTCCAGAAGTAATATAATCACTCCCTTTTGGGAGGGGGCTGACAGTAGCCCACTTCAAGACATTGGGACACAAATAAGGGAGAAGAAGAGGTTAAGGAGGAGGAAAATATGGAAGACTATAGTTGGTGCAGACTGATGCAGAAGTTAGGGGGTCAAGGTCATCTGGGCTTGTACCATTGTGGGATAAAAAGAAGGGAATTAAGCAAGGCTGAGAAAGTGGCAGGAGAAAAGAAAAAGGAGTATAATGGAAGAGGGAAAGGGCAAAGGGGGAGGAGAGATAGGGAGAAGATAGTAAGAAGGTATTGAAATAAGCAGCAATGGCAGCAGGGCCAGTGATGTAAAAATTGCCTGCCTTGAGAATAAGTGGGAAAGACTGGATTTGTGGGAGAAAAGCGAGTGGATAAGTTTCTAGAACTTGGAGCGGTACTTAAGGTTGCTGTGGAGCGTGAATGCAAAGTAATCAAATTTTGCAAGCTTGATGGCATTGCTGCAAGCATTGCAAAGGGTCCAGCAATGTAATAGGGCATCAGGGAAACTGGTCGTCTTATAGGACTGCCAAGTGAGATCATGAACTTGAAGGCAGGTCAGCAGCTCAGCAGAAATACAGGGAAAGTGAGAAATTTGGACCCTTATTTTCCTTAGGGGAGTGTGGTAGTCCCACACAGCCATAAGTTTGTTATGGAAGGAGTCGGGGGTTAAGGTGATATCGGTGGCTGTAGAGACGTGGAACCAGTCATTGGCCAAGAGGACTGCAAGGAAGAAAGATTGGGGGGGGCCTTAGGGTAATGGAACCTATGCACACGGTAGACCATATGATTGTCCTTTAGCAGATGAGTTCCTTTAGCACCCTGGGGTGCACTGCATCTGGGCCCATCACCTTGTCTATCCTTAGCTTCTTTAGCTCACTCAGGAATCTTTCCTCTATAAAGGGTCTGGTTTCCACTTTTCTTCTGGTTATGCCCATGTCCTGCATCTCCAGCCCTGTCCCCACCCCTCTCCTGTGAATGAGTGCACCTGGGAGGATACCTACATCCAAAATATGGTGGGGATGAGAGGGGAATACCCAGTTCAGTAAAGTGTGATTCGAGGAACACCTCTGGCTATCTTAGGGTGATCCTGCCTAGCTATGGAGTAACCAGGTGTGGACACTGCAGAGACCTGGGCTTTGTAAGAGAGCCAAGACTCTGAGATAAAAGGAACATCTGACTGAAGGTTGATCATGAGGGGCTGCAACAGATCCAGCTTTGTGAGGAGACTACAGATGTTAATGTTGGTGACCTGCAGTCCTTTGTGAAGCTGCATTGACAAGTAGACCAGTGACAGGTGGATGGGTTTCACTATACTACCATGGAAAACAGGATCTGGATTAAAATTGAAGTCCCATGCCACCAGGAGTAGCAAGAATACAAGAAGCATTACAGAGCCATGGAGCTGCTTATAAGGAGGGTAGTGGGGGGTGGCAGGAGGGGAGTGGTACAGAGGAGACATGAGGCACCAGAAAGCTTTCAAGTGGAGCCAAGGATCAGGTAAAAGGCATCACCCCAGACACCAGGGGGAGGGAAGGAAGGAAGGAAGGAAGGAAGGAAGGAAGGAAAGAAGGAAGGAAGGAAGGAAGGAAGGAAGGAAGGAAGGAAGGAGGATGTGCAGATGGGGTTGGGAGTAGGACAGAGAGGAGAGTGGGCACTGGATGGAGGAAGGGATGATAAGGAGATGAAAGGCTATATAGCATAGTGGTTAAGAACAGTGAGCTGCAAACCTGGAGAATTGTGTTTGAATCCCACAGCCACTACTTTCATACTGTGTAACTATGAGCAACTCACTTACCTTTCCTGTGCTCCCAGAGTGCTCCTGTGAACAAGCCTTGCCTTAGTGTGTCTTTCCTGGCCAACAATAGTAAACAAAGACAGGAGGGGGAGGATTGTGGCTGAATACAGAGGATGTCTGGGGGGGGGGCTGTACATAATTTATCAGATTGAAAGAACATAATATGTGCAGTCATATCAGTACAGGTGTGAGAGGTGCTGGACATCTACCAATGCATGCTCTGACAGTGGCACCTACAGAACAGTTATGGCCATAAGGAAGATGAAGGTGATCTGCTACTCTTGTTCCGTATAGTGGACAAAGGGACACTAAAGTCTCCCCCTACTGGAATTGGTAGGGAGGCAGGGTAGAAACCTGCTATGATGTGGGAGAACTAGGAGTAAAATGTGGCCACCAAGTCATTATGCCAAACATATTTACTATGACGTGATCCCAGAGAGGAGAACTGATATGTTCTATTATCCAGTGCCCCTCTGTGTCAGCCTTCTTGGTAACTATGCTCATTAGGATCCTCATATGAAGTAGGATGGAGACACCCATTTTTCCTCCCCAGTGAAGACACTGTGCAATTCCAGCCCCAACCATTCACAATGTAACTTGAAGAATTCCTCTTAGTTTATGTAGGTGGGATACAACCAATTTGCATTTGATGGGGTTAGTTATTGAGTCACTTGATGTTCTAGGAGAAACACAAAACATCAGGTACTGTCATGATGGAATCAGGAGCTATCTTTGGACAGCAGATGGGGAGCTTACGGGAGTGACAAACCAGAGAAAAGGGATAGCCTCAAAGTGGACCCCCTACCTTCATGCCAGTCAAGGGAATTTGCATTACTAGAGTTAAAGACAAACTCCACTTTTTTATGTGCTTTCATAAATAAGATGCTTCCACTGTAACAATTTAATAAGGAATACATTTTTTCATTTTCAATTTTCCTTTTCAATATTTACAGCACATCTAGGTAGTCCAACCAAAATGTCTGCATGGAAAACATTTGAAAACACTTGCCTCTACTCTTCTTACCTCACAATGCCTTTTTTATGAAATCATAATGATCACCATCAGAACAGACTGTGATGTCACAAACAGCAATTCTGTGTTTAGCAGGGGAGTCAACTATAATTTGAAAGACTCAGTGAAATAACTCCCGCATTATCTACTATATTTAGTGGCCCAACAGCAGGGGAAATAAAAAAAAAATTAAATTGAAAACAATAAAGTTAAAACATAATTGGTGTAAAACAAGTATTTTTAAGTTTTTTATTATAATAGTTGCTCTGTGAGGATCAGCTGTGTGTTTTTCATTGCTTGAGTCTCTAACAATCACTGCCTCTTGTCATCATATTAGGTTTCTGTGTCAGTGATACAGCAGTGGACACTCCTAAGAGAACATGAAACAGTAAAAACAGTAAGCACCAAATAGCCTTAACATAACCGACATACCCTAATTGTGGGCCCCACCAGTGTTTTGTTTTTTCAGACAAAGACTCCAAAATCTGCCACCCAAAACTCTTCTTTCAGGTTCCCCTCATCAATAATCCAGTGGTACTTGGATTTAAAAATTTCAATGGTCACCAGAGAGGAATCTGGACAGTGACTCACTTTTGCCCACATTATACCCAGTAACCCCCTCCTCTCTACCCTTTCCTTCAAGAATAAAATAACATTAGCACACTACAGTATTTTCATAACTCTGTAACCTTTTTAGGCCAGTGACAGGCCCCAGACATGTGGCAGCAGCATGTGAGAAGTCAAAGAGGGGGTACCACCTGGTCTGTTGAACTCATATTTGATAAAACCTGTCTGTGGATTTAATGTCATTATCCCCACAGCCTATGGGAGGATGGGACAAGAAGGGACACAGAGCTCATCTGCAAGCTCAGAACAACTAACATGTGGGACAAAAGCTAGTGTAGGAGCTGGAAATCACTGGCCAGCAATGTTTGAGCCTGTAACATGAAAAGGACTATAGGGAACTCATCCCAACCCCTTGGGTGCGAGGGTGGTGGAAACGATAGAGAGGGATCTTGAAAGACTGTAGAAGTGGTCAAGGGTATGGAAGCTGGGCTTTAATATGAAAAGGGCAAGATAATTCACTTGGGCCATAGTAACCCAGGAGCAGAGTACAAAATGAGTGAAACGATTCTGATAAAGGCAAAGCAGGAAAGACATCTAGGGGTACTCTTATTGGGTGATCTAAAGGTGTCCAAGCCATGTAACAAGGCAATTGGCAATGCAAGTTGTATTCTGGGATGCATAGGAAGGGTATCAAAAGCAAAAAGAGGGAGGTGATACTGCCCCTGTATAGATCGCTGATGAGACTGCATCTTGAATACTGTGTCCAGTTCTGGTGACCAAACCTTAGGAGGGACATAGAGTGGAGGCAGTAAAGTGGAGGTCCACCAAAATGAGGCAGGGTCTGCATCATAAGTCCTGTGAGGAGAGGTTAAGGGATACCCTGGAGGAGAGTAGGGAGATGGGGATATGATAGAGACCTTTAAGGGAAAGTGATTGTGTTAGAGCTCAGTATGGCTGGAACCTAGCAGTACTCTTCTACCTCAGGAGGAGAAGGAAAAAAATAACTCTGTAACCTTTTCATACCAATGACAAGCCCCAGATTTATGGCAGCAGCATGCCAGAAGTTCAAGTGGGGGTACCACCTAGTCTGTTGAGCACACAAGGGATAGAACCAGTTTAGGGGCCTTATGTTGCTACCGCCATGGCCTAAGGGAGGGGGAGGCAAGGAAGGACATGGAGCTCAAATGCAAGTGGAGAGCAACTAACATGAGGGACTTTAGCTAGTGTTGTAGCTGGAGATCACTGAGAGGTGAAGTATAGGTGCTTAATCCTATAACACAAAGAAGGCTATATGAAGCTTGCCCTAAGGTATGGTGAGGGATTGCAATGGCTATCCCATCAGTTACATAAGATGCCGGATTTATCAGGTCATTGCCCCCCCCACCACAAAGGTGTCCTCTATGTCCCTAGTAAGAGAGCCCCTCCTCCTCCCCATCTGGACGTTAATAAAGGAGGAGGGGCCACTGGTGAAAAAGTGAATCACTGTGCAGGTGGATGCTCCAGATATTGGGATGGAAGGCGACAGCATCCAGGCCACTGAGTGCTCCTCCTTTCAGTAGGATTTTGAATTAAGTGAGCTTGTGTTGGGGGGATATACCCAGCAGTTATGATCAATAGGCCCCGTTCCACCTGCAGTTCCATTGTGAATTCCACTGTGTTTCCAGTATGAAGGAAAAAAGCCTTCAAACACCTGCTATGCATGCTCCACCTATTCAACTATGAAGAGGAGCATGGGGGCATAATAGATGCCTTCTCTTCTCTCCCCATGAGGTGTTACAGTGGGTAGATGTTGTCAGTCACTCTTGGCCACTCCAGACTTACTCTGTAGGTGAAATGGTGGGCAAGGGCATGAGAGAACAAAACACAGTAGAGGACAATGACAGCATATATGGAGCTCTTTGGGGAAACTGGTACCAGAGCAACGCCGCCCGCCCCCCCACATACACACAAATCAAGGCAACTATGAGGCACTTTATGAAATATATTGTAAAATTACAATATATTATATATTTTATTTATATATTTTATGTCCACAACTTTAACTATTACAACAGGTTTATGAATACAGCAAGTAAATATGGCTCACCTAACAAGTATTCCTGTCCCATCACAGACTCTGGTGAACTCCAAACTTCCTTCAATTTACTTAGATATTGTGCAAGACCTCTAAATTTACTGTATTTATATATAGTGTGGCCTCCATTTAAATAAATTTAAGAGGACGTTTAATGACCAGCTATAGAAAATGAGATAGCAGGCCCATGTGCCGCTGGGGTGCTCAGACCATCACAGAATCAGCATTCGGTTGATATATCAAACGTATTATCCCTTCACAACATTAAGCCCATTGGCAAGGATACTGCATAAGCACAGGTCCTTTATATTGCAGCAACATGTTTTCCTGAGGTTCCCCTTCCATCAGCCTGCCATGACTCCTGACGAAAACCTCAAGCAAGAGCAAAATCTTTTAACATCATAAGTTATAGTCCAGTGAAGCTCTAACAAATCTCAGGTTGCTAAGAATAATTTGGTGAGGCATTGTATGGGTCATCAGATCCAGCTGAGCCGGTGGTCAGCAAAGAGACGGAAGCAACCACTTCAGCTAGGAGGCTTTGAGACAATGCCCTGGAGCATGGAGGCCATCTGCTTCATTCACCCAAACAGATAAGAAATGGTTCAAGGATGAGGAGGCCTACTATAACACTGGATAGTGTTTCTTGGTTTGTAGACTAGAAAGTTCATTAGAGGATGTTTGTGATTCATAGCTCCTGCTCCTACTGCAGGATCTAGGTGATATCAAAGACCAAGGGTCCTTATGCCTGTTCTACTGCATTCAGTTCTTTTTGACTGCAATCAACTTAGTGCCATTTTTTACACTATGGATTAGGAAATGTGTTTGCTGGTACAGGATAGTGTCCATACCAGCAGTCTGGTGTTCTTGTCCACATCTGTGGACCTACAGTGACCTGCTGCTGGAAGTTATGTCCATCCAGATCTGGGCTATAAACCATCCTGCAGCCTCAGGTATAAGGACATTTTTCATTATTGACTACTCAAAGTGTTGAGGGCTAATGGAGGCTGTAGGAAATCTCCAAGGCTGCAGATTGCTTGGCCTCTGGAAATACAATTAATTTCTAAGAGCACATATAAATGGTCTGGAAATATTTGAATTGTGTTGCCCTGTCACTTCAACTACCCCCACTCTCTGGTCATGCAAGGAATCCTTTCTTTAACCTTTTAGCTCAGAAATGTGACCAGCATTGGCATGGGGCATTTTTGTTGCTTGGGTGTGGGAGCCAAGGCACAATTGGATCCCATGATCTCTGATGGGACCACCTCCTGGCTGCATAGTTGGACTGGAATTATTTTGGCTAGGAACCCACATGGGCCATTCACTTAATGCCTTTAGAGAAGCCCATCAACCAAAGGTTATTGTGACAACTCTAGTTTTCATTTTCTTAATTCTGTCTCATAGCTGTTTGATGACATGATCTGCACCATTAAGATGTTTCCAGTCAGCTCCATGGAGTCTATGCAATTTTTAACATTTTCCACTCTTTGGCTGAGCCCAAAAATGTCCTCTGTGGTATGAAATGATGTTCCTTTGAGTTCTCCCATGTCCTGTAGTAGCCAAGAGAGCATGTTCTCTGTTCTTGACAAAATCCACAATGTGATGGTTGCATTGGTCCCAGTGTCAGAGGACAGGATAGCCTTTTAAACTTTGTCTGATAGAGCAACAATACCAGTAATGGAAATACTTTAATTCTGATATTTACTAGGAGCACACAATAGAAACAATTCCCAGTGGCACTTGGAGGTGCTTTACCGTTATACTGTAGTTAGTGTAGATGTCTATGGGTGTAAGGTAGAGGGTAATAGAGCTAAGGATATATGCAGCCTTCTTGCCCCACACTTTTTCTTGGTTCACTTTTGCATAGCCTTTACCTAGAAAAATATCACAAATTAAATGTCTGTTTTAAACAATAAATGAAACAAAATTAGTGGCAGAACTCAGACATCTTGAAAATGTTTTCAGAAAGTGGTTGCCAAAGAATGATATACAGAAATTGGAATTTTTGAGGAAAGTATTTTAGGATAACAGTCTGAAATTTTCTGAGCTACGGAATGACTGAAAACAGTGTTAATGTATGTAGTCTTGTATTTATTGTATTGTCTGATAAACAGTTTTTGCTGTGTCTATATATTAACCTTTATATGTTTAGCCAGGGTGAAAGCCATGTGCTTTAAAAAAAACAACTTGCCTTGACTTCACATGTTTTGAGTTGCCTCAGGGAGCAACTCTGTATTGCAACCATATCTTTATATTTAAATCAAAATACATGGTACCATCAACCTTATTAACAAACATTGGTCCCTCAAAGAAAGCCTTGGATTTGAGGCCATTTGATTAATGTCTAGCCATGCTTGCTTTTAATGAATAAATGTATACACAATGCATCTTATCAAGCTTAGCTATAGCCACTTCTGTTCTTCTACATCACATCACAACAAAATAAAATGGTTAACTGCCAAGACAAAGAGCTAATAAAAATGCCAGCTGTGATTTTACTGTATTTGAAGTCCACTCAGATGTTTGGAATTATTTGTTTATGGCTCTTATCTGTCAGAATCAAATCAACACTTTAAAATCCAGACAATGTTGAGTATTTCCTCAGAAAAAAACTAAAGAAAGGTTAAGAATCAGTCATATTTCCAATGATGGAAAAACATCTCTCAAATAAGGCTTCTTATTGATTTGCTGTCCCTGAAGGAAAAACAAGGAGTCCTTCCAATATTAATAGCCTAATTCTAAAAGTGGTTTATTTACTACCCCACATTAAAACTGATATCTTTTTTTTTACAAAGACTTTTGGCCTAGGACCTTTTCTGCATAGCTGATAATATAAATTTCTTCATGGCTATAATGATCTTTCTCTCCAAGGAAAATCTACAGTATATAAAACTTGTCATAGCAAGAGTTTGTATTGTTCTGAATTGGCCTGATTTGAGATAAAAACCAGTCCAAAACTTTTACAGCTGAAGCCACTGATAAGTAGTAGTATATATCCACATATAGAGTGTCTTTGTATATCACAGGATGTTTATTTGAAATAACTGGGCTTTATCAGTGCTCTATATATACATATATATATATATATATTAGAGGTAAAAAACTCCGTTTAATGCATTAGTTAGGGTTGTTCCACAGCGACAAAAGTGAGGAAATTCGCTGTTGGGGTTGAAAACCCTCTTGGCAGCCATCTCACATGGTGCTGGGATCGCCAGCCCAACTCTCACCCCATGACATGTAAAGCAGCAGAAGTATAGGAGAATGTGGTGAGAGTTAGGACCCACGATCCCAATGCGCACCCCAATGCCGGTTGGGGTGGGGTGGGTCCAAGGGGGTTTTCAACCCTAACAGTGAATTTCCTCACTTTTGTCGCTGTGGAACAACCCTAACTAATGCATTAAACAGAGTTTTTTGCCTCTAATTTCCCTTCTTTTTGAGAATGATAATGAGAAATAGTGAATGTAATGCAATATGCGTTGGCGGGAGCGTGAGGCCCGTGTTGTGGCATACTAACAGGGACAGCATCGCAAACAGAAATGCTAACAGTGGAGCACATGGTAACACAAGCACGAATGAGAACAGAAAGGGTAACGCACATGGTGGCGTAGACGGGAATGGTCTGCCTCGTGATGTGTTGTCACATAGTAACATGGTGCCTGCAAACATAAATGTCAATGGGCATGGTGATGTAAAGTGAAACAGTAAGATAAACAGTACTGTAGACAGAAATGGCAAAAAATAACAGAAATGCAAGCGCAAATGAAAACGCAAAGGATAACGCACATGGTGGCGCAGACGTCAATGGTAAGTGAAACGGGTACGGATCTGCAAGCGGAAAGGGCAACAGTAACAGTAATGTAAGCGCACAGTCTGGTTTTCCCCAAAACCTGCATTGAGAAAGACAGTGAATGCAAATAATGTATGCAAAATAATGAGTATCGGTGCAGAAAATGAGATCTTGGAATACTAAATACATTATATCTCAGGAACCGTACGACGTAGAAAAAAAATTTAAAAGTCATATTATTTAGAACTGTCCTGGCTAATTTGAATCTTAGCCCCATCAAATTTTCCAACGAAAAGTCCGTATCTCACACCGTTTCCGAGATACGGGCCCTGAAAGGCGCGGCGAACGCCATAATGTTATCCTATGGGAAAAAAAGAAAAGTTCGGAGCGCCATAACTTTGCCTCCCTGTAATGTTTTTTCACCAAACTACTGAAAGGCACATCTGTGGGCTGTTGGCTGTCTTCCTCCAAATTTCAGGAAAAAGACCAAACCGTTATTTTGCAGCAGGGCTCCAAATGATTTCTGTTAAGGTCGGCGCCAGAATGTTATCCTATGGAAAACTGTCAATTTTGGAGTGCCTTAACTTTTCCTCCATGTGATATTTTTTCACCAAACTACTGAAAGGCACATCTGTGTACTGTTGGCTGTCTTTCCTCCAAATTTCAGGAAAAAAGACCAAACCGTTATTTTGCAGAAGGGTGCCAAAGGATTCCTGTAATGCTTCGGGCGCCGTAATGTTATCCTATGGGAAAAACTGTCAACTTTGGAGTGCCATAACTTTGCCACCATGTAATATTTTTTCAATACAACACTGAAAGGCACATCTGTGAGATGTCAGCTGCCTCCTCCATTCAGCCCAAACCCCAACGGTTATTTTGCAGTGCAGTACCAAAGAATTGCTGTCATTTTCCCACAGACTAGAAAATTACTGTCGCAATTTGCTAAAGCTTTCACAAAAATTTGCGACACTTTAGTGAGCACGAAAGTAATTTGTGAAAGTACTTTTTCCAGAAATTTGAAAAACATATTTCTGGGGTGTTTTACCACAAAATAAAGACATGGCAAGCATCCTCAGGGCCCGACTAGGTGAATACAAAAAAATTAGGTTGCTAGAGGGTCCCAAATTTAAATGCCAACCATTTTTCTGATCACCAGCTGAAAACAAAATGGCCGATTTGTGAAAGTAACAGGTCCATTTGCGAAAGTAAAAATGCATTTGCGAAAGTGTTGAACTTTTTGTTAACTTTTCCCATTGACTTATAATGGGAAACTGTTTTTTGAATAACTTTTGAACCATTTGATATTTTTTCACGAAATCTTCAAAAGGCACATTGGGGACCCTGGATGCACATTCCCTGCAGATTTTGGGCCGGTCATGCAAACCGTACAACCTGTAGGCGCGACCACAGAATTCCAGAAAAGCGTAAACGCGTGAACAGATCACACTTAATAACTCCGCAGCCGTATACTCAACCAGTACAAAACTTGGCAGATCCCAAGGCCTATGGTTCTTGATCATAAATTCCAAATTTCAGGCAAATCCATCAAACGGTTGCAAAGTTATTAAGGTGCAAAATTTTGGGGTTTAACATAGAAATGACTCCTCAACCCTAACTATGGTAGCACTACCGTGCTACCATAATATATATATATATATATATATATATATATATATATTACAAAAAACTGCATTAATGCTTTAGTTAGGGTCAAAGCCACAAAAGTAGAAAATGCGGTGTAGTTTCAAAGTTAATACCTTCACACTATCTTGAACACACCACCAGGCATTGCGGGTGCCTTGGGGTCAATAGCCCTAATGCTCACCCATTCCATCAATAAATAAGCTAAGATGGGTACAGTATAGAAAAATGAGGTGCACATTGGGGTTGATGACTCAAAGGCACCCTCTCCAACGCCTGTTGGTGTGTGCAGGGTGGGTGTGGGGTATTAGCTTTGAAAATCCTAACACCACACTTTCCTACTTTTGTTGCTTTGATCCTAACTAGAGCATTAACACAGTTTTTTTGTAATTTATTTCCTTACTTTTTGAGATAGTACAATAGAATCTTTATTCGACTGTGGGAATGCTGGGTCCATCCCTCTGTGGATGCATATATATATGTAGCTTGTGGAAACATATAACGGCCCTCTGGGCCCTACACTTACATTTATAGGACAACAGTGAACAAATTGTCAGCAGAGTCTTCTTATTACCCCACATCATGTACCCATTAAGGAAAATGTTCAAATCCCTGCCAAAATGCAATTCTGCTCAACTGCATTGCCATTCTGCAACACAGATGCAAAACCACATTTTTGGCAGTACTTAAAATATGACAGCTATGGCATACATGAGTAGGGGTAATAAGAATACTATGTTGAAAATCTGGGATAAAAATATTTAATATTTCCGAAATTATGAGTGGGCAAAGTGAAATTGCAATGAAATGTCATAACTTTGACGTTGTCTCATATTTTGACACCAGATTTTGAAAATAGTCTTCTTATAACCCCACCTCATAAACTTCATTGGTGGAAATGTTCATATTCATGCCAAAACACCATTGCACACCATTCTGAGCCATAGGTGTGAAAACACATTTTGGGCTGGATGTGAAAAATGACAGCTGTACTGCTCATGAGATGGTGTGAAAATTTGGCTATGTTGAAAATTTGGACTCAAAATATTAAAATCTACCAAAGTTACACGCATGCATGGAAACATTAAGTTGTGGCCTTGTTAAATGGCTTACTGATTGTAACACTGTCTACTATGTTTTTGTACTTAATGACATGGAACCTTTGTAAAAGAGCCTTGGCTCAAGGTATTAATTCCTAGAACAATAAACTTCAAACTTCAAACTTCATTTCAACAACCGTGTTTAACTCGGTCATTTTTATTTATATTTTCACCAAATTTTCAACATGGGCTTTTTGGGAACCCACCTCATGAACACTGGCACTGTCAGTTTGTTAAATAGTCCCAAAAGGTGATTTTGCACAGTGACCGCAAAATCACATCCAGGTCCCATTAATGAAATGACAGTGACAGTGTTCATGAGGTGGGGTTCCAAAAAGCCCATGTCGAAAACATGGTGTAAAAATTCCAAAAAATGTCCAAGATATCAACATAAGTTCAAAACATCATTGACTGCTATTACACAGCATTTACCTTGATTCTTCAGTTCACGGTTTGACTTGGAAAAGTACAGTCGTGTCCTGGTCCACAGGTGATGACACCCGACAACCTCCGGTGGTAAGCATAAGGTACAGGGGTGTGGTGGGTGCTCAGTGGGAGTATCAAGATGGGGGAGGGGCAGTGGAGACAACTAGGGACCATTTTCTTTCAATACAGGGGGGAAAAAAGATGCTTTCTTTTTTTACAGGTACTGTAATGTAAGCAATGGAATACTAGGGGTGGGTTCCCCAGTGTCCGACTATACTGTTGGGGGGTAGGACATAACTTGAGACACTGGGAGTGGGCACCCACTGTCCCACACTGGTGGTGCGGGCTAGTGCCAACATGGAAATTGGGCACCCCGCTGTCGACAGAGTGTAAGGGAAGGGAAAGAGGGCAATTGGTTAACCAGGAGGGACTTAATTGGGGACACTGGGAGTGGGCTTCCCAGTGTATCACACTGGTGTGGGGGAGTGTTATGCTGCCAAGATGGGAATTGGGTACCCCGATGTCAGCATAGCTTTAAATAATTAATATTAATATTCCTCAGCCCCCTTCCCCTTAGAAACAGTAAAAGGGGAAACACAGGCTTTCATTAGGTAAACACCAAGAGGTGTTTACCTAAACGGGCGCCGAGGAATCAGATTCTGGGGTTTGTATGCCCCCCAAATTAGAAGAGGCTATTTTAGGGATTACTGCCGCAAATCCACCCCACACTGTCTTGCGCAACAGAAGATGTTTCCAGATACTGACTCAATTTGCGGCAGACACTACCCACTGAAATAAAAACATATTTAGGGAAATGCTAGAGAAAAACTAATGCCAGAATCATGTTCCTTGGGTATTGATTAGGTAAACATAACTGTTGGTGTTTACCTAAGGGCAATATTTTTTAAAATATTTAGCTTTTTCCACCTCGCTAACTGAAAACACGATAGTGGAATCTAAATTGAACAGAACAGTAAAGTTCGAATAGTAAGTGGCTATTTCTCTTTGAATAGTAAATTTTGAACAGTAAATGGTATTTACCATTCAAACAGTAAATGCCGTTTACTGTTCGAACAGTAAAGTTCGAACAGTACAGGGCCATTTAACACTTGAACAGTAAATGTTATTTATCGTTCGAACAGCCTGTCTTGCATCTATCACAAAAATAGTTATAATTCAAAAATGGTAATATGTTTTTTCTTCAAACCATCCAAAGGTGCACCCTTGGCACATACCCCATCATTCCTAAAAATGTCAGAAAAAAATGTCGTTCTGTGTGTGTTGTAGATGAGGGCAAAAAATCCCATGATATACTATGGGGAAAACATGTCAATTTTTGCTTTTTGACCACTTTACAGCTCAAAAACCATAACAGCTGCCATCATGAAACTTTTCACATCCTGCAACACTGACAAAATGACAGCACATACCAATTTCTGGGCAATTTCATCAACAAATGCCAAAGTTATTAAGGTGAAAAAACTGAGATTTCACAATGAAGTGCTGCACCAACCCTAAATATAGAGGCACTATCATGCCCCTATAATATATTTATAGTGCACTGCTACATGTTTCTGACTGTCATTGTTTTTAACACTGATTGCAGCCAGTGGGATACCAGAGTGAGTGTATGCATGCTCCACAGGTTGCCAAGGATTGATCTGTACTCTCCCTGGCACTTCTATCATGAACCAAGACTCTGGTGCCAGGTGAGTAGGGCATGCCACAGCAGTATAAGCAATAACAGACTGCTGCTTGCCTGAGAGTGCAGTTCCAGTGAGTTTTCAAGTCAGAATGTTGAGGGAAAAGTACAATGTCCATTATATCTCTAGAGAGGAAAAGACACCCAACCCTCCAATGAAGTGGCAAGACCATCCTAAATAAGGCCACTTTTGATGGTGTACAGAAAAGAACAGCATCTAGCATCTGGTATTTGAGTAATTTTGACAATTTAGTACTGTGACAGATTAAGAGCCCCAGTAGCTTATCTTTAATGCAACATACAGGAGAGATACAATACATGACTTAATGAGTGGGGAGTAATTTAAAGAGATTTGGGACTCTTTGCACATGTGATGACACTAATGGCTCCTCTACATCTATTGCACGAGGCATATCCTGAGACATGTTGCATGCAGGTAAGTCCATGAACAGTGGAGGTGGTGTCCTATAGTAGTAGCAGACAACTTGAGGTGGAGGATAGAGAAAAAACTCCAGCAAGTCATTGAATTCCTCCCTTTAAGAGTCACACATGTGTTTGCAAAGCTCTTCTAACAGTGTTATTTCTCTTGCCCAGGGAGGTTCAAGAAAGTTTGCCCTACTGTGAGCTGGGACTGAGGGTAAGGTGGAAAGGGAGCATGCAGCAACTATCAGCTTTGTGTTTGCACTGGTAACCATAGGTAAGACATTTGAGTGTTAAGTCCCTGAAATGTCAGCTGTCCAAATGAGTTTGAGTCAAAAGAATTTGAATGTGCCCCCACTCCCCGGAATCTCCCTGAATGAAAAAAGCTGAATCCAGTGTCTTATGGAGATTTTAAATAAACTACCTTGCTGCTTAGCTTTATTTTTCTGTGTAGACATTTCAGTCTCTGGCTGGTGTGATTTTCTGTTAGCCCTCTGGTTCTCAAGCCATATGCCACACCACAACCAGCTTAAAAAATAAAGAACCCTGGCCAACCCACTCCCTAAGGTGGAAGGCTCCTGTACTTCCAACCACTGAGGGTGCAGTATCTACATGTGATACTCCTTTCAAAAAGTATTATTTAAATGCAATAGTTATCATTCTAAAAATAGCAATGTTCAAGATCAAAGTGTTTTCTGTGTAAAAAAGTTGAGGATAAAATTTCAGTACTTTACAGTAGCTGCATGTACAGATTTGCAATTTGAAGTGATGCTAGATCTTTATAAAAAATGTTACTTTCAACATGATAAATTTCTGTCTTGAAAACCAAGGTTCATCAGCAGTTTCCAAATCATTGTCTTTTAAAAATGGCATATAAGGCCACTTAAGTTATTGAGGTAAATATAGCTCTATTTATGCCATAGGCAGGGACACTAAATCAGTCTAGATAAATAATTTATCTCACTGCAAAACAGTAAGCACTAAGAAACATGCTTTCATCTAAACAGTCACATGTATCTCAATAGTTGCTGCATCACCACCTCCCTGCCCCTCTGGCACAACTTATTGTACACTGTTGGCTTCACTTGGACTCTAACACTATTCACTGGTGGTTCCACAGCCCCACATATGTTATACACTTACTTGCATATTAACCTGCTTCCCTGTATCTGTAGATAAGGAAACAGCACCCATACAACAGTTAATTTTTTTTTAACTAAAGCAAAACTTTAATTCATTTGTTGTGCTGCATCTCCTGCTTGCTCCATGCAATCCCACTCACTCAACATGTAATAATACCATCTCACTACACATTATACCCACATCTATCATACTGTGAGAATACACAGAATTAAACATTTTAAAATATGCTACATCAAGATCCTGAAAGCAACTGCTCCATGCTCTTGGACAAAATACCTTCTCCATTATCAGCTCACTAAGTGCCATCCCCATGTTGCTACACAATTTTCTTGTAATCAATTGAACCATCAGTCAGTTGTGTCATCTGAATGTTAATGTCACTGTCATGATAGCACTTCCATAAAAATGGCCATGGCAAGTGGGGGGAATTAAATGCAAATGATCACTATTTTACTAAATAAAATCTACAAACTATTACAAATATCAAAAACAAAGACACAAACAGTACAAAAAACACAGACACAAAGTCTCAGGCTCTTGCATAAATGAAATACGCCATGGTAGCCAGTAGAATACATGCTTTCTTTACACTCATTTTGTTTGACCTTGGCCACCTCACTTGTGGCTTACACCACTCACGAAGTTACTCGAGGTCAGGCAGCACTTACATAGATAAATACTTTTTCTAACTCATCCCCATTGCATATCTCTTATTTATACAAGACCCGTCACGATACAAATTATAAGATTACAGTTGTGTTCCTTGTTGATGACACTTCCAACTTCCAGGATAGCATGCTATCTTTGCTGCTGGGTGAGTCACAACTGATAGCTTGAAAACTGGGTACATCACAATGGAATATTAAACCAATAAGATTGCAGCTTCCACAGTGCTGATTTTATCAAAATAGTCTTGTGTAACACTGATGCCAAAAGTTGAAAACAAAGAAAAACAGTGAAGTCTGCCAAAGCCAGAATGTTTAAGGGCTGGGTTGGGGAGAGATGAAGTATCTAGAACATGACATAAGATATAAAATAAAAGTGAATGCTGATTAAGTCACATATGTGTTAAACTGTCTAACATAGAATGACAATTAATAACAAACTCTGGTCAGAGCCACCAAGGCTCCTAATGCATTGACTTAATAAGGGTGTTTCATGGACGTAAATGTAAAGATGAATTGCTGTAGTCAGCTTTGTGTGTAAATTTCATGTTTGTTAAAGTTAGATCATTTATCCTGTTGATCCTGTATTTCCCATGTGTTTAAAATATAAGCAGCGAGTGAGTCTTATACTATGTGGGGAAAAAGAGGGTGCTCCTCAATAAGGCATTCAAGTAATGGTAGAATGGCACAGAGGAGAGGTATGGCTACAGTTGGGACTGAGAACAAACCTGGAAGGATAAGAGCCTATACCGAGGTGATGACCAGCTTTCATTAAGGAGGGAACCATTATCCTCAGTGGATGGTTTAAATGTTACTACGATGGACATTTATTGCACCCGAGAAGGGACATTACCTCAGCACAATATGCCCCCTGAAGTGTATTAATTATGACTATTCAACTGCTCTTTTGTAAAATAAAGAAATAATGAAATAAATAAATACATACATACATACATGCATGCATAAATACATCTACATATACATTAAAATCTGCACATACGAAGTATTTTTGAGTAATTTTTAAAGGGGAAGCATACTTAAAAAAAAAAACAGTTCTTATTTCTCATTCTGTACACTAGGTGGAGCTGCTGTGGTGTCAGTACTGTGCCTCTGCAATCCCCAACAAGCGTTGTCTAATATATCGAGATTGTAGTCTCCCCTATCTCCCCACCTGCTTGCTTGCTATCTGCTCTGTGTCACCCTCAAACTGCACTTTACTACAGTCTCTATGCCAGTGTGAAATCTGCTCTGTCCCCTTTGAGATATGTGTGCCTCTCCCAGCCCCCACTCACCACCGATCACACTTATACTCTCTGTGTGAACATGAAATACGCTGTCTCTACCAAGCACCAGTCATGTCTGTGTGTACCCCTGCCTGGTCTAAGATTGTGCTTTTGAGCTACCGCTCTCCTCTATTGGTGGTTTTTCTTGGTTCTTCCAGGACAATCCTCAAGTGTTTGTAGTGGTATCAGGAGAAGAAACTAAAGAAATGCAGGTTCAATTTAAATTAACTGAAGTGCTGTGTCACATGTTCGCTGTCTTTGGACCAGGAAACTTGCGGGTCTACTGAAGCTGATTCCAGTAATGGTACATCATTTTCTTTCATTTTTAAGAAAAAAAGAGAAGTTAAAAATGAAAACATAAGTGCATTACTGTTATTGTGGACACATTAAATTGAAGAAGAATAGCTTGCACATTTTTATGGCAGTGGAGGGGGGGGGGTTACTTTAAAAAAAATGGAGCAAGTACTGGCAAAAGCCAGGGCAGCCATGCCAGATGTGGATTACTTGGACATGGGCTGTGGAATGATTTTTTTTTAAACATTTTATGTGGTCATGTTTGTGCTGGAACTAGATCTGTGGTGTTGGGCTGGGATAACATCCTGGGTCTTGTCACCTACTCACCAGTAAAAGCCAAGGGATTTTTCTAGCCATTGTATAATGTATTATAGTAAAGTATGAATGAAGCCAAGATAGTGGATATATGAATGTCAGGCCTCAAGGAGAGTACCAGACAAGTGCCTGGTAAACTGAGTGAATGTCAAGGCAGCAGAATGAGGCCCAGTGAAACATAGAAACATAGAACATGACAGCAGATGAGGACAACTTGACCAACCCAGCTTGCCCATTTCTCCCTACCTACACTATTACAGCTGACCATGCCCGATCAACAGCTCTTAATCCTTCACACTTTCATTCCACTGATTCCCTTGTGCTTATCCCATGCTTTCTTGTACCCCATCACTGTTCCCTCCCCTACTACCTCTGCTGGAAGGCTGTTCTAGGAATCCACCACTCTTTCTGTGAAGAAGTACTTTCTCACATCTCTCCTGAATCTATTCCTCTCCAACTTCATAGTATGTTCCCTTGTTTTTGAGCACCTTTCCTTCTGAAAAGTACTTGCCTCTTATACCTTTTTTACTCTGTGAAGTATTTCAAGGTCTCTATCGCATCCCCCTTCTCCCTGCTCTGTTGAAGGGTGTACATATTGAGGTCCTTTAGTCTCTCTTCATAGGGCTTTTGATGCAGACCCTGCACCACTTTAGTTGCCCTCCTCTGGACCACCTCCATTCTGTCTATGTCTTTCTGGAGATGTGGTCTCCAGAAGTGGCACAGTACTCTAGGTTGGGTCTTACCAGCAATCTATACAGAGGCAACCCCATCTCCCTCTTTCTGCTATTGATTCTCCTTCCTGTGCATCCCATCATCACACTAGCCCTACCTACTGCCTTGCTGCACTTCCTGGCAACCTTTACGTCATCCAGTTTGGTTACCTGCAGGTCTCTGTCTTGGTTGATGGTCATTTATACCACCCTACACATTTTGTACTCCATCCCTGGGTTTCTGTGCCCTTTGTGCATTATTTTGTACCTTTTTTGTATTGAAATCCAGCTGCCATACCCTTGACCACTCCTCTAGATTTTTCAGGTCTGTACTCATCCTTTCCACTCCCCGGAGTGTCCACCCTATTGCAGATTTTGGTGTCATCTGCAAAGGGGGAGACCTTTCTGTCCAGGTCCTCTGCAATGTCACTTATAAAGGCTTTAAAGAGGGCTAGTCCCAGCACTGATCCCTGAGGCACCTCAATGGTCACTGTCCCTTCCTTGGAGTATACTCCGTTTATCACCACCCTCTATCACATATCTCCTAAACACCTTCTTATCCAATTTATCACCTTTGGACCCACTCCTCAGCTACCCAGATTGTTTACTAGTCTCCTGTGTTGAATGGTGTTGAACACCTTACTGATATCCGTAAGCAATGTCCACTGCTCCACCCTGATCTAGTTCCATGGTCACCCAGTCAAAGAAATCAATCAGATTTGTTTAACGTGACCTCACCTATGAGAAACTATACTACCTCAGGTTTTGTAATCCACTGGATTCAAGATATTCCATCATCCTTTCCTTCAGCAGCAATTCCATTAACTTTTTCACCACTGATGTCAGCTTTACTGGCCTATAATTGCCAGCCTCCTCCCTCCTACCACTTTTGTAGTGTGATTAAATATGCCTTCATCCAGTCCTCTGGAACCACTCCTGATTCCAGGGAGCTGTTAAATAGAACTGTCAGAGGTGCAGTCAGTATTTCGTTCAGCTCCCTCAACAACCTTGGATGCACCTCATCTTGCCCCATTGCTTTGTCCACCTTCAGATTAGCTAATAGTCTAGAAAGATTCAAAAACAACAAAGTGAAACACGACTGAGTAGTCAGTGGTTGAATGGCCCATAAGCAAGCATGACGGGAAAGTCAAGGCAACAACCCTGGGACATAGGGCTGTTAGTTGGTCAACAAGACAGGAGAAAGATAGCTGCATGTCTGCTGCAATGAAAAAACTACCATCCACAGGATGGTTGTGCATGCACAGCTTAAAAACCAGTTGTTGTGGGTCATTGCAAAAGTCACCCACTGTCCTATTGAACTCTAGGCTATGCCTTGCAATTCTCTTTATGTACCATATTTCACCATTTAGAAAGAGCAGCTTTTACTGCATTTATCTATTTTCAGCCATAGCTTCTAAACGGGGGTGGCTACAATAAATGAACTGTATTTGGGCATTTGCATTTAGGAGCCTTGATAGTCTATGGTAAGTTCACTGGGCAGAGAAATTGAGAGAGCAATTAGGCAGGCACTGTACGTCAGAATTGAAAAATTAATGTACATACCGGAGCTGGCAGCCATGCAATCACTGTACATCATAGTAGAAAGAAGGTAAATAAAAGTGGTCAGTGAATGACTACCAGGCTGTACTGCAGATTGTGTCCTTCCTATTCGATTGTTCTCACTACTTGTTTCACTCCAACAGAACATATAAAACAATAAAAGCAATGAAAGAGTGAGGCACTTGTGAAAAAACACATACAGGATCAACCACATAGTCCACACTGCTTAGGGAACACCAGTTGGAAAGCAAGTCGGTTCCTTTTTTGTGCATAGGTATTTTAGTCTTAATATTAAATACTAAGGGCTGGATATTCAAACTGCGCTATTCTGTGGTGCAAGCCCTTGCGCTGCACAAAATAGTTGTGCAGGGGTGTGGCCTGGGCGATATTCAACGGAGTTGCGCTATTGAGCAACTCCTTTGAATATCACCCCCTGGCCACAGCCACTGTGCATGGCACAGTGGAACTTGGCGCCACCGCAAGTGGTCAGAGGAGCATTCAAGATGCGTGGTAAGAAAACCATTGCGCCATGCGCAAATTTCCCATATTTAAAGGTGACATGCAAATGGTGCCATAATTCATGCAAGGTGCAGGGAGCCATTTGCATCTATTTATGGCCCCATTTGCATGCCAATTAGCATGGTACCATCCCAGGATTCACCTGGTGCTCTGCCAGGCAGCAGCCATCGGGGACTGATGCCCCTGCAGTCCGATCGTGGGCATAAATTAAAAATCCCCCTCCCCTGACTGGCCCGATCGCGGGCATAAGTTAAATAAACCCCTCGCTTACTAGCCGATCGTGGGCATGGTATAAACCCCTACCCCCACTAGCCCGATCGCTGGCATGAGTATAAATAAACCCCCACCCCCACCAGCCCGATCACGGGCAAAGTGTAAAATAAAACTCACCCCACCAGCCCGATCGAGGGCAAAAGTGTAAAATAAAACCCACCCCCACCAGCCCTATCGGGCAGCAAAGAGTCCAACCCCCAAGAACATATCCCTGGTGGTCCAGTGGACCTCGAAGCCTGATTGCAGGCTGCAAAGTGTTCAATCCCCCACAAGGACCACCTACCCTGGTGATCTAGTGGCCCCACCCCACCCACCCACGAAGCCCCACCACCCGCTCCCCGCCTCAGCCAGCGGTGGCAGCATCCCACCCGCCTGCCGCCCCGCCGCCTGCCGACTGACTGCGCTTGGTAGGGCTGCACATCCATTGGTGCAGAGCAAGAGCCAATGGGTGTGCAGCCCATACTGTACAAGGCAGTCCAGATATGTGAATGAATTCACCCACTCAGAAATGTTATATTCATTGATACACCCCCACCAAAGGTAGGGATTACTTTTCACTGCAGCTGAATTTGCTGGAGGGATGCCAGTGAGTGGTAGGAGGAGGGATGTAAATGAAATAATGTTTTTGGGTGGAAGGAGGGGGTGGCTTTACAAAGGTGTTTTTTTAAGTTCCAGAGTCTCAAAAAATGTAATTAAAAAAATAATGATCGTGTGGTGAAGTTGGTGTCTCTACTGTGAAAGTGGTGAATTTCACCAACTGCCAATTTCTGAGGATTCATGCCACCTTCATCAGCAGATTAAAACTTGGCAACATCTCTCACAGCCAACATTTCCCTGTCATTAAAACAGATCCACCTAACTCACTGTCAGGACATACAGTACCTGAAACACGCTGCCACAGCTTAATGTGTCTTTCTTGGTTAAAAGAATTGCAAACAAATAAATCTAAGTTATGTAAGATCCAGATAAAGGAACACAAGGTAAATATTTCAAAATTATAGAGACTTCTGCTGCTAGAATGACATAACTTCTCTTTTATTTCAAAAGTTGAAAAACAGTGTAGGCACGACTAAGCAGTCTGTCAAATTAACCAATGATAATTACAGTCTGGTTAGGAAACGCCTGTTGTCCCACATGTCACAGATGCCAGTGGCTAGCTGCAGCAACCCACCATCTGGCTAATAGCTCCTGCAGTCATATATGGCCACATAGTTGATGCAAACAGCATATGCATTTGATGCTGTTATAATGGGGTTGTGGGTGGATATGCTGTACAGTGTTAAGGAGGCAGTGGGGGATGCATCCCAGCATTATCCTGTACCTGCCATCCTGTCCTGCTCTTGCCAGTATCCCACTTGCTGACTTGGCAGAATTTAATGTTTTAGGCCCGTAATAATACACCCCGGTGCAGCCGGCCCAGATGCAGGGTAGGGCCTGGACCCCTGAGGCAAGTTGGTGCATGGCTCTGAGCAGGCGGCCAGGCCTGATTAGCTTGTGGAATCTGCAGGCTGGTTCAGGAGGCTGTCAGGGTGAGGCTCCAATTACAGGGCACAGCTCATGTACGAGCACAGGGGTTTGTAGCCGGCATGATGGCGACAAAAGAGGCAGATGCTGCAGAATGTGCTAGTGTTGGTAAACTGGATAGTAGTAGCCAGGCACTGTTACTACCACATCAGTTCCATATTTCCAAATCCATGGGCTTCCTACAGATCTCAGGGAATGTAGCCGAGTGAGATTGCCCAACTGTTTGTAAAGTTTCTACTATAGCCATATCTCTGTGATGTCACAGTGGAGTTTTTAATCAATTTGGTCAAAACACTTACTAGGCCAGGCTCTGTGACATGTTAGTTGTCTGCTAATTTTAGTCCCTGAAGTACTTGCCACCAATTGGATGCATTACAACTGCCTCTTTGGCTTTGGAATCATGCTTGGAGACATCAGTATGTATGCTGTTTACTACAGGATGGATGGATTGATAAAGGAGAGGGTGGCTGAAGTGTTCACAGTTTTCTTTAGGTATGGATTGATTGAGGGTCTAAAGTGTTTACATTTCATTTTTCTTTATGTACAGTTTGTCAGCGATAACCTTTTTAGCTAATATAGTCTGTATGTATTCATGCAGTTGGAGGATTTAGCGACCTGTGGCACAGGCAACTACATGCTACAACTGACACAGGATACCAACAGAGTTCAATGCACATGCACAAGTCGTCAGGCATGCTCAGAAAGCTCCCGCCACCATCTTGAACATGGTGGACAGTGCCATATCCTTCTGATGGACAAACTAGTGCACTGAACATGCCATTCACCTCCACTATTAAATGTTCATTTGGTATCTGGTAAGCTCCCTTCTCTGCTATGCTTGCAAGGCAGCTGCAGGGCTACACCCACTGCAGTCATAAAAATTGAATTCAAATTTATAAATAGAAACATATTTGGATGGATTTTAAATGCGATGACAAAGCCACAATTCCCACACCTGTAAAAAAGAAAACCCTATAAAACCAGAACAATAAACAGTAACAGCAGCATCATAAAAAAATAATTCTCCATCTCTCATCAAACAGGCAAGTTTTTGATGCTTCAGTTCTTTTCTTGCCATACCCAACAATCTGCTGCCGCTGTTGCTGGCCTCCTTCAGCTGTTTCCTCTAACTCTGAACACCTGTTGCTCCCATTCAAACAAACCACATTGAATCTGGTTCTGCCTACACACAAATGATGTGCCAGACAACAAACTACATGCTGCTCCCAACCACAGATGCTACACTGTTCTGATCACTAAAAAATACACTGAACTAAAGGATGGAACACCAAATTCTCTTGTATAGTGAGATACTACATTATAGAAACACTATGAGATCAAACCACTGGCCATACTAAAAACTTAACCATATTATGGAAAAACACTACGGCCTGAAATGAGAAAAGGCAAACCCTGAAATTATTGTTGGAGCAATCTAAAAGTAAAGAAACAACCTTATGAATTATGTAAAATAAAAATAAGTTGAGTCTGGTATACCAGTAAATATACCTATCTCAGGGGCTAACCAGATAATAAAGTCACTCACCGTTTTTGGTGTGTGTGGCTTTAATATCTGGTTAGCCCCCTTTAATGGTATGTCCTGCAAAGATGCTGTCTCATTTGGGATGTGCATTCTCCCTTTGCTCTCGAGAGTGTGCTGACAGCGGGTGGGGGTGGGGGGGCTGTGTTATCACAAAGCATATTCACTTTGAGCCACACAAATGCAACCCTGTATTCATACAGGCAGCATGCTCTGAACAGGGATTGCTTCCTGAATGAACATGGCACCCTGATGACTGGGTGTTATCTCACACACATCAATACTGTTTAGTGTCACTTACAGAGATTTATGAATATGAGGCCCATATCTCCATAGCAGTTCAATTTTAGGATTTGGCGAGTACCAACTGTATATGTACTCACAGTAGTTTGTAATAAAAAAAATCCTTATTCTGCATTTGTTTTTTCATCAGTTCTGAGGACTTACATAGATACGTAGAAGTTGAAGGCAGATAAGGATCTCTTGGCCCACCCAGTCTGCCCTATTTATCCTTACCTAGTATGAGGCCTGATGCCCAAAATAAACTCCAGAGTGCCTCCACCTTACATCCAGGATATCCTTGTGTCTGTCCCACACCTTTTTGAATCCCATGTCCATTATAGCCCTTACCAGCTCCTCTGGGAGGTCATTCCAAGCATCCACCACCATTTCCATGAAAAAATATTTTATCATGCTGCCCCTGAGCCGTCCACCCTCCAACTTCATACTGTGCCCCCTTGTCTTGGAGCTCCTCTTATTTCGGAAGATGGTCCCTTCCTGTACTTTGTTTATACCAGTGAGGTATTTGTATGTCTCTATCATGTTTCTTCTCTCCTTCCTTGCCTCCAGAGAATGCATATTTAACTGTTTTAGTCTTTCCTCATAGGTCTTCTCCTGCAGGCCCTGCACCATTTTAACAAAAGAACAAAGGATATGTGGCACACAGGAACCGGGTGAAAAAATATTTAGATTTATTATGGCACACTTGCCAAAATTGTACAATCCCCGTCCTCAAGATACAGCAAATATATGGACAGACAAATTGTCTGTCCATATATTTGCTGTATCTTGAGGATGGGGATTGTACAATTTTGACAAGTGTGCCATAATAAATCTAAATATCTTTGTATCCAGTTCCTGTGTGCCATATATCCTTTGTTTTTTTGCTAAACTGGGTCTGGCTTACCTATGATATGAGCACCGGTCTCCAACATTCTTGCCTGCACACTCCACCAGAGGATTAACCTGCACCATTTTAGTTGCCCTCCTCTACACTGCTTCCACCCTATGTCCTTTCTCATATGGAGCCTCCAGAACTGGATGCAGTACTCCAGGTGTGGTCTCACCAGTGTCTTATACAAGAGCAAAATCACCTCCCTCCTTCTACTTGGGATACCTTTCCCTATACATCCAAGCATCCAGCTAGCCTTCCCCGCCACCTTGTCTCACTTCCTAGCCTCTTTAATGTCATCCAAGATGACAACTCCCAGTACTCTTTCCTGCCTTGTGACTGTTAGTACCTCGCCTCCTAGTTTGTAAGTTGCCCTTGGGTTCTTGTGTTCTATATGCTTGAACCTGTACTTTTTTGCATTGAGGCAAGCCTTTGTGGTAGGGGCTCCCACCTGGATAAATGAGCTCCCACACACCACCACAAGCCTCACATGCCTTGGTCACTTTATGTCCGAGCTCAGGAGTTCTATCTCCCCTCTGGAACACCATTACTGTTACACTTGACCAAGCTGTAATTATCCTTCTTGTACTCCTGGGCAATGTCCTGGATCACCTTCTACTGTTCAGTTGGGCCCTGAAGTTCAGTACTCCCCACCTGCCCCTGCTTTCCTACCTTGTACCCCCCCTGCTCCCAACACCTACCCCTGATGAGCTCTCACCTGCCTCCCTTATACCCTCTCCTCTTCTCACCCCCCAATGCACCCCATCTGCCTATCCCTCTGGATTCTAGATCTGTCACCCAATCTGATTCTCCCCCTCGCCCCCTTAGCATGCAGCCCACTTCTCCCAACAGCTGTACAGACTCCTTTTGATGATTATACATTTTGTACCTGCTAGGATATTGACAAAGTTGTATAGCTATAACTTATGATCATTTATGCTTGTACACATTTGGACTGGTGCACTTTAGCTTCACGTCTTATTCTGAACTATAACAAGACCAAGGTTATGTTCTTTTCCCATCCGATCAACGCCAGAAAGGATCTCTGACCTCAAGTGCAAACTGCCAACCTGACCCCGCTAGAAGAAGTGGACTCCTTCAGATACCTGGGTATTACCCTTGACCCTGAACTTACCTTCCATCAACATATCCACCTCCTATCTAATGCCCTCAATGTGTGGATCGGGCTCTTGTATTGCCTCAAACACTGCTTTACCCCTAACACAATGAGTCTAGCTGTCTCCTCCTCTGTACTCTCCCTGCTAGACTATGGCTTAATCTTCTATGGGGCGGTGAACACCTTGGCCCTCCAAAGACTTTGTGTCTCCCTAAATAGAGCCTGTCGCCTCACCCTGGGCTGTGACCGCCTAACTCACACATGCTCTCTATACAGTGATACCAACTGGCTGAACCTTGACAACAGAATTATGTTCCACACCTGTCTCATGGCAAAAAAAATTGCCCTAGGTCTCTCCCCCACAGGACTTTCACCACTAATTTGACCGGCCCTGACACTCAAGCAAACTCATGGCTCTGGAAAGCAGCTCCTCTCGATCCCTCACTACCATACCTCCCAATTCCAAAGGTCCTTTAGCTACAGAGCCCCTTTCTGGATAAACAGCCTGCCCACTCCACTTGCCAAAGAGATCAGACTTGGACCCTTCAAAACCTCCCTTAGAGACGTACTACAGTCCTCAAACCACTGCAACTGCCTCTGAAGCACCTCACACTAGTCTGTCTGACTAAGGCTGCTGGCTGGCTTCTACTGCCCCTCTTGCACTCACCTGTGTCCGTCTAGCCTAGCCCTCGTCTGTGTCCCATATGTTTGGCATGTGCACTGATTTCTCCTAGTTTTTTCACTGTTAGCCTCACAATTTGCTCCTGTAACAACCTGACTATGTACTGATGTACTGCTATGTATCCTGTATGTTTCTGTATGTAACTATGTGATGTAGAACCTTTGTAAAGGAGTCTCTGACTCAAAGGTATTTCTGAACCTACAATAAATAAATAAAAAAAAATTATCACGCTGCTGAGGGAACTGTATTCCCCATGTTCTCTGTACCCATGTCATGTTTTATGTTATGCTTTGCATTATGTTATTCCTATATTTATTACTGTATGTTCTTAATAGATGATGATTGACAATGCTAATAGCTCCTACTGTCTCCCCTACTCATGTATTGATTTCCCCTCCCTTGTCTGACGAGGATCCTTTGTAAATGAGCTTTTAGCTGAAAGGTTGTAATTCCTATTATTCAATAAATAAATAAAATAAATAAATAAGAATTTCAGCTTCCATGCTCCGGACCATTTCTCCAGTTTTTTATGGAGCTCCCTCATCTTTTCACCCCCCCCAGGTGTATCCACCCTATTACATACGTTTGTGTCATCTGGGAATAGGCATACCTTCCCCTCCAGCCCCTATACAATGTCACCAATATAGACATTTCATTTCATTTTTTTATTTTTAACCAGGAGGTGAACTGGACACATCGCTTTTTCGGTCACACCTGACATTTAAAATAAAGCAATAAACATCACAAACAATAGACAAATATACAAGTTAATTTACATTACAAGTACATGTACAGGAATTGGATTTATCATAATGTGCTTTCAATAGCCTATTAAAGTGCTTTTAGTTATGTACAATCTTGATTACTGCTGTAAACCCATATAATAATGTGGGACCATACCAAGTAAAACAATGGTTCCACCATCGGAATGCACCCCCGTTCGAATGCGCCCTTCATTAGGGCTCCAAGAATTTCAATTTGAATCCTGCTTTTAATGTGGGGGACTGCACCCCCACACACTCCCGCGTGGAGGGCTGTGCCCCCTAACTAAATATACTAATTCCTGGGGGGGCAGACCTCAGAGAAGGGGTGGTGAATTTGGATTTTTGGCACCCTATTGACAGCAGCATTCAGACCAGCACACAGATGACCGGAAAGGTAAAAGAACGCTTACTTATAGACAATTTTCTAGAATTGGGATAGAACAGCATATCTGTACTATTTCTTGTTGAATAAGGTGCCTGATACATTGGTACATTGAAGAGGATGGGCCCCAACACTGACCCCTGTGGTACCCAGCTTGCTACTTCTGCCATCCCAGAGTGTTCCCTGTTTACCACCACCCTCTTAACTCTTGCCAGAAAGCCACTTCTCTAACAATAGTACTATTTTAGGATCCACCTCTAGGTTGAGTAGTTTATTTATCAGTCTTCTCGGAGGTATGGTGTTGAAGACCTTTATGAAGTGCAGATAGTTCACGTCCAATACACCATCCTGGTCCATCGCCCTAGTCACCTAGTCAAAAAACTCTATTAGGTTTGTCTGGCAGGACCTCCACTTGGTGAATCCTTGTTGTCCCAGGTCTAGTAGGTGATTCGTATCAAGGTATTCAACTAACCTTTCCTTCAGCAGGGATTCCATTATCTTGCCCACTACTGAAGTCAGTCTGACAAGCCTGTCATTTCCAACCTCATCCCTATCACCACCTTTGTGAAGTAGGACCACATCTGCTCTTTTCCAGTCACCTGGGACTTCCCCTGTCTCTAGCGATAGGTTGAACTCTGTGAGTGGTCCAGTCAAATCTTCCCGGAGTTCCTTTAGCACATTGTGGTGCACTGCATCTGGGCCCATCGCCTTGTCCACCCTTAGCTTCTTTAGCTCACTCAGGACTCATTCCTCGTTAAAGGGGCTGATGTCCACTCTTCTTTCAGTTACACCCCTGTCTAGCATCTCTGACCCTGTCTCCACCCCCTCCTTCATGAATACTGAGCAGAAATACCTGTTCAGTATATCCGCTCTTTGTCTGTCCTCCTGTACTTGAACCCCCCTTCCCTTTCAGCCTAATTATCCCTCCCTTTGTTTTCCTCTGTTCTCCAATGTACCTATAGAATGTCTTGTCCCCTTTCTTAATTGTCTTGGCTATAGTCTCTACTGTTAATGCCTTTGCCCTCCTAACTACCCTCCCTGCCTCCATTTGCCTCTCCTGGTAATATTACCTATCCTCCTCCCTCTGCATTTTTTGTAGTTAATGAAGCTAATATTTTGCCCTTACTACTTCTGCCTCCTCCCAAGTGAATGAGAGCAGCTGCCTCATACTCCTGTTCTTGTTGACCTGCCTAACACATAGCTTGGTTGCTCTATCAGTTCTTTGTCTTATTACATCCCACTGTTTCTCCACCCCTTTTTACTCCCCCATTTCTGTCAGGGCTCCCTTCAGGCATACCCTCATTTTCTCAAAATCTGCCCTCCTGAAGTCCAGGACCCTTGTTTTGGTGCAGTTTGGTTCAGACTCAGTTCTTACACTAAACCTCACCGACTGACGGTCATTGGTCCCCAGGTGGTCCAACACCTCTATGTTATCGACACAGACCGTGTTTCTTAGTATTAGGTCCAGCATGGCACCCTCCTGAGTGGGCTTCATTACAAGTTGCCTAAGGCTCACCCCCTGCAGAGAGCCCAGGATGTCCCTGCTTTTTGAGGATGCTGCTGCTTGGGGACTCCACTCCACATCTGGAAGGTTTAAGTACCCCACCAGCAACAACTCCCTTGTTATCCATCATCTGAATTGCTTGCAACAGCAATCTGTCCTCTTCTTCTCCCTGTTCTGGAGGTCTGTATACCACCCCATGCATATAACTGACCCTTTTCTCTTCTCCAATGTGACCCATGGTACCTCCATGCCCCCCATCCCTCCTGTATTTCTGTAGCCTTTATGCAGTCCATTACATAAAGAGCTACCAATCCCCCCCTTTTTCCTTTCCCTGTACTAAATAGAGTAAAACCAGGTAAGACCAAGTTCCAGTCATGATGCTCCTTGCACCAGGTTTCTGGGATTGCCAACAGATCCAGGTCCTACCCCACTATGACAGCTTCTAAGTATGGGATTTTATTTCCCAAGTTATGGGCATTCACACACATAGCCCTCTATGTGTTTTTCCTCTATTGGTACCATCCCCTATTCTAATCTTGTTCTCATTATTAGGAGAGTGCCAGCTATGTTTCCACCTTCCTTGACAACCCTTTCTTTCTTCCTAGCCTTATACTCTCCTCTTAACAATTTAACTCAGGACCTCTTCCATATAATCTTTTAGCTTCCCCCAGAAGACTCTCAACTCCTTCTCACTTAGGTGCAGTCTATCCTTAGAAAAAGAGTCAGTCATCCAACTGTCTATTTTCCCATTGCCCAAGACAAACACACCTCTCGGCCCTGCACCAGTTGCCCAGCCATTTGCTAAAGTCATTTATCCTCCTTTTCCTCCCTGTGCTAGCACTGGGGTCTGGAATCGATTCAGAGAATGCTACATAGCTCACTACTATCCTACAACTCTCTGCCAACTCCCTGAACCTCTGATGGACAACCCTCACCTCATTACCTGCCAAATCATTTATTCCCAGGTGTATAATCAAGTGAGGTTTACCCCCACCTGTTTTGCTGCTTTCATGATCCCAAACCATAACTTCTCTGCATCAACCCCTTGTTCAGAGATGGCGGATCATCTGTTGTTTGGGTCCCATTTCCTTACCCAGTATATGCCCTTTATGATGGAATCTCCATACACCACCACTTTTTCTTCCCTCAATGACTTGTTTTTTGTCCCCCTGGCTGCTCTAGATGAGCTTTCCTTTCCCTTCAGCCAATCTGGTCCCCCCAGTTATCTTGACTGTGCAAACTCCCACAGTGTTCCATTTCCTCCACTGCCCCCAATATTTCACATTTTCTGTGCTGTCCCCTGCCATCCCCTGCTGTGCTCCCTTCCTTGGTTTCTCCCACAGTCTTCCCTTTATTTCTTCCCTCTCCTGCTGCTCTACTCCTTTTCTTTTATAGCCGTTTTTTTCCTCAGGCCTTTTTTGAGCCCCAGTTATCTCATACACCCACTGGTCAACCAAAGCTGCCATTGCAGCAAATTTATTTGATGCAGGTCTTCTTACCCCAGTGGAAGCTTCCTCATCCCTTACTTTTGACCTTTTGAAGTTTCCATATACAGGTTTACTCCTCCATTTCCCAATCGTCCTTACTTTCTTTCATTTCAGGGAGCATTCCAGGTGCTAAATCTTTAACTGTCCAAGAGTCTTTAATTTGAGTTATCTTCTGGCAAGTTGACATATGCTGCTCGGGGAGACTGGACATTTCTGAGTTCAGTGGGGGGGTGTTTTCCTAGCAACTTTCCTGCATCGCCCTGCTTCCAACTGGATTGGATTTGAGACTGAAAATGGACTTAAAAAGTAAGATAATTAACCTGTGTATATCAAGGTTTTTCAGAGATCCTTTTTTCGTGACTAAAAATGGAGTTAAAAAGTTAGATAATTAATCTTTGTATATCAAGGTTTTCTAGAAGTCCTTTCAGCTCCTTTCAGTCTCTAAGTATTTGGCCCTCCCCCCACCCTCTCCTCCTCCACCATTTATTAAATGCTCTGTGGGTGGGATTGGCATGTACACTGCTTGGGGCTTGTCTGTTTCATTGGTCTACTGGGGGGAGGGGGAGCTTAGGGTTGTGTGATTTGGTTGTGTTCTACTGTATGTTGAAGCCTGTCTGTTGTATGCTTCTTCTGGGAGGGGGATCACTGTCATGTAGTCATCAGCAATTCCCACTTGTTTTGTGCTACCAATACATTCTAGGCACAGTACTACTGTCAACCCACCCAATACTATTTATTTCTCTGGTTTCCTATGTTAGCCCTTTCTTCTGCAACTCTGCATTCTGTTCCCTCCCTCACCATGCACTCTCTGTTTTCTTCTAACCCTCCTCATTTCCCTAACTCTTCCCCTCCTCATCACAACTCCCATCCCCTTCCCCTCACCAGTACCCCCCATCATCCCACACTTCTCCACTTTGCCCCTAACAATGCTGTTTCCCCCTCTTCCCCTTCTCTTCCTTAGAATCACTTCCCTCTTCACCCCTGTGCCTCTCTCATGTTCATCCCTCTCTACTGTACACTTGTACACACCATTAGTTTTCTCCCTTCTACTGACAGACCCCCCCCCCCTTCTCTTCCTTGGAATCACTTCCCTCTTTTCCCTTTGCCTCTGTCATGTTCATCCCTCTCTACTGTACACTTGTACACCATTAGTTTTCTCCCTCCTACTGATAGCCCTCCCTTCCTACTAGGCGAGCTTCTAAGATACTCTGGTATAAGAGTGTTAAACTTCATTATTTAATCATTACACTCCTGCTCCTATCATCTGGAGACATAACTCCTAACCATAGACCTTGCTTCCTAAGTGGCACAATGGTTCCATCTGCTACATCTCTAGCCCCGCTATCTCACCCTTCTGCATTGCCCCGAGGTTTGAAAACTCTGCACTTAAACATACGTAGCCTTCGCTCTAAAATCGACTTACTCCAGCCCCTTGTCACCTCGCTAGGCCCTGACATAATTATTCTGACTGAAACATGGCTAAATAATAAAACAGATGACCCCCCACTAGCCATCCTGGGCTTTTCTACTTCATGACAAGACATGTCCGGGAGGGGCTGAGGTGTGGCAATATCCAACTCTTTGGGTATCCAATTCACTACCATTTATTCTGCCTCTGTCCCCAAAGCGTATAAAGTACTCACCTTACAATTATCTCTCCCATTCTCAATCCCTATTTTTATTGCAGGGGTCTCAACCCCTTCCTGGTTACTGACCTCATCTCTACCATTGTTTCCTACACCTCCTCTGGTGAAGTCTATATCACAGGTGATTTTAACCTAAACTGGCTAGCCACTTCCCTACTCAAAGTAAAAACAACATTGCTGCCCATGATTTAACCCAACTCATCCTTGAACCTACTAGGATAAACCTGAAAACAAGCAACCATTCCTTAATTAGCTGGGCTCTCACTTCCCACTCACACAGAGTCATCAAATCTGAGTGTTATCAGATGCTCTGAGTGACCATCGCATGACCTTCCTAGTATGCAGAATCCACCATACCAAATTCCCCCACAAAACCTTAGTGACTCGCTCATGCAAATCCATGCACCTTGAGATGCTCCTATTTGGCCTATCATGCACAAACTGGTCCCCTATAACCTCAGCAAACATGATCAGTGTAGTTGCAGAATATTTTGAAGGTACATTTCTTGAAGTTTGGAACCAGCACACCCTTCTATGCAAAGTTAGAGTCTGCGGGAACACTTTAACTCATAACATGCCAAAGAGCAAGGGACCAAGCCTGGAAGCATCACAAAATCTCCATGCTCCAGAAAGACTATGACAACTATTGCCAGCTTAGCAACAAATGCACCAAAGCCACTCGTTTGGTTAGAGCTGACTACTTTACCTCAACCTATAAATCGAACATAAACAGACTCTCAAAATTTTGGAAAATTATTCACTCTCTCTTCTCCCCCTTCTTCTCCTCCTCCAACCCCCCTTCTTACTAGAAAAAACACTATTTCCTCTGACCACTTGAGTGACGTCTCTGAATTTAATTCTTTTTTCACCTCCTGTGCCTCTGCCCATCTATCCTCCTTACCATCTACATAGTCTGATCCTCCCCCTAACTCACCACACACCTATCCTCAGCACCTTCCTTTCTCATTCACTAACATAACACCCGCTGACACCCTGGATGCCCTGGTTACCCTAAACCCTTCTAAAGGCAGTTATCCTGATGGGATGGACCCCAAGCTGCTTTACCTTTCTGTTAGTGCTATCTCTGCCCCACTGACAGAGCTACTCAACCTCTTCTTCACATTGGAAGCTGTTCTCTCTGTCTGGAAACATGCCATTGTTCTTCCCTTCCCTAAGGGCATTGACTTATCCTTACCTGGGAACTATTGCCCTTATCCCTACTTCCCACCCTTGCTAAGTTGCAAGAACACCTAGTTCTTACCCCACTCTTTGCCTAGCTCTCTCACTTTAGTTTTTCACCCCCTTCCAATCTGGCTGTCATCAAAAACACCCCACCTCCACCTCCCTGATTAGGCTCACTGACTCCATCTTCAAGGGGATGGACAGTGGTCAAATCACATCCACCATCTTTGTCAACCTAGCCAAGGCTTTCAACATGGTGTACAATTCTAACCTGTTACGCTCTCTCTGCTGCAGGCTTGTCAGCTGCCACCACAAACTGGTTCTGTGCCTACTTGGTTGGTCAGACCCACTCAGTTAAAATAGCAGATTCCATATCCTCACCCCTCCCTATCCACACAGGGTTCCCACAGGGATCAGTGTTGGGCCCCATATTCTTCTCCATCTTTCTTAATGACTTGCCATCTGTCAGCACATCTACCGCTATTCATATGTATGCAGACGACATGGTTCTTTACACCTCTGGCCACTCCCCCACCGATGTTGCAACCAGACTACAGAACGATTTCAACAACATTCAGGGCTGGTTTTGCTCACATCAGCTTTCTCTAAATGCCAAGAAGACTGTCACCATGACCTTCAGCACTAGGCAGAGACTTTCAAGGCTCCCCTTCCTACCCAATTTCCACATCCTCAATGGGATGGTCCTTGAGGACACGTCCTCATTCAGATATCTGAGGGTTTGGCTTGCCCAATACCTCACCTTCTCTGGTCATGTGGATGCCATCCTTAAAAAGCTGTGCCCCAAGTCAGGTGAACTATTTAGGAACCAGAACTGCCTCCCTCTCCCGGCTAGGTGTGAACTTGTCCAGAAGTTAATCCTCCCCATTTTCGACTGCTGCAACGTAGTCTACAGTGCCGTGCCTAAGATCTCCCTAGCCAGACTGGACACCCTCTTAACTCCTTCTACCTCTTCACACTCGATGGTCCTACCCTCACTTATCACTGTCAACTTTACCAGACTTTGGTTTTACCATTTCTTGATAACAGACGTCTCCACCACTGTGTTAAATTCATCTCCAAATTCTGGTTTGGCTCCCTCCCTACTTATCTCAACTCTTCCCTAATAATCCCCTGACTATCCACTCTTTCACTTATGTCCTCAGTTTCTCGTACTTTATTTAGGTGTCCCGTGTCATACGACTACTGTCGGCTAGGCAGCCTTCTTGTACCATTTTCCTAAATTGTGGAATTCCCTCCCCCCCAGATTCACCCTTCTTCTTTCCCTTCCTTTGTCTCCTCAGCCTTACACAATTACCTGTCTGTGAACTGCAACTGAGCAGACCATGTTGCATCTAAATGGAATGCTCTAGTAATCTTATTACCACACTTGCAGACTTTCTGTTCACTATGATGTAATGGAATATACATACCAACTATAATTTCTTGATGACTGTTACTGTTTGTTAATTGTTCTCTACTTTGTAATGTACATCATGCATAATTGGTACTATTTACTCTTTTGCTGTTTGCCTATGACTTATTTGTATGTCTTCCATTTCCCATATATTGGCTATGTATACTGTTGTGTTGATTACGTTTTCTTGTATGCCTTCCAACTCCCCCGCCCCCCAGAAAACACTGTGAGATGAGCAACTTATTGTTCAGTGTGTCCTTCCTTGTGAAACTTTTAAATAAATGAATCAATCAATAAATAAAATTCTACATTTCCCATGTCATCTGGTCCATGAGGATCTGCCTCCTCCTCTAGAAGCCTTGGTGCTTCCCTCACCTCCACACTGTGCATGACCCCTCCCCAGGTCTGCAGTATCCCAAAACTGCTCCCTTCTCCCACTGCTAAACCCCCATCATCCTTCCTCCATGTTTATTATCCACCTTAGCCAGTTAACCCCTGCCTGCAGCTGCCACAAGTACAATACCTGCACACCAGGCAGCCCCCTGCCCTTCACATTGCATCCAAGAATACTGCCACCCCACATCTGCTACAGTTGACTATCCTACCCCTTTGTTGCCTTCCCCCATATCCCCCACATAACTCCCCTCCTCACCCCCACTGCTCCTCCACTGAGTGTACCAGCTAGGGTCCCACATCTCCTCCTGCTAGTTTTCACCAAAAAGGCAATGCTATATCATTACTAACAGTATATAAGCCTAAGTGAAATCTCTAAATCTCAAAATGTAATAACAGTATATAAGCCTACAAAAAGGCTACAACAGAATATGGTTCCACAGTAACTAAAGCATTGTAAAGTCTATACAGATTATAGGATTGTACTTTGGACCATCATGTCAAAAAGAGAGCCAAATCTGGGAAGTAAGGCTAAGCAGTGTGACTATGAAAAGTATTAAAAATGAAAACAGGCTGTCTTTTTTCACAACAGCTAAGTCACTTCCTTAGCACCTGCCTATTTGCACCCACTGTAACTTCATAATGTCAGTTAGAGTAGAGTCCCTTCAACATTTGGGTGGGTGTATAGGAACAAACTGGAGCAGTCTGATGTGCTATATATGGATATACATATGTATATAAAATCACACATGCCCCCACAATGCAAAGCATCATGGGCTGCATATGCAACTCACCACAGAATGTTATGCTGGTCCAACTTTAAGCAGAATTTCATGGTGCCGAAAGTCCTCTCACACAGTTTGCAAAGGGTGCTAACAGAAGACATAGACACGTGTTTTCTTCTACCAGGAATCATCAGTATGCCTCGTCTGCTTGACACCCCAGTGGAATAGACCAGCTACCCTTAAGGCAGTGTGCCTTGGATATATTGTGGTGAACCCATTAAAATAAAAAACTATTTAAAAGACAAAGAACCTCTGTGCTCAAACACTGAGGCAAGGGTTACCCCAAAGGGCATTTGGCTGGGAAGCCAAGTTTTAAGAAAATACAAAATCACACATGCCGCCACAATGCAAAGCATCATGGGCTGCATATGCAGATCACCACAGAATGTTATGCTGGTCCAACTTTAAGCAGGAATTGCATGGTGCGAAAGGCCTCTCACACAGTTTGCAATGGGTGCTAACAGAGACATAGACACGTGTTTTGTCCTACCAGGACTCATCAGTATGCCTCGTCTGCTTGACACCCCAGTGGAATAGACCAGCTACCCTTAAGACAGTGTGCCTTGGATATATTGTGGTGAACCCATTAAAATAAAAACTATTTAAAGACAAAGAACCTCTAGAAGAACATTGAGGCAAGGGCAAATGCCCTTTGGGGTAACCCTTGCCTCAGTGTTTGCGCACAGAGGTTCTTTGTCTTTTACATATGTATATGCTATATACAGTAGCTTGCAATACACAGAATGAACGTAGCTTCAATACATTAGAATTACATGCATAAATGAAATAGCAGGCAGTACTGTATTTCTTACCACAGCTACATTACAAGGATGATATTCTCAACCTGACTCATTACATTAACCCCAGACAAATAATGCTGTGGTTACTAGTGTCCTACTGTGGGTATAGAGTCTCCTGCTGACTACCGCCCCATGCTGATACCCACTGTATGATGCCCACAGTAAGATGCCCATGGTAAGATGCCCACAATATGACACCCTTGAGTATGACACCCTTGAGCTATGGCCCCTTGGCTCTGGACTGAAGCAGAGGACCGCTAGGCCAAGACCACAAAAATGGAGAAAATGCTCTGCCACCCAGTAGAGAAACCTGTTGCTGAGATGGACACACCCACTTCAAAAGTCATCTCCTGATTAGAGCACCACCACCAAGGGGAAGAACTAGGACCAACGGCTGCCACAGCAAGTCTGCTGCAGCTCCCTGTCCAGAAAGTCAGGAAATGTCCAAAGCAGTCCCTTGACAAGAGTCTGACTGGCCCTGCTACTCACCAATCACTGACTGCTACCAAATGTAGAAATAGACCACAGAATGGCTGTTTCAAATGCTGCCCATTCTATTGCTGGGCAGGACACGCCCACTTCAAAAGTCATCTCCTGATTAGAGCACCGTCACCAAGAGGAAGAACCAAGAACAATGGCTGCCACAGCAAGCAAGCCCACTGCAGCTTTCTGCCCAGAAAGTTGGGAAATGTCCAAAGCAGTCCCTTGACAAGAGCCCAACTGGCCCTGGTCATTTACTGCTGCAGACTTCATAAACTTTTTTAATTTTTTGTTATTTAACCAGGTGAGGCACACTAAGCTGAAAGCTTTTTTACAGGCGCAACCTGGGAGCACAGGGAAGTTAAGTGACTTGCTCAGGGTCACACAGTATGCAAGTGGAAGCTGTGGGATTCAAACCCAGGTCTGGTCTGCTGGATGTCACCAAATTTGCAGCTCAGGGCCTTAAACCACTGAGCTATACTGCCTCCCCTGGCTATTCAACTTAGCTGAATAATGTTCTAATTCACCAGTTTTTAATATATATTTTAAGAGGTTTCAACACAGTTTAAAACATATTTCTAATTATGATCTTAAAGATAGATTTGATTTAATCTCTACCAATAACTGAGCTTTTAATACATCATACTTCTTCAGTTAGGACCCAAGTGGGAGTGTTCTGTCTTTCAGCTAACACAGCAAAATGCAACAAAGAGAAGGAATAGATTGAAATTGATCAGAAGTTTATAATATTGGTCTATTTCTACCTAAAATACTTCTAATATTACTAGTGATTCTTCTGTATACTTTCTAAATTTGCCTTGGTTTAACATCAGCTTTCAAAATTTGTATTTATTTGTTTTTTTTACCTGGAAAGACTCCTCCCTCCTCCCTCCCTCCCATGTTTTCATATTGTTTTCAGGAGTATACTGGGAGCACAGGGACATTTAGTGACTTGCTCATGATCACACATTATGCAAGTAGTGGCTGTGGGCTTCAGACTCAATTCCACAGGTGTGCAGCTCAGTGTTCTTACCTTCTGTGCTATACTGCCTTCAATTTGGTTTGCCAAATCTAAATTCTGGCTACTCTACATCAATAAGATTTACTCAAGGTTTATAGTCTGACCTCCTAGCTTTTGAATCTTGAATTGCATGATTTCAGTAAGATGACATGCAATTACTGTATTGATATGCTTTACCCTCTGGTATAGCTGTATAGCAAAATGTGTCAGATAGATGATAGTTGGTTGAGGTGGCATGAAGCAGTCATCATATCATTTCTTGGATGAGTAGTATTAAAACAAAATCTACACTGTGTTGGTTCGGAGTATGGCAGGAGGGTGGAATGAGATGCTATATGAGTCAGGGGAAGGGAGCTTATTTTACAAATGGTCTGTCTGGACAGAACAAAAGTGGAGGAATGGGCTCTATGAGGATGGGGAAGGTTAATGCCCTTTTTGGATCCACATCTACTCCTGCACTTTCCAGCACCCCCGCCCATCTTCACCTCCCTGCTGGCCCATGACAAATGCTACCCAGCTACACTACCTCTATTCTTATCTGCCTTCCATCCCTCCCTCTCTCTATCCCCCAACCTACCTCCCTTTCTCCCATGCACTTAGTCTCCCTGATTTCACCCTCCTCCTTTCCCTTTCCCCTTCCCCTCCCCAGAGTTTCACCTTACTGTTCTTTTTTCATCTACAAGACTATGTGTTTTTTTTATTTTATAAACTGTTATCTTTGCTTATGATTGTCCCAATTGTACCAATGATGTGGAACCTTTGTAAAAGAGATTTGGCTCAAAGGTATTTGTAATCCTAGAACAAATAAATAAATAAATAATAATGTTTTTATGAACCAGTGTGGTTAGATGGAATGGAGAGAGTGAGAGAGGGCTGGATGGTGCAATGAGGACAGGGGAAAAGGTGCATCTTTTTAGTGTAAACAAAAACTAAGCAAAGGACTACTTGAAAAAATGCACTTGCATAGTTTTAGTGATACAAAATGTGTAGTAAACATATATATTTATACATATTTTCAAGTTTTCAAAAGTACTATCAATGTTAATCTTTCTTCCCATTGATAGCTGATCATTTAGTATATTTTCGTATACTGATAGCTGTACAACAAGAGGAGGGTTAAAATGACAAGATGAAAGTGATGTCTTGGCTGGCAAAAACAGGAAGAGCAAGCTTTTAAATAGGGGTGCCTATTACTGTTGTCACAGTAGACATTTTGAAGGCTAGTATCTTCACAAAGGAATACTAAAACCAATTAGTGAGCAGCTTTCATAATGCTAATGACATCACAATTGCCTAGTGCAACATGGATGCTAGCAGCTGAAATCAAAGAAAAACAGTTACTGTATATCTTCAAACAACAGATTTAAAAGTTTAACTAGTAAAATGTAGTTGTATGCATCTAAGTTACAATGGTCTAACTCAAAATACACAGTTTTCCATTGCCTCTGAGGGGAAAGGACTTTTATAACTCCCGAGTGGCTCTGCCACTCATGAGCTTTGGTCCTGCTCCCTCACACTTGGAGATACATGGCATATTTCCTTCCTTCCTTCCTTCCTTCCTCCCTCCCATGTTTCACCAGGAAAGACATATCAAGCTGGTAACAGCTTGTTTCCAGATGCATCTTGGGGGGGGAGGGGGGAGAAGGGGAATAGGGGAGAGATTACAGATACAAAACTACAGAATAAAATATGTATTGAATGGAATAAGTATATCAAAAACAAACAATAATTATGCCTAAGAGTACTTGACAAAAGTAAGTAACCATGCAATAAACTGTGGAACTGAACAAAAGAACAATTAAATAGTTATCAATTTAACAAAATAAATAACTGGGGAAATGATTGATACTGGGGAAATGGGGTAGTGCTAAGGGACAGAAAATTAGATGAGTTGCAGGCAAGAAGTAAATCCCATATAAGAAGCAACTGCAGGAGTGAGTGCTGAATTCCAGGGGACAGCTTTGAGAGCAGGAAAGGGAGGAGCAGAGTGAATAGAAGGGGGAAGGGAATCACAAGGTTTAGGGGAATGAAATGAGAAGGCAGCCTGGCCAGCAGTAGATTTCATCTGAGGGAGAGCAAAAGAGTGAGACCAAATATTATGACTAGAGTAGGAGGACAAAAGGGGAAGGAGGAGGGAGAGAGGTTAGGTAAAAGGGGAGGGAGCCAAACCAAAATTTGGAGATAAAGGAGACACCATGTGCAAAGTGCCTGGCATCAAGAGAGGGGAGGGAGAGGGAAGAATACAAAGTACAGTGCTGAGTTTGCATTGGTTTAGCAAGAAAAAAGTGACAGAAGGTGCAAAAGAGATAAAGCTTATCATATATACATTTTTATATTGATTTATGATTTTATAATTACTATATATATATATATATCCAGTAATTATATATTATATAATATTCTTTGTAAAGAAACTACATTAATGCAACATTTAGGGCTCATGCTAAACTGACAAAAGTAGAGAAATGTGACTTTGAGGTTTCCAACCCTAAATCCACACCCCCACCCCTAAAATGAATCAGGGGTGGAGTCTTCCTTGGTGTTCTTAACCCTAAAGCTCACCCCATTCTATGCATTCCAGAAACATACACAACTAATAGGTTGAGCTTTAGGACTTTAGAACTGACAGTGCCAAGGAAGACTCCACCCCGATTTGTTTTAGGGGTGTGGTGTGATTTTAGGGTTGGAAACCATAAAGACACATTTCTCTACTTTTGTCACTGTTGCCTGAACCCTAAATGTTGCATTAACACAGTTTTTTGCAAAGCATTTTCTTACTTTTGGAGATAGTATAAAAGTATCCTTATTTTCCTCCAGGCTATATTGTTTCAGGTAATGTAATCATATACCAGCGTGGCTCAGTTGGTAGCACATCTGCCTCTGGATCATAAGGTCGTGGGTTCTTATCCCACACCAGGATTGGACTTGCACCTAAAAATCGTTGGCATCTTAGTGCAGTATTGGGGGTACTGTACTGCTGGGGTGTGTTGTCCTTCGGATGAGACATTAAATCAAGGTCCCTTCTGCCCATCCTGGTGGGTGTCTAAGTGGAAGTAAAAGAACCCAGGGCACTCTTCTTAAAGAGTAAGGAGCACTTCTGGAGTCCTGGCCAACATTCTCCTTACCATAAACTGGTTCATGCAATTATCCATGCTGTGTGTGGGTGATGATGTGCGATATGGCTGCTACCACACATTCAGTCACTTCACTACCAGTCTAGCATTGCTTGTAAAAGCACTTTGGGATACTGTGTATGAAAACTGCTATATAAATGCTGATTCTTCTTCTTCTTCTCCTCCATATCCTTATTTGTGGGATGAAGCACAGGGCCAAGAGGGCCCTGTGCTCTTATCCCACCATAGATTTGTATGTAACCCTCCTGTTACCCGGAGTTACTAGAATCCCAGTAAGAACTAGTGGTAGGCAGGGAAGGCAGCTTGTGAAACTCCAGTTAAACGGATTTCACACTGTCTCACTTTGTTCTCAGTCTCAACTGAGACTGAGGGGTGACATCACCATAGAACAATCGCAGCTGCATGAGCCACATTGGAATCTGCAGATGGGAGTTAGGTTAGAATGTTGGGAGTTTTTGAACAGTGAGCAGCAGCAGTTGTGTGTCAACAGTCTTGAAGAGAGGAGCACAGTAGTCTGTGCACAGGCTCTTGGAGCCTATGCTCTGATATAGAGCTACTTTTAGGGAAAGGTGTGTGTTTCCACCTAAAGAGGAACACAGTAAGCTGTTCTTGAAGTGGTGGAGACTGCTGATACTGGTCTCTGTGCCCCATCCCTGAGGGGATACGGGTGGAAGGTTTGCCTGTTATTCCAGGAGCAACCTCCTGGGCAACCTCCAGGGAAGAAGTTGCCTTATTTTCTGAAATGTGTTGTGGCACCAGAAGCTGTCAAGATTCGCCTGTGGGGAACCTGCAACCAAAGGGTGAGTTCTGCTCTCGTCAAAGGGCCTATGTTTCACCTGAACTGTGTTAAAGTGGGGATTGGACTGCTAAATTAGTGGGAGGCCTAGAGGAATAGGCTTAGCCAAAGTAAAAGTATGTTCAAGTCCAGCACAAGGGAAAAGCCAAGACATGTAGAGGAGATGGGCTATACATTTACCCTTTAATCTACACTGCCAAGCTTTTCAGGAAGAGATGTTTAAGTATGTTCGAGTTTAGTACAAGGGGAAAGTCAAGACACGTAGAGGAAATATGCTATACATTTACCCTTTAATCTACATTGCCAAACTTTCAAAAAGAGTTGTTTAATGTCCAGAGAAATGGCCGGGTATGGATTGTGGAAGCCGGAGGTGGGAGACCCCCATCTTTAGTAACCAGGTTCACCTCTACGGATTTGCTCTGTGGCCCTTTTACTTTGCCTCAGGCACTTGGACAGAGCTGAGAAAGTACCCAGACATGGGATTGAAAGGAAATTTCCCTTAAGGAGTCGAAGGCTCTAAGGTGGTTTAGGGAGCCACCAGGAAAATGTGTCCACTGCCATATGGACATGTATCGAGTGGCCCACAGGGGAGCCGGGCCAGAAAAAACCCAAATAGTGTACAAGTCGGGCTGTGTACCCAAAGCAGCGTGCAGGTCCGAGTCATGTGCCTGGTGGGTTCAGAGCCTGAGGGCTGAAGTGCCGAAGAAGTGTTCTGTATCTCTTATCTGCATTACCAGGAATGTAGTCCCGTGGGGGTCCGTCTATGCTTTGTTTGTTCAGTTTGGATGTGAATAAAAGCCACACTTTAGAATCCCATTCCTAGTATTGGACATTACAGTTATTGCTTCCTGTGTTCGGATTTACTTGGGTGCCCTGTGCAGAGTAGCCAAACCTAAGCCCCTGTGCCGAGTAACCTAGTCCTCCCTGAACCCAGTCCCCACCTGGTACTGCTGTCAACTTCAACAGCATACCACCTGTCATTTGCAAAAAGGCAGGGGTGAGGGTGTTACATGTATATGTATGTTTATGTGGACACACAGTGCCCAGAGGGCCCTGTGCTTCCATTTGTAGGACAACAGTAATCAAATTGTCAACATAGCTTCTTACTACCCCAGCTCATTAAGCCATTGTAAAAATTGGCTAATCCTTGCCAAAACATTATTTTGTGTCACCGCAGCATCATTCTCCACCAGAGGCATGAAAACACATTTTGGGCAACATTTGTAAAATTACAGCTGTGACATTCATGAGTTGTGGTAAAGAAATGGCTATGTTGAAAATTTGTTGTGAAAATAATGACAATTACAAAAGTTATGAGTGAGCATATTGAAATGTCAGTGGATGCACAGAACTGTTAAATTTTAACATATTTTGGCACCAAATTTTCAACATACCCTTCTTATGACCCCACCTCATGAATAGGTATGGTAAAAATTTTGAAATCCCAGCTGAAAGGTGATTTCACCAACTAACCATGAAACCACCTTTCAGGCAAGATTTGCAAAATGACACCAACATTGTTCATGAGGTGGGTTCTCAAAGAGGGTATGTTGAAAATTTGGTGTCAAAATCTTGAAAATTGTATTTATTTGTTTATTTAAGAGACATTGGAATTACCATCCTTTGAGTCAAAGACTCCATGTCAGATTTGAGAATGTTACGCACCAAAGTTGAAAACCCCATAGAAAACCCAGTAGAAATACATTGAAATGCAGTTACCTTACTTTGTTATATCGTAGTTGTTGGTTCCAGCAGCAAGACTTGTCTCCTGTGTCAGAGTGGATCTTCACTTGGGGACCTGTTAGGTGAGTGAGGGTGTGTGTGGGGATCTAGGAGATGCAGGATGGTGGGTGCTGAGTATGAGGTCCAAGTGGGTGGTCCAGGAGGGAGGGGTGGTACCATCAGGAAAGGACCTTTTTTTGGTAAAAACAAACAAAAAAATGAGGGACTGTTTTCTTTATTACAGGCAAACATGAACATTGTGGGAGGAGCCACTAGACCACTAGGGATACCTCACCCACTTATGGGAATGGCCTTCAGAGGTTGGAGGTGCCACTAGATACCTGGGATGAATCATACATGGGAAATGGAGAGTGGGGGGCACCTTTAGACACCAGGAAAAATATGATTAATAGAAATATGGATTGAAAAAATTATGGGGGCAATGACCAGAGGGTGGGAGGTTCCACTAGAGTAGCACATCCACTGAGTAGAGTTGTTTAAGCAAAGTTATTTCAGTGTCTGTATTTGGGCGACTGCAATTATGGTGAATGGCACAATATAGTGAACAGCGGAATACAGTGACTGTAAATTACAGTGACTGAACATTATGGCAACTTTACATATGGAGCTTACCCCCAGAGTCCAAGTGCGGCTTGGAGTCATAATCATAGAAGTGTTGGGGTCGAAATTTGGCCCCAGCAGAGAACTGAAGGTGATACCCCCCTCCCACTAACATAGAGAGACAAGAGATTGCACCTGTGGATAATTAGGAATAGGTGTAGTTATGCAATAAAAAGGGTGGGTTCCTGGGTGTTACATACCTGCATGATGGCAGTGGAATTCATCAGAAGCCAGAGAGATATGCCAATGCTAATATACAGAGACTATCTACAGGAGAGACAAAGGTTGGGGAAAAGGTGCATTAGCAGTGTGGAGAGTACCAATGTTATTGGTGTCTCACCAGAGTACACACCGTTGCAGACCATGTCATGGATTTTGTCACTGTGATTTGCTTCACCAATGTGTAGAGTCACTACACTTGACGTGCTATAATGTAGTCACTGAAATTGTCATTTGTTATAAAAACATTGCTCAAATGACATCGAACTGCCACTAGATACCACGGACAAATAATAAGAAATAAAGTGACAGTGACCTGAGGGTGAGGGTGCCATTAGACACCAGAGAAATACATTTTTATTAATGGGGCAGTGATCGGAAGATGGGGAGGTGCCACTAGACACCAGGGAAAATATGCTGGAATAGGGAAAAGGATTTTCTTCTCAAAAAAAAGGATCTTTTTTCATGCCTCGTGATACGAAAAAAATACATATTTTTTTTAATATCACGAGTCACGGAAAAACATTTACAATCTTCAAAAGAAAACATTTCAGGGCCATTCCTCCAACAATTAAGTACAGAATCCAGCTAAGGGGGACCCAATAAGCAAGCTACATATGTTAGTCTCAGTGTCCTGTGGAATTTCTGTGGGTTTCAACTTTTTTCTTTTGGAAAAAAAAAATCAAACAACAAGATGGTGGCATATGAAAAACCTCACGAAAAGGATTCTCCATACAAAAACTTCATACAATATTTTTCTTGGTGGACTGAGCATGCTCAGAGCCTGAAATGTTAAAATGTAATAACTTTGGAACAGATTAATATTTCTTCACCAGACCACCAAAGAAAATTCTTCTGATGCAAGCCCTTTCTACTCTGAAAATTTTAGACCAAACTTCTAAACCATCTGGGTGCTACGTGATGGAGAAAAACTGTGATTTTTTTGCATTTTTGCACTATCTGCAACTTTGAATCTGCACATCTGACTAGCACAAAACTTGATACCTTAAGACATCTTCTTAGTGAGACCCAGCATGCAAAATTTCATGCAAATGTTAAAACATTGTAAAGTTAATAATGTGCAAAATGTGCGGTTTAACATAGAAAGCCCTGCTCAACCCTAAATATTGTGGTGCTACTGCATCACTATAATATTACATAATCATTTCTAAATAATAATAATAAAAATATATACTTTATTGATATTACAGTTTTATATATTTTATATTGATGTATGATATTGCAGCAACTTTAGACCCCATATTCAGGCACAGCTGTTTGCAGCATACAGAAATAGTGCTCCACAAAACAAAGTGAACAGCTGACAAGGAGAAATATCCAGACAGATAGCACACCCTGTCTGGTGTGCACAGCCTGTGAATAGCAGAGTGTGTTAGCATTGTGCAAAGTTCATGTGTGTGGCACTACCAATCCTCCTGCTGGCAACAGTCACCCAGGAGCAAAGGGATGGCACATCCCAAATGAGATAATTCCTTTGCTCTTGGGTGTCATATTCAGAGGCCAGCATACTAGTGATCCCATATGGCATACAAAGAACTAAGGGGCCATTTGGTGCCATCATGTGGTCATTATCAGTTCTGCACAATGCCTTCATGCATCACTCTACAAAGGCAATGTGCAGAACCTCAGCCATTACCCTCACCCTCAGGCACTCTCTATACCCTAAAAGATAACTCCCTGACATTCTACCTGTCCCGCTCCTACCCAATCCCTGATGAGATAAAAATATTCCCTGTCAGTCTACCCCCCCCCGCCCAATCCTTGTTAAAACTGACAAATTAATAGGAAGCGTAGTGGTGCTTCTCTCTAACTCAGTCTTCAATTAAACTGACACATTCCCTGCTAGTCTAATGGTACCCACTGCTGCCTGTTTCCCAATGAAATTGATACATGCCCTGATCGGCCAGTGGTACCCCTTTCCCTCCTGATCTATAGTGTACTATGATGTATCCCCACAGGCCCACTCACTCAACACACACCACCTCCTGTTTGGTACAGACTCACCCTACAAAAGGCTGAACAGAACCACAGGCAGAACTGAGGCATTACTAGCACAGATTCTCCCCTCACCATTCAGGCCAACCACCATCTAAAAAACAGGAAGTGAAAATGCCCATACTGTAGAAATGGCTGGCATATTTGGGTCTGTTTACCTGCTTCACGGCCACTTGCAGAATAAAAGGGAGAAAGATGTAACTTTTTGATGCAAGCAGAACCCAATTTTATGCAAATCATGGCATTTGTACTCAAAGGTTAGAGCATCTTGTAATATTCCAACTCATGGTCACAGTTTGCCGAGATGTAGCAGAAAAGTGCTGCATGTTGATGCCATGTATTTGAATATCCTGCCCCTTGACTGTTTCTTTTCATTCTTTGGAAACTTGATCTAGTGTTCTATTAGATAGATAAATAGATAGATAGCTAGATAGATAGATAGATAGATAGATAGATAGATAGATAGATAGATAGATAGATAGATAGATGCATATTTATTTGTTTATTTAAAAGTTGGTAACTGGGAGAGGAACACTTAGCTGTGGCTTATTTCCAGGTGCAACCCAGGGGATAGGAATAAGAGGAGTACAATGTACGTATACAAAAATTATGGGACAAATTGAGTAGGAGAGATACAGGTGAGTAGTAATCAACAAATGAGAACATAATATACAATGGCATGGCAATTTACAAATACCTGTAATAACATATTCTGACAACAATGAGTAGTATAAAGTTTTGCTGGCAGTGGACTGATACTGGTTTATACATTCAGAATCCATGGATGGACGTTGGAGAATGGAGGTAAGTGCTAATGTGGCTGCTGAATGGAACTGTAATGAATTCAGTCAAATGAGGAGGGAGGAGAGGGCTGTAAGGATGAAGGATGAAGGAATTTCAGGTGCAAGGGGATAGGGTAGATTGCGAGAGTGCATGCTTTAGGCATAGCAGGGAGGGGGATTGTCTAAGCGAAGAAGGGAGGGAGTTCCAGATGGAAGGCAGGTGGTATGAAAAGGCTGATTGGCCTAAACAGGATGAGGGACAGAAGAGTGGGAAGGTGCAGGTATCTCTGGAATGAATGGGGTAGGAGGGCAAGAGGAGAGATGTGAGATAGGAGAGGAGGGAGGGACACAAGTCAGAATTTGGAGATGAGGAGGGTGGCATGATATTGACAGCACAGGTGAAGAGAGGGAATGGAGAGGGAGCAGTGGTGGGTGAGGGAGGACGTTTAAAGCGAACTGACAGAAGACATTATACAGTGTGTCCTGCCTGGCTAGCAAATAGGCAGTTTCATGTACTTTGTCAGTCTAGTCAAATAATGGGAGTATTAATTTGGTGAGGAGTTTACAATAGATAGACAAGTAGAGGGAGTCTTTATTTCTATACAAGGCCACCAGCTTGGGGTGAAGCATTGAGAGAATATAATCTATATGCATACAAAAATCAAGCTGGCTATCTAGCCAGATGCACAGGTATTTGAAAAAAAAAGACTGCATCAAGGGTGGTTCATCTAGGGTGAAAAAGGAGAGGGGGTGGAGATGTTGGACAGTTTTTAAGAGGTTTCAAAGGTCATCGACAGATTGTTTTTTGTCATAGATGGATAGACAGACAGATAGAAAGACAGACATATATGCTGGCAGGCAGGCAGACCAACAGACAGATAGATATATATACAGTGTATATATGTATATATATATATATATATATATATATATATACTCTGTATATATATATATATACAGTATATATATATATAAATTATAGTGGCACAGTAGCACCCTTATAGTTAAGGAGTAAGGTGTTTAATGTTAAACCACAAGTTTTGTACTTTTGGTGGTGTTCAAGCAAATAGTCCAAAATTTGTCATGTGGGTTCTGGCTGGCAGAGTCTCAAGGGGTCTCAAGACATGAAAGGTTTTGTGACATTAACTTGTGTAGCTTCTGATCTATGGAATGTAATTTTTTTTTTTAAATCTATTTTAGCACCGACCCGGGGAACTCTCTCAGGCATCCTCCATTTCACCCTGCTCTACCTCCGTGCTCGAGAGGCCTCCGGATTCTTGGCACCAACCTGGCTATCCCCCAAGCTCTGAGCCACCTCGAGGTAGGGCTGCCCTATCCACCCAGGGCACTCTATCTCTCCTTTCAGGCCAAGCTGGACTCTGCCCAGGAATGGAGGATGACCGGCAGTGGAGTGTGGCTGGGTGGACGGATGTGCCATCGCCTATCCCCAAGATGAGGATTTTTCTGTTATGTTTCCCCTTGGAGTGCATCATGCCATGACGTCCATGCAAGGCTGCCTGCTGATGTCTGCCGCAGTCCCACCCCTTCATCTGGCTGGTGATCCCTGCTATACTCCCGATCTCCATCGGGGGTCGCGAGGGCACCGAGCAGCCCCAGGATCCCTCCCAGGGATAGGAGGGCTCTCCTCCAGAGGCTCGATCCTCTCCCTCCCCTGCTGACCCCTGGATTCCCGAGTCTGTCCCTGTACCCAGGTTGCCAGCATGGCACGAGGTGTGGCATCCAGCGCCTCAACCCTCAGAGCCACCAGGCCAGCCAGAATGTACATTTTTAATGAAGTATTTTCCTATACTTCATACACTTTGTTTTGCTCTCATGAGCAGCCTAGATAGCATGGAATTTTTTTCCAAAATTTCTAGAGTAGTATCCCGTTTTAAGGTAGTGCCTTTTGAAGGTTTCATGAAAAAATATTAATAGGTTCTAGAGTTATGAGGATATCTATTTTTTTTTGTGACCATGATCAGTAGGGTTTTGGGAAAACCCTCTGATATGAACCAAAAATTCATTTTCTTTTTTCATCACTTACGTGTCATAAACCAAAAATGGTTCTTATGAATCAAGTTTGTTTTGTGACAGTTGACATTCTGTTTTTTTAACTAAGAAATGTTTTAAATATCTAAAAATTATGTGTTTAAAAAAACAAGAAACAAACACTGAACCTATCTAAACCGGATCCATTTAGCTAGATTCTGGTATTTTTGTTTTAAATCACCACCAGAAATACCTTTCCTGGGCACTCCAAAGGCAGCCTTAGCCCGCAGTGAGGGAACTGTGTTCTCTGTATGACAAAAGTGGGACTTTCCTCACTGCTGCATCTACAGATGAAGACATGCTGCCTCCTTGAGTGCCAGCACTCCTTACTGATGGTGCCTGGTGGCATCATTTATGCTGCCTTGTAATAATAAAATTGTATTCATATTGTTTTTGTGGTCAACATTTTTATTAACAAAAAATGTTTACATTAAACACAATACATATTATCCTACAGGACATGTGTGTACAGGCCAGTAATCTTTAAGAGTATATCACACAAACTGCTAGTGTTGTACATCTTGAAAGCATCTTGACCATTTATGGGAAGGTAACATAGTACCGTGACATAAACTCGAGCTATATTGTTAAATGCTATGGGACCAATGTGATGTTACATATCTATCATAACTGCACATCTTTGGTATAGTTTGGTATACTGATAATAGTCATTACTTAAAAAGGCCAGTAGAGTGATTATGTATTCCACTAACACAGTATTAAACATTATCTACAATCAGCTAGAGTGCTACACAAAGTAGTCAAAATAGTGTAATACATGAGTGCTGTTAGAGGAAGTATTGGGTTCAGTAGGGGATATGATAGAATGTACCTTAGCGGGTAATTGAGAGGATACATTAGGAGTTATATTGAAAGGAATATTAGAGAGTACTTCAGAAGGTACATCAGAAGATATACTAAAAGGTGTATTAGATGGTACATTAGAGGGTACAGGGCAGTCCCGTGGGGAAGAGATCCAGATGCTTCAGTAGTGAGGGTGGTTTCTCAGGCAGGTGTAACTCATCCTATGCCCTGGTGTGGTAGAGCTATTGGGGAGGGGGTACTTGCAGAGGCTGCTCTGTGTGGGGACTTCAGGTAGGTGCAGAGTGGCACCATATGTAACTATGCTGCTGTTAGGTGGGACTGGCAACATGCAACATTCGAGCAGTAGCAAGTCAAGAGAGCTCAGCTATAAATTCATGCATGGTAGGCACATTTGTGCAGTGTGATCTTTGCAGTAGGAGGTGTTTGGCTACGACACTGTAGTGTATTATAAAATCTCTTTGTGATTTGTTGAGATGGTCAATGCCATCTGTGAGTCTGAAAAAAAAAAGGTCGGACCAGGGGGGTATGGGGACATGTAGAATCTGGTTTATAGTTTGTTGGGATGGAGGACCAGTAGTTGGTAAGCTTTGTGCAACTCCATATAATATAGAAAAGATCCCTGTCAGATTGATGACACCTCCAACAGTGGTTAGAGGGGAGGAGGTGTGCCGCATATGGGACTGTAGGGGTGCGACACCAGCAATGGAGAATTTTGTTCGGTATGAGTCTGCTGTTGGAGTCTTTGATTACATTTTGAGCAATTTTCCAGCAGTTTGCCAGTATGAGTCAGTTATATCACATCCTAAAATGGTAGCCCAGTAAGTTCTGGCTTGGGAGGTTTGATCAGGAAATGGTCCCTGATGTTGGAATATATACAGTAAATCCTGCTTTCTCTGTTTTAGTGGTTAAACCGGTGGAGACTGGGTGGGTATAATAGCATGAAGGGAAGGTTTGTTGCCTGGTAAGAGAGAGTTCAAGGGAGCTGCACATTAAGAGATATTTTCAGAAGTCAGACTTGGATAACTTGTAGCGGAGCTGGAGAACTTGAAAAGAATCTAAAGAGGTCAATTGCTGATTGAGCAAATGGCACAAAGTGAGGATGCCCTGTCTTTTCCAACTGTTCCATTTTTAGGGGGTTCCATCAATGCATATTACAGTGTTATCCCATATAGGAGTAAGGGTCGGGTGCTCCAATTCAAGCTCAAACCATTGGCTTACATGCTTCTAAGAGTGCAGTGGTGAGGTTACAGCAAGGGGAAGGTTATCAGCTGGTTTGTAGCCTAGGTATAGACATACTGAGGGAGCAATGGCCTTTGGTATTGTAGATTCTATGGAGAGCCAAAGGGGGGAGGTGGGGCAATCTGTTTCAAACCATTTGAAAGCCTGGGCTAATTTAAAGGCCTGATTGTACCCCTGAAACCATGGTAGGTTCCAGCCACCTCTTCGCCAGTGCAGGCACAGTTTAGTCCTGCTATATTGGGGCCTGTGCCCTTCCCAAAGGAACTAACCAATTATGTTTTCCAACTTATTAAACCATTTCTTTGGAATGGATATTGGGAGGTGTGAGAGCATGTGAAACACTTTAGGGGCCATTATCATCTTGACAGCCTCGATCTTACTGACCATCGAGAGTTTAAGGGGTTTCCAACAGTCTAGTTTGGTATTAATTTTGTGGAGGACAGCTGAGAAATTCAAATCACAGAGTTTGTTTAACTCAGGGGTTATTCCTATTCTGAGGTAAGTTATGGACTCTGGTGCCCACCTGAGCTGTAGTGCAGTAAAGGGTGAGGGTTAACAGTATTCATTTAACAGTAACACTTTAGTTTTGAAAGTATTTATTTTAAGACCGGATAAAGTTGTGAACAAGTGAAGGAGCTGGAGTAGTGTGGCAATGGAGAAGTAGGCTTCTCCTACTACTACTAAGAGGTCATCTACATATAGTAGGGTTTTGCACTCCTTTGACTCTGTGGTGATACTGGGGCTGTCAGAGTGCTGACATATAGCCGCTCCTAAGGGTTTAATCACTAGCACAAAAGTAGAGAGGAGAGGGGGCACCATTGATGGGTACTGTGGGCAAGCTGAAATGGGGAAGAGAGCATAGAGATGGTTAAGACTTGACCTTCCAGGGAGGAGTACAGGCCTCGAATAGTCGAAATGAAAGGGACACCACAGCCCAAATGGGCTAATACTGAGTATAAGTAATTACATTCAATGGAATACAATATCTTTTCAAAATCAATGGCCATAGTGGCTGAAGGGGAAGGGTAGGATCGCATTATGTGCATCAGGCTGGTTAGAGTTCGTATGTGGCCTGAAAGGAGACATCCATGGACAAATCCAAATTGTGAGTGATGCACCAGAGAAGGGATTTTAATCATGCTTCCAATATTTTGGCATATATCTTGCAATCCACTGTAATGAGAGACATGTGACAGTAATTGGAAGGGATGGTATGGTTCTTCCTGTGCTTAGGTAGTATGGTAATGTTAACTATACACATAGAAGGGGGAAAGGTGCCTGAGGTGGTGTTTTCTGTGAAGAGGTGGTGTAAGATTGGGCAGATTTGGGGAGAGAGGAGCTGATATAGATCTATAGAAAGGCTGTCCTCTCTGGGAGCCTTCCTGGGTTTTAGGGATTATATCGCTGTCTCAATTTCACGCATAGTAAAGGGCTGGCCTAAAGTGGCTGCTTGGTCAGTGTTTAGTTTTGGAAGTTGCAAATTATGGAGAAAGTACATTATTTGGGTGGGGATTGGGTCTGAGACTGATGTGTACAGTTTGCAATAAAAGGAGGCCATAACTCTGATAATATCCCGGGGCTTCATGTGGAGTTGCCTCTTTTGATCATGTAGTTCTAGGATACAGTGCTCAGCCTGTTGGTTTTTGGGGTGGTATGCTAGTAGCTTACCACTTTTCTCACTGCTCTCCCAGAATTTGTGTTTGAGTTGTCAGACAGCAAGTTCAGCCTTGCACCTTGGCAATGTGTTAAATTCTTGGCAGTGTGCAATGGTCTCTTACCACAGTGGAGAGTTCTTGGGAAGGGAAGTTTTGGATTTAAGAAAGTATTCTTGGGGTGCTAGTTCAGATTCCAGGGTGGCCATATGGCTTTCACGCTATTTGCACCTTTGGGTGGCATATCCGATAATATGGCCCTTGAGGTAAGCCTTGAAAGCTTCCCATAGAGTAGTGATGGAGGTGGAGCCATTATTGTTGTTTGTAAAATATTCATCTATAACTTTTTGGAGCCAAGGTTTGAGTTGTGGATCATTTAGAAGACACAGGTCAAACCGCCACCAGGGAGAACGTGGCTGAGAGGTGCCCAGGAGAATATCCAGTTGGACGAGTGCATGATCTGAGGTCACCAGTGAGTTAATGTCAGCCACAATTATCTGCAGGGTTAGACTTGCTGAGGTCAGCCAAAGGTCTGAACAACTAAAAGTGCTGTGGACCATGGATTGATATGTGTAGTCCCTTGTTCTAAGATTGAGAAGCCTACAAATACTGTCATGGCCTGATCCTGGATCCACCACTGGATGTCCTGGGCTGCCCGTATGTGTGGGTCACGTCTGCCACTATTCTGGTCCAGTGATGGGCCCAGAGTCAGGTTGAAGTCTCCATCAAGGTTCACCCACACCGGTGCAACAGGGAAAAGGGCGAGGGGCATTAGAAATCCAGTACAAAGCCGATGGTGATTATCATGCTGAACCATTGTGCCACCCAAAACCAACTGTGCCCAATGCACTAGGGCAAGTGTGCACTATTTGTGTGAGCTTTGCACCATACCCCCCCAAAACTATAATATAATCACCTCCATATCAGAGGTGTATGGGTCAAGCAGAGCAACAACCCTATAGCCCCAACCATGCTGAGCCCTGTGAAATCCAGTTTTTCCAGTATAACAGGCGAAATGGTTGTGACACCCAAATTATGGCACCTTAATGACGGTGCCCCTCTGATGGTATATACTCCACCAATTTGTACTGGAGTCTGGGAGTCAGCAAATGTGGATAGCTTGGATGCTAGTTGGTGAAAAAAATGGAGGGAGTCATGATTTGGAGCATATAAATTTAAAATGACCTGGGCACTTTGGGGGGTATCAAAAAGGGCTCTGGCCCACCATCAATCAATGTCAGATACGGTCTTGTTTAGGGTCCAATGTAAGTCCTTATGGATAAAGATAGAGACAACCCTGTTTTTGAAGTATGCCAAGCTGTGGACCACCAGTCCTACCCCCTTTGGAGCTTCTGGGCTTTTAGTTCAGTGAGTTTAGTTTCCTCTAGGAGCACCACCTTGGATTGCATTTTGTGTAAGTGGTTTATTGCCTGTTTGCATTTAAATGGGGAGTTCAGCCCCTGAACATTTCAGCTATGGAAGCAGAGATCACCCATTGTCCAGCAGTGTTAGGAAGGCATGCAAAGAGAGTGAGTTTAGATACTAGCCAGGCAGTAGGGCTTGGCGGACTGTTCCACCCAAGATCTGAACCCCCGGATCAAACCCATAATCCATGGACCTGGATAAATGTAGACTTCACTGCAGAATTCCAGTTTCGGGTCTGTGGAGTGCCATTCAGTGTACTGTTGCCATGGGGATGCTGTTGTCATGCTCGCTCCATGTACAAGTGGTTGCCAGCGTCCAATCATGCAACAGAGCAGGATAATCAGTCATGTGATGCATTCACAGAGTATAATCATGGTGAGTGTGGAACGCAGGCCCAGATGATTTGGTGGATGGTCGGAGGAGCTTGCTGCTGCAGAGCCCACAGTTGCACACCGCAGAGAGAAACTAAATGTAAATTTAAAAAAAATCTATTTGTTAAGCAGAGACATAGTGGTGGAAAGAAAGAGAGGAGATAGAAGAGGAGACTTACTCAGGTGAGATGGGGATACAAAGTCAAAGTCATCATCGGGGAGAGAAAGGAGAGGAGAGGAATCCAAGGAGGGATAGAGATAGTGGGTGGCTTCCGGGGGTGGGGGCGCAAGCAAGGCAAAAAAGGCAGTGTGGCAAGCAGTGTACTACAGGGCAATGGCAGGCTGGCAAAATAAGTCTTTGACTTGTGCCATCCAGAAATTAAATGCAGAAGATACTCCAGATATATGAGAGAGAGAGAGAGTACACGGGGCCCTAGAGAAATTTTACTGTTACAGAAAATCCCAAATTAAAGTTTTTTCTTTCCCTGGCCTCAGACAGTGTGGCTGGTATACTGAGCATGAGCAGGCTGGCTAAATCTTTGGCTTGTGCCATTTCAGAATCTAGAGGAGAGAGGGAAAGATTACTGGGGAATCAAGAAAAATTTTACAGTGTTAGAAAATCCCAAATAAAAGTTTTTTTCTTTTCTTGGCCTCAGACAGTAGGGATGTGTGTACACTGAGCAAGGGCAGGCGGGCAAAATCTTTGACTTGTGCCATTCCACATCTAGAGGAGAGAGGGAGAGACTACTGTGGGCCCAAGATAAATTTTATAGTGCCAGAAAACCATGAAAAGGCTGGCAAAATAAATATTTGCCATCACAGGTACAGAAAACATTGAGAGAGAGAGAGACAGATAGACTGGTTGGGGGGGTTGAGAAATGTTGAAGTCCCAGAAATCCCAAATATTTTTTTTTCTTTTCCTCACCTCAAGTGTGACTGTGTGTAAAGGGCAGGCTAGCAAAACAGATACCTGACTTTTGCCATACAGATCCAGAGGAGTGAGGCACCACGGGGGGCAAGAGAAAGTTTACAGTCCCAGAAATCCCAAATGGAAGACTTTTTTTCTTTCCTGGCCTCTATTGTGGCTGTGTAAGTGTATAGGCAAGGGCAGGCTGGCAAAATAAATTTTTGACTCCATGCCATTCAGATTCAGAGGGGAGAGAGAGAGAGAGAGAGAGAGAGAGAGAGAGAGAGACTATGGGGGATTTTACAGTCCCAGAAATCACAAGTAAAAGTTGTTTTTCTTTCCTGGCCTCAATGTGGCTGTGTGTACAGAGTAAGGGCAGACTGGCAAAATAAATATTTGACTTTTGCCATCCAGATCCAGAGTAGAAAAAGAGAGAGAGAGAGAGAGAGAGACTGGCGGGGGGGGGGGCATTTTACCATCCCAGAAATCACAAATAAAATATTTTTTTTTCTTTTCCTGGCCTCAATGTGGCTGTGTGAGTGTGTGTAGAGCAAGGGCAGGCTGACAAAATAAATCTTTGACTTGTGCCATCCATAACAGGTCCAGAGGAGAGAGAGACTGAGGGGAGAGGGGGCAAGAAGAATTTTTTAGTACCAGAAATCCCAAATAAAAGTTGATTTTCTTTTCCTTGCCTCAATGTGGCTATGTGTACAGGGCAAGAGCAGGCTGGCAAAATAAATATTTAACTTGTGCCACCCAATCAAGATCACTTATTAATGTTCATTCATGATTTCATGTATTACAAATAAAAAAAAATACTTTTCTGACAAACAACAGACAAGTTACTGTGCCTGTGCTACTGGCTATGGGGGGCCTAGAGGATATTCTGAATGCAGGAGTGTAGCCAGGGATTTCAGATCTGCACACCAAGTGCACTCACTGCTACCCCCCCTTGTTAGGGTGAGCAACCCCCCCCCCCCGGGCTGTAGCCAGACAATATACAAATGTACACCAGGACCATGTTTGCCTCATTTGGCACAATAAATACAACTTTTGTATCTCATGACAGTGGTTGTTGCCATGTATGGGTAAGTACAAATGCCATGCATTGTTCCCCAAGACACTCACATACCAGCCCAGAGCCTGTAAAGTTGTATTGTCCTTGGAATGCAAAGAGAGTATTAGTGACCAGTCCTTCTAGTTTCGACTCCTGTGAATAAAATTACAGAAAGGTTCAGTATTTTCTTTGTTAGTTTTCATGGAAAAAGGAAGCAGTTCAGAGCCTATTTGCTACCCCCCCCTTAAATAAAATTGCACACCATGGAGTGCTTGGAGTATGCCTGCCTACACCCTTGTCTGAATGTATGACCTGTACCAGTCAGTGTACACTACAACACAAGTAATAAAAGTACACACACACACACAAGTGTCAATCATCAATCATCGTCACTAATTTTATCGATTATTCCTCTTCCTTATCCTTCTTAGTTTATCATTACATATAATTATTAACCAAGCTAATGTGGGACTGTGCATGCAGCCATGTGCAAGATGTCTGCAGCACCAATTTAAATTCTGAGGCACACTGTTGAGAAGGTCACTGAACAGTAACTGTAGTAGGAGTCAGTCAGCTAAGATTGGAAGGAAGTGGTGGTGGACTGTGATGTGCTGTGTACTACTACAATCATGAATGATTCATGATCAAGACTCATGACTGTAAATCCATCTCTGGCCTGTGGGTGTGGGTGGGAGTCATCAGAGGACATTAGGTAGAGGGATCTTTTTTTAAACTTAAGAATAAGAAATAAAAAACTGATCAAAGTGTTGATGAGGTGCATTCTTCTCAGGAAGGCAGTGCAGCCAGTGCCACTGCAAAAGACAGCAGTCAGCCTGCAAAGAAAAAATAAAATAAAACGCCAAAAAGTGATTTGTTCACATCTTAAGTTTTGCCTTCCAAGCGAATGCTTGAACCCAAAAAAGGTGCATCTGTCGGATCAGTCCCATGTAAAAAACAGTTATGCAGTTAAAATCAAAGGGTTGGTGGGTACCACCCACAGAGGCACCCAAAGGTATGGAACTATTGCATACTATGATACTGCCAGTCCCTCACAAATGTCATCTGATTCTTCTGAGGTCTAACCCAACGAGGGTACTAATAATAAAGATGAAAAGAATGATCAGGCAGCAGAAGGTTTACAACAGGAGGGGATGGAAATTGCAGATGAGGAAGAAACAGACAGAAATGTTTCAGTTGAGGAAGAGGGCAGTATGAATGAGCCACAAGAGGAACAGGCCCAAGAAAAATCTTGGGGGGGTTGGCCTGAAAAGGGGACCATGGTGCAGTTCCTTCCTGAGGAAAAAAAAATAACAAATATCTTTTGTTTGGTCATACTTTTCCATTAGTGCTTCTAATGAGTTGGTGGCTACATGCACCATTTGTAAATGGCCAATCAGCAGGGGTTAAAAGAAAGAAGCACTGGGAACACCAGCACTGAAAAGGCACCTAGACAGAGGTCATAATATTACTGAGAACTCCAGTTGTTGTGAGTCTCGAAGAGAAAGTGACTGGGAGAGCTCACTACACTCAGGTGTAATTCTGATAGATGAAAGCAGTGGCAGCCCCCGCAGCACTACAGAAACACCTCCACCATGACTTCCTCCCATTCAAAAGATTCCTACTCTTACTGAAAGAGACTATGTGTTCAGTAGCTTCAAGGAGACAGCTTACCATCTCTGAAACATATGATCATAAAGCCAAATATGCCTCAACTAGCCCTTTTGCTGTTACAATAACCAAATAAATTTCAGAAATGATAGCTGTTGATTTGCTACCATATAACATGGTTGAACATGTAGGATTCAGGTGGCTGCTTGAATACCTTGAACCTCGATATAGTATACCATCAAAGAAATACTTCTCGACAACAGGGATTCCAGATCTTTATGATGTTGTATGTAAAAAATTAAGATGCATCTTGTGCAGTGCTGTTGGAAGGGTGGGTGCATCTGATGAGGCCTCAGCTGGAGGTCTGTGTCCAGTTCTGGAGAGCACATCTCCGGAATGACATCGACAAAATAGAGGCAGTCCAGAGAAGGGCAATGAAGATGGTAGATGGACTGCACCAGAAGCCCTACGAGGAAAGACTTAAGAACCGTAATATCTATTTACTGGAGGAAAGAAGTGAGAGGGGAGCTATGATAGAGACTCTTAAGTACCTTTGGGGAATAAACAGGGTACATGTGGAAAGCATGTTTCAGAGAAAACTCTGCTCAAGAACAAAGAGGCATGATATGAGGCTGAAGGGTGGAAGGCTCAGGGGTAATGTTAGGAAGTACTTTTTCACTGAAAGGGTGGTGCAGCCACGGAACAGCCTTCCAGCAGAAGTGGTGGGTGTGAAAACAATATGGGGGTTCAAGAGTGCTTGGGACAGACATAAGGATACCCTGTAGATGTGCAGATCAGGACAACCATAGATCAAATAGGATCTAGGGCTGCAGCAGTGAGTAGAAAAATGGGCAGACTGGGTGGGCCATATGGTCCTTATCTGCCAACAGAGTCTATGTTTCTATGTTTCTGTCTCACAACAGATATCTGAACAAGCTGTCAGCCTGAACCCTTCATGTCTGTCACTGCACATTGGGCACATCGTGATAATTCACGTGGGGACAGTGAATCATTGCAGTTTGGTGTTATAAGAATGTTTTATTTTCCATCTGAACATACCTCATACAACATTAATGAAGAGCTCCAAAAACCAATACAGCAATTGCTCATTTCACGGGGACTGTCAGTTGGCTTTATGGTTGACGATAATGGGTCCAACATAAGGAAGGCCTCAGAGGAGGGGAGCTTGTTCACGTCCACTGCTTTGCGCATTGCTTAAATGTAATAGTTCTGTTGTCTCGATGACAACAAGGACACTAAGGCTCTTGTTAGCTCTGCTAAAAGAATATGCACTCATTTTAGTTACTCAAGAAAAGTCCATCACTTGTTTGAAAAATACAGCAGGAGCACAGTTTACCATTGCACAGACTTATCCAAGACATTTTCACTGGATGGAATTTGACCTTTTATATGTTCCAAAGGCTGCTGGAACAAAAAAAAGCTGTCAGACAATACACCTTGGAAAACATAATTGGTGATGCAGCCGTCTATATTACTCCATCACAATGGGCAATGCTAGAAGCTGGTGCAAACACAGCAACTCTAAGCTAGATGATACCACTAATAAAAATGTTAAAATTCAGGTTGAATTTGAATAGGGAAAAGTTAGAGAACCAAGACAGTTCCATGATCACACAGGCTGCCATTGCTGTTGCTGACACATACAGGTTGTCCCCAGACTACAACAAGCTCTAACTAGTTGTATGATTAAAAAAGTTGTAGAAGATGACAAACTATATACTGTAAATTGTTTCATTCCGAGTACTACCTTAAAGCAACAGTCTAGGACCCACAATAAAAATCGAGGCAACTATTGAGTGATGATGATGATGACACTTCTTTCGAGATAAACAAATAAGAAATAATTGATGAGGTGCATGCTGTCATGGAACAGAGTACAAGAGCAACATCACATTCAGAATCTTCTTCGTGACACAGCACAGCATCATGTGGCTCATCCTCTACTGTTGTAGCATTTTCTCCCTCTTCCTCCTCAGCCACTGTAGCTGAATCTTCTTCTTCACCACCATCCAAACATTGCACTGTCCCACAGTCACTTGGTTCAGCTTCATGTTTATGGAGTCACTTAGAAGATGTAATTGTAATATCTTCTTTTGTTTACCTCTTGTAACACAGCTTCAGTACAGACCATTTTTGAAATGTACCTTGCAGAGCCCAGTATCAGCTGGAATGTTGATCCTTTGAAATATTGGAAATCCAAACAAAGTGTGCGGCCTGCTTTAGCAAACATTGCAATGAAGTGCATGAATTGCCCTCCAGCAAGAGTGTGTTCAGAACGATTGTTTAGCTCAGTTGGTAACGTCATTACTGACACACAATCTTGTTTGACACCAGAAAATACAGAGCGCTTGACATTTCTAAAAGTCAACATTCCTCACTTTAATTTCAAATATGATACCTGAATGAAATGTATAGCCTGAGTGAGCAGGCCCTGTCCACAAAATACTTTCAAAAATGTATTTTGTGCCTGTGCTGAAAATCTCTTGTTAATAGGGTCTACTTCAAGAGGCAGCAATTAATTTCAACAAATCAGGTCAGGATTCAGCAGGATGGACTACTAGGCCAGGCCAGAACTATTTTAATGATCACAATGAGCACTGAAGCATGAAAAATAACACCATCAGTGGTTCAAAGTCCAAATACTTGCTGCATTTCATGTCACACTTATTTGGTGGTACTAGGTTTACCACTCTGATCTGAAAGGTAGTGTACTGCTGTCTACTACTACTTGTCACTTTTTGTCCTCACATCACATCGTGTACTACTTGTCACTTTTTGTCCTCACTGCCACTACTACTTGTCACTTTTTTGTCCTCATCAACTGATTAAAGATTATTTTACCACTGACTGTACTGTACTGTACTGTAGTGTTACTGTTTTAATTTTTGTACAATGGATGTCTTAGCAGAAGTCTGAACACTGAAACTGAATTTTCTTTGTAGAATATATTTCTCATGTCCCTGATATTTGGTTGTGATTACACAGAAAAATGTAAATTAATTTCTTAATTGTGTGTGTGTGTGGGGGGGTATCCTAGCCTTGCTGTAACAACACTACATCTCACAGTAACTGGGCTGAGATTATTATATTTTATTGTACTTAAATGATTTGGCACTGGTTGGCACTGCAGCAATTGTGGAACTAAGAAGGATGTAATTGTGTATCATCAAGTCTTCAGGTGGCAGGGGGAGTCACCTGATGCCTCCAGACATGTAGCAGCATCTAACTCAGTTCCCGTTCCCTTCACATATTTAACTTTTATATTACTGTTTATTATACTTAAATGTGATATATTTTCATTAATACTTGTGCTATAAGCTTTACTTCTTTGGTTGGTAATCGGGGATATACTATGAAGCTACTGTAATGGAAGCCGAAATGCATCAAGCGTTGCCCCAGCATACACCTTCAACTATGCTGGATAAAACAAATCAGAGGTCCAAGGCCCAGTGGTCTCCTCAGGATGCTTGACTATTCCTACTCCACTCTCCACTCTCTGAGGAGTGTTTTCTGAGTGAATTTAATCCTTTTAAAGAGGCCATCCAAGAGCTCACCCAGGAGCTGAAATCACTTCCGCAAGATATTGGTGACCTAGGGCGGCTGGTCGGAGATGTAGAATCCTGTGCTTTTTTGATGGAGTGATGGAGAAATAAATGGACCCGGTCTTAAACTAAAAACTCTCCTACTTGGAAGACAAACTGGAAGATTTAGCAGGGAGAAGCCAAAGAAACAACATTATTATCTTTGGCCTCCCTGAAGTGGCAGATGGTACTGCTCCTGTCTCCTTCACACAGAACTTTTGAGAGAAGATCACAGGCCCATCTTCTAATAATCTGATTTACATAATTGAATGGACTCACCGCTCCCTCAGTCCTACACCTCTAAAGGGATCAGTCCCGCTACCCTTTAAAATGAGGCTGTTGAATTACTTGGATAAGCAGTATTCCTCCACAAAGTTAAAGGCATTAAAGATGTACTATGGGAGGGTGTAAAACTCATGATTACCCAGGACTTGCTGGCATCTGTGAGACAGAAGCGGGCCGCCTATCATTCGGTGGTCACTAAATTAATAGCTGCTAGAATCCGCTTCAGGGTGTTATATCCTGCTAGACTACAAGTCCAGATTCAAGGGGCCCAGAAATCTTTCGAATCCACCCATCAGGTTGTCAAGGAACTTAAAGAACTGCTCCCAGATCTTTATAGAGATCGCTGAATGCTTGTGGCTTTCCTGAGCTCTGCTTTTAACTCCACCATAATAGACTATGTACAGTATATGACTGATATGTTTCAGTACTTCTTGGAGACTGTGTATGGGGCTCTGAATACAAACATTTGCTTGTCTGGTGCACATCAAGTGGTCCCCTTGTGAGGCTTTCCTATCCCTTGAAATTGATCTATATTCATATTCCCCTACTTTGTGGATCCCGTTTTTTTTGATGACCAACTGAAAATCTCTGTCCCCTGTTCAGATGTTACCTGACGGGACCAACAGTCTCATCTAAATTACAGAGACAATTTTGGCTTGCTTTTCCCAGATCTCAACTCAAAGGAGAATTCTGCACCAGAAGGAAATCATTGACCAATATGGGATTATGTGCCATATCGGGTGCTATTGAGCCCTACCCAGTGTCAGTAACTTTTCTGATCATTGGACCTTGATTAAGAGTATCTCTCAGGCATCCATTGAAGTAATGCTGGCTGCTATGCCTTTGTTTGGTGGACTTTTCTTTGGTTTTGTATAGGCTCAGCACTTAACCACCCCAGGTGGAGTGCTCTCAACATCTTCCCATCGGCGAGAGTCCCCTGCCTTAGTTAAGTTTTAATTACCTTTTTTTCTTTTCAGTATGTTCTGGGGCAGATCACCACAAGTCCTGACCTTGACAAGTCTTGTTTCTTGATAGCCCATGATCATCACCAGCAACTTCTGAGGAGCATGGCCCTTCGGTTGGAGGGAGTCAGGTGTTCTGATGAATCAATACAGCTTCCTAGTTCGAAGCATGCTGGCTGGCAGAGAGCAGACTGGGATATTCAAGCCTTTCTGTGCTGTTCAGTTGCAGCCACAACAACTTCTTTATTTTAAGATCTCACAAGGCTGTCTGTTCTTTGCAATTAGACAAGGATAGCATACCTTAGGAGGGCATAAGATGATTTCTCTGTCACTACCGGTCCTACACATGGGCCCCGGACTATGGACATCATGGCATTGTTTATTCACCGGCTTTATATCATCCATGGATTTAGAACATGCAATTTTATTAATGTTTTTTTCTAAGGTTATTTGTTATTGAAGAATTTTTTATATTTTATTGTGTTTTGCCTAATCTTAATATGTTAGCAGAAACTTGGGGGCTCAGTTGGCTAGGAGGTGGTGTAATTTTGTGAGGACCTCATTGTCTTGCCTGACAGAACATTCTTTACTCCCCTTGTTCTTGGTATTTGCTTATACACCACCCTGGCCATAGTCCTGACACAATTTGAAATTGTCATTTGGTTTCCCATGGTGGACCAGGTTGGAGTTTGTTAAGTAGGTACTGTATATTTAGATAGATAATGTGTAGTTACATTAGTGTTATGGTTTCTGGTTTTTCAGGATGAGGCACTATAGGTGATGGTGAGGGTCTAACAGCAGACTATGGTAAGCAGCTTATATTGCCCTCCAGAAACATTGGTTTGTTTCTCCTAATTCTGTTTTGGAATGTTATGATGGGATGGTAATTCCTGTAGTTGTATATTTATTACAATTTCTAAATGTGGAATTATAGTGGGAGGGCAGAGATTGGGATACCTGGAAGCTAGTAACTGCATGCCATCATGAGTCATCATGTGCTGGACATTGCACACGGACAGGGGAGGGTTCTGCCTTCCTGGTCTACTGGCAAGGAGCGGGCTGTCTGGGTCATCTGTTTAGTGCATTTTTTGTTTAACCTATTTTAGGAGAGAGACTCAAATGCATTTTAATATGGTTAAAGGGTGGTGCTCTAAAGATCTGCATGGCCTCTCCTTATTTTTATAACCCAACTGAATGGCAGCCCAGGAAGGGTTTGTGGGAATGGGAATGGGGTTGGTTGGGTTTGTTTAATCTTTCTCTACTAAAATGTTTTACTTTTGGATTGGGTAATTATGATTGTGCAGGGATTTTTGTGGGCCTGGGTGGGAGTTGGGGGAGTGGCCGGAGAGATATTGGGTGTGGGAATACTCCAGAGATCTTCTGTCATGAGTATCATGATAGTTGTCATCATTTCTGTGGGGAAAGGTGAACTCAGTTCTTACATCTTCATTCAAAACCATGACTCCACATAGTTTTCTATTTACAGTAGCTCCTGGAATATCAAAGGTGTGCAGTCCACAGCAAAAAGAGCAAACTTTATTACATTTACCTAAATTACAAACTGATATAGCTTTTCTGCAGGAAACCCACCTGACCACTTCCCAGCTTACACTCCTCTGGAGATCATGGGTCAGGCAGGTGTTTGATTCTGGGCAGGACATGCATAAAAGTGTCGTAGCCATTTTAGTGGCACAGAGATTACCATTTCATTTGATTCAAGAAATATCAGACTCCCAGAGGAGGCACACCTTCCTCAGAGCTTTACTAGGACACATAGAAGTGGTGTTAGGGGTAATATATGGCCCTACAGCTGATGACCCTGGTTTGTATGGAGTGTTACTGAACCTTCTCACTCCTTGGGTAACCCTTCCTCTTTTGTTAGCAAGGGACTGTAACTTGATTCTCAACATTAACTTAGATCAGTATAGATACAGCTGAGGCATGCACAGAGTCAGTTAGCCCTGAGAGGGTTGATGGACTCTCTGGGTCATGCTATTGAAGCATTCTTAATCCTTCTACAAGGCAACATTCCTTTTACTCAATCCCCCACAATTCCTTTTTTGGCATCAATTTCTTTCTACTGGGGATTGGGCAATTACAAGGCATTCAAATATGTCAATATGGTGTGAAGATTATCTTGGATCATCATCCGATAATATTGCAGCTTAGCTTTGTCAGATCATTGGATATGGATCATTCATGGCATTTTAATAATCAACTTCTATGATCCTCAGATGTCTCGGAGTACATCTCCCAATTTATTAACTCCTTTCTAGAATTTAATACGCCCACTGTGCCTTGAGAGGATTTGATATGGAGTGATTTAAAATGCTCCCTTCAAAGAGAGCTTATCCACATCTCCATGAGAAGAAAGAAGCAATTTAATTATTCTGTATCAGACCTGATAAGCCGGATCAGAGAGCTGGAAGTACAACTTACCCTAGATTCACCTGAACAGCTTTGGGTCCAAGTTGAAAATCTCCGTGCTAGGTATAATGACTTACTAAGTGAGAAACTTGAACATCTTTTATTATGCACCAAGACTCACTATTTCAATCATGGTGAGAGAGTTGGGAAACTTTTATCTCTCCTTTTGAAATCCCAAATTGTGGATATGATAGTTCCTTCTATTTGTTCTGCATCTGGCCAGGTCTGTACTTCTCCTCGAGACATAGAGGATCAATTTTAAAAAAATTGTCAGGAGCTTTTCTCTTCTGACTCCCAGATAATTGACCCTTCTAATATAGAATCCTTCTTACAGGAGTTAGAGCTTCCTCAGCTCCATGCAAACCAAGCAGCATTCTTAAAATCCCTTTTTAACATTACTAAAGGTTGTGGCAGCTATAGATTCTTTTTCCCTGATGAAGCCCCAGTCCCAGACAGATACACCCCCAACCTTTATAAACATTTCAAGGACTTGGTGGCTCCAATTTAACTAGACACCTTTAGTTATATATACTCCCAAGAGTTATCTGATTTTTCTTTAAATGAGGCCTTGATTGTCACTCTTCACAATTTGATAGCTATCGTCCTATATCTCTTATTAATTTAGATTTTAAAATATTATCCAAAATTCTAGCCAGTAGACTAAATCAGGTATGGGGCAATTTGATCAGTAGGGAACATGTGGGCTTAATGACCGGGAAAGTGTCTGCAGACCATGTATGAAAGCTAGTACACCTCATCTCCACATCCAGGGATTCTTATGCACTGGCAGCATTGATATCCCTGGATGCAAAGAAAGCTTTTGATAGTGTAATGGAATTTTTTGTTTGCTCTGCTCCCCAGTTATAGAATCCCATCCAAGTAAATACAATGGCTCAAGGTGCTTTATTCTGCACCCACAACCTGTGTATTATGTAATGGGGTAAACTCAGAAACTATTCATCTTAAAAAAGGCACCAGGCAAGGTTGTCCACTATCTCCCCTCTCTTTAATTTATTTTTAAAACTCCTGATCAGGAAAATTCATATGGAACCATGGGTCTTGGGGATACCTATTGGATTAGAACAATACAAGATGTCAATATATGCAGGTGACATTTTACTGCACCTGATGTATCCAGCCACCTCTCTACCTGCTACCTGGAAATCATTAACATTTTTGAAAGCATCTCTGACTATAAATTAAATTTGAGTAAGACTGAAATCATGCCATTGAATGCTGCAAACCATAAAGCAGATATACACACACTTGGGCTTGTCTGGGTTACAGACAAGGTCAAGTATCTGGGCATATTCATTAGCACATCTCCTGAGAAAATGAAATTTTATAACTTAGATCCCTTACTGGATCAGATTAAAACTGATTTAAACTGTTGAGCCCTGTTACATATTTCTTTCTGGGGGAGGGTAAATATTATAAAAATGAATGTTATGTCCAGGGTTCTATATCCACTAATTATGCTTAATGTGCTATTTCCCAGGCTTGGTTCAAGAAACTTCAGAGTTGTCTAGCCTCTTTCTTATGGCAAGGTACACCTCCAAGGAGAGCCTTCAGTAGGTTAACCTAGTCTAAATTGGTAAGGGGCCTTCAATTTCCTAATTTCTGTCTTTACTATTTAGTGAACCAGGCCTCCTGTTATTTATATTGGCCACCCTTGGAGGATACCAGTGTTGTGTATGTGCCACTGTGGCATGAAATTGAAAGGTCTTTATGTCTCCACTCCCAGACTAACATTGCTACATTATTATATGTACCGTGCAATCGCTCCCCCCCCCTTACGTGTTAATCTATTTGATATCTCACTTCGGATATATACACAACTTTGTGCTCTCCTTGGTCTAGATCTGAGAACAGATGTCACCAAACTTTTATTTTGGAATCCTAATTTAAAAATTGGCTCATATGTTCTTATTACTGCACATTGGCCATACCTGGAGATTGATGGTGGCTTCTCTCCTTACCGAAAACATGATCCTGTCTTTCCAGATGGACCAACAGAAATTTCATATTTCTAGTAATCATTATTTCAAATTTCTCCAAGTTGCCCATTCGCTATCCAACTATTTTGGGCAAGGACCATGGTTTACCAAATATGGATCCACCATTTCCAGTTTAATACCTTTGGTGCCCCCCCCCCATGCCACCTCCTCTTTATACAAGTGCCTTTTTGATTTGCTACCCATCCAAGAAGTGGGTGTAGCTAAATACTGGGATGATGCTTTACCATCTATGGGGGAATTCCATTGAAATTCAATCCATTGGGTCAGCTTTTATAAGTTCCTAAAATGGGATAGGTACCATCACATGCAGTTTCAGTTATTGCATAACCTTTTCTTCACCCCTGTCAAACTGCATAAAATGATCATACTGGCTCATGACTTATGTACAAAATGTAATTAGGCACAGGGCACCTTGCTCCACATTTTCTGAGTATGTGAAAGGCGTTCCTTGTTGGAGTCCATTTGCCAACACTTGGATCCTCTTCTGGGATCAGACAAAGTTTTTTGTTCAGAGGTATGCTTATTAGGATCTTATCGAGACAGATTAGTTGGTGGTCAGCACTATCATATGGTATTAATTTCAGCTTGTGCAAAAAAGCTCATTTTAAGACATTAGTGTGATCAAACCACTCCATCCTAACTAAAGTGGTATAAAGAAATTGTGCTTGCCCTGCAAGTGGAAAAAATAATAGCAAAAACATCTAATCATGAGAGACACTACCAAGATATCTGGGAACCCCTTTTACCTTGCTTTCTGTTCAAATGAGATAGTAATTCTGTTCTTGCTTGTTTCAATTTCTATTGTCTCTCAGGAACTTATTGGGTTTTATGTTCGCAATAGATTCCTGACGAGCATCTTTTTGCTTAGCAAGTAATGTTTGACTTTTCAGTTTCTTTTCCCTTTTAAATTCCCTGTTAAATGTGCCCCTTTAGAGGGGAGCTAATCTCCGGAGTATGGGGTTGGGGGCATAGTAGGGTGTAGGGCTGGGATGGTGGTATAGTTTCTTATAAATTAATAGAGCTATGTCATCTTTTTCAAGTAATTGGACTGTTATCTGTATTGTTTGTTCTTTGTTCTTTAAAAATTCTCAATAAAATATACTTAATTTAAAAAAAGTTTTCAGGTAGCAGTAGCAACCTTTATTTTTATGACTCCACTGCACTTGACCAATGTGATGTGACTGATTGACTAACTGATTGGCTGCCTGGGTGCTGATCAGTTTATGTCTTTTATTTCTTGTTTAATAAATGTATTGCAGGTTGAACAGTAGTAGAAGTAGTCATAGACAACATTACCACCTGGTGGACAAGGTAGTGTACCATACCACAGTACACTGGGACATGCGAAGCAGTTGCATCATTCACATGGGTAGGGTGAGTGGGCTGTTACTGCTACTCATTTTGATCATTAGTTTCTTTCAACTGGTTTATTCTGACTAAAAAATCCATCAAAATAATACCCACACAGCAGCAGCATTATTAAAAATAATATTAGCTGCCTGCAGTGCTTAACATTTCTTTGTGGTATAACAGTATTTCCATCTGTCTGTCTGTATGTCTCTCTCTCTCTCTCTCTCTCTCTGTCTCTCTCACTTACTCTCTCTCTCTTCCAGCACACTCATGTCAAGAGTCCAACCAGGATATGCTGGATGCTATTGCTACCAGTACAGGCCAACCATGACGCAGCTAGTAGTAATTAATGATTGCTTTTATTTAGCAGTTTTACTGTAATTTTTTACATACAGTAAATAATGCATTAAATTATTTCCTTTTCCCTCGGTGTTGAATATGTCTGACTCTGGCCACTTTTATGCATTTTATCACATTTTTTCAAATATTTATAAAAAATTAGAACTAATCAGAACAAATCAAAACTCCACCATGTTTCTGTTCTTATTTAATAAGGGTCAGAACTTCACCAAGTTTTCCCAAGCCCTAGTAGGTAGGTAATGGCTACATGTCTGGACAGGGCAGTGCATGGTTAAGGGGGCATCTGGGGTCTATCTGAGTACAGTAATGCCCTGTACCATCTGCACATTTATCATGGTATAACAAGCTATGTAAAGATACAATAATAGTACTACAGAAATATAAGTGTGCTGCGTACATGCAGAATGCAGTCCACATGCTTAACTGTGCAATGTTTGCATGCAGTTCACATACACAAAGTCAACCTATGTGAACCAGGTCTAAAAAGCGCATCAGGTTTGCATGTTACAAGTTTGACATGTGTGCAGCATTTAAGTTGGTGTAAACATCATTTAAAAATCACACCAGTTTCACATGTTGCACGCTTGCCATGTATGCAGCAACTAAGCTGGTGCAAATCTCATCTAAAAAACACATCAGTTTCTATTTGTCATACTGCTGCTAGCAATTAGAGCCATTAAAATGCCTAATGCATTGATTTCCCATTAAAATTAGGTAAACTCATTAATTCTGATCCTTTTGCAAGTTGTTTAATGGCTTTTGATTTCTGTCATTAAACTGCTATTAATTTATAAAGTATTGTTTGCTTACTTCATTAAATGCCTAGGATATAGTCAGCCAACATCCCCCATTTCAAATGCACGAAAAGAGGCCTCTGTGTTGTGAAGCCTGATCTTTTTGTTTTGGGCCATGCAAATCCCCTTATGCATATTTAGTGCTACATATATCTTTCTCCATGACTGTTACGCCTCACTTACTTTCCCTTTGTCATTCTGTATGGAGTATATACACTATGGCCATGCTCAGCACTCTTTCTGCTGAGTAGGGTCTTGGATGCATGCGAAATACATCATATTTTGCCACTGAAATGAGCGACATAGACACTCAAAATGAGGGACAATAAGGGACACTAAAACTCATGATGATAAGGACACATCCTGAAACATGGAGACACAGTACTTCAGAATACAATGGAAACCACTGTATTTACTTATACTGATGTCAGCCCCTGATAATTAATTTCTACTATAAAGCAGGGGTGCCACTTAGGTAAAGCAAAGGGGGGCAGTTGCCCCACCTCCCATTTTTGCCTTGGTTGTTCTTATGGTGTGACAATAATGTCATTAAATTTGGATTTAATCTTTTGCACAATAAGTACCCCCCCCATTGCCTGTGTTGCGCTTACTCTGAAGTTGCCCTCCTGACTTGACTGTATCTGTATTGTATTGTCCATTCTCTCCACCTATTAGTGGTGGCACCATCACACATGACATTGAGGATCTCCAGCCAAGCAAGAGCACATGAGTTATGTAAGTGAGACACTGACTTTCCCACCACAGTGTAGACAGGCTGCACAGTACAGCTTGGAGGAGTCGGTGAGCACTGAACTCTCAACAGCAGTGTTGTGGCTAGAGATGTTGCAAAATTAAATTTCACTGCCATCAATTTTACCATGTGAAACATTTTGCAAAATTCTGCCATTATGTGAAACTTTTTGCCAGATGTGAAATTGTGTAATTTTGACCACAAAATGTGAAATTTCAATGCGAAATTTGAAATGTTGACAATTTTTTCCTGAATTTTGCCAAATTTTGCCCGAATTTTGCCATTTCATGGGTGAAATTTCATATTTCACTGTGAAATTTCACATTTCAAGTAAAAAAATCACATTTCTCCTGCAGAATTTCACATTTTGCACCCACAAAATATTTCGCGAAATGCATGGTTGCAAAATATTTTGTGGAATGAAATTTTCCAATTTCACACATCTCCAGTTGTGTTGTCTTATTTTTGTTGGTCTACTCTTAGTGAGTCTCCATCTCCCTTGGTGGCTGAAGGAGCTGTGGGTGAGCTAGAAGCTAACTTGAGACTAGGTTACTTACTTACTCTACTTGATTCACCTCGCAAAAAGAAAAACAGTGCAGGTCCCCTGCAGCAGCAAGCTAGGCCTCACAATCAGCAGTGCCAGTGGTGTGAGCAGCCTTCATAGGCCTTGATCAGTGCAGTGTATCAGCAGCCAAGGAAGAAACAAGCAGCACAGGTTGGGTGGGTTTGGTTGGTGAGTTGACACAAACCACGTTGGGGACCTGGGATGCTTGGTTCTAGCATCCGGCTTCTGGCAGAAGGATGGAGGAGGAGCAGAATGAAAACTGGACTGGTGGTACACTGGTCTATGCTGCAGGTTCTAGTCAGATAGCCAGGTAAGTAAAAGTAAATTTATTTTAGAGGGGGAATGGGGAAGGAGGATGGACTGAAATATTGATGTGTTTTTCACATTTCTGCACCTTTGGGTGACTTTATGACCCATATGAGATGAGTATTAACTGGAATGGAGTTGTGGAGAGATATTGTGACAAAGGTTGCTTTTTTTTTGGGGTGGGATTCAGAATTTCAGCCAGGAAGAAAATTGGTTAGTAACTGGGTGTGTTTAAGGCCAAATCTGATGCACTGTTCCAGGGTATAGACAGATGAATCTTATACATTAAATTTTTTCCTGATTTGCATATCATTTTTCAGCCACACAAATAAGTTTTACCTTTTAGAGATGTTCCAGATATTCCAGAACTTGCTGCCTAGGGGCTAACTAGTACCTGGGCTCCACTGGTTGTTTGCTCCCCACTGCTGAAATCTGAAATGGTGCCCCTGCCATTAAGTCTAACTTTACAGGACATCCTCTATTTGAGCAGCATGTTTTCTATGAAGGATGGATGAGGGGGCAGAGCAGTTTTCAGGGGTAAAATGAAGGCTGTCCCTTGCATTCAGGGACAGTTGAGCAGTGTGATATGCACAGACTATTGGATCCCACTATAGTCAGGCTTATGCCCCCAGTGAAGCTGACCTCCACATCCTCATGCTCAGGTACATAATGACATAGGAAAGGGAGAGTACAGGGTGTGCCCCATTGAAATGAATGAGGGTATTTTTATTACTATTTTATATATTATTGATTGAGATTTGTTGAATAATGAAGGCCACTGCTCGACTAACAAGGGCCTTGTTTGTAGAACAGTGGCCTTCATTATTCTCCAACTCACCATCATAATGCATAAAATAGTAATTAAAAATAACTTCATTCATTTCATGGGGGTACACCCCAGCAATCTGATCCATGGACATCATCTCTTAAAGACTCCTGCCTCTGGTACCCTAGCACTCAGGTAAGAGACTCTTGACTTGTATCTATACTTGGTGAGTTGTCTGTCGTAGCATGACCTCACCTGCTACAGTGTGTGTGCATGGGGGGAAGGGACTGACCATGTGGGTTTGGTGGTGAGTTATACTTTTGTGTTTGCCCCTTAAAGTCTGTTTGTGTGGAAGCACTCAAAACTATACAGAGAAAATAGTAGGAGTACAGGCCAGACAGAAGCAATTAAGTAGTTTTGTGGGTATGTGTGTGTATTGGGGGTGGGAAGAATCGCATGTTTTTCCACTGGTATTTGTGCTACAGGTCAGCTGCGAGGGGAGACAAGAAAACTAAAAAGTATATCAGTAGCTACAAGCATGTTGCATCCATGCAGATGTATGGAGATTTGTATTGAGGTACAAGCGAGCAATATGTATGCAGACACTATAGCTTAGTGGTTAAAGGCACTGCATTACGAGACCTGGGTTTGAATCTTATCAACCCCAACTTGTATACTGTATGAACCTGAGCAAGTCACTTAATTTTTATGTGTGCAGTTATCAGTGACTGCTTGCTTTTTGCATGCATGCCACATGCATTCAATCTGTTCCAATTTAACATAAAAACATGCTTTCCACACTTGCTTGCTGCATGCATGCCACATACATGCAATCGGTTCCAATTTAACATTTAAATCATGCTTTCAGCACACATATTGCATAGGTAGTTTTATGTGCACAGCATGAAAACATTTCATAAAATTGTTTCTGTAAGGGAACATTATAACTAACAAAACTAATACACCAGAAAACTAACACAACCAAGTCTATTAATACAGCTAGAAATTTAACCTAGTAAAGGGTCTGGCAACAATATGTCTGGGAGGAGTCGTCATTGTGAACTAGCCATTGTGATACAGGTGGGGGAAGACAGCCATTGTGATACAGGTGGGGGAAGACACCTAAGGTTTAACACAAGGTCATGTGATGGGGTAAAGCAGACCATAGTGATTCCACAATCTGGCTTGCAATGTGGGAAGCAGATCTCTCATACAGGGGAGGTACCTGAGTGGAGGAACAGGTCCCTTTCGGATGAGACGTTAAACCGAGGTCCCATCTGCCTGGATTGGTGGTAGTTCAGGTGCATGTTAAAGATCCCATGGCACTTATCAAAAAGAGTAGGGGAATTTCCCCCGGTGTCCTGGCTAAATTTCCCTCATTCACTAAAAATGCCACCAACAGCTTAATCTGGTTCAAGGTCAGTTGGCATTCATCTATATCCCCCTCCCCCTGGTTGTGCCTGAAAATAGGCAGGATTTGTCTAGTGCACTTACCCAGTCAACAAAAAACTAAATAAAAAAAAATCAAGGAGTGAAGGGGGATGGACCAGTGTATCCATTTCTCTCCTCCCATACAGCCATAGGATAGAGCATAGAGTCCTCATTATGGAGCTAACGATAAAAATAAAAACAAAGGACAAAATAGGTTGTTGACCTGGTCTATGTGGTGTCAACTGGGGATAGGTAGAATTTGGCAAGATGTAGCTTGAGGAGCCTAGGTGTGAAGTGAAGTGGGGGGGACAGCAGCTATTGACAGGGACAGAGAGGGCTTAGATTACAGTGTGTAGCAGCATTATGGTACAGATGGGAGAGTTGGGGAGGTTGGTGTAGGGGCCTTAGTGTGCTGGAGAGGGGAATTGAGGTGGGGGAATGGTACTGTAAGCTAAGCTTGCCATAGGGCAGTTCAGGTATTGACCATGGAGTATACTCTGATACTTATGCCTAAGAGACAGATTGTGGAAGGTTTGCATGGCAGTGTTGTTTTTTTGGTTGGTGAGAGAACCAAGCTAGATGGGTAGTAAGCCTCAAGATGAGGAGTGACCTTTGCTGGTTTGGGGTATGACTGTCATAGTTTGCTAGGATAGGGCTGAGTCACAAGGCAAGGGATTGTCACACCATCAACAAAGAGGTACCAGTGGAGGGGGATATGTAAAAAGGCCAAAGGAAACAGTAGGGGATATTAAGGTGTCAGAGGGGAAGGAAACAGTGATAATTATAAGGGGGATTGTACACTAAATGATGACAGGTGGTGGTTATGCTGAAATGTGAGTAAGAGAGCACTGGTTGACTTAGATGGCTCACAAGAAGTTCGGACACAGGGAGTTTTGCATCCTGACACCAGCACTGGGCAAGCTGTGTCACATCCTGCATCTGTAGCTGCTTCATGTGAGGTTGCATTTCATAAGGTATTGGTGGGGCAATGATATGGGTGCATATCTGGGGGGGCAGGTTAGGGCATGTGCAAGGATTTGGAGGATGCATATGGGTAGTTAGATTGAGGGAGTAATCAGACTAGCACATGGCTATGGGTGGTGCTCTGTTACAGGGGACATGGAGTGTGCACATATATAACCAGATGGTAGGTGTTGGGGGAGAGAGGTAGGGGGAGTCGCACCAGAAATGTTGGCATCAGGAATCCACGAGGGGACTGAATGGGCATGACATGGTGTAATGGCTACTTGTGCCTATAACTCTGCTACTTCCCACCAGTGAAGGCTAATGCAGTAAAAATTTGGGCTTTTCTCTCACCCCCCCCCCTACATGGTCTGCTAGTTCCACCAAGCTAAAAAGTACCATCTGTTAGTCATAAGACACTATTTGTTTGTCAGTCACAGCTGGAGCCATACAGTGTATTCTGCTGTAGATCTGCCGCTTAGCGAGGTATTGAACAAAGGATTGCAGTTTGGTTGAACTTTAGTAAGTTTGATTATGTTTGAATCGAATTTGCATTTTCTTAAACACTCCTCAATGACAAGGATGCCTGGTACTGATGGCTGAGGCTGACTTGAGTTCATCAATCCCGCTCATTGCTGGCACAGGAGAGGGTGACCCCTGGGGATATTACAATGGGTATATGGTCCATATCAGATCCTTTATGGTGTGATTTTGGTTAGGGGGTTATATGGAGCAGCAAGGTGTGGGGTTTATGAATGGTGTACAAAGATGTGATACTCCAGCCTTTATGGTATAGAGGGCAGGGCCATTAATGACCCCGCTGTGACCAGAAAGTGAAACCAGTAACCCCGTTAATAGTCTTTAATAGCCCTCTTTCACTTTGCTCCACATGAAAAGAAGTATCCATTTGGAATAAACAGCATTGTAACATATTGCTGAGCACTGCCCCTATTTGGAGCATGCTTTAACATTTCAGCATCGATAATGAAGGGTTCATTGTATGATATCTAGGGCGAGAGTCTTACAGGCATTATTGTTGTTTTGAGGTGGATAACGGTAAGGCTTGCTGGACAGAGATAGCCCAGCTTTAGTGTTTGGCAGTGATCTCTCATTACTGGTTACTGGTCAAAGCAGATTCACAGCAGTATAGTGTGTTGTTTGGGCATACAGTCTGCTGGGGGGGTACTTCTATAGCTGCAGAGAGTTATCCACCGCTCCCTTTATTGCTGTATCAGTGCTGCACAAAAGGTGGTACCTTAGAGACATTGCTTGGGCAGTTGGCGGATGGTATAGTTCACTTCCATGGAGTTCGAAGTAGGGACTGGGGATAGATTATATAAGGTAGAGACAGGTATTTTGGCATGCCGTAACTCATCTCTCTCAGTATAGGATATGATCTAGCATGGATCCACTATGACTGTTCTTTTCAAACAGTAATAGAGTATACAGTCTTTTCATAACCTCCCTTCCCCCATTACCTTCGTAATCAATGAGCACTGTGGGGGCTTCATCCACAGCCCTGCATGATCAGCATACCTTAAGGGACAAAGAGTTACATGGCATGTACTGCGACGGGTCTGTGCCTATAGTCTTTTTGTTTAAGTTTGCAGCTTGTAGATGAGTTTGAGGGGTTGTAAGATGGTATGCTTATAGGCTGGATTTGGGGCAGAGAGTGACCGCATGGAGGGAAATCGGTGTTGAGTGTACTATTCCCATACCATTACCCCAACATTTTTAGCAGGGATTTGCTGATGGATATTGTGAAGTCACACTGGTGTTGTTGCTGGTCGCTCATGGAGTGCTCCTAATTGGGGAATGGGTGGAAGTAGGGGTTGGGAGGCACTACTGTGGATAGCACCTGGGCAAACTGTAGCACCATTCACAACCCCTAGAGTATGTACATGAATGACACCCCTTTAGTTGAAAAATACAGACAACAAACAGGTTATACTAGCAGTTGAAATCCCCCTCCCAATACCCAAATACATCAGTAAATGTTTGTCAAGTTATTAGCAACATTTATGCCAACCATAGGAAACAGAAAAAAACAAAACAAGCATTTGTCAATGCTGAACGTTTAATGCTTGGTAAACAATGTTTTTTTATTTTGACCCCAACTTTTGAAACTTGTAGGATTCTCCTCTTAGACGTGACATGTATTATTTATAGTATGTTGGATGATATTTCATTTCTCACCACAGTTGCAAAAACACATCTCACCCAGAATTTTAAAAATGGCATATGTCACATTTATGACAAGGTGTGCAATAATGGCCATGTTGAAAGTTTGAAGTCAAAATATTGAAGACTAGTGAAGTTGTGAGTGAATGCTAACATAGTGTAAAGTTCAGTAAAAACCTAAACATTTTACCATATTTGTACTCCAAGTTTTCAACATTGCCTTCTTATTACCACACCTAATGGACCCAGCAGTTGAAGATTTTCAAATCCCCGCCAAAATGTCATTCCACACAACCAAAATATCATTCTGCACCACAGGTACAAAAAGACATTTAGATACATAGATACTGTTGGCAAATAAGGGCCTATGGCCCACACAGTCTGCCCATTTGTGCTCGTAAGATCACTTGAAGTTTTTCTAGAAGTCCGTTGCCCCTTACCCCTGACCTCCAATATTCCCTTATGTCTATCTCATGCATTCTTAAATCCCATAAGTGTTTCAGCCCCCACCACTTTCACAGGCAGGGTATTCAACTTGTCCACCACCCTTTCTGTGAATTAATTCTTCCTCACATTTCCTCTGAATCACTCTCCCTCCAACTTCATCTCATGTCCTCTAGTCCTGGAACTTCTTTTTCACTGGAAAATATTGTTTTCCTGCACCCTGTTCCTCCCCATAAAGTACTTTTATGTCTCTATCATATCCCCTCTATCCCTTCTCTCCTCCAGGAAGTACATATTCAAGTGATTTGTTCTGGCCAGGATTTGAAAAATGACAGCTGTCACATTCATGAGCTGCTGTAAGAAAATGACAATGTTTACAATTTGGGGTCAAAATATTGAAGATTACCAAAGTTACGAGCATTCATTCATAAATTTCAAGGTAGGCTCATAACTTTGTTGTTTTTTAATATTTTGCTCCCAATTTTCAACATAGCCTTCTTATGACACCACCTCATGAACAAGTGTAGAGTATATTTTCAACTCCTGCCCAGAAGTTGATTTTGTGCAGCAACTGGAAATCACCTTTCAGGACACAAAAACACATTTTGGCCAGAACTTGAAAAATGACAACTGTCACATTCATGAGGTGCTGTGAAGAAATGGCTATGTTGAAAATCTGGGGTCAAAATATTGAAAATTGCTAAAGTTATGAGCCTGTGTTTACAAATTTCAATGTAGGTTCATAACCTTGTTGTTTTTTAATATGTTTACACCAAATTTTCAACATAGCTTTCTTATGACCACACCTTATGAACAAGGGCAGAGAAAATTTTCAAATCCTGCCTGAAAGGTGATTTTGTACAGTGACTGCAAAAGCACAATTCAGGTCAGATTTGTCAAAATGGTCTTGTAATTTTTCATGATGTAGGGTCCCAAAAAAGGCATGTTGAAAATGTGGGTAAAAATATTCAAAAATGGCCAAGTTATGCCACTAAGTTCAAATCCCTATTGAAATACATTGAACTGAATACCTGATTTCCTCAGTTCACAGTCCAGTGCTGAAGAGTGAAGATGTGTCTGTGGTCAAGAAAGGATTAAGGCATCAGACTACTGGTGGGTAAGTAAGGACTCAGGGTGGTGTGGGTGCTGAGTGGGAGGGTCAGGTGGGGGGCGAATAACAGGAACACCAGCAACAGACATCGATGAATGGTTTTCTTTGTTGCAGATTATAAAAAAAAACAAACCTGGTGGACATTAGGGGATTGGGCACCCCCCAGTGTGATATTTGTGGGAGGGGAGTGTGGGGTGGTGTGTACTGAGAGGGAGGGTCCCAGCAATAAACATTATAAGATGGTTTCCTTTGTTACAGGCTATAAAGAAAAAAAAACTAGGAGATGCAACATTGAAGGATTGGGAGCCCTAAGTGTCATTGTTCTGTTTGTAGGGGGGTTGGGAAGTGTGGGGTGGTGGGTACAGAGAGGGAAGGTTGGGTGGAGGGTGCCAGGAAAAACAAATAATGTGGATTACAGAATGTGAGGGATTTCCGTGACTTCAAGCATGTGCATTAGCATGGATACTAATGCACATGCAGGCATTACGGTTCCAAAGACAGGCTCCTGATGTTGAAGGCTGCTTAACAGTTTGCTGACCTGGCTTCATGCAAATCAAAGGACCAAAACAGCCTCTGGTTGGAGTGGCGTTGGTCCTTTGAAGTACACAAAGTTTCCACCCAGTAAGCAGAGAGTAGCCTCATGATCACACTGTGTGGTCACTAGTCCAGATTGCCGAGCCCCTGGTATTGTGAACTACAATGGGCTCTGCAGTGACACCCCCTTAAATCCCCTTTTACTTGTCCCAAAATGTTTGGTGCACAGGCGCATCAAATGTAAAGAAGACAACACATGTAATTGGCTATAAGGCATGTTTGATAGATTGTATGAAAATATTTGATTTCACGGTTTGATGTAAGACTTTAGGTCAGATATTAGTAGAGGCTTTACCAGACCATGCCACAGAGTTGATTTCAGTATAAGAATCTTATCAAAATTAACATTTGGTCAAGTGTCCCAGGAGGTAGAAACTGGTGTGTGAGTTCATGTTGTGGGTTTCCTCAGTTTTTTCCTTGTTTGGATGCACTGTCTGTGGGTGAAGGGAGGGAGTGTACAGCAGTTGCATTGTTACCAGGTCTATGAGCCTGGGGTGACTGTGTGGAGGAGGATTTAGCAAGCTTAGGAGATGGCTGGTTCTGTGGAGCAGTGGACATTATTGCCTGTGCATGGCGAGGCTTCCATGGATGTGTCCTGTAGGAGAGGAGCATATTTGTTTTGCATTAACACAGAGGGGAAGGTTCCTCATTGGTGTCTTCAGATCGTTCACTTTTGCTTCAGCTCCTAGCTCTGTCTGTGAGTTATGACAGGGTGTTACTGTGTTCGTTTCAGTGGCATCATTTCTTTTTAGGAGGTTTCATCCACATATCCTCCAGAGTTGACTGCATGGTCCGGGTATTAGGTGGATCTTGTACATAGAAACATAGAAACACAGAAACATAGACTTTGATGGCAGATAAGGACCCCTTGGCCCACCTAGTATGCCCATTTCCCTACCTAGAGGATAAGTTGCATATCCTATTTAACCAATAGCCTATTTCTTCCTACCCCCCACAAAAATTGCCTTATGTCTGTCCCATGCATTCTTGAATTCTCCCACAGTTTTAGACCCCACAACCTCCTCAGGAAGGCTGTTCCATGTGTCCACCACCCTCTCTGTGAAAAAATATTTCCTCACATTGCTTCTGAGCCGTCACACCTCTATCATCAAATTGTTTCCCCTTGTTCTTGCACATCTCTTTTTCTGAAAGATGCTACACTCTTGGACTTTGTTGATTCCACTGAGGAACTTAAACATTTCTATCATGTCCCCCCTCTCCCTTCTTTCCTCAAGAGTATACATATTAAGCTCCTTTAGTCTCTCCTCATATGGCTTCTGTTGCAGACCCTGCACCATTTTAGTTGCACTCCTATGAACTGCCTACATCCTGTCTATGTCCTTGTGGAGACGGGGTCTTCAGAACTAGATGTAGTACTCCAGATGGGGTCTCACCATCTGTCTGTACAGGGGGATAACAACTTCCTGTTTTCTGCTGGTGATGCCTCTCACTATACATCCCAGTATCCCCCAGCCCTCCTTACATAGTAACACTTCTGGTCCCATCTCACTGGCAAAAGATCTTCTTCGAACTGTCTAGCTCCGGGGTTAGGGGGCTATAGAGTTTGTTGCCAGTGGTTGGTTTGAATTAAATTATTTGCTGCTTCAGGCATTTAAAATGCCAGCAATACCCCATTGTGGAGTAGGTGTAGCATGGCCAGGTATCAGATGGAGAAGGAACTCCAGTGCTATTCAATGCTTGGTGGACTTCTGTAAAAGCTCTCTGGCCAACCATCAAGTCTTTGGAACAGTCTTGGAAAATCATGATGCAGTGTCCCTGCCATTCCAGGGTGCCTAGCTCCTTTGTTCTGTGTATGATACATTGTTTTACTTGAACTCTCAAGAATGTAATTATTATTTTAATAGTCGCAAATTGTTTCGGTGCCCACAATTCTCAAGGTCATCTACCTTTGCTTGCACTGACTCAATAGCTCTTCCTTGTTCCCTGAGGACTGTTGACAGCTCGTGGCAGGAGTCTGCAGTTTGGTTTAACTTTCATTCAGTTGTTGAGGTTCTGTGAGCAAGCTGTTCAATTTGTTCTGTAGAGGTACTTGCTTTTGATGACTTGGAGCTCTGCTAGGAGTTGGGAGAACAACCCCTCTATTTTTACCATGACACTGTCCAGTGCCATGATAATGCTGTTTTGAAGACAAAGGATTGCAAGCAGAGAGCTCCATTGGCTGGCACATAGACATCATTAATCTAGTAGCTCAGAGGGGGTAAGTTGCTGAAATTACAGGCTCAACTGGTTGCAGAATAAAAGTCCTTCGTTTTCTTCATAAAATCTAGTTATAAGTATTAAGGAGGGTGGCAGATGCATGTAGATAATTGTTGGAATGAGAAGAGAGTTGAGATCGAGTGGCCATCTCGTTCGCTGGCTAGCCATGCCTCCCATACATATATATATATATATATATATATATATATATATTGCTTTTTTATGTTTATTTTGATGTAAATGTATACTGTTTGAGCCCTCTTTTTCCTACGTCTGGAAACTCTTTCACAGTCAAAATTCACATTATACCTGGTAGTCTCTTTTATGTTGCCTTGCAATAAAGGAGTATTTGAGTATTATTCTGTGTGAAATAATGGAACACTTTGATCTGAGGAATTTGAATCCTTCCTTTCTGCCTTGTGAGTTGAAACTATATAACTATCCCATGCAAGTCTATGTATTGGGTAATAAATGACTTCCAGTTCTCACTTGGCACCCTAGAGAGTTTGATTTTCTTGAATGCTGGAACAGTCTCACTTCTTTATACTTTACATGTTTCAGCCTCCTCCTCTTCTCATTTTCTTCCCTGCTAAAATCCTACAGTAGTTTATCTCAGCACTTATTGGAAAAGCTATTTCATTTTGGCCCTATCTGGAACACTTACGTAGTTTAGCAACAGAGATCCTGTCTAATTTATTTTAAGTAATGACCAGTTCCAGCAACCTTGCAGGTCATGATAGGAGCAGGCTGACACCCAACATGCTTCTTAAAATTCATATTAAGGAGATGGGTGTCACTGACAGTTTGAGGTGCCTGTTGTATTGTAAAGCTAATAACCACCTTTAAAAGAAGGCAAAAAACAACACAGCCTGAAAATTTTATAACGTTCAGCAAAACTTTAGGCATCTGCCAAACATTTTACAACGTGGAAGTAAGCAGTGAGGAACTTGCTACAAAGAAAAGCTGCAGAACTGTATACATTAAAAAACAATAAAGGTGCTGTAGGAGAAACTGATGTTGTGGAGCCACAGAATATGTAAGGATGAACTGCAAACCAAAATGGATTCTTAATATTTATTCTTTATTTTATTTCTCATTAAGTGAGTGATGGTTTTATGGCCACGCCACTTCCTCAGGACCTCAGTGATGATACTGTTGAAAGAATCTTTTACAATATTTTAGTCACATGAATTTCATTTTGATTTCAAACACTGACAATCACAACACATCTCCAATATGCCCCATAACTATACATTTTTTCCACAAGAACTAGCACATAGAAAATGATATTGCAACTGTGTTTTGAGGTAAGGATCTCTGTCTCTCTTCCCCCCTCTTTCTCACTTTCACACTCTCTCTCTCGCACTCTCTCATATTTTCCTCATGCATGTTTCAGTACATGCATCCATATTCTGATAAAATGCAGACACTTGTCACACAGTGAATGGTAAGCTGATATCTGTGGGGCAAGTAAGGAGCTGCTTTTCACATAGCTGATCATAAGAAACATAACACTCTCAGGGAAAGAAACTGATCCTGTTAGCTAATGGGTGGCTGTAGTCTATATGTAATGCAATATTGATCATCCACACATATCAATATGGTTATGTCACAGCCAGGAATGAATTTCAAATAGTTAATCACGTCCTTGACCACAGCCTGACATATTTGTCATCAGATACAGTCACCTCTTTGATAAACACAGTGCTGCCTACCATGTTTATATTCATGTTTGTGCCTAATAGAGAAGACAGTGTGGTCAGGTGCTAAGACCACAAAGCAGTAATGAAGCTAATCATCGGTTTAAAACCCACCACAGCCTGTGGCTCCCCATGTGACCCTGAACACATTGTTTGATCTCCCAGATTCTTCAGCCACTCCCAGTTTGGGACAGAAGTGGGGCACCACTGACAATGAGATGATGCACTTCTTTGCTTAATTATTTCTTCCGACATGTCAAGAAATTATACCATATATTTTATGTGAAGTAGTTTTGTTCTCCTCAAGGAATCAAGAAAAAATGCACACCAGCAACTCTTCATTTTTGATTGTTGTCCTTTTTGTTTATAATGGTCAGACACTGCTATACAAATATTGCACAAGTATTTCAATACACCCGTGCAACTGGTTTCATGCTTGTGTAATGTAGATAAACTTTGGCTGTTCACCTCTCTATCTATGGGATATACCATCCTGTAGTGGTACAAAGGCAAGGAACTCTAGGGGAGGGTTCCACCCCCTGAGATGCCATGATAGTGATCCCTTTGGGTAAAGGTACCTTAGGAAGAAGACCAAAAAGAGTCCTGAGCAAAGCATACATGGTACTGAACACTTATCAGTGTCAAAGATGTGTACCTAGGTCAGTTAGTAGTATGGGTTCAGTTAGTAGCATGGGTCAGTTGGTTGTATTGTTTGAGGCGAGTAGGCAGGAAACAACAGGTGACTAGTGACCTGCCTGGAGTTCTGACTGTTAGATGTGGAGGTCTGGCTTCCTAAGGAGAGACAGAGAGAACAGCCAAAGGGGGAGCAGGGACAATTACAGGGCAGCCACCCAATTCCATCCAACAGCAGAAAACTAACTAATTGATCTAGGGACTGCAACTATACCTATCTAGTATTATGACCATTGGCATGAAGAAGAGGAGGAACCTACCTGCTTGAGGAGGAAACCTCTGGGGACCCAAGGCCTAGGTCACCTTCCCTCCAGGCTTTGGGACAGTTTTGTTTAGTGACAGGTCTGCTACTGCAATTTAGTAGACCAAATCCAGGGGAATTGCATTTTTGGGGAACAGTCTCATTCTATCCCTCTAACAGGAATGCTGTGGAGGGTTATGAGCAAACTCTGCAAAACCGAGGCTGTTCAGTGCCAACCACCAAGGCAGGAGGAGGAGAGTAATGACTGCCGAAGCACTCAGCCAGCCTACCGATCTAAGAACAAACCAGGTGAACCAGAGCTGTTGTAGGAAGACTAGCTTTAAAAGGTGCCTCCAGACCCACTCAGGCAGCTAAAGGGGTGCTTCCCATAACAGCAACACCCCTTCACCACTGAAATCTTCAATGCTACATCGAGAGGTGCTGTTGGTATGGTTGACAACTGAAGGTCCACCTGAAGTGAGGACATTCGCAACTATGGGCCAGGTGATCCAAAGAGACTGTTCCTGCACTCTAGTGCTAGAAAGAGTATGCTAGGTGCATGCAAAGGGGAACCACTCCCTGTAATTAAGACAAGTCCAGAACTGCATGCACTCAATTAGCAAAATGAAAAGGTGCTGGCAAAGTCATGAGATACAAATTAGGTTCTTTTATTTTAAATCTTTTAAGGCCCAAGTCAAGTCATCACTTAAACTCTACCAGCGCTTCGCCTCCCAAATGAGGCTTCCTTAGGGGGCCCCCTAAGGAAGCCTCATTTGGGACTCTATGCAGAGCAGCAGGAGGAGGCCAGGTGAGCCCCCATATCAGGGGGAAGGAATGGACAAGGATATGATAGAAGGCATTCTTAGAATGGCAGAGAAAGGGTAGATACTGTTGATGGGAGACCTGAATATGCCAGAGGTTAACTGGAACACATTTGCTGCAGCCACATCCAAGAGCAGGGCCATTCTTGATGCCCTACAGGTGGCAGGCCTCAGACAGCTAGTTTTGGAATTCACTCATGAGGGAGCAATCTTAGACCTCGTACTCTCAAATGGGGGCAGGGGGAGGATCTCAGATTTAGAAATGGGTTGCCATCTGGAAACAAGTGACCATCAAACAGTGTGGTTCACTTTAAACTCAGCTACAGAGTCAAGCCATACAAAAGTGAGGGTACTGGACTTCAGGAGGGCTGACTTTGGCAAGATGGGAGAGTGCCTCAGAAAAGCACTAGCAAACAGGCTAGAAGGAGGTGTGGAGCAACAATGGGGAATCATCAAAACTGCCATCACAGAGGCAACAAGCCTTTGAGTGAAGCAAATAAACAAATCAAAATGAAAGAAAAAGCCACTATGGTTCTCAAAAGAGGTGGCTGTGAAAGTCAGGAAGAAAAAGATAGCATTCCGAGTATAGGAAACACAGAAGGAGCAGGACAGAGAGCTGTACCAGTTAAGGCAGAAGGAAGCAGGAGGGAAGTCAGAATAGCAAAGGCCAAACTGAGGAAAAGATAGCCAATTCGGTTAAGAAGGGGATAAAACCTTTATAGATACATCAGCGTAGAAAGACAAAGGAGGATAGTGAGGCTGAACAGAATGAATGGTGGGTGGGCAGAGGGGACAGTGAAAAAGCAGGGATACTGAATGAATATGTCTGCTCAGTATTCACAAAGAGGAGGAAGTGCCTAATCTAATTAACAGAAGCACTCTTTATGGGAGATCGATCCCAGTCCTTTCACAGAAGAAAGGGTTCTGCAAGAACTCCTAAAACTGAAGGTGGACAAAGCAATGGGGACTGAATTCACCCAGAATTCTAAAAGAATTAAGGGGAGAACTAGTGAAACCACTGGCTACTCTTTTTAATAAATCATGGGAGGATGGTGTGGTACCGAGGACTGGAGGAAGGCGGATGTGATTCCCCTTCACAAAAGTGGGACCAAGACAGAGGCAGGAAACTACAGACCTGTCAGTCTGACCTCTGTGGTAGGGAAAGCGTTGGAGTCACTTCTGAAGGAAAGAATAGTTGAGTACCTAGAGGTCAGTGGGGCACAGGACCCAAGGCAGCATGGGATCACAGCGGGAAGGTCATGTCAGACGAATCTAATAGATTTCTTTGACTGGGTGACCAAAGCAGTAGACCAGGGAGGGGCTGTGGACATGGCCTACCTAGACTTTAGCAAGGCATTTGACACAGTCCCACACAAAAGATTAATAGTCAAATTAACCAGCCTAGGAGTAGGTCACAGGGTGGTAGCCTGGGTAAAACATTGGCTGGACAACAGGACACAGAAGGTTATTGTAAATGGAGTCCACTCTGAAGAAAGAGGGGTTACTAGTGGGGTACCACAGGGTTCAGTATTGGGTCCAGTCCTTTTTAATGTCTTTATAAGTGACATTGCAGAGGGACTGGAAGGAAAAGTATGCCTCTTTGCAGATGACACAAAGATCTGCAACAGGTTTGATATACAAGGAGGCGTGGAAAGGATGAGAAGGGACTTGGCAAGGTTGAAGGAATGGTCAGAAGTATGGCAGCTAGGATTCAATGCAAAGAAGTGCAAAATAATGCACCTGGAAACAAGAACCCAGGGAAGAATACATAATGGGGGGAGGTAGTAACAACAACAAAAAAGGAAAGGGACCTGGAGGTAATCATATCAGATAACCTTAAGGTTAGCAAGCAATGTGAGAAAGCAGTAGGGAGGGCTGGAGGAATACTGGGATGCATAGGGAGAGGCATCAGCAGCAGAAAACAGGAAGTTGTTTTCCCTCTGTACAGACAGTTAGTGAGACCCCATCTGAAGTACTCTGTCCAGTTCTGGAGACCCCATCTCTGCAAGGACATAGACAGGATAGTGGCAGTCCCGAGGAGGCAACTAAAATGGTGCAGAGTCTGCAAGAGAAGCCTTATGAGGAGAGACTAAAGGAGCTTAATATGTATACCCTTGAGGAAAGAAGGGAGAGGGGGGGACATGATAGAAACTTTTAAGTACCTCAGTGGAATTAATAAAGTCCAAGTGGGTAGCATCTTTCAGAAAAAGAGACGTGCAAGAATAAGGGGACACAATTTAAAGATGGGGGGTCGGTTCAGGGGCAATGTGAGGAAGTATTATTTCACAGACAGGGTAGTGGATGCATGGAACAGCCTTCCTAAGGAGGTTGTGGGGTCTAAAACTGGGAGAATTCAAGAATGTATGGGACAGACATAAGTCAATTCTTGTGGGGGGTAGGAAGAAAAAGGCTGTTGGTTAACTAGGATCTGCGGTCTATCCTGTAGGAAGGGAAATGGGCAGACTAGATGGGCCAAGCGGTCCTTATCTGCCGTCAAAGTCTATGTTCTATGTTTCTATGTTTATACAGTATACAACAAATAGGAAGCTGCTTCAGCTGCCTGGGTCCACGATACCTGCTGTGATTTCTCAGTCCCCTGCCATAGGAAAAACAAAGAAGCCATGAACATGGCTCCATGGCACCAAGCAGCTAATGAAATAAGTTAAATACATGCCAGCCATGAAAGCAGGATTAGGTCATCATCAGAATCAGACTGCTGTGGGTTTGGTAAAGTAAGGTTTGGTAAAAGTCAGAGTAGCAATAAATGAGCAATAAATGTGCCTAAATAACACAAACATAGAAGTGAGGAGTGATGTAGTAGGGCAGGACACTGCTGGAACAGGCAGGGGAAAGAGACAGAGTAATAGCTGCTAAGGGGAGCCAGTACTAAAAGCAGGTGCAAATAATTAAGGTGATGAGCACAGGTGCTACAGCATGGAAACAGCAGTTGGAAGTGAGATCACACAGGCACCTAGTACAGAGAAAGACAGATTGCTGAAATATGATAAATAAACTGAAAGCTTGATTAGCAATGCAGCTTGATATAACACTGAAAACAGAGGGACAGTAGCATACCAGAAAAGCCCCAAAAGCAAATGAAACAAACAGGAGCACTGGAGCAGTAGGGAGAACAAACAACTGAGACAGAAGCACAGACTGCAGCCGGAGGCAAAATATGGACCAAGAAGCTGAAGGCAAATGCAAAACTACTGACCCAGAAACAAGAGAAGTACAAACTAGGCAGGGAATCTAGCATAGCCAGCAGATTCCAACTGGAAGGAAAGGAGCAGACAAACACAGCAGATGGGGGAGGCAGGTCTCAGGGAAAGAATGGGCCTGGACAGAGGACAGACAAAGTCTCTGGCTGCAAGGAAAAAATGCTTGCTTGAGGAGTGAGGAGAGCAGCCCTTATTTAGGCCGAACGGGTGGTGTGGTTAGTTGCACCACCCCCTTGAACTACCTGCTGTAGCCTTCCAATAAAAACATCTTCATCCACTCTGCATGTGACTCTGAATCCGCAAATAGCATTTCAAAAGTGTTTAAGCAAGCATTTTCTTTTTAAGCCCAAGAGAATTTAGACTTCATTAAGCTGAAATATACAGGGCCAGTGAACCGAACATCATGTTGTAATCGGAGGGTAAAGGCTGAGGATATAATGCTGAACTAAACCTTTCATCTCCTGTCTAGAATGGCCTGACATAACCAAGTCTCTTAAAGACCTTTATAACCTTAAAACAGGTGGCAACATGTTGAGGCATTATAAGTAATAATAAAACAGACGTACAACTACTTTGTACAAATGTGTCACTTTCACTGTTGCCCCTTTCCTGATTTGTCAGAGCAGACACCATTCTAAAGAAGTAATTTCAGTCATTAGTTTCTTTGGCTGCACTTCACTAACAGCATTTTTTTTAAGGTAAGGAGAAGGATTATAAAGTGATGCATTTATCAGTTTTATTGTTTTACCAGGACATGGCAAATGAACTATGAAACATCTCCCTCTTAGAGGAGTCCTGAGGAGGCGTGGAGCACAAAGACAGGCACAGCAGCAAACAAAAACACAGATGCCTTAAGCGAGGAAACAATTGCATACCAGACACTGCAAGACAAAATGACCAATACAGGCGTGCAAAAATGGCAAAAAAGCAGCTCAGCAGAAGAGACTGATGGGCATCTTAGCAAATGCAAGGGGGAGAGGAGATTAGCAATATGCAGTGGAAGTCAGCAGCAGATGTGGGATGTATGGACCAGGTGAAGTGCTTTCAGGGATCAGGGCAAGGAAAAAGAATGTATGGGGGAGACCAGAAATGAAGCAGTCTTCATCAGTAGGCACACTGACATACAATGGTTTTGGCCTGAGGAACAGAGAAGGACAAGAGGTCAGAGAGAAGGAGCTGAGTATAGAGCACAACAGGAGTGAATTGTGGCAGCCTTGAAGAGAGACCCAAATTAGAACTTGGACATAAGGAAGGGCTCAATGGGAGCCATGGTGACCATTGAGTGTGACAGAGGGGAGAAAGAAAGAAGTATCGGATAAGGTAGTGAATGAAACTGATCACTCTAGGAGTCATAGCAGCAGCAATTGTCAAACATGCCAGCAGTATCAATAGAGAGGATGGGATACAGGGATATTGGTGGTTTTCATCACAGACATCAGACACTGTGAGTATTGGCTGGAAATAGGTCCAGAGGGGGCTCTCAGACATTAGAAACATTCTGTGAGTGTTGAATGGAAATGGGTTGGGGGGGCAAGCAGGGAGCTCATAACTTATAAGCAGAGCTCCATCTGAGGAGGAAAGATATAAAAGTGTCAGGGGTAGTGTGGAGAGCTGAGTGCATTTTCTGGAGCAGTTTCATTCATGGAGCACTCGCCTGAACCAGGGTTTTATTTTGGTCAAATGTGTACTTTGTTATCTGTTAAATTCAATGCCTGAGGAGGGAGAGAGGAGAAACACCTGTGGTAAAAGTCTATTCCATGCAGGAGACATGCTGCCTAGCCAGTGCAGGTTACTTCAAACTTGCTCTAAAATTTGTGACTGAGTGTATTTCATGGTATCATGTTTTGTTGACAGCTTCTTCGGTGGTTGCAGTTTGGTAGCCACTGGTGATCATGGTCTCAGGTGTGTCCAGAGCCTGCTGTGGTGGGATGATGTGAGGAGCAACCTGAGGTAGTACCTGCTACAGAGGAGAGAGAGGTTGTCAGTGAGTAAATACAGCCTGGAGCCAGCAGCAGAAACTTGAAGCTTTTGTATTTTAGTGGGCCTCTCTTTTCATGGCCATCACACACACACACACACACACACCCACACACACACACACACACACACTTTCTTTCACATCTGAAACTGGACTGATATATGATATGAAGAAAAAGGGTGTGTGTGTGTGATAACCATGCTTGACACTGACCTGTAGTGTTGGCTACTGAATACAAACTCTGGTCAAAACCAACATGGCTGCTGTACTTTAACATGAAACTAAGTTGTATTTTGTTTTCACCAACATGTTCTCGGAGAGGGGAGCTGGATTCACCAAAATAAATGCCTAGCTTTCTCACTGCTGGGTGTCATTGAAAAATTAAGGGAAATGTCTGCTGGGCATACTGTTAGGCTATCCGAAGTGGAACTAGAGTTGGAGCAGTGGAGGATGAAATCGAGAATAGGAATCATGAGAGGGCAAGAATACATGAGGAGCTTAAGCAGTGATACAATAAGGTGCATGTCCAGGGGAGTCGAGCCTGCAGAACCCACGTAAGAATCATATGCCTTCTGAAGAAGCTTAAAGGATACAACCTCAAACAATTCATCACCTCGTGGCCGAAAGAAAGACTTAACCTAGGGAACCCTGTATGCCCATTCTAGGTGGAAATAGCCCACAAGCCACCCGGAGGATGGCCAAAGCCAGATGATAGATCCAGAAACTTCCTGGCCAAACTCAACAGGTGCCAGGACAAGGCAGCGGTCTTGAAAGCCACCAAAGAAAAGGGACCCATACAGCTCGTGAACGTCAGAGTGTTAATTTTCCCGGACTACAGTATGGACCTCCAACGTGAGAAGCAAAATGTGGCTAGATCTTAAATGCTTATGAGACTATCTAGGCACAGATTAACTGGGTGAAGCAAGCTTTTATATGTGAGGAAAAGAAAGACCACTGGTGGACCCTACTCTAGCTGTCCAAAATGTAGACACCTTGAAATACCTTGGTATTAACATCCCCAGATCTCTTACTAAGCTATACACAGTTAATTTACAGCCATTGCTGTAGACAATCAAGAAAGAATTGAATGGATGGGTTACTCTGACAGTGTCTCTGATAGAAAAAAGAAAATGAGGCTTCGACTCAATCTCTCTGCCAACAGCACTTGTGACTGCCTCACCTAACCAGCCCTCCTTACTACTCCACAATTCCTGCCTAAGGTCTTCACATCTCACTTTCTCTCCCCTTATCCTTCCTCCTCCCTCCCCTCATCCCCCATTCTCCTCCCAGCCCCACCACATGCACTTATCTAGGTGCTGTGACAATTGCCCCGGCATGCTACTACCAGTGTCTTACCCATCCTTATAACCCTACTGTATTCCCTCTGCTGCCCTGCCCATCTTATCCAAAATGTATGCATTTATGTACATGTAACCGAGTGTTAATCTGTATAGCGTGCCTAAAACTCATCTCTTCTGTTGTACTATCCTGGAATTGACGTGGAACCTTTGTAAAAGAGCCTCGGCTCAAAGGTACTTGTAATCCTAGAATCAAATAAACAAAAACAAAAAAAGAAAGAAAGAAAGGCTCAGTTAAAATGAGCATGTTCCCCAATAGGCTGTATGTCTTACAAGTGATTCCATTGATCATGCCCTAAACGTTTTTACATAAAGTAAACAGCACCTTCTACCATTTCCTCTGGAGGGGAAACCTAGCTCAAATCCAAGCCACCACACTACAGGTTTCTTTAAAAGAAGGGTGGCTGGTTCCACTAAATCTTCCACATTAGCCTTGACAGCACAGATTTCCTTCCTGGGGAAGAAAGGGGATGACCATAAAGACACCTGGAGAAAGCTTAAGGAGGAGGAACTGGGGAGAGGTCAACTGATCGTAATGGTATTAATTCTAGAGCTGGCAGGTGCTGAGGGCTCACTAGCTTGAAACCCAATGACAGAAGTTGTTCTATGAGAATGGCAGCTAACACATTGGGCAGGAGAGAGGAGTTTCACCCCTTGCTGCTCTCACACTATCTTTCATCGAATAGAGGGGCTATACTGTACTTGTACACCAAGGTCTCCTGAGATAGGTCAAATTGGGGCTGCTCCCAGTGAGTGAGTTGTTTAAAAGGGCACCATGTCTTCTTGTGTCCAGTAACAGGATAGATTTGGCCTTCCCAAGGATACATTCTTTGTCTGCCTTTGCATGAAGTGTCTGTTGTGGGGTGGAAGGCACATTACAGTGTCCTGCGCTGTCACCAGTGGAGTGTATAGTAACCATCCCTTAGCCTAACAGTAAGTCACTCTTGGCTTATTATTGGCTAATGAGAAGTAGTTTGCCTCCAAAACCAGAGATTTATAGAGCAGCATGGGGCTTATACACAGGTTCAGAGATATCTCCCGAGGTATGGAATGGGGTCATAATTCATATGACAGAATGCACAAGATCCAATAGGTTGCATCAGACCCACGAAAATATCATGTGTCACGCCTACTCCACCCCCCCCAAACAAAAAATGAACAGACTATGGGAAGAAGTGAATGAGTTATGTCCCAAATGTCAGTAAAAACAAAAGAAATGCTGCACAGGGAACCAGGTGCTACCATGAGAAACTGCAAGTATGTAATCAGAGAAATGGAGTGCTCACCACCTTGGAATTATTCACGGATGCATGGACTCTAGTGCTAAGTCCTTTATCTGGTGCAGCAAAAAAGCAATTTAAAATGGCTCCACTGGACAAACAGCTTGCCTTATTCATTTCACATTATTATAATGCATTCTCAAAGACATTGGTGCCTTGGAGATGGCAACATAAACAGGGCCTCATTTAAACAGATAGAGGATTTTAGAACACTATTTAAAAACTCATCTCTGAAGGTGTCATAAAGACTGTGCAAAATATCAGAATATTAGAGCATTACTAGAATACAAAGTGCAAAATACATACTAAAGTAACACACAATATTAATCCTAATATATACGTTTAAATCAATGATGGTAAAACTGAGTTGTAAGAATTATCACTATAATAATAATCTCATAATGCAACTAATAACTTTAAAGGGGGTAAAGCTCAAGAACACAGGTACTAAAGGATCATGCTGCTGTAGTTAATATGAGGTATTTGTGTGTCCTAATATTGGTCTTCTTCAGGTTGGTACGATTGAACTAGTCAAAAGACAAGGAATGAAAAGCTTAAGAGACAAAACAGAACAAAATTATTTTTAGGCATATTCAATAGTTTAAGAAAGGTACTAGGTTGAAGTTGAAGTTCAGACCTGCCCATTATTTCGCACCCAGCTGGAAAACCCAGAATGCCTCCCTTTGGAAAACTTTCCTATCAAAGTCACCCCCTCCACTTGGACTGGACTTGGAGGGGGGCTCCCTTCTTATGTTTTTTTTTTAAATGCTCTCTCTCACTAGCTCTCCAGTTCCAGTACTTGCCAGCTGGATTCTTCCTGGCCATTGCTTCTGTTCAGCAGAATCCAGTAGAATGGCTCCTCTCACTAAGCTGCTACCTTTAACGTCTAAAGTCTTAGACTAAAGTCTAATCTTAAAATTTTAAGTGTTTAAAGTCTTCAAGGACATCCACCCTGGATCAGGGGCTCCGCAGTTGGTGGCACTGGACGCAAACCTGAGCCGGCTGAAATTGCTTCTCCTGCCTACTACCCAGACTCAGGACGTCCACCCATGATTGGGTGCTCCGCAGCTGGCTGCACCGGCCCCTGAACCCAAGTCTGCCGAAATCGCTTCTCCTGCTCACTACCCAGACTCAGGTATGTCATCTGAGATACCAGGAACCCCCGGCTTCTAAGCAGCTAAGCTGATTGGCTGCACTGCCTGGACCTGGCTCTACATTGTCAGACTCCACAAGCAGCTCTTTCCTGATTGGACTGCCCTCTCTGTCTGGCTTTTGGTGCCTTATTTTAAATTGTTTAACCTGCTGTTCACAGTGCTTAGTGCTACTTATATATAGCGAGTATTTTGAGCTGTATTCAGTTAATTTGTGTTGCATTTTTACCTTTTCTGTTTATCTCACTGAATTTTTTTTACACATGCTTAGAAGTGTTTATATTGGTAATACTGTATTGCTAAGTTAGTTTGTGCCATCTGTAAATGTACCTGCTTATGCTTGCTTAATGCTCTGCCTCTCAGCCACCCCTCTCCTGCCATCTATCCCTCTTTCTGTGTCCTTTGTCTCCTCCTTATCTGGCATGTGACATTAGAATTGTACTGTTCCTGCTTGCTAAAAATGTTTGGTTCCAGCCACACTCAGCTACCCCTTCTATTTATCCCTCTTTCTGTTCTCTCCATCTCCTCAGCTGCCTAGCTTTCACCTCCCCCACCTCCAGACCTGCAAAATCCACATACTTTTGTCTCAGGGAACCTTGGCACCATAACGCAGCACCTCCCTTCCTCAATCTCTGTGCTGCCTCCCCTCCTCCTATCTTTCGCACCTACTCCCTCTCCTTTCTTTTTCACCTCAGACCCACCCCCTGTTCCCTGTCCTACTGTTCCTGTGCTGTATTTCACTGACCTGCTCTCTCACTCTCTTCCTTCTAGGATGATCACCCTCAATAGGGTGCTCCGCAGCTGGGGGCACTGACCCTCGAACCCGAGCTGGCCAAAATCTCTTCTCCTGCCTCCCACCCAGACTCAGGTATGCCGTCCGAGATACCAGGAACCCCAGCTTCTAAACTGCTAAGCTGATTGGCTGCACTGCCCGGACCTGGCTGTCCATTGGCTGACTCTGCGAGCAGCTGGATTTCTGATGCCATTTGTGGGAGAAGGTGTCTGATTGGAATCCCCTTTACTGTCTGCCTGTGGAGTGTTGTTTTTACCATGCAGAGAAGGGGCTGAATGTGAATGTGCAGGGTGTGAGACTGCTGCCTGCATTAATACCTTGCACTCTACAATGCAGCCAGCAAGCAGTGGATCGGGACACTGGTATTGTTGAAACAGCCTATTCTGAAGTGATTTCAGCTGTTGGGATGGGTTAATTTTGTGTTAAATGTCCGCACTGCTCACTAGCGTGAGCATGGCACAAGCATAGTGAATGGTGCGTGTGCCACTCCTCAGAAGAAAATATTTGAAATAGCTATGGGATTGGGAATTATTTTGTATCAATGATCTCCTTCTTATGATCATTCTCTTTGGGTAATAATATTTATGGTGCTTTGAGGCATTCAGTTGTATTGAAGGGGGATATTTAAATTGTTTCAATATTTGTTTAATAGTCTTCAGATGTTTATAGTCTCTTTTAGCTATTTATTTATTTCTTTTGGCTGACTGATTTATTGTGAGGATTGCTGTATGTTTAACTCCAAGCTTAAACATTGTATGGTATAGACAGGAGATTTTATGGTGTCTTGATAGAGAGTTTAGATATTTCTGATGTGTAAGGGTTGTTTGGTGGGGCATGGAGGAGCTAGAATTGTGTATGGGTCATCTCTCCTATGTGATCTTCAGCCATTCACCTGTCTCCCGGTGTCGGATACCACGGTAAAATGTTGCCGGGAGGTAGGGCTTGGAGAGGCCAGGAGGATGCCCTATACACAGCGGAGGGTGGTAAGGTTGAGATTATTGGGTCCAGGAGGTGCCCTGGATGATGGGCATGAGAGAGAGAGAGAGGCCAGGCGTGTTTGGTACCTGTCCCCAGGGTTTCCACCAGACCGCGTGGTCAGGTAACCAGTGGGGCTACCTTTTCCACAAATCCCCTGAGGGTAGTGCTATGCAATGCCAGCTCGATTAGGAATAAAACAGCAATTATTGTGGATTTGGTTTCCTCTGTTGACCTGGCTTGCATTACAGAGACCTGGGCTGGGGACGTTGCAGGCCCAGTTTTTGAGGCTGCCATTCCCCCCGAGTATACTGTAGTGTACTGCTCCAGAGAGGAGTGTAGGGGTGGTGGTGTAGCCATTTGTTTTAGATCTGACGTGGGCTTCACTGTGTACCCAGTGGGAGCTCCAGATTCTTTTGAGTGTGTGGCCATTCATGGGGGTCAAGGTGTAGGGTGCAGAATCTTCCTGGTTTATCGCCCTTCTGGGATGGTGGGGAATTTTCTGCAGTAGATTGCCGAATTCGTCACCAGTGAAACACTGGAGGCCCCCAGATGTATTATTCTGGGGGACTTCAATGTTTGGGCCAATGACGAATTGTCTTGGCTGGGATATAGTCTCCTCCAAATTATGTCTCGACCACAGGATTTATTGCCGAACTCCCATATCTTATTCTTTGATGCTCTGAACAGCTGCAGCCTGATTCTAGCACATGCTACCACACTTGGGGATAATTATCGACTTTTGCCCCAAAAAATATTCGGTTCCTCATCCATCCAACACCTTCCTCTGCCCCAACCTCCAGGACCCTCCCAGGTATGCCCCTGCTACTATATTCCTCCTCTTGCACTTAGTACATTGGCAGCTTTTCTCCTCCATATCTCACCACGTTTTGGGGCAAAAATCACTTTGTCGCCTTTCGTATGGTCCTCCGCCCTCCCAATTCCTCACTCTGCTCTAAAAATTGGGTCCTGTTCACTTGAGCCCCTATTCCCCACCTCTCCCTACATTATGTGCTTGATATCTTCTTTCTGGTATGCCTAACCTCTCCCTAACATTTCTCACTACAAAATGCACAGTTTTGGGGCTTGAATCCAGCACAAGTTCATTATCCATGACTCCTTGTAGATCTATGTTCAATGTATATTACCTGTAAATGTGCATTTTTACCATAATAGCAGTTATTTTTACTGTTTGTACTATTGTAACTTGTCTTTCTGTATTATTACTGTAGGACCACAGGTCCACCTTGTAAATGAGCTCGCTCAATGGTGCCCGTCTGGATAAATAAAGATATTGATTGATTGATTGATTGAGTGATGTCTCTTTTGGACCTGTCACAAGCTGTTTCTGCTGTGACCCATCATGGTGGCCATGCGTTGGATCTGGTGTTCTCACTGGGGCTTGAGATAGATAATCTCGGGATTGATCAGGTGGTTTGGTCCGATCAGTGTTATTCAGTTATAAGACAAAGCCCCCACATACTTTGTATGTAACTTATATGTGGAGCAGCTTCATACAATTTACAACCAGGTTAGCGGTGACTTGTGGTTCCCCCTCCTCACTTTCCTCAGTCCCCACGACAGCCCAGGAAGGTAATTATATCTCTTTATTGATGATATCTTCAGCAGCTTTTTGGTGGGGCTTTTGAGCCTAAAATGAAAACAGGCAATGCAACAGAAAAAGTGTTCTTTTGAGTCCCGAAATGGAGCAAAAAAGTGTTCTTTTGAGTCCCGAAATGGAGCAGCTGCCTGAAATCTACAAATGCTGCACTAGAAGCTGCTCTGCCTTCGGGACCTAAATACCATATTATTTTAAATGTTTTGCTATAGGTAGCAGGTACTTTTTGGGGCTCTTAAGCCCAAAAGATAAAAGACCAAGCCCCCACATAGTTTGTATGTAGCTTATAATATGGAGCAGCTTCATATAATTTTCAACCGGGTCGATTCACCAGCCGTTCCATATAATTTTTCAAGGGAGCTGTCTGGCTCATAGCTGGTAACAGTTCAACTATACACATTTCATAATAGTACAATACATTATATTTTTTCCATGAAAGGAGAAAATAAAGTGCCTTATTTTGTTTCACTTAACACATAAGCCTGAAGGGAATGTCTTTTTAATGTGCCCTGTTGGCGCTTTTACCTCTGGAATCTTTGATAGTTTCAATTGAAAGTGGCTGTGCTCACATCAACCAATGAGCCACACAACATAAAACAATGTTTAACCTTTCCTTTAGGGCCTTACATGCATCTCAAACGTACTCTGTAGCAGCTCATCATGTTTTTAATAGTATATGCTGTACAACAGTATACTACAGAAAAGGGGATGTCTCACAAGTGAAGTCAAGGTGCCCCAAGTTAATAATGATGTCTTAGCATTTGCATTAAATAACAGGGCACAGAGCTGATGGAGCACCTAATGTTTGTCATACCCTCAAAGAGATGCCACAAGAATACAGTAACAGGTAACCACTGTATAAAAGTAACTAAAATCTCTGACCAGCTTTGGAAGGTCTTGGAGCTGATGGAGAAAATTCTCTGTCCAACAGAGCTCACAGCAACTGTTTCCACCATGAGCTCTGTGCTAAAGTAGTGCACCCACACGGAGGGGGCTATCGCACCATGGAGGGGAACTGCAGTCGTGGAGAGGAGGGGACAGGGGAAACACCACACACTACCAACAAGATGGGAAGTGTGAGCAACAGGGCTTATCACTGTAGGAGAGGACTGGGACCATATCCGATAATGGTCCTTCTCTCTCCTGCAAAGATAGCCATGCAGCCATAAAAAAAAGTGTGGTGGAGAAGACAGACACAGTGGAGGGCTTTAGCTGGTGAAGGTATCAAGTTTTAACTTTACTACTGTTGTTTGCTTGGTTCTGGATCCAGTGAGTACTTTCCTGTAGTAAAACATCTGCAGGCTCTGCTCCTGCAGCCAAAAGAATTACACACTTCCTTTCTCTGGTAATGTAATTGCATCTCCTGACAAAAATGCTGTAAGGCTTTAGATTTCCAGCTTAGTGGCTGGAAGTGTGTAGACTGAAGCATGGTTGAGATGTAAAAATGTTAAAATATATTTGCAGATATAGGATGTGTGTTTGTCTTTCTTAGTAGTGTGGGTCTTGCCAAGTGACCACCTGTCCAAAAGGCCTCACAAGATAGTCCTGAATTCCCTGTTTCAAATCCTTACCTGATTATAAAAGTATTGGTATTTAGATGCTGTTCTGTGGTACTGCCAAGGAAAATTTCAGAACATATCCAGAATTCAGGGTGCTTTAAGGTGGTCACAGTCTTCCAAATATGGCACACTGGCTTTCAAAATGTGGAGGTGGGGAGAAAATATGGGGTAATTGATGCAGTTTTGGAGACACAAGTTCAGAACACATGGGGCGGGTTGGGGGCATTGGTATTAGAGTACCTGCCCATTCTGACTTAATGTGAATTTTGAAGTCTGACTAGTGGAACATGGCACAGCACCCTCTGCAAGGGGGCAGAGGGGTTCTTTGAAGAGTCAAATAAGACTCATTGGGTACCAGTGCCAAGACCACAGGTTGTCATGGAAGCTTTCCACTCTTTACTGGTGTGTTGAATCCTAGGCACCATTTCTAGAAAGCAGATGCAAAGCTTGCTGCAAGCCCTGCGTCCACTGCAAAATAGGATGTAGTTGTGGTAAAGCCCCTCCGACACAACCCGTTCTGATTCCAGAAGGGCTGGGATAAGTGCTATGATCCCAGATGCAACACTGGACAACGGAGTAGGAGGTCTAACTCTCTGCATCCTATGTTCTGGAGTTGCGATAGTGCTTTTGCTGCAAGCACCTTCTGGAATCATGCTTTCCACAATGTTTGACACAACATGCATGTTGCATCAAACACTCTGCCACAAGTCCACTGCAGTACTGCAAATCATTTCAGAATCAGCCCCTTAATGTATATATGTGTTATATGATGCAGCAAAATCCATACTTTTTTTTGCCTTATTTCTCCTGCAACAATTTTGTATTTGTAAAAATTACAAATGAACAGCAGGGAAAAATTACATTTTAACAATTGTTCATGAATACAACACCAAAATCAAGGAAGAGGATTTAAAAAAAATGTTATTAATAGAAAAAAAAGTTCATGTTCTCAAATTATTCACCGTGCTAAAAACCACATATAGTGGCAGGTAACATCAAGCAAAACCCTTTTGTTTCATTTGTGCTGCTACCATGCTTCTTCAGAGATACTGACATCAAAAAGATACCTTAAATATAAGTGCAAGCAAAAATAACGCTCCACAGGCTGTAACTGTGCGCAGTCAACAACCAGAAGTAACGGCTGGTCCGGTGGCACTAAGGGCTAAGACACTGGACACCATACCTTACCTCACATTATGCCGACGACCAGTGTTCGGGAATGAGTATGGGCCATCGGAGGTCAGCAGGGGGGAGGGAGGTGCAGAGCTGGATGGAGATGCTGAGAGACAGCTGTCCTCTCTGGGGAGGGACGATGGTATCCCTCGGCTCTTGCCTGTCTCGTGACAGAGGCCAGGAAGCAGTGCAGGCTAGAAGGAGTGCCATGTGATAGGCCGATGGGTGAGTGGAAGGGGCTGTTAATGGGGCTGTAGTATGCATGTGCTCCTCCACACACATGCTTCTCTACCCCTGGGGCACCAGGGTAAAAGTGGAAGAAACTGAGAAAACCGATCTGCCGGCCACAGGATGACACAAGACCCTCCACAGGCTTTGCTCCCAAGCCAGGCATAAGGTAAGCCCCAGTGATTCTGGGATGTCAGGGTTGGGGGGGGGGTCAGGCTGAAGGGGGCACTGGTGGAAAGGTGATAAAATCATAATCCCCCCCAAAAAAAACAGAAGCAGGAACAAAAAGACTGGCACCAGTATAGGCTGCAAAATTTAATTTAGTCATACAAACATAATGTAAAAATAGTGTACAAACACAGAGTGTACTCACAACCAGACCAGGCAGCAGAATGTTTTTGTTCCTCCACCTTAAATATAAGTGCCTAGCCAATCAAATTACATCATCCACAATTACTCATACAATTAAAATCAATTACAAATGTCATTGTCTAAGACCAAGCACAACATTAAAGATACCATATTTTTATTTATTTATTTTAGTCTTTGGTAACCGGGTAAGGCCCACTAGGCACAAGTGCCTGTTTTCAGGGGTGACCAAGGATCACTGGGTGGTTACGTGACTTGCTCAGAGTCACACAGTATGCAAGTGGAGGTTGTGAGAATCAAACTCAGGTCTCGTCTGCTGGATGTACCAAGCTCGTTCACACCTTGTTCCTCTAACCTCTAGGCTATACTGCCAGCCCTACCTAGACCGCAGTTACAGATATAATATGGCAAACACATATATGAAGACATCACTTTCACCGAATAAATAAATAACATTGACACAACCCTTATGAGAAAGAAGCCAAATTAATTTTGTCATTCAGCCCCTTCCCTTTTCTGACTCTCAATTTGAAAATCCAGAAGCTTTCCATTTGCCCTATTTTCTTATCTATGTTACCCACACTTGGGCCAAAAGTCACCCACTTCAACTCCACGAGCTTAACCATTGTGATATATATTATTTTTTTTTGTGACATGTTGCACAATTGCACAGGATTAGTATATATCACCCCAGTAGTATAACAACAAATACAATCTCTAATCTGATAAACTTTGCCACTAACTGGGTTAGTAAAGCTCTTGGAACTTCTTACATACGGGCAACATTTGCACTTGCTACAACGATGTTTACCAATGGGGGCGATATTGACCACAAAGTACAGTATTCTCATTTTTACAAATAGGTAGAAGACTATGAACTACCTTATCCTTAATTGCTGGAGCCCACCTAAAAAAACATCTGGGGACCAGTACCAATAAAGGACCTGAGTCTGTCACCTATTGAATGGAGACCTCCATTTTTTATCAATATTTCTTTCAACTGATAAGCTCTAACACTATAGTCAGTAACAAAACTTCATTTCCTAGAAACTCTTGTACCACTCATATCTTGTGATTTGGTAATAAGAGTACTGGAACAGTCCATGTTATTAATCTCATCAACTGCTTGGCTATTGACCCAGTTGCTATATCCCCTTTGTTTAAACCTTTCAAATTGTTTATATTTTTGAGCAATGTAGTCCTCCCTTCTAGCACAATTATGCAATGTTTGAATTAACCGGTCCTTTAAAATATTTCTAGATACATATCCTGGGTGGCAACTACTTGCCAATAATAGACTGTTTCGATTTGTAGGGTGATAAAACAGAGTTGTGTCAATATTTCCATTCCCAGCCTTAGAAATCATCAAATCCAGTAATGTTATCTCAGTTTTAGGGCTGCAGTGGATGGAGCTCTGAAACCTCCTGCAACTGGAAAAGGGAGACTTTTCAGACCAAACAACACTGTGGAGTTGCCTCACAGTTGTCTCCACATCCATGAAGCACTCAGATCTGTCCATTATCAGTTGTTTTACGCTATTTTACAGCAGTCACGTTGTACATGGCATACTCCACTGTCTCCAAGATGGCCACCAAACTGTACTGTGCATGTGCGACTACTATCGCGTGCACAGTAGAGTGTAGCAACCATCTTGGACATGGTGGACTGTGCCAAGTTCCACCATGACCGCTGATTTTTTTTTAATTATAGATATCCCTATCTGACTCTTCCTCTTAGCACTTATCACCTGACACCCCCCGCAACTATAAGAGTGACAGTGAGGGTGCCCAATCCTCCAGTGATGCTATCAGGACTCCTCTCTGTTTTTATTTTTTAAATAATCCCCCACCCGACCCTACCTCTGTGCGGTTGCTAAAACACTCTCCCTATGCTGTGAGACACTCAGTTGGAGTGTGAGACGGTACAGGAGAGTTGAGGTCTCTGATATGGAGCAGTATTTGTTTTTAAAACAGTTGTGATATGTAGCCCTGTTAAACTACTGACCAAGATAGCCATTTGTAGGAGTGTAGTTTTCAAGGGGCAGTGCTGTGAACTACAACTATTGTTCTGCTGTGTTTTTTAGTAGCTGCTATAGCTGAGGAGGTGGAAAGTCTGCGGGGACTGTGTAAATACACCTGGGGGTGTTAATGTTTACATATTTGGCGTGTTTTGTGCACTCAGGGAGTCGTGAGCCAGTGGTTCACTCCCAGCTCACATGGTATATCTCGCTCGCACCTCTGCGAATGCTGTAAATTGTGTCAGTTGCTAAAACACTCTCCCTATGCTGTGAGACACTCAATTGGAGTGTTAGACAGTACAGGAGAGTTGAGGCCTCTGACATGGAGCAGTAGTTGTTTTTAAAACAGTTGCAACACGTAGCCCTGTTAAACAGCTGACCCAGGAAGCCATTTGCCGGAGTGTAGTTTTCGAGGGGCAGTGCTTTGAACTACAACTATTGTCCTGCTGTGTTTTTTAGCAGCTGCTATAGCTGGGGAGGTGGAAAGTCTGCAGGGACTGTGTAAATACACCTGTGGCTGATCATTTTTACATATTTAGTGTGTTTTGTACACTCAGGGAGTTGTGACCCTGTGGTTCACTTCCGGGGTCACGTGTTATATCTTGCTCGTGCCTCTGCGAGTGGGGTGAGTGCGTAACTCTGCATGCAGAGACACACGCCAAGACACATGCATCTGTGCTTGTCTAGAGTGTTCAGAGGGTAGAGAGGGATAGGGATGCCCCAGGCTCTGTTAGTGAGGTAAGTTGCCATATTAACTGTTCTGCGATAGGTCTAGCACATGTGTTACTTGGTAAATAACTAAGTTACAATATCAGTTTCACACATTAAGAGTGAGCATCTTACATTGTGATTACAACTATTAAAGTGAAAGCAATAGGGCTTCACCATTATTAATAAACACGACTCATGTGACTCTTCCACCCACCTTAGGACAGCTGTGGCTACAACTTACATTATGTAAATGTTTATAATTACTACAAGGGAGATCCCAATCCAGCCTTTCCAGTGTTGCAAATGTTTGGAGAACATGGAATTAAAGCATGAAATGAGCTTATTTTCCTCATGCCTAAAACATTTAGAAGTTAGTTAATTAAAAATGACTGAGAGGTTTAGCACTTTAAATATTTTGCCTCTAGCCAGAAGTCCTGATTCTTCACAAAATGCTCAGTGCACTATTGACCCCACACCTCTAGCTGAATTAGTTAATGACCAGCAGATGACTAGCAATTCATTATTAGTCCAAGCAACCTCTAATTCTTCAACCACTATAAGTGAAGTCACTAAAAAAAGAGCAAGGGAGGATGATGTTCTTGAGGATAATAATGATAACAAATGGTACGAAGTACAAAGCACCAGGCATTACAAAAAGAGTTGAAAGGCTGAACATCACAGTATTCCATTATCTAACAGATTTGATTGTTTTAACCCCCTGCAAAGTCAAAAATCTAACTTAATCAATTTACCCCTTAGCTCTTTTGGATGCAGCCTATCAGGTGATTTAAATGACCCATCCCTCGTTACCCCCCTACCCAGCAGGATTTAGTCATTGGTGAACAGCCATTGACTGACATTTCTAACGAGACTATACCCAACAATTTAGGCACTCCAGTTCATAACAGTGATTTTCCTTCTATCAATAACCCTCCTTTAAGACAGGTACTGGTTATAGGAGATTCGATGATAAAGCATTTGGACAGATCCATCTGCAATCTGGATGAAGTTAGTAGAATCTGTACCAGTTTTAGTGGTGCTAAGCTCACAGATGTTTCAAATATGCTGGACAATATTATAAATGACTGTGGTATTAACCCCATTGTAATCATACATGCTGGAGCTAATAATATTTATCATGATTTAATAAATGACATTAAGTCAGCCTTTGTGGGTCTAACCAACAAATTGGTAGAAATTTAATGCAAAATCGGTATGTCAGAAATCCTTCCTATTCCCCGGTTTTCCCAATTTCTCAATCAGAAAATTAAGATTATTGGCTTTGTAAATGGTGTCTACAACAGGACATCCTTTGTGTCACCCATTGGGAAGCTGTTGACAGCAGAGATGAATTATTCAGTAGGGATGGGTTACATTTAAGTAGACGGGGTAATGCTATTTTGAGCAAACAGTTCTTGCCAATTATCAACAACTATTTAAACTGAAGAATGGGGGAAGATGAAGGTTAAGCCATCATCTCACAAAACAGCTAGTAATACTAAATTATCAACAAAACAATTACAGGTTCTAAGTTTTAATGCAAGATGTCTTACTCAAAAAATGGATGAACTTTCAGTTCAGAGTCTTCCGTAATAATATTGATATTGTTTCAATACGTGAAACATGGGGAGATGATAAGGCTTTACAGGACTGCTATTTACTGGACTTTAGATTATATAAACTAAATAGAAAATATAGAAAGGGTGGTGGTGTTGCTTTATTTATAAAGGACACTCTGAACACTGTGGACATAACAGATATTGTAAAAACTCATGACATATCTACTGAAACCATTTGACTTAAAAGCTTTTTGACACAAGATGATTTTATTATACATAGGAGTTTCTACAATCCCCCCAATTCACCTATCTGTATACATGATGCCATTCTGTCTGAGATAGAGCAGGCTAGTGAACTTGGGCATATTGTCAGTACCGATGATTTTAATTTTGGTGATATTAACTGACAGGACCTTACTGCCATAAGTAGTAAAGGTAAAAAAAAACTTCTCTCTACATGTTCTGAGCTAAATCTCATACAACATGTTTCAGCACCAACTAGGGGAAATACAATCCTAGATTTTGTTATTTGTACTGATGTTCTACCCATTATAGACTTAAAACTCATTGACCCGATTGCAGGTAGTGATCATAATTGTATTTTGTTTACCATTAATAAATTTTATACATCTACTTGTAATAATACTAACATCTAGTTATATAATAAAGTGGATCTTGCCTCTATTGAGAAGGTTATTAAAGAGGTTAATTGGAAGGCCATCCTTCCTAACTTAAATTCAGAAACTAGTTGGTTTACTTTCAAAACAATTATCTCAGATATAAGAGATGCATTTGCACCCTTCAAACCCAAAGTTCATAGTTGAAAATGATCACCCAAATGGATTAACTCATCTATTTAAAGATTAATAAGATTAAAAAGGAAGAAATATAATAACTATGTAAAGAATAGATCAAGCACTAACTGGGAAGCTTATAAATGAATTCAGATTAAATGTAAACCAATATACACAAATAAGCACCCACACAGCTTAAGAAAAAAGGCAAAACGCTACAAAAATGTTCCAGCGTTTAATATCCAACCTGCAGCAAATGCTATATGGAGGACAAGCAGACAAATTAACGTTTCACCTAGTCTCTGCTAGGCTTCATCAGAATAAATTAGTGCCACAAATTTAAACCATTTAAATATCATTTTATGTGCAACCATATGACAGCGTGGGCCAATCACTGTCATGTATAAAATCAAGATCATTTAACCCATTCTTGGCTAGTCATTCAACTTTAAAGGTAAATTTGCAAAGACATGCAGATAATGTTTAAAAATACATTTAAATTCCATAGCATACAAAAGTGTGATTAAAATATTTCAGTAAGTTCAAAACATCTGCCCGATAGCCATTTTTTGTCCAATCTCTATTGTAATATGTAATTTATATTTTAAACTTTCAAATATTTATTTATTTATTTGCAAATGGTCAATCAATTGTTAGTCAAATTGCAATAATCAGAATGAAATACATATATCATAGTTCGAAATTGAACATAAAATGTTTGTTTTAACATATTTTATTAAGCAAATATAGATGTCATGTTGTTTTTTATTTTAAACAACAAACTTATCAGAGTGGCTAAGGGTTTAGAGAATTGACTTACAGACACTATTCTTACACAGCATTTGATGGCTTACAATGTGTAACTATTTGGTATCTGGTGGAGAAATGACTTAAAAAATAATAAACTAGTGGGCAATGTTTTATAGAAAAATCACGACATTAAATAGCTATAGTATTTGCCTATATTAATACTTTATAAAGGCATAACTGTAATATACGCATGGTAAAGGGACCAACACAGACTATGTAGAACACAACATTCAGTGCCTAAAAAGACTCTGCTTTGCGTTAACTTTTATATTTTTGCAAAAATGCTGAGAGATCTATGTTTTCGTTAAGCCCTTTACCAGTACAAGCTCCCAGTGAGAAAATCCAAAAACTTTCTCTTTGGCCTATTTTTTTGTTAATGTCTCCTCCCCGAGGGCCCAATTTTACCAATTCTAGACCAAAAAACTTAAAATTGTGTTTGTACAGCTGATTAGTTAACAGATGCTTGACGATGGCATAATTTAAATCACCCTTGTCAACTGCTCCTACATGTTCACCAATCCTAACCTTACATTTTCTCGTATTGTTCTTCCTACATAATAGGCTCCACATTCACACAGTAGTAAGTACACCACACCAGTACTGTTACAGGTAATCAAATCATTGGTTGTTATTACCTTCCCTGTGATTGGGTGTAGTATACTTTTACTGTTATATATGTAGCCACAATATATACAGTTACCACATTTGTATGTGCCCATTGGTTTGGAAGCCACAAGAGTTTGTTTCATCTCATTGTTTTTTTCAGTGCAATTAAACACTATATGGTCCTTAATGCTCTTGCACTTGCGAAAAATAACTTTGGCCCTTATCCACTATCTCCTTAGTTTTGGTTCCAACTGTAAGATGGGCCAATTATTTATTAACAATGCTTCTAATTCTGTCAGCCGACTAGAAAAGTTAGTGACAAAAGGACATTCAAATTCCCTCCTTTTATTTGGCTCCCTTAATTTGTACTGTAAAATTTGATTTCTGTCCATAGTGTCTACCTGTTGAATGGCAGATGCAATACTATGATGACTGTAACCTCTTTCTAAAAATCTTTTTACCTGTTCTCCTTTGTTTTTATTATATTCATTTGGTTCAGTGCAGTTCCTTAATGTCCTAATAAGCTGTCCCTTAGGTATATTATGGCGAGTATGGTGTGGATGACAGCTCTCAAATCTCAGTAAACTATTCCTGTCCGTGGTTTTCTGGAACAAAGTACTACATACCCCTCCTTTGTTATCTTTATATAACTTCAAGTCAAGGAAGTTGATGTTAACTTTGTTAAGTTCAAACTGATATTTTAATAGACTAGTATCTTCCATCCACTTAATAAACAAAACAAACTCGTCATGTGATCCTTTCCATATAACTAAGATATCATCTATAAAACGTCGCCACAAATCCAGATAAGAAATATATGGATTTGTGGCAGCGTCATATAGATGATCAATTTCCTTCCAACAAATAAGTTGGCATAGGTAGGTGCCATGGCTGTGCCCATAGCAGTGCCCCCGTATTTGATGATAAAGTTGTCCCTGGAACAAAAAACATTCATCTGTAGGACACATTCAGCAAGCTGTACCAGAAAAATAGTGGGTCTTTCTACGTTCTTCTTCACTTCTCTGTTCAAAAATAGAGAGGGCATCCAACCCTTCCTGTGTGGAATCATTGTATAAAGGAATTGACATCAATTACTGCAAAGGACCAATCAGGTTCCATACTTAAATCCTCAATTATCTGGACAACTTGAGTAGAATCTCTGAGGAATGATCTTAGTTGTCTAACTATTGGCTGTAGAAGGCATCTAGATATAATGAAACAGGTTCTGTTACCCAACCTTTCCCGAGACTATTGGTCTCCTGGTGGCTGTGCTAAACTTTTATGTATTTTAGGCAATGCATATATTGTGGGTGTTACTGGACAATTAACAGTCATAGTTCTGTATTCACATCTGAAATGTAGCCTTTCAAAAACCTTCATTCAGAATGTTATCTAACCTGTTTTGAATTTCTTAATCACCTCCTGTGAGATCTTTTTATAGGATGATTCATCATTAATTAACCTGTTGACTTCCATAATGTAGTCTCTGGTATTTAATATTACTATTGCTCCCCCTTTGTCTGCGGGCTTAATTGTTAGGGACTTATTTTCACTTAACATCTTTAAAGCAGCCCGTTCATCTTTAGTACAATTATCCCAAAATTTGAAATTATTTTCCCCCTGTAATCGTTGTAAATCAAGTTCACATTTTTTTACAAATGTTGAAACCACAGGATTCATAGGAGGACAATATTCAGATCTAGATTGTAGTTTTGACAAATCCTCTTTATCTCCCAATTCAGTGTCATCATTGCCATAAATACATTTAAATGTGAGATTTCTCCCTAGTTTGTGTAAATCAACATACACATTGAAAAAATTAATATCAGCTGTAGGACAAAATGAGAGCCCCTTGCTTAATACCGCATTTTCACTGGATGTTAAATTATAATCAGGCAAATTCACCACAGCCACCATGTATTTAACAGCAGTTGGTTCAGAAAAAATTTTCGTGTTACTATAAACATTGTCAATTACAGTGTGCCCATCCATATTCAACATCACCCCATTTGATTCATTTACATCACTTTTGTCTAAACGTTCACAAACTTGCTTACTACCCAATTGCGATGTTAAGTTAAGGGTTCTGTATGTATTTTCACGGCCAGATTCACCAAAAAATTCAGCATGGGAATGATCTTCATTAGACAAAGATTCAAGAGCTGTTACTTTGAGAGCATTATGTATTAGTATTTGTTCTTGTTTCTTCTTCCACGCTGCCCCCCCCTCCTTGTCCGCCTCTTTGAAATTGGACTGTTTGGAAACGAGTACGGCGCTGCCGTTGACTGCGCCTGGTCTCCTGATTGTACATAGGAGATGGTCCTGCTAATTGTTCCCCCATCAGATCATTAGTTAATATTTCTGATTCATCGGTATCGGAGGGGCCCGTAGTGTAATCCAGTAAGGTATTATCTATGGAATCATTGGAGGAATTACTCCCTTTTTTCAAAATGGATCGTAACTCAGATCTTTTTGGGTCTGTCCAATTAAAAACTCTATCGTTTAGATAGTCGTTTTCGTCCCTGATAAATTTTCTTTGTTTTTGTTTCTTGATCTTTGCATCATATTTGGTGACTTTGTCCAATAATAGCTTATTTAATCTATCCCATTCTGAGGCATCAACATGTTGTTTTAATAAAGTCTCGACCTCCCCAATCTGGACAGTTAACTCTTCCCTCACTGGTTGGGCAAATTCCAAAATGAGTTCAATATTTTTGAAGGAGGTTGATTCCATATTCTGGTGCCATCTTTTCATAAATTCTGTATTATCAGTACAATAGGAGGGCTTTTGAATGATACAGAGCCCCCGTGGAACCCTTTTGACCTGAAGATAAGCTTCTAAGGCCTGTTTATGCCAAAACATGCGTCGTCCCTTAAGTACCAGTTTTTCAAGTTTGCGAAATAAAGATTTGGTGTCAAACTCACCACCACCTTGCGATATACGTTCTCCGGTTCCCAAAAAAGGATTCTCTCCATCTTGTGCTGTGAAAACAAACTCTGCAAATCCTCCTCTGAAAACGCCATCATACACACCAGACGCTGCGTCCCCTGGTCTCCTCTCGGCATCAGCCATCACGTGACAGAGTCCGATCCAAAAAAGACTCCGTCTGGATTCTTACTCTTGCTTAAATAGTACTGCCTTGATTTCGGATTAATATATCCTTACACGACCAGGACAAAAGATGTGGCAATTTCAGATAGCAGAAAACTGCTGTACTACATCATACTGCAGTCCAAGCATAAGCGCCACATTTGTAAGTGGCAAATATGTTGTTTTGTTTAAGCTTTTTACGGCAAATAAATTTAAAGCCAACCTGTGCTCATTAACAATTAAGATAACATTCTGAATGAAGGTTTTTTGAAAGGCTACATTTCAGATGTGGAATACAGAACTATGACTGTTAATTGTCCAGTAACACCCACAATATATGCATTGCCTAAAATACATAAAAGTTTAGCACAGCCACCAGGGAGACCAATAGTCTCGGGGAAAGGTTAGGTAACAGAACCTGTTTCATTATATCTAGATGCCCTTCTACAACCAATAGTTAGACAACTAAGATCATTCCTCAGAGATTCTACTCAAGTTGTCCAGATAATTGAGGATTTAAGTATGGAACCTGATTGGTCCTTTGCAGTAATTGATGTCAATTCCCTTTATACAATGATTCCACACAGGGAAGGGTTGGATGCCCTCTCCTATTTTTTGAACAGGAGAAGTGAAGAAGAACGTGTAGAAAGACCCACTGTTTTTCTGGTACAGCTTGCTGAATGTGTCCTACAGATGAATGTTTTTTGTTCCAGGGACAACTTTATCATCAAATACAGGGCACTGCTATGGGCACAGCCATGGCACCTACCTATGCCAACTTATTTGTTGGCAAGTGGGAAATTTATCATCTATATGATGCTGCCACAAATCCATATATTTCTTATCTGGATTTGTGGCGATGTTTTATAGATGATATCTTAGTTATATGGAAAGGATCACATGACGAGTTTGTTTTGTTTATTAAGTGGATGGAAGATACTAGTCTATTAAAATATCAGTTTGAACTTAACAAAGTTAACATCAACTTCCTTGACTTGAAGTTATATAAAGATAACAAAGGAGGGGTATGTAGTACTTTGTTCCAGAAAACCACGGACAGGAATAGTTTACTGAGATTTGAGAGCTGTCATCCACACCATACTCGCCATAATATACCTAAGGGACAGCTTATTAGGACATTAAGGAACTGCACTGAACCAAATGAATATAATAAAAACAAAGGAGAACAAGTAAAAAGATTTTTAGAAAGAGGTTACAGTCATCATAGTATTGCATCTGCCATTCAACAGGTAGACACTATGGACAGAAATCAAATTTTACAGTACAAATTAAGGGAGCCAAATAAAAGGAGGAATTTGAATGTCCTTTTGTCACTAACTTTTCTAGTCGGCTGACAGAATTAGAAGCATTATTAACAACAATTGGCCCATCTTACAGTTGGAACCAAAACTAAGGGAGATAGTGGATAGGGCCAAAAGTTATTTTTCCGTAAGTGCAAGAGCATTAAGGACCATATAGTGTTTAATTGCACTGAAAAAACAATGAGATAAACAAACTCTTGTGGCTTCCAAACCAATGGGCACATACAAATGTGGTAACTGTATATATTAGCTACATATATAACAGTAAAAGTATACTACACCCAATCACAGGGAAGGTAATAACAACCAATGATTTGATTACCTGTAACAGTACTGGTGTGTGTACTTACTACTGTGAATGTGGAGCCTATTATGTAGGAAGAACAATACGAAAATTTAAGGTTAGGATTGGTGAACATGTAAGAGCAGTTGACAAGGGTGATTTAAATTATGCCATCGTCAAGCATCTGTTAACTAATCAGCTGTACAAACACAATTTTAAGTTTTTTGGTCTAGAATTAGTAAAATTGGGCCCTCGGGGAGGAGACATTAACAAAAAAATAGGCCAAAGAGAAAGTTTTTGGATTTTCTCACTGGGAGCTTGTACTGGTAAAGGGCTTAACGAAAACATAGATCTCTCAGCATTTTTGCAAAACTATAAAAGTTAACGCAAAGCAGAGTCTTTTTAGGCACTGAATGTTGTGTTCTACATAGTCTGTGTTGGTCCCTTTACCATGCGTATATTACAGTTATGCCTTTATAAAGTATTAATATAGGCAAATACTATAGCTATTTAATGTCGTGATTTTTCTATAAAACATTGCCTACTAGTTTATTATTTTTTAAGTCATTTCTCCACCAGATACCAAATAGGTACACATTGTAAGCCATCAAATGCTGTGTAAGAATAGTGCCTGTAAGTCAATTCTCTAAACCCTTAGCCACTCTGATAAGTTTGTTGTTTAAAATAAAAAACAACATGACATCTATATTTGCTTAATAAAATATGTTAAAACAAACATTTTATGTTCAATTTCGAACTATGATATATGTATTTCATTGTGATTATTGCAATTTGGACTAACAATTGATTGACCATTTGCAAATAAATAAATAAAATATATATTTGAAAGTTTAAAATATAAATTACATATTACAATAGAGATTGGACAAAAAAATGGCTATCGGGGCAGATGTTTTGAACTTACTGAAATATTTTAATCACACTTTTGTGGGCGTTATGGAATTTAAATGTATTTTTAAACATTATCTGCATGTCTTTGCAAATTTACCTTTTAAAGTTGAATGACTAGCCAAGAATGGGTTAAATGATCTTGATTTTATACATGACAGTGATTGGCCCACGTCTGTCATATGGTTGCACATAAAATGATATTTAAATGGTTTAAAATTGTGGCACTAATTTATTCTGATGAAGCCTAGCAGAGACTAGGTGAAACGTTAATTTGTCTGCTTGTCCTCCATATAGCATTTGCTGCACATTGGATATTAAACGCTGGAACATTTTTGTAGCGTTTTGCCTTTTTTCTTAAGCTGTGTGGGTGCTTATTTGTGTATATTGGTTGTCTTGAATACATAGCACCACACAATTCCTGGTGCTCTTGCTTTCCATTGTTCTTGAGATTAAATGTAAATCATCCATCAAGAAGGCAAAATCAGGATGGGAGTAGACACTTGCCAACAGTGCACAAAAAATATAATAGTAAGGGTTTCTACTCATATATTAATTCATTAAAAAAAACCTGTTTGCCAAATCAGCCCAATTTTGCAGGAGAATGAAATAGTATATGATCCTAAATCTATGGCTGACTGATTTAATAGGGAGTTCTGTAATATATTCACTAGCACTAACTATAATCCATCAAAATCTATTAATAATAATGAGGATATTGTTATAACGTTTCAAGAAAAACTAATATTTGATAAATTGCTTACACTTAAGGGTAAATATTGTTCTGACCCTGACAATCTAGCAGGGCATCTATTATTTATGTTAGCTAAATATATTTCTCTCCCATTAAAGATCATATTTGAAAAGTTCCGGGTAGAAAATTATGTCCCAGATGACTGGAAGAAGGCCAATGTCATACCAATACATAAAAAAGGGCCAAAAAACAATTGGGAGAATTATCGCCCCATAAGTTTGTCATCCTCTGTATGTAAAGTTCTAGAGAGTCTTATTAAAGATATTATAATACTGACATTACATTGTCAAGATTTAGGTTCTTCATCAGAGGTGGGTAATGTATCCAGTGGGGTGCTGCACGGCTCAGTTTTGGGTCCGTGCCTCTTTCAGGCACTTATTGAAGATATGACTAATGATTGCCAGTCAATTACCATCAAATATGCTGAAAATGTTAAAATACGTGGTCCTTGCAGTGATGTAGCACAAGCCATAGCCATTTAAATTGACTTAGATACTATTGCATCATGAATAGACAAGTGGGGTATGGAATTAAACTCAAACAAATGTAAAGTAATGCATTTAGGAACCAAAAACTCAAATCATATTTACCAACTGGGTGGTTCTAACCTCATCAGTACTTCAGATGAGAAATAACTGGGAATCACCATTTCACATGACATGTCATACAATAAACACATTCACAGTATCATTAATAATTCTAATGGGGCAGTTTGGTCTATTCTGCATAACATTAGATCACTAAGTTGGAGGTTTTATTTATTTATTTTATTTATTTATTTGAGTTTTGGTGACTGGGTAAGTCCACTGAAACAATACAGTCCCTTTTTCAGGGGCGACCCTGGTATGGATTACATACAGTAACAGTGCAAATTAACAGAGTGGTAAAACATTTAACAATATAGAAAAGCAATAAAACAAAGCAATGATTAAATTCTTAAGCAAGGTTTGTCAGGTAAGAGATAGGTAAAAACAAGGTCAGGCATTGGCACAGGATAATAACTTCAACAGGGCATTAAGTTGAGAAGTGAACATCAGGGGTATATTAGGAAGGGAGGGGGGATGGGGACATATTGTCAGTAGCTCAGTAGGTAGCACATTTGCCTCTGAGGCCGGGAGATCAGAGGGCTGTGGGTTCAGTTCCCACATCTGGCACTTGGGTTAATATCCCAGTACTGACACTGTAGTGCAGCATGAGAGGGGTGCTGCACTTCTGAGGTGCCGTCTTTCAGATGAGACGTTAAACCGAGGTCCCATCTGCCTGGATTGGCAGTAGTTCAGGTGGATGTTAACGATCCCATGGCACTTATCGAAAAGAGTAGGGGAATTTCCCCGGTGTCCTGGCCAAATTTCCCTCATTCACTAAAAAAAATATCACCAACAGCTTAATCTGGTTCAAGGTCAGTTGGCATTCATCTGTATCCCCCTCCCCCGGGTCGTGCCTGAAAATAGGCAGGATTTGTCTAGTGCACTTACCCGGTCAACAACAACTAAATAAATAAATAAATATTCAGGTCAAGCAAGAACAGGGTGTAGACATGGATAACAAGGCAGATAACTTAGATTAGAACAAATTAAGAGAGGAGCAGAACAAGATTGTCAGAGAAAGAGAGTTCCAATCCGAGAGAGCAGTGAATGAGAAGGATCTCCTGGAGGTGGTCAGACAGAGTTTCGGTAAAACAAGAAGGGGAAGTGAGGCAGAGTGAAGGGTGCATGGTGCATGCCGCAGGTGCACGAGATCATCAAGGCAAGGAGGTGTAAAGTCATGGACAAGCTTGAATATGAGGCTCAGGGAGAAGTACCTTAATTTATCAATGTAAGTAAACAAGCCTAGTGAGAAGAGGATATCACAGTGGTGCGAGCAGGCTTTTACCCCAAGGCAAACCTTCCAATCCTGTGGTATGCCTGAGAGAGGAGGGACATGGAGACAGAGTTGGTAGAGAGGAGTAGGGGATACAGTATGTTAAGAGAGGAAGAAGGGAGGAGGAGGCAATTTTCTGGCAGGAGGCAGACGTGAGAAGCTGATGAATATGGTAGAGGAGACCTAGTTTCTGATTAAGAGATTTGGCAATGATTGAGGCATGTGAGCTGAAGGAGAGCATGATATCCAGAGTGAATCCCAGATATTTAAATGAGTGTACTACTTCCAAGGTCACACCCTTAAGGGTGGAGATGTGAAGGGGAGGGGGATGAGGATTAGGAACAGGACGATGAGATAAGAGCATACACTTAGTTTTATTGGCATTAAGGACAAGATGCTTGTGAAGGAACCAGCTTTCTAGGGAAGCAAAGTCAGAGGCAAGGTCATGGTTAATAATGTCTGTGTGATGGAAGGAGCAGTATAGTATTGCGTCATCTGCACAAAGATGTACAGAGGCACCCCCACAAAACTGGGGAAGTTCATTAATGAAGAGTGAGAATAGTATGGGGCCCAGGATGGATCCTTGTGGCACCCCATGGGAAACTGGGCAAAGGTCGGAGAGGTAGCCATGCCAGTTCACTGTCTGGGATCACCCAGTCAGATAACTTTTGACCCAGTGCAGGGCACTGTTGTGCATGCTGATAAGAAGAAGCTGGTGGAGAAGGAGATCATGATTCACTAGATCAAATGCCTTAGTGAGGTCAACAAAGATGGTGCCTGAGGCAAGGCCTTTGTCCATGACATGAAATATGTCAGATGTAACCTTTAATAGAGCGGTGAGGGTACTATGCTTCCTTCTAAAGCCATGCTGATAAGGGGGGAGAGAATGTTGTGGAAGTCAAGGTAGTCCTGGAGGTGGTTATAGACTATGTGTTCCTGGGCTTTGGCCAGTGGGCGTAAGATAGAGATAGGATGGTAGTTGTCTGCAATGGAGTTGGAGCCTCCCTTATGCACTGGGACAACTACTGCCACCTTCCATTTATCAAGAAAGGAGTTAGAGAGGAAGGACCAGTTAAAGAATGGGGTGGACAAGGGCTGAGGCACCCAATTTGAGAAAGTTTGGCTCTAGTGTGTCATGTCCTGGAGAACTATCTAGTTTCAAGTTGGAGAGAAGCTGTTGCACCTCTTTGAGTGTGTCTAATTTCAGATGGAACTCAGGATGTTCCCCTACAGTAGTTGGGGGAGCAGAAGTTTGTGAGGTGGAGTTCTGAAAGAGAGAGGTGTATTTATGAAGGTCGGTAAAGAAGTGATTAAAACTGGCAGCAATGGATGCAGAGTCATCAAGGGTAGAACCATTGACAGCAATATTACTAGGGATTACCTTGGTTTTACCTTTTACTAGCAAATTAATTTGCCTCCAGAATTCCTTGGGATTGCTAAGGTGTTCTGCTTGAAGAGATTTGAAATGGCAGCGCCAAGCTTGTTGGAGTGCATTTTTGCAACTGTTACGGAGTTGTCAGTAAGTCTGCCACTTTAGTACAGTTCCACTATTTTTGTATGTGTACCAGACTTTGTCTCGAAGGGACATTTGCATCCTGATCTCCTTAGTAATCCAAGGGGCCTTGACACCCTTGGATCTACATTTTTTCAAGGGGGCATGTTGGTTTTCTATCTGTGAAAAGGTGTCAATTAGGAAGTCTAGGGCCTCATTTATATATTTATATTTAATGACCCTATACAGATCTTATGTTAGGCACAGATGTGGTGACTGTACAAAAAAACTATCGGGAATTCACTCAAAAAGGTTGAAAAACATTTTACCAAAAAATATCGGGTTTAAAAAATGAAACATATAATAATAGACTACAAACATTAAACCTTATGTCCTTATCTACCCGTTATTTAAGAGGAGATTTATTACTCCTTTTTGATATTATTCAAGATCCTTATCTTATAGCTGAGCTAAGTTTACAATTTAAAGATCGTACCTATGATGTTAGAGGTCATCCTCTACAATTAATAAGGAAACCATTTAATCATACTAGCCGCCAATATTTTTTAAACTTAGAACTGTGGGCCCCTTGGAACAAACTACCTTGTGATGTTATTATCAGTGAAACTAAGAATATTTTGAAATATAGGTTGGATAAATTAGTCAATACAGGTTATGACCTTTCATATTATCATTTGTTTTAGCATAAGAGCGTTACGGGCTAACACATTCTTGCTCTTTCAAAGACCTTAGTATGGACCTCAGTATGAGCACACTCTACCCCATTCCTCCGGAAACATAAGAATGACACTGGGGGTGCCAATCCCCCAGGGTAGCAATTAGGAATCCTCTTTTTTTTCACATACACCCAGAAACATAAGAGTGACATTGGGGTGCCCAATCCCCCAATGTCACAATCAGGAATCCTTTTTTTTTAACCCCGTAAAAAGAAAACCGTTCATCGATGTCTTTTGCACCCATTTCTGTCCCCCTACTCGACCACCCCACTCAGCACCCACCACCCCGCAGCCCCCCCGAGTCCTTACATACCCGTCAGGGGTTCAGCACTGTAATCCTCTCTGGATCGCAGACATGTCTTCACTCTTCAAAGCTTGACCAGAAACTGAAAGGAATAGGTATGCATTTCAATGTATTTCAATGGGGTTTTGAACTTAGTGGCATAACTTGGCCATTTTTGCTTATTTTTGGCCCAAATTATCAATATTCTGATTTTGGGACCCTGCCTCATGAACAATTGCACTGACATTAGGCAAATCTGTCCCAAAGTTCATTTCATGTTCCCTGCATGAAATCACCTTTTGGCCAGGAGTTGAAAATTTTCTCTGCCCTTGTTCATGAGACGAGGTCATAAGAAGGCAATTTCCTACATTTGGTGTCAAATTATTAAAAAAAAAATAGTTGACTGGGATGTCAACATACCAAGGTATACAATCTACAGGAGGGACAGGGAGGGGTTCCATGTGATAATGGTGATTGCATAACAGCAATCACCATTTTGCCGAGTCTACATCACCGAAAATGAATTCTGGGGATGTAGACTTATGGTGCAAAGCAAAAGGGCCCCAGACACTTATGATTTCACTTTTTATGTTACATCCTTGTCACCCCCCTACTAAAGGATTCTTAACTCAAGAGGGGTGCATGTTGGGAGGGTGCACAATGAGGGGGAAAAAAATTCCTGACTGGTGCAAAAAGCAAGCAAGGCACCCGGAACTGAACCCACCATCCTCCCAACCCTAACCTGTCACCAACTCAGCATGCTACAGTCTACATCCTACATGGCAAGCTTGGCAACCCACCACCACACTATGCCCCAGAAACCCTCCCTCCCCCTTCCACCCATTGCACAGAGTGGTCCCACACCCACCTGCGCATGTGTACATATAGTGACATCCCGTAGCTATATTTGCTGATCCCCCTTGTGGTCGCCCTCCTTTCCCAGTAGCCCTATGTAGAAGTGCTGTGATTAAGTTGTCCTTTCTGAAAGCACTCAGTCGCTATTGCTTAATACTGCGGCTACCAAAGGAGTGTTAAAGAATAGGAGGAGTAGATCTCTATGTAAGGGATGATATAAAAGCAATGGAGCTAAAGGTAAATAGGGAGGAGAGGAGGCACTGTGGGTCACCCTCTAGATAGGAAATGGTACCACATTCCACACAGGGGTTGTATACAGACCCCCATCTCAGGGGGAGGCAATGGAAAAGGAAATGATGGAAGGCCTCTTTAGAATGGCAGAAAAAGGGGAGATATTGTTGATGGGGACCTGAATATTCCAGATGTTAACTGGAGCACCTTTGCTGCAGCCACATCCAAGAGCAGGGTCATCCTCGGTGCCCTACAGGAGGAAGGCATCAGACAGCTAGTGTTGGAACACACTCAGGAGGGAGCAGTCTTAGACCTGGTAATCTCAAATGGGGATGGGGGAAAGGATCTCAGATTTATAAGTGGGTAGCCATCTGGGAACAAGTAACCACCAAACAGTGTGGTTCACGATAAATACAGCCATAAAGTCAAGCCATACAAAAGCAAGGGTATTGGACATTAGGAGGGCTGACTTTGGCAAAATGGGAGAGTGTCTCTGAAAAGCACTAGCAAATGGGGAAGAAGGAAGGGTGGAGGAACAATAGGGAAAAATCAGAACTGCTATCACAGAAGCAACAAACCTTTGTGTGAAGCAAATAAACAAAGCAAAATGAAGGAAAAAAAACACTATGGTTCTCAAAAGAGGTGGTGGGGAAGGTTAGGGAGAAAAAAATAGCATTTGTGAAGTATAAGGAAACATAGAAGGAGCAGGACAGAGAACTATACCAGTTAAAACAGAAGGATGCTGAGAAGGCAGTAAGAACTACAAAGGCCAAAACCAAGGAAAGGATAGCCAACTCAGTTAAGAAGGGGGATAAAACCTTTTATAGGTACATTAGGGAGTGAAGAAAGACCAAAGGAGGGATAGTGAGGCTTAATAAAGGGGAAGGGGTGGGCAGAGGGCTACAGTGAAAAAGCAGGAATACTGAACGAATACTTCAACTCAGTATTTACAAATGAAGAGGAGGGGGAGGTACCTAAATCCAACAAAAGAAGGACTCTGGATATGGGGTTGATACCAGTCCATTCACAGAAGAAAGGGTCCTAAAAGAAATCCTAAAACTGAAGATGAACAAAGCAATGGGGCCTGTTGGGATTCACCACAGAATTCTAAAGGAACTAAGGGGAGAATTAGTGGCACCACTGACTACCCTTTTTAACAAATCATGGGAGGATGGTGTGGTACCAAGGGACTGGAGGAGGGTGGATGTGATTCTCCTTCACAAAAGTGGGAGCAAGGCAGAGGCAGGAAACTATAAACCTGTTAGTTTGACCATAGTGGTGGGGAAAATGATGGAATCACTTCTGAAATAAAGAATTGTTGAGTATCTAGAGGCCAGCTGGGCACAGGACCAAAGGCAGCATGGATTCACAGCATGAAGGTCATATCAGACAAATCTAATATATTTCTTTGACTGGGTGACCAAAGTAGTAGACCAGGGAAGGGCTGTTGACATGGCCTACCTAGACTTTAGTAAGGTATTTGACAGTCCCACGCAAAATATTAATAAACAAGTTAGCTAGCCTGGGAGCGGGTCCCAGGGTGGCAGCCTGGGCCAAAAAAATGGCATGACAACAGGATACAGAGGGTAATAGTAAACGGAGTCCACTCCAAAGAAAGGGGGACTACTAGCGGGGTACCACAGGGTTCAGTACTTGGACCGGTTCTCTTTAATGACTTTATAAGTGACATTGCAGAGGGACTAGAAGGAAAAGTATGATTATTTACAGCTGACACAAAGGTCTGTAACAGGGCTGATACACGGGGTTTGGAAAGGATGTGAAGGGACTTGGCAAAGTTGAAGGAATGGTCAAAAGTATGGCAGCTTAGATTCAATGCAAAGAAGTACAAAGCAATGCACCTGGGAAACAAAAACTCTGAGGAACAGTACACAGTGGGGGGGACACTTATAACAACAAAAATGGAAAGAGATCTTGGGGTAGTCATATCAGATGACTTAGAGATAGGCAAGCTATGTAAGAAGGCATTAAGAAGGGTTGGGGTGATACCGGGATGCATAGAGAGAGGCATCACCAGCAGAAAACAAGAATTTTTTATCCCTCTGTACAGGCAGTTGTTGTGATCCCATCTGGAGTACTGTGTGCAGTTCTGGAGACCCCATCTGTGAAAGAACATAGGCAGGATGGAGGCAGTCCAGAGGAGTGCAACTAAAATGGTGCAGGGTCTGCACCAGAAGCCATATGAACAGAGACTAAAGTAGCTTAATATGTATACCCTAGAGAAAATAAGGGATAGGAGGCATATGATAGAAACTTTCAAGTACCTCAAGGGAATCAACCAAGAGGGTAGCATATTTCAGAAAAAGAAGTGTGCAAGGACAAGGGGGCATAATTTGAAGATAGAGGGGGGAAGTCTCAGAGGCAATGTGAGGAAGTATTTTTTCACAGAGAGGGTGGTGGACACATGGAACGCTCTTCTTGAGGAGATTGTGGGGTCAAAAAAAGTAGGGGAATTCAAAAATGCATGAGACAGACATAAGGCAATTCTTGTGGGGGTAGGAGGAAGTAGACTGTTGGTTAACTCGGATCTTCAACTTATCGAATATGTAGGGAAATGGGCAGAATGGGTCGGCCAAGTGGTCCTTATCTGCTGTCAAAATCTATGTTTCTATGTTAAGTTGTGAAGTTATGTTGGCTTTTGCAAATGAAGGCTCTTAAATTTGGCAATATTCGATACTATTACCCCAAATTTTCAGCATAGCCATTTCTTTACAGCACGTCATGAATATGATAGATGTAATTTTTCAGCTTCTGACCAAAATATGTTTTTGCATCCCAAAATTTGCTTTCACAGTCACTGCATGAAATCACCTTTAGACCAGGAGTTGAACATTTTCTTTGCCCTTCTTCCTGAGGCAGGGTCATAACAAGGCTACATTGAAAACTTGGTGTACAAATATTACAAAACAACAAATTTATGAGCCTACATTACATTTTGCAAACACAGGCTTGTAATTTAGGTAATTTTCAATATTTTTACCCCAAATTCCTCATCTGCAGCCCTATCAGCTCTGACCAGTGTTTGTTATTAATTACTTGGTTACCTGGTGGATGCAGACAAAAGGAGGATGAAGGCCCATCGAGATTGTCTCCCACTATATAGTGGGTAAATTATTTAATCCCAGTTTGAATAATAAATTGATCTAATTCATGTTTGAAACTATTGAATGACTGGATCTTTACCAAGTACTCTGGCAATAAACTCCAGAGCCTAGTTACTCTTATACTAAATAAATTAACTCTTTTGTTTGCATTTGCCCATGGTATTATAATCTGTTTGTTATGTGACCTTAGATGGATAGTTCTCTCATTAAACTGAAGACCGAACTGGTTCATGAGGATGGGGTCTTAATATGTTGTATAGAAATAACAGGTCTCCTCTACTTCTCCTTTCCTGTAGACTGAACATGCCAAATTTTTTAAGTGTGCATTTGTAATCAAGTGACCCCATTCCCCTTATCATTTTGATACTCTTCTCTGCAGTTTTTCTAACAATTTATGTATTTCTTCAAGTGGGGATTCCAAAATGAGGAATCATAATCAAGATGGGAGATTACAAATGTCTTATAAATTTGCATTATACAGTGTGAATCTCTTGAGTCTAAAGAACGCTTTATTGAGCATATCAGATGGTTAGCATTTCCTTCAACCAGTGCACAGTGTTCAGTAGGGGTTAATTAATTATTTATAATTATTCCCAAATCCCATTCTTTGTTGACTGATTTAAGTGGAATGTTGTTCATATAGTAACTATACTTAGGATTCAATGGCCTATGCAGCCAGTATAGTGTTATGTTTGTGCAACTGTGTTACTTTGGTTTTGGCTGTTCACACTGTCTATTCCAGAGGAATTAAAACCCTGTAGGGGTACCAAAGGCAAGGAACCCTCGAATAGGGTTCCACTCCTAGAGGTGCCGCAGGATGATTCCCTTAGCTAAAGGTACCTTAGGAAGGAACCCCCAAAAGAATTGTAGTGGTATGAAACATGTTAGCAATCAGTAGCTGTGAGGCAAGAAGTACATAAGGCATCAGGCAGCTTGATAACATAATGTGATATGTAGGTTAGCAAAGGCGTGAGTTTGATGGGTTGTGCTAGAGAATGAGGGGACCTCCTTAGGAGAGAGGGAACAGCAGTAGGGACACCATCCACCGGCACCTCCATCTAACAGCAGAACCTACCTAAAGGAATTAGGGAACACTAACTACGCTAACTAACAGTTATGACCTGAGGCAGAGAGGAGAGAGAAAAAAACTCTTTGAGGAGGAAATCTCTGGAGATCCAAGGCCTAGGCCACCTTCCCTCCAGGCTTGGGATATTTTATTTAGTGACAGCTCTGCTGCTGCGATTTGGAAACCCAATTAAAGGAAGATGGAAAATATTGCAATTTGGAGGAAAGCTCTCACTCAATCCCACTAACGGGAATGCCATGAAAGGTTGTGAGTGCTACTCTACAACAATGGACAACCAAGGTTGTTGAATTTTTTGTTGACCCAGTAAGCCCACTGGGCCTAGAAGTCCCTTTTTCAGGGGTGACCGGGGAGGGGATACAGATGGTAAGCAACTGAAACTGAACCAGATTAATCTGTTGGTGGTATTTTTAGTGAATGAGTGAAATTTGGCCAGGACACCAGGGAAATTCCCCTACTCTTTTCGATAAGTGCCATGGGATCTTTAACATCCACCTGAACTACCACCAATCCAGGTAAATGGGACCTCAGTTTAACGTCTCATCTGAAAGACGGCACCTCAGAAGTGCAGCACCCCTATCATGCTGCACTACAGTGTCAGTATTGGGATATTAACCCAAGTGCCAGATGTGGGAACTGAACCCACAGCCCTCTGATCTCCTGGCCTCAGAGGCGAGTGTGCTACCTACTGAGCCACTGACAGTGCTAAAGATGGCACCTGAGTAGTGCAGCACCCCTTTCATGCTGCATTACTGTGTCAGTACTGGGAAAGGTGGAAGGAGGAGAGCAATGACTGCTGAGGCACTCACCTGGCTTACTTGCCCTAAACACAAACCAGGTGAACCAGAGGCAGTAATGGGGAAACTAGCTTTGAAGGGTGCCTCCAAACCTTCCCAGGCAGCTAAAGGGGTCCTCATGAGAGCCCCACCCCTTCAATGCTGATTCTTAATCTCTACAACTTGAGGTGCCATCAGTAAGGTTGATGACTGATGGTCCACCCGGAATGAGGACATTCCCAGCTATGGGCCAGGTGAGAAGGACCCTGCCCCAAGCTTCACATGCTCAAGCTGCAGACTCTGGGTACAAAACAAGACCATCAGCTGCAGGGAAGCCCTGCAGCAGAATGGTATGGCTGGCATGCCCCAGAAACTGATGAGGAGCTGAATGAGCATTTAGTGCTCAGACCAAGCAGAGGTCAGATGGCAGGAAGTGAGCATGAAGCAATGATTGCGTAAGCAAGAGTGGTCCTGCATAAGGCAGTGTAGCAATAGTCGGACCTGCACGTAGGTCTACAAAACATAGTAGCAATAGAGGGGCATGCACGTAGGTTAGAGAAGCAGCACTTTTAATAGGGGGGCAAGCCAACCAGCATTCAAGAAAGCCAATGAAGGTGACAAATACTGTGAAGATTTTTGGTGGCGGAGGCAGGATTTAGAACATAAATAAGTAGACACACAGGGCCACGACTCCCCAAACACTTCCACGTACACGCTGTAGGAAAAACAAGAAAGTGATGGAATGGGCCGAGACCCACATGCAGATATTGAAACTAGTTTACAGCATCAGCAGTAGCTTAGCTGACCTCAGAGTATAATAGCAGTGCACAATCATAGAGAACAGCATCTGTATTGAGTAATTATGAGTTGAACAATTTGATAAATATATAATGGAGGGAGGCACAATGCTCTGAAAGCAGCTATCACCAGGCAGTGCACTGAAACTGCAGCAATGAGGTCGGTAGAATGAGTTGAGAAAGCATGATTAAGCTGCATAGCTAGGGTTCAGAGTAAGCCTGAATCAGGTGAAAAAAAATGTGCAGCATGGAGAGCAGCTATGTTTTGAGTTGAAATACACAGATAATGATTGCAGTTGCATTGCGAGTAATTGAAAGCAAGAAGCATGCCCTCTGGGTTAGCAGTATACTAGGAGCTTAGAAACAAAGCCCCCAAAGTCAAAACCAAAGACACACGAACAAAGAGAAATGGAACAAACATCGGAAAGAAGCACACAGCTGGAGGCAAAATACAAACCAGATACAGGAGAACAAACCCATTAGACCAGCAGAGACAAGTAGAAGCCAAAGCAGCAAGGCGGGGGGGGGGGGAAGCAGCCAGCTGCAGAGGACTGATCAACAGAGCCTCCTGCTGCAAAGAAAAAATGCTTCAGAAAGAGGCTGAGAGGAACTGCTTATATAGGTCAGAAAGTGGGAGTGGCTGACTGCTTGTCCATTGAACTACAGGCCCAGCCTTCCAATTATTTGTTCCATAGTGCAACACTATACATTTATCATGATTGAAAGCCATGTGATTTGTAGTTGCCCAGTTTTGGATGGAGCATAAGTCTCTTGTTAGAGTGATATGTTTATCTAAGGTGTCCACTTCCCAATTGTGGCCTTAAACCTCAGAAGAGGATTATTGCTTTCAAGCCATTGAACAAAAGCTGAAAAAGATTCCTCAGACCCTTTCGAGATGATTAAAATGTCATCAATAAAATGGTACCATAAATCCAAGTACTCATAAAATGGATTTATGTCACTGTCATAAACTACCTCCTGTTCCCATTTTTCAACATACAAAATTAGCATAAACTGCATGAACTAAGACCTAGAGAAGGGAAGGGGCTTGGCTTCTTTCTCATAAGGGTTGTGTCAATAATATTTATTTATTTGGTGAACGTGATGTCTTCATGTTTGAGCTTCACTGTATTATATATGTAACTGCAGTCTCTGTATCTTTAATGTTGTGCCTGGTCTTAGACCATGACATTTGTAACTGATTTATTTGATGTGTAATTATGGATGATGTATCTTTATTGGTTAGGCACTTACATTTAAGGTACTTCTTTGATGATGTCAAAATCTCTGAAGCAGCATGGCAGCAGCATGTGTAAAACGTAAGGCTTTTGATTGATATTACCTGCCACTATATGGGGATTTTAGCAGGGTGAATAATTTGAGCACATGAGCACTTGTTTCTATTAAATAATGTTTTTTTTTAATTCCTTTTCCTTGATTTGGGTGCTGTATTTGTGAACATTTATTCAAGTTCTTTATGTAGGATCAAACCTTTTCCTGATGTGGTTGTTCTTTGTGGTTTGTTAGAAATTAAACTTTCTAAGTCACCATCTTTGTGAACTAGATAGTTTGGCTAGTGAGTCAATGTGATCTAGTGATTACAGCAGAGGTTTGGTATCTGTAAGGTGCAAATTAAAAGCCCACCAGAGCCACTAACTGCATAACCTTTAGCAAGTTGCATAACCTCCTCATGCTTCATTCAGAAAATGAGATACAATATCTCATCTGAACTATCCTGTCAACATGAAACCATAAAAAATAGAAAACACCCTTGGAAGATACATCACGTTTTCTTCTCTGTGCTCTTGTGTTTCATGCTATTTTACAACACTGGATAAGAAAATATCTAAATATAAATCAAATTAATGTGGTTGGTTTAGTCTCATTCATATTCTATTCATTCTGCTCCCCTTGGTAAATCTCATCTTCCATATTATAGAACTTCAGAGATACTGGCATTACAAATATTCTAATTTGTGGAATGACTTACCTGATGATTTTTTATCTTGTGATTCTTTGTATGTTTTTAAAAGATGTTTAAAGTGAAGGTGTGAGTTTCCATTTTGGGCTTTATAGCCCATCAACCAATTGCAATGATAGTCCTTCTGTAGCAAAAGTATAAAGTTTACTGTTGTCCTGTAAGGGAAGGAAGGGATCGTAAATCTGGCCAAACTGCCAGCCAGCTGATTCCTTCACTTCCTAGTCCATTGACCACATCTCTGCACTCCGAAGTTTTGTGACGTCCTACCAGGGAGAGCGTGGGGACACTCCCCATTGACTCCCATGGAGTGGGATTTACAAGCCTATACTTTGTATCTGTTAGCTACCATCGATACAAATAAAAGCCATCACTCAATTAATAGGGCCCCAGTTAGTTGAATGATGGCTTTCATTTGTATTGACTGTAGCTTACAGATGCATAGTACAGGTTTGAAAATATTCCCCCATAGGAGTCAATGGGGCATGTTCCTGCACTCTCCCTGGTAGGATATTACAAAACGTTTGAGTGCAGGGGTGTTATGAGTGGACTGGAAAGTGAAAGGGATCAGTTGGCCGGCAGTTTTGCCAGAGTTACAATCCCTTACCTCCCTTACAGGACAGCAGTAACAGTGTTTCTTGTTGGCTATAGTGACTATCGGCAGCTGGTTGATATGGGCTATGAACTACAAAATGGAATGAACAAAGGTCACACCATCACTTTAAAGCAATATTGCCTTAATCTTTCCATTTGTTCATGTTATGATTAACTTGTATGTTGAACATGTAATTGAGTTATAATAGATGCTTAAAATTTTTTCCTATAAGGAAACATGGTTATAATTTGCCATTGTAACCTGAGGGTTATAACAGCTAACATGTTCCAGGTTTCCCTTGGTCCACACACGCGCCAGTCACCGCTCTTCCGTTCCTCACCATCTTTACTTTCTGCCGGACACTTCATCACCACTGGCACTCAGTGATAAGTTAACTTAAAACAACACATTAACTGAGCTCTTTGTAGTATTGAACTGAAGCTTTTGAAAATAAATGAAAAAAAAAGTGAAACATTCCATTTCACCAGCTGCTCCTGACCACGGACTGCACAGAGATTCAACTGGACTGCAGCTGCACAAGGATGTATTTTTATTTGATATAATTGCTGTGGTGAAAAAATGCTCCCCAGCAATCATATAAAATAAAACATAGGGGTGATGTGTTTAACTCGACATTTTACACACACCTTCAGTGTTGGATGCTTAAATAAACCCCTCAAGCTTCACTCTTGGAGTTTATGTAGCATCCAGTACCTTGGGTGTGTGTAAAATCTCATTAAACACATCATCTCATGTATTATTCTGTATATTTCTGGGGCACCCATGAAAATGTACATTTGATGATGTCAGGTTTTACCCGGTTATCAAATTTTCAATAAATAAATAAATAAAAAATAAAGGGTGTTTTTTTTTGCTGATATTGGTCCATTTGTTTTACAGTTACATATTCTGAAAGATATCCAATTTCACATTATGAGGGCCTTATTTTATTAAGGTCACTTCATAATGTTTCATGATTTATTGCTGTATAGCTTTGAAGGTTATAACACTAGGCTGTGAACTCAAGAGACCCAGGACACATTTGGTTTGAATCAGCCACCTGTGTACTTAGTGACCTTGAGCAAGACACTGAAATTCTCTGTGCTCCCAGGTCAAAACACACACCTGGAAATGAGCTTAAGCTCAGTATGCCTTTTCTTAACCCTAAACTGCGGGTAATTAAATACATTTTAAAAATATACATAAGGAATACATCATGGATTGCAGTAGAATAAAACATTTATCTCCACTAGTGAGTGATAAGACCCATAACTCATGAGTGCCGAAGCCATGAGTTAGTTATGAAGGTCTTACCACTCATGCATGGAGAGAAATGTGTTATTCTACTGCCATCCATTTTGTATTTGATATATACTACACCATTTGTAATGTTTTTACTGGTGTTTTACCTTGTTTTAGCATAAAACTGCCTTTGTTTCCATTTTAAACTCTCTATCTTGCCCACTGTTCTCTGTGTTCTAGTTCCAGATTCTAAATGCCAATAACATGTTCTAAGTTAAATAAATTGTGTACTAAGTTAAATAAATGGTGTTCTAAGTGAAAATACATATTTATCCCAAAATAACATGACTTATTCTCCCAATTTATTCACCACTGGTGTGATATATATCTAAATATACTATAAATCAAATTTCACATAAGAAATTGACATCTGTCATTAGCGCTTGTGAAAGATGATAGAGTAATGGATAAAGAAACAGAAGATGTCTACCTACAAGTCAGGTACAGGCAGCACATTTCAGGCTTAACTATTCTCTGCCAGGGCATCTCTGAACAGACTGGGGTAGGAAACAAATCTCCAGAGATAGAGAGGGCAATTTAGTGCCACCGTTGTTTAGTTCAGAGCACTCCCCTGCTCAGCAGTTTATAGTTACACACAATTCTATTGAGTTGTGTACATTAGACATTCAGTTGTGTACATTAGATATGTACAGTAAATGTTTCACTGTTTTGCCTACTAGGAACTGAACTGAGTTACTGAAACTCATTTCATTTGGGTCCAGTGAAAAATGGGGGGAAGGTGCAGACGTCATCTCCATTACAGGGTGTGCAATTGGCACCAATGTACTGTGCTGGTACATTTTGTTATGGATAAGTAAAATGTTCCTTACATAGCCCTGCTGGAGGAAGTTACATTTCAATACATACTGTACTGCATTTGGATCAATTGAATGTCTGTCGAGTCAGTGGATTTTCTCAGTCACTAGCCTTGTTGACTAGTGTCTGCAAAAACTTAATTTTGACCCCTGCATAAATACCAATAATTAGGTGGGGGTTGGATTATAAAGGGATATGTAGTGGCAATTTTCTCCATTACAACCAAGTATTAAATATAAAGCCATTTATTTTTCTATTCTGAAGAAGGGATATCAATGCCTTTAGTTTCCAATTATGGGGTATTTGTTGCCCAATTAACATGTTATCAGCATACAACTCAGAGTTAAGATCCATACTCAAATGAATGCAGCGATGAAATGATGATAATTTTGTGAAAGTACCCAGCTCCTACTTTGAAATATTGTCTTTGAAAAAGTCAAGTGGTATGTGGCAAAAAATAGGACAAGCAGGTCAGTTTGTGTATCTACAGCAAGTTACTGAAGAGACAAGTGAAGAAAGTTACACCCCCACCAGTGGCTTGGATCAATCTACTTGGCTATTAAGGCTACTGTTTTGGGGTCTTTGGGATGTGAAAAAGGTTTGTGCCAGGAATATAGATTAAGAAAATGGGAGACAAAATACCAAAAATACCAAAAACCCAATTTTGGTATTCTGTCTAAAGATTTAGTATTCTGCTTATCCAAAAGAGCAGAATGAGACCTGTTCCATGTGGGTTATTTAAAAGAAGTACAAACCCTTTTAGGGCTGATACCTGCTTGGAGTGGCATGGCAGTTTTTTGTAAAACCTGTCATGGGCTAGGACACACACACAGAGTGGGCTTAACAAATTCAGCCCCACCCCCTGACGCTGACACCCACTCAGAATGAACATTTCATAGACTCTAACCTATTGTCAGCAGGAAATTACAAATAATTAATGAAGACATCTTATGCTAGGACCTGCTCTGAGCAGGTTATGCCGAATAAATATGTCCCTCCTGTGCTATCACCTGTTGCTGCACCGGAGCTCAGACATGCAGTAAGTGGGAAAAGTTCATAAAATGGAAACGGGCTTTCAATTCAGACATCCCCCCCCCCCCTCACCAGCTAAGACTCACTCTAAGCAATCAACTTAAATTCAATAATTGGCAGTCCTGGCCTTGGAGCCACTTGGAGTGGTCCCAGTAATTAATCTACAGTAGTTCCTACCACCCACTGGCATGGAGACACACTTTGGGTAATTAATGTATATTTTCAATACTGTCAGAATACAAGCCCCACCAGAGCTGCAACCTGCACAGAGCAAACATACAATCTTTGTAAAGCCTGTCAGGGCTGTCACCCATCTTAACTAGTTTAGGTTTTTTATGTGCTAGTCTGTCTTCTGGTTAATGACTGCAAGCCAGGGTGCTAAGTAATACTGGAACTGGAGTTATCCTGGAGCTGTGATCACTATTGAGTGATGCATTTTGCTGTGCTGGACAATCACTAAACATATTCATGTTAGGCAAATAATATACCTAATCATGGTGCTGTTATTTTTACAAGTGGCATGATCCTTAACCTGTCAGAGGGGAATACTCTGGTCAGTGTATATGAAAATTGACATTGTGCTTCAACTACAAAGGGAGTACACATAACTTAATCATATCTATTGAACAGAACATCTAATGTCCCCAATTACTTTATGCCACCTCTACGAAAATGTCAATTTCTTATTGCTAACCTTTTGTATTGCTGCAGTAAACATGTTTGATATGTCAATTTCTTATTGCTAACCTTTTGTATTGCTGCAGTAAGCATATTTGATATAATCAATTTTGATCCCAAAAAGTAAATTCACATTATCTCTTACTTGGGAAGCAATCCTAGTGGTTGTGCCTGGCATGTTTCAGCCATCCATCACCCAAATGCAGGACAATGGCACTCAAAATATGGAGACATCATCCAATCAATGAGACACATTTGTAATACTGTAAATGTAATGATCTGGTGTTTATATAATTTGTTGTTTAGACAGTGACCTGGATTAAAACACATTTCTTATTTAAAATGTTGCAGTGTAGTGTGCAACAGCATAAGCAGTCAAATAAAAGACGTCTAAGTCAAATCTCTTACCCTTTCAGCAGTCAAATGTATAGCACTACTGTATATGGGAAAAGAGAGACAAATCCGGGAACATTGTTACAGTATAATACAAATCCTCAAAACAAAGTGGAAATGCATGTTTTCAGGATTATAAAGTTTGCTGTTAATGACAGAGCAAGGAGTAATCATTAATTGCTGCTCTAAAATGTTCAGTGTGCACTGAGATACAAGCTTCAAATAGAAAAATAAACAATGATCATCCTAAGCTGGGACTTTACCTCACTACCTCTCTTCACCCCACCAGTGTATGGCACTGGACTGCAAAATGAAGGAGACATATACAATATGTAACACATAATGAAATCTTGGAGATGAGGCTTAGAACACAGTGGACAACAGTGCTTAGAAACATACTGTATATAAGTGGCAATTGATTGTCCTAGATTAATACACATTTCTGCTATTAAGTATCATCCCACACATAAAATGAAGTCCTTCAAATTCGCTTTAAATATTCTTCAGTTTTTTTAAAAACTGGTCCAGTTATTTTCATGATTTTTAAGTAATTTAGATTGACTTCTGTTGTACAGTACCTCAGCCATCAACATTTATCTATGGAAAAACTTCTCAATGTATTCTCAAATGCCCTTCAAAAATCCTGTATTAACAAATGAAAATGAAAATGAGCCTTCAAAAAGAAGACTGAAATACTGGTAATGATCTACCATGTGCAAGCCCTTCAGTTTTAACTGAGATGCCATTCCTTTTTTTAAAGTGCAATATCTCAGATAGTCTTGAAACATTTTAATGTTGCTAGTATGGTAATGTGCTCCTTGGTGCTGGTGGTGGTGTTCTCTGCTTCTTGGCGGTGGGGGCATAATGTTTCTTGGCATTCTCAGTGAGGTGTGCTACATCTTACTGTTGCTGTTGCTTATCTGACAAATTGAATCTCCATGCCTCCAAAAAAAGGAATACAAGCTTTTCATAAACAAGCTTGAGGTCAGCATTGCTCCATGGTCCTGTCTGCATGGTGCAATGTTCCCTTATATGGTTGGTGTGTGAAAAGCTTCTTGATGCAGCTGGCACAGTGTGCTGCTCCTTGATTCAGTCAATGGGGTGTGCAGCTTCTAGTGGATGATTGGTGGGATGATCCGTTCCTTGGTGCTACTATAGATAAAGAAAAAGCATACTTGAAAGCTACAAAACAAAGAAAACATGCTTGTTAAGAAAGTATAATAATATTAAGTAATACTAAAAGAAGAACCTCCGGTGATGCAGAGCACCTGATAGCAACACTCCTGCTCCCCTCCGGATACTGTTTCGGAATTCATATATTTCATCAATAAACTTTACATTCTAAACACTTTTACCACAATCTAACAACCTCTGGAACATACCAGACTGATACCGTGGTGGAGTTACAACCTGGTGGAAGAGGAGATGAAGAAAGCGCCACCTCATCATACACTTCCTAATACGCTGAAGAAGGTTGCTAAAAAATCAAAGGCCTTAGGCCCTCCTGATACATATACCATCACAGATCCAGACCTGCAACAATTGACACTGCCTCACTTCTTGGAAGATTTCAAGCCATTTAAAGAAGAACTCCTCTGCATAACCATGGAGTTGCATTCTCTCTCACAAGCAATGGAGGACATTGATCAATGTACCGCTGATAGTGAAGCACGTATCCACTCACTAGAGAAATGGACAGAGAAGACAGAATCCAAACTCGCAACCACCAGGCAAAAAATAGCCAAACTAGAGACTAAAATTGAGGACTTTGAAGGCCGTAGTAGGCGAAATAATGCCGTCCTCATTGGCCTTCCTGAAAAAGAAGAGGCTTTGGATACGATGCTCTTCATACAGAAGTTTGTGGAGAAAATTGCTGGGCCCCTCCCCCATGGAGCTAAATACATAATCTAAAGGGCACACTGGGTGCTTCACCCAATGCCTCAGCCTAGCTCGTCACCACATCCACTCATCTTTTGCATCCTAAGTTTCTTAGAGAGACAGTATTTCTTATCCAAAGTGAGAGAGATGCAAGAACTGAATTGTGAGGGAGCCAGGATCAGGGTCGCTCAAGACCTCCCAGCTTCTGTGCGGCAGAGATATACCAGCTCCCATTCCCGTGTCACAAAGCTCATAGCAGCAGGTGTTAAATTCAGGATGATCTACCCAGCAAAATTTCAAGTTCTAATCTCCAGCAGCTGGATCACCTATGAGGATCCTGATCAAGCAAAGGCAGGACTCAGATCAGCCTTCCCTGATCTGTTTCGAGATCATTGAATTGTTCTGCAAAAATACCCTTGCACTCTCATGAGGATAAGATTAACACTTATGCTGGTATTAATAGCTTCTATCTGGCATGAAACCCCCTCACTCGCTCAGCCTAAATGCATTCTCCAAGAGTAATGCTGTGACTCCCCTTTCGATTGTCCCAATCTCTGGAGAGCTGGTGTACTGGCTTTTCTTTGTATTAGTTAGTAGTTGTGTTGCCAGTTTTCCTACAATACCCCTAATTGCACTCTATGTGGTTTGAATGCACACGTTATGTTTTCCTCTCTTTTGACCCTGATGGGGTTTCCAAGCAGGTCCCAATATGTTCTGTGACTGTGTTTAGCAGTCATTTGCAGTTTTGTCCACTAGAGGGCTCAAAAAACAAGCGGCAGATTACCAATCTCCTGCCTGGATGGGTTTTGACACTGCAGTGCCTCCCTGGTGCAGAAACAATCAATGGAGGCCAAATTAGTTTTTTTTCCTGTTCTCTTTCTACAGAGCCCTATTCTGTTTTGGATTCATAAATTCCAGTTTGGTAAATTTGTATTATATGCCTGCATTAAAGGCCTGGGAGGTGAACTTTTAAGTTCTTGAACTTTACATTGTTACTACAGTTTGTGGGGAAAGAATTTGATGCTATCAGCATGTTCTTTCAAATCCCGACTACATAATGGTAAATTAGCTAATATATACAAGTATTCTTGCTGTATTCTTTCCACAGCCTCTTCCCAGACCATTGGGAGGGATATTTTGCTTTGTTTCTTACAAAGAGTTTGAATGCGCCCATCTTGTTTTGAGGTTGTTGTAAATAAACCTTAATACTTTACGTTTTCTTTATCCTGGGTATGGAGCTCTGGTTTAGACTTAGAGGGATGCTGGGGAGATCTCTGTTAGGGAGCAATGCTGCATGAAGAGAAATATTGGGTGGGGGATGGGAGGGCCTGGGTAGAGGTTTAGAGGAGGGTTAATAAGTTTTGGAGTAGAACATGGTGGGATTATTGGGATTACTATGTGGCAATGTGTTTGGAGGGGAGGGCAGCACAAAAGATCGTCATTTAAGGACAGCAACATCACTTTAAGAGATTCCAGGTCAGGTTTATCACAGTCCTACCTGTTGTCTGTACCCATGGCTAGGAGGCTAACCCTTGTAACTTGGAAGGTTAAAGGGGTCAGAAATAAACTTAAACAATATAAGGTCTTAAAGCATTTGGGTCGAAGGCAGATATAATTTTCATACAGGAATCACATCTACTTAACTCGGAAACCTCAAAGTTATGCAGACAACAGGTGGGGCAGGTATTCTCTGCAGGTGGTAGTATGCAGAGTTATGGGGTAATGATTTTGATAAACAGAGCAGTCCTTTACACTGATTCAAGTAATTGGAAATTCACAGGCAGATTTCTACTCATTAAGGGCATGCTTCAGGCAACAGAGATTTTATTGGGCAGTATTTATGGTATGAATATTGATTCCCCTGACTTCTTTATGAGTTTAATTGATACGCTATCCCCTTTTCATGCCCTCCCCATTATTTTAGGGGGACACTTTAATCTAACCTTTGACCCTACTTTGGATCATTTGGGTATTTCTCGGGGAGGCCTCTCTCCTGCTCAATGGACTTTAAGGGATTTAGTGGACCAAATTGGACTATGTGATGTTTGGAGAGTTACACACCCTACTGACAAAGATATCACTTTTACATTGCTAGTCCATGGTACCTCCTCCTACATAGATTATATTTTTCTCTCTCCCAATTTCTTCTCCCTGGTGTTTGGGATTCTTCCATATATCCTGGTCCACCTTCAGACCATGCAGTGGTCTCCTGCAACATTTCCTTCCTCTCTCATCCTAACCAAGGGAGACGATGGAAATTAAATAACCAGTTACTTAAAGACCCACACATAACTATCTCTATTTTGGACCATATTACCCAATTTATCTCTGTTAACCATAATTCCACTGGGAGACCGATACAGAATGGTGTACTTTGAAAGCTTACCTCAGGGGTCTTCTGATTAGTAGAGCCTCTCACCGAAAGAAGCAGAGAGAAGAGCAACTATTATCTATTCTTTCCCAAATCAGAGTCCTAGAAACTAATTTGTCTCCCTCCTCCCCTGAACATGTTAGGCAAGATTTAATTAAACTAAAGGAGATATACTTGGAGCTTCTGAGATAGAGGACCAAGTTTGCTATTATGAAGACCAAAGCTTCTTATACTGACCAAGGAGAAAAAGCTGGTAAGTTTCTGGCCCTGAGAATCATGCAGCAGGAATCTGCTAGATTCATCTCAGCTATTCGCTCAGCAGAATCTTGTTCTGTTAAATTGTCCCCTGATGATATCATGGCAGAATTCCGTCAATATTATACTGAGTTATATGGGTCTATGCTAAATCCTCCCTCAGAAGATGAACTTGATGATTATTTTGGTGCCTTATCTCTGCCTTCTCTCTCAGAGGCACAAAAACCTTCTTAATGTCTCAATTTCAGATTTGGAAGAAGGAAGTTATCACTGCCCTCACGAGATAAAACTCCTGGTCCAGATGGTTTCTCCACCAATTTTACAAGGTCTTAGCAGATCAATTAATCCCCTTATTACAATCCTTATACCAGCATATACTTTCAGGAGAGACTTCAGATTAATCCTTATTCAAAGTTTTAATTGTTCTCCTACCTAAAGCAAGATCAGGAAAAGATTTGGTTACCAGTACAGACTTATCTTCCTGCTAAATCAGGATCTCATGATCTTGACTAAAATACTGGCAGACCATTTTAGTCTGGTTCTTCCAGACATTATTGGTCCTGAACAGGTTGGATTCATGAAAGGGAGATCATCAGCTGACCATCTGCGAACTTTGACTCACGTGCTCTGAGCATCTAGGGATGCACTTTACCCTATGGTTCTGGTGTCTCTGAATGCTGAGAAAGTATTTGATAGGGTTAACTGGAATTTCCTGTTTAAAACCCTTCAGGCATTCAATTTTCCTTTGGAATTTCAGAAATGGATACAATCAATATATCAACCCCCCCAGCTCGGGTCTCGGCTAATGGATCCATTTCAGCACTGTTTCCTTTACAATCAGGTATGAGACAGGGCTGTCCTCTATTCCCACTGCTTTTTAATTTATATGTGGAACCCATGATACGTAAACGAGTCCATTCTTGATTAGTTCAAGGAATAAACATTCTAGATCAGAAAATAAAGGTATCTGCTTACGCAGATGACCTTTTACTCCAATTGTCTCACCCTGATACCTCTATCCCTTGTGTCCTCCAGCTCATTAAAGAATACAATGCCCTTTCTAATTACAAATTGAATCTCACCAAATCAGTAGTTTTTCCTCTTAACCACAAAGTTATATGGAGTACAGTAGTAGATTTGGGCCTCACCTGGGAAGCTAACTCTCTGAAGTATTTGGATATCGTAATCTCGAGAAGCCCAGTTAAAATGCAAAAAGATAATTTAGACACCCTACTTTACACCTTGAAGCACGACTGTGAAAGGTGATCTTCACTTCCTATTTCCTTATGGGGCAAAATTAATCTTCTAAAAATGAATGCCTTTCCTTGTCTTTTTTAATCCACTAAACCCTTTAGATGTTTGGCTACCTTTGTCGTGGTTCAAAAAGGTTTATGGTATCTTTACTGATTTCATTTGGGCTGGTAAAAAGTCCCACCTGGCCTTTCACAAGTTGACTGCCCCTAAACTTAAAAGAGGTTTATGAATTCCCCACATAGCACTTTATTTTTGGGCCAGCAAAGCTAACAAGTATCTGCATTGGCTTCCGCCATCCCCTTCTTCATATATACCTGTCTGGCTTAAAATTAAACTGGTTTCTATCAGGTCTCAGGGGTTTTCTCCCGCAGCCCTTCTGCATATAAAGCTTAAGTCTCTCCCTAAATCTTTACTTGGCTCCCCAATATATACCTCCCTCAAAACACATTTACAGTTATGTGCATTTTTGAAATATAACAACTTTCAGGACTTACACCAGCCCCTGACAGGGAATCCCAATCTCAAAATATCTGGCAGTGTTCTTCCACCAGTATGGCATCCCCAATTAGGGGACTGTCCACTTCATTACCTGTGTAATCAAGAAGGGGCCTGGCTTACGTCTTCCGAAATTATGAGTAAGGCAAAAATTCCACAATCCCAGATCTTTAAAGTCTTCCAGTTAAGGACATCTATTAGTGAAAACATTCGGAGCATCTTTCCAACAGTCCCTGACAATACCCTATTATTTAGATTTAATATCGCTCATTGGTCTGCCCCGAGCTGTGTCTAAAATGTATAAAACATTACATGAACAGAAGTACCCAGACTATTTAAGATCCACAAGATACTGGGCTTCTAGTTTCAAAGATCTAGATATAGACTTGTCAGCTTTATGGTCCCACTGTCATAGATTTGTGACCCAAGACAGGCTTTGCCTGATGCAATACAATATTTTGCACAGTCTATACTATTCCCTGCAAATACTTGCTAGATTTGGCCTACTTACCTCAGCCAATTGCACACAATGTGATCAGGCCAAAGGCTTATTATTACATATTTTTGGGAATTGCCCTAAAGTGTCCCCTTATGGTCCCTCATTAAGCAAAAAGCAGATCCCTTTTTAAGTCTCAATGATTTGTTCACGCCGGATATCTGCCAATGGGCAACCTTTCCAAGGTTATAGTACATAATCGTAAATATCACATAACCCTAATAGCAATGTTGGTTAAGAAGCTTGTCCTCAAGCATTGGAAAGACCAAGAAGTTGTGACATATACTGAATGGTTACAGGAGTTCCTCACCAACCTGAGGACAGAAAAGGTAATTGCAAGTCTTTATAATAGATCAGGAAGATTCAGTGCAATTTGGGGATCTTTGTATATGCTATATACTATGTAACCCCTTGTATTGACTTTTGGGTATATTAATTATTCTGTCAAGGTGATGTTCTTCTGTGCTGTTGGGAGGATGGTAGCGGGAAGAGGGAAGGGAGGGATGGGAGTTGGGAGGGGGCCTTTTGTTATATCCTTGTTATTTAATGTACTACTTGGGTCTGGTATTGTACTTTATGGAAAATTTCTTTAATAAACTTTGAATTATAAAAAAGGTAATACTGAAAGAAAGGGGTTGGAAATATTGGGATGTGGCATTCGTTTAACGGTGAAGTTATGTATTCGGAAGGGTGCAAAGCAAAGTGCATAGGAGGAGCCTAGCTGTCAGTGATATGGGGAATGTGGAATACTGCCTATAATACCAGACCCATATGAAGGAGATACTGTGTATGCTCAGAACAGTGGGAATGATACATGGCCTCATATTCAAAGTCAGATGTGAGCACTGTGTTCATAGGAGCATTGCATGGAAGGTAACAGACCAAAAACAGCTCAGCACACTTGAGCCTGTCAAAAGATAAATCCAGGTCAAGATGCAGAAATAGGCAAAATAAAAAAGATTTATTGCGTTCCATAGAACAAAAGGACCAACAGGCAAACAAAAACAAAGCACTTAATGTGCCCCAGCACTTCGACTCACTAATCTATGGAATGCAATAAATCTTTTTTATTTTGCCTATTTCTGCGTCTGAACCTGGATTTATCTTTTGACAGGCTCAAGTGTGCTGAACTGTTTTTTGGTCTGTTGTCTGTTTCGGGCTGACTGCCCTTTGTTTCAGCACCACCCCACTATGCCTTGGCTCGCAGCACGTCTGTTTTGGTTTAGCATGGAAGGTAACACATGGCAGGGGCCAGATTCAGAAAGCACACTCCAACTAGAACACACTTACTGTATGATTATAGGGTTGTGTCAGTGCAGTGCATATTAATTATATGCCATGCCAACACAGCCTCTGATTGAACATTGCCCACAGGAGCTGAATGCAGATAGCGTGCTCCAAACCAGGACAGCACCTGAGCTCCTTTAAGCCATATTTATCCAAACCATGCTAATTAACCCATTGGACATGGATGGCACTAGGGACCATTTGCATGCCCACTACATGCTCTTTAGTATGCCTCACAATGCTGTCATGCTAGACTCCCCCAAAATTGCCAAGAATGCCATACAGTACTATTGAAAACACCTCATAGGTTATTAAGTGACCTCCAGTTCTCCGATCATCAAATAATGACACAGGTATATAACTGTAGCCCCCATGGGTGGGTAGTAGCACCGAACCTCAATCACTGCCATCCCACAATGTCATGACTTTCACAAGACAAGTAGATAAAAAAAGTAATATACCCTTCAACATGTTTTATTGTAAGCAACAAACTTGAAATAAAAAAAATGTCATATAAGCAGTTTACAAGTAATTAAGCAACAGTGTATTTCAAATACATTTGTACCAATGAAGTTTTGTTAGAAGAACGAACAGTGCTGCTAGTCTTTGACATCCCTGGAAAGGGAGGGATTGCTAGAAAGGTATGATCTTTGAACAGTTCCTTTTCAGCTGATATCCTCAGTGCAACAGTCATAATTTCAACGTGGCATATAACCAGTCCAGATGATGACAGTTTATGCAGTTCTAATGAAAAGATGCACACACATTAGCCATGTGATGATCCCGCAGCGCCCCATGAAAAATCTCACTCCCAGCCTTTTTAGTCTGTTGCCAAAGATAAGATGTTAGTTATGGGTTTATCTGGCAAATGCTTACAGTCACTGATAAACTCTTGTTTTTACCTGCTTCATGTTTGTGGGGGAGTGATGCTTGCTGGCATTTTCTCCTTTGCTGGTCCAATCCAGTATAGAGGCTTTGAGGTGGTGGAAGTCTGAATGACTTGTCGCATCATATTTTTGAGGCATGGTAGATTGCACAGGATTCTACATTTATTTATTTATTTATTTTTTGTTGACCGGGTAAGTGCACTAGACTAATCCTGCCTATTTTCAGGCACGACCCAGGGGAGGAGGATACAGATGAATGCCAACTGACCTTGAACCAGATTAAGCTGCTGGTGGTATTTTATTGAATGAGGGAAATTTGGCCAGGACATCGGGGAAATTCCCCTGCTCTTTTTTCGAGAAGTGCTATTGGATCTTTAACATCCACCTAAACTACCACCAATCCAGGCAGATGGGGCCTTGGTTTAACATCTCATCCCTCTCATGTTACACTACAGTGTCAGTACTGGGATATTAACCCAAGTGCCAGATGTGGGAACTGAACCCACAGCTCTCTGATCTCCCGGCCTCAGAGGCAAGTGTGCTACCTACTGAGCCACTGACACTGCTATAATGAAATTTAAAAGTGCTCATGTAATTACTTATGTAATTCAATTAAATAAAGGGATCCGCCCTCTTAAAGCTTAAATGTTATCTGTCTCCTGAGACACCATAACTTTGAGTTGCTGCACACAGACTTGTTGCTGTTGAAGACGAGATGACAGTATCAGGTGTGGAAAATTCCATCCTGATGGTGTTGGATGTTCAAAACACCGTAGTTGATGGCATTAGATGTTGAAATACCATCCTGATGGTATTGTTGTTCAGACACACCACATCTCTTGGTGGCATGAAATATTCTGAAAACTAGGGATGGGCGGATACCTGACCAGATAAAACAATTCAGTCGGATATCCATCATTTTTGGAAGTTCTGATCTGGGCGGATAGTAGCCCTTTAAGAAGGCGGATCCCTTTATTTAATTGAATTACATGAGCACCTGTTAATTATGCACCTAAGCACTTTTAAATGTCCTTATAAGTGGTGCTTTACTGTAAAGACAATTGTGCTGGTGGTGCGATGAGAGACCAACAGATCAAAGCGTTCAGCGTAATGCAGAGGTGAGCGGGAGCTTTCATCTAGAATGGCAAGCAAAAGTCTAGTATGGAATTTTTTGTAGTCGACAATGAGTCTGAGGCTAAAGCTAAAGTGTCTCTGTATCACTCCACGTATATAAGTCGAAGCTCATCTGTAAAGGTTTGGCACTTCTGAAGCTTGCTCAATCATTCTGAGAAAAACATCAAAAGAGTATTCAGAATTGCAAACTGAAAAAGCTAAAGTGGAACTGTAGTGACAGACTGAGTCCTTATGTGAGCCACCAGCCAAGAAAATAAAGAGGAAGTGAAAAACAATCGAACACTGCATTACATGTTCAAAACTATACCCCAACGAACACCCGAGGGCAGTTGAAATTACTTGTGATGTTGCTGAGATGATTGCCCTAGATGAGCAGCCGTTTACAACTGTTGAAAATGCTGGTTTCAAAAGATTGATTGCAGTGCTTGAGCAGAGATATCACTTACCATCGCGCAGTCATTTCTCCAAAATTAAAATCCCTGAAATGTACAATAAACTGAGATGTAAGATGCAGGTTGAATTAGCTAATGTTACCTCATTTGGCTTTACTACTGACACCTGGACAGCAGAGTGTTCTATTATATCCTATCTCCCTATCACAGCCCACTAGATAGATGACAGCTTTAAAAGGCATTCAGCCTTGCTTCATCTTAAGCACCTCTCAAATAAGCACACATGGGAAAATCGCTCTAAAGTGCTTCTGCAAGTTCTTGATACCTGGGGAATAACGCCCACGAAAAGGTACCTTGTCATTAGAGATAATGGCCCCAACATTGGTAAGGCAAAGAAACTCAGTGCTGTGGCGAGAGCTGGTTCTGTTGCTCACACCCTGCAGTTAATCATGCATGATTCCATATTAAAGCAGCATTCAATTCAAGAATTACTAGCAACAGGGCCGGCGATGGTATCGCATTTTAAGCATTCTGCACCTGTCACGGCTAAGATGATTGACCTACAAAAAACACTACAGGTGCCACATCGTTTAATACAGGACGTTCCAACAAGGTGAGACAGTACTTTTTACATGCTAGAGAGGCTACTAGAACAATGTAGAGTATTGACTGTCTATGCTGCGGAGTGCGAGACCAGAACCTTCAACTCTTTTCAGTGGACATTGGCTGAAAATGTTTGTACACTTCTGAGACTATTTGAAAACGACACATGCAGAGTGTGCTCTGATAGTGCCAGCATTTCTGATGTGATCCCCACCGCTACCATCCTATATCACAGTATTGAAGGTATTAAGGTCCAGGGGCTTCTATCAATGAAAAATGCCTTACTAGCATCTATGGAAAAATGACTGATGCACTACGAGTCAACAAAAGAAGTTGTTGTAGCTACAGTGCTGGATGCTCGATATAAAATTAATTTCTTTCGTACTGAATGTGGCAGAAGTTTTGCAAAGGCAGTTCTTAAACAACTTGTGGATGAACTTACAAATGATCAGCTGCAACCACCAAAAGCACAATTGGTCCCCCCTGTAATTGACCCTGAAGTAGAGGCAGATGATCCGTGGGAGATGTACTCACAAAATAAAGCTCTACCTGAAGACTGTAAATTAGCACACTCATTTTGGGATTACTAAAGCTCACAATCTGCCAGATTAATATAATTAATATAATTGTTTTCTTTTCAGCTTCTACAATTGATGGGATACGCAGCGCAACATGGAGCTGGATGCATATCTGTTAGAGAACATTGAGCCAAAAAGCACACCTGATGCATTGCAGTTTTGGAGATCAAATTCTTGCCATTTCCCTACTCTGGCTAGGATCGCAAAACACTATTTGGCACCACCCCCAACTAGTGTTCCAAGCATAAGGATATTCAGTGTGGCAGGAGATATTATAACAGATCGTAGGTCCCGTCTGTCACCAGACACTGCTAACATGCTTCTGTTCATTAAGGAAAACCTGGATAATTTTCGATGAGCTCTCTTTGATTTAAAAATACATTTTTCTACCAAAAATAAAAAGGAAACATTACAGTCATGTGTATGTAGTTCATCAACAATCTGAACCCATTAAATCTGAATCCGATCGGATATCACTTACATAAAATCCGGATCCAAAATATGACTCAAAATTGATATCCACCCACCCACCCCTACTGAAAACCATAGTCTCGAGAAATGGTCAAATTTTTATAAATTTTTTTTGTCTCACATCATCAGACATTAAGAAGGCTAAGCTGAAATTTAACATTTCAGCTAGGAACATTTGATAAGCATATTTTTGTGTATCTTTGAAAAGTCAAACGCCTAGTAAAAAAAAAACAAAAAACTATACAGTCATTTGAACCTTAAAATGGTAGGCTAGCTTTAGCAGAATATAGATCACAGTTGAAATAGTAATACTTCCATTAAGTGAACAGGCCTATAACTCACATTCAACTTGACCTAAAAATATGTGATAGTATATTGCCTGCACAACCCTAATTCCCCCCCCCCCATGACCAAGCAGCAAGAGGACAAGACCACATAAGCAACAACAGGCAGACAGCATTGAGAAAGACAAATATCATGCAACTGTTTCCAGATGACACAAATACAGAAGCACTAATGTGCTACATCAGATTTATATTTATAGCTTCATAGCTTATGCAGCCACACCTGTGTGTATGTTGAACAGCATGCATGAATACTGGGAGGTTAGTATCCCAGGCCCCTGATCTTCTGCAGACTGAAGGACTGAAGTAGTGTTACAATGGGGGTATTATAGTTTCAGCAGTGGATCGAGACATCTTTCAAGAAGGGGGTAGCATTTCCCCCAACAAAGTAAGATGTTGCCTTTTACAACTCAGATTAGGCTAAAACAGCAACTTGTTGCTGGCCTAAGGGAGTCGTGGGTGGTACTGCACTACATAGTTTGATCCGCTAATGCATATTTTACTATATGCAGCTGTGTAAGTGCAGGCCCTATAGGGGCCTGCCATTCTGCATTCTGAAGTCAGTGTATATGTCTAACACCTGTGGCTGTAGAGTTGCAGCCCCCACAAAGATCTGCTCGTCTGCAGACAGAAGTGCTGTTGCAATTTTTGTATCATGGATTTCGTGGTGCCTGTGCTACTGCAGCTAGAGGACAGTGTGTATTCCTTATACCTTCAGCTGTAAAATGGCAGTCCTGTTAGGGACCTGTGTTTCTGCAGACAAAAATGGGTGTATGTCTAACAGTGTGAATGAGTACCTGTGGCCACAGAAGCATTGGGGTTGGTTGGCCCCATGGGGGCCTGCACTTCTGCAGACAAGAAACTCCAGTAATTGTGGTATCATGGATTTGTATATGTGGCTTAAAGGGCCTGTTATTCTGCACACAGAAGCAGTGTTGTGATTTTAGCATCATGGATTTCCTTCTGCAATCAAAAGTGACTGGGTATGCCTTGCGGAGTGCATACAACAGATACAAATCCATGACGGTAACACATCAGCTATTGTATTTGTGTCATCTGGAAACAGTTGCATGTTGCTTGTCTTACTGGGTTATGGTTGTTTGTGTTGTCTTGTCCTTTTGCTCATTGGGGAGGGTGTGTTGTTAGGGTTAGAAACACTAACACCACATTTCCCTACTTTTGTAGCATTAAGCTGAACACTAACTGGTGCATTAACACAGTTGTTTATAATGAATGTGTGTGTGTGTGTGTGTGTGTGTGTGTGTGTGTGTGTTTATTATGTGCAAACACCTATAACTGATTTGCAGATCCCACACATTCAATACTCTATGCCCTATGCTAACATACATATTATCACCATTCCTCAGGTTTTGTGCCCTATCCTCTAAGCACATCCACATATCCAGAGTGCTGGTAGAAGATACAGAGTGCCCCCTTTATGAATGATGTGCATCTGTGAGGCACTTCAGGGAATCCATGATACAGGTTGAGAACACCCTCTGCACCCAATCCTGAACCACATGCAAGACTATGAATGCAGTCTGGTAAGGGCTGGGCAAAGGAAAAGTGCAGCCATAGGCAATTTTCAAAAAGTAGAATACATGCTTCTCAGGACCAGCAGAGGAGTGGAGGATATATCACCTGTGGGGCTGCTGTAGCTGCTTTATGTCCCCCACTGTATAGCCACAGGTTGTATTCCTGGGTTTGATCAGCCCACTTTCACTGGCCCCTAAATATCTGAGCTTACATAGTGAGTTGTGGGCTGTACTAATACCATTTGAAGCAAATTCACTGAACTGCAGTATTACTTGGATGACTACCATATCCACCTAGCCCCTACTCTGTTTATGGGCAAGCCTCAGCATCCAGTAGGATGATGGGGTCCAGTACAGCACCTTCTGTATGCCCACCCCCTCTGCACTGCACTCCATGCCTCGTTAGGGGTACTGGGGTTCATGGATGTTTATAGGAGCCCCAGAGCCAGTGGACCTAGGTCAATGCAGCTCAACTTCACACATTGCAACTTTGAGAATGGGGCCATAAATCAGAGTTTTAAGGGGATTCGCTTGGTTCATAGGTTCATAGGTGAGTACAACTTCTAGGGACTAGCCCATGATGAAATTGCCACCTTTATCTAAAGGTGTTAACAATATTTGTGTTCTCCCATGTACATATCAAGGTTTGACTTGAATTGCTGTAAGTTCTTACAGTACAAGTCACACTAAATTGTTCCATCAATGAGTTGGTTTAGCACAGTTTTTTTGAGTAGGCAATGCATTGCCAACTCATACTGCATTATTTTTCAGTGTTTAACCAGCTGAAGAGCAATGTTTGTGGAATGTTTTTACAACTCAGTTGGAACGCATCTACAGTCCAGTTTCACTGTAATGCAAAGCTGCATTTTAACTCTTAAGAAACAGTTTGTGCAAGGCTTTGTGCTGGATCCAGCAACACTTATGCAACTCAGTCAAAAATGCTACAGCAACTCATTGGAGAAACAATTTAATGTGACTTGTACTGTACTTAACACTACTTCTGTCGGTAGGAAGTTCCAAATTGGAGTGACTCGCTGAGTAAAGAACCTATTTCTTTTCACAGTTTTGTTAATGTAAGTCTTTAATTTCAGTTATGAGACCTGGTGTTACTATGAGAGACGTACCAGTCTAAACATATGGTCTCAAACAGGGTAGGATCCCTGGTGGCTCTGTATTTCAGGCAGAGGTCACCTCTCGAGCAGTATTCTAAAGAGAATAATCCTAATGCACTCAATCTGTTCTCATATGTGACCATTTTCAGTTTAATGATATTCTTGGTCAACCTTCTCTGTATTTTTTCCATGGTTACTCTTTTTTGTGCTGCAGTAGGTGCACTGAAGGAGGAGCAGAAGTCTAAATGTGATCTTACTAGACTAGAATAAAGAGATAGAAGTACCTCAGGTTCTCTGCTTTTGATGTTTTTTTTAGAATACATCTAATTAGTCTGTGGCATTTTTTTTTTGCAGTTTTATTTATGTGTTCAGTAAATTTTAAGTTATTGGAGATGTATACTCCCAGGTCTTTTTCTGATGTGACTACCTGTAGTGCTATGTTAGTCATATAGTAATCTGTTAGTCTATTATTTTACCGAGGTGCATGATTTTAAATTTGGAAAGATTGAATACCAATTTGTGCTCTGTTGCCCAATTTGTTAAACTGTTGCGATTAGCCTATAAGGAGGCAGCAGATGGGATATCATTTACAATGCATCCCAGCTTAAAATCATCTGCGTACCTGTTTATCCATACACTGTTGGTAGTTTGCATGTTGGCAATGATAATATTAAACAGTATGGGACCCAGCACCAAACCCTGGGGCACCCCACTAGTCACAATATTCCAGGTGGACTTATGCACGCTTATACTAACCTGCTGTTTCCTACCAGCTTGCCAAGATTCTATCCACATAATGATGTTAGGGTGCAGTTTAATCTTAACAACTTGTTCTATTAAAACTCTAAGGGAAACTAAATTGAAGGCTTTTTCATAGTCTAGGAACTCGACATCATATGCTATTCTATTTATAATACTGTAAAAAAAACTAGTATGCGTAGCAGTAGTGATCAGCGCTGCACTAGCCTGCCCCCCCCAAGGGAGGGGGAACCATTAAACCACCCAGGAGGGAGAGGACTACCCATCTATAGCATGAAACTTCTAGCACACCCTGACTTCGTGATAATGTCCACTAGGAAGTATATTTAAAATACTGCACATGAGGAGACAGTAGTAGGAATTGGGGGAAGGTAAACACGCATGGTGATATATTTATGCCAAGACCCTTCAATTTCCCCAGAGTAGTGCATTTTGAGCTTGTCATGAGAGATAGAAGCCCCAACCTCTTACCTCTATGGGGCCATCAAAACCATCTGAGCTCAATCCCATCATGAAGTGGATAAAGGAGTGGGAGAAGGTGGGAGCTCCAGATGGGGCGATCAAGTCAGGAACTGGTCAGTCCCTCAAATAGTAAGTTATATGAACTGCCTTATTGCCTTCATGGGAGGGATACCTCCTGAGTGCTACCAGAACCTCAAGGCACACCATGCCATGTCCATTTCAATTATTTAAACCAGAGATATGCCCAGTTAAAAGGTGGACATTCTGTGCTTCTGCTGCCTTCTTTTCTTAATGTTAAAATCTTTATAAAAAGTTTCCAACAGTCAACTGCAAACACAATAAATATGCTGAAACAGATATCAGAAGGGCATAGTTGTCATATGGCCTTTAACCAATGACTAACATTGTGAGACAGTACAGGCATATTTAATATCTTGTAGCGGATATAATGGATCATTCTTTATACAGTCACATGGAATGAAGGTCATAAAACTGTCCAGCATAATCCCATGTATTGAGGAGTACAACTAGTGCAGTGCAGAATATGGGATTCTGCTGGCAGAATAGCACAGAATGACAATTCTGCTAGTGGAATTTCTATGAGAATTTCAATGGTCAATCTGCAGAATTCCACCTGCATTGAACCATGGAATTATATTCTGTGAAACAACATTTTTCCATGAAAATCATTCTGCAACTATTTCCTCAGAAAATACTAAGACCTGTAGATTTAATTCCATGGAAATGGAGAGGAAAACCCATTCAGTATTTTTCTGATGTGGAATTGTGCTGTTTCACTTCTGCAGAAAGCCAGTGGAATTTCAGCAGAATTTTATAGATTCCATGCAATTTCATTCTGCCAGAATTTTGAAAATTCCACACACCACTATGTATAATGAATGGGTCAAACAAATCTTACCTTATGAGTTAAGAAAGGGACCCACATTTTTTGATATTCAAGTATTTTGTCTAGGTTTTGATAGGAAAACACTCCAAGGAAGTCAATTGACTAATAACTTGTAATCATTCGTTAAAGGTGGGGACTTCTGTGGACCACCAATGTCTAAGTAGGAGTCTTTTAGCCACAATGGGAGCTGCCACTCACCAACAGACACATCTGTGTGATCTGGGAAACATAATTAACAGAATGAATTGCTCATCTAGGGGAAATAAATCTTTACTTGGATTCCTGCTTAGACTAGGTGGATTTGGTAAGAGAAGGGCCACTATCATTCAGTAATTTTAAGATGAGACGTTCATTACTCTTGGATAAATATTCCAAGTTTGAATAGTTTGCTCATGTACATGTGGTGGGGTGTTGAATTTGTGATGCAGGCATGGAGTAATGGCCAATCTAATTTGAAGACAATGCCAGAATTCTCACTGCAGGATCTGATAATGATGAGATTCCTCAGCAAAGGAAATGAGATAGGTTTAACCCAGAGAAAGGAGGTCCTGGACTTTATGTATTCCTGGTTGTTCCCAGGATGGCCAATAGATGGGCATCTGAAAAATTTTAAACATGGGGTTTTGCCACAAAGGGTATGCGAGATGAGTGGTGGAGGAGATGCAAGGTGCGTCAGTTTTATACCAACAGTGGATGGAAGGGGTGATGGAAGGTGGAATGGCAAGACCTCAGGTCTTTAAAGAGTAGAAAGTGGCAACTTAGCTCCGATATGATGGCCTTCCAACCGCACCCAGCATGGAGTGCTTTTGTGAGGTGATGAGAACCATGTAGTGACTTGATCAACAATGAAAGCCATGTGATAGTGTGCAGTTGGAATACCCCATCCCCATCAGACCAGTGTCTGTATAGCTTCCTCTGCTGAAATTGGGCAGTTTGATCTCCCATTGAAAGTTATCCATCAATCTATTGAGTTCATCAAACCATTTACTTGGGATATAAATTGGGAGATGAACTAAGAGACAGGGAACTTTAGGCATTAGTACACTTTACAGACCCAAGGTCTGGCTGCCCCCAACCTACCATCACCCCCCTTCCATTCACTGGAGGGACAGCATGTCAAACAAATCTGATAGAATTCTTTGACTTGGTGACCAGGGAATTAAATCAGGGCGGAGTGGTGGATGTAGCCTACCAAGATTTCAGTAAGGCCTTTGACACCATTCCAGATAGGAGAGTCATAAACAAGATGGAAAGCCTGGGAGTAGGTCCAAAGGTGGTAAACTGGATGATAAATCAGTTGGGGATAGGAAACAGATGGTGGAGGTCAGTCGAGTTCACTCAAAGAAAGGAAGGGTGTTGACAAGCAGGGTGCCACAGGGATCAGTACTGGGACTGGCCCTCTATAATATCTATATTAGCAACACTGCAGAGGGGCTAGAAGGGAAGGTATGCCTCTTTGCAGATGACACTAAAATCTGCAACAGGGTAGATAATCGGAGTGATTGAAAAAAATTTATTGAGATCTAAGAAAGCTAAAGGAGTGGTCAAGAGTGTTGTAGATAAGTTTCAATGTGAATATGTACAAAATAATGCACTTGGGGCACAGAAACCTTGGGGCGGAGTTCAAAATGGGGGGAGTGGTATTCACCATCACCAAAAAGAAAATGAACCAGGGGGTATGCATATCTGTTGACCTAAAGGTGGCCAAACAGTGTGATAGGGCAGTGGGAAAGCTAGTGGGATGCTAGGCTGCATAGGGAAGGTATCACCAATAGAAAGAGAAAGGTGGGGTTACTGCTGTACAGATCACTGGTGAGACAACACCTAGAGCACCTTGTCCAGTTCTGGAGTTCGCGTCTCTGGAAGGACATAGACAGGGTAGAGGCAGTCCAAAAGAGGGCAACCAAACTGGTGCAGTGTCTGCATCACAAGCCCTATGAGGAAGAGACTGAAGGACCTCAATATGTACACCCTGGAGGAAAGGAGGGAGAGCAGGGGAGGAGGGGAAATTGTTTAACCAAGAAAGGCACACTAAGTTGAAGCTCATTTTTCAGGTGCAACCTGGGATCACAAACAAGGAAATTAAATGACTTGCTCAGGATCACACAATATACTGTACAAGTGGGAGCTGTTAAATTCAAACCATTGACTTTTCTTTTTAGTTCTGCAGTTAACCCTTATTAGTCTATGATTGTGAGAGCTTGTTTGTGATTTATAGAAATTTGTTTCAATTCCTAATGTTTCAGAAAGCCCAGGTTCTCTTATGGCTTTGAAAGTCAAACAAAGGTCACCACATAATTGTCAGTATTTGACAGAATATAAATTCAAACTTTTTAACCTTTCACCATAGGATTTATCTTTCATACCATGGATCTTTCTGTCATTTGTCTTTGTACCCCATACAACAAAATAGGCCAAATGCTCAACTACCTCAAATCATTAATAATTAGTTAATGTTTAATCATTCCGCAGTTTTTCTTTGGTTGATTTTTTTCACATGCAAATGAGTTAGTGGCTTACTCCTCCTGGCTCAACCTACTGCTAACTAATTCTTAACAATTTCAGCAGTTAGTCATTGACATATTTCTTAATTAAGAATTAACTAATCCCCATGAATTGAGTATTAGTTTGGCATTCATTAATTACTAGTTGAGCTTATGTAATAAATAATTTATGATCAATACTTAAATTGTTGAGCATTATCTGATAAGTAAGTAGCATAGTTATTAGTTAAGAATAACTAATTCTTAACCAGCTCATTTGCGCAGTGCTGCTAGAAACTACCCAGCTGGGAGTCCAGGTACACTGCAGTAGCACATCCACTCCTCACTGAAGGTGCCACACATCTTACTGAAGCACCCTGAGGCACCCCTTCAACCACCCAAAGCCAGAAACTAGTCTCTGTCTGGGGTAGGTTTCATCCCGCCAGTACAGCCCTGGAGGCTGGCCTGAGTGTTAAACAGGAGGCAGAGTTAAGTCCCAAATGACTATTTGAAATAAACTGCATTTATGCAAGAAAAGACTCCCTTTCCCAACTGGAGTCACTTGTTTGTACTTTTGTAGTCACCTACTAGCACACAGACTGGGTACATGCTCCAAATGTGCCACTAAAAATTCAAGCAACTTTATGGTACTTATCAAGCAAACGACTGATAAGTGCTGAGTAAACTGGGAGAGTGTTGCAGAAATGCTAATGAAGTGCCTAATAGTTATTCCTGATACACCTCCAATGGAGTACCTTCTCAGTTGGGACACACCTGCATTACTCCAGAAAAGCAACTTTAGAGTGTGTTCCAAAAATGTTACTAAAGTGCCTTGGAATTATAGTATATACACTTCAAATTGAGTACCCGTACTCTGCAAATGCACCTAAAATGCAATTTAAGTACCTTCTTGAGTAAACTGCAATCTTTCAGTGTAAAATATTCTCACAGTTAGGGCACAATTGTAAATTAAAACTTCTGGAAGAGCCCATGTGCCACAATCGGGTGGTGGGCCCATCCCCGTGTAGCTTCAGTGCCCTCCCAGAGAAGTGGACTAGGCAAATCTGGTACTCAGAAAATGTTCTTGCCTTCATGTCAGTTTCTCAGCCTCTGAACTGACTAGCCACACAAATCTACAAGCAGAGCAGGACTAAGAAAGGGATGGGGTATGCATTTTATTTTTTTAAATGAGGGTTAGGGAGTCCGGAAGCTATCACATAGGGGTGTACAAGTACCTTTTTTCAAATTTTTACAGGCAAATACTTTTGCACCTCAGATACTCTGCTATTCACTACTCACTATTCATATTCCTTTTCAAGCTGACCCCCCGCTAGTCAGCAGCATGGTGTCAAATAGTGTTTTATCACATAACGACCAAGAAAACCCTAGAGATGCAACATTTCAGTGAGGTCCATCTTCATATAATTTTACAACTAGGAGCAGAAGCTCAATGGAGATCAAGATCACTTGCTCAGGGACACACAGTGAGTCAGATGCTGTGGCTAGGCTTGAACATGGATATGCTGCTTTACAGTTTCAGAGACAATATTATGATAGAAAGATGATCCAACTAACCACAGTTCAACACTCCACCCCCCTTCCATATCTTAGGACATTTACTTACTGGTGGTGGAGCTTTCTTCAGGGGGCCGCTGTTGTACTTTCATATCTGCTCATTGAATTAAACACAGTGAAATCTTCATCTTTCTCAAACATTAAACAATTTTCATAATTTCTTAGGAGTTAAATCCTGAATGTGTTCAGTAAAGAAAGGTAATGGTCATATACACTGTTTAGAAATGCAATTGAAGCCCATACTAGACCACATTTTTCTATCATGAAATTCAATGGACACCGTCCTCAACTCTCTTTGCATCTTTCTAGAAATTGTGAATACCCCCAATACAGCATAGACATTCATGGTGCAGTGAGAGGAGGAGAGACTATTGTATCATGAGTAAATGCACTCTTTGTGGTGTTTCTAATGTTCAAGAAGCATGCAAGAAGAGTAGATCAAGGATTTGAAACAAAATGTTGGTAATAAATACACTATTTGCATGCATTTCAGTTAAGCTAAAAAAAAAAGCACAGCGGTTAAAACAGCTAACAACTTGAATGAATTGTAGAGAAGGTAAGCAATCATTAAATATATTTTTTCAATTATAAATAATTTAATGCAAAAAGGATTGAAGAGTGTCCATTTAATACCAACTGTATACCAAAATGTGTATGTGATGGTCAAACAAAACTTTAAAAAGTAATTTTACTGTAAACAACATTTTTTTTCCAGTTAGCCTTATTTCTCCCCCATGTGCTGGCAGCCTCCATTATACCAGCCACCCCAGCCAACACCCCCCAGGACTTACTATCCCTCAGCGGCAGCAAAGTTTGGGTAGTCAGGTACAGGGCGTGTAGGCAGCTGGAGTCACCCTGCAGCCAGTGCACAGATTTTCGTAGTACTCCCCTTAAAGTGCAGCATGCCCCCATGCGCTGTACACCTGACATCTGACTCTCCTCTTCATAACTCTGGTGGTTTCAGCCTGCTTATCCTCAGCCACTGATAGTATCTGGCAGGCACCAAACTCTGCTCCACCCCACCCTGAGATGAGCAATTCAGCAAGAACTCAATCTTCTTCCCTCTTGCTGACCCTCCAACTCCCAAGATAACACTTGAAGCTTGGGTCTTCAGCACTGCAAGTACAGCACCATCACTGCAATGGTGGGTCTGCAAAAATCTAAGATCTGTGAAATGTAACTGGTCGCACATCCACGTGTAGTTGTATGTCCTGTCATCTTATTTTTTGTTGCTATTTCTAAAATAGTAAACACAGAATCTGTCAGCAGACAAGGACCATATGGCCCACCTAGTCTCCCCATTTCCCTACTCACTGCTGCAGCCCCAGACCCTATCTGGTGTATTTTTGTAAACTGGTAGTTATTGCCCAAGAACCCTCTCAGTGATTAAATAACCACTAAAAACACCATAATGATGACTTTTAGTAGGGGCGGAGCTGCAGGTACTCTATGGGCATTGCAGTGGGATCGGGGAGTTGGGACACCTAAATATACTTGGATCATCTTTGCTGGCGGGTATACATGTATGGGGCTATTTGTCTAGCATAACCATTATGCTGTTTTAGGGCTATGGCTACAGTGCTTGGTGGCCACTTGACTCGTACAAGGAAATTATAAGTCAGGCTTTATGAACTAAACTCTTTATGCAAGCCAAAAAATTTGATATATGGTTAAAACAGCTTCTGTGGTAGGCACCATCATGTTATGGGTTGCCTGCCTGGAACTAGTGTCAGTTGCTCCTAAAAATGCAGACCCTTCCATTTCCATGTGGAAAACAGCAAGCTGGAACATGCAGATGAAGCTGCAACAGAAGCAGCTGCTTGGTTGGATACCACATGGGTTCAACAGGCCTGGTCACAGGTGGATTAAGAGCAAGGCTAAGCATACAGCAGCAGTGATACAGTATGTTGTAAAGCATTGTTCTGCACAGAAATCCATAGTTTTCAAAATGCTGTTGTACCACAGTTCAAATACCACACAATGTGATTGTACCCTTCTATGGTAAAACAGCATTCTAAACCCTCTAGAGACATGCACAAGTTAAATTCACTGTGAAAGAGAAATATAAAATAATGCATGGAGAAGTTTGGTTTATTGGAATTTTATGCAGCCTGAGGTGTGTGATACCCCATGAAGCCTAAGGGATTTATATAGGTATCTCACACACACTGAAATGGTGCATAAAATCGCCATAGAACCACACTTCTCCATGTTTTATTTTTTCATTTACTGTTTTTTTGGTTTAAATTGTCTTTGACGCTTTGCGAGGGTAACTGTTACCACCAACAACCTTGTCTCACGCTGATTGACTGATTGTGTGGCGCTAGTGATCCTCCAGCACAAGGACAGCTTGTTTTTCAGGTGATGCTGCGATACTGTTTTGCTCATGGTTTATGGAGCTTCATAAACAACACATGTGGTTTACGAAGCTGTTAGGCACTAACTGGCAGTGGCTTATAACCACTAACCAGGAAATATAAAAACAACAATACACATATTTCACATAATAATATACACTATAAAAAGACAGGATGAGCAACTTTATATATAACCAGTGATTTGTGCCACCTCGGGGTTCTGATTCCCAGGGTTCTGATTCCCATGGAACACTCGAGCTTCATCCTCGAGGTCAGAGAGAGAATCACATTCCCTCAGTGTCAGAACACTCTCACTGTGCATAGTTACCCATTCAGTATTTTCTGTCTGCTGAGTTACTCAGTTTTGATTGCATATCAATATGCCTGTTTCACTTTGGGCATCATTTTCAAATCACTAGCAAGCAGGGAAGAGCTTTGTTGTGGAATTCTGGCATGGCCATCACCGTAAACAACACCCCCCCCTCAGTCTGAGCAGTAGTTCCCTGCACAAGACGGATGCCTCCTCCTCTGCATCCTGTAACAGGCTTTCCCTGCTGTACAGTGGCACCCTCTTTCCACTCATCATATATGGACCACTCCCTGGTTTCTAGTGGCACCTTCTTACCACCCCATGCAAAGTTTTCTGTTGTCTAGTGGCATTTGTCTGCCTTTCCCAATATTGTGCCATTCCCTGGTGTCCAGTGGCCCCAACCTCCATCTCTATGATAAACTCTATAGTGCATGGTGGAGCATCGTTGTGTATGGAGAGCTATGTACTGTGGTATGGTCTGGCATGGAGACAGGGACTCAGTTAAGCCACACAAGTGTAAAAGTATTACACATATCAGGAGGGCATCTTTAAATGAAATATGTAGATGTTTAGGAGCAGCTCCGGTAATGGGGGGGGGGTGAGAAACAGTGGGGAGATTAAAAGGAGTCATTATGGAGGTAACTAACCAATGCATTAGGATAGTGGCCAAAGGAAAAAGAAGAACAAAACCACTATGGTTCTCTAAAGAGGTGGGAGACTAAGTAAGGGCTAAAAGAGCAAGTTTCAGGAAGCATACGGGAATCCAAAGGGAGGAGAAGCAGGGAAGGCTGTAAAAAAGCCAAGGCACAGACAGAGGAGGGTTTAGCACAGACAGTGAAAAAAAGGGGACAAGACATTCTGCAGGTACATGAGCAAAATGGGGGGGGGTCGAGGCTCAAAGGGGAGGAGGGAGAGTGTAAGGGGAAGATTTAGACAAGGCAGAAATACTGAAAAACTACTTCTGTTCAGTATTCACTGAGGAGGGAGAGGGTCAAGGACCACATTTGGGGAGCAGTGGCAATTGGGAGGAGAAGTGGACACCAGTACATTCACAGTGGAGAGAGTTCTGGAGGAACTCACAAAGCTGAAGGTGGATAAAGCCATGGGGTCAGATGACATACACCTGAAGATATTATGGGAGCTGCACAGGGAACTAGCAGTGCCTCTGGCCACCCTTTTCACTGAGTCACTCAACACAAGTGTGGTTCCAGAGGACTGGAGGAGGGTACATGTAGTCTCACTGCACAAAAGTGGCAGTAGGGTGGAAGCAGGGAACGACAGATGAGTCAGCCTCACTTCAGTGGTGGGGAAGATCATGGAGGTACTGATGAAAGAAAGAACAGTGGCACATCTGGAATCCATTGGTGCCTAGGATCTAAGGCAGCATGGATTCACATCAGGAAGGTCTTGTCAAATGAATCTGATAGATTTTATTTATTGGGTGACTAGGAAATTGAATCAGGGAGGGGGCCATAGATGTCACCTACCTAGATACCATCCACACAGAAAGTTGGTAAACAAGATGAGTAGTCTGGGCATGGGGCATAAGGTGATACACTGGTTTAGAAACTGACTGATAAACAGAAGGCAGAGGGTGGTGGTAAATCAGATCCAATCTGGGGAGAGGGGTGACCAGCAGGGTACCACAAGGATCAATTTTGGGACCAGCTATGTTCAATGTCTTCATTAGTGACATTGCAGAGGGGCTGGAAGGAAAGGTCTGCCTATCTGCAGATGACACCAAGATAAACAACAGTGTGGATACTCCAGAAAAGGTGCAGAAAATGAAAAGGGACCTGGAGAAGCTTGAAAGATGGTCGGAGGTGTGATAACTGAGGCTCAGTGCAAAAAAGTGCAAGATAATGCACCTGGGTAGGGGGGACCCTAGGGAGAGCTACAGGATGGGGGGAGGTGCTGTCACCAAAGAGGAAAGGGACCTAGGGGTTATCATATTTAATGACCTTAAGGTACCAAAGTAGTGTACAAAAGCTGCAAGGAGAGCCAGTGACATGCTGGGGTGCATAGGGACCCTGGCAGAGGGGGTCCAAAAGGACACTACCAAGGAAGCAGGCAGTTAACTGGGGACCATCACAAAGGGGGGACGGAGGGACAACATTCTCAGGGAAGTAGGCAGATGGCCAGGGCTGGACAGAAGGAAGCAAGGCGGGGAGGTGGATCAGACCTTATACTCAGTAACCGCTTCAATTCTCTTCTTCTGCTCAAGGATGAGGGGGATGATGTAGCCACGACAGAGGTGGTTAGAGACAGAAAGGGTGTGGGAGTGGGAGGCAGGAGGCAGGGGCCAGATAGCAGGAAGAACAGGGGGGGACCTGGAATGCAGGAGAATGGGGGGAGCAGTGAATCAGAGCAGGAGGGGCAGGGGGAAGAGGGAGGAAAGCAAGGAGGAGGACCAGTTGGGAGGAAAGGTAAAGGAGAAGGACCAGAGGTACAAGGAGGATTCAGTAAAGGGAGCTGAGGGTTTAGGCCAGGGGAGCACAACGAGCAAGGAGGAACTAAATGGAGACAGGAAGGAAGGGAGGATGAGTCAGGCTAGTTTAGCAGATGGGGGAAAAGGACCAGTTGCGAGCAGTGAGGGGGGAATTAGCAAGGTACAGAAGGATACTCAGGAGGAGAGGAGGCATAGGATTGGATGGGGAGGGAGTGGCCATGGTAAATAAGGAGGGGGTGGCATGTGGCACCCAGATAGGGGGAGGAACAAGGAGCCAGCTGGGTGGAGGGGCCGGTAGAAAGGATGAGGGACATGGAAGGGGGAATGGAGGAAAGGAGTGGTCAGAGTGCTCCTGCTGGGGATTCTATGATCAGGGGTATCAAATGGGATAGGGAGGAGAAGCCTGGCCAGTTAGAACAAGATGCTTCCCTGGACTAACGGGTGCACAGGGCTAAGCATGAGGTATATCAGCTGGCAAAGGACTGTGGGGTTCCCCAGACATACTGGTCCACCTGGGTACAAATGACATTGAGGAAATAGCAGAGCTAGAGATACAGGCAAGATTCAGGGAGCTGCATGGGGTCTGTCATGACATAGGATGCACAGTTTCCTTCTCAGAAATCCTGCCAGTGCAAAGGGCCTAGTGGGGAGACACAAAGGAAAATTAGGAGATAAACCAGTGGCTCAGGGATGGTGTGTGAGGCCAGAGGGTATGGGTTGATGGGGGATTGGGTGGAGACCTGGGAGGATAAGGAGCTGTATGCTAGAGATAGACTACATCTCAATTTGGAGGGGAGGGGAATCCTTAAGTTGAAAATAGAGGCGTTCATTGGTGAAAAGTGGGGTTTAAACTTGTGAAGGGGGGTGGGATGGGAGAAAAGGCTGTCATGGGGGTGCCGATAAAGGACGGACTCTTTCTCCACCCCCCTGGGGACCAGGAGGATTGCAGGAAAAGGCCAACTGGCAAAGTGCAGACCAGGAGGAAACAGAATCCCCATGGGAACACGAGCAGGGGAAATGGAACTATAGGGAAAGGGTGGAAGGTAGTCCTGCTAAATGCCAGGAGCTTGGGCAATAAAATGCCTGAGCTCCAGGCGATGTTAACTGAGGAAGCAGTGGATGTGGCAGCGGTCACTGAGACTTGGGCCACTGCAAGACATGACTGGGACCTGAACCTGGAGGGTTACACTATGTTCAGGAAGGACAGGGGGAGGGAAGGGGAGGAGGGGTAGCTATGATAGTCAAAAACTGCATTGGCATAGGGGGAGTAGAGGAGGTGGAGGGAACCATGGAGGCGATTTGGGTCACCTTGATAACAGGGGGGCAAGAGAGTAAAAATAGGAGTGGTGTATAGACCCCTGCCTGGCGGAGGAGCGAGGACAGTCTGGTGGCAGATGTTGGAGACACTGCAGACTGGGCAGAGGAAAGGTGGTGGTGTTAGGGGACTTAAACATGCCAGGAACAGACTGAGAGACTGACATCCTCTGTGACCAGGGAACAGAGGTTGTTGGATGTCTTTCAAGACGCTGCTCCTAACTCAGCAGGTGAGGGAACCGACCAGGAGGCACCGGTACTGGATGTGCTGCAGACAGTGACCAGATTGGGGCCTGGAGGTAGGGGACCCATTGGCGGGGAGTGACCATGCCACGGTCTGGTTCTGCCTGGAACTAGGAGGGTAGAAGGCTGCACAAAGACGGAAGTAACCGACTTCAGGGAGGCGGATTTTAAGGAAATGGGAAGGATCCTAAGGAGCATTTGGATGGGATTGGGTCAGACATGGACGCTGATAGTAGGTGGGAAATCATCAGGAGAGGGGTGCAGGATGCTACCAGCACCTGTGCAAGAGTAAGACGAAAATGTGGTAGGGCCCAAAAACCCTGTTGGTGGACCAGGGGAGTCCAGGAGGTGGTGTGGGGAAAGAAAGCAGCCTATAAAAATTCAAGTGCTCAAGGAGTGAAAGGGATCGAGGGATAGCAAGCTGATGGCTAGAAGGGCCACTAGAGTGGTGAGGCGGCTAAGGCAAGGAAGGAGCAGAACCTGGCCAGGGAAATTAGGAGAGGAAAAGGGGTTCTTCAGATACATTGGGGAAAGACGAGGGTGAGGGGTAGATTAGCAGGATTAAATCAGGGGAGATGGGCACAAGACCCAGGGAGCAGGCTGAGGTACTAAATGAGTACTTCACCTCCAGTTTTCACCAGGAAAATGGGGATGCTGCATCTACATGGGAGGAGACAGAGATAATGAGGAGGGGGGACACTTACCGATCGGCAGGTCTGGGGAGGGGGCATCACTGGCAGGTGGGGGGAGGGCTAAGCAGGGAGAAGAGGTACCAGAAGTGGAAATCACAGCAGAGAGAGTGAGGGAAGCCCTCAGCTCCCTTAAGACGGAGAAAGCACCGGGGCCGGATAAATTACATCCTAGAGTGCTGAAGGAACTTGCAGATGTCCTGGCGAAACCCCTGGCAGAGCTTTTCACCATCTCTCTGAGGACAGGGTGGGTGCCCCAAGACTGGAAGGTGGCGCATATAGTGCCTATCCACAAGGGGGGATCAAGGGAGCTGGCAGGGAACTACAGGCCTGTCAGCCTGACATCGTGGTGGGCAAAGGTGATGGAGGGCATTGTCAAGGAGAGGCTAGGGGGACCTGGATAAGTCAGGGTGCCTGGACGATAGACAGCATGGATTCATCCCAGGAAATCGTGTCAGACAAACCTGGTGAGTTCTATGACTGGGTGACAAGTGCCTTGGACCTGGGTAGACCAGTGGATGTCCTCTTTCTAGACTTCAGCAAGGCATTTGACTCTGTTCCTCACATGGGCCTGTTGGATAAGCTAGGAGAAATGGGGTGGGAAACCAGATGATCAGATGGATAGGCAATTGGCTCCAGGACCGGACCCAGGGGTCGTGAGTTGGTGGATAGTCTCATCCCCAAGGAGGTCATTAGTGGGGTCCCACAGGGATCAGTCCTTGGGCCCTTGGTTCAACGCCTATGTATCTGACATAAGGACAGGAATCAGGAGTGAGATGAGTCTCTTTGCAGATGACTCAAAACTGGGGGCAGTGGTGGATGGCGAGGAGGGGAGGGTGGCCCTGCAGGGGGATCTGGAGGCTCTGGAAAGATGGTCTAGAAAGTGGAAGCTGAGGTTCAATGCAGGGAAATGCAAGGTACTCCACCTGGGGGCCAGAAACCCAGGCCAAGTGTACACCCTGGAAATACTACAAGTCTCAATGGCTGACAGGGACCTGGGGGTGGTGGTGGATGTCAAGATGAACAACTCTGAGACTTGTAGGAGGGCAGCAGCCAAGGCCAACAGGATGCTGGGATGCATCACTAGGTGGATCACCTCCAGAAGGAGGGAAGTGATACTCCCTCTGTATAACTGCTTGGTGAGGCCGCACCTGGAGTACTGCATGCAGTTTTGGAGGCCACACTTAAAGAGGGACATTAACCTCCTGGAGAGGGTCCAGAGGAGGCAACCAAAATGATTTGGGGCTTGGGGACATTGGAAGAGAGAAGGGACCGGGGGGACATGATAGAGGTCTTCAGGTACATGAAGAGGGTAAATAGGGGAGGAACAGTCTGCTTCGAAGGAAGGAGGGAGGGCCACTAGAGGGCATGGGTGGAAGCTGGAGGAAGATTCAGGGGAGAAAGGAGGAGGTGCTACTTCACTGAGAGGGTGGTGGAGCCATGGAATGCACTACCTAGGGGGCTGGTGGAGGCAGAGACAGTGGAGGGGTTCAAGAGGGGGTGGGACAGGTACAGGGGAAGGGTTCAGGAAGCAAAATCCAATGCAGCAAGAATATCCGGAACTGGGAAGGGAGAAGCCAGAGAAGGCGAGGGGGACAGCAAGGTCAGCACCCAGGGTGGGGGCTGACCAAACGAGCAGACACGAAAGACCATTAGGCCTATTCTGCTGGCATTTTAGTATGTATGTTAGTATAGGCAGGAGGTATTACTAGTAGTAGATGGGGTGATGCCATTTTTATAAAATAATAGTAAGGCCTCACCTGGAGAACTGCATGCAGTACTGGAGACCACATATGTGTAAGGACATTAACAAGGTGGAGGCTATCCAGAGAAGGGTGACAAAGATGGTGCATGGCTAGCATCACAAAACATATGAGGAGAGACTAAGAGACCTCAATATGTACTCACTGGAGGAAAGGAGGATATACCATGAGTACAGCAACAGAATATGGGCAACAGGTAAGAATGGCAACTCATATTGGGTGCTATACTACTCTTGGGCTACCCTGCAAGGGTAGCAATTGTACACAGATGTGAGGGTAGTGGACCGTGTCAGGAAGGGGGGGATAGCGAGGGAGGGACAATGAAAGGGTTTTGAGGGATGGGTGTGCCTGCTGCCACCGAGATAGCCTTGTGGTGTGGTGGTGTGGGTGGATAACTCTGGTGCAGCAGGTACAGGGTTCTGGACCAGGTGTGCAGAAACTCTGCTGCTGCCTGCGGCACTTAATTTTTGTGTGATATGGAATTTTGCCCCCCAGCCTGACATGCATCCCGCTGGAGTTGTTTTCCTACAATACCCCTAATTGCTCTCTATGTGGTTTGAATGCACACGTTATGTTTTCCTCTCTTTTGACCCTGATGGGTTTTCCAAGCAGGTCCCAATATGTTCTGTGACTGTGTTTAGCAGTCATTTGCGGTTTTGTCCACTAGAGGGCTCAAAAAACAAGCGGCAGATTACCAATCTCCTGCCTGGATGGGTTTTGACACTGCAGTGCCTCCCTGGTGCAGAAACAATCAATGGAGGCCAAATTAGTTTTTTTCTGTTCTCTTTCTACAGAGCCCTATTCTGTTTTGGATTCATAAATTCCAGTTTGGTAAATTTGTATTATATGCCTGCATTAAAGGCCTGGGTAGTGGACTTTTAAGTTCTTGAACTTTACATTGTTACTACAGTTTGTGGGGAAAGAATTTGATGCTATCAGCTTGTTCTTTCAAATCCCGACTACATAATGGTAAATTAGCTAATATATACAAGTATTCTTGCTGTATTCTTTCCACAGCCTCTTCCCAGACCATTGGGAGGGATATTTTGTTTTGTTTCTTACAAAGAGTTTGAATGCCCCCATCTTGTTTTGAGGTTGTTGTAAATAAACCTTAATACTTTACGTTTTCTTTATCCTGGGTATGGAGCTCTGGTTTAGACTTAGAAGGATGCTGGGGGGGGGGATCTCTGTTAGGGAGCAATGCTGCATGAAGAGAGAAATATTGGGTGGGGGATGGGAGGGGGGCTTGGGTAGAGGTTTAGAGGAGGGTTAATAAGTTTTGGAGTAGAACATGGTGAGTTTATTGGGATTACTATGTGGCAATGTGTTTGGAGGGGAAGGCAGCACAAAAGATCGTCATTTAAGGACAGCAACATCACTTTAAGAGATTCCAGGTCAGGTTTATCACAATCCTACCTGTTGTCTGTACCCATGGCTAGGAGGCTAACCCTTGTAACTTGGAAGGTTAAAGGGGTCAGAAATAAACTTAAACAATATAAGGTCTTAAAGCATTTGGGTCGAAGGCAGATATAATTTTCATACAAGAATCACATCTACTTAACTCGGAAGCCTCAAAGTTATGCAGACAACAGGTGGGGCAGGTATTCTCTGCAGGTGGTAGTATGCAGAGTTATGGGGTAATGATTTTGATAAACAGAGCAGTGCCCTTTACACTGATTCAAGTAATTGGAAATTCACAGGGCAGATTTCTACTCATTAAGGGCATGCTTCAGGCAACAGAGATTTTATTGGGCAGTATTTATGGTATGAATATTGATTCCCCTGACTTCTTTACGAGTTTAATTGATACGTTATCCCCTTTTCATGCCCTCCCCATTATTTTAGGGGGACACTTTAATCTAACCTTCGACCCTACTTTGGGTATTTCTTGGAGAGGCCTCTCTCCTGCTCAATGGACGTTAAGGGATTTAGTGGACAAAGATATCACTTTTACATTGCCAGTCCATGGTACCTCCTCCTACATAGATTATATTTTTCTCTCTCCCAATTTCTTCTCCCTGGTGTTTGGGATTCTTCCATATATCCTGGTCCACCTTCAGACCACGCAGTGGTCTCCTGCAACATTTCCTTCCTCTCTCATCCTAACCAAGGGAGACGATGGAAATTAAATAACCAGTTACTTAAAGACCCACACATAACTATCTCTATTTTGGACCATATTACCCCAATTTATCTCTGTTAACCATAATTCCACTGGGAGACCGATACAGAATGGTGTACTTTGAAAGCTTACCTCAGGGGTCTTCTGATTAGTAGAGCCTCTCACCGAAAGAAGCAGAGAGAAGAGCAACTATTATCTATTCTTTCCCAAATCAGAGTCCTAGAAACTAATTTGTCTCCCTCCTCCCCTGAACATGTTAGGCAAGATTTAATTAAACTAAAGGAGATATACTTGGAGCTTCTGAGAGAGAGGACCAAGTTTGCTATTATGAAGACCAAGGCTTCTTATACCGACCAAGGAGAAAAAAGCTGGTAAGTTTCTGGCTCTGAGAATCATGCAGCAGGAATCTGCTAGATTCATCTCAGCTATTCGCTCAGCAGAATCTTGTTCTGTTAAATTGTCCCCTGATGATATCATGGCAGAATTCCGTCAATATTATACTGAGTTATATGGGTCTATGCTAAATCCTCCCTCAGAAAATGAACTTGATGATTATTTTGGTGCCTTATCTCTGCCTTCTCTCTCAGAGGCACAAAAATCCTTTTAATGTCTCCAATTTCAGATTTGGAAGAGAAGGAAGTTATCACTGCCCTACGCACAGATAAAACTCCTGGTCCAGATGGTTTCTCCACCAATTTTTACAAGGTCTTAGCAGATCAATTAATCCCCTTATTACAATCCTTATACCAGCATATACTTTCAGGAGAGACTTCAGATTAATCCTTATTCAAAGTTTTAATTGTTCTCCTACCTAAAGCAAGATCAGGAAAAGATTTGGTTACCAGTACAGACCTATCTTCCTGCTAAATCAGGATCTCATGATCTTGACTAAAATACTGGCAGACCATTTTAGTCTGGTTCTTCCAGACATTATTGGTCCTGAACAGGTTGGATTCATGAAAGGGAGATCATCAGCTGACCATTTGCGAACTTTGACTCACGTGCTCTCAGCATCTAGGGATGCACTTTACACTATGGTTCTGGTGTCTCTGAATGCTGAGAAAGTATTTGATAGGGTTAACTGGAATTTCCTGTTTAAAACCCTTCAGGCATTCAATTCTCCTTTGGAATTTCAGAAATGGATACAATCAATATATCAACCCCCCCCCCAGCTCGGGTCTCGGCTAATGGATCCATTTCAGCACTGTTTCCTTTACAATCAGGTACAAGACAGGGCTGTCCTCTATTCCCACTGCTTTTTAATTTATATGTGGAACCTATGATACGTAAACTAGTCCATTCTTGATTAGTTCAAGGAATAAACATTCTATATCAGGAAATAAAGGTATCTGCTTACGCAGATGACCTTTTACTCCAATTGTCTCACCCTGATACCTCTATCCCTTGTGTCCTCCAGCTCATTAAAGAATACAATGCCCTTTCTAATTACAAATTGAATCTCACCAAATCAGTAGTTTTTCCTCTTAACCACAAAGTTATATGGAGTACAGTAGTAGATTTGGGCCTCTCTGGAAGCTAACTCTCTGAAGTATTTGGATATAGTAATCTCGAGAAGCCCAGTTAAAATGCAAAAGATAATTTAGACACCCTACTTTACACCTTGAAGCAAGACTGTGAAAGGTGATCTTCACTCCTATTTCCTTATGGGGCAAAATTAATCTTCTAAAAATGAATGCCTTTCCTTGTCTTTTTAATCCACTAAACCCTTTAGATGTTTGGCTACCTTTGTCGTAGGTTCAAAAGGTTTATGGTATCTTTACTGATTTCATTTGGGCTGGTAAAAAGTCCCACCTGGCCTTTCACAAGTTGACTGCCCCTAAACTTAAAAGAGGTTTATGAATTCCCCACATAGCACTTTATTTTTGGGCCAGCAAAGCTAACAAGTATCTGCATTGGCTTCCGCCATCCCCTTCTTCATATATACCTGTCTGGCTTAAAATTAAACTGGTTTCTATCAGGTCTCAGGGGTTTTCTCCCGCAGCCCTTCTGCATATAAAGCTTAAGTCTCTCCCTAAATCTTTACTTGGCTCCCCAATATATACCTCCCTCAAAACACATTTACAGTTTTGTGCATTTTTGAAATATAACAACTTTCAGGACTTACACCAGCCCCTGACAGGGAATCCCAATCTCAAAATATCTGGCAGTGTTCTTCCACCAGTATGGCTTCCCCAATTAGGGGACTGTCCACTTCATTACCTGTGTAATCAAGAAGGGGCCTGGCTTTCGTCTTCTGAAATTATGAGTAAGGCAAAAATTCCACAATCCCAGATCTTTAAAGTCTTCCAGTTAAGGACATCTATTAGTGAAAACATTCGGGGCATCTTTCCAACAGTCCCTGACAATACCCTATTATTCAGATTTAATATCGCTCATTGGTCTGCCCCGAGCTGTGTCTAAAATGTATAAAACATTACATGAACAGAAGTACCCAGACTATTTAAGATCCACAAGATACTGGGCTTCTAGTTTCCCAGATCTAGATATAGACTGGTCAGCTTTATGGTCCCACTGTCAAAGATTTGTGACCCAAGACAGGCTTTGCCTGATGCAATACAATATTTTGCACAATCTATACTATTCCTGCAAATGCTTGCTAGAATTTGGCATACTTACCTCAATAATTGCACACAATGTGATCAGGCCAAAGGCTTATTATTACATATTTTTGGGGAATTGCCCTAAAGTGTCCCCTTATGGTCCCTCATTAAGCAAAAAGCAGATCCCTTTTTAAGTCTCAATGATTTGTTCACGCCAGATATCTGCCTACTGGGCAACCTTTCCAAGGTTATAGTACATAATCGTAAATATCACATAACCCTAATAGCAATGTTGGTTAAGAAGCTTGTCCTCAAGCATTGGAAAGACCAAGAAGTTGTGACATATACCGAATGGTTTCAGGAGTTCTTCACCATCCTGAGGACAGAAAAGGTAATTGCAAGTCTTTATAATAGATCAGGAAGATTCAGTGCAATTTGGGGATCTTTGTATATGCTATATATTATGTAACCCCTTGTACTGACTTTTGGGTATATTAATTATTCTGTCAAGGTGATGTTCTTCTGTGCTGTTGGGAGGATGGGGGCGGGCAGAGGGAAGGGAGGGATGGGAGTTGGGAGGAGGCCTTTTGTTATATCCTTGTTATTTCATGTACTACTTGGGTCTGGTATTGTACTTTATGGAAAATTTCTTTAATAAACTTTGAATTATAAAAAAAGTAATACTGAAAGAAAGGGGTGGGAAATATTGGGATGTGGCATTCGTTTAACGGTGAAGTTATGTATTCGGAAGGGTGCAAAGCAAAGTGCACAGGAGGAGCCTAGCTGTCAGTGATATGGGGAATGTGGAATACTGTCTATAATGCCAGACCCATATGAAGGAGGTACTGTGTATGCTCAGAACAGTGGGAATGATACATGGCCGCATATTCAAAGTCAGATGTGAGCACTGTGTTCATAGGAGCATTGCATGGAAGGTAACAGACCAAAAACAGCTCAGCACACTTGAACCTGTGAAAAGATAAATCCAGGTCTAGATGCAGAAATAGGCAAAATAAAAAAGATTTATTGCATTCCATAGAACAAAAGGACCAACAGGCAAACAAAAACAAAGCACTTAATGTGCCCCAGCACTTCGACTCACTAATCTATGGAACGCAATAAATCTTTTTTATTTTGCCTATTTCTGCGTCTGAACCTGGATTTATCTTTTGACAGGCTCAAGTGTGCTGAACTGTTTTTGGTCTGTTGATGTTTCGGGCTGACTGCCCTTTGTTTCAGCACCACCCCACTAAGCCTTGGCTCGCAGCACGTCTGTTTCTGTTTAGCATGGAAGGTAACACATGGCAGGGGCCAGATTCAGAAAGCACACTCCAACTAGAACACACTTACTGTATGATTATAGGGCTGTGTCAGTGCAGTGCATATTAATTATATGCCATGCCAACACAGCCTCTGATTGAACATTGCCCACAGGAGCTGAATGCAGATAGCGTGCTCCAAACCAGGACAGCACCTGAGCTCCTTTAAGCCATATTTATCCAAACCATGCTGATGAACCCATTGGACATGGATGGCACTAGGGACCATTTGCATGCCCACTACAGCTCTTTAGTATGCCTCACAATGCTGTCATGCTAGACTCCCCCAAAATTGCCAAGAATGCCATACAGTACTATTGAAAACACCTCATAGGTTATTCGTGACCTCCAGTTCTCCGATCATCAATAATGACACAGGTATATAACTGTAGCCCCCCATGGGTGGGTAGTAGCACCCGGAACCCTAATCACTGCCATCCCACAATGTCATGACTTTCACAAGACAAGTAGATAAAAAAAAAGTAATATACCCTTCAACATGTTTTATTGTAAGCAACAAACTTGAAATAAAAAAAAATGTCATATAAGCAGTTTACAAGTAATTAAGCAACAGTGTATTTCAAATACATTTGTACCAATGAAGTTTTGTTAGAAGAACGTAACAGTGCTGCCAGTCTTTGACATCCCCTGGAAAGGGGAAGGGATTGCTAGAAAGGTATGATCTTTGAACAGTTCCTTTTCAGCTGATATCCTCAGTGCAACAGTCATAATTTCAACTTGGCATATAACCAGTCCAGATGATGACAGTTTATGCAGTTCTAATGAAAAGATGCACACACATTAGCCATGTGATGATCCCGCAGCGCCCCATGAAAAATCTCACTCCCAGCCTTTTTAGTCTGTTGCCAAAGATGAGATGTTAGTTATGGGTTTATCTGGCAAATGCTTACAGTCACTGATAAACTCTTGTTTTACCTGCTTCATGCTTGGGGGAGTGATGCTTGCTGGCATTTCTCCTTTGATGGTCCAATCCAGTATAGAGGCTTTGAGGTGGTGGAAGTCTGAATGACTTGTCGCATCATATTTTTGAGGCACGGTAGATTGCACAGGATTGCACATTTATTTATTTATTTAGTTAGTTAGTTTTTGTTGACCGGGTAAGTGCACTAGACAAATCCTGCCTATTTTCAGGCACGACCCAGGGGAGGAGGATACAGATGAATACCAACTGACCTTGAACCAGATTAAGCTGTTGGTGGTATTTTATTGAATGAGGGAAATTTGGCCAGGACATCGGGGAAATTCCCCTGCTCTTTTTTCGAGAAGTGCCATGGGATCTTTAACATCCACCTAAACTACCACCAATCCAGGCAGATGGGGCCTTGGTTTAACATCTCATCCCTCTCATGCTACACTACAGTGTCAGTACTGGGATATTAACCCAAGTGCCAGATGTGGGAACTGAACGCACAGCTCTCTGATCTCCCGGCCTCAGAGGCAAGTGTGCTACCTACTGAACCACTGACACTGCTATAAGGAAATTTAAAAGTGCTCATGTAATTACTCATGTAATTCAATTAAATAAAGGGATCCGTCCTCTTAAAGCTTAAATGTTATCTGTCTCCTGAGACACCATAACTTTGAGTTGCTGCACACAGACTTCTTGCTGTTGAAGATGTGATGACAGTATCAGGTGTGGAAAATTCCATCCTGATGGTGTTGGATGTTCAAAACACTGTAGTTGATGGTATTAGATGTTGAAATACCATCCTGATGGTATTGTTGTTCAGACACACCACATCTCTTGGTGGCATGAAATATTCTGAAAACTAGGGATGGGCGGATACCCAACCAGATAAAACAATTCAGTCGGATATCTGTGATTTTTGGAAGGTCTGATCTGGGCGAATAGTAGCCCTTTAAGAAGGCGGATCCCTTTATTTAATTGAATTACATGAGCACCTGTTAATTATGCACCTAAGCACTTTTAAATGTCCTTATAAGTGGTGCTTTACTGTAAAGACAATTGTGCTGGTGGTGCGATGAGAGACCAACAGATCAAAGCGTTCAGCGTAATGCAGAGGTGAGTGGGAGCTTTCATCTAGAATGGCAAGCAAAAGTCTAGTATGGAATTTTTTTGTAGTCGACAATGAGTCTGAGGCTAAAGCTAAGTGTTGTCTCTGTATCACTCCACGTATATAAGTCGAGGCTCATCTGTAAAAGGTTTTGGCACTTCTGGCTTGCTCAATCATTTACGGAAAAAACATCAAAAAGAGTATTCCGAATTGCAAACTGAAAAAGCTAAAGTGGAACTGTAGTGACAGACTGAGTCCTTATGTGAGCCACCAGCCAAGAAAATAAAAGGAAGTGTAAAACAATCGAACACTGCATTGCATGTTCAAAACTATACCCCAACGAACACCCGAGGGCAGTTGAAATTACCTGTGATGTTGCTGAGATGATTGCCCTAGATGAGCAGCCATTTACAACTGTTGAAAATGCTGGTTTCAAAAGATTGGTTGCAGTGCTTGAGCAGAGATATCACTTACCATCGCGCAGTCATTTCTCCAAAATTAAAATCCCTGAAATGTACAATAAACTGAGATGTAAGATGCAGGTTGAATTAGCTAATGTGACCTCATTTGGCTTTACTACTGACACCTGGACAGCAGAGTGTTCTATTATATCCGATCTCCCTATCACAGCCCACTGGATAGATGACAGCTTTAAAAGGCATTCAGCCTTGCTTCATCTTACGCACCTCTCAGATAAGCACACAGGGGAAAATCGCTCTAAAGTGCTTCTGCAAGTTCTTGATACCTGGGGAATAACGCCCACGAAAAGGTACCTTGTCATTAGAGATAATGGCCCCAACATTGGTAAGGCAATGAAACTCAGTGCTGTGGCGAGAGCTGGTTGTGTTGCTCACACCCTGCAGTTAATCATGCATGATTCCATATTAAAGCAGCATTCAATTGAAGAATTACTAGTAACAGGGCGGGTGATGGTATCGCATTTTAAGCATTCTGCACCTGTCATGGCTAAGATGACTGACCTACAAAAAACACTACAGGTGCCACAACATCGTTTAATACAGGACGTTCCAACAAGGTAGAACAGTACTTTTTACATGCTAGAGAGGCTACTAGAACAATGTAGAGTATTGACTGTCTATGCTGCGGAGTGCGAGACCAGAACCTTCAACTCTTCTCAGTGGTCATTGGCTGAAAATGTTTGTACACTTCTGAGACTATTTGAAAACGAAACATGCAGACTGTGCTCTGATAGTGCCAGCATTTCTGATGTGATCCCCACCGCTACTGTCCTATATAACAGTATTGAAGGTATTAAGGTCCCGGGGCTACTATCAATGAAAAATGCCTTACTAGCATCTATGGAAAAATGACTGATGCACTACGAGTCAACAAAAGAAGTTGTTGTAGCTACAGTGCTGGATGCTCAATATAAAATTAATTTCTTTCGTACCGAATGTGGCAGAAGTTTTGCAAAGGCAGTTCTTAAACAACTTGTAGATGAACTTACAAATGATCAGCTGCAACCATCAAAAGCACAATTGGTCCCCCCTGTAATTGACCCTGAAGTAGAGGCAGATGATCCGTGGGAGATGTACTCACAAAATAAAGCTCTACCTGAAGACTGTAAATTAGCACACTCATTTTGGGATTACTAAAGCTCACAATCTGCCAGATTAATATAATTAATATAATTGTTTTTCTTTTCAGCTTCTACAATTGATGGGATACCGCAGTGCAACATGGAGCTGGATGCATATCTGTTAGAGAACATTGAGCCAAAAAAAGCACACCTGATGCATTGCAGTTTTGGAGATCAAATTCTTGCCATTTCCCTACTCTGGCTAGGATCGCAAAACACTATTTGGCACCACCCCCAACTAGTGTTCCAAGCGTAAGGATATTCAGTGTGGCAGGAGATATTATAACAGACCGTAGGTCCCGTCTGTCACCAGACACTGCTAACATGCTTCTGTTCATTAAGGAAAACTTGGACAATTTTCGATGAGCTCGCTTTGGTTTAAAAATACATTTTTCTACCAAAAATAAAAAAGAAACATTACAGTCATGTGTATGTAGTTCATTAACAATCCGAACCCATTAAATCTGAATCTGATCGGATATCACTTACATAAAATCCGGATCCAAAATATGACTCAAAATTGATATCCACCCACCCACCCCTACTGAAAACCATAGTCTCGAGAAATGGTCAAATTTTTATAAATTTTTTTTGTCTCACATCATCAGACATTAAGAAGGTTAAGCTGAAATTTAACATTTCAGCTAGGAACATTTGATAAGCATATTTTTGCGTATCTTTGAAAAGTCAAACGCCTAGTAAAAAAAAAAAAACTACACAGTCATTTGAACATTAAAATGATAGGCTAGCTATAGCAGAATATAGATCACAGTTGAAATAGTAATACTTCCATTAAGTGAACAGGCCTATAACTCACATTCAACTTGACCTAAAAATATGTGATAGTATATTGTCTGCACAACCCTAACTCCCCGCCCCCCATGACCAAGCAGCAAGAGGACAAGACCACATAAGCAACAACAGGCAGACAGCATTGAGAAAGACAAATATCATGCAACTGTTTCCAGATGACACAAATACAGAAGCACTAATGTGCTACCATTGCAGATTTATATTTATAGCTTCATAGCTTATGCAGCCACACCTGTGTGTATGTTGAACAGCATGCATGAATACTGGGAGGTTAGTATCCCAGGCCCCTGATCTTCTGCAGACTGAAGGACTGAAGTAGTGTTACAATGGGGGTATTATGGTTTCAGCAGTGGATCGAGACATCTTTCAAGAAGGGGGTAGCATTTCCCCCAACAAAGTAAGAGGTTGCCTTTTACAACTCAGGTTAGGCTAAAACAGCAACTTGTTGCTGGCCTAAGGGAGTCGTGGGTGGTACTGCACTACAAAGTTTGATCCGCTAATGCATATTTTTCTATATGCAGCTGTGTAAGTGCAGGCCCTATAGGGGCCTGCCATTCTGCATCCTGAAGTCAGTGTATATGTCTAACACCTGTGGCTGTAGAGTTGCAGTCCCCACAAAGATCTGCTCGTCTGCAGACAGAAGTGTTGTTGCAATTTTTGTATCATGGATTTCGTGGTGCCTGTGCTACTGCAGCCAGAGGACAGTGTGTATTCCTTATACCTTCACCTGCAAAAAGGCAGTCCTGTTAGGGACCTGTGTTTCTGCAGACAGAAATGGGTGTATGTCTAACAGTGTGAATGAGTACCTGTGGCCACAGAAGCATTGAGGTTGGTTGGCCCCATGGGGGCCTGCACTTCTGCAGACAAGAAAACTCCAGTAATTGTGGTATCATGGATTTGTATATGTGGCTTAATGGGCCTGTTATTCTGCACACAGAAGCAGTGTTGTGATTTTAGCATCATGGATTTCCTTCTGCAATCAAAAGTGACTGTGTATGCCTTGTGGAGTGCATACAACAGATACAAATCCATGACGGTAACACATCAGCTACTGTATTTGTGTCATCTGGAAACAGTTGCATGTTGCTTGTCTTACTGGGTTATGGTTGTTTGTGTTGTCTTGTCCTTTTGCTCATTGGGGAGGGTGTGTTGTTAGGGTTAGAAACACTAACACCACATTTCCCTACTTTTGTAGCCTTAAGCTGAACAGTAACTGGTGCATTAACACAGTTGTTTATAATGAATGTGTGTGTGTGTGTGTGTGTGTGTGTGTGTGTGTGTGTTTATTATGTGCAAACACCTATAACTGATTTGCAGATCCCACAATTCAATACTCTATGCCCTATGCTAACATACATATTATCACCATTCCTCAGGTTTTGTGCCTATCCTCTAAGCACATCCACATATCCAGAGTGCTGGTAGAAGATACAGAGTGCCCCCTTTATGAATGATGTGCATCTGTGAGTCACTTCAGGGAATCCATGATACAGGTTGAGCACACCCTCTACACCCAATCCTGAACCACATGCAAGACTATGAATGCAGTCTGGTAATGGCTGGGCAGAGGAAAAGTGCAGCCATAGGCAATTTTCAAAAAGTTGAATACATGCTTCTCAGGACCAGCAGAGGAGTGGAGGATATATCACCTGTGGGGCTGCTGTAGCTGCTTTACGTCCCCTCTGTATAGCCACAGGTTGTATTCCTGGGTTTGATCAGCCCACTTTCACTGGCCCCTAAATATCTGAGCTTACATAGTGAGTTGTGGGCTGTACTAACACCATTTGAAGCAAATTCACTGAACTGCAGCATTACTTGGATGACTACCATATCCACCTAGCCCCTACTCTGTTTATGGGCAAGCCTCAGCATCCAGTAGGATGATGGGGTCCAGTACAGCACCTTCTGTATGCCCACCCGCTCTGCACTGCACTCCATGCCTCGTTAGGTGTACTGGGGTTCATGGATGTATATAGGAGCCCCAGATCCAGTGGACCTAGGTCAATGCAGCTCAAATTCATACATTGCAACTTTGAGAATGGGGCCATAAATCAGAGTTTTAAGGGGAGTCGCTTGGTTCATAGGTTCATAGGTGAGTACAACTTCTAGGGACTAGCCCATGATGAAATTGCCACCTTTATCTAAAGGTGTTAACAATATTTGTGTTCTCCCATGTACATATCAAGGTTTGACTTGAATTGCTGTAAGTTCTTACAGTACAAGTCACACTAAATTGTTCCATCAATGAGTTGGTTTAGCACAGTTTTTTTGAGTAGGCAATGCATTGCCAACTCATATTGCATTATTTTTTAGTGCTTAACCAGCTGAAGAGCAATGTTTGTGGAATGTTTTTACAACTCATTTGGAACGCATCTACAGTCCAGTTTCACTGTAATGCAAAGCTGCATTTTAACTCTTAAGAAACAGTTTGTGCAAGGCTTTGTGCTGGATCCAGCAACACTTATGCAACTCAGTCAAAAATGCTACAGCAACTCATTGGAGAAACAATTTAATGTGACTTGTACTGTACTTAACACTACTTCTGTTGGTAGGAAGTTCCAAATTGGAGTGACTCGCTGAGTAAAGAACCTATTTCTTTTCACAGTTTTGTTAATGTTAGTCTTTAATTTCAGTTATGAGACCTGGTGTTACTATGAGAGACGTACCAGTCTAAACATATGGTCTCAAACAGGGTAGGATCCCTGGTGGCTCTGTATTTCAGGCAGAGGTCACCTCTCGAGCAGTATTCTAAAGAGAATAATCCTAATGCACTCAATCTGTTCTCATATGTGACCATTTTCAGTTTAATGATATTCTTGGTCAACCTTCTCTGTATTTTTTCCATGGTTACTCTTTTTTGTGCTGCAGTAGGTGCACTGAAGGAGGAGCAGAAGTCTAAATGTGATCTTACTAGACTAGAATAAAGAGATAGAAGTACCTCAGGTTCTCTGCTTTTGATGTTTTTTTTAGAATACATCTAATTAGTCTGTGGCATTTTTTTGCAGTTTTATTTATGTGTTCAGTAAATTTTAAGTTATTGGAGATGTATACTCCCAGGTCTTTTTCTGATGTGACTACCTGTAGTGCTATGTTAGTCATATAGTAATCTGTTAGTCTATTATTTTACCGAGGTGCATGATTTTAAATTTGGAAAGATTGAATACCAATTTGTGCTCTGTTGCCCAATTTGTTAAACTGTTGCGATTAGCCTATAAGGAGGCAGCAGATGGGATATCATTTACAATGCATCCCAGCTTAAAATCATCTGCGTACCTGTTTATCCATACACTGTTGGTAGTTTGCATGTTGGCAATGATAATATTAAACAGTATGGGACCCAGCACCAAACCCTGGGGCACCCCACTAGTCACAATATTCCAGGTGGACTTATGCACGCTTATACTAACCTGCTGCCTCCTACCAGCTAGCCAAGATTCTATCCACATAATGATGTTAGGGTGCAGTTTAATCTTAACAAGTTGTTCTATTAAAACTCTAAGGGAAACTAAATTGAAGGTTTTTTCATAGTCTAGGAACTTGACATCATATGCTATTCTATTTATAATATTGTAAAAAAAAAACTAGTATCCGTAGCAGTAGTGATCAGAGCTGCACTAGCCTGCCCCCTCAAGGGAGGGGGAACCATTGAACCACCCAGGAGGGAGAGGACTACCAATCTATAGCATGAAACTTCTAGCACACCCTGACTTCGTGATAATGTCCACTAGGAAGTATATTTAAAATACTGCACATGAGGAGACAATAGTAGGAATTGGGGGAAGGTAAACACGCATGGTGATATATTTATGCCAAGACCCTTCAATTTCCCCAGAGTAGTACATTTTGAGCTTGTCATGAGAGATAGAAGCCCCAACCTCTTACCTCTATGGGGCCATCAAAACCATCTGAGCTCAATCCCATCATGAAGTGGATAAAGGAGTGGGAGAAGGTGGGAGCCCCAGATGGGGCGAGCAAGGCAGGAACTGGTCAGTCCCTCAAGTAGTAAGTTATATGAACTGCCTTAATGCCTTCATGGGAGGGACACCTCCTGAGTGCTACCAGAACCTCAAGGCACACCATGCCATGTCCATTTCAATTATTTAAAAAAGAGATATACCCAGTTAAAAGGTAGACATTCTGTGCTTCTGCTGCCTTCTTTTCTTAATGTTAAAATCTTTATAAAAAGTTTCCAACAGTCAACTGCAAACACAATAAATACGCTGAAACAGATATCAGAAGGGCATAGTTGTCATATGGCCTTTAACCAATGACTAACATTGTGAGACAGTACAGGCAAATTTAATATCTTGTAGTGGATATAATGGATCATTCTTTATACAGTCACATGGAATGAAGGTCATAAAACTGTCCAGCATAATCCCATGTATTGAGGAGTACAACTAGTGCAGTGCAGAATATGGGATTCTGCTGGCAGAATTAGCACAGAATGACAATTCTGCTGGTGGAATTTCTATGAGAATTTCAATGGTCAATCTGCAGAATTCCACCTGCATTGAACCATGGAATTATATTCTGTGAAACAACATTTTTCCATGAAAATCATTCTGCAACTATTTCCTCAGAAAATACTAAGACCTGTAGATTTAATTCCATGGAAATGTAGTGGAAAACCCATTCAGTATTTTTCTGATGTGGAATTCTGCTGTTTCACTTCTGCAGAAAGCCGGTTTAATTTCAGCAGAATTTTATAGATTCCATGCAATTTCATTCTGCCAGAATTTTGAAAATTCCACACACCACTATGTATAATGAATGGGTCAAACAAATCTTACCTTATGAGTTAAGAAAGGGCCCCACATTTTTTGATATTCAGGTATTTTGTCTAGGTTTTGATAGGAAAACACTCCAAGGAAGTCAATTGACTAATAACTTGTAATCATTCGTTAAAGGTGGGGACTATTGTGGACCACCAATGTCTAAATAGGAGTCTTTTAGCCACAATGGGAGCTGCCACTCACCAACAGACACATCTGTGTGATCTGGGAAACATAATTAACAGAATGAATTGCTCATCTAGGGGAAATAAATCTTTACTTGGATTCCTGCTTAGACTAGGTGGATTTGCTAAGAGAAGGGCCACTATCTCTCAGTAATTTTAAGACGAGACGTTCCTTACTCTTGGATAAATATTCCAATTTGAATAGTTTGCTCATGTACATGTGGTGGGGTGTTGAATTTGTGATGCAGGCATGGAGTAATGGCCAATCTAATTTGAAGACAATGCCAGAATTCTCACTGCAGGATCTGATAATGATGAGATTCCTCAGCAAAGGAAATGAGATAGGTTTGACCCAGAGAAAGGAGGTCCTGGACTTTATGTATTCCTGCTTGTTCCCAGGATGGCCAATAGATGGGCATCTGAAAAATTTTAAACATGGGGTTTTGCCACAAAGGGGTATGTGAGATGAGTGGTGGAGGGAGATGCAAGGTGCGTCCAGTTTTATACCAACAGTGGATGGAAGGGGTGATGGAAGGGTGGAATGGCAAGACCTCAGGTCTTTAAAGAGTAGAAAGTGGCAACTTAGCTCCAATATGATGGCCTTCTAACCGCACCCAGCATGGAGTGCTTTTGTGAGGTGATGAGAACCATGTAGTGACTTGATCAACAATGAAAGCCATGTGATAGTGTGCAAAGTTGGGAATACCCCATCCCCCATCAGACCAGTGTCTGTATAGCTTCCCTCTGCTGAAATTGGGCAGTTTGATCTCCCATTGAAAGTTATCCATCAATCTATTGAGTTCATCAAACCATTTACTTGGGATATAAATTGGGAGATGAACTAAGAGACAGGGAACTTTAGGCATTAGTACACTTTACAGACCCAAGGTCTGGCTGCCCCCAACCTACCATCTCTCCGCTTCCATTCACTGGAGGGACAGCATGTCAAACAAATCTGATAGAATTCTTTGACTTGGTGACCAGGGAATTAAATCAGGGTGGAGTGGTGGATGTGACCTACCTAGATTTCAGTAAGGCCTTTGACACCATTCCAGATAGGAGAGTCATAAACAAGATGGAAAGCCTGGGAGTAGGTCCAAAGGTGGTAAACTGGATGAGAAATCAGTTGGGGATAGTAAACAGATGGTGGAGGTCAGTCAAGTTCACTCAAAGAAAGGAAGGGTGTTGACAAGCAGGGTGCCACAGGGATCAGTACTGGGACCGGCCCTCTATAATATCTATATTAGCAACATTGCAGAGGGGCTAGAAGGGAGGGTATGCCTCTTTGCAGATGACACTAAAATCTGCAACAGGGTAGATAATCGGAGTGGTTGAAAAAAATTTATTGAGATCTAAGAAAGCTACAGGAGTGGTCAAGAGTGTTGTAGATAAGTTTCAATGTGAATATGTACAAAATAATGCACTTGGGGCACAGAAACCTTGGGGCGGAGTTCAAAAGGGGGGGGGTGGTATTCACCATCACCAAAAAGAAAAGGAACCTGGGGGTATGCACATCTGTTGACCTAAAGGTGGCCAAACAGTGTGATAAGGCAGTGGGAAAGCTAGTGGGATGCTAGGCTGCATAGGGAGGGTATCACCAACAGAAAGAGAGAGGTGGGGTTACTGCTGAATAGATCACTGGTGAGACCTCACCTAGAGCACCTTGTCCAGTTCTGGAGTTCACGTCTCTGGAAGGACATAGACAGGGTAGAGGCAGTCCAGAAGAGGGCAACCAAACTGGTGCAGTGTCTGCATCACAAGCCCTATGAGGAAGAGACTGAAGGACCTCAATATGTACACCCTGAAGGAAAGGAGGGAGTGCAGGGGAGGAGGGGAAATTGTTTAACCAAGAAAGGCACACTAAGCTGAAGCTCGTTTTTCAGGTGCAACCTGGGATCACAAACAAGGAAATTAAATGACTTGCTCAGGATCACACAATATACTGTACAAGTGGGAGCTGTTGAATTCAAACCATTGACTTTTCTTTTTAGTTCTGCAGTTTACCCCTATTAGTCTATGATTGTGAGAGCTTGTTTGTGATTTATAGAAATTTGTTTCAATTCCTAATGTTTCAGAAAGCCCAGGTTCCCTTATGGCTTTGAAAGTCAAACAAAGGTCACCACATAATTGTCAGTATTTGACAGAATATAAATTCAAAATTTTTAACCTTTCACCATAGGATTTATCTTTCATACCATGGATCTTTTTGTCATTTTTCTTTGTACCCCATACAACAAAATAGGCCGAATGCTCAACTACCTCAAATCATTAATAATTAGTTAATGGTTAATTATTCCTCAGTTTTGCTTTGGTTGATTTTTTCACATGCAAATGAGTTAGTGGCTAACTCCTCCTGGCTCAACCGACTGCAAACTAATTCTTAACAGTTTCAGCAGTTAGTCATTGTAATATTTCCTAATTAAGAATTAACTAATCCCCATGAATTGAGTATTAGTTTGGCATTTGCTAATTACTAGTTGAGCTTATACAAAAAATAGGCCAAATGCTCAACTGCCTCAAATCACTAATAATTAGTTAATGTTTAATCATTCCGCAGTTTTTCTTCGGTTGATTTTTTCACATGCAAATGAGTTAGTGGCTTACTCCTCCTGCTCAACCTACTGCTAACTAATTCTTAACAATTTCAGCAGTTAGTCATTGACATATTTCTTAATTATGAATTAACTAATCCCCATGAATTGAGTATTAGTTTGGCATTCATTAATTACTAGTTGAGCTTATGTAATAAATAATTTATAATCAATACTCAACTTGTTGAGCATTAGCTGATAAGTAAGTAGCATAGTTATTAGTTAAGAATAACTAATTCTTAACCAGCTCATTTGCACAGTGCTGCTCTAAACTACCCAGCTAGGAGTCCAGGTACACTGCAGTAGCACATCCACTCCTCACTGAAGGTGCCACACATCTTACAGAAGCACCCTGAGGCACCCCTCCACCCACCCAAAGCCAGAAACTAGTCTCTGTCTGGGGTAGGTTTCATCCCACCAGTACAGCCCTGGAGGCTGGCCTGAGTGTTAAACAGGAGGCAGAGTTAAGTCCCAAATGACTATTTGAAATAAACTGCATTTATGCAAGAAAAGACTCCCTTTCCCAACTGGAGTCACTTGTTTGTACTTTTGTAGTCACCTACTAGCACACAGACTGGGTACATGTTCCAAATGTGCCACTAAAAATTCAAGCAACTTTATGGTACCTATCAAGCAAACGACTGATAAGTGCTGAGTAAACTGGGAGTGTGTTGCAGAAATGCTAATGAAGTGCCTTATAGTTATTCCTGATACACCTCCAGTGGAGTACCTTCTCAGTTGGGACACACCTGCATTACTCCAGAAAAGCAACTTTAGAGTGTGTTCCAAAAATGTTACTAAAGTGCCTTGGAATTATAGTATATACACTTCAAATTGAGTACCCGTACTCTGCAAATGCACCTAAATGCACCTAAAATGCAATTTAAGTACCTTCTTGAGTAAACTTGAGTAAATCTTTCTGTGTAAAATATTCTCACAGTTAGGGCACAATTGTAAATTAAAACTTCTGGAAGAGCCCATGTGCCACAATCGGGTGGTGGGCCCATCCCCGTGTAGCTTCAGTGCCCTCCCAGAGAAGTGAACTAGGCAAATCTGGTACTCAGAAAATGTTCTTGCCTTCATGTCAGTTTCTCAGCCTCTGAACTGACTAGCCACACAAATCTACAAGCAGAGCAGGACTAAGAAAGGGGATGGGGTATGCATTTTATTTTTTTTAAATGAGGGTTAGGGAGTCCTGGAAGCTATCACATAGGGGTGTACAAGTACCTTTTTTCAAATTTTCACAGGCAAATACTTTTGCACCTCAGATACTCTGCTATTCACTACTCACTATTCATATTCCTTTTCAAGCTGACCCCCTGCTAGTCAGCAGCATGGTGTCAAATAGTGTTTTATCACATAATGACCAAGAAAACCCTAGAGATGCAACATTTCAGTGGGGTCCATCTTCATATAATTTTACAACTAGGAGCAGAAGCTCAATGGAGATCAAGATCACTTGCTCAGGGACACACAGTGAGTCAGATGCTGTGGCTGGGCTTGAACATGGATATGCTGCTTTACAGTTTCAGAGACAATATTATGATAGAAAGATGATCCAACTAACCAAAGTTCAACACTACACCCCCCTTCCATATCTTAGGACATTTACTTACTGGTGGTGGGGCTTTCTTCAAGGGGCCACTGTTGTACTTTCATATCTGCTCTTTGAATTAAACACAGTGAAATCTTCATCTTTCTCAAACATTAAACAATTTTTCATAATTTCTTCGGAGTTAAATCCTGAATGTGTTCAGTAAAGAAAGGTAATGGTCATATACACTGTTTAGAAATGCAATTGAAGCCTATACTAGACCACATTTTTCTATCATGAAATTCAATGGACACCGTCCTCAACTCTCTTTGCATCTTTCTAGAAATTGTGAATACCCCCAATACAGCATAGACATTCATGGTGCAGTGAGAGGAGGAGAGACTATTGTATCATGAGTAAATGCACTCTTTGTGGTGTTTCTAATGTTCAAGAAGCATGCAAGAAGAGTAGATCAAGGATTTGAAACAAAATGTTGGTAATAAATACACTATTTGCATGCATTTCAGTTAAGCTAAAAAAAAAATCACAGCGGTTAAAACAGCTAACAACTTGAATGAATTGTAGAGAAGGTAAGCAATTATTAAAAATATTTTTTCAATTATAAATAATATAATGCAAAAAGGATTGACAAGTGTCCATTTAATACCAACTGTATACCAAAATGTGTATGTGATGGTCAAATAAAACTTTAAAAAGTAATTTTACTGTAAACAACATTTTTTTTCCAGTTAGCCTTATTTCTCCTCCATGTACTGGCAGCCTCCATTATACCAGCCACCCCAGCCAACACCCCCCAGGACTTGCTATCCCTCAGCGGCAGCACAGTCTGGGTAGTCAGGTACAGGGTGTGTAGGCAGCTGGAGTCACCCTGCAGCCAGTGCACAGATTTTTGTAGTACTCCCCTTAAAGTGCAGCATGCCCCCATGCGCTGTATACCTGACATCTGCCTCTCCTCTTCATAACAATGGTGGTTTTAGCCTGCTTATCCTCAGCCACTGATAGTATCTGGCAGGCACCAAACTCTGCTCCACCCACCCTGAGATGAGCAATTCAGCAAGAACTCAATCTTCTTCCCTCTTGCTGACCCTCCAACTCCCAAGATAACACTTGAAACTTGGGTCTTCAGCACTGCAAGTACAGCACCATCACTGCAATGGTGGGTCTGCAAAAATCTAAGATCTGTGAAATGTAACTGGTCGCACATCCACTTGTAGTCGTATGTCATCTTATTTTTTGTGGCTATTTCTACAATAGTAAACACAGAATCTGTCAGCAGACAAGGACCATATGACCCACCTAGTCTCCCCATTTCCCTACTCACTGCTGCAGCCCCAGACCCTATCTGGTGTATTTTTGTAAACTGGTAGTTATTGCCCAAGAACCCTCTCAGTGATTAAATAACCACTAAAAACATCATAATGATGACTTTTAGTAGGGGGGCGGAGCTGCAGGTACTCTGTGGGCATTGCAGTGGGATCGGGGAGGGGGGACACCTAAATATACTTGGATCATCTTTGCTGGCGGGTATACATGTATGGGACTATTTGTCTAGCATAATCATTATGCTGTTTTAGGGCTATGGCTACAGTGCTTGGTGGCCACTTGACTCGCACAAGGAAATTACAAGTCAGGCTTTATGAACTAAAATCTTTATGCAAGCCAAAAAAATTTGATATATGGTTAAAACAGCTTCTGCGGTAGGCACCATCATGTTATGGGTTGCCTGCCTGGAACTAGTGTCAGTTGCTCCTAAAAATGCAGACCCTTCCATTTCCATGTGTGGAAAACAGCAAGCTGGAACATGCAGATGAAGCTGCAACAGAAGCAGCTGCTTGGTTGGATAACACATGGGTTCAACAGGCCTGGTCACAGGTGGATTAAGAGCAAGGCTAAGCATACAGCAGCAGTAATACAGTGTGCTGTAAAGCATTGTTCTACACAGAAATCCATAGTTTTCAAAATGCTGTTGTACCACAGTTCAAATACCACAGAATGTGATTGTACCCTTCTGTGGTAAAACAGCATCCTAAACCCTCTAGAGGCATGCACAAGTTAAATTCGCTGTGAAAGAGAAATATAAAATAATGCATGGAGAAGTTTGGTTTATTGGGATTTTATGCAGCCTGAGGTGTGTGATACCCCATGCAGCCTGAGGGATTTATATAGCTAGCTCACACACACTGAAATGGTGCATAAAATCCCCATAGAACCATACTTCTCCATGTTTTATTTTTTCATTTACTGTTTTTTGGTTTAAATTGTCTTTGACGCTTTGCGAGGGTAACTGTTACCACCAACAACCTTGTCTCACGCTGATTGACTGATTGCGTGGCACTTGTGAACCTCCAGCACAAGGACAGCTTGTATTTCAGGTGATGCTGCGATACTGTTCTGCTCATGGTTTATGGAGCTTCATAAACAACACATGTGGTTTACGAAGCTGTTAGGCACTAACTGGCAGTGGCTTATAACCACTAACCAGTAAATATAAAAACAACAATGCACATATTTCACATAATAATATACACTATAAAAACACAGGATGAGCAACTTTATGTATAACCAGTGATTTGTGCCACCTCAGGGTTCTGATTCCCAGGGTTCTGATTCCCATGGAACACTCGAGCTTCATCCTCGAGGTCAGAGAGAGAATCACATTCCCTCAGTGTCAGAACACTCTCACTGTGCATAGTTACCCATTCAGTATTTTCTGTCTGCTGAGTTACTCAGTTTTGATTGCATATCAATATGCCTGTTTCACAGTTGGGCATCATTTTCAAATCACTAGCTAGCAGGGAAGAGCTTTGTTGTGGAAATCTGGCATGGCCATCATCAGAAACAACACCCCCCCCCCTCAGTTTGAGCAGTCGTTCCCTGCACAAGACGGATGCCTCCTCCTCTGCATCCTGTAACAGGCTTTCCCTGCTGTACAGTTGCACCCTCTTTCCACTCATCCTATATGGACCACTCCCTGGTTTCTAGTGGCACCTTCTTACCACCCCATGCAAAGTTTTCTGTTGTCTAGTGGCATTTGTCTGCCTTTCCCAATATTGTGCCATTCCCTGGTGTCCAGTGGCCCCAACCTCCATCTCTATGATAAACTCTATAGTGCATGGTGGAGCATCGTTGTGTATGGAGAGCTATGTACTGTGGTATGGTCTGGCATGGAGACAGGGACTCAGTTAAGCCACACAAGTGCAAAAGTATTACATATCAGGAGGGCATCTTTAAATGAAATATGTAGATGTTTAGGAGCAGCTCCGGTAATGGGGGGGGAGAAACAGTGGTGGAGACTAAAAGGAGTCATTATGGAGGTAACTAACCAATGCATTACGATAGTGGCCAAAGGAAAAAGAAGAACGAAACCACTATGGTTCTCTAAAGAGGTGGGAGACTAAGTAAGGGCTAAAAGAGCAAGTTTCAGGAAGCATACGGGAATCCAAAGGGAGGAGAAGCAGGGAAGGCTGTAAAAAAGCCAAGGCACAGACAGAGGAGGGTTTAGCACAGACAGTGAAAAAAGGGACAAGACATTCTGCAGGTACATAAGCAAAATGGGGGGGGGGTCGAGGCTCAAAGGGGAGGAGGGAGAGTGTAAGGGGAAGATTTAGACAAGGCAGAAATACTGAAAAACTACTTCTGTTCAGTATTCACTGAGGAGGCAGATGGTCAAGGACCACATTTGGGGAGCAGTGGCAATTGGGAGGAGAAGTGGACACCAGTCCATTCACAGTGGAGAGAGTTCTGGAGGAACTCACAAAGCTGAAGGTGGATAAAGCCATGGGGTCAGATGACATACACCTGAAGATATTATGGGAGCTGCACAGGGAACTAGCAGTGCCTCTGGCCACCCTTTTCACTGAGTCACTCAACACAAGTGTGGTTCCAGAGGACTGGAGGAGGGTGCATGTAGTCTCACTGCACAAAAGTGGCAGTAGGGTGGAAGCAGGGAATGACAGATGAGTCAGCCTCACTTCAGTGGCGGGGAAGATCATGGAGGTACTGATGAAAAGAAGAACAGTGGCACATCTGGAATCCATTGGTGCCTAGGATCTAAGGCAGCACGGATTCACATCAGGAAGGTCTTGTCAAATGAATCTGATAGATTTTATTTATTGGGTGACTAGGAAATTGAATCAGGGAGGGGCCATAGATGTCACCTACCTAGATACCATCCACACAGAAAGTTGGTAAACAAGATGAGTAGTCTGGGCATGGGGCATAAGGTGATACACTGGTTTAGAAACTGACTGATAAACAGAAGGCAGAGGGTGGTGGTAAATCAGATCCAATCTGGGGAGAGGAGTGACCAGCAGGGTACCACAAGGATCAATTTTGGGACCAGCTATGTTCAATGTCTTCATTAGTGACATTGCAGAGGGGCTGGAAGGAAAGGTCTGCCTATCTGCAGATGACACCAAGATCTTCAACAGTGTGGATACTCCAGAAAAAGTGCAGAAAATGAAAAGGGACCTGGAGAAGCTTGAAAGATGGTCGGAGGTGTGATAACTGAGGCTCAGTGCACAAAAGTGCACAAAAGTGCAAGATAATGCACCTGGGTAGGGGGAACCCTATGGACAGCTATAGGATGGGGGGAAGTGCTGTCACCAAAGAGGAAAGGGACCTAGGGGTTATCATATTTAATGACCTTAAGGTACCAAAGTAGTGTACAAAAGCTGCAAGGAGAGCCGGTGACATGCTGGGGTGCATAGGCAGGAGGTATTACTAGTAGTAGATGGGGTGATGCCATTTTTATGAAACACTGGTAAGGCCTCACCTGGAGAACTGCATGCAGTACTGGAGACCACATATGTGTAAGGACATTAACAAGGTGGAGGCTATCCAGAGAAGGGTGACAAAGATGGTGCATGGCTAGCATCACAAAACATATGAGGAGAGACTAAGAGACCTCAATATGTACTCACTGGAGGAAAGGAGGATATACCATGAGTACAGCAACAGAATATGGGCAACAGGTAAGAATGGCAACTCATATTGGGTGCTATACTCTTGGGCTAGCCTGCAAGGGTAGCAATTGTACACAGATGTGAGGGTAGTGGATGGTGTCAGGAAGAGGGGGATAGCGAGGGGCAAGGGAGGGACAATGAAAGGGTTTTGAGGGATGGGTGTGCCTGCTGCCACCGAGATAGCCTTGTGGTGTGGTGGTGTGGGTGGATAACTCTGGTGCAGCAGGTACAGGGTTCTGGACCAGGTGTGCAGAAACTCTGCTGCTGCTCTGCACTTAATTTTTGTGTGATAAGTGGAATTTACCCCTGCCTGACATGCATCCCACTGGAGTTGATAATCTATATTCAGAGGGGGGGGGGGGCACAGCCACCCCAAAACACTTTTTACCCTTTCTTGTGACATTCAAGTTTTTTGGTTTCCTGAATTTGTATATGATGCATATAATACCTTTCAATAAAGAAAATAAAAACTAAAATTTGCGTTTATGATGTTTCTTTGAATTTAAAGCAGTAGTACAATGTGAAAAAAACATGTGCTTTTTTGAAAGTTTATTCTCTCTGCTCTGCTGAGCATGTACCTGGTACTCCTTCCCGCCAGCATTGTTCTTTCACCCCGTAATTTGTTCAGTTATCCTATGTTTTTGTTTACATTTCTGCTGCCTGCTGCATTGACAGCAGTAGTACTAGATAGCAGCCCGCCATATTTTCTGTGGTGCTACAATGGCCGTAATGGATCACTTTCTGGTTAGGTAGTACTACTGCTTTAAAATGTACAATAATTAAAAGTACATGCCTAACACAAGATAAATACCAACTATCATGCATCTGAGTAAAAGACTCAAAGGGAAACGGCTATGAAATTAGAAAGACCCACCTTATCTATAATGGCTGCAGAGCTCCAGGTGGACATGTCGCACACTCCGGGTGGCTTCCACCATGAAGGTTATGCTAACGAGAGCTGCCAACTCTGATATTTGTTGGTAGTCCTCATTAGCATAACCTTTGTGGTGGAAGCCATCTGGGTGTGTGAAATGTCCACCAAGGGCTCTGCAGCCATTATAGACGGAGCTGGTCTTTCTAATTAAAACCATCAGACAGCAGGTAAATAAAATAATTAGTTTTATGCTAAAAACCCTAATCGGGCATTTCTACAGCAGCTGCTGCACTTGGGGCTGTATAGGAGTGTCCCTTTAAGGAAAATTCTCACTCAGATAAAATGTCTTAATCTGTCATTTTGTTATTTAAATAAGTTAACTGTAATTCACATAATTTTGTTTACTAGTTATTCTGGGTATACAACATGGCAATATTTTATAGCTAAGTACAAGGAGTACAGTTACAACTTTGAAACTTTAGAAACTGACACACAATTTAAGCAATATTACCTGATGAAGTGAGCTTCTCCTGGTCTGTTATTGACTTGGAAGCTGTCAAAGGACATGAGGTGAAGCAAGGCCCTACCCTTTCCAAGGTCAATAACTCAGAAGATACCCTACACTTCAGAGGTAATACTGCTATTGTAAGAATTTTTGGAAACTCACCTTTTGGTGCATTTTAAACAGTGTGAGTAGCTGGAGTGCATGCTTAGACTATATGTTTACATTAGCAGACTCCTTCTGTGAAGTTGCCTTCTTGCGTAGCCATGTAGTGCACTACAACATTCAGTCCAATGCTCTAGGCATGTGATGAGGATTATTTAACCTTTTTGGTTGCTAAAAGCACTTTACCTTTGGCCTTTTGTCTTAAACTTCAGAGTAGCACAACTCCCCTCCCCCCAACCCTGTCCCCCATAAATGCATGGCCTGCCCAATATTTCTAAAGAAGTGACTATGTCCTATTGGGTATTGCTTTCCAGTTCAAAGAAATGGAAATGAAAGTCTGTGAACCATGCTTAGTTTAAATATATGCTGCAATTTTTAATTTTTTATTATCTTTTAAATGTTCCCTCACCGGCAGTGTAGTTTGCAACTGCAGTGCTAGTACCAGTGGGGAAATGCTGTCTTTGGGCAGCTGAGAGCTCACAATGAGGTGGGGCCAAAATATCTTTCTAAGGAAGTGCCCTGCTGCACTGTGTGGCCTCGGCTGCCCAGACAACAGTTCCCCACCAGTGATAACACTGCAAATGTAAACAAAGCTTGGGGGGGGGGGAGCTTAAAGAACTGCTGATGCCTCAAAACTTTGAAAAACATACTGTGTGGGTGCAATTCAGCTGGCATTCTGTATATATTCTATAAAGTTCTCCTGTCCATTGTTTATTACTGAGAACATTTGCATGAATACATGATCTTTATTTTTTAGAGTTCATCTACCTCTACAGCTGACTTCCTACTTCAACTCATAATCCTCTGTTGTGGCATAGCAAACTGTTGTCATGGGAGAAACTGTGATGTCAAATCAGTGCATTATGACCTCGGTAGGGAGAAAGAGCAGGAATAGATGATTCAGAGCAAAGATCCTGTTGTCATGCAGCTGACCTCAGTAATAAATAATGAGAGGAAAAATACAGAATTAATGTGAAATACAATCTGAACTGTGTATAAATATTGTTTTTTTTTAAGTTCTACTGGAGGCATCAGCTTCTATTTAAAAGCTAAAAAAATTCCAGTATTTTTTTAGGGTTCTTTTCAATTTCTTTGAGTTGAAAAGCAGTAGTCAATAGGAGACAGCCAAACTTAAAGTAAGCAATAACCCACAACAGACTGTGGGTGAATTACATATAAACATACAAAGAAGCCAGCAGAAGAAAGCCATTTGGTCTGTCAAGTCTGCTTGTATTGCAGGGGCCACAGCTTGAGCTAATGCCCCTGCCCACCCTCCCCACTACTCCCATTCTCCCTACCCATGATTCTTACCTTCCCCCTATGCCTATCCCAGCCTTTCTTAAGAACACTGTCTTCAACGAGATGACCTCTTCCAGCAGCGCATTCCAAGTGTCCACCACCCTCTCTGTGAAGAAGTGCTTCCTGACCTCCTTCTAAACCTCCCATCCTCCAGCTTAAGACTGTGCCCCGTTGTGTTATGATTGCCACTCAGATTAAAGAAACTCTCCTTATCAACCTTATTTATCCCTTTCAAGTACTTGAAGGTCCCAGTCATACCCCTCTCTCTCCTGTCTTCCAGGGCATACATGTTCAGTGCCCTTAACCTCTCCTTGTATGCCTTGCCCTACTGACAAGCTATCATCTTTTTAGCCCTCCTCTGGACCTTCTCCAGCAGGTTAATGTCCTTTTTGAGGTGTGGGCACCAGTTTTGAACTCCATACACTAGATGCGGCCTTACCAGTGACCTGTACAAGGACAGTACGACCTCCTCTCTCCTACTACTAATCCCTCTAGCTATGCATCCCAGCATCTTGTTTGCCTTTGCTGCTGCTTTCTTCCACTGTGTAGAGTGCATCAGGTCACTAGTGATCATTAGTCCTAGGTCCTTCTCCTCCTCCTCGGATGCAGATACTCAGACTCCACCCAGGTAGCACTCTGTCCTGGGATCCGTGGCTCCAAGATGCATAACTTTGCATTTATTGGCATTAATGCCAAGCTGCCAGATCCTGGACCACCTCCCCAGCTTTTCCAGATCTTCCTGGAGGTCCGGTATCCCTTCAGCTGTGTCCACTCTCCCACATAGCTTGGTGTCATCTACAAATAGGCACATTTTTCCCTTAATGCTATCCCCAATGTCACTGATGACATTGAACAACACCGGCCCCAGCACCGAGCCCTGAGAGACCCCACTGGTTACCTTTCTAGTGCCATATAACTCTCCCCCTCACAATCACCCTCTGGGTTCTGTCCCTCAGCAAGTTTTCCACCCATCTAGCCATTGTTTCCTCAACTACAAGAACCTCCAACTTCCCGATCAACCTTAAATCAAGATAGAGGATGTCTACCGCTTGGCCCCTGTCTACTGTCTTAGTGGCACTGTCAAAGAAGTCAATCAGATTTGTTTGACAAGCTCTCCCCACCTATGAACCCATGCTGCCTCTCATCCTGGAGACCATGTTCCTCTAGATATTCCACCAATCCTTCCTTTAGTATGGTCTTCATGAGCTTGCCCACAATGGAGAATTGGAGCATTAAATAGCAGCTTCCTGGTAGCTGTCTGCCCCAGCCCGTTCAATTCCTTACCTGAATGGAATTGAGCTACTGACGTTTGGCATAAAAACTCCATCAATTTGCAAAGTTATATCCCTTGAAATTTTGGAAATCATGATGGTACGAGAAAAAGACAGACATCCCAGTTAGACAAACATGCCCCCACATCGGCCCATGCAGCATTGTTTTTTGATGTCACAATACGAAGGCTGCAGGAGCACACCCCATTCAGTTATGTGGGGCTGGTATTTTCTAATATACTTAAACCCTTTAGTGTTGGGATTTTTTTATATCAAAGCAATCGATCGACTAATAGGGATCCTATTAGTCGATCAATTGCTTTGACATGAAAAAAGTTTTTATGCCAAATGTCAGTAGCTAGATTCCAGTTAGGTAAGGAATCAAACAGGCTAGAGGACAGTAGCACTGATGAAAGTAGGAACCTGCTCTTTAATGCATGCCCTGGGTGCATTGAGAGGCATGAGGGTAAAGCCCGAGTGCTCTCCAGCCACCACAGAACTCCAATAAATTTCCCTCCTTTCATGATGGTGGAATAGTAAAAGAACAGTTTAGAGATGTCAAATCCTGCATCACCAACCACCTAGCAAGTGAAAGTTTAAATTTAGCACCATTACAGGTTAACATCCTAGCACAGATAAGAGATCTCTCACCGGGTTCCTGTGGAGCCTGGGATAATGGGGTCTCAGGAGACTATCCAGTTGTACCTGTGAAACAAAAACAGCAATGGGGTCACAAAGGATCTGCAGCTCTTTATGAACTAGCAATGACAAACAATGTAGGATAAACAAAAAATAATACTTATCTGATACATGCAGTCAGAGACCTCCTTCACCCAGTCAGCATCCTGTCAGACCTGTGGACATATAAGGGAAAATGAGTCAATATGAAGAATAACAATACTGATCAGCTGGATCAGTTGGGAAAGACTTATAATGGTTAAAAAAAAAAAAAAGGGTTGTGTGTTTGGGGGAAGGGGAATACAGACTGGTACCTCACCATCGAACTGGGTTTTAGAATGGACTCTGTCTCTCAGGGGCCATCATGCAAGAGAGACAGTGCCCCTAAAACTGATTTTCTCTTAGGGGTGGGGGAGGCCATTGTACTCCAGCAATCAAGTGACACAGGCCAGAATGAAGACACCAGCTGTTATCCTTCTTGCACCATTGACAGGGCTCTGGACTGCCAAACTGCTAAAGCATCTTGGGATGGGTTGCCATAGCTAATGAGAAGAATAACCCTTTACCCTCTGCCTTCCCCCCACAGAGGGAGTGGCTGTACTGAAGGTCCAAATTTAGTCCATGGGATGGTGGATGATGTAGCTACGTGGCTGGTGGCAGTATGGCACTTCTCTGTGGTGCAGGGCCTGCTCTGACTGTGGCTTCATGCAGGCAGCTGCTATTTTTCCCCAATTTTCATGCCGGCCCACCTCATGCGACAGTGCATAATCTTGTCAGACCTCACCATGCGCGCAGATCCATGTATTTTTGAACTCTATCAGTCCACCACCAGAAAAAATGGGAAGAGCCAGCATCCCCACCGCTTTCACCAACATGGGTATTCTATTCACTACACCCAAGCGAAAAACAGAAGACTCTTCCATCGTACCAACATGAGTAGTTCAACATCCTAGCAGTATGGTCAGCCTCCCTCTCCTCCAAATAAAACTAACAGCCAGCTTCCCTTAACCCCACAGTCTCCCTCCCAGAAATGCCACCCCTTTCACCAGCACAGCCAGCTACCTCAACCATATGGCCAGCTCCCTTCTCACCCACATTACACTGCCCTTTTCCCATACATGTGCTTGCCCAGGTCACTACACACAGTCACTTCCATGGACAATATCCAACCGCACATCTGGCTAGCCTCCATTTCAAATATGGACTGTACCCCACAACACCACCGGGACCACCTTACTGACCACATATCCAGATTCCACACCCTCCATTAGCAAAGCGCTCCTTACTGGCACATTACATAAGATCAACAACATTCAGCCAGCTCCCCTCCAAGCATAGACCAAACCCCCACCACCAGCATAATAATCTAGTAGCCCCCAAGCAAAATCAGTCACATGTCTCCATGTCCAAATCAGCTGTACCAAAAGCCATAGTGAATCACCTTGCTGTACATTACCCCCCAACCACCACCACCAAGCGCATCACACTAGTGGTACCTCTAGCACCTCATAGAACTGTTTGTCTTACATTCTGGAACACTTGCCTGTGCAACTGGATGTAGTAGGCAGGCAGCAATCTCCCTTAAAGTTCCTTGCCCATTAGATCCTGCCCAATATGCAGGCAGAAAATGCTGGAAGACACAAAATAAAAAATGTGTTGCACTATGCCTGGCAGCAATCACAGAATAATAGTCCCAGTAAGCAGACACCCAACACAAATATAAACAAACTGGCCAGATGAATTTCTTACCCCCCAACACCTCACAAGACAACACAATATAATATATATTATATAGACAGCCCTGGCAAAGAAAACTGCTGTAGGCTTTCCTTTTTAAGTATTTGTTTGCAGCTTTATGTCCAGGGCCATACTGCAGATGTGATTTTCAAAAAAAATTACCCCTGCAAGATTTATTTCCACTTTGTACACAGCATCACCAGCCTTACCCCCCCCATGCCACAACACAACCAGCAGACAAACGGTGAGCTTCCCATTTTTTTAAAGTTCAAACTGGCACAGGGTTTAAAAGGAAAACTGTTGTAAATGAGAATGATCTACCTTTAATGTGTGTTGGCAATAGGATTACCAACTTTTCAGGAGCCCACAGTGGGGCATTTCTTACTGAAACATGATTTTTCACAGGACAATCTGTGACCACAACCGGTGCAACAGACTTGTTTTCTCTAATAATCAGATAAGACTAAATATTGTAGTTTTTTAGTTGTTTCTATTGTTTCTTATTCTTTTCAGATATTTTAGTTAAGGTATTATTGTTTTCTGCAACATTTTGAGGAAAGTTAGAAAATATTTTTTTCTACTGAACGGTCAGGACATGTAGTATTTTTTCATATGATTTTGCAGGACACCGCTGCCCAAATCAGGATTGTCCTGTGAATATTAGGACAGGTGGTAACCCTAGTCTGCAGTGTTGAAGACAGGTATGACAAAGCAGGGTTGCAGCGGGCCCGACATTCTTTTTGTAAAGGAGAAGCCTCTTGTACACTCTAGGAGTTTGTTTTCCTCACCTGATCAGCTATGGTAGTTCCTGGAGGTCTCGCTTGTTATATACTGCCTTTAAAAAAAAATTCAGTTGATTGGTAAAGTTTTTATGAATAAAATAAATAAATATGCAGTCTGCCATCCATTTGCACTTGAAGAGGTCCTTTTCACAGTATCATCACAGCAACAGTCCTCTGGTGTCACACTGAATAATGTCCCACATTGTGCTACTACTGCTAACATTGGTTCCACCTGTCAGTAAATGGGGACAGAAATAAGTGACACACACACATTCATTCCAGTGGGTAGTGCAATGTGTCAGAGTGCTGCTATAAAGTTTCTAAACACTTGTTAATGACAGCATATGCTTAACACAGATAATGTTTAAACGAATAAATACTGTAAACAAATGATCTGTGTTGTGTGCAGCTTTCATCTCCTTCTGTATCACAAGCTGCATGCAATTCCTTATTTAGTTTTTATTTAGAATGTCAGTGCATGGAATCCATCGTACCTCAATCACAAGGTATTGCCACTTTCAGTATTGATTGGGTCACAAACCTGTAGTTTTCCTCAAAAAAACATATCATAGGCTCACAGATTTAATAATCTGTTTCCATACATCAGCACTGAGTAAATGAACTGATCACCTTTGAATTTCATTTTCCATTTTTTTTTCCATTTCATTTAAGTTTTATTGGTTAAACTGGAAAGGCATGTGAGCATTGCTGCCTGTTTACACAAAAGTGTCCAGCGTCACCTTTGAATTTATTAGCAATTTGTTTTTCCAGCATTACTGAAGTACTAATTCTACTGTAACTCATTGTAATACTGCATACCTTCCAAGGGAGGTCTGAAACTTTGCTAGAATATTTTAGCAAATTTTCAGGAGATTTTCTGGAGTCAATAGTTTATATAAATGTTGGTGGTTTGGGGACTGCTATGACCTCAGAAGCTCTTCAGTGTGTCTTGGAGCTTATACACGCTTCTGTGTATATTGAATTCAGTAAATGTAATTACTGTCCTGTACCAGAGCAGTGTCCTTTGTGTTTGTAGAACACTGATGAATGTTGAGCCAACTTCTTGTAACTGTCAGAGCAAGAAATGACCACATTAACATCCATGTGTAGTGGGCAATGCGCAGAGTCCCCAGCATGAGATAGGTGATCCTTACGGAAAAGTGTGGGGGGGGGGATTACAGTTGGTGGTTAAGTAAAAAAAAAACAGAAGTCCAAGGAAAGGGGGAGAGCAGTTCACACGAACACCAGCTGTCAATGGCCATGCATTAAATTCCCCATTACATGAGGGAACAGCATGGTACTCTCACCATAATTTGATGTGCAGCCATACATCAAGGATTGCAATCTACCACACTGCTTCCTTCCTGCTTTGACTCACCTACATAAAGCTTGGTGTCACTTCTGCTTGTTTTAGTTCCATTCATTCTGGTCACTGGTTATGTAACTCCCTGAGGTTGATTTTTTGCATTAAATCAGTGCGCTATGTCCCATATGTCCTCCCTTTTTCACCAGTCATTATCACATTCTTTTAAGTTCTGTGTTTCACAGGCTACTGAACTGGAAGCCCAATGTTGCAATGCTTCCTGCCCAGTCTTTCTTTCTTTCGAGTTCCATGAGAAACAAGTGTAACCCCTAGATGGGGCTAGCCCAAAGGATACTACCCCTGCCTTCATGACTAGGCGCAGGCTGAGTGGCCTCCACCGGAAACGTTGATTTAAGGGTAACATAGCTGCTCTGGGTATAAAGCCCTCCGGGACACTGATACCACCCCCAATGGCTTGCACTGGTTAGCAGATAAACAATCACCATTAATGTCAGAATACAATGTTGAACCCACTCTTGGCACACTTACCACCAGGGCTGGTTCAGCTGCACTGGACCTGGAAACCACTGTAAAACAGGACCTGAAATAGAACAGTGTAATGGCAGTACAGTATCTCCTCCACAAAGGTACACACTAGCCAAGTTAAATGCAGAAAAAACAGAATCTGGTTTATTCAGGGGATTTGAACAAGAGTAGGGCAGCAATCTGGCATTTGATTTCCTATCTGATTTAGTCAGGTTAAACATGCACGCACTGAGAGTCCCTGTAGCACAGTCACACACACCCTGGGTTCCCAGTTGTTACTCAGGCTAGAAGCATTGCCCTGGGTAGGCCGGCATTGCAGCTGTTGTTGAGGCCCTTAGAAAAGAAACAAGCAGCATGCACTTTAACCCACAATTTGTATTCTAGAGCTGGATGGCTCAGTTCATAATGATCAACCAAATCAAATCAGATGACACACAATACATACGAACATTCAAATCTTCCAGCAGAACAGACCAACTGGCCTATCAAAGTTTGCCTGAGTGTGCAGGTATCACCCTAGATTGCAGCTGCCCCAGCCTCCTCCCCCACTGTCCCTCTCATACCTGTCATAGCCCCTGCCCCCTAGACCCTTCCTCTTGCTTTGTCCCACTCCTTCTTAAAGCTTCTGACTGTCATACATGTTACCACCCCCTGCTGGTAGCACTTTCCAGTTAGACAACACCCTCTCAGTGAAGTAGTGCCTCCTCATCTTCCTTTTAAATATCCCCCCTCCAACCTTAGTCCATGCCCCCTCGTCTCCCTACCTTTCCTCAGTTTAAACACCCCTCAGTGCTAGGTTTATTTACCCCCTCAAGTATTTGAATATTTTAATCATATCCCCCCATCTATCCACTCCTCCAGTGTTTACATATTCAGCTCCTGCAGCCTGACTTCATAGTCCTTTCCTTCCATCCCCTTTAACATTTTTGCTGCCCTCCTTTGTACCCCCTTCAGTAATTTTATATCTGTCTGCAGGTATGGCTTCCAGTACTGCACACAGTACTCCAAATGTGGTCTGACCAAGGAGCTTTTCATGATACAGGATCACATCCCTATGCATGGATGATAAACCTCTTGCAATACAGCCCAGTATCCTGTTTGCCTTAGCCGCTGCTTTCCTGCATTGGACAGAGTTGTTCATGCTCACTGTTACCAACACCCCAAGGTCCTTCTCCTCCTCAGTGATCCCTAGCCTCACCCCTCCAACCAGTAGTCCCTCCTATTTTTTTTTGCCTTGAAGTACATCACCTTACAGTTCTTCACATTGAATCATAGCTGCCACTTCTCCAACCATGTCTCTTGTTTGGTGAGGTCCCTGTGCAATTGTTTCCTTCCATCCTCTTCATCCACCATGGCCCCTATTTTGGTATCATCTGCGAACAGACTAGCCCTGCTCCCAACTCTGTGTGGCTATATCAGAGATAAAGAGCACAAATAGCACCGGGCCCAGCACTGAACCCTGCGGCACCCCGCTTGTCATTGCTCTGGGTGTCGAGAACTCCCCCCACAACCACTCTCTGCACCCTCCCTTGTAACCAGTTCTCTATCCACTTTGTCAGCTTTTCCCCCCCCCCACAGCAGTCAGCTTCCCCCAGCCTCCCATGAAGCACTGTATCCAAAGGCCTTGCTGATGTCCAAGTACATGACTTTTACTGCATGACCTCCATCTAGCTCCCTTGTTACCCAGTCGTAATTCTCTATTAGGTTTGTTTGACAAGACTTCCCTGAGACAAACCCATGTTGCTGTCCAACCTGGAGGCCATTACCCTCGAGGAATGCCACCAGCCTCTACTTCAGTATAGTCTCCATAAGCTTCCCCACTATGGAAGTGAGACTGACCAGCTGATAGTTTCTTGGCTCTTCCCTAGGCCCATTCCTGTGTATGGGCACCACGTGGGCCACCCTCCAGTCCGGAAGCACAAACCCCTTTTCCAGGGAGGTGTTGAACAGATCTGCCAGTGGCTCAGCCAACACCTCCACCATCTCCCTCAGCACCCTGGGGTGGATGCCATCAGGACCTGGTGCCTTGTCCACCTTTAACACCCTCAGCCCCTCTAGCACTCTATTCCCTATGATCATTTTGTCTGTCACCTCCTCCCCCACCTTCTTCCACCCCCCAGTCCATAATGGTAGTGGGTCCATTCTTCTCCTTAGTGAAAGCAGAGCAGAAGTACTCATTCAGTATTTCAGTTTGATCCTCTTCCTGTTCCACCTATTTCCTTCCCCACTTTATCCTCACTATATGTTCTTTGCACTTCCTTTTTTCCCTGACATATCTAAAAAGGTCCTTCTCCCCTTCCTTTAGGCCCTGTGCTAACCTTAATTCCCTGGAGGCCTTGGCTTTTTTCACCCACCTGGCCACCTCCGTGGACCAACTCCCATAAGCCTCCTTATTCTCTTCCTTCCTTGTTCTCCTGTACTTCCAATGTGTAGCCTTCTTTGCCCTCACCCCCTGCAGCACTTACTGTTCAGCCAGCATGGTTTTCTGGCTCTACCCTTCTTACTCCTAGCCCTGGTGCAGGCTACTGTGGCTTCCATTAGCCCAGCTTTAATAACTTCCCACTTTTGCTCTGCATCCATCCGCAGCCTTATATCCTGGAGTCTCCCTTGCAGTATTTCTCCCATCCTCCCAAAGTCCACCCTCCTAAAGTTCACCACCTTCATACCCATGCCTTCAGTCTCCCTGCCCAACGTAAGTATGAACCACACTGTTTGGTGCTCGCTACTAGCTAGTGGGTCCTCAATCCTTACCTCCCCCACTGCCTCACCATTTGCCAGTACCAGGTTCAGTGTGTTACCATGCCTTGTAGGTCCACTTACCATTTGTGTCAGGAGGCCATCCTGGATCACATACAGTCAAGTCAAGTCAGTTTTATTTTAAAAAGGGGCCTTTCTAAAACCAAGGCGCCTGTACAATAAATCCATAAAAATAAAATATAATAAATTATTATAAACAAACATATAATTCCAACAGACAACAATAAAATAGCAGCATAGCATCGCTAAAGCAAAACATCAATCAAATGCCAGACTAAAAAGATAAGTTTTTAAAGCTGTTTTAAAACTCTGGATGGTTAGGCAATTTCGAACCCGATGAGATAGAGAGTTCCACAGGGATGGAGCAGCAAAGCTAAATGCCCTTGCTGTGGATGTTTGCAAATGTACCCTGGGAACCTCTAGCAATCCCTCATTGGAGGATTGGAGAGGACGGAGGGGACGGCAGGGGCAAAGGAGATCTTTCAGGTAACTCAGTCCCTGTTCATGTAGGGCCTTATAGGTTAGCAAAGCAACCTTAAAGGTGATCCACCACCGTATCGGCAGCCAGTGCAGACCGTGGATCACAGGCATTATATGACTAATTCTTGATGCACCAGTCAATAGCCTGGCTGCCGCATTCTGCACCAGCTGCAAGCGGTGGATACCTACCACTAGCAGCCCTAGGTAAAGGGCATTGCAGTAGTCAAGGCTGGAGGAAATGAAGGCGTGAACCAATATTGGAAGATCATGGGGAGGAACCAGATGTTTCACCTGGGTGATATTTCTCAGATGGTAAAAAGAAGTTTTAACAACTGCTGACACCTGTAATTTCAGGGTTAGGCAGTCAGCAAACATAACACCCAGGTTCCACACCCAGTCTGAGGTAGCTTGCTGGACACCTCCTAGCCATAAACCCGAAGATGAACCTGCCAACATACCCACCTCGCGATGACCCGGGTTCACAACCAACACCTTAGTTTTTTCAAGGTTCACCTTTAGCCAGCTCTCATTCATCCAGGCCTGAATTTTAGTCAGACAGCTGTTGAGCACTGAGACAGCATTGTCTTGTTCAGGGACAAAAGACATGTATAGCTGAGTATCATCTGCATAACAGTGAAAACTCAAGCCATACCATCTAATAATAGCTCCCAATGCCAGCATATACACTGCAAACAACATGTGTGCTAGAATGGATCCCTACGGAATACCACAGGGCAGGGAGAATGGAGATGAGGTAAAAACCCCTGATACCACTCTCTGAGTCCTACCCATGAGGTAGGATCGAAACCATCTGAGGACAACCCCCGAAAGTCCACAGATAAACCACAGGTAATCCAACAGCACACCATGGTCCACAGTATCAAATGCTGCAGAGAGATCAAGAAGGACCAAGATGGAACGGAGCCCTTCAGTCTCTCACTATCAGAAGGTCATTTAGTACCTGAACAAGGGCCATCTCAATATTATGTCTCTTCCTGAAACCAGATTGGAGAGAATCATAGATACTGTGGCTGGTCAAATGGTCCTCCAGCTGTAAAGACACCACCTTCTCAATAACCTTACCCAAAAAGGGAAGGTTAGAGACCGGCCCGTAGTTTGCTAGACAGTCGAGATCCGAGTTCGGTCTCCCTAAGGGAAGCTGGAAAAATTCCCCTCTCCAAGGATAACCAGACAATCTCAGCAAGGACCAGGCCGATAACATGAATGCAGCCAACAAGCAAGTGTGTAGGGCCCGGATCCAAACTACAGTTGGTAGGATGTAAGGTCTGGATTACCATTATAATATCATTGATTGTAGGCTGACCAAAGTCACACCACTCGCACTGGGGGTCCGACATCTCCTGCCGACCACTGCTACTCCCTAGAGAAAGGGTCAAGCGTATATCAGACCTGATCATGGCAACCTTATCCGGAAAGAATCGAGCAAACTCCTCACACTGCTCTTGTGAAAAAGCATTTCTGGGCTGAAGACAGAGTGGAGTGCACAGTCTGTCCACAGTCTGGAAAAGCTGAGCTGGTCAATTCAGCGTGGCAGCAATTTCCCTGGACAGGAATTCTGCCTTCTTATGGGAAATTGTTGATGGATAGATCAAATAATGATCCATCAAACTAAGCCTGTCACACACCAGGCCAGACCTCCGCCATCACCTCTCTAGCCTTTGTCCAACTCACCTCAACTCCCTCAAGTCCTCATCAAACCATGGTGACCTAGGGTGAAGGGAGAGTGGACGAACATGAGCAGTAGCAATGGAATCCAGGGCCTCTGTCACTGCCTTATTATAGGCAAGTACCAGATCCCCTGGATCCATGCATTCCCTCGGCATGCCCGATAGGTCCAGCACTGCCATCAGACCATCTGGGGATACACCCCTCAAAGTGCGGTACTCGACCATCTCCATAGGGGCAGGCCTCTTAGGGGGGCCTCAGAACTGAAGCTGTTGGTATGATGGTCTGACCACCCAAATGGTTCCACCACCAAATCGGATATCTCCATCCCCAGGAGAAACACCAAGTCCAATGAATGACCACCAATGCGGGTCGAGGAAGAATCAACCTGTGTGAGGCCCAGTGAACTCATTAACTGAAGGAAGTCCTGTCCAAACTGCGAGAGTTCATCATCAACCCAAGCACTGCAATCCCCAAGGATCAGCCATCTATGGGGTCCCAATGTTAGGTCGGCGATGAGGTCCGTGACTTCCTGCAGGAAAACATTCCCATCTCCTGGTGGATGGTAGATGAGAAGAATCCTGCACCCCACACCCTCACCCACGATACATTCAAAAGAATGGTGGCTCCCACTGGAATTTTTCTCAGGTTCAGTTCTGATTTAAAACAAGAGGCCACACCCCCGCTCCTACAATCGCTCCTCGGCGGGGTATCACCGAGTACCCGGGAGGAACTGCTGAAGCCAAAATTGGGCCAGCATTTCCATCCAACCAGGTCTTGGTGATGCAAGCCAAGTCAGTTGAATTAACAAGATCGCCAATTATGGCAGTCTTGTTTTTAGTGGACCTGGCATTGCATAACACTAGCTGAGTTCGATGAGCAGCTGGGGAAGACCAAGTTTCCCGTCTGCAATATGAAAAACCCTTGGGCATGGGAACCAGGCAGGGAGGACCCCTTTCCTTGACCGATTTCACCCCAGTGCATCTCCTTGTCCCCAGAAACCCAATCCCCCCATCCATTCCCCCAACATGCCGAGTCCCCGGCCTAACCACCTGCTCCCTGGCGCTGTTGGTGGCAGGGGTGCTCGAGTCATCCCCCACTATCACCACACTCCCCGTCCTACACACCTTCCTTATCTGCTCTGCCAACTCCCCATCCAGTTCCCCCAACTGGGTTGGTGGTCTGTATGCCACCCCAGGCTCAGTTTTCTACATTTTCTATTCTTGGAGCCCAGAAGCTGCACCCAAATTGCCTCCGTCCTCCCATCCTCCCCTTCATCCCTTGTACATTTGATCCCTTCTCTCACTCAGAGTGCTACTCCCACTTCAACTCCCCGATCCCTCCTGTATATACTGTACCCTGGGATTGCTAAATCCAAGTCATGGTACTCAGTGGCCCAAGTCTCTGTTACTGCAGCAACATCCGCATTCCCCTCTGAGAGGAGTGCCTGAAGTTCTGCAATTTTGTTTCCCAGGCTTCTTGCATTTAGGGAGACCAGCTTCCATCCATACCCCTCCATTCTCTCTCCCCTCTTCTCCTTGGTCTGCTCCCCTCCTCTTGGTAGTCCACACCCTTTTTTCACCTTGTTATTACAGGGTGGTGGTGCCTTCTGCAGTTCACACTGGCTACCCTGCATGCCCCTTCCCTGAGTCACTTCACCTCTGCCTTTATCTGTATCTAGGGGGGTGAGCTCACTAGGATCCCCAATCCAAACCGTTCTACTATTCTCAGTCCTCTTGTCACCCCACCAGCTTAAATCTACCTTATTTGATATATACCCCTCAATTCCACCCTTTAGTACTCACCTCCCCTTCCCGCTCAAGTGTAGCCCATCCCCTGCATACAATTCAATATTCCCCCAGATCCTACCCCATTTTGTCACTAAACCATAATTCTTGGTGTGGCACCATTCTCTCAGCCACTTGTTGAACTCCTCTATCCTTCCTTTCTTCCCCATGCTCGCACATGGTACCTGGAGTACCTCCGAGAATGCCACTGACTCCCACACCCCCTCACATTGCCTGCCCAACTTCTCAAACCTCCCCTTCACCACTTCTACAGACTACCCCACCAAGCTGTTTGTACCCATGTGCAACACTAGGTGAGGTTTCTTCCTCCTCTTCGATGCACACTTGAACAGTGACTGCCCTGCCCTTTCTGTGGTCAACCCAGGAATATCTTCAACCGAAATATGACTGTGTCTTTCCCCCCTTCCACACCATCTGAACCCTTTCAGTACAGAATCCCGCAGCATGAGTACCCCTCTGTTCCTGTCCCTTACCCTTTTCCTATCTTTTACTCTTTTCTGTACTCCAGAGTACATACTGCCCTGCCCCTTACACACTCCAGTTGCACCCTCTTTGTCTCCTGCAACCGCTCCCCCTGTTTTTACCTCACTCCCTGTCTCTGCCCTACTCCTCTCATCCCCCCAATCATCTTACCAGCCTGACCTCTGCCTATTGGGCTTTCCCTATAAATCTTCCCTCCACTCCTGCTGATCTCCAACCCCTCCCCTATCCCCTCCATTGCAGATTTTGAGCACTCATTACCCACAACCCACAATGATCTGAGCTTTGTTGCAGGGACCTACCCTAATGCTTACTCAGGTTACCCAGACCAGGAGGCAGGACTGACAAGATGAAAACCTCAGGATGGTATGCTGTTTGCCTGTGGAAGCAGGGCCCACACTATGCACCATGATGGTTGATCCTGTTTGATGGTGTTGAGCAGGGAGCCAAAGCCCTGAGTGGGTCTTTCATTGAATGAATCTCTGCAGCATGAGTAGCAGTCTAGGCTGAGATGGAGAGGTCCAGACCAGGTGAACAGTTCAGATTGCAGTCCATTTTAGGTGCTGGATGCAATATCCAGCTAGTGCAACACATTTAGGGGTGTGGGGAACCAAATCATGACCCACACTACACATTTAGCACAATTCTAACCAAAACAGCCAGATACCACAGTTTGGATGACAGTCCAGTTGCAATAAAGCAGTGTCTTTGTGCAAACCATATGCTCTGTGGTTCTCTCCAATTCCTGACAGGCCGATCTCTCCAGGAGTAAGTCTTTGGTCCACACCAGGCAAAATTTACTCTCTCACAATTCAGGATTCCTGTCTCAAGAACAGCAATCTGGACAAAGTTCAATATCAGATTACAGGCTTCTTTACGCTGGAAGATGGTTGCAGGCAGGCCAGACACAGCCTTCCCACCGAATCCCAGCACTACCATGCAGGAGCAGCTGCTTGAATTACTTGAGCAGTTCGCTCTCTCAACTCCAACTCTACACTGACACACTGCTGCAGGCAGCTCTGGGATTTTCCAGTGATCCAAAAGGTTTGGTTGGTTGGTCCATCAGTCTGTCACAGAAAGGGCCAGTCCAGGTCCATTTAGGTGACAGACAGTAAAAAATTACAATTCCTACAGAAATTCACTCCCACAAGACATCTGGGGACAGTCTCCATTTTAAGGTCCCCGTGGTACCAATTGGTCCAAACTGGCAGTCCAGTGCCAAAATGGTGTTTCTTGGCAGAAAGTCTATGCTGCAAAGGAAAGCAGGTTAGACAAACTATTATATTATTATTATTATTACTAAAGCAGATAATCAGAAAACAATCACAGATCCTATTAGGGCTTCCTCTGTGCATTAAAGATGACAGAATGAAGCAGCTGTAATGCTGCCCGCGGGTGGGACTCGAGCCTGAAACCACTTGGTTCCCACCCAAATTAATTATAACCCACGAGATAGATATTTCTTAAAGAAACAGGCACAGAAACTAACAGGGAACTCTCATGCAAGCACAATCAAATGATTTAGACACAGAACAACAGCCTGGCAGTGGGCCTTTGGCAGGCCCAGGAAGACATTTTAGGAACCACCATTTGTGGGTGGGGGGAAGGTTATACCAGTATAATATAAAAAAGATGAGTCCAGATATGTAATTGTGCTGTTCCAGGCTGACAAACTGGATACATGTCCACAACATGGGTCTCAGTGGATCATAGAATATCATTTAATATTTATTTAATGATTTATGCAGGCAAACATTATGGGATATTGTCTAGGGTGTGGAAAAGAAATCTGGCAGACAGGGTGTGCAGTGTTTGCTGTGCAAGAGTGCTAATGAGAGTCAGGGCAGGCATGAAACAGATCAAAATCTAAACTATAATATAAAAGTGCCCAACAGGGTTAGACTGCATGGGGAGGGACAGAATTGTTCAAGTTGAGCAAAGAATACTGGCAACACCTATCCTCCCCAAACTCTATGCAGTAAATGGGCAGCAACTGGAATCACAAAGGTTATGCAATATCCTTCAGAAGCATGTCTTTCAGCACTGGGGCATTGATTGGTGAAAATATAGCTGCCCCGGGTCAAAGGTATTGATCAAGGGTATAAGACTAATAATCCCCCACCCCAACTGCTATTCTGTAACAGTGAAGTGGTTTGGGGTGCATAGATGGTAATCATCCCCTGATCCTCCTGCCATTCAGTGCCTTGGCAGTCACCAGAGCTTAAGACTGCAGTCCCACCACCACATAGGACAGGTAGGATGGTGGTGTTCCTTCTGGTGGCTGAGGGTGGGGGCAGTTCTAGCACTGATCAGGCATATCCAACATTGTTCAGATAGAGTGAATGTTGTGCATGCTGGTGTTCCATCTTAGTTCCATTCTATCAAGACTTTGGGAAACTTTGTGAATAACAGGGTACAGTACACATTGCAAGTCCATTGGTTGGCAGGATCCACCAATGGGCTTCTAGGTGTACAATAGGTGTCATTCACAGACAGCTGTATCAGCAGGCAGCAGTGGCAGCATGCAGGTGGGCTGAGCTGCCCACTGACATTAGGACCATGCCGTGATGGGGGAGCAGGGTGGAGTGGGGGTGCCTGAGTGGGTGGGAGGTCCACTGAACCACCAGGTTGACCTGAGAGATTACGGCAAATGTGTGATTAGGTCAAGCTGTTGGGAATGTGGTCAGTTATTATTCCTTTACCACTGCAGTGTGCAGCATAGAATCAGAATGGTGGGCACAGAGCGGGGTTCACATATGTTTTATTTACTCTTGCAGTGTGTGGCATACAATTGGGATGGCAGGCAGGGAGGAGGGCACTGGACTGCCAGAGTAGGAAAGCTGCCAACTCCAGTCTGCAGTACAGCGGCCTGCATGCCAGTGGGTGAATGCCAACTTATTCTACTTGTTGTAGATTTATTTTAAGGAGGCACATCTCCAGACTTGCTCTAGGGATGTGCCTCTAATGTAGATTGTGAATGGGGCTGCGCACCATATGCATGGGCATGCCCCCTGCGCAACCCCTCCAGATGCACTACATAACATTAAGGGTGGTGTGTGATGCGCATCAATTCCTTGCCGGAATTGCACCAGTACACAAGCTGGGGTTGCACCGGCACATCTCGGATGTGCTGGGTGCATCCTTTTTGTGACTCCTGCCCCTGGAGTGGACAGTACTCCTGGACAGGTGAGTCCATTATCAAGTAGCTAGTGACTGCAAAATATGCTAAGTTCAAATTTCAAGTAATTAATAATTGAGCCATTTCTTGCATTTCAAGTAAAACAACTGAGAAATGTTTTAAGTCATATAAACAACTAACTCTCAAACTGGATTATGTTTAAGTAGAAAACTTAAATTAATTCCTAGCTACAGTATTTTTTAGTCTCATTTCTCATCTAATGAATAAGTAAACAGAAACAATTCCCAACTAATTGCTAGATGGCAAAAGTTAAACATTAATTAAGAAAAAGTCCTCAACCAATGATCAGCATAATGCTTAACTTTTTAGTTAGCCATTACCTAATGAAAAGGTAATTAGTAGTTATTTGCTAACTTATTTTTTTGTATGGGACTCCTTCAATTTGTTTCTTACCCCGAATTGCAATAGGTGTACAAAAAGGTGCACAGTATTCTAAGTGTGATCTTACCAGACTAGTGTATAGAGATAATATAACCTGAGCTTGTCTACTGTTAATATTTTTCCATATACAGCCCATTATTCTTTGGTATTTCTTAACTTTAAACAATGTGTTGTTTTCGAAATTAAGTGAGTTATCAATATTTGTCCCAAGATCTCTTTCATTTTCAATTTCTTGTAACTTTACATTGTTAATAAAATAACTGTTTTTCGAGTTATTGTAACCCCAGTGCATTATTTTATACTTTATTTCATTGAACATCATTTTATTATTTTATGGTCTTGTGCCCACATTTCTAAGCCTTTTAATTACTTTGAAATGTTAAAACGTCTTCACTGGAGTTAACAATTCAGCCTATCTTACAATTATCTGCATATTTTGATATCCAGACTTTATTAGTTGTCTTCATAGTATCGTTTAAAATGTTAAATAGTACTGTGCCCAGTACAGAACCCTGGGGTACCCCGCTGCTCACCTCTCCCAATGGTGACCTAGCTCCTTTTATCATTGTACATTGCCTATGATTGTGTAACTATGATTCTTTTTTTTTTTTCCTTTTTTTTCCTGGGGGGTCCTCCTTCGCTCATCCACCTAGTCACGGCCCCCAGAGCTTCCACCACCTGCCTATTTGCCGCCTCCCGGTCACCCCGGCTTACTCCTGGAGGCCGGGCCGTGTACTAGTTCCCTAATTCCAGTACCACGGCAGTGCGAGAGCTCCCGGCCTCCGCAAGGAGTCCTCAGTGCTCCGGATGCTGCCCCCAACCTCCCCCCGGAGAAGGAGAGCAGTCCATAGGATGCTCCATCCCTCTCCCCCTGGCCGGCCCTCTGATGACTCGGGTCCATTCCCGAACCCGGGTCGCCAGTGTCGCAAGTGGAAATCCCACCACTGCGCCAACGGGCCGGCTACGGCCAGCCATGTAGCCATGATTCTATTCAATTTATCATAGTATGTGGAAATTTTAAGTTTGTCAGATGTTCTAGTAATATTTTATGGGAAACTCTGTCAAATGCTTTTGCTAGACCCAGAAATATTATATCTACTGGGAGACCGGCATCCAAAGCAGCATTAACATTCTCAAAGAAGTGTAATTGATTATTTAAACATGATCTTCCCATCTCAAACCCATGCCGTGTTATATCATGGAGGTTATTCAGATTCATAAGTGTTCTAGTCTGTGCAAAATTAAGCTAAGATTTTTCCAATAAATGAAGTTAAACTTATTGGTCGATAATTAGATGGCAAGTTTTTATTTCCTGATTTATAAATAGGAATAATAACTGCTTCCTTCCATGCAGATATACTTTCTCCTGCATCTAGAGATAGATTAAATAACTTACAAAGAGGACCTGCAATATGTATTGCAATTTCTTTAAGGAAAGTTGCGATAATGCCATCTGGGCCTGCAGATGAATTTGTTTTTAATGTTTGTCATTCCCTCAGAACTTCTATAGTAATAGGAATTACATTAACATTATTATATTCCATTTTGGAGCTGATAAATTGTTCCTTAACTGTAAACATAGTAAGGAAGTAATTATTGAGTTCTTTAGCCATTTGAGATTCCTCACTTATGATGCCATTGTTTGTTTGTAAAGGTCCTATTGTAGTTTTGGAACCTTTCAACGAACCTACATAAGTATAAAATGTATTTTTGTTATCTAGTGTATCTGTTGCAAATGTATTTTCTATTTCATACTATACTGTCACCTAGAGAGAGGGGGAAGGGGATATGATAGAAACTTTCAAATATCTCAGAGATATAAATAAGGTTCAAGAGGGAAGCAATTTTTAGAGGAAAAGATGCTCAAGAGCAAGAGGACATGCTATGAAGCTGGGGAAGGGGGAGGCTCAGGACAGATGTGAGGAAGTACTTCTTCACAGAAAGAGTGGTTGATGTCTAGAACAGCCTCCCAGCAGAGGTGGTCAGGGCAAAAATGGTAATGGACTTTAAGAATGCATGGGATAGGAATGAGGGAACCTTAGAGGTAGGGAAGGGGTGGAGTAAAGTCAGAGATCAGGTAGGGTCTGCAGTGTTATGGTAGGTGGGGAAAATGGGCAAACTAGTTGAGCCAAGAAGTTATTATCTGCTGTCACTGTCTATGTTTCTATTTTAATGGCTGCTATTTTTTTGGTAAATGATTTGTGTGGCGCTTCATATCTCTCAATGTTCACCATAAGGGTCTTAAGCAAGGGGGTGAAGTTGGCCATACAAATGTCGGCGAATGAGGGGTTAACCTGGAACCCCAAGTATGATGATCCTTTTTGGTCCCAATTTTAGCCTGTGTATTGTAAAAGGGTGACCTTGCAATGACAATTAGAAAGGAACATTTCAGATTTTACCACTGTGGTTCAACTCCCTCCAGGAGAACATTGTGCGCCTACCCACACTGGTACTTTCAAAATGAACTTGAAGCTCCTTATGATACACAAATCTCGATGTGCCTGCCACTGCTAGCACCACCTTTCCACCCCTCCATCACTACTTCCATCCCTGCCCCCTCAACCCTTCCCTCTCTCCCCTGAATAGGCCCTTCTGCTCCCCCCACATACCCAACACCCTCTTCCTCTTCCTCCAGTCTAGTCACCTCCCTCCGATCCCTACTGCTATACTGATATTACGCTCTCTTTTTGCACATTGCACTTGGGCTCTTCCTCTTCACCCCCGACTTTTCTTTTTTCTTTAGCACTTAGCAACGCTCCAAACAACCTCTTGTTTGCTGACAACTGACTGGTTTCACCATTGGGCACTGTAAATTGTCTGTTTTCCTGTGACCTGTACTGTGTTTGATATATAATCCTGTTTGTTTACCTTTGTATTTCTGCAATCCTTTGTATAATTTCACCTATCTGTTGTACTGAAATGTCCTGATGTGGAACTTATGTAAAAAGCTCTGAGCTGAAATGGCTTTCCAAACACTGAAATAAATAAAAAATAAATAAATCATGGTTGAGCTTAAGGCAAGAAATTGCTGAAATGGTAGTTAAGAGCTGACAAATGAGAACAATGGTCTGATGTGCATCATCCAGCCAGATAAGCAAATCATCTGCATAAATCAGTAATTTAACTTCAGTATCTCCAACTGTAATGCCAGCAATATTCCTCTGGGTTCTTAAGGCAATGTCCAGGTGTTCAATAGCAAGAAGGAACAGTAAGGAGGATTTAGGGCAGTCTAGTCTGGTTCCTTGGAATAGGGGGAATGGGCAGGATAGGCAGCTGTTAGGAAAAACATGAGCTGAGGGCTCAGTAAAAAGGGTTTGGATCTAAAAAGTAGGGACCCCCAGTTTCCATAGGACAGCAAGGAGATATTGTCACTTGAAGGAACCAAATGCTCCATCAAAATTTATAGTGAATGCAGCAGCTAGACTGGGAATAGATTTCACTATTAGATGAAGAGTAATACAATTACTTAATTAAGGTGATCTGAGCTATGTCTCCCCTTCATGAAACCTTCCTGCAAGGGATGGACTGGGTAAAGAAGGTGGTTTCTAACCAGGAGTCCAGCACCATGGCCAGAATCTTGGCATCAGCATTAGTCAGTGAGATTGAGCAGTATTGTCTCAGAGAGGATGGATCTTTGTCTTTTTGGGGTGAGAATTATAATTCAATGTCCTATGCAGCCAGTCTAGTGTTATGCTTGTGTAACTGTGCTAGTTTGGTTTTGGCTATTCTCTCTCTCTATTTCAGAGGAATTACCACCCTGTAGGGGTACCAAAGGTAAGGAACCCTCAGAGAGGGTTCCATCCCTAGAGGTGCCATGGGATGATTCCCATTGCTAAAGATACCTTAGGAAGAATCTTAAGGAGGGAAGTGCTGTCACTGGAGGAGATGGGGAGGATGGTGGGGCAAAGAAAATGTGCTTCACAATGAGGCTGAGAAGAACTGCTTATATAGCTCAGGAAGTGGGAGTGGCTGGCTTCTTGGCAATTGAACTCCAGGCAAAGCCTTTCCAATTCAATTTCCTGCACAACCAGTGTAGTATTATACTTGTGCAACTGTGTTAGTTTGGTTTTGGTCATTCGCATTCTCTATTCCAGAGGAATTACCACCCTGTAGGGGTACCAAAGGCAAGGAACCCTCGGAGAGGGTTCCACCCCTAGAGGTGCCATGGGGAAAATTCCCATGGCTAAAGATACCTTAAGAATCCCCAAAAAGAAATGTAGTGCAAGCATATCCCAAAACGAATGAGGTGACACGACGCATCTAAGCAAGCAGTAACCGTGATGTAGTAGCAGTAACTGTGACGTAGTAGTAGAGAAGCATAGACAGTTTGATAACGTAATGAGATGCTCAGTTTGATAATGTAATGAATTGCCCAGGTTGCATAGCATGATACTGATGGTTTATGTTGAGAATTAGGGGGATCCTCTAAGGAGAGAGGGAATGGCAGGGGACACCATCCACCTCCATCCAACAGTGGAACCCACCTAAAGAAACTATGGTACATTACTATGCTAACTAACAGTTATGACCTGAGGTAACAGAGGAGAGGGAAAAAAACCCTTTGAGGAGGGAATCTCTGGGGATCCAAGGCCTAGATCACCTTCCCTCCAGGCTTGGGATATTTTATTTAGTAATGGCTCTGCAGCTGTAATTTGAAAAACCCAATGAAAGGGAGGTGGAAAAATATTCCAGTCTGGAAGAAGGCTCTCACTCAAACCCTCTAGAGGGAATGCCATTTGTGAGAAAACTCTGCAACAATACGTGCAACCAATGCAGGAGGAGGAAAGCAATGACTGCTAAGGCACTCACCAGGTCTTCCCACCTTAAACTCAAACCAGGTGAACCAGAGGCAATTGTAGGGAGAATGTGGTGAAGGTGCCTCACTAGGGAAACCACTAAAGCCAATGGATTACCATTATAGAAGAACACTAGAGCCAAAGGAGGTAACATTTTCCACCCTTCACTGCTAGTCTTAAATTCTACACCAGGAGCTGCATGCATCTAAAGCTGAGCCCAGGGTAAGAACATTCCCAGCTATGGGCCAGGTGAGAAGGATCCCACCCCAAGTTGGACACACTCAAGATGCAGACTAAATGCAGAGCGAGACCATCAGCTGCAGGAACCCTGCACCAGAATAGAATGGCTGGCATGCCCCTGAAATAGACTAACTGCTGAAAAGCTGGCAAGTAGATGAGCACTGGTGTGCTGAGATTGTAGTGAGCATTGAGTGCTGAGACCTTGCAAGGTCAAATGCAGAACTGAGTGCAGCAGAATCCCAGAGGCTGAAGCCGAGGGGATGGCAGTAGGCATGAAGCAATGATTTTTTATAAGCAATGAGCAAAAATTGTGTAAGTAATCATGGACCTGCACATAGGTCAGTAAACAAAGTAGTAATAAGTGTACCTACACTTAGGCCTGCATAACATAGTCGCAATGAAACAGCACTGAATAGTGGGGCAAGCCAGCCAGGCATGTACCAGCCTAATCAAGGTGACAAATACTCAGGATTTTCGGTGGTGAAGGCAGGATTCAAAACAGAAATAATGAGCCACATGAGGCCCCGACCCCCCAAACACTTCCCAGTCCCCGCTGTAGGACAAACAAGAAAGTGATGGAAGGGTCGAGAACCACATGCAGCTATTAAAGCTAGTTTAACAGCTGCAGCAGTAGCTTGTAGCTGACCTCTGAGTATAACAGGGTGAATAAACATAGAAGCAACATCTGAATGGAGTACACTGAGTTGTAAAACTGCAATAAACATAAATAAGGAGACACAATGCTTCTGAAAGCAGGTGTAACCAGGCAGTGCAATGAAGCTGCTGGAATGAGGCAAGTAGAATGAGAGCATGATTGAGCTGCATAGCTAGGTTCAGAGAATCTGAGTCAGGTGAAAACAATCAAGTATGCAACATGGAGCAGCTATGGTTGAGTTGAAACACACAGATAATGATTTTAGTTGCATTGCAGTAGTGTGAGAGTAACAAAGCAAATAGTAGGAGCTCTAGAGCGATATGCCAGGAGCTTAGAAACAAAAAAAAAAACAACCAAAGAACAAAACCAAAGACACACAAACACTGAAAACAGGGAAAAAGACAGAAGAAGCACACACAGCTGGAGGAAAAATACAAACCAAAAGGAAGAAATAAACACAGAAATTCAGCTGACAAGCAGGAGCAGCGGGGGGGCAGGCCCCAACCAGCTCAGAAGACAAACCAACAGAGCCTTTGGTTGCAAAGAAAAAGTGCTTCACAATGAGGCTGAGAGGAACTGCTTATATAGCTCAGGAAGTGGGAGTGACTGGCTGCTTGGCCATCGAACTCCAGGCAAAGCCTTTCCAATTACCATCTCTTGTGGAGTGGGGGGTAGGGACTGATGTGAAAGTGAGTGGGGAAAGTCTCTTTGTACTAGAGGAGTTAGGGAATCATGTAAAAACCTGATAAAGATCTATAGGGAACCCATCCCCTCCAAGGAATTCATTTTTATTCAGGGTGAGAATAGCTTTACTGATCTCCTCCTGCATAATGGGATGATTCAGCTTCTCTGTCTGAGGTGGAGATATCAGTGGAAGAGCAAGGGAATCATGGAAAGAGGCAATGTTCTCTCAGGAGGGGATAGGGAAAGGAGCATAGTTTGACATAAAAATCCCTCATTATGTCCAATATATCCTCAGGCTTGGTGCATAATTTGCCCTGTGTGCTATGAAAGCCAGTTATATGTCATTTTGACAGGAGTTTGTGAAGTCTGTAGGACAGTAGGTTATTTGACTTCTCTCCCCCTCCCAGTACTTATGTTGATGTGGCTGGTAATGCAGAGCTGCTTCAGTTTTTCCCCGGATTCATGCTCCCTTTGTCTTTTGTCATCGTTTTTGACTCAATGAGTGCATATTTAACTTAATTTATGTGAGAATGGCGACTGATTTGAACACAGCAGGTGTGGATCTCAGGCTTCAAGCCGCCAGGCACTCTGTAATGTTACCAGAAGGGGGGAACTGTTGTTTTTTGCACTGCTACTTCTTACATCCTTTTCCCCCAGGTTGCATCTGGAAATGAGCTGTTACCAGCTCAGTATGTCTTTCCTGGTAAAATGTTTGAAATAAATGTATCAGGTCATAAATGGGCAGAGTACTCTAAAATTGTAAGCAAATCAAAAATAGTGAATTTTACAATGTCAGAAAGGATCAGGAGAATACAAAATGATTCAGCTGAAATCCAATACAGATTCACAAATGGCTGGAAAAATCTGCCTTGTTGTGCCTTCACACTTTGATGTGATATGCAAATTTGTTCATAGTCACAGTGGTGGGGGGCTACCCTACTCTTAAGTTGCAGTTTGCACCCAATAACATACTGGTTTATAAAACCTATACAGGTCTAAACATGGCATAGCAACAGTCATATGCATTGTGTCACATTCAGAGTTTGTGGGCACTGATGCAGCTGCCAGATGTTACCTCATCTTCTCCACCCATACCTCATAGCACACATCTGGACCACTAATACACCTTTGCCTGTCATGCGCCCAATTTCTGGAACTCATTCCCTCTAACTCTATACCAAACTGCATGTCACCTCTCTTTTAAGAGAGAGCTATGCCACTATCTCTTCTCCTCCTACAAATGTTCCTGTTTCAAACCACCCTAGCCCTTTACTCTCTAACTCCTCTCTTCCCTCTGTGGTCTCCTGGGCACCTGGGGTCCACTTCAGCTAGAAGCACTTTCTCTCACTTTCACTTCCTAAACTTTTAGCATTCATCTAGCATTTCCTACTGCACCTTTCTGGAAAACGTGTTTGCTTTCTCTTCTTAATCAACACAGCTTCATTCTTCCATTACCTGCTGTACCCTACTGGGTAACCTGTACTTATTCTAAACCGAACCTACCCCCCCCCCCACCTATTGCCTTCCTACTCCCTACACTTTCTCTTTCTCTCTCTCTGGTTCCCCCTTCACCTAATACTGCCTGGCTGCTACTGCTCTTATAGCACTTTATCCCTCACTGATTTAACATTGCTTAGTCACTCTATTTGACCTGAATGTATTGTCACTTGTAAATTGTAATGCTGCATTTTTCTTACTACCTACCTCAGTCTGAGTCATGTTCTGCTGTTAATGCCTCATACATCTACATGTAACTTGGTTGAACATTGCTTAGTCACTTTGTTTGACCTGATTGTAATTGTCACATGTTAAATTCTACTGCTCTGTTGTTCTTGTTAACTTCAATGTTTGTCATTTTCTGCTGTTAATGCCTCAAGCATCTATATGTAACCTGTATTTTGTTCCGTAATATTCTCTTGAAGTTTGTCTCTGTACTCTCCCAGGTCGTGTCTGAAAATAGTCATTTTTGGGCTAGTGCACCTACCTGATAAACAAATTACTGTACCCTGCTGGCTCCTCCATTCTTTACACTTGCCTGTAGATGTTTAAAAGGAGAAAGAGTCACAAAAGTTTGGGACTGATTAGTGAGGGATTCTGTTCTTTGTGAAAGGCCCTGCAGGCTATTTGCATGGCAGCCCTATTCCCCGAATAGTTGCAGTGTGTTTTCGTTGTGACCCACGTTGTGCTTGGGATAATGTAGTAAATATCGTGAGTGTCATTAAATTGTCTTGCACTAAATTGTCTTTCAACCACTTAACAACAGTCTCTGGTAACTGTGAATAGGGCACCAGTATCTATTACATTTAGAGCAATTATATTGTGTTGAATATTGAATAGCATTTTAATCTTGTTCTCCTGTTATTTGTCATGTAAATATTTCCAATCATGCCGTCCATATAGTATTTCATAGTTGTTTTCAAAATGTTTCTGCCTGTTTTCACAATACTTTTTTTTGAATCATCATAGTCTCTTGACTGGAAAACACAACAATGTCATAAATTTTATCTACCTTCTTCTGCAGAGCTGCCTGGGATTAGCGAAGCAACTCTCAGCCCATCCACATGCCTTTTCTGCCACATAACCCAGGTCATCAGCTTTCTTTGGACTTTTCTGTCTGTGCTGGGATCTCTTTGGATTGGGACATCCCAATGCCTCTCCCTGCTGAACAACTCAGTGTAGGGTGGCATTTAGGTAGTTGGTGTCAGTGAGGCCCAACAGTGTTAGCCTCTAACCTGGAGGTAATGTTGTTTTTTTATACTTTGATTTTTCACAATAAATCTATTTATTGAGGACTGCTTGTTTCTGCCAGTTTTCCTTTGTTTTTGTCATGTTGCTCACATTGGATTTTTGACTCCCATTCTCCCTGCCAACATGGAATTATGACAGCAAGTGTTCAGGGGTCTAATACAAAATTTCGACATGTAAGTTCCCGACACACAACATCCCGACTCCATTTTCCTAACACTGAACTACCCAAGTGTAAAATACCAACATGACACTGCCTGACAATGAAAGTGTGACTGCCGTGGAGGTAACTGTATTTTAGTTCTCCCTCCGCACCCCCCATTGCAGGGGGCTTCACCACCCACACCCCTCATTGTGGGAGGCTTTGCCTTTGCACCCCCCATAACTAAAATACAATCACCTCCATGGCACTTACACTTACATTGTCAGGCAGTGTCATGTCAGGATGTTATTCTTGTTGGGCAGTTGATTGTCAGGAAAACAGAGTCAAGATGTGTGTTGGGAACTTGGGGATTTTGTATGGATATCAGTGTTCAGTGATGTACAGGTGTATGCTGTCATGTGCTGGAGCACCAGAGCCAGCCACAGTCCCCAGTACCACACACAGTACCAACTACACTACCACCTGTGGTCACTCAGATGGTGATATTACAGTGGAATCTGTGACAAATCCTTTCCAGAAGATGAGAGCTTCCTCTGGTACATTCAGTCCTTCACACCCCTCCAGCTGACCCATGACACCAGAACTCATTCCAGACCATGGGTCATGGTGTTGCAATCAGCAACTCTGCCACTGCACTGACAGGTCAGCTAAAACACCTTTTTCTTGGTCAGTTTATTTAGAAGTACATTGTATGAAGCTGAACATTACAAGCACCAAATATGGAAACAATCTCAGAATTTGATGAGGTTATTAGAACTCAGATGATTTTTAATACAGGAAGTGAATCATTCTTTGTTTTCCTGTGAGACCATACCATCATTTGTAAGTGAAATATTCTTCAAAAAAGTGACCATGACCTTGACACAGACTAGACAAAATGTTGAAAAATGTAGTCAGTGCCCTTCTTTTACTGTTGAAAGCATATACAATGAAATCCACAGTGAATAGAAAAATAATGATGATTCTGTCTTTTTAAAAAAAAGTGTTCACTGAATATTAGAAACAGAAAACCATTGGAGATTGCAGCTGCTGCATGATATTAATGAAAGATTAAGGAAAGACCACGCATACTGCAGAGCAAATTAAAGACCGAATAATGTTGACTACACATATAAAGGAATCAGTTATTGACTGGGGTAGCTGCAGCTAACAGTGGATATATCTGTAATAGCATGTGCATTCTTTTACTAAATTGTGTGCAGATGTGCTGAATCACATCACAGACCTGTATTTATTTATTTATTGAATTCTGGTAACCTGGTTAGCCCACTGGAACCAGAGATCCCTTTTTCAGGGATGCCCTAGAGTTAATTACACATAATATTCTATGTTAGCAGCAAGGCTGCTCATGGCCCTCAAAGACTAAGACTGCACTACAAAATTCTACACATTTTCTAATCAGCATCCATTTTTTATTATTAATGATCTTTCTGGCATGTGTCATCAGATACATAATTTATGTACACTGGTTTTCAGTTTCTTCTTTTGTGCCCATTTCAGAAGGAGAAAAAAACAATATTTCCTACAGTTTTTTTATTCTTATTTTTACTTTTTCTGTACAGACTAATTAATGTAAGACATTGCTAACACATCAGAATAATGAAGAAGAAACATTGTGCTAGTGGTACATGTGTATAACAAATCATGTAAATGTACAAGCCACTAGTGTTTCATGGTCAATACTGATTCTTCAGGGAAGTGTGGTATTTAGGTCTCTGCAATCCTATGTCTCCCATCGTTTACTGATCATGATGTTCTAATATATAGGTAGTGTATCAGATCCCCATTGGGGTTCATTTCTTGCTTTTGCCTGCAAGCTGGTCTTTTGGTGAGCTCCTGGTTCCAGACATCCATTTGTGAATGTTTGCCATTACCAAGAATGAATTCCTTGCAGTTAATTTTCATTTCTTATTTTGACAGTTTGGTAAGTTCCAATCTGTGTATTTGTTCCTGGTGCATCTTGGGAGGATGGTAGTGTTTACTGGTACTGCGCGTGGCCTCCCAGGGATTGAATGACATTTAGAAGGGTGATTTCCAGGATTAGCATAGCAATTTTGGTGCCAGGTATCATGTGGAAAGGCTTCTTGCTGGAACCAGAGCTGTTTTTTATCACCATTGATATGAGGTGGAGTTTGTGAGCACATGGAGCACGTTCCCAGTCCCCATGTTTATTGATAGTACTTGGGATTGTTTTGTGTTGCTGGTAAAGCTTTATGCATGAGTTTGGAGGGGGAAGGTTAAAGGTGTGAAAAGATGCTCATTAGTGAATTTGGTTTGACTTGGATGTGGGCCCCATGAGTTTGGTTTGGCTTTGATAATTTGGCTAAATCACATTGGGTTCCAATGCAGTAACTGGTATGGAGTAAATCAGACTACAGCTATAAAGGCAATAGAAGCTCTGAGGTCAGCAATAAAGAGTTATTACTCTAACTTCCATGTTGCAGGTTGTTACAGCTGAAGTGGGTGGAGCCTGCAGATGTTTTGCATGTACAAAAGGGGTGATGTCATGTTTTCTGTCTGTGGAACTGACTCAAAGTGTAAATAGTCCCCTCCACCTTACCCTCCTTCAAGAAATGTTTTCTGCCCTCACATAAATACACTTTCATGTTAGTCAATGGTTGCAGGGCACTATTTTCTTTCTTAAATGAGAGGTACAAGAACTGGAACCTGACTAGTGGGAGGCAGCATTAGTTTTTTGGGGGGGGAGTAAGATCCACCCCATCCTCCACCCAAGAAGCTCCTAAAGATCCATCCCGACTTTTTTTTTTGGTTCATGTGAGAGGGACATGAGGTGGATCTATCATGTTGGTAAAACTGGCTATCAGAGCTGCCTGGGGAAGTAATTAAGGAGTGCCTGAAACTGCATCAAGGCATACTCCCCCCCCCCACACACACATATACATCATGATTTATTTATTTATTTTTCTTAACTCTAAGCATGACAATATTTGGCTCTAACAGTATGAGCAAGTTGGGCATAAAAATAAAATAGAAAAAAAGGATCAAGCAGGTGCCTTTTCCTTTGTCAGATACATGTGGACAGAAGGTCAGAAATCCTGTATGACAAGTTCATTATATGGATGTTTTCCATGTAAAACATAACTTTTGTTAATGTCATGTCTGTAGCATCGTTTGTAGCCAGTAAACTATTATTTAAGTAGGTACTATAAATGACAGGCTTTAATTCAGACATCTAGTCTTGATAAATTCGTTTTTTTTAGCAGTTCTGTAAGATTCATGTCTCTCTGATGTAAGAGTGCATAGCACAGGAATGAAAAGGGTTTCTGTAATTGATTGTTGTTTGCATGAGAACTGGGCATGACAGTGGCATGCAAGAGTGAAGTCTAAATTGTTTGCTGGACACTCTGGGATCTGAAGTTTAATAGTAATGTGGAAAGAGAATTAACTCTTGTGTTTTGTGCATTTGAATAGGTTTAGTGCTTTGAAGTTAAAAGATATAAATATATATGCATAGTGTCATGGGCACCTGAAAAGGAAGGAGATACTACTTAAATAAATGTTATTCTAATGATTTATTTATGCATGTGTAGGATTTTAAGTGTAGTTCTGCCTAAGTCACAGACACATAAGCTATAAAAAGTACATTTAAAGATGGGTTAGTCAAAGCTTGTAGCAGCAAAATGAAGCAAGCAAAATAATATATTTTGTTTTTTTTTCTTTCAGTTATTAACTAGGAGTGGCAAACTAAGCTGAAAGCTTGGTTACAGGGGCAACCTGGAGCACATGGAAGTAAAGTGACTTGCTCAGGGTTACCCAATATACAAGTGGGGGCTGTGGGATTCAAACCCAGATCTCCAGATTTGCAGTTCAGAGCCTTAAACCACTGTGCTATACTGCCTCTCTAGTTATGGCAGTCATCTGCTTTATGGTTCATGATGTTGGTGTAGTACAGCAGTAGCCACAGACATCGCCAGCTATTTCCAGATATTTTGCAAAATTTCTAAAGAGTTTCTCTCTGCTGCCCCTACTGTGGAAATGCAGAAAGCCGAAGATTTCTCTAGAAGTAACACAGAAATTTCAGGAAATAGCTGGCAATGTCTGTGGCTACTACTCTAAGCAGCAATAAACTGCATAGCCGATGTAAAATGTCAATAAGTAGGTCATGCAACAGATGTGCTGAGCAGTTACTGAATCAAGAAATGTATTTAGGATAGTAAAAAAATATTCCTGTTAGAAAACTGATAAATGTGTGACATTTGCATCTCAATTTCAAGGAGGTCCTTATGCGGTGTCAATGTACAATATAAAGTAGTTATAGTTTTCAAGTTGTCTGAGGAATTGCTTTGTACTACTGTGCAACTGTTACTAAATTTAAATTATTCTATGAAGGAAATTAAGTTTATGTAACTGTCTGTAAATGTATTAAAAACATTTACTTGTCCTTATAATATAATGCATTAAATGCTGTTGGCAGGTTAAGAAGTCACATACCTGCAATAGAGATGAAAACAATGGGATGCATAGGAATTTGAAAAAAGTATACATTAGCAGGAGCAGTGTCATGACTTCAATTTTTTTATAGTTTCAATATAAATTTTCAACATTACCATTGTTTTACACCACCTCATAAACAGTACAGTTGTCATTTTTTACATCCTGTTCAAAATGTGTTGTTGCACCTGTGGTGCCAAATAGCACAGTCACTGTGCAAAATCACCTTTTGGCTAATGAACTGATAGTGTCACTCTTCATGCAGTGGGGTCACAAAAAGCTCATGCTGAAAACTTGGGGTGAAAATACTAAGAAACGACCAGGGCATTAGGGTTTCTGACCATAACACCTTGCCCTGTAGGGACTGACAGACAGGGTGTGACCTGGGATTGCAAACAGAAATGCTCATGCCATTCCACCCCTATCCCCACCCTGCAGCCAGTGACAGGTATCGAGGTGTGCCTTTGACTCTTCGGCCCCAAAGTTCACTCCATTCTCTTATACTACACCCATTTCAGCATATTTCATTATGGAATGGGGTGAGTGTAAAGTTTGAACACCCCGAGGCACACCTCGACACTTGTCTGCATCTGCAGGGTAGGGTGAGGTGAAATGGCATGAGCATTATGGGCAATGACCAAAAGGCACACCCCAATGCCTGTCCATGTCTGCAGGGTGGGGGTGGGGTTGGCATCATTTCAATACTTCACTGCCATTCCTATTCTGCCTGTCTGTGTGTGTGTGTGTGTGTGTGTGTGTGTGTGTGTGTGCTTGTGTATGTCTCTCTCTCTCTATCTATATGTCTATGTATAGTATCAATTGCATGTATCGCTATTTTTACCTATTTCTAAAACAAACCTGCATATCACATTTGCCTGCATTCTGAGCACATACTTATGAAACTGTGCATACTTGTACTTCACTTCTGCATAGACCTCATACTTTACTAATATTCCCATTATCATAAGCATAACTACGTTGCTCTTATCAAAAAGTGACCCCCCCCCCGAAAGTTACCATCACATTTTCTCTGCTAACAGTCCATCATTGCACCTGACTTTCTGACATCAACACATTGCTTAAATATAACTTACGTCACCTCATGGACAAAAACCCTGTTTCTCTAACAAAAAAAAAACAACAAAAAAACTGTGTAAATAATCGCAAGACTGAGCATATGCCAGCCATTACTTTTTCATGTACTGCCACTTTCTGTACCATCATGGGGATTTGCATATGTTTCTCATGATGCTTTGCATTATTGGGGTATGTGCAATTGTGTTTTCTTTAAAATTTGGCTTTCAGGCCAATATCATCCAAGATAACACATATATCAGTGGCATTTGCTCTGGGGTTCTTTTGTATACCTATATTGCTTCCTATTCCTTCCATTAAAATGTATACCTCTATATATTTTCCTAATAATGTTTATGCCTTCCTTAGAACAGAAGCTAAAACAAATCTTACTACTTACAAATCATTGTGTTGTTTCTCCATACGTCCTTAACAATTCCACACAACTTCACTACATTCATTATGCAGCTGTGGTGGATCTGACCAGATTTTGTTTTCTAATGCCACTGCTATGGATTGCTGTATTTTGATATTGTGATAGAGTCTGCAGCTCAATAAGACTGCCATGGCCAAGTGCTGAACTACAATAATAGTTAACATTCGTTGCTGAGTTATCTCACATCTTATAACCCTGTGCAGCCTGTGGCCCCATTTTACCTCAATCACAATTACTATATTCTCCCTGGTTCCATAGGTTTTATAGCTTACAATCAAATGAGATATGAACACACACACACATACACACATACACACACACACCGATGAAGAGGCAGATGCCTAGAAGCATTGGAAACAAGCTGCTAGTGCCCACTGGTGTTTATTTCATATTTTTCATGAAATAAATTTCAACAACTGCTGCATGGTAAACTGTGTGTGCATATGTGTGTGTGTGTGTGTTTCATTTTTCTTTTAAATTTTATAGCTTCCCTTTCTGAAGTAAAATGTATCAAGAAACATAAATCAAATAAAAAATTGCTGTAAGGGCATTATAATGTCCTTCATAATTTTCCATCTATCAATGACATGTTTTTATATTTTAAAATTTTTTATATTTACATTGAACCCAATAGTCAGTTGCAGAGGATGATGATAATGAGGAGGAGGAGGTGGAGGAGGAGGAGAGAGATGGAAAGGTAAAGCTGTAGTAACTAATATAAGGAACTGTTAAGTGTACAGTCCCTAATCTCTTTCCCATTTACAGAGACTTCCCATAGTGTCAGCATCCCTGAGCATTGCCAACGTGTCAAATGAAACAGAAACACTATCACAGCAGAAAGTACCATCAGTTAAACTTATTTTAAAGAAAACCCCAATCCTGTGTAAGAAAATGACCTCTACAGAGACTGCAGATTTTGCCCCCAATCCCAGTATCCCTGAAAGTGCCACATTTTTCACTTACAAGCCTGTAATGTTACCACCACAAGCATGGACTTTCACTGTTGCTAACACTGATGCTGCTTCAGCTAAACCATTGACTTCACTGCTATTCCATTCGATTGACTGTATCAGAATTGTCACCATATCCTGCTATAGACACAGAAATTAAGAAACTTAAGCAGGTTAATGTAACAATTCTAAATCTGTTTATTTTTTTTTTTAGGTAACTTGACTGCAAGGTTGGATGTGATAATGAATACAGCAGAATATTTGAAATCAGTCATCAATCAAGTGGGTGAATTAAAATGTCAAATGTACACTATCCAAACAGATCAGAAGAGGTTAATGGAAAAAGTGGACACATGTAAGGATAAAGTTTTGACTCTTGGGGCCCAATATTCAAAACTTTGGCCAGTGGGCAAACAGATTGCAAACGCTTTGTGTGCCATTTGTGTGCTTGTGCTATATTCAAAAGCCCGATTAGCATGGGAAAACTGGATAATGAGATGCTAATGTGGCTGTTTGCCATCAGCATGCCTAAGTAGGCTCATTTGCATATCTGTTTTGAATTTGGCAAAGTTTTGCCCCAGGCAAATTTGTTTTCCCTGGGCAAACATGTCTGACCCTAAGTGTGGCGCAACAGTATTTTGTCTGCGCTGTTGGTTGAAGTTGCTTTGCACCACATCTTTGCTAGTTCCCATCTTTGCTAGCACCCACAGTGGCCATGTAGTTTACCTGTGACTGACTCCACCTCTGTGTGCACTGGGCAGCTGTTACTGTTTGCACTGTGCAGTTGATACATTCAGAGCAGTCTTTTTTGCTAGGCTGTCTTTGCACTCCACTCATAGCCATGTTTGCCTATTGTACCTTCATTTGCTCAATATATTCAGCAGTGTTTATCCCTAGGCTATTCCTTTAAATATTGAGTGCTATTGGCTGTGGGCTAAAACTTCCCACCAGGCAGTGCAAATTTTGCCCCCAGGCAAAGTTTTGAATATTGTGCCCTGATGTTTTAGTAATTGCTAATGCCAGAGCCAAAATAGAACTGCAAGGAAAAAATGAGATCCCTGAAAAAAGTATCAAAATATTAGAAAAGCTGGTCTCCCACATATGTCCAAGAACTGCAGGGTGAGGGGTAGCACTCATCCTCTCACTTTTTTACCCAAATGAGATTACCCTTTTAGTTGCTGCAGGCAGTGAAAGAAACTAAGAAAGGCTCTGTTTTCACCTGACTTTTCTGGCAAGCAGCAGTCACAAGTCAAGTGCCCCTTTGAAGCTCTGTTGCACCCAAGCCTCAGCCACACAAAAACAAAAGAGCTGTCTTGGTCTTTTGGGAACATGTAAAGTACCTGCTGACCCTGCCATTGAGCAACTCCCAATGCTAACGATTCATTGAGACACCATGGCAGCAAACTTATTAACTTATTGGCTTTACTCATAACTCCTTCCTGTGAAATGAACAGCCTACTACTTCTTTTGCTTTTGGAGAACTTGTTCTTTGAAGTGTCCTGAATTGGCACCTCCACCCTCTAAAGCCATCTACTGCAAACAATGGGGAAAACACGAGAAGCCAAGCTAGCAAAGTATAGAAGTAGGACCATGCACAGCCCATTTCTCCTTCCTAACCTGACTTTTGTGTTTTGTTTAGTTGGTGTGACTGGTTATGGTATCTGTACCTGTAGGCCACACCAGTGTCTTGCCTGGATTTTTATCTTTTTCAGTCCATTGCCTTGCTACCCATCTGCTGGACCATCCATTTGCTCTTGCTTCAGAGTCAATTTATGATTCTAAAGAATCATACAAGGACATCAAGAAAATAGGGTTTGGTTCACTTGCCATCTGTAACTGGCTGCCACTCTAGGTAAGTAAAACTGTAGCAGGGCTTCAGGCCAGCACTATCACCACTCAGCAGCTCGCTTTAGGCCTCCTATGTTTCAACTTGCAGCAAAGTGCCATCCTCTGCTTCCTCTCCCAGTACTATTATTTCCACTTGACAGAAATAGGTGCCTTCATCTTTCCCTCTACTTGTGCAAGACTCATCAAAATCAAAGCCTCTCCAACTGCAAACAGCTCAGTGCAGGGGGAGTGTAGTCTGCCTTTACGGAATTGATCATTTGGCTCCAGTTTTTAAGCCCCCATCCATCCCCTCTTTCCACTCACAGTGCTGGTTGATATATATGTATATACATTTTTTTTCTTTTCAAAGGTACAGTTTAATGTTATTGTGCCACTGACCTTGGCATGGATATATGGCAGATGGATCACCTGGACCTAACCTTCTCTTTAATAATGTGACAAAAATGAATATCAACCAAACTTTCACTCTAATAATGTGACAAAAATGAATATCAATTATTTCGGATAGCAAATGACAGAGCTCAAACATAAATGTCTGCCAGGAAGTATAGAATAGTCTACAGTCAAATTTAAGGATCTTGCTTGAAGCTAGTTTTCTTTTTTTATTAAATACTGGCAGTCATAAAACAGTCACGCCAATGATTCATAAAATAGAAAAAGATCAGTCGCAGCATGGTTGATATTTAAGCATTTGACCCATATTAGAAGTCCTGGAAAACTGGAGTTGTTGCACATTGTGATTTCTTGTTATTGGACTAACAAACTGAACAGATACTATGTTGTACAATTCTGGAGCCACAAAAGCAGGGGGCTGAGGTTAAAAGTATATATAGGCCAGGGTATTTGGGGGCACTCTACCAGTTTACATAGGGAAGTTGGGGAACTTGAGGGGGTGAGTCTTGCAGCCCTCTGTAATCACCACCCATGCATACAGGTTCCTCATTACGTGTGAAGGGATTTGTGTGGCCCAGAAGTTGTGTACAGCAACATCTGTAGTTTTTTTGTTGGTTCAATAAAAACTACAGTATATTAGATGATTAGTCCATTTTATTGGTGGTTTCTGTAATCCATTTTTCACATGGACCTTTGCAGAATATCTTTTTTCAGAACATAACAATCTGTAGAATGAACAAGAAATATGCGGACATTTCCTTGGAGGCCAGGGAAGCATCACCATTTTAAATAATCCCACTGAGTACAGGTTGACCCTGGGCTTGTACTGAGGTGGTATGGGGTATGGCATATAAGCACTTTGGAAAAGTTTCTTAAAGCCCTACTTTGCCCACATGAGCCTTACAAATCTGATTGAAGCATACCTCCTGTTTTCTCCCCAGCTTCATCCCGTTCACTCCTTCACCACCTCAGGTGCTCTTGGGAGCTCAGGGAAGTTTGTTTCTAAATAGGTGTCCTTGCAAAATGAGTAAATCATACCCTTCTATGCCAAAAACACACACACCCATACACACACAGACACACTCTATGCTGCTCTTTTCTATTCCACTATTTTAGAATAAGCTACAAAATTGTATGCTGATTTTTTTTTAACTTTAGTTTATGTTTTCCGGTCCCTGTAGTTTCGTGTGGTCTTGTAGTACATGTCTGTGTTGTCTTGAATGAACAGTACTTTTATTGCTATTATCATGGTTTGCTCTGCACTACTTTATTATTTATTGTACTGCTTCTTTCTTCTATATATTTTCTCCAGGACATCTCTGAAAATAAAATGTTTACCAACTAATCAGGTCTTTGCTTTCCTGGTAAACATATTAAATAATACAAGGAATTAATAAGTAAATAAATAAATAAACCATGTGTGAAGAATGTAGTTGTTAGGTATCCTCAGAGTTTTAATGGTAGCATAATATCACTCAGACCTTGCTCCCTTATTTCTGTGTTGCCATCCTAACACTTCAGATTTTTAATAACCCTTTCCCTCACAGTCAGAGATTAGTTACTAATGTGTATCTTCAATGAGATCAATATTGGTCAATCATTTTGACTCCAGAGCTGTAATCAGTATCCAGAATGTAAATGTGCCATCAAATATATTTCAGCTATATAATTTTTAATATATTTTTCAGTATTATGTAGCATCATTATCAAATGCTTAACTGCAAAGAATGTAGTTTTCAGGGTGTAATGTACAACCAGCAAAGCTAACAAATGTAGACTATAATTTTTTTGTCGCTGCCCCAAATCCCAGTAGGCACCTGTTAATGGCAGTGCAGCCCCTTCCACAGTCTGTGTCATTGTAAAGTGGATTTTAGGGGTGGGACTGCAGTCTGTTTTCGTGACTTGACCAAAGTCAGAAGAACACTGAGTCTGAAAGTAAAATAACTTATTAATTCCTTGCTAAAAAAAATAATCAATACAAGCAAGAAGACAGCTTCTTATCATCAGCTGCATGCCCTGAGGAAATATCAGTGTCAGCAGCTTTTTAAATAATTGTCTGAAAAACTGAAACATCCCTAATACAATCCAACCATGTTTAAACAAAAGGTGTAGTCTTTTTATGTTGGCTCGCGCTTGCGCGCCAATAGACATATTGCAGCAGTAGCACATTTGGAGGTGCAGTCATCATGGGTGAATGCATGGCATGCATTAGTAGGTGCATCCCTCATTCCCCAATAAGCTAGCTGTAGGTGCTGACAGCAGGCATACCTAATGTGGCATCCAGTCTAAGAAAAGGTCCACTGAAATGAGAGCCAAGCTCGTCATGCAGCGGACATGCCCTCCCTGGTGAAGCATTCTTCAAACAATGGCGGCAGTGGCTGCCGCCACCTGTCACAATGCCGTTGGCATAATGTCCCCCCTCCAATTGCAACTGTGTGCTGAGAGGGTTCTCAGTCCCCCTCAGCATCATGTGGCCCCCCCAAACAGTCTTTCTTTGCTGATGGGGGCCCCAATCCCCATCATCTTGAGTCCGCCTGTTCCCAGTTCAATCTGCTGATGGGGAGCCCACTTCCCATCAGCCTAATGCCCCCATTTGTTGTGTGCTGAGGGGAATGCTCAATCTCCCTCAGTTCTCCCCCCCCATTGGTATATGCTGACAGGGGTGCCCAATCCCCCATTGGCTACAGTCCTCCCCCAAGAAAAACAACTCATGCAGCATGCTGGGAGCTCACCCCAGCATGCCAAATGTCCCTAAAATAAAAAAAAAAGTCCAGCAATGTTTTTTTCCTATTACCCCCTGTAAAACAGAAAACAGTCCCTCGTCTAGTTCGGTGGCCCCTCCCCCAACCCATGCCCACCCTCTGCTCTCCGTGCCTCCCCACACCCTCCCTCACCCCATACTTACTTCTGGAGCCCAGCATGATGATCTTCGGTGGACCGGGAACACGTTTGCACTCTTCAAAGCCAACCACGAACTGAAGAAATACCTAAAAGCTGTATACTGGCATAAATTTCTTTTTTTCAACTTTGGTGCATATCTCAACCATTTTTGGGAACTCTGGCACCAAATATTCAACATGGGGTTATTGGGATCCCTCCATATGAATTCAGTCATTGTCATGGTGTTATTAAGTCCTGAAAGGTGATTTTGCGGTCATTGCGTGGAATCACCTTTTGGGTCTGATTAACAAAATGACAGTGCCACTGTTCATGAGTTGGGCTCTCAAAAAGCCTATGTTGCAAATTTGGTGGGAAAAATTTAAAAAATGTCTGTTTTACGGGTGTGTGTTGCACAGTTTCCACACACACTAGTAACTCCATGAATTTGTAATATTTTCACACCAAATTTTCATAATTGGCATTTTCCCACACCTCCTTATGAACAGTATAGCTGTCATTTTACAAATCCTGGTTGAAATGTGTTTTCGCATGTCTGGCACAATATAGCGCAGTTGCTGTGCGAAATCAGTTTTTGGGAGAGTTTCAGGAAATGACAGAGACACTGTTCATGAGCAGAGGTCCTAAAATACCTATGTTGAAAATTTGGTGACGAACGTCTGTAAAATGACTGCGTTATAAGTGTGCACTGCACAGTTTCCACGCACCCCTGTAACTTCGAAACTTTGCAATATTTTCATGCCAGATTTTCAACACTGCCATTTTTTCACATCTCATTATGAATAGTATATCTGTAATTTTTCACATCCTGCCCAAAATGTGTTTTCCCACCTGTGACACACGATGGCATGGTCGCTGTGGGAAATCAACTTTTGGGACAAATTAACAAAATCTCAGTGCCACTGTTTATGAGGGAAGGTCCCAAAATGCCTATGTTGAAAATGTGTCTCTGCAGGGTGGGGGTGAGGTTGGCATCAGTTCAATACTTCACTGCCATTCCTATTATGCATCTTTAACTCCTGCATTACTAATGCCAATGTCAGCGAGACAACATTCGGCATTGACAAATGCTTGTTTTTTACATTACTGAGATTTGATGCATTGGAGGTGATGAATATTTTTCACTGCTTTATTGTCTGGAAGTAAGTAGACTAGAGAACTATTTCTTGCACTACTGGCCAGAATTTCAGAACACTGTGACCTTGGGTATTTTTAATGATTTAGTGTCATGTGTATTTGAAATGGATATCCTGAAACTGAGGGGATCATGATATTTTTAAGTCTCCTTTGATTTTGTTATTTACTCAAGTAAGGAAATCCATGCAACTGCCCCCCACACACACACACACACACACACACACACACACACACACACACACCCCACTGCTTACTAGCTTGGTATATAAAAAAAAAACACGTCAAACTCAGATGAAAATATGTCTACATTTATTAAAGCTTCACCTGGATTGGAAAAAAAGCCCCTTATACCATTACAAGTGACCTATTGATCTTCATACACCCCCCACCTTTTACAACCTTGTGGCACCAGTGGTCTCCTGAATTTACTGGATTCTCAGTTCAAATCCCAGAGAGAGATGCTGAAAGCCCTTTTTGCTGAAATGTTTGAGTTGCCTGAATTGAACTTGCCTTTTGTTACAGAGGCTTTTAGAATTCCATTTAAACTATCCATTCTTAGGCAAAATAAAAATTAACCTGCCATCATAGCCAGTTTCATATTTTATATGGACTGAAACTTAGTTATTAACAAAGTGAGACAAATGGGAGAACTTTTCTTTAAAGTGATCAGAGTTCATATTTATCCAATTAGTGCCCCTACTCAGCCGAGAAGAAACATAGAAACATAGAATCTGATGGCAGATAAGGACCGCTTGGCCCACCTAGTCTGCCCATTTCCCTACATAACGGATAAGCTGCAGATCCTAGTTAAATAACAGCCTACTTCCTCCTACCCCCCACTAGAATTGCCTTATGTCTGTCTCATGCATTCTTGAATTCCCCCACTGTTTTAGACTCTACGACCTCCTCAGGAATGCTTTTCCATGTATTCACAACCCTCTCTGTGAAGAAATACTTCCTCACATTACCTCTGAGCAGTCCTCCCTCTATCTTCAAATTGTTCCCCCTTGCTTTTGCACATCACTTTTTCTGAAAGATGCTACCCTCTTGGACTTTGTTGATTCCCTTGAGGTATTTGAAAGTTTCTATCATGTCCCCCCTCTCCCTCCTCTCCTCGAGGCTATACGTCTTTAGTTACTTTAGTCTTTCTTCATATGTCTTCTGATGCAGACCCTGCATCATTTTGGTTGCCCTCCTCTGGACAGCCTCAACCCTGCCTATGTCTTTGCGGAGATGGGTCTCCAGAACTGTACACAGTACTCCAGATGTGGTCTTACCAACTGTCTGTACAGAGGATCGACAACTTCATGTTTTCTACTGGTGATGCCTCTCCCTATGCATCCCAGTATCTCCCCAGCCCTCCTTACTTTCTTCTCACATTGCTGGCCCACCTTTAGGTCATCTGATATGATTACCCCCAGGTCCCTTTCCATTTTTGTTGTTGTCAGTATCTCACCCCCATTGTGTACTCTTCCCCTGGGGTTTTGTTTCCCAGGTGCATTACTTTGCAATTCTTTGCATTGAATCTAAGCTGCCATACATGTGACCATTCATCTAACCTTGCCAAGTCCCTTTTCATCCTTTCCACCCCACCTTGTGTATCAACCCTGTTGCAGATCTTTGTGTCATCTGCAAAGAGACAAACTTTCCCTTCCAGTCCCTCTGCAATGTCACTTATAAAGACATTAAAAAAGGACCGGCCCCAGTACTGAACCCTGCAGTACCCCACTAGTAACCCTCCTTTCTTCACTGTGGACTATTTACTATTACCCGCTATGTCCTGTTGTCCAACCAGTGTTTTACCCAGGCTACCACCCTAAGACCCACTCCCAGTCTGGCTAATTTAATTTGCAGAGGATCTGAAACAGATGTGAGCTTCTTTTTTTGTTTCATTTACCTGCCAAATGTCTGCTCATTTCCTAGACTACAGAATATGTGTTTTCTGGCCCAGATCAGCTTAAGGACCTTATAGCAGCTAAAATAAAAGGAACGAATGTAGCCAAAGAGAAAATACATTCTTAGTTGAGCTCTCAGATGGAGTATAAAACAATGATCAATGAAATTGTGATGACGTCGCCACTTGAAACATGGGGCTCAATTTACAAAGGTTGGTGCAAGCTGCGTCAATGGAAGCTTGCACAAAGTGCCAGTGCACCAGGGACCCTGCACCTGATTCTCTATCAGTTAAGGTTCTGGAGGCAAAGTCCCACAGCTTGTGGCGATTGTGACCATACACTAAAAAGATGGCATATCTGCGAGGTTTGTTGCAAGCTGCTGGGTGGCCAGTGGCAGCTGCACCCATGGACAGTGACCAGTAAACCAAGCACAATACATCCCCGCCCTAATGACTAGTGGTCCCTACTCACCATTGCCAATCTGCCAATATAGTAAAAACACTTTCCCTTGTGGTCTAGCAGATCCCCTCACTATCCCTGATCTGCCCTTGTTTAAATAAATATCACAGTCCCTGATGTTCTAGTGGACCACAGTCCCTTTGCTTGATCTGCCTTTATTTAAATAAATGTCACTGTCCCTAGTGGTCCAGTGTACCCCCCCACCCTGGCAGGAAGTGCCCCACCACCCTGCTCCCCATTCCTTCCATGAGTCGGTGACCACCACAGCCCTCCACTCTCCACCACAGTTGGCTGCCAACTGAGCTGTCAATGAGCATGTACTGTATACAGAACATGCTCATTGACAGCTCAGTCAGTGGCTGACCGTGGTGGAGATCAGAGGGCTGTGCCAGTCACTGGCTCAAAGATGGGATGGGGAGGGAAGCGGGATATCTGGCGCTGCCTGCCAAGGTGGGTGGGCGTCCACTGGACCACCAGGGACAGTGATATTTATTTAAATATGGGTGGATCAGGGATAGGAGGAGGGGTCCACTAGACCACCAAGGACAGTGATATTTATTTAAATATGGATGACTCAGGGATAGGGAGGGGGGTCCACTAGACCACCAGGGACAGTGATATTTATTTAAATACAGGCAGATTGGGGATCGGGAGGGGGGTCCACTAGATGACCAGAGACACTGTTATTTATTTAAATATAGGTGGATTGGGGATAGGCGTGGAGGGAGGAGTCCACTAGACAACCAAGGACAGTGATATTTATTTTCATACAGGCATATCAGGGATAGGGAGGGGGTCCACCAGACCACCAGGTACTAGAGGTGTGTGAAAAAAAAACTCTGCATGTGGAATTTAAGCAGACATTTGACTTTCACTGCCATGAAAGTCTGGAAATTCATTTCCGCACCTTCATGGAAATTCCACCTGCCCTGCATGCTACATTATCCCTGGTGTCTAGTTCCCTCACCCCCAACCCATCACAAATCACTACTTGATTGCCTAAAATAAATAAAATAAATCCCTAGTGGCTACCCATCCCTCCCCCCACCCAATCACCCATCCGCTCAATGTGTATTAAAAAAAAACCCTGGTGGCTAGCAGTCCATCCTTCCACCTGATCACCTGCCCATCTCCAGTAGTGGTTACTAATAGTCGGTGATGAAACCCTCCCATCCCTAACCCTCATATAGTAAAATCCATGATGATCTAGTGAACCCCCTCTCCCTAGCCTCGATCCCCAGTATGTGTTTTTTAACTTATTCCCTGGTGGGCTAGTGGCCCCCCACTTCCCTACCATGGCAGTTAGTGTCTCACCCTGCTCCCCATCCCAGAATGGAGTGGGCAACTGGCACAACTTTCCACTGTCCTCCATGCCCAGGCTGCCCTCTGAGATGTCAATGAATGAGCATGTGCTGTACTGACACGTCGTGTGGGTGATCAGGTGGAGGGAGGGACTGCTAGCCACCAGGGGGTTATTAACACATCAAGCATGTTGAAACAAGGAGAGTTTCTGACCCAAACATTAGGAATTTATGTGATCCACCACAGGCGGAAACTGAGAAACTTCTGCAAAAGTTGCCAAATTCCGAAAACATTCCACTAAGGTGGAAATGGCAACCTTTGCACACCTCTACCAGGGACAGTGATATTTATTTTCATATGGGTAGATCAGGGATATGGAAGGGTGTCCTCTAGACCACTAGGGAAGGATGTCTTATCATATAGGCAGATAGGGGATAGGGAGGTCCAAGGCACATGTTCCCACCCATCCAGGGAGGGCTCTGGGTTGGTGCAAGGTCTCTAACCCTCCCAGAGGACACACTTCCAAGTACCCTTAGACCAGCTCTGGCTGGTCTAACAGTACTTAGAATTTTACCCACTGGGAGGGTTTAGTGAATCCCGGTTTAGGGGATATGGCAGCTTGCAACTGCTGAAAGCCCCTTAGCACCATGCAGCAGCCCATTTTGAGGTGCAAGGCTGACACAAGCCCCCTTTGGCACACACAGGCTGCATTTGACACAGGCTGTTTTTGTGAAGTGCTCCCAGTGCATCTTTTGCCGCAAGCCACACTTTTCACCATTCCTTTTGGTGCAAGCTGCTTTGGCCATTCAGGGGAGATTTGTGAATTTGGCCCATAATAAAATAGTCAGAAATAAGTCAATGATTTAAAATGTATTTTTCTAAGTGTACCTATATAATGTCTCAGAAAGAAGAGATTTGAAATTTGATACATGTAATTATATTTTTCCTTTTTCAAATTCCATCAGCTTGCTAGGCTTTATGTACTTGAATTAATGTAATGCTAAAAAAGTATTACACTTTAAAGGCAAGTAATTCTAGTGCATCTGGCTAAAGGTGGGTTAAATTTGCAAATTCTGAATTCATGGAATTTCATGAAATTCCTTCTATTTTCACAACATTTCATGAAATGTTTCAGATTTTTTCAAAGTTGTTTAATCGGCCATAACTCGGTCAATGTTAAAGCTGAGGGTCTGACATTTGTTTTGCATATTGCCTGGTACATGCCCTAAATGCTTGCCAAGTTGCATGACATTGGATGAAGTGTGAAAGTTATGGGCTCAAAGTCTAGTAATTTAATTGTCATGTGAAAAATTTTGTAACATATTTCTATGCTTCAGGCTTAGCCACCTTTGGAGACAGATAATTGAAAACTTAGATGCATACTTTCCTGGAATATTCATAGACACTACTAAATAGAGATTGTAAGGTTTAGCTATGACCTGCCTCCAGACACAACTTCCAGGGGCTCGCTTCCAAACCCAGGTCGTCATCATGCCAGCATGACATTCTGATGCTGGACAAAGGTGGTTGCCTTAAAGCATAATATTAGGGTCAATGAACCTAACAACATCATTGGTGATGTTATGTTCCCTAGCTTTAAAATTATAGGGACTTAAAATTCATCAGTTTAGATAATTGCAAAATGTAATTTTAAAATGTATGACAGTTTGGAGGCTTATAACTCAGTCACCTTTAAAGCTAGAAATCTGAAACTTGGCACACATGTGTAGGGGCATGGTTTGTGCCACCATAGCAAACTTGGTGCAATTTTCACAAACACTATTAGTTTACATAGTAGATACCTGTAATTGTAAAATTCCTGAAAGTTTGGAGACTTATTACTCAGCTGTTTTTAAAGACACAGATCTGAAACTTGGTACACATCTGTATGGGCATTGAGAAAGCATGTTGGACAATTACGTTTTAACTTAGAAATAACTAAAATCACAGTTTTGGCAAAATTTTGTGAAATCTGTGCAGAAATTTCACAGAAGCAAAATCAGCATTTCACCAGCATTCCACTGGCGGAAGATAACATTCACCAATCCCTACATCTGACTGTTTAAAACAGGTAATAGATGTTTGAGAACAAATATTTTTTGCTTACTAATTTTGATTAATTTATACTTGGATTCCTTCTCATATCTGAGAACTTTACAATGTTTTTTTAATATCTCTTTAACTCATTTGTGTGATAATATCTCTGATAAGACTGCTCTTACTTTTGTAACAGTGGTCTCATTAACATTCTTAGGGTATTGGAACTGAAAACTGAAGGTGGGCTGTTCTGATACCCTAAGAATGCAACTGAAACCAGTCTTACAACTGTATGAGTGGTCTGTGCAGAGGTATTAAAATATTATTCATCAAGATCGAGCCACAATATATTACATTTTTAGAAAATTTTACCTGAAGGTGACCCTTTCTATGGCAGCTGCATGTGAGAGACTCTTCACAAAATAAGGATGTTTCACACCCAGAGAAAAGGAGCAGTTCGATTGGTCGGTAGTGCTCCTTCCATCTATAATGTCACTTATTATGCATGTATGGAGGAGTTTCTTCAATACAATTGCAATTTTGTTTGAATATCTAAAACCACAGTATTCTTCAAAGTGTTATGAACTACAGCTACTCTCGTCTTAAAATTTAGTTCCTTTTTTATTTGTATTTTGTTAGGTACTGTGACTGAACTGGTTTATAAATAAATATTTGAAGTGATTTATGGAAGTTCCCCAAATGCCCTTTTCACATAGTATGCCATTGCCAGTTATGCTTTAGATCTTGAAGCTGCAATTTGTTTTGTAAAAAAAATAATCTGTCATAGTCATTTTCCAAGATGTTTTGTCAGAGCTTTGTTTCTGGCTGCCCTCCAGTTTTCTCTGAGTGCTAGCTTGTGGCCACACCCCGAGAATGATGTCATGCAATGGAGCCATCAATCACATTCACTGGCTACATGGTCTATTGAACAAAAAAAGTGAATGAGGTGTCCTGAGAGAAACAACATTGGAAAACAGAGCTGAGATTCTGAACAAACACAGTAGCTACAATGCTCAATGCGCATGCTCAGAATCTCAGCTTTGCTTTTCAAAGGTTTTTTTGGGGCACTTTCACTGTCCATTTTCATTCAAGAGGAGCGTCTAATTACAAAGTGCAATTACTAAAGCATAATTACACATCCATGAAGTCTCTTTTGCACTTATAACATGGGTAGAAAAATTGTTAAAGCTGTAAAATAAAAAAAAATACTATAGTGTTTGCAAAAACATTTCTTTTATTATTGTACCTGGATTTGCAAATAAAGTAGTCTCTTTTTGTTAAATCAGCAAGTTCCTATTTTGGTATTGGTTACAGCAGAATAACAGCTAAAATTATAATTCACATACAGCAACAAGGAATTCTGGGTAGATTATAAAGTTGATTTAAATGTTCCTTACTCAGAGGTACAGTCCCCTGTTTTGGTAGAGGTGACTGCGGTATAGCACCAAATATGAAGATGTACATAGCAAGGCATTGCTGGTACAACAGGAAGTTGTTTTCCATTTTCTTTACTGTGAGGTGCAGTTTCCTATTTCTATAGTGGCTGCAACAATATAAGTTCTCATATGTTTATTTTTAAAATGAGACATTGTGCATAGAGTATATAGCTGACAATGTTTTTTTACTGAGAGATATAGTCTCCTGTTTAAGTAGTGAGTACAGAAACATAATAGCATGTACACTGATTTACATAGTGAGGCATTGAGGGCGTAGTAAATACCTGATTTTCCCATTTCCCTTATCAAAGTGCAGCCTCCTATTTCGGTAGCGTTTAAAGCAGTACAGTCTGTAGAAAAGCCTCCAGAAAAATGTTTTTGTGATGCAGGTAGGGCAAAAAGAACATTTGCCAGTCTGTGTAGATGTTGTTTCACTTTTACTGCCTGCTGGTGAAGTGACAGGTCTGAAGTGACAGCTACTGTGAGAATGTGGGAGTGTAATGATACTTTTCTATGTTTATGTTATAGGGTTTGAACTGATGTAAGTAGTTCAGGAGTATAATTATGGGTCAATATATACATGGCTCTGAACTGCTTTCAGTCATATCAATAGAATTTTTCTACACATGCTATAATGCTAGCTACAGTTACTTGCAAACAATGTAAAGAGTCATCTAAAAACTGACAGTGTCCCTTTAAGGTAACTTTGTTTCCTTGCATGATGTAAAGGTTTGGGGTTGCAGCACTGAAAAAAAGGGGCAGGGCTATGCAAAAGAAACAGATCACATAAACAAAATGATTTTTTTCATGGAAAGCAGTAGTTTTGGGAAGTTTGAATTGTAGGAGACTGATTCTCAACACCTACAGGTCACTATACCCATTTACTATGGCAATCTTCCATAAATCACTCTAAGAAAAAAGTGGCACCATGAAGCCTTTACCTTTTAGCTCCAACAACTTCATGAATTCAATCATTTCAGTCCAAGGATAGCTGCCGCTGAGCGGAGGAAGAGCAGACTACAAGACCAGGGGTGTCGGGACCTAAATTGTATTTTTTGCTACTGTTTTGAATGTATGTTATGGGGTATTTGTTAGAAGGGGACTGGGAAGTGGGAGGCTGAGGAATGAGGGAGGTTGAGAGAGGGATGGAATAAAGTTGGATGATGGGGACGCATGGTACAGCTAGGCCAATAGGGTGGCTGTAGCCAGTGATATAAGAGAAGGAGCAAGCCATTAGTGTAGTCCAGTCCAAGGAGAGGTGCTGTAAAGTGGAAGAAGAGTGGACTACAGGAGAAGGGAAGTCAGGGCTTAAATTGTACATTTTGCTGCTGTTTTGAATGTGTGCTGTAGGGTATTTGTGAGAAGGGGACTGGGAGGTGGGAGGCTGAGAAATGAGGGAAGTTGAGGAAGGGACTGATTAAAGGTGGATGCTGGGGACACATGGTGCAGCTAGGTCACAAGGGTAGCTGCAACCAGTATATTTTACCCAGAGGGCCAAGCGACCCCCCGCATGAGTGACACCTATATGTGAGTGCCACAACACAGGAGTGTGGCATCTGACTAAGTGGCATCTGCAGGGTGTCTGCATGAAGAATCACAGGCCACAGGAATGCTGTATTGGGCCAGAAGTAGGAAGGAGCATTGGGAATAAAAAAAAAAGTGAATGGCAGAAGCAAATGGGGGTACTGACAGGACATGGAGACCAGAGAACAGGGGCAGGCAGATGCCTGGGGAGGAGAAGTGGAGGGATCAGGATGATTGGAGTGGTAGATTAGGAGTGGCTGGCAAGTTGATGAGCTGCAATGGGTGAGGAACAACCATTTTCCTGGGGACCCCATGGAGGGAAGGGAGGTGTCCGGTGTGTAATCAGATCAACAAACCTAGGCAGGAAATGGAAAGTCTGTGGTGGGAGCTAGGGAGAGGAATCAGGAATTATTGGGGTGAGGTTATGGGGGCTAAGGTGACAAGGAGGGCTTCTTCACAGGCTACACCAGACAGACCCAGATCAAACTGGGGGAAAGCAAACAAAATGGCCAGAAGCATCGACTCTTCAAGGATCAGGGTGCACTGGGAAGGCAAATTGGCAGGTGGTCAGGAAGGGGGGAGGAGGGAAGAGGGATAGGGGACAGGATCAGGGAAGGCAGAGGCAGAATGGGGTAACAGGGGAGGGCATGAGCAGGGACATGGAAACTGAGAATAGGTTCTCAATGCTGGCTATAGTGGGGGAGCAGGAAGATTGGGGGTTGCAGCATAGAACAAGTGAAGCAGGAGCTTGTGGGGTGGAGAGGGCAGTGAACAAGAAAAGGGGAAGGACATAGGTGAGAAACTGGAGGAGGCAGGGAAGCAGGGGGTATTGTCAAGGCACCACTAACTAGAGGGATCGGAGGGGTAAATAGGGCAGTAGTGAGTTAGAGGATAGACTTAATAAATGAGCTGAGAGAGGCGATCAATTCGGGGGAGAGAAAGGGATAGGCTGGGAGGAAACATGAAGGGGTTGGAGGGGGAAGAGCAGAGATGGAGGTAGAGTCAGGGAGAAATAGGGAGATGAGGGAGCAGGGGATCATGGACAGGACACTCTAGTACAGGGGCTGGAGGTAAGGCAAAACATGGGGGTAGGGCATGAATTAGGAGAAAGGGTAGCGATATAGGGGGATTCTGTTCTGAAAGGGGTTAAATGGGGGAGTAAATGAGTGAGGAGAAGTCGCACCTGGGTGAAGTGTATGCCAGGTATGACGGTGGGGAAAGTAGATCAGTTCATTCAGAAGTGTGTTGAGAAGGGAGAGGATAAACCCCATATTGTGGTGCACCTAAGTACAAGCGACCTGGAGGTGAGTAGGTTGAAGGAAGTACAAGAGTGGTTCAGGGAGGTTGGAAGACTCTGCACTCAGGTGGCTAAATTGGTGGCATTCTCTGAGGTACTCCCAGTACCTAGGGCAAGTTTCACTAGGAAGCAGAGAATAGAGGAGTATAACAATTGGCTGGGTGGGAGTGGTGCAAAATCATGAGGTATGGGGTAGTAGGAGGGTAGGGAAGAACTTGAGATAAGAAGAAACTCTATGCACCTGTTAGGCTGCACCTGAGCAAGGAAGGTATGAGGACTTTGAAATAGGGGCTTGAGGATTACATTACAACTAAAATATCTTTAAACTGAGGAAGGAGGTGGGCAGGGGGAGATTGCAAAGTGGATTCACCAGTCAGAGAAGTCTGGAAGACCTCCCTCCCTAGACAGACAGGAGAGGGGGGATCTATCAATGAGCAGAAACAGCGGTGAGGGACAGGAAGAGGAGGGTCAGTGGACACAGTGGGAAGTTGTATCCTTGAATGCAAGGAGCTTAGCAAACAAGGTAGCATAATTCAAAGCCATGATGATGGAAGGGGAGAGAGATATTGGTGCCATCACAGAAACATGGGCCATCAAATTCCATGACTGGGACCTCGGGATCCCTGGATACAGGGTATACCAGAAAGTCAGGGAGGAGGTAAGGGAGGTGGGGTAGCTATTTATGTGCGATATGGGATACTATGTACCAGGGAGGAGGGAGAAGAGGGGAAGCCAGAAGCCATATGGATACTGCTCCAAAACTCCACCGGTAAGAAGGTTAGGATGGGGTGGTGTATAGATCACCCTCACAGAACAAGAAAAATGGCAAGGAGTTGGGGGAGCAAATCAGGAAGGTCAGTGGCAAACGAGCACGGTCATAGTGATCGACTTCAATCTACCTGGGATCGAATGATGAAACATGACTACCACAAACACCAGGGAAAAGATACTGCTGGAGGTTATTCAAGACAGCTACCTAGTGGTGGGGGTGACAGAGCCCACCAGGGAGGGCAATATATTTAATATTGTGTTAGCAAATGGTGAACAAGTGCAGAACATAGTTGTACAGGACCTTCTAGCAGGAAACAATCACTGCACAGTGTGGTTCTCCCTCCACTTGGATAGGTAGTCTGCCAGGACCAGAACAAGAGTGGTATGACTTCAGGCAGGTGGATTTTGCCAGGATGGGCAACATTTAAGGGGGGCATCTTGCTGAAATTTGCCCTGGGATGGCTGCCGAACAGAAATGGTCATTCATAAAGAGGGGACTGACAGAGACCATGAACACGTGTTCCAAGACACAGAGTAAGCAATCCAGGTCTAAGAAACCTAGTTGGCTCAACAGGGAAGTGACAGGAAAGGTGATGGAGAAGAAAAAGGCCCTTAACAGGTACAAGAAATCTGGGCATGGGGAGGACAAGGAGGAGTACTTGAAGAAATCTATGAAGTAAGTAGAGCAGTCAGGCAGCAAAAGTGGCAAGGGAGCTAAGATTGGCTCAGGGGATCAGAGAGGAGGATAAGGATTTCTTCAAGTACATATGAGAGAAGAGGAGCTGTAGGGATGAGATTGTCAGAATCAGGAGGGAGAGGGGTTGGCAGAATAAGGGGAAGACCAGGTGGAGGAACTCAACAAGTACTTTGCTAAAGAAAAAGACAGGCCAATACCACAAGGGAAAGGAGGGATGGGTGGGGGGAGGCAGAGGTAACAAATGGAGTCATCCAGGAGGATAGGGTTCTAAAAGGCCTTAAAACCATGAGAGTGGACAAGGCACTAGGACCTGATGGAGTACATCTAAGACTCCTGAAGGAACTGGCAGAGGTATTGGCAGGCCCACTGGCAGATATGTTTAACACCTCTTTGGAGACAGGGAACATGCCTATAGACTGCAGGATGGCTCACATGGTATCACTCCACAAGAGAGGTCCAAGGTCTGAACTGGGCATTTATAGACTGGTCAGCTTGACTTCCACCATTGGGAAGCTAATGGAAACCATTTTAAAGAAGAGGTTGATAACCTTCCTGGATAGTAAAGGATTCCAGGATGAAAGACAGAATGGGTTTGTCTTGGAAAGATCATGTCAGATTAACTTAATTGACTTCTTTGATTGGGTCACAAGGGCGGTTCATGGGGACATGCCATGGATGTCCTGTATCTGGACTTCAGCAAGGCCTTTGACTCAGTGCCATATGGAAGATTATTGGGCAAGTTGAGGAACCTGGGGGAAGGAGAGAAACTAGTGGGGAGGGTTAGGAGCTGGCTGCAGGATAATCAGCAGAGGGTAGTTGTAAGGTGTGAGACCTCCAAGCCAAGACCTGTGACTAGTAGGGTATCACAAGGTTTGGTTCTATGCCCTGCTTTATTCAATGTCTTTTATCAGGGACATTGCAGAAGGGATCAAAAGTAAGATCAGCCCACTTGCAGATTACACAAAGATCTGTACAACTGCAGACAGTGAGGAAAGAAGGCAGGAACTTCAGGAGGATCTAGCAAAACTTGAGCACTGGTCAGGTGTGTGGCAATTGGAGTTTAATGCTAAGAAGTGCAAGGTCATGCACCTAGGATCCAGAAACCCATGGACTGGCTACTGGCCTGGGGGGGGTGCAGGTATCAATTTTGGAGTAAGAGAAGGACTTAGGGATACTAGTGACATGGGACATGAGGGTATTAGCACAGTGCTGGAGGGCCACAGCAAGGACCAATCAGATGCTGGGGTGCATTGCTAGGGGTATTACCTCAAGAAAAGAGGAGGTTACCCTGCCTTTGTACAGATCACTGGTGATGCCACACTTGGAGTACTGTGTGTAGAATTGGTGCCCTTACCTAAACAAACTCTAGCAAGAGCCAATATGGCTGCGAAATATTGGTATTGTGGGCAGTGAGACATGTGTAAACTAGCAATTTTTGCAATAACCACTGAGCCACCTTACTGCACTTTTTAATTGTTCTGATACACACACAAACACACACACTGACTAATACATATACAAATATATGCATATATATTCCAGTGTAACATAGCAGTGCACTGTCTACACACATTTGTAAAGATTAAAAAAAAAGACATCAAGCAACTGTTTTCTTCCATTCAGGCTCCGACAGACATTGGAGAGTGGGGGGGGGGTGCCACTAGACACCTCATTTAAATCAGCAGTGACATGCATAAGGCTGAAACCTATCTAGGTAGTGGGGAATGTAGACTAGCAGTTTTTGAACTAACCACTGAGCCACCTAACTGCACATGCTAATTATCATGATACACACTCACTGACTAATACATATACACATGCATGCATATATATTTCAGTATAACATAGCAGTGCACTGTCTATACATATTTTTACAGATTTAAAAAAAAAGACATCGAGGGTCCATTTTCTTCCTTTCAGGCTCCAAGGGACATTGAAGACTGGGGGGTTGCCAGTAGACACCTCATTTAAATCAGCAGTGACATGCACATGGCTAAAACTGATCTAGATAGCAGGGGAATGTGGACTATCAATTTTTGCACTAACCACTGAGCCACCTAACTGCACTTCCTAATTGTTTTGATACACACACACACACACACACACACACACACACACACACACTGACTAATACATATGCACATATCTACTAGTCAGCCACCATAATTGGACAGAAGAGACCTTAGTTTAATGGTAAGCTAGGTATCAACAGGGCATCCACAATGAGTTGGTAGGATTGAGGAACTTGATGGACCAATGTTCTTGTTTCCTTTCTAAAACTGCATGTACTATATATGTAACAGCTTTTCTAAAGGAAGGCATTTCCAACAGTGCAGTGCCACACTAGTACTGCACTGTGATGTCCAAATTAGGTATAGTATAAACCCAAGCCCTCAAAGCATGTCATGAACCCACACCACTGTGGCCTATTTGATAGACCATTACTAGCTGTTGCTAGCCTTGCTTGTAGAGCAGAAAGCAGCTAACTAAAAAAGCTAAATTTTCTTATTAATTTAAAACTTATATCTCAGCAGGAGTCAGTGTCTGTTGAGATTAAGTAGACAGATACTTTATTAGAAGTAGAAGAGATCTCATTTAGGGTTAAAAAAGAAGAAAGAAAAGAAAGAAAGTCAGTGTGTGTTCTGTGCTGGGAAGGGTATTGTATCAGCTGACTTTGCTAAACCAGTAGGAGGGGAGAGAGAGCTTAATTGGGGGTGTGGCTTAGACACTATAAAAGCAGGTGACTCAAATTACAACTTCCTGTTGCTAGCCTTTTTTCTTACTAATTGCCCTCCATCCCACCTCCACCCACCCACCCAAGCCAGTTCTACTTTTATAGCCACTGGATCTGACTGTCAGCAGAAACTTCCTGTTTGGCAGTAGGAAGGAAGCATCATAAAGAAACATTGGTTTTGTCAACCCTAAAGGAAAAAAGTAGCTCACTCTCCCCCCCCTAGCTGTTGGTGGTCTGACATTGAGCAAGGAAGAAGGAGGCTACTAAGGAAGATAGGAAGTTGCTGTCCCAGAACAGGAAGGGTGAGAGTTGTAAGGAGAGGAGAGAGTAAGCATACAGAGAAACAGGAGAGGGGACACAAAATAAGACACGATAGGAGTGGTGCAGTGCAATGGCTGTGGGGCGGCAGTGTTCCAGGAGACATTCTGGAGGCTGCGATGCTGCCCTATTTGCAGGTACCTCTCTGGTCTGAGAGAGGAGGTTGCCCGTCTCCAGACTGACCTGGCTAGGATTCATGAAACCTCCTCCCCCACCCAGGGACCACCAGGGTCAATGCCACTACCGCAGAGGTTGCCAAGAAAGAGGAGAGGCTGGACCAGGGTGGGGTCAGGGAGGGAGAGGGTGGTGGAACAGAGTTGCATCCCTCCAGCTGTACCTCTCCACAATTCATTCGATCTTCTGGTGGATAGTGGTTCCTCTATGGAGGCACCTGCAGTGGAGACCAAGGAGGATGCTGGGAACCTTCACAAAGAAGACCCACAGGAGGGTGGTATGGGACCCCACAGGGGAAGGAAACAACTCCTGGTGGGGGACTCAATCATTAGGGGGGTAGAAATGGGGGAGAGGAGAGAAGGAAATGGTGCCTTCCTGGTGCCATGGCTTGGAAGGACAGGAAGCGAATCCTCAGGATCGTGGGAGGAGCTGCACGAGGGAGGGAGGTGGATGTCATTGTCCACCTAGGGACAAATGACCTGACTAGGAATGGGGTCAGAGCAGTGCAAGAGGAGTTTGTAGAGTTCGGGAGGGGCCTTAGACAAGTAGCGCATATAGTAACCTTCTCGGAGGTGCTGCCTGTCTATGGCAAGGGTGATGCTAGGGCACTTCTCACCAGGGAATTCAATGAGTGGTTGAAAAACTGGTGTGGAGCTCAGGGTTTTGGCTTTATTGAGGACTGGGAAGCCACTTGGAGGGATGCAGACCTATACTGGTGTGATGGTCTGCATCTGTCTAGGGGGGGAACCAGGATCCTAGGTGAGAGGTTAACATGTTTCATTGGCAAACATTTAAACTAGCCAAGGGGGAAGGCACTGAAAAGAAGCAGGGAAATCCCAGCCTCCCCCCACAAAACATGGTAATTAGTGAGGTAAACACCAAGGTAGAGAAGTGATTAGGGAGCAGAACAGAGGTAAATGTAAAAAAAGGCGAAGGCAGTAAGGACAGGAATGGGGCAAAAAGGGGTAAGGCTATCAAAAAGTGGAGGGTGATGAGTGCCAATGCCCGTAGTCTGTGTAACAAGCTCCCTGAACTAGTTGCCTTGATGGAAGAGGGTCGCCTGGATATTGTGGCAGTCACAGAAACATGGTACACAGAGAACCATGACTGGGATGTCAACATACCAGGATACACAATCTACAGGAGGGACAGGGAGGGTAAAAGAGGAGGAGGAGGAGTTATCTATGTAAAGGAAGGGATCAAAGCAACAGAACTAAAGAGTAAACAGGGAGCAGATGAGGCACTCTGGGTCACCCTAGAGACAGGAAATGGCACCACAATCCACACGGGGGTTGTATACAGACCCCCATCTCAGGGGGAGGGAATGGACAAGGAAATGATAGAAGGCTTCCTTAGAATGGCAGAAAAAGGGGAGATATTGTTGATGGGGGACCTGAATATGCCAGATGTTAACTGGAGCACCTTTGCTGCAGGCACATCCAAGAGCAGGGTCATTCTTGATGCCCTACAGGGGGCATGCCTCAGACAGCTAGTATTGGAACCCATTCGGGAGGGAGCAATCTTAGACCTGGTACTCTCAAATGGGGACGGAGAAAGAATCTCAGATTTAGAGGTGGGTAGCCATCTGGGAACAAGCGACCACCAAACAGTGTGGTTCATGATAAACACAGCCATACAATCAGGCCATACAAAAGCAAGAGTATTGGACTTTAGGAGAGCTGACTTTGGGAAAATGAGAGAGTGCCTTAGAAAAGCACTAGCAAATAGGCAAGAAGGAGGAGTGGAGGAACAATGGGGAGTAATCAAAACAGCCATCACAGAGGCAACAAGCCTTTGTGTAAAGCAAATCAATAAAACACAACGAAGGAAAAAAATGCTGTGGTTCTCAAAAGAGGTGGCAGGGAAGGTTAAGGAGAAAAGGATAGCATTCAGGAAATATAAGGAAACACAGAAGGAGCAGGACAAAGAACTTTATCAGTTAAAGCAGAAAAAGGCTGGGAAGGCAGTCAGAATAGCAAAGGCCCAAACCGAGGAAAGGATAGCCAATTCTGTTAAGAAGGGGGATAAGACCTTTTATAGGTACATTAGGGAGTGAAGAAAGACCAAAGGAGGGATACTGAGGCTTAATAAAGGGGAGGGAATGTGGGTAGAGGGGAACAGTGAAAAAGCAAGGATGCTGAATGAATATTTCTGCTCAGTATTCACAAAGGAAGAGGAGGGGGAGTTACCTAACCTAAACAAGAGAAACTCTCTGAAGACGGGGGTTGATACCAGTCCATTTACAGAAGAAAGGGTTCTGAAAGAACTAATAAAATTGAAGGTGGACAAATCAATGGGGCCTGATGGTATTCACCCAAGAATTCTAAAAGAACTAAGGGTAGAACTAGTGACACCGCTGACTACTCTCTTTAAAAAATCATGGGAGGATGGGGTGGTACCTGAGGACTGGAGGAGGGCAGATGTGATTCCTCTTGACAAAAGTGGGAGCAGCACAGAGGCAGGAAACTACAGACCAGTTAGTTTGACCTCAGTGGTAGGGAAAATGATGGAATCACTTCTGAAGGAAAGAACTGTTGAGTACCTAGAGGCAAGTGGGGCACAGGACCCAAGGCAGCATGGATTCATGATGGGAAGGTCTTGTCAGATGAATCTAATAGATTTCTTTGACTGGGTGACCAAAGTAGTAGACCAGGGAGGGGCTGTGGACATGGCCTACCTAGATTTTAGCAAGGCATTTGATACAGTCCCACACAAAAGATTAATACACAAGTTAGCCAGCCTTGGAGTGGGCCCCAAGGTGGTAGACTGGATAAAAAATTGGCTAGACAACAGGATGCAAAGGGTAGTAGTAAATGGAGTACACAGTGAAGAAAGGAGGGTTACTAGCGGGGTACCGCAGGGTTCAGTACTGGGACCGGTCCTTTTTAACGTCTTTATAAGTGACATTGCAGAGGAACTGGAAGGAAAAGTATGTCTCTTTGCAGACGACACAAAGATCTGCAACAGGGTTGATACACAAGGAGGCATGGAAAGGATGAGAAGGGACTTGGCAAGGTTGGAGGAATGGTCAAATGTTTGGCAGCTCAGATTCAATGCAAAGAAGTGCAAGGTAATGCACCTGGGAAACAAAAACCCAGGGGAAGAGTACACAATGGGGGGTGAGATACTGACAACAGTAAAAATGGAAAGGGACCTGGGGGTAATTATATCAGATGACCTAAAGGTGGGCAAGCAATGTGAGAAGGCAGTAAGGAAGGCTGGGGGGATACTGGGATGCATAGGAAGAGGCATCAATAGTAGAAAACAGGAAGTTGTTATCCCTCTGTACAGACAGTTGGTGAGACCCCATCTGGAGTACTGTGTGCAGTTCTGGAGACCCCATCTCCGCAAAGACATAGACAGAGTGGAGGCTGTCCAGAGGAGGGCAAACAAAATGGTGCAGGGTCTGCACCAGAAGATATACGAAGAAAGACTAAAGGAGCTTAATATTATACCCTTGAGGAAAGAAGAGAGAGGACATGATAGAAACTTTCAAGTATCTCAAGGGAATCAACAAAGTCCATGAGGGTAGCATATTTCAGAAAAGAGATGTGCAAGAACAAGAGGCACAATTTGAAGATAGAGGGGGACAGCTCAGAGGTAATGTGAGGCAGTATTTTTCACGGAGAGGGTTGTGGATGCATGGAACAGCCTCCCTGAGGAGGTTGTGGAGTCAAGAACAGTGGGGGAATTCAAGAATGCATGGGACAGACATAAAGCAGTCCTAGTAGGGGGTAGGAGGAAGTAAGCTGTTGGTTGACTAGGATCTGCAGCTTATCTGTTAGGTAGGAAAATGGGCAGACTAGGTGGGCCAAGCGGTCCTTATCTGCCTTCAAATTCTATGTTAATGAAATTACACTGACACTTTTTATAATGAACACTGCTATATTTTAATACTGATTTATAAATATTGTGCTATTATAATTGCAAAACAAAAACAGTTGGTGTAAACATAACTCACAAAATTAACAAGAAATATAACAGTGAAATTCATATGAAAGTTCATGTAGTGTATGTTTAGATTATTAGTTGTACTGTACAATGTACTTTCAGTTATTAAGGAAAGAGAAGACATAGTTGGCTAAATGGTGAATTTTTTTGTTTTATACTGAAAGAGACAAGCATTTGTCAATGCCGGACGTTCGCTTGCAGGTATTTGCAGTGGTATTTGGTATGTATGGTGCTTTACCCTAATGCCCTGTGCGATTGCTGGTATTTGCACTACAAATTTTCAGCATGACCTTTTTGTTACACCCACCTCATAAAAGCATTTGAGACCTCTGCTTATGAACAGTACCACTGTAATTTTGTTAATCTGTCCTGAACGTTGATTTCGCACAGCGACCACACCATTCTGCTCCACATGCGCAAAAACACAGTTCGGACAGGATGTGAAAAATGACAGCTATAGCATTCATAGGGAGGTGTGAAGGGATGGCAATGTTGAACATCTTGAGTGAAAATACAGCAATTTCTCGAACTTACAAGCATACATGGAAACTGCGCAATGAACGCTCATGACACAGTCATTTTGTGGACTTTTGTCACCAAATTTTCAACATAGGCATTTTGGGACCTCTGCTCATGAACAGTGTCACTGTGATTTTCATAATCTGTCCTGAGCATTGATTTCTCACTGTGACCACACCATTGTGCGCTGGATGTGCAAAACACATTTCAGCCAGGATGTGAAAATGTCAGCTGTACTGTTCATAAGGAGGTGTGAAAAATGCCAGTGTTGAAAATCTGGAGTGAAAATATTTCAAATTCTCGAAGTTATGAGTGTGCGTGGAAACTGTGCAACGCACACTTGTAACACAGTAATTTTTTGACATTTTTTCACCAAATTTGCAACATAGGCTTTTTGGAGCCCACCTCATAAACAGTGACACTGTTGTTTAGTTAATCAATCCCAAAAGGTGATTTTGTGCAGCGACCATGAAATCACCTTTGGGGACCGAATAACTCACATGACAGTAACTGAATTCATGAGGTGGGGTCCCAAGAACCCCCTGTTGAAAATGTATTGCCAAAATTTGCAAAAATGCCCGAGATAGCCACCTAAGTTGAAAAAAAAAAAAACACATTTATACCATTATACAGCTTACCGTCATTTCTTCAGTTTGCATTGACCTTCAAGAGGGCAGACGTGTTCCCACTCCACTGAAGATCATTGTGCGAGGCCCGGAGGTAAGTATGGGTGAGGAGGTGGGGTGATGCAGAGGGTGGGTGGGTTTGGGGAGGGGCACAAGACACAGCGAGGGACGGTTTTCTGTTTTCACAGGTTTTAAAAAAACAAAAGATGTTGCAGGACAGTTTTCCCATTTACAGGGACAATGTGCATGCTGGGGTGGGCTCCCAGCATGCCACCTGGGTGTTTGTTGGGGGGGCCCTGGAGACAATGGGGACTGGGCACTCCGTCTGCACATACAATGTGTTTGGTGGGGGCAATAACAAGGAAGCAGGGTAGACTGCAGCAGAGGGAGGAAGTGGGAGGGATTTTATTAGCAGCCAGAGGGAAAAGGGTGACGTCAATATGTTAAATACACACACGTTACCACCGTTGATTGCAGTGGTGCTTTTCTTTTAACTGAAGACCACTGCAGCCAAACTGCTGTCATAGAAAGCTCATGCATCCATTGGTGCAGTAGGGTTGCACACGTTACACTGAGCACTGCATTGGACAGGAGGGTCACACACCTTCAAAAAGTTGTACTGTCCCAAAATGTTCCTTGCACATGCATGCAAGCTAACGAAAATAAACAAGCATTTGTCAATGCCGAATGTTGCTTGCTTCTATGTGCTGTTTAGGTATTTGAAGTCATTGGAGTGCAAATATTGTAAATTAGCGAACTTATGGCGTGCGTAGGAACTAGCAGCGCGCACACTAAGTAAAACAGTCATTTTTAGAGATTTTTCACCAAATTTTCAACATAGCCATTTAAGACCTCTGCTCATGAACAGTGTCACTGTGATTTTCTTAATAATAGCCCCATACATTGAGTTCGCTTTACCGACCGCCATTATTGTGTGCTACATGGTGAAAACACATTTTAGGTAGGATGTGAAAATTACAGCTGTACTGCTCATGAGGAGGTGTGGTAAAATGGCAATGTTGAAAATCTGGAGTGAAAATATTGAAAATTCGCGAACTTACGAGCCTACGAGAAACCGTGAAAGCATGTTTAAGAAACGGTCATTTTAGAATTTTTCCACCAAATTTTCAAAATAGGCTTTTTGAGAGCCCACCTTATGAGCGCTGGCAGTGTTGTTTCAGTATCGGGCCGAAAGGTGATTTTCGCGCAGTGATCATGAAATCACCCTTCGGGCCCGAATAACGCCATGACAGTGACATCATTCATGAGAAGGGGTCCCAAAAACCCCATGTTGAAAATGTGGTGCAAAAATTCCAAAAAATGCCTGAGATATGCAACAAAGTTGAAAAACCCCTATCTAGCCCATTATACAGCTTACCGGCATTTCCTCAGTTCGCGGTCGGCTTTGAAGAGTGCAGACGTGTTCCCGGTCCACCAAAGATCGTCACGCCGAACTCCGGAGGTAAGTATGGGGTGGGGTGGGGAGGCAGGGTGCGCAGTGGGTGGGTGCGGGCTGTGGGAGGGGTGGGAGACAGCGATGGAACGCTTTCTTATTTACAGGTTTTTTTGTATTCAGACGACGTGGGACGTTTGCCACGCTGGGGTGGGCTCCCAGCGTGGCAGCAGGGAAAGCTGTTTGGGGGGATGTGGAGCTGATGGGAGATTTGGCACCCCCATCGGCCAAAACAAGGTTTGCTATGCTGGGGTTGGCTCCCAGCATGGCACCAAAGCTTGGGGCGTGAGGCACTGCCAGCACACAGTGATGCGGCAAAGGGACGCTTGCCATGCTGGGTGGCCTTAAAGGCAGCAGGAAAGCTGTTTGAGGGGACATGGAGCCGACGGGGGATTGGGCAACCCCATCAGCCAAAACAAGATTTGCGGCACCAAAGCTTTGGGGGGGGGCGTGAGGCGCTGCCAGCACACAGCGGTGGTTTTCTTTGAAGTGAAGACCACCGCTGTCATACACAGCACCCACATTCATTGGTGTAGGACCGCCACGCCTGCTCAACGGAGCAGTGGATTGCACAGGACAGTCACACCTCCAAACTGTCCTATTCTCCCAAGACGTTCCTTGTACATGCGCGAAAGCGAATGTAAAAATGTACAGGAGTGCCAGGGAGAAAAGTAACCTCTCCAAGTCCAGGTATGTGTGATTAAAGCACCATTTTATAAAGCAACAACAATAGGCAGAGTCAGTGGCTCAGCTGGTAGCACACTCACCTCTGAGGCTAGGAGAGCAGAGGGTTGTGGGTTCTGTCCTCACACCAGGCTCTTGGGTTAATATCTGAGTACTGACACTGCAGTGCAGCATGAGGGGGGTGCTGTCTTTCAGATGAGACTTTAAACTGAGGTCCCATATGCCTGTTCAGGTGGATGTTAAAGATCAGATAGGCACTTCTTGAAAAGAGATGGGGAATTTCATTGAAAGATGGTCTTCATTACAATCAAAAACAATATTTACTGTACAAGCAAAGGAAGAATAAAAAAATTAAATCATCATACAAAGCAACAACAAAAATATGGATTAACCATCAAAAAGTATAAACAGAAACGTAAAGACAATCATACATCATTTTTATTTCATATCTGAATCTTGCTACAATTTTATAAAAACCAAGAATCACAATTAATCCACAGAGATTAACTTTTTCAGGAGAAAAACATAAGGTACCTAATTGCATTGTCTTACTAATGGTTTTACAAATGTTAAGAAGTTCTAAATAAGAAATAGTCCTTTACTATAAACCCCACATGCAACGGGCCTGCCAGATGAAATATCTGACAATGACAAGTGCAGTATATAGTGTGTCAGCATGGTATTTACCAAATGAACTTCCCATAGGCCCAAATGGTAGTGTCTGATAATCTAAGTTCAAAAACAGACGTTCTTTCCAAGCCTCTGCAAGGAGATTCCAAAACGGTTTAATGTACTTACAATCCAGAAAAAGATGTTGTTGAGTTTCTAATGTCTGTCCACAGAGGTCCCTGGGGCAATATCTTTCTGCTAACTGTTTGTATTTGCTGTTGCCTTTGACACTAAGTCTCCCATATTTACATACCCATGCACAGTCCCACGCAAAGGTAGGGGAGGGATTCTCAGTTTTGATAGCTGAGTAATAACCGCTTGTTTCTTCATCTCTGGAAAACCAGGAAAATCTATGTCAGATTGACATTCAAATTGTATAATTAACTTATAAATGGACTTTCTCTCCAATGTCTGAAGATGAATGGGAGCCAGACCCCATTTCATGACCATTTTTATGCACTCAGTCCCATACCGTGGGAGCATGGTGAGCCTGCTCAGGAGCCTAAGCCTGTTTTCTACCCAAGATGGGAGGCAGGGTTGAAGCCATGCCTCAGTCATGTATTTCCAAGTATGAACCCCAGGTTTCAAGGCAAGAATAAAATTGTAGGAAAAAAAATAGGCTCATATTGAAAGCCACATGGTGTATCATGCTACCCCTCCTTTTGTTATGGGAAGATAAGTGAATTCCCTTTTCACAGGGTTCAGTCTAGATCCCCAAAAGACTTGGAAAAATATGTTAAATAGCCCTGTTATAACCTCCTGAGGAGGAGGGCCTGCCCTCCCACAAACACATACCAATTACCAGTTACATTATACTTTCGCAAAAAAACTTCATTAATGCTTCAGTTAGGATTGATAGCACAGCAGCAAAAGTATAGAAATGTGTTGTTCGGGTTACCTCTCCTACCACCCCACCCCACCTCCACCCTCCACATACCACAGATGGTGGAGTGTGATTTGGGGTCATCAGGCCTAACTCTCACCCCATTCTCCTATACTGCAGCATGTCAGCTTGTTTACACATGGAATGGGGTGAGAGTTGGGCCTGATGACCCCATGGCACATCCCAACATCTGTTGGTATGTGGATGGTGGAGGGGAGTGGGGTAGGGTGGTAGGGGTGGTAACCCTAACAACACATTTCCATACTTTTACTGCTGTGCTATCAACCCTAACTGAAGCATTAATGAAATTTTTTGCAATGAATATATATAATTTATTTAGTTTCTATTGACCGGCTAGGCACACTAGACAGCAGGGCTGCCTATTTTCAGGTACGAGACAAGAGGTTTTAGTAGAAATAATTTAAACAAGAGTACATACAGACAAAAAAAATCAAGTGAGCCATATTCAGTACAGAGATAAACAGAGATTGCTCATGCAACAGAATTTCTTTTAAACCATGTTTAAAAGTGCCTAAGGTGGAGCACTTTCTAAGCTGAGAGGACAAGTTGTTCCAGGAAAAAGGAGCACCATAGGAAAAACAATTTATATCAAAGAGGAAGAGAGAAAAGTGTGGTATACCTCTAAAGTTGTATTTGTGAACAGGAACTAACCTTTCAGATAAATAGGTAGGTGTTTGCTGGCCGATTTATTTATTTATTTAGTTTTTGTTGACTGGGTAGATGCACTAGACAGCAGGGCTACCTATTACAGCCCTACTGTAGTTATAAACAGTAGACATATATACAGTATATGTATATATATATATATATATATAAAACAGTGGCACGGTCACGCCACTATAGTTAGGGTTCAACGGTCACTTCTATGTTAAACTCAAAATGTTGCGCGTTAATAACTTTGGACCCGTTCAACTGATTGCCTGAAATTTGGTATGCATGGTGGTGCATGGTAGATCTCTTGATCTGCCAAATTGCGTTTTGGTCGGCTGTACGGTCTTTGCGTAAGAAAACGCTGAAAAATTCAAAATTATTTATTTTTGGAGGCAGCTTTTGGGATTTTGGACATTGCCCTGCACAGCCATTCTGTGGCATGCCACTCCACAAGATGGATCATTTGAAAGAGCTTTGGTGGCCAAATATGCCGCTTTTCATTTGGTGAAAAAATATTAAGGCATTCAAAAGTTATGCCACTTTTTAAGTTCCCATTATAAGTCAATGGGAAAATTTATATGTACTGTATGTTTTGCAAACAAAGAATGGGGTTCTGGCAATCTGATCCCGCCTGGCGATCAAAGAATTTGCAGCCTCACAGTTCAAGAATCTTTGTCCCTGAGAATTTTAAAAATTCCTTGATGGTCCGCCATATCGTTTTCAATTTTCCGATCGAAAAAGCACAAATATCTCAGCTCAGAGGTCACTTCTGAAGTAAAACTTGAATTGGTTTTACTCAGGGGACTCCGATCTATCGAGCCATGCCCTTGGTTTCATCCAAATCAGTCAAAAAATAGAGTTCTGAGCTTTTACAATCTTATTTCGTGGCTCGCTACTGATCTTTGATCGCTAGCCTGCAAATTCTTTGCTCAGGAGATTCTTTGATCGCAATTGTGCATCGCGAGCGAGGGACAGAGATGGTCAGATTTAAAACTAGATTTTCTCAGCCTAGGGGTGCCCTAGAAAGTTAAATGAGGGTGGGTTTTGCTCAGGGGGGTTCGTTCTGCCACAACTGAATTAAAAAAACTATGTTTTCAATATCCCTGGTAATTTAGCGCCCCCCCCGATCATGATAAAATAGATAACAATCTCTGTATCCCTGGTAGTCTAGTGGCCCCCCCAATGTGTATTTTATTAATATTGCTTTTTTATATTCCTGGTAGTCTATTGGCCCCCCTGATCTGTATTACATTATTAATATTGTTGATATCCCTGGTAGTCTAGCGGCCCCCCGATCATGATAAAATAGATTATGATAGTCTGTATCCCTGGTAGTCTAGTGCCCCTCCCAATGTGTATTTCATTCATATTTCTTTTTTTGTATCCCTGGTAGTCAAGTGCCCCCCAATCTGTAGTAAATTATTATTATTCATATCCCTAGTAGTCTAGCGGCCCATAGTAATAAAATAGATAAGCATCTGCAATTTCCTGGTAGTCTAGTGGCCCCCACCAGCCATGCCAGCCCAACCAGCACCCCACCTTCCCCAGCCAGCGACTGGCACAGCCCACCTCACCTCCACAGCCAGCCACAGGCTGTGTGCCCGGCGCTAATGCAAAAGGCTGGGAATAGTTTCAGGTGCCTCTTTGCGTAAGCTCACCTGATCCAGCAACTAACATGGAGTGAGGTGTATCTCAGTCGCTGGCTGAAAGAAATTCTGGGTGGTCTGGCATGGCTGGAGGTGGAAGGGTGAAGACCACTAGACATCGGAAAGTACAGATGCTTATCATATTATTATGATTGGGCGCTAGACTACTAGGGATATGAATAATAATAATAATTTAATACAGATTAGAAGGCCCTGACTACCAGGACAAAAAATATGAAATACACACTGGAGAGGCACTAGACTACCAGGGATACAGACTATCGTAATCTATTTTATCATGATCGGTGGAGGGGGCACTAGACTACAAGGGATATCAACAATAATTTAAAGGCTTTGCCTGTAGTTTGGTGGCCAAGCAGCCAGCCACTCCCACTTCCTGAGCTATAAAAGCAGTTCCTGTCAGCCTCACTGTGAAGCATTTTTTCTTTGCAGCCGAAGACTCTGTCGGTTTGTCCTCTGAGCTGGTTGGGCCTCCCTGGCTGGCTGGGGCATGCCCCCCTGGCTGCTCCTGCTTGTCTTCTGGGTTTCTGGGTTTATTTTCCTGCTTCTGGTTTTTATATTGCCTTCGGCTGGGTGTGCTTCCTTCCTTTTTTTTGGGGGGGGGCTTTTCTAAGCTCCTAACATACTGCTACTTCAGAGCTCATACTGCTTGCTTTCAGTTACTCACAACTCAATTACCTGCACTATTACTGCAAACCTGACCTGTGTGTTTCAGCTCATCTATAGCTGTTCCATGTGGCTTACTCTATTATTTTCTCCCGACTTAGATTTATTCGAACCTAGCTATACAGCTCACTCATGCTTGTTCAAATTACCTCATTGTAACAGTCTCACCACACTGCCTGATCACAGTGCTTTAAGAGCATTATGCCTCCTTTTATTCATTGCAGTTACAACTCAGTGTACTCATTTGTTTTTACTACTACTGCTGCACAGGCCTAATTGCCTCCTGCTACTGCTTTGTTTACTCCCATTACTATTGTACATTGTTTTACTCTGAGGTTGGCTAAAGCTCCTGCTGAGGCTATTAAATTAGCTTTTATATCTGCATGTGGTTCTCGGCCCTTTCATCACTTCCTTTTTTGTCCTACGGTGGGGACTGGGAGGTGTTTGGGGGGTCTTGGCCTATGTGGCTAATTAATTCTGTTCTAAATCCTGTCTTTGCCACCAAAAATCCTCAGAGTTTGTCACCTTGATTTGGCTTTGAACTGCTTGGCTGGCTTGCCCTACTATTCAGTACCGTATGCCCTAAGTTATGCTGACCTGTGCACACGTCCAATTATTACTGCTCTGTTTACTGACCTTACTGTAGTGCAGGTCCACACTTGCTTATGCAACCGTTGCTATTTGCTTATGCAAACCATTGCTTTATGCCTACTGTCATCATCTCGGCTTCAGCCTGGGACTCTGCTACACTCAATTTGCATTCAACGTTGCAAGGTCTCAGCTCTCAATACTCATTACAATCTCAGCACACCGTGCTCATTCAGCTCACCAGCTTCCTGCTCTCAATCAATTTTGGGGCATGCCAGCCATTCTATTCTGGTGCAGCGTTCCTGCAGCCAATGGTCTCACTCTTCATTTAGTCCACATCTCAAGCGTGTCCAACTTGGGGCAGGATCCTTCTCACCTGGCCTATAGCTGGGAATGTCCTTGCCCTGGGCTTGGCTTTAGCTGCCTGCTAAGTGACAGCAGCTCCTGGTGTAGAATTTAAGACTAGCGGTGAGAGGTGGTTATGACGATCTCCTTTGGCTCTAGTGTTCCACTATAATGGTTAGCCATTGACTTTAGTGGTTTCCCTAGCAAGGCACCTTCACCGCATTCTCCCTATGACTGCCTGTGGTTCACCTGGTTTGATTTAGGGTGGGTAGACCAGGTGAGTGCCTCAGCAGTTGTTGCTCTCCCCCTGTGCCTTGGATGCATGTATTGTTGCAGAGTTTTTCTCTCAACCTTCCATGGCGTTGCCGCTAAAGGATTTCAGTGAGAGTCTTCCTCCAAATTGAAATATTTTCTACCTCCCTTTAATTGGATTTTCCAAATTGCAGCTGCAGAGCTGTCTCTAAATAAATTATCCCAAGCCTGGAGGGAAGGCAACCTAGGCCTTGGATCCCCAGACATTTCCTCCTCATAGGGTTTTTTTCTCTCCTCCATTGCCTCAGGTCATAACACTTAGCATAATTGTTTCTCCTGGTTTCTTTAAATAGGTTCCGTTGTTGGATGGAGGTGGAGGATGTCCTGCCATTCCCTCTCTCCTTAGGGGATCCCCTAATCTCAAATCAAACATCAGTATCATGTTATGCAAACCTGGGCAGTCATTACATTATCCTGCTGAACATCTCACTGCATTATCATTCTGCCTATGCTTCTCTACTACTACGTTACAGTTGCTGCTCATCTGTCACAGTTACTGCTTGCTCATATGCTTCATGTTGCCTCCTTTTTGAGGATTATACTACATTTCATTTGGGGATTCCTAATGTGCCTTTAGACATGGAAACCATCCTGTGGCATCTCTAGGGATGAAGCTCTCTCTGAGAGTTCCTTGCCTTCATACCCCTACAGCATGGTAATTCCTCTGGTCCACAGTTCTGCAGGACACTCTGCCCAAAGCAAACAAGATGCAAAGGTAAGGCACAGGGTCCTATCACAGAGGTACTGTTTGTTAAAAACAAACATGGTGAGACAGTAGGAAACATAGGGAAAGTCAAATACATCAGTGGATCCTTGTGTACAATAAGTGTCACAGATAAAATAAACACAAAGGCAAAGTGGGATTGATGAGGTAAGGAGGTAAACAGAGGAGTGGTCCAACAGTACTGATAGAGATAAAGATTCTGAGTGTTGTAAGAATTCCATCAGAAATCTGATACAGAATACTTGAACAAAAGGGTACAAGTCAAGGGGAACAATGGCAGAGGAGATAGGAAAGTACTTGACAAAAGGTCCTACATCAAAAGAGTGAGCAAAATTATAAGTGATTTAGAACAGGATGATATGGGGAGTGAAGGCGGATAGGGTAAGAGGGGGAAGGGGTCTGATAGACTGCAATACCTGTGGTGCAGTCATATCCAGGGAAATCCTCTGGTGGAGATGATGTTGCCCAGTGTCAGCAGGATTGTTCACTCATTGAGGGGCTGGCTACAGCAAATGCTGAACCTGAACTTCTCCAGAGCCTGTCCCATTGTTTGAGGTTATAGGCAGTCACTACTCCTCTTCCTCATGGAACACATGGGGTCCAAATTTGGGGATGGACTATAGTTTTCAAGGGGGTGGGAGAATTAGGGTCAGGTGGGTGGAGACTCTGAGGTGGCAAAAGCAAACAGATTCACACCCCTGTGTGATTTTGTTGCTCCAATCTCCCCAGTGCAGAGGCACAGCCTGTAGCCAGCCAGGCATCAGTTCTGTCCCTAAGAGAACAACTGACATGTAATTGGATTCAAAGGGAAAGAACAGGGTTAGGGAAGTACCCATAATAGGATACTTCATCATAGACGGACAGAAGTTGTTGTTTGGAAGAAGGACCATTGGGATATGATGGTTAGGTCCATGTAAAGAGCTTCAGTTGGGAGGGTGCAAACAGAGTAGAAAGGATTGGCAGAGAAGTGGGAAGGAGGATGGTCTTGACATCATCATCCACCTGGGGACTAATGACCTAACTTGCAGATGGGGGGGGAGTATGAATAGCTAAGAAAGCTAGAGGGAGACAAAAGCTGACAGCAGCCTCATTGATCTTCTCTGAGGACCTGCCCATTTGGAGGAGGATGAGTACAAGAGTTGCATTTTCTGATTTTTCACTTCAATGCATGAGTGATAGATTTGTGCAGGGAGGAGGAATGAAAGAACCTAGATGTGTGTGGTCATATGCAGCAGAATAAAAGGCTATTCAAGTGGAATGGCCTTTGCCCTTCTGAGGATGATACCAGGATGCTAGGGTGCAAGTTTTAAGAGTGCACTGAGGGACCATTTAACTAGCAGATAATCATGTCAGAGGTGAATAGGTGCACCTAGTCAATTGAGGGAGGCCTAGCTAGGCTCTTGCCCTGTTCTAAAAACAAATAAGGAGTAATAGGGCATGAAGAATGGGGAAAAGGGGAAGCTGGGAAAAGTTCCAGGAGAGGAGCTCCAATTGATCCAAGAAGTAGTTGGGAGCTACGGCAACAAGGAGGGCTCATTCCCAAAGCTCCAAACTGTTAAACACAACAAATGCTGCACACTATCAAGAGATAAGGCAAGGTCCATACAAGATAATTATAGTGCTTGGTGTAAAATTTTATTTCAGCTTCTCAGAGCTCATACTGTATATAACAAGACATCTTAAATGAACACAAAAACAGCATGGTCCCAGTCACAGAGTTTAAACATGAATTACCTTCTAGAGTAACCACTTGGCTACTACTCTCCCAAACTGCCCCAGCACTTTGAATCAGGCCAAGGGGGCGGGGGCGCAGGCAGACTGGAGGGCTATGGGCACAGATACCAGGAGCAGAGGAAATAAGGTCAGTGATATGGAAGCAGTGGTGGCAGAAACATGTTAGGATCCGGTGGTATTCATGTACTGTAAACATGGTAAACCCAGTACCATGACTGGAACATGGCTATGTCAGGGTATGCAGTACTGAGAAGGGATAGAGGGAGAATGAGAGAGAGGAATGGTTGGCAGTATATGTACAGGACAGTATAAAGCTATAGAGACTGAGGATATGGGGAATGGACAGCATCCAGAGAAAATATGGATGCAGTTAGTAACAGAAAGGGAGAAATATGTGGATAGGGCAGTATATAGATAATCATCTGAAAAAAGGATGTAGAGACTTTGAAGATGAAATTAAAAGGGAAATGAGGCAAGTGGAAATTCTGCAAATTGGGGAATTCACCCTGGCTCATATGGACTGGAGGATCGTAGTAGCAGCAAGTGCAAGTAGTAAACAGCTGGTAGAGGTCTTTCTGAAACATGCCTAATACAGTGATTAGAGGAGCATAAAAGGGAAGCAGCCATCCTTGATTCATATTTACAAATAGGGACAGTGTTGGGGAGGTTACAGTTCTTGACCCACTGGGAACCAATAACTACCAGAGAGTTTGGTTTGATATCAAACTTGAAACTGAGAAATGAGTCCCAGAAATAAGTCCTGGATTTTAGGAGGGATGATTTTGATAGGATGAGGGGCAGTTGTGTGGGAAACAAGATGCAGTAAGAGCAGCAAAGGTGGTGGATGTGAAGGGGTAAGTAATCAGACTGTGATGACAGGTAACAAATCTCTGTGTAAAGGTAATAGGGAAGACTAAAATGGGTAAAAATATTGTGGTTCATGAAAAATGTGGGTCTGGCTGTTAGGGAAAAGAAAAAGGCATGTAGAAATTACAGAACTATCCAAGTGGACAGGGACAGGGTGTACTGTAGCTTCATACTAGGATGAAAGAGACCAAAAGGGATAAGAACATACAAAACTACTAGCAGATGCAGGCTTTTCAGTCTATCTAGTCTGCTCAAGTATGCAACATGCTGTTCATTAAACTGCAACTGCCCCCCCCTTGCGCGTCCTTCTGATTTAGTGCCCCCACCACCGACTTCTCTCTCCCCATCTTCCACACAGTTTTGACCCTCCCTTTGGCCCTGTCCCATCCTCTCTTGAAGCTGCCCACTGTCCGCAGAGAAATCACATCTGGCAGTGCATTCTAACCAGACACCACCCTCTCTGTGAAATAGTGCCTCCTCATCTCCCTCTTGAACCTTTCTCCCTCCAGTTTCAGACTGTGTCCCCTGGTGTCCTCCCCCCCCACCCATCTTAAACAAACCCTCAGAATTAAAACTGTTTATCCCCTTTAGGTATTTGAATGTCTCAATCATATTTCCTCTCTCCCTTTTATCCTCAAGGGTGTACATGTTGAGCTCCCTCAATCTCTCCTCATATGTTTTGTCCCCCATCCCTAGGATCATCTTTGTTGTCCTATGCTGGACCCCCTCCAGTAATTTGATGTCCGTTTTCAAATAGGGGCACCAAAACTGCATACAGCATTCCAAATACAGCCTGACAAGGGACCTGTATGGGGGCATATCACTTCCTCCCTCCTAGAGATGATTCCCCTGGTGATGTAGCCCAACATTCTGTTCACCTTTGCAGCAGCCTTCCTGCACTGTGCTGAGTGTTTCATGTCCCTATCACCAGCACCCGGAGATCTTTCTCCTTGGCCGAAGTGGTTAACTGCACTCCCCCCAACCAGTAGCTGTTCTTTGGGTTTTTAGCTCCCAAGTGCAAGACCTTGCATTTTTTAGCATTGAACCCCAGCTGCCATGTAGCTGACCAGAGCTCAAGTGTTGCCAAATCATCTTGCAGTACCTTACTCCCTTCCTTACTATCCACCTCAGCACAGATCATAGTGTCATCTGAAAAGAGGTTGATTTGTTCCTTATCCCATTTGATATGTCAGCAATGAATATGTTAAATACTATCGGTCCTAGCACTGTCCCCTTTGGTACCCTGCTGATTACAGCCCTGGGTGCTGACATCTCTTCTCCAACTGCCACCCTCTGCTGCCTGCCTTGCAACCAGCTCTTAAGCCACCCAACCAGTTTCCTCCCTACTCCCAGGCTATTTAACTTGCTGGTCAGCCTTCAATGGGGCACTGAGTCAAATGCCTTGCTGAAGTCTAGGTAAAGGACTTCCACTGCATGGCCCCTATCCAGTGCCCATGTCACCCAGTCAAAAAAGTCATCAAGGTTGGTCTGACAAGATCTACCAGATACAAACCCATGTTGCCTATCATCCTGTAGACCATTCTCCTCCAGGAAACTCACTAGCCTTTCCTTAAGAATAGTCTCCATTAGCTTTCCCACAATGGCTGTAAGGCTCACCGGTCAGTAGTTCAGGTTCATCCCTGTGCCCACTTTTATGGATTGGAACCACACGTGCCATCCTCCATTCCCTGGGCATGCATCCAGTACTCAGGGAAGTGTTGAACCAATGCACCAGTGGACCCAACAGGATCTCTGTCAACTCCTTGAGTACCCTAAGATGCACTCAGTCTGTCCAGGCACATTATCCACCCTTAGGGACCTTAGGCCCTTCAACACCCTTTTGAATGGGATCTCCCCATCCATTACCTCCTCTCCCCCGACCCCTTCCCCACCTTTTCCCTAAGGTATAGGCCCATCCTTCTCCCTGGTAAACACTGAGCAGAGGTACTCATTTAGTACTTTTGCCTGTTCTGCCCCTTGTCTAACTACCCTCCCTCCTTCCTGATCCTTAAACCTGGTCCTTGCACTTACTACTCTCTCTTATATACCTGAAAAAATCTTTTTCCTCTTCCCTGATCCCATGTGCCAGCCTTAGTTCTTTCTAAGCCTTGGCTGCCCTCACACCTATGCACTCTGCATACCTCCCTGGATTTCTCCACATATTCCTCCCTGTTCTCATCCCCATTATACTTTCTAAAGGCCAATCTCTTTCCCTGACCCTTTCCACTGCCTCTCCATTCAACCAGCTTGGTTTCTTGTTCCTGGCCTTTTTGCTTTGGCACTTTGTTCAAGAGCTGGTGACCTCTGCTGGATCCCTCTTTATGATGTTCCATTTTTGCTCTGTGTCCATGTCTGGGCTCATGTTGTCTACGTGCCCTTTCAAAATGACTCCCATCTTTCCAAAGTCTGCCCTCTTAAAATCCACAACCCTGAGGAAAGTGAAGCAGATTTACTGATAGCAGAGAGTATGAAGAAGGGGAGAAGCTCTTCATTTGTTACATACAGGAAAGGAGAAAAACTAGGTAAGCAATAATCAGAGTAAAGCAGGGAGATGAGTCAGAAGAGGAGAATAAAGTAAAGGAATTCATCCTGAACAGATATTTCTGCTTGGTTTTCACAAAGGAAGAAAATGCGCCAATGGCTGATGGTGCTATAACAAGAAAAAGTGATGATGATGTAAGTGAGGATCCCATGTCAGTGAAAAGGGTACTAGAGGTCTTATATGCATTGAAGGTGGATGTCTATGGGCCTAGATTTGATAAGTCCCCGTGTGCTTAAGGAGAGGGGGCAGGTCCAAGCTAAGTCAGTAACTGAGCTCTTGAATAGCTCACTAGAGACAGGATTAGTCCCCAGGACTGGAGGACAGCAAATGTAGTTCCCCTGGGGAACAGCAGGAGCAAAGTTGAACTAGATAGTTAACAACCTGTCAGTCTAGCATCTCTTGTAGGCAAGCTGGTACAGAGCAACCTGTACAATGCTGGTTCTTCAATAGCGATATCAACAGCACATACAGTGACATGAACTCCATGACCACATCTATGCCACTGACACTGTGCTTCAACAACAGCAACCACGAATGTCCCTACTACGACCAGACTACACAACAAAAGCAATGCTGGGGGCCTGCCTCTGCACCCCCTGCAGAGGGGGGGTTGCCCTCTGGCCCCATCTTGGAGCCCTCCCACTCATCCCCCAGAGCCCCCAACCCCCTGGTATGCAGAGTACTGACCCCACCGTGCACATACTGTGGAATAACAAGACACAGACTGGGTCAATGCATCAGTGAAATTTATTAGTGTGTCACAGTTACAGCCAGCAGGATAGTACTATACCATTCCCACCCCACCAGCACAACCACCCAGTGCAATGCACACAATTTCATTGAAGGTTCTATACCATGACCCCCAACAAGGCCACTGCACCTGCAGGCCTATGTTAAGGGCAATCCCCATCAAATAGTTCCGCAAGCTCCGTAACTCATACTGCTCAACTATTTCCATGAGTTGCTCACCACTGTCCTGAGACCTTTTCCTGGATCTGCCAGCCTCCATTCCTCAAATCAGCTGCTGCATTTTCAGCTCTGTAAGCTGCTGCTGACCCTTAAGCATGTCAATAAATGTACACACTGTGTGATGTGTTGCCCCCATTAGGAAGTTGAATCCTCTGTGCCAGCCCTCAATTTCATTGATGGTCTGGGGTAACCCTTCCCTTGCAGCTGCATGGTAATTCCAGAAATCCACTGGGAAAATGGGATGCCACTGAACCCCACTCTGAATTGTATTTTATTTTTTATTGAAATGTTTCACCAGGAAGACACACTGAGCAACAGGTTGCTCATCTCCCGGTGCAACCTGGGGGGAAGGGGTACAGCAGGGATGAGACATTTTACATTCAAGTTACAAAGATCAACATAGCATACAATTAATTAAGGCAGTTGTTACAAACAGTGTTGCATACATATGTAATTTTATAGAACAATTAATAAGTGCAATGGTAATAAGTGAACAAGTGCTGTTGTGGAATAAGGAGTGAAGAAGAGAGAGGGATAGTGCAATGACGTGTCCCGGGGAGACCCCTTCAGGATGCGGATAACCCTGCAAGGGGACAGGAGACTGCAGTAGGGATTAGAGAAGGAGACAGAGAAGGGGAGTAAGTGTGATTAACACCTAGGAGGGGAAATAAGGCCTGACCCAAAAAGAGAACCCTTCAGGATGCGATGAACCCTGCAAGGGGGCAGGGAAGTTCAGGCAACTGTAAACCCTCCTGCAGTTAGGTGTTGTAGTTATAGATGGATAGTGAGAGGGAGAGAATGAGAAATAACACCTGGGAGGAGATGAGGCCTGATCCAAAGAACCTTCCAGGATGCTGGGGACCTTGCAAGGGGACCTGGAAGGCCATGGATAGGTAGATGGGTGAAGAAAAGCTGGCAAGCTTAGGAACTATTGGACTCCTTCAGGATGCTGAAAACCTTGCAAGGGGAGTGTGAAGGCTAGGGAAAAAGGGGGAGAGAGTAGAGGAAGGGAGAAAGGTATGAGAACTAACACCTAAGAGGGGCTAGGGTCAGTAGAGGCAGTAGAGTTGATAGAGACATTAGGTAAATTCCGAAGAGGGATGAACTATAAGGAGCAAGGTGAAGGAAATTAAGGCCGGTCATAACAGGAACAGTTAAGTGCAAGAGAGTTGGAGAGGGCAGTGTTGCTGGAATAGATGGAGGGGAAGTGTAAGATTTGGAGAGGTTGAGAGCTCCATATTTTAAGGAAATGGTGAAAGTATGCAGATTGGCCGGAGAGGGTGGAACAGCGGGGGACAGTTACAGTAGTGTGCGAGTGTCAGTAAATCTGATGGAGTGGGAAGGAGAAGGGATGTTATAAATGAAGGGGAGAGGTAGGAAGGGAGTTCTCCAAGTCAGTGTTTAGAGGTGAATTTAGCGCAGTGTGAAAGGTGTCTATTTGTAAGGGAGGGGAAGGAAAGGGCTCGATAGAGGTCACAGTGGTGGGTGTGAGAGGGAGCATCAAGGGAAAAGTGGCAGCAGGAGTTGAAGAGAGTGTCCAGTTTGGTCAGGGAGGACTTAGGAGGAGCACAATAGATTATGTTGCAGTAGTCAAAAATGTGAAGGATCATCTTCTGGATAAGCTCATGCCTAGCCGCAGGAGGGATGCACACTGCAGTTCCCAAACAAGGCACCAAGCTTGGGACACAATTTTTTCTGGATGGCGTCAATTTGTCCAGAGAAGTTGAAATGTTGTTCTAAACAAACCCCAAGGTATCTGAAGGATGAGGTGTCCTCAAGTAAAGTCCAGTCAAGAGTGCACAAAGTGGGCAGGGAGGGAAACCTAGAAAGCCTCTGCCTTGTTCCAAACATCATAGAGACTGTCTTCTTGGTGTTGAGGAATAATTGATGGTTTGTAAAACAGAGCTGGACCTTGCTGAAGTCGTGCTGCAAGCTGGATGTTACCTCAGCTGGGCATGAGCCACATGCATACAGGACAGTATCATCAGTGTACATATGTATGGCGGAGGAGGGGAGAAGACAAATGACAGGTCATTAAGGAAGATGGAGAATACAAGGGGACAAAGAATGGAGCCCTGAGCGATGCCAGTGCAGATCAGGAGGGGTGGCGAGATGGCATCTGCAATCTTAACAGATTGGGTTCTACCAGTAAGGTAGGCCTTAAAGCAGTTAGTGGCAGAAGGGGTTAGACCAGCAGATGAGAGGGGAACTAAGGAGAAGAGAGTGGGAAACAGTGTCAAAAGCCTTGGCAAAGTCGACAAAATATGACTGAGGTGATTTGGCCCTTGTCCATCTCGGAGAGGCTAGAGTCAGTGAGCCGAAGTGGGGAGGTGGTGTTAGAGTGTTTTTTCCTGAAACCAGATTGGAATGGGGAGAAGAAGGATGAATTAGATAGAAAGGAGGTGAGTTGACAGAGGACTAGATGTTCTTGCAGTTGGACTAGGGTAGGGAGTAGTGAAATGGGTCGATAGTTGCCAGGGGATGAGGCGTCTCCACCTTTAGGCAGAAGGAGAACCACGACATGCTACCATGTGGTAGGGACATTGAAGGTTGAGAAGGAGAGATTTAAGATTAAGGAGAAGGGGTAGGCAATGGCAGGGGCTGAGAGAAAGAGGAGTTTATGGTCAAGGTCATCTGGGTAAGATCGTTTTGAGGGGTTGATGGCGAGGAGGGCATTAAGAGTATCGATGGGGGAGACTGAAGAGAATGAGAAGGAGGGGTCTGGTGAAATAGGAAGTGGAGTATTTTTTGGGAGGAGGATAGAGGGGTAGATGTGACATTTGAAGGAGGAGGAGGGGGAAGGGTAATTAGGGAGGGACTTCAGCAGTTTGGTTGCACAGGAGGTATAATAAGAGTTAAATTCCACAGCTACGGCATGGGAATCAGCTACAAGATTGCCATTTACCTTTATCACTAGAGAAGTGGGGTGGGACTCAGGGGTAAAGAGGGCATGAACCACCTTCCAAAACTTGGAAGGGGAATTTATGTTAGTAAGGAAAGCATTTTGGAAGTAATCAGACTTGGCTAGCCTTGTTGCCCTGGTACAGGCGTTTTGGAGCTTATGGTAATCACTGAGGTTGCTAGGAAGCTGGGTGGATTTGTGACACTTCCAGGCATGATCTCTGGCCCAAAGACATGCTAAGAGTTCTGGAGTAATCCACGGAAGGTGGTTACACCTAACTCTGGTTTGTTTGAGAGGGGCAAAGGCGTTCCAATTTGCATGGAATATTTCTTTGACGTAGGTTAGAGCCTTATCAACTGAGAGGGAGGAGACTAAGGAAGACCAGTCAGAGAGAGGTAGGTTGTGCAGGAGAGGTTCATGGTCTAGGGATTTGAAGCAGCGAAGTTGCAAGGTTTTTTGTGGAGATTTTGGTCTGTGGATTTTCCTGACAATGAATATTGGGTTGTGGTCAGTGAGAGCATCTGGGAGGATGCCAGAGCTAATTACTCTGTGAGGGTGGGTGGTTAGAGCCCAGTCAATCAGGGAGGGATTTTGTGTCTTATGGTTAGGGCGGGTGGGTTCCGAGATCAATTGCGAGGGGTTCAGGGCTCCACGATCATTACATATTTTAGATGTCTTGGGAAACAGACAGTTTAAGTTAGGGTCAATGTATAATTCACCAGAGTGAGAAAGGGCTGCAATGGAGGTTATGAGGTCGAGAACAATAGAGGGCTGGACATTTGAGTGACAGTAAATGCCAGCTATAATGCTGGGGAGGGTGAAAGGCAGAGTTAAATGAATAGCCAGTCCATTGTGGAATGCTTGGTAAGTGGATGATAAATAATAGAATATTGGAAGGAGGTAAGAACATACATGGTGACACCACCACCTCTACTTGCTTGGTCTTGCCTCAGGAGGGAGTACCCAGGAATGGAGACTGAGAGATCTGACATTGTGCTCTGTAGCCAAATTTCCTTGATGATCAGTATGTCAGGTTTTAGAGTGGCTACCATGGTTTGTAGAAGGTTGGTGTTTTGCAACAAACTATGTATATTTAGATGAAAGATCTTTAAATCCTTCAGGAGGACAGCGGGAGCAATAGAAGGGCCACAGTAGCTGATGGTGCATTCAGGGCATGAGACACAGACAGACCAGAGTTGGGATGGATATCTCTGCAGGAGAGCAAGAGTAGAGCTAAGATGAGGAAGTGAAGCTTGGGACATTTAGAGTTAGATGTTGAGGAACCAGTGAAATTGGCAGGGTAGTGCACATGACAGTAGGGGAGCAGGAGATGAAAAGCAGCAAAGAAGGGTGGGACAGTTAGTAATGAAGCACGAAGGATAGAGGGAGAATATGATCATAGTTTAAATGGTGGGGAGGGAGTGATGGAGAGGATGTAAGTAAGGGATTGGAGATAGGAGGGTATAGAAGGAGAGTTATTCAACATTTCCACGTAAAGACCAATCAGAGGGGTTAGGGTAAGTACTAGGAGTAGATAAAGGGGGATAGAGGAGAGAAGGAGTTTCATGTTGCAGGGCATGATATATGTAACAATACAATCTCTATATAAGAGCAGCAATTCTGCAAGTAAGGGTAAGAAAAAAAGAAATAATAAGATGGGAGGAGCAAGGCGAGTGGTGCTAGGTCTTATTGTGTTTATTCAATAGATGCTTAAAGACAGCAAAGGAGATATATCTATATGAACAACAGGCAAGGATCACTTTAGATAAAAGATTGTGACCCTCTAGTGGCAGTACAGTATAACTTGCTAATGGGAAGAAAAAGTGGTTACAGCTGAAAGAAGAGATAGATAGAAGGAGAGAAGTCAGTCCAGTCAGTTAGCAGAGACACAGTTTTAGTGTCCAATGAAGGGCCATCTTGTGCCAGAGCGCACCAATCAATTGTGCAGCTTAGGACCCGAGAACCCAGCTGAAGCAATTACCTAGACAGAGTTCAGGGCAGGCAGGCAGAGATGGTGACTGTGGCTGGCTGGTAGGAAAGCCAGAGCCAAAGCTGTAGTATCGATGCCTGCTCAGGGCAGTCCTGAACAGAGTTCGGGGCAGGCAGGCAGAGATGGTGACTGTGGCCAGCTGGTAGGAATGCCAGAGCCACAGTCGTAGCAGTGATATATGCTCAGGGCAGTCCTGGACAGAGTTCAGAGCAGGCGGGCAGAGATGGGGCATCCCAGCCATGTGTCTTCATAATAATTAAGGAATGAGGCCAGTTCCTCCTTGTATGACACATAATACTCCCAGCCACACAACTCCTCAAATGCACTACACACATCAGCAGGTGGTACAAAGCACAGGGCAGCAAGAATACATATGTGCAGTGCAGATTCATCATTCCCCACATACAGCTGCACAACATTCCCATGGAGCTGCAGTTTTCACCATAGGGACTGTGAGAAACAGAAAAAGCAGCCACGCAGGTGGAATGAGGGAAGACAACATGCAGTGCTTTGTAGGCAGCCAACTCATAGTCGATCATTACGGACATGGAATCCAGTCAGGGACACAGCTCCAGCAGCTTCCTGAACACAGCTGTGTAACACACCTCTTACCTAATGGCCATGAGCACATACACAGCCGGTAGCACCGTGGACGTTTCCATGCCATACAGATTATACATCTAATGGAACAATCGAGGGTTGCATTTGAATGTGCCATCTGCATACCAGGCAGTGCTCTGGGACAGGTACTCCAGGTTGTGGGTCATACTAAGTAGCAGAAATCTTGTCTCACTACCACCAGAGTCATATAGTAGGAACTGTTCCCTCGCATCTGTCATCCAGTACTCATCAAGGATACACAACCCAGACAGTGTTGTACGTTTGTGAACATTCCTTCAGGCTCTCTGTATGGTCCACTTCAGGTGACTGAAAGCCAACAGTCTTTCCCCGACCGCATTACACAGCCCACTGCAGCACATCACCACCTCTTGCTGACTGGTTTGGGTGGTCTCCACTGCTCTCTTCACTTCCTTTCAGACCCGCCACATGGTCATGCCAGCCCTGTCAGACATATGACTGAGGCACCCGGTCAACTTAACATCATTGACTCCACCATCGGTCTTTGCCTGCCCAAGACGTCTACCTAAGTGGTACTCTACACATTTCCAGTATGTCACGGGTCCTCGGGTCCACTTCTTCTGGTACAGGAACCCACAAAACATGAACAGATTGTTGCCCCAAGTGCTTCTCACATGCTCTAATGGCATGGCTCACTGACCCACACACCACAAGTGTGTCAGCACCCCTTCTCACTACCTATCCTACTTGTTGGTGGTCGATGTGAAACACCTGTAGCACATGCATGTAGAGTCGACGTACATCATCTGTGGACGCAGTGCAGCACGATGTTAATCACTTGCTGCAGGTCATCACACCTCACTTCATCATCGGGACTTTGCTGTACCAATGGTATTCCACTCCAGGCATCGCAGGTTCTTCAGCATGTCATTATGGTGACGGTTTCTGCAGTTCAAGACATCAAGTCACAATACGGAACCTGCTGACACAGCACAGCTCACCGTGATACACCTGCCATTATACTACAAACCTCGGTGATAGGCACTTCACTGCCATGGTTTCGTTCTCCTTGCTTTGCCATCAGGTTGTCACTGTTAGAATGGCATACCAGCTGGAGCAGACTATAATAAGAGACTGGCTGATAAGTTTTCTAGAGGCAAACTGACTACAGGACAAATGACAGCATGGACAAAAGAGACGGAGGTTGTGTCAGACAAACTTGATCAATTTCTCTGATTGGGTAATACAGTCAGTGGACAAGGATCAAGCAGTGGCCATACAGTACAGTTCACATTAAACGTATTGTGCAGCAAGTTCACAACAGATTCTTTTTATGAGATTGCAATGAGTTGCAGTTTCTGTAAAGTATTTGTTTTCCCCTACAGCTGTAGAATGTGGCATTTGTTTTTGTATGTCCCACCCATTCACCTTCACCCCCTGGGACAAGGCTGAAATAGTCAGTATTGTATTGCCCTCTATTCCAGGTAAAAAAAAAATCAATCAATCAATAAAAAAAGTAAAGATATGTCATAGAATGCTGCCCATAAGACCACATTGGAATCTGACTGACTCATTTTTTGTATTTTTTTTTATCACTGCACTTTGAGATATTGCAGTCTTACTTTAAGAGCAAAGTTTCAGCAAGTTGCAAAATTCACCTAAATGAAATACTTCATGAGGTTCCCATTTTGTCATGTTACAATGACTTTTCCCAGTGAAGGGCCACTTTTTCAAGCGAAGTCAAATAAAGTCTTGGCTATGTCGAAACTAAATAATTTATAAGACTTTGAAAAAGTGCCCCTTCACCTGCCCATAACTCTCAAAGTCAGAACTTCACAGAGGTGGGAAACTGAGGCCCTGTCCACACTGCACTGAAAATCTGTAACATTTTGAAACCATTACAGATTGAAAGGCCCTGTCTATACTGCCTTGGGAATCCCCTCTGTAATGTTACAGAGGGTCCAAACAGTTACCATAACGGTTTGCGTTTACACTGGTAACATTACAGAAAGTGTTTTCGTAACTGTTATAGAAACCTGTTGTGAGGTGGTTTCAACAATGGTCTCTGTAATGGTTTCAAAGCTCTCTTTAACCCTGTCCACACTACACAAGTAAAAGCCTGTAATGTTTTCAAAACGTTTTCAGTGTTAGTGTGGATGCACAGTAACGTTTCCAGTCTGTACCAGTTTCAAACCGTTACAGATTTTCAGTGCAGTGCAGACAGGGTCAAAATGTTACTGTACATCCACCCTACCACTGAAAACATTACAGGATTTTACATATGTAGTGTAGACAGGCCCAAAATATCAGTTTTCAACAACAGTTTTGAAAACGCTTTCTGTGACCATACCAGTGTAAATGCAAACTATTACGGTAATGGTTTGGACCCTCTGTAACATTACAGAGGGATTTTTCTGGTGTAGTGTGGACAGGGCCTTAGTGAGTACAATTCTGCAGTGAAGTTTGCCAACTTTGCACATACTAAAAGAGCAAACAACATTTTTTTCAGTCTCAGCTGTTTTTTCAACCAGAACTGATTTATAACTTTGTCACACCATTAATAGTACGTTATCCAGAATGCTGGTCATCATTGTGATGATCCTCCAAGGTATTTTCAACATAATGACTTAGTTATTTCAGATGAACAACAAATAATTGATATTTTCAACTCTTATTTCCCAAGAACTGATTCAACCTTTGAGATGGCTGGCCACAATGTAACAGTTGCTTCTACCCACCACCACCACCACCACACAGTTTTGTACTCTATCTAATCTGTATATCCTCTATTTTGTGATCAAGTATTTGACAAAATTTTAGGTCACTAAGGCATTTGTTTACCTTACATGTAGGAAATGACATGAGTTGATTTGTTAAACCCTTTTTTAAGTCAGCTGCCCTGGTAATTGCAGAGTCTATCTGTGTGTTAAAATTATTTATTTATATGAGGAGTGTTTCCTAAGGAATGGAAAACAACCTTGATCATTTCTATATTGAAATGAGGTTCCTGATCAGACCATATCTTTCTTTCTATTGTGTCAGTCTGTTTTAAACACCTTGAAAAATGTATCTGTACTCTGTTGTTACATTTGCTGACTGCTCAATAATTCTTACTGTAAATTAATTTATTTTTTCTATCACACTCGTATTAAAGATATGTACTTATAGTACACTGTAGTAATTATGCAGTTACTCTTGCAAATGTCTCCCCATTTAGTTTTATCACAGTGTAATTGTTTAATATATGTAATATGCACAAAGATTGACTTGGTATTATTTTAATGTTTTTCAGTATGTACCATGATTAACCACACTGGATTGCAAGTTTAAAAAACCTAAATCATTATGCCATCTTCATTCATGACCATGAGCTGACTTCATGTCTGGCCTGTATGGTATTGCACACACATTAATACTGCATACATTAATTATTTTGAATTTGAGGGATGAATAACAATTATGCTCTATGAATAACTAATGAAGAACTTAATTTTGAAGACAACTTGTATTTGTGAGGGGATCAATATGTAAGCATTAATCACAGACAGAGGAGGGCTCTACTGGTGGATTAATGCCCGCTGGGGGGCGTTGGTGCATGAGGCCGAAGGCCAAGGGTTCCAACCACCCAGTGGGCATTAATCACCGGTAGAGCCCGATGGTGGAGGTGATTAATGCACTTGTAACATGGGCTCTTTGCGGGAGTGAGGATCCTATGTTACAGGTCAGTCGCGGAGACAGCTGCTGAGCCTATGAGGAAATAAACACGGAGACAGTGCGATCGTGAAAAAAGCTTTTTTTAACTTACAGTGATTACAGTGGTTGGAAAACATCTTTGGTGACAGTGGTGGTGTGGTAAACGATTTCTCTGCTAATCACAGTCCCAGTTATTTCGATGAGGGTGGTTTTTTGCTAGCCGGCAACGAGCTGTGGAGCGCACCGATTTCTGGCGTATATCGCCTGGCATTCTCTCTCTCTCTTTCACCGCTTTGAAGCACGCTCCCACTACTGCACTTGCTTTACTATGCACACTCTTGATTGCCGTCCCAGTGCTGCACCCTGTCGCTGCTGGACACTCTGGATACTACGCAAGCAGGCATTAATTGTCGGTTTCCCTGTGGACACTTGAGGTACTGACCTGGCGGGCACTACTGCTGGCTTAATCACCACTGCCTGTCGGTCAGATGACACGTTTGTGCCAATCGGTGAGCTCTATTTCACTACTGTGTCCAGAGCCATGTTACAATATATTTTATTTCACATTTAGTTCAGAGTGCAAGCACTCCCTTTATATTCAGATGTCTCTTGAATATGACACACTAACCAGCAATCCCTGATTGTCTGTACTGTGTGTACTAATGTCATTCACCATACTATCACTTTACTGATACCTGCCTATTTCTATTCCAGTCCTAATCAAATAAAGATGTTACCTGGAGTTCCAGCAACCCTGGATTGGATTCATAATTTCCCCCTAGTATATGATGGTCATCTAAACATTTAAAATCCACAACAAAAACATGGGTTGCCATGTTTGTTCTTAAGTTACATGATGAGATAAAATCCCCTCTTTATTGAACAAATCTATACAGTGTCATATTGTTTTATGTAGTTATAAAATCAGTGTTTTAGGTGTCAATATGTGTGTGAAGGGAGAAGTAAAACAAGGACTCATCATTTGTTATGATCGTTCCTTATTTTTTTGCAAATGTAAAAAATAAGAGTAAATTACCAATACAAACTAACATTCCCCAAAAAGGGGGAAATATTCGTATGTTGTATGCATAAAACCATTTTAATCCCATGTCAAAAACCTTTTTGCTAGATTAAGAATATAGTTCTGAATGTAGCAAAAGAAAGAAATATAGGGGGTTGTCATGCTTTTTGGTTATATCTGGTTGCTGGTTTCAGAGGTGGTTGATTCAAGACAAAAATCATTGAAAAAAGGCCAGTAAAAAATAAAGCTTTCCAGAAAGCTATTCAGACACTCCAAAACTACATATGGAATGACAAAGACATTAATATAAACTAAACAGAATAACCAAAGACAGACAGACATGTACACAAAGTGTCTTGGATGTTGCCAATGGCTGCAATTGTGGGAGCTAACTTCCTCTAAGCCATCTTGTATGTATTCTAAGCTGGACATGACACAATTGGATCAGTACTCTAATAATGCTTCCATATATTTAAACAGCTTTGAAAACTTTTTTGGGGTGCATTACAAAAATTGGAATTTGAAACAAAAGAGAATGTCTTTAACTTGCAAGTTGCCATGTGGCCTGTACTGTGTGTAGTGCCACCACATATTATAACAGTTTTTAATCCTGATAAGCTGACTTTTCATTAACTTCAGAAAAGTCTGATTGTCTTTATTTTTTATGCCCTTTGAGCAGCACTATAACTGTGCCCAACAAACACTCCTCTTCATCCATTCTATTACTTTTTCATTCGCACAGCTTCAACCCAACTATAAAACTACACTGACAAAAACACCCTAAGCAGCTACAGTATGGCACTACACCTAACTTGGCTACCTACCTGCTGGCCTGCTTGCCCTGGTCTGTATCGTTACTACTGTGTGACAGCACACACTGTGTTCATACCGTACTGCCAAATGCAACTCACTACTGAACAATTTCCTGCTCAGCCAGGATTTAAATAATCCTATTTTCCCTTACTTCTAACTGAAATAACTGAAAACATTTGGAGGTTCCAACACTCAGAATTTATATTTTTATTTATATTATTTATTTAAAAGTATCGCCAGGAAGATATACTGAGCAGGGAATGCTTGTTTCCAGATGTGTCTGGGGGGGTGTTAGGGACATCACAGTACAGTTCAGAGGTACATAATACAGTTCAAAGGTACAATCAAGTACCACACATGCCAGTGTAGGCTGAAATAGCAGTTACAGAAATACAGGTGCTTCAGGTAACAAATACAACATGAATCTCGGTACACAGTCTTGAGGAGGAGGTTCCTGTTATTTAGACGGGCAACACGTAAACCTCAGGGCAGGAGGGAGGGAAGGATGGAGATGGACCATGGTTAGGCTTGATGTTTCCAGCGAGCAGTAGCAATAGGGTGAATAGGTGTAACACAAGGGCAACAGGTTGTTTCTTTGGCATCAGCTGAAGAGAAAGGTGGAGGTTGGAGGGTGGGGGAAAAGCAGTAGCTGAGGACCTGGGGATGGCAGTGAGAAGGTTAGTTGAGGGCAAGATAGAAGCCCCTGGGGGCCAAGGGTAGTGGGACAGTGGGACTGTGTAAAGGAGGGTGGTTGAGAAGTTGATAGAAAGGTGTAGAGTAAATAGTATGGGTCCGGAGTGGGGGAGGGATAGACAGGGGGAGGGAAGGGGAGGAAGAGGGGGGAAGAGAAGATGGAAAAGAGGAGAGGGAGGAGGCAGAAGAGGCACTGCAACATGATGTGGAGGCAACGATAGTAAAGGGAGATTTAGGCTGCAGTGGGACTGTCTGAGGGTTGGTGGCAATAAAGCCTAGATGGCTGCTTTATGAATATAGAATCATGTCATTTATAAAGTATATGTTAATTGACTCTGCTAAATGCAATGCTCTAAAATATTTATGGAAAACACTTGTGACTATGTCAAAAAGAAATAACTTATGTTCCATTTTCAACCAGATGGATAAAGCTTCAAACAATTAACCAGAATACCCTAAAATAATTGTTTTCTGGAGACTCCTTTCTTTTCCTTTTCCTTTTACCTCATGGCTCTCACAGAATTCTATCTTTTAGGAATACATTATAGGCATGATCATCAGCTGGCCATCATCATTTTCATTGTCTTTTTTAAACATTAATAAAAAATATATATTTGTACTGTAATGCAAACATTAATTTCACCTCCATGATGTTGATATGTACTCCAATCATTCTTTTTTCTATACAAATATTAACTTGACTGTTTTGGGCCAGACATTGTAGTTCTTAAAAATTCTATTTTAATTTTAATATAAATGTGAGCTAGTGAACTAGTTTGGTATAGTTTATAAACTAGTAGGCAGGGCAAGGCAAGGCAAGGCACAGTTTATTTCTATGGTGCCCATTCCAAGAGGCTTTGGGCACCTAATAATAAAAACAATACAAGTAATGCAAAGTACAAAATGATTAAAATGAAATATGAAATACTAAAATTCAAAATCATTGTATATCATAAGTGTATATAGTTACTCAGACCAGTTGGGCAGGGAGAATTATTCCAGGTAAGCCAGGTGAAAGAGGTGGGCTTTTAGCCTCTGTTTGAACACCTCCGTTGAAGGGGCCTCCCGGACTGCTGGTGGTAAAGAGTTCCACAGGGTTGGCCTAGTGACACTAAAGGCACGGTCACCTAATATCTTAAGCTGAACCCTGGGAACATCCAGGAGGCCCCTAGACAAGGAGTGGAGGGAGCAGACAGAGGTTGTGAGTGTCAGGAGCTCAGAGAGGTAGCCCAGGCTAAATCCAAATAGAGCCTTAAAGGTGAGCAAGCCCGCCTTGAAAAGGATCCTCCACCTGATAGGCAGCCAGTGCAGACCACTCAGGACTGGGGTCACATGACTGGACCTAGACAGGCCCATCAGTAACCAAGCTGCTGTGTTCTGCACCATCTGCAACCTGTGGAAGGTCCCTTCCATGATCCCGAAGTAAAGAAAGTTATAGTAGTTGAGCCTAGAGGTAACAAAGGCATGTACTAGTGTCAGAAGGTCTTCGGGCATAGTAGGAGGTTGTTTAAATCTGCAGAGCAGGACTTTATTTTGATACTGGAGACACTGTCTCATTTGGGTTCTGATCATGTCAAACCTAAATTAGTGAAAAAAATTTTACTGCTTTCTAACCTTTCAATAGCCATTTAGCATATACTTGATATGCAGTTGTCATGTTGCTGACTTGTTAAGTTCACTGACTAACCAATTTTGAAGGGGGTGGGGTTCTGTTCTATTTGAATCTTCAGACATAGTAAGGTTTAAAAGCAATTCAACATCCTTGATATTGCCTCACCAAAGATGTTAAAAGAAGGAATTGAAAAATCATGACATGAACAAGACTGTATTTGTTACCAGATTCAGACTAGTGATATTACTACAACATCAAAATTAAAACGGACTGCAAAGGAGTGCTGAAAGCTGTTGTGCTTCATTAGTCAAGAGGTACAGTTCCCCATTCTAGTTTAGACCACACTGTAATGTCAGTGAAAACCCAGCTTTTCCTACAATTGGAAAGAGCTCTAATAAAGCTACAGAATGAGATGAAGAAATTGCATTCTATTCTGGGATCTATTTGCCTGGCAACCAGTGGCCTTTAAAGTCATTTTTGAAATGTTTTACTGACGCTTCCATGTATATTATAACATTGGCTGAGTATGCACAACAATCACTGAGTTGCAGGCAGTGTAATATCTTTCTGACAGAGTGTAAATTGGGGGAGTCCTTGTTTCTGATTCACAATGCATTTGCATACTGGGAATACCAATTCTTGTCCTTCTTTCCTCTTGTGACTAGAAATATATATATATATATATATATATATATATATACACACACATATACGTGTGTAGCTGTACTAACTGCCAAGGACAGCTCTTACACAGTATAAATATTTATGTTTTATGGGAGGCTATCTAAATAGCTTGGAATAAATACATTTCATAGTCTTAAAGGCATGTTTGATATTTAGTGCACAAGGCCAGAAAATATACTCAAGGTAGACAATAACCTGCAGCATGGTCTTCATTCATTTGGAAATATAGCCATGCATCCTGTGTGTACTCAAGAACAGGACTACAGGCTGAGTGACCTTCAGTACATACTAGAGGACTGCCTATTGCATATCACCAAATGAATGCAGCACTAGACATGTGTCAAAATTTTCATTCACTGGTGAAGATGTGACAAAGTCACAAACTTCACCGTTTCACTGAATGACTCCAGTTCACCAAAGTTAGGTCGCAGTTCACTTTGTGAACTTATAATGAGTTCATCGTAGTTGAAAACAGCACTACTTCAAGAAAGGTATATACTGTAACTTGACAGGTGCATATGCTGATCACATGGTTTAAGCGTCATGCCAAAAAGTGTAAAAGAGATGCAGCTAGGGAGAAAAGACCCATGGACAGATTATTGCATCAATCAGAGCATGGGTGAGCATTCAATAGAAGAAAGACACCTAGGGGTGATAATAAACAGCAGTTTAAAATCCTCATCCTAGTTCTGTATGGCATGTATTTAATTTATTTAAACCCTTTAAACAGAAAGGGCACACTGAGATCAGTCTAATTTCCTGTTTCGACCTGTGTGGGGTGATGAGCTTAAACACATCACAACAATTTATAATAAACACGTTACAAACGGTAGCAGACTCTGACCATACTGTATACAGTATTGTGCATGGCCAGCAAATAAATACATAAGTGTGACAGAGATGATGATTTCAGTACAAACAAAGCAGGCCTAAAGAGGATTAGGCCAGAGAAACAACACTACATTCTGAAAAATGATGTTTACTCAACTGGTAAAAGTGGTTATGGGAGCAGCCTATATAGTACTCCAGAAGTCCTAACTCTTGGGTATTCCCCATCCACTCAATAGGCAGATGCACAATTAGAGGTGCAGCAAAGATTTAATTTACTAATGAAGTTGGTGCAAAGTCAGAGAACTTCACTGTTTGTGAAATTTTACAAAGTCCCCTGACCTCACACCAATTTTGCTGGCATTTTTTGGGCAGAATAAATAATAATCAAAAAATCCACATCCCACCCTTTAAGTCATAGGCACCCACCCCTCTCCCACCACACCACATGGCTCAAAATAATATCCCCCATCCAGCCCCACATTAGGCCTCAACTAATCTCTTGCCCCCCCCCCGTATACCCAGTAAAGGTGCGACAATCCTCATTGAATCCCTTCCACCCTCCCACAAAAGCAAGTTCTTCCCACCTCACTCATCCTGCCCATAAAAACATGACTTAAACCCCCAGCCTTTACCACCCTTTTACCAATAAATCCCACTTCTCCCCCCAAAGCCCCCAAGCCCAGTTTCAATAGTCATAAGAATTCCTGTAAAAAAGAAAACCATCCTCCCGTAGAGCAAGTGACTGCCATTCATCTCTGCTTTCAGATGTACTGAATATTAAGTGATATCTATGCTAATAGTACTACCTGATTAGCTGATAACAAACAAGGGAAGGCTTGGATCTTTGTGCTGCTGGAGTGATTTCCTCCAAAGCAATCCTTGAGGTAAGGTGTGAGGCCCTCGACAAATAGTAGGCAGTCTTTAAAGGGTAGTCACATGATCATAGTTTATGATTCATTGCCCACTTACCACAAGTAACTCACTAGTCTGCTGACACAAATATTTAGCTTTACGCAAGATGTGAGATTATAACCCATGAGTCAACATAACCCTTATACCATCCTTGTAATCTACATGAATGCAGTTCAGAAGTGACAGTGGGTTACAGATGGTAATCTTCATACGTAAAAAGAATAAAGAATAATAAATTGATTTCAAACTCAAAGGTGTCAATAAAAGGCTTCCCTGAGGAGATGGTATCCAGGTTAGGACTTCCTTGGAAATGAGCACTGATCAATGGAGTAATTTCCCTTTCATGGTTTTGAATAAAATATGCTACTACTACTACATAGACAGGGAAGCAAGTGGAAAGGTCAGCTAGGGGAACCAGAGAATAAATGAGGATAACCCAAAGGATGATCAAGGAAATGGCAAGGGAGGAAGCTCAACAACAGTACTTCTTCTCCTAATAGTACTTCTTCTCCTGTCGATGTTGATTGTAATTAACTTGCCACTGAATCCTGGACTGGGTTAGTGTGTCTATATTGACTGTTAATTGTGAAATGACATGTATGTAATGTTTTATGTTTATAGATGTATGTAATTAATTCTGCGTTGCCCCTGAGAAAGGGACTGTTTTCATCTCAGTGGGCCTATCCGGTTACCAAATTTAAATAAATAAATAAATAAATAAAAATAATAAAATGGTTTCAAATTCAAAAGTGTCCAAGGAGACACCCTGAGCCAGTGAGCAAAGAATAACATAGGGGATGAGGAGGAGGAGGAGACAAAGCATAGGTTGGTCAGTACAAGGAGCGGGGACCAGGATGGGCAGTGCCCAGCAAGGGCAAGATGGAGCTGGAACAGTAATTCAGGAAGAAGGAGTAGGAGCAGGAGGAAAGGGGAAAGATACTAGCTTTGGGCAACCAGAGGAGGGCACAAAACCTGAGGGAAACTAGCAGTTTTGGTCATAGGGGACTCAGTTGTAAAAGGATTTACTGTACATGGCCATAGAGAGAGTGGAACTGAACTGAATGAGCTTAGTGTGCCTCCCATGTATGACAGCTGAGTGGATCATACCAATGGTGCACTCACTAGTGCAGGTAGGGTGGAGCATCTGATGTGGTCTTCCATCTAGGAACAAATGACTTGGAATGGTGTGAGGCAGAGGTGGAGCAGGATAAATTTAGGGAAGGTGCATGGGAAATTTGGAAGGTGTCAAAGTCAGTGGCATTTTCTGAGCTGCTACCAGTACCTAGGGTCATTTCAGCTAAGAAGATCAGGATCTCTGAGTTCTACCAGTGGCTTAGGGACTCATGCAAAGAGGACTTTGGCTACATGGGAGACTGGGGTAGAGTCTGTGATGAGAAATCATTGTACTCACCAGATAGGCTTCACCTCAGTGAGGGGTACCAGGACAAGGGTGCTTATTGAGAGGATAAGGGAGTACATCATGGGAAGCTTGAATTTAATCTTTGGGTGGACTACCTGGGGGCAAAACCACAGGGTTCTTAACAGAATTAGGTCAGGAGGACTCCCCACCAAGCAGAGGGCACCTTAAACAAAAGTGGATTGGAGGATGGACATGATGGGTATGGGGGCAAAGTGTGGTGGCTGGTCAGAAGGGGGGGAACAAGACAAGGAATGGGAGAAACCAGAGGATCAGCCAGAAGAAGGAGGAGGAGGGAGGGCTGAGATGGGAGAGGGGGAAGAATACATAGGATGTGCACAGTAATATCCCAAAATATCAGGAGTATGGGCAACAAGATGGAAGACCTCAAAGTCATGATGACTGAGGGCTAAGTGGATCTGGTGGTGGTCATAGAGACCTAGACAACCCCGAACCATAGCTGGGATCTATCTGTTCTTGGATACATCCTTTAAAGGAAGGACAGAATGAAGGACTGAGGGTGAAATTTAGCTATGTATGTAAAAGAGGGGATAATGGTCACAAGGAGAGACATGGGGAAGAGCATACAGAGAACTTATAGGTACAACTGCAGTCAGGGGTGGAAAAGACAATAGGTGGTGGTCATCCAGACCTAGACAGCCCTGAACCATGGATGGGATTTATCTGTTCCTGGATGAACTCTTTAAAGGAAGGACAGAATGAAAGGTAGATTGGGGAAGTCTAGATATTTATGTTAAAGAGAGGATAATGGGTACAAGGAGAGGCATGGGGGAGAGCATAAAGAGAACTTGTATGTGCAGCTGTAGTCGGGTGAAAAGACAATAATGGTTGGATTAGTGTACTGACCACCATGTCAGGATGAAACCATGGATCAAAAGCTGGTATACAAGATAAGGGAGGCTGCAGAGGTGGGGGAATTGGTAATAGTGGGAGACTTTTACATGCCTAATGTGGATTGGAGCATCCCACAGGTGATAAGTAGTAGGAGCCAGGTGATCATAGGTGCAATCCAGGATGTTTTTTTGATGTGGAGGGTGATGGGACTGACAGGTATGGGCCACCACGAACCTAGTGCTTACCAATAGTGATCACGTCAAAAGCAACTGATTTACTGAGCTCCTGGGAGGAAGAGATCACCAGTCTGTGTGGTTTCAGGTAGTCATGGAACATCAATCAATCAATCAAGTCTTTCTTTAACCAGGCGTTCATCATTGAGCAGAAGCTCATTTGCAAGATGGACCTGGGTTGAGCATGAACAATTGTACATACAGATCAACACAGGTATTTACAAGGCAATACACATAATACTGTTTACAGAGAGGAAGAAAAAGAAGTTCACATGTACATAGAATTATACAGATATTGTACAGATTACAGGGTATTTACATACATAGAAGTGTCTATAGGAAGATAAAGCAGGTTATCTAAGGTTGCAGGAGGAAGTAACGGAAAAAAAATATATATATATACACACCAGGTAGAGGCGAAGGTAGGGGGGAAGGAAGGGAGGTAGGGGGAGAAAGGCTAGGAGGGCACGGTGCACAGAGAGCAGCTGGTAAAATGGGATGTAGAGAAGGTGGATGGAGAAAAGGAGTATGTGTGAGCCCCGGGATTGAATGCTATAAAGTAGGGGGCATGGTAGGATGTCACAACCCAGGGGTAGTGCGCTCCTATCCGAGGTTGGGAAAGGAAGGATAAGGGGATGGATGGGCCTAGTGTTGATAAGACAGGGGATAAGAGAGAGAACAATTAGGCTTGTGAGGAGCAAGCTGGGGGGTCAGTACTTAAAATTGGGTCTAGGCGTGGCTATATACCAGTGAAGACTGGGTCTGAGTGGGTGAAGCAGTTACATACATCTCTGATTGTACGGAAATAAAGCATCTTGAAGGCATTTATACCGATTAGAGTGCTTAATTTGAGGGTTTTTTGTAGATTGTTCCATAAGGTAGGTAGCATTAAGCTTATGCTGCCCTGCTGAAGCGGGATTTTGCTTTGGGTACTTTAAGTGTAATATCTGAGTAACTTCTTAACGTGTATTTCCCAATTATACTCGGGGGAAGACAGAAGGAGATATAGTAAGGCAGCTTATTAGAGATGGCTCTATAGGTCCAGAGAGCAGCGTTTCTGTGGCACCTGAACTTTAGTGATGTCCACCCCACTGCCGCATATAGGGTGCAGTGATGCGTGTCGAAGGGAAGTCCCATTATAAACCTCAGTGCTCGATGGTAGAGTGTGTCCAGTTTAGCCATGTAAGAGTTGGGGCATTGGCTGTAGAGAAAATCAGCATAATCAACCAATGATAGGAAAATGGATTGGACCAGTTGTTTCTTGGCATCTCTGGTGAGAAACTGGTTGATTCTAAAAAACAGGCCAAGCCTTTGCCGAAGTCGTTTTAGCAAGTGCTCAATATGTTCAATGAAGGAGAGTCTTTGGTTTATCCAAACTCCCAGATACTTGAATTTTGTAACAAATTCTAGTTTTTCACCTAGAACTGTGGTAATTTGGGGAACTGTCCCACTGGACACAGGGTTAACTGTACGGATGAAAGGGGAGAGGACCATCACTTTAGTTTTTATGGTGTTAGGGAGTAGCTTTTTTTTTGGAGGAGTTGGCTTTGCAAAAGGTTGAATTCTGACTGAAGATCATTGCAGGCAGCTTCAGGTGTTGGGTGACTCACGTAGAGAACTGTATCATCTGCAAACAGATGGATGTTGGCTTCTTTTATACAGTAGTCGATGTTATTAATGTAGATTGCAAAAAGTAAGGGCCCTAATATAGAACCTTGAGGTACCCCTCTTTGCAGAGTTTTTAAGAGGGACAGGCCTCCTTCAGCTTTAACTTGTTGAAGGTGCCCTGTAAGATAGGCAGTAAACCAGCACAGAGAGGAGGGGTCCACACACCTATGGTTTGAAGGGGAGGAGAGGAGCAGACTATGGTCGACTGTGTCGAAAGCCTTGCTTAGATCAAGGAAAACAGCACAAATAAAGTTTTTGCTCTCAAGATTACACTGCCAGGTGTTAGTAACTTTGGCGAGGACTGAGATAGTGCTATGTTTAGTGCTGAATCCGGACTGCATAGGGTTTAGCAGTTCCCTAGACTCAAGGTGAGTCGTCAGCTGTGCATTTACAATTTCTCTAGGAGCTTGGACAGGACCGGAAGGAGAGAAATTGGCCTGTAGTTATTGAGATTGCCAGGGTCACCCGATTTGAACAGAGGTATGACATGTGCTGTCTTCCATATAGGTGGTAAGGTGCCCTGAGACAGAGATAAGTTAAAAAGGTGGGTGACTGGTATTGCTAGTATGTGGTAGGCAATTTTTAGGAAGTAAGGGTCAAGGGTGTCGGGCCCAGCACTTTTTTTAGTATCCAACTGAAGCAAGAGGTCCTCTACCTCTTTCAGTGAGGCAGGTTGAAATGAGAAAGGTGACAAAGCTATCGCAGTTTCAGGCAGTTGGCTGGCAGTCTGGGAGTGAAGTATGTTTGCAGGGGAGTTATCAAATGCCATGCCTGCAGTAGCAAAGTGGTTATTGAATGTGTCAAGTATATCCATCTTTGCGGTTGTAGTCGACTTGCCAGAGGTAATCTTGGTCGGGAGTGAATTCCCTTGGGAGTGGCCTAGCAGATCATTGATTGTGTTCCAGAGCTTGATTGGGCTCTTTGTGGCAGAGTCGAGTTCGGATTTGAAGAAGGTGGCCTTCGATTCTCTGATTGTTTTGGTACATAAATTTCATAGTCTTTTGAACTGGTTTCATGAAGTACTTAATATGAAAACACATGTTCTTGACTTCAAGAAGGTGAACACTGCATGCATATGGGTGGTATGAAAGGAGGGGCTAAGTGAGGTCATAGCAGACATAGGGTGGAAGAAAAGTGGACCATGTTACAAGAGGGGGTCCAAGCAGTTACTGCAACCCACCTCAAGCACACTTGCCAGTAATGGCAGCTATGGATCTGTGGGTGGTCATTTCAGAGTCTGGTCTTCAGTGGCATCCAGGGAAAGAACAGAGTTAAGTGATTTGGAGGGGAGAGGGAAGTTATGGTGAGGCTGGGATAAAACTCACTACCTTCAGGGCTGACCTTGTATACCTCCTCACATTTTATCATTGAAATGTTGGATACAGACACTCAAAATGTAGGGAAATGAGGGGCACTGGTCTTAATAATATGGGGAAAATTGTTAGAGACACATTCAGAAAACGGGAAGCTAGTAACTTAACAGCACTCTACCCTTGATCACACCGTGGACACTAGCTGAAAGTCCTAATAGTGGAGTGATAATGACGCACATTGAGTCTTTTGTGGGATCCCCTTCTTGAACTGCCAGATAATTGTAGCTTTTAATGAGCTGTTAATCACACCAGGTGATCTGGAACATTGAGAGAGATTAGCATGAGGACTAGAGCCTGCTAAAGTAGAGACTTTTTTAACTCCATTGACAGCCACGAAAACCTGCACTAGTTAAGACGGACAAGTAGCGAGTTAGCTGCACTAGCCCTGGTCAATTTGCACTAGGATTTGGGCTAGTAAAAAATGTTAAGATTGGCCCCTGGTAGGAAAGCTGAAAACAACTAGCAGGGTGGTAAGGCAGGCAAAGGTCAGAGGTGAGCTATGAATAGCTGAAAGGGTCAAGGATGGTTATAAGTCTGTCTTCCGATACATCTGGGAGAAAAGATCAACAAAGGAAGACATAAGGAAGCCTAAGATGGGGATGGAGTGGGTAGAAGCTTAAGGTAGATGACTGTTTTCCTGTACATAGAGAGAAATGGCAGAAGGATTAAGCAAGTACTTCTGTGCTGTCATCATAAAGGAGAAAGACGGACCAGTTCCATAGGGAAGATAGGGATGTGAGGGAGGTGGCAGTGAGGGAGGAAGTCATTACTGAGGACAGTCCTCAAGAAGCTCAAGGACCTCAAAGTGGACAAGTGCCCAGAGTCAGATGGCATGTAGCTGAAGGTGCTGAAAAAGCTGGTGCCTGTTCTTGCAGCACCCCTGGCTGACCTGTTTAACTGCTCTCTAGCCACAGGCATGGTGCTACATGAGTGGAGAACAGCTGATGTGGTGTGAGAATACAAAGTGAGAAAGCATGCCCAGACAGTAATATCTTGTTATACTTGGCTATGCCAATGTATTGAATTATTGCAAAAACAAAGTTAATTCAATGCTAAGAGCATGCTTCTAAAAATGTTGCTAGGTAAACACTGTGTGTTCTATCAGACTACCAAGTTGGCTATTGCTGTTAGTCAATTCAGAAGGTACAGTACCTTAAAGAGCAGCTGATGCCTTTGGGAAAATTTTGAATATCATTATATTTAGACAAAATTCAGCTTGTGTTTCATATACCTTCAATAGATTTCTCCTCCCCATTATTTATTAATGAAATTCCTACAAAAACAAGATATTTACCCTTACAGTTCATCTGCCTCTGTAGCTTATTCCCTACTGGAAATTATAATGCACTATTGTGACATCACAGTCTATTTCCATAGGAATGATTGTGATGTCACAAGCTGCATATTATGACCTCAGGTTGAGGAGAAGCAATAGGGAGCTGATGAACCCTCAAGGAACAACTATTCCTGTTTTCATGCATATGGTCTCAGTAATAGATAATGGGCCTAATTCTATAAGCACCCCTATGCATGTCGCAAGTTGTAACATGTGAGGGGTGCAGTTGCACCAAGGACCCTGCGCTCAATTCTATAAGGGGCAGGGTCACGGCAGCTAAGTCCTGTAACTTGCAACAAACCCACAGGTATGCCAAACAAAGGGCATACCTGAAGGGTTTGCTGTAAGCCAAACCCTGGGAATGAAGGGTGCAAGTGCCCCCCAATGCCCGGATCCCCCCTGTCCATAAAGCCCCACAGGGCGGGAGCATGCTTGTAACCCTTAGTACCCATTAAATAGCCCCACAGGGCTGGATAATGCCCCTGACCCCAGTACCTGTTAAATAGCCCAGCAGGGCTGCAGCATGCCTAAGACCCCCAGTACCATATGGGAAACCCAGCACCCCACAAGCTGAGAAAATAAATCCCCCAACCTGGATCCCCAGTCCTCACAAATGTGGCCATTCCCCAAGTCCAGAGTATCCCTGGTAGTCTAGTGGCCCACCCCTCCCACCTGGCAGCTCCTGACCACCCCACCCCCCCACGACCCATTTTATGCCGGCGACTGACACAGCCCACCTCTTACCACCATGGACAGCCACCAACTGTACACTGCTGCAGTGCATACTGTACATACGCATTGTATGTTTCCCTTATGCTACTGGGATCAGGGGAATGCAGCAGCCTGTGGGGCTATTTAACAGATACTTGGGCTCAGGGGTATTCTGCAGCCCTGTGGGGCTATTTAATGGGTACTGAGGGTCACGGGCATGCTCCAGCCCTGCAGGGCTGCTTAACGGGTACTGGGGTCAGGGGCATGCAGCATCCCTCTGGGGCTATTTAACAAGTACTGGGGGTTGGGGCATGCTCCAGCCCCTGGGGCTCTTTAATGGGTACTGGGGGTTGGGTGCATGCAGCAGCCCTGCAGGGCTATTTAACAGGTACTGGGGGTTGGGGGCATGCTCCAGCCCTGTGGAGCTTTGTGGTATTGGGGGGACATGGATAGCCCTACTGGGCATTGGGGGGGGACAAAATTAGCCCCGTGAGGCTTTTGTGTTTTGGGGTCAGGGCAGTGTTGGGGAGGGTGTCATACCATCGAGGGATGGGTGGGCTGCACATGCAGACAACCTCCAGGGTCATAAGTACAGTTAAACCTGCAATATGCTGGTGTATCTTACGTTAATGGTCCCCCCCCCCCCGAGGGTTGTTGGAGAATAGCACCCTGGGGAACTTTGTTGCTGACCTTCCAGAATAGGGTGCAACTGCTGCCATAAACTCCCTAGCATCATGTCATAAGGGATTTAAGGCGTAACTGGTGGCGTAAGTCCACTTTGGCACAAGCAGCCTGTTACATGTCACAGGCTGCTTTGCAGAATACCATATGTTGCAATTGCTGGTGTAACTTGCAACTTGCACAATTTATTTTCTCAGCTTGCAAGTCAAGTTACACTAGATGTAACCTTTTGAGAATCGAGCCCAATGTTGATAAGAAATACACAGCTAATGAAAAATATAGGTTGCTTTTTTTCCAAATATTATGGGCTCGATTCTCAAAGGTCAGTGCAAGCTGCACCAATGACAGCTTGCGCTGACTCCCGGTATGCTAGGGACCCTGTGCCCAATTCTCTATTAGGTAGGGTCCCAGTGGCAAAGTGCAACTGTTTGCTGCAAAGATGGTTGTGCACCAAAGAGAGGGCACACCCAAGAGCTTTGCCAGCAAGATGCTGGTGCAATCAGTGGCACTTGGACCAGTACAGTCACTGGTGGTGTAGCAGTCCCCTCATTGCCGATCCTTTATAAATATTTTTTATCCAATCACCATGTGGAGACGTAAATCCCCGTCCCTGGTGGCTTGTGGTCCCCCCATCTTCTATTCCCTCATAATGTCAATAATTCCCATCCCTGGTGGTCTAGTCACCCCCCAAACTCTGATGCCCCTATCTGCCCATATTTATTTATTTAGTTTTTGTTAACCGGGTTAGGTGCGCTAGCCAAAGTTGACTATTTTCAGGCACGACCTGGGAGAATTCATACATAAAATGAGATGAGATTATACAATACATAGTATATAGTACAGGTGCATAGTATATAGTACAGGTAGGTTAGAATGCAGATCAATTCAGACAGTACTCAAGATAATACATATAGCTATGCAAAGATGATAAAAGTGACATTAGTACATGCAAATAACTGAAACTGGGCTAAGTGGCAGCTATAAAGACATTTTATAGCAAAGCTTGTTTAGAAGTGCAGCAGTGTCTTGGGCAAAATAGGTTAGCTGTGAGGCATTAAGTGGGATCAAAGCATGTGCAGGGGTCCTGGGACAGGTGGCGATATAGTTCTTTTTTGAAGATTGAGTGGGAGTTAGCCTGCATCAGGGCAGGAGGGAGGGAGCTCCAGATGGCTGGGGTGGTGCAGTGAAATGCTCTAGAGCTTTTTTTTTGGTTTTTATAATTCATATTTTATTAACAGATTTTCACAATACAGGGGACAGAGAGTTACAACATACTCTGCATATGTTCAAAGTGTTACATGAGCTGTCCCCATGCTCTAGAGCCTTTTGAAGTAAGACACCTGGGTATGGTGAGTAGAAATTTGTTTGCCGAGTGTAGTCCGTGGGCAGGTGTCCCTGGTACAAGTAGAGCTGCAAGGGAGGAGGGGGTTTGGTTACAGATTACAGAGTCTGTGAGGGTCCCTAGGGAATATAGTCGGTAGGCAGTTGAGGTGAGCCAGCCTAGGTCTCTATACAGTGTGCAGTGGTGCTTGAGGCGATGGGAAGAGGAGGCATACCTATGTATGTTGTTATACGTGACATCCCATTTATGGAGAGCAGTCTTATAGGCATTAGCAAAAGTGGAGACACCATATGTCAGTGCTGGAAGAAGAATACCCTTGGCAATTGCCAATTTGGCAGATGGTGTTAGCAAGTGATAAGTCTTATAGGCTATTCCAAGTTTGGCATTTGTTGCTTTACAGGTTGACTGGATGTGCAGACTGAAATCAAGGGATTTATCAAGGAGGACTCCCAGGTATTTGAAGGATGTGACACAGCCGATGAGAGACCCCCCCAGAGTCATGGACTAGGAGGGGTTCCTTACAGGCCCTGAGTTTGGGGGCAGTGCCAAATAGCATGGCTTGAGTCTTTTTTGTGTTGAGGATGAGCTTATTAGCATTTAGCCATGTTTGCACATTCCTGAAATTCGAGGAGAGGTTTTTGTTCATGATGTTAACTTTGTCAGCGCTGTAGTAGAGGACGAGATCATCAGCGTATAAGATAGCCGAGCAGGAGAGTATGGCATAATCTATGTTGTTGATAAGATGTGCTAAAAGGCCATGTTGGTGTCTATTGGCCCCCCAACCCCCAACCCAGGCAGGCAGTCCCCCACCTCCCACTCCTCCCATCCCGATCCTAAGCCAGCGAATGGCACATCCCACTGCTCACCACCACGGCCAGCCACCGATTGAGCTCTCAATGAGTTTGTACTGTATACAGTATGAGGCCAATGACTGACAGAGCTGTCAAGCAGTGAGCGTGTACTGTATATAGTAGGTGCTCATTGAGAGCTCAGTCAGCAGCTGGTCATGGTGGTGGTGAGAGGTGGGCTGTGCCAGTTGCTGTCCTAAATGGATTGTGGGGTGGGCCACTAGACTACCAGGGATACCTGGGACTTGGGGAATGGCCACATTTGTGAAGATTGGGGATCGGGGGGGGGGATTTATTTTCTCAGCTTGAGGGGTGCGGGGTTTTCCGTATGGTACTAGGGTTAGGGGCATGCAGCAGCCTGTGGGGCTATTTAACAGATACTGGGGATCAGGGGTATTCTCCAGGCCTGTGGGGCTATTTAATGGGTACTGGGAGTCATGGGCATGCTCCAGCCGTTCAGGACTATTTAATGGGTACTGGGGCTTGGGGCATGCTCCAGCCGTTCAGGGCTATTTAATGGGTACTGGGGGTTGGGGGCATGCTCCAGCCCTGTGAGGATTTTTAGTATTGGGGGGCATGGATAGCCCTACTGGGCATTGGGGGGTAGAATTAGCCTTGTGAGGCTTTTGTGATTTGTGTCAGGGCAGTGTTGTGGGGGTTGTCATACCATCGGGGGGATGGGTGGGCTGCACATGCAGGCAAGCTCCGGGGGCGTAAGTACAGTTACACCTGCTATATGCTGGTGTATCTTACGTTGATGGTTTTCCCTGAGGGTTGTTGGAGAATAGCACCCTGGGGAACTTTGTTGCTGACCTTCTAGAATAGGGCGCAACTGCTGCTGTAAACTCCCTAGCATCATGTCACAGGGGGTTTAAGATGTAATTGGTGGCGTAAGTCCACTTTGGTGCAAGCAGCCTATTGCATGTCGCAGGCTGCTTTGAAGAATACCATATATCGCAATTGCTGGTGCAACTTGCTACTTGCACCATTTTCTTTGGTGTAAGTCATGTTACACCAGATGTAACCTTTTGAGAATTGAGCCCAATGTTGATAAGAAATACACAGCTACTGAAAAATATAGGTTGCTTTTTCTCCAAATATTATGGGCTTGATTCTTAAAGGTCAGTGCAAGCTGCACCAATGGCAGCTTGCACTGACTCCTGGTGCGCTAGGGACCCTGTGCCCAGTTCTCTATCAGGGAGGGTCCCAATGGCAAAGTCCAACAGTTTGCGGCAAAGTTGGCTGTGCACCAAAGAGAGGGCGCACCCAACAGCTTTGCCAGCAAGCTTCTGGCATGATCGGTGGCACTTAGACCAGTACAGTCACTGGTGGTCTAGCAGTCCCCCCCATCCCTGATCCCTTATAAATATTTTTTATCCGAGCTCCATGTGGAGACATAAATTCCTATCCCTAGTGGCTTGTGGTCCCCCCATCTTTGATCCCCTTATAATGTAAATAATTCCCATCCCTGGTGGTCTAGTCACCCCCCCAAACTCTGATGCCCCTATCTGCCCATATAAGATGTGCTATAAGTCCATGTTGGTGTCTATTGGCCCCCCACCCCCCAACCCAGGCAGGCAGTCCCTCACCACCCTGCTCCCCCATCCCTATCCTAAGCCAGTGAATGGCACAGCCCACTGATCACCACCACGACCAGTCTTCGACTGAGCTGTCAATGAGTGTGTACTTTATACAGTACACGGCCATTGACTGACAGAGCTGTCAAGCAATGAGCATGAACTGTATACAGTAGGCACTCATTGAGAGCTCAGTCGGTAGCTGGCCATTGTGGTGAGGGTGGGCTGTACCAGTCGCCAGCTCAGGATCAAGATGATGGAGCAGGGTGGTGGGACCCAGCCTGCCATGGTGGGGGGCCACTAGACCACCACAGACTTATAGCACATCTTATATGGCAGATGGTGGCATCGGGGCTTGGGGGGCCAGCTATACTGCCAGGTATGGGAATTATTTAAATTATAAGGGGATTGGAGAGGGGGGAACCACTAGACACTAGGGACAGGGATTTATTTCTCCACATGGGGTCAGACATATATTATTTTACTTATACTGGGATCAGGGATGGAGGGACCACTATCCACTATCCACTGGGGATGGGGATTTATTTATCCAGATGGGGATTGATGGAAATTATTTTTTTTGTATTGGGATCGGGGATGGGGGGACTGCAAGCCACCAGGGACAGGAATTTATTTCGCCACATTGGTATCTGACAGAAATTATTTTATTTATACAGCGATCAGGGATGTGGGGACTGTTAGCCACCAGGGATAGGAAATTATTGTTTTATAAACGGTATCGGATTAGGGAGGGGGGCCGCGGCACATTGGCACAATAAACTCTCATAGAAGACACACATCTAAGTACCCTTAAGACCAGCTATGGCTTGTCAAACAGTACTTAGAAATGTTCCCTTTTTGGAGGGTTTTGAGAATACTGTATTTGGGGATATGGCAGCCTGTGTCTGCCACAAGCTCCCTAGCACCATGTCACAGCTGATTTTGTGCCCTAAGAATGGTATACGAACTCTTTGGTGCCCACAGTCAGTAGCTGATGCAGGCTGCCTTTGAGAATCGCTTCTGGTGCATCTTTTGGCACAAGGGACACTTTGCGCCATTTCGGGAGCTTTTGCGCAATCGGGCCCAATGTTTTTGAAAGTTCTTCTTGAGGTGTTAGTGGCTCTTGAAAGCTGCATCTCTTAGCTACCCCACATGACAAATAGACATCAGCACTTTGAGGACTACTCCTCTTTCTCAGGTGGCATGGTCTGTGTTCATGGAAGTAGTGTTTAAATATCCTAAAACAATCACATGATTTTATAAGAACTAGTAAGTTGATATGGTACCCGTGCATAAGCATGCTTCAAGAGATGAACTGTGAAAAAGTAGACCAGTGAGCCTGACATCATTTGTTGGCAAGCTGATGGAAACCATCCTAAAAGAAAGGCTGGTCAAGTTCCTTGAGGCAAACTGGTTCCAGGATATCAAGCAACATGGGTTTATGGCAGGGAGGTCATGTCACACAAATCTGATCAGCTTCTTTGATTGGATGGCAAAGATGGTGAACAGTGGACAGGTGGTAGACATAATTTACCAGGACTTCAGCAAGGTTTTTGACTCACCCCCCCCCACATGAGGTTGATCAAAAAGCTGGCAGACACGGGGAATGGGGAAAACTGACCAGGTGGGTGTTAAACTGGCGAGGGTGGAGAATGCAACAAGTGGTGGTTGGAGGGGGCACTCAGAGATGAGGAAAGTTACTAGTGTGGTTCATAAGGGTCCAGTGCTTTGTCTGGTCCTTTTCAATGTGTACATTAATTACATTGGGGACAGCATTATGGGCCAGCTATACCTTTTAATGGATTTTACCAAATTCTGTGATTGGATGGATACTGAGGAGGGCATCAGGAACCTAAGGAAGGACCTGATGAGGTAGGAAAAGTGTTCTGGAATTTGGCAGCTGGGGTTCAATGCAAAGAAGTGCAAGGTGATGCACAAAGGGAGCAGAACCTCAGAGCTGAGTACAGATTTGGGGATGTTAGGTCACAGTCTCAAAGGAGATGAAGGACGTGGGAATAGCAATCACAAGCACCCTAAATTTGTCAGTGCCATACAAAAAGGTGAAGAAAGGGCTTGAGCACACTAACACTGTAAAGGTGCCTCCACTACTGCCACAACAGCTGACCACCAAAAGAAAGAAAAAGCAGAGCACACATGCATATGAAGCAGGCACTTTTTAATTTATTTGATCAAACAGATGCAATACACAAATCCCCTCTGTAGCATCCTAGAAGGAAACTAGTCCTTGTGAATTTGGATGTGGAAACTTTGGCAGTTTTTTTATTGTTTTGTTCTGTTTTCTATTTACATGCACTGTCACTTCATACGTGGGGATATTCACTAAATCTGATTGGGGGTGGCATTTTAAATTTGTATTAATATGTATGAATATATAGATTTATGGGGTAATAAATGCATCATCAATTGCACTTTTTCTACACACCCCTGAGAAATCCCTGTATGTAGGACGCTATGTAGGGGATTTGTGTATTTCATCCGTTTGCTCAAATAAATTAACAAGTACCTGCTTCATATGCGTGTGCGCGCAACTTTCCACGTAAAAAGCTGAAAGTAAACAGAATGCTAATTTGAATATCAAGGGTGTTCACCACCAAGAGGAAGGAGGTCATTATGTCCTCTTACAGATCAATTGTGTGTCCACAACTGGAGTACTGTAAGTGGTCCTGAAATCCATATCTGTAGATCAGCTTGAGGCAGTGCAGTGCTACCCAGATAATCCAAGGGCAACAGAATGTCCCGTAGGAACAGATACTGGTGAACTTGAACATGTACTCACTTGAGGAGCTAGAGAAGAGTGAGGAGGGACATAACTTGAGACCTTCCATTATCTAAAAGGGAAATGTCCATGCCACAGAGGGCCCCATCTCCATTGGAAGTGGGGCCCAATTCTAAGTTCCATAAATAGAAGCATTTGTACTACTTACGGCTCAAGGTTTTATTTAATATTGTATCTGGTTGATCCTGCATCCTCCCTGCCAGCATTTTACTGTGGAAATCCCTCCTGGCACGCCTACAAGCACCCGCGGCTGTCCCCAGTATGATGTATCTTGCGGTGATCAGCAGGGGTACTTCCACAGCATTACAGTGCTGACATCAGTTTCAAAGCACTTCGGTTTTGAGCCTTAGTGTCTCCGTGATAAACAGAGATTAGGTGCAGACTGACAGGCACCCTAGCAGTCTGTACCTGGTCTCAGTATAACACGAACACACGCAGGATCCAAACCGGAGCTCTTTGAAACTGATGCCGGCACTCTAATGTTGTGGAAGTGCCCTGACTGATCCCCGCAAGACTCGTCATACTGGAGGCAGCTGTGGGTGCTTTTGGGCATACCAGAAGGGATTTCCACATGTAAAATGCCTGCGGGGAGGGCGCCAGGATCAACCAGATATACATTTAAATAAAATTGCATGCTGTGAGTAGTACAAATGGTTCTATTTATGGAACTGCTAATCAGGCCCCACTTCATATGGAGGTGGGGCCTGCTGTGATGTGGACGTTTCCCTTTAAAGAAATAAACAAGACTGACCTTGGGAATCACATTAGCATTAGTGAAAACAAAACACCCATGAACACAGCTACAAAATGGTGGGGGCGGGGAGGTATTGGAAGGAGGCCAGATGGCACCCCTTCACAGACAGGGTGGTGGCAGTGTGGAATGCACTTCCAGAGGCCTTGGTAAATCACAAAGCAGTTAGAAACACAGAAACATAGAATCTGTTGGTAGAAAAGGACTTCCTGGGCCACTCAGTCTGCCCTAAAGTCCTTACCTACTAAAGTTAGGGGTTTTAAGAGGGGGTGGGATAAAGTCAATGAAAAGGTTAGAATGACAGGGGAGTGGGAGACCAAAATGTAGTAAATATTCATGAGCTTCATAACAAGCAGACTTTACAATTTGGCCATTTTTCTTTTGGCATTTTCATATTTCTTATGTAATTTGTTTAGTGCAGTGTGTGTGTACATGTCTATGCAGTGTTCATTTGTGCATATGTGTATGCAGGATTCGAAGGGTTAAACAAAAGGCCCACCTGAAATGGGGCCATGGGGTTCTTGGTACTGGCCACAGTATGCACTAGTGTACAAACTGTAGCCCAGATTTTACTGACAGGAGTATGCCCTGACATACAAACTGTAGCCCAAATTTGTAATCATAAGATAACAGCATGTATTCCATTTGGAATAAAGCTATTCCATTAGTGGCATGAGTTATATTTTACTATTTTGGGGGCTTTAGTCCCATTGATTAAAGGTGAGCTCTCAGACACCCTGCAAAAATGCTGAGACCAATTAACTCACAGGTCCCTCTACTGCAGCAATGCTGCAGGAACGTGAGGTCCCGATTTAGCAAAATGCAACATAATACTTTGTATTCTTTTATTTAAAAGTAGTGTGTCTTTATATAGTTTATTCTGCATAAACCCTCCCCCACCTGCCAGTATTACATTGCATTTTTCTAAACTGGGACCTCAGTCTTGCAGCATTGCTGTAAGGGAGCCAAGCATTATCCTTTAAAACAAAATCATTGGTTAAGCTCAATGCCCCGGCAATGCACCTCTGGAGGTTGACACATAAGGAGGGGGACACTTTGTGTGATGTCAGCACCTCTCCAGCATTCTTGCATGTGAATAGGCACATGTGAGGCCCTGATATCATATACAGTGCCCCAGCATGAAGAAATGTTGGTGTCCAGACTGAGGATGCTGCAATATAGACACCAGATGGTCTCATAAGAAAAGTTAAATGTGGAGCTACTAAATGTTAAACTTTAAACCGAAAAGATTACAAGACAGCTGGATAAAGAGAGGAACTTGGTTTATCTTGCACCTTTCACACACTCTGATATATCCCAACATACTTTCAAATCCATTAACAGGTGACACTGTGGCTGCCACCGTAAGGCACTTTTTGAGAGATCAGGATAACCTGGGAGGGTTAGGGAAAGATCTGGATGGGGGGGAGCTTGGCACAGAGAAAGAATGAAGGAGAGAGGAAGTTAAGCACAGAAAATGTAAGTTAAGTGACTTTGTCAACGATACACAATAAGTGGCACTGGTGGGATTCAAACATATGTCTCAAGGTTCATAACCAAAAACCTATGCATCCTAGAAAAGAAAACAACATCTAGCTGATACAAGACTCTGCTCAGCCCAGCAAATACCTCTGCTGCTCCAGTTGCTGCTGCCCACTACACTACTTCATGGCTCCGACCCTCACCCAGAAGTTCTTGCCTCTTTGTCTTCTGATCTCCTCCTGTCCTTCAGTTATTAGTAGCTATTGACTAGTAGGCTAGCTATGCTGCCTGCAACTATGCAACTCTGCAAACCAACTGACTCCTCCTTACTCTTAGTCTTGCATCTTGATGGCTGGTGGCTCCTTTGTCCAGTCTGTACTTGGCACAACATTTCAAAAAAATGCCTGTCCATCCTTGATTGCACCTCCAACCGTTACCTGTCCCCCACCTGACCCACCTGCTCACTCGTGGCATGGTATCAATTTTATTTTATGTTCAACTCTGAATCCTCCCCCCCACATTGGAGTCCCAAAAGCTATTAACATCTCGGTTCAGGCAGCCAAGAAATAGTGAAAAGAAAAAATCTATGCTACTGTACTAGGCAGGCACACTCATAAAGTAAGGGCTCCCCAAAACACAAGGGCCCAGCTCCTATGCATTGGCATAGCTGGCTTGGCTTAAGTGTAAATCTGGATTTGTCCTGGCTGGGAGGCTGACAAGAACCTTGCTGAACTAGCTAGCTTGCTGCAAAGAAAAAGAAAGGATGATAAGACTCAGTCCTGACTATTAGTATGTCAGACTGAGTCACCACATTGTCATCCACACCACCAAATCAGCTGGCTTCTTCTGCTCAATGACTCGCAGACAACCCCCAATGCTGGCTGGCTGCTCAAAGCAGAGAAACTCTTCTGCTGTCTGCTACTTGGCAGTCACAGATGGACAAACAGAAAGAGTCCCATGAGAATGAACCTGCCCATTATCATTTAGCTTGTTGTTCCCTCAGCCACACTGTGCAATGCTACACTGCTACACATAAAGGCGGCCACTCTCTTGATTTGATCTTCCCCCTGGGGATCAAGGCCCCCGACGTGGGGGTGGAACCAGTCGGTTGGTCAGATCACTATACTGTGAGATTCAATTTTGGCACCCCTCCTTGTACGCCGACCCATGTGGAGATGGTCAAATACCATCCTTTGAGGAATATTACTTCCAATGGCCTTGCTGCGATTCTTGACCTATCACAATTTCCTGTGCATTGCAGTGATCCAGAGGCATTGGTTTTGGCTTATAATACCGCCATTGTCTCTGCACTGGATTCGATTGCTCCAGTTCGTGTGCGTCCTCTCTCCCTTTGACCTTGGGCCCCATGGTTTGATGGGGTCTTGAAGGAGTTGCTGCGACTTGGATACAGGTTAGAACGTTGCTGGCGAAAGTCTGGCCTGGATGCTGAGCACCTTAGACTGTTAGAACATTACCAATTCTATCAGTCAGAAATCTCTTGTAAGAAGGTATAGTTCCTGTCCGGGGAACTTTCTGAGGTTCAGAACCGACCAGCTCAGCTGTTCAGAACTGTGGACAGATTGTACAACCCAACCTGTCTACAGCTCCGTAGAGTGTTTTCACAACTACAGTGTGATGATATTGCTTGGTTCTTTGTTGATAAGGTGGCTCACATTAGGTCAGACATCTGTTTGACATGTTCTATGCAGGTTGATAGTGGCCAGGATTGGGTCACTGCTCCTTCGCTTTCCTGGAGTACCTTCAACCGCCGGGAAATCGTGGATGTTATGCGGATTGTCCAAGGGCTGCATCCCACTTGCTGTAGTTTAGATCCAGGCTCTACTTCCCTAATTTTAGGGTGTGGGGAATCTATTCTTCTGGTTCTAGCACAGATAGTCTGGTGTTCCCTCCACTTGGGTGAATATCCCTGTTCCTTGAAAGATGCAGTGATGACACCCTTGTTGAAGAAAGCATCTCTGGACCCAGACTGTCTTGCTAACTACAGACCTATCTCGAATCTCCCCTTCATAGGGAAGGTGATCGAGAAGGTGGTGGCAGCCCAGCTGGAGAACCACTTAACCATCCATAGCATCTATGAACCTCTCCAATCAGGTTTTCGAAAGAAACATAGTACAGAGACTGCACTGGTTCGGGTGCTTAATGATCTCCTGATTGCAAGAGACCAGAGAAAATGGTCCATCTTGGTACTATTAGATCTGTAATCAGCATTTGACACCGTTGACCATGGGGTTTTACTTGAGTGCCTAAGATGTATTTGTGGACTCTCTGGGATTGTTCTCAGATGGTTCACTTCTTACCTCACTGGAAGAACTCAGAGGGTGGTGTCAGGTTTTTTTTCCTCTGATCCCATCACTCTATTTTGTGGGGTTCCTCAGGGCTCTATTTATCCCCCATGTTGTTTGTGGTGTACATGCTTCCCCTCGGAGACATTGTGAAATGGTATGGTCTGAGGTTTCACTGTTATGCAGATGATACCCAGCTGTACCTGTCCTGTGCACCCTACCAGGAAGGAGCTATCTCGGTATTTAACAGCTGCCCGAATGAAATCCAGGACTGGATGAGGTCCAGTTGGTTGAAGTTGAACTCTGGTAAGACGGAGGTGTTGGTATTGGATCAGGATTGCCGGATAGGGGGAACCTATGGCCTGCACCCATCTGGAGTGTTTTGTGGGGATGTCGAGCTACGGGTCTCTGAACGGGTGCGAGATCTGGGAGTGATACTGGATGCAGGGTTAGCTCTTTGCTCCCAGGTATCAGCGGTGGTAAAATCATCTTTCTACCATCTAAGGAACATCACCAGAATCAAGCACCTCTTTCCATCCGGCGATCTGCCACCTTTGATCCATGCCTTTGTGACCTCACGCCCGGACTACTGCAACTCGCTTTACCTTGGGTTTCCGGGGGTTGATATTCACCACCTGCAGCTAGTGCAGAATTCCGTGGCCCGGGTATTGATGGGCACTCCTAGATCTTCCCATATTACTCCGGTGCTGTGGGAACTGCACTGGCTGCCAGTCCAGTGGCGGATCACCTTCAAAGTTGGATTACTGACTTTTAAAGCCCTGCACGATCTGGGCCCCAATTACCTGAAAGAACTCCTGATTCATTATTGTCCAGTGAGATCGCTCCGCTCAGCCGACGAGGTGTTGCTAGAGATTCCAAAGGTAATATTAAAATCTGCTGGGACTCGGGCTTTTATGTTTGTGGCATCTTACCTCTGGAACTCTTTACCCCATTGGATAAGGGAATGTATGACCGTGCAGAGTTTTAAACAAGCTCTTACATCTTTTCTATGGGTAAGAGCATATGGTTTGACTGTTTAGTAACTATTAACTCTGTTTTTAGTATTTTCTTATGTTTTATTTTGTATTCTGTATTTTTTATTATTTTATTGGAATGCACCTTGAAATGTGAAAGGTGCAATATAAATAAAAAATAATATTATTATTATTATTACCTCTGGATAATGATTTTCTCCTGAAGTAGACTAGAGTCTTGAACAAAAAAAATACACACAGCCCAAACTCAAATAGGAAGGATAAAATCAGGTCGAGCATTAAACTGAAATCAGGCACAGTACAGATAAAACCTGTTTTTTGAAGAGCCCATTGCCAGTGCTCCCCCACACCCCCACACACCGCTGGCCAATTAGCTTAGGGACAAGACATCTAGCATGCCCCTATCACATCTTTGCTACTTGACACTTCAGTCAACAGTCATGTAACCAGTGCATAACAGGGGAATGATAGGGTTTGCCATGTCTGATTTCCATTTCTGCATTTAATCCTTCCTTTGTTTTTCCAGGTTAAGTTCTGTATTACGTTAGGAGCACTTGTTTGAATGGTGGCACTGGTGCCCCATGGCGAACAAAAAAGGCAGAGGGGCCCAGCACAACAGCACAGTGTGATTCACTTGTCCTTCCCATGGTCTATTGTTTCCAGTGTGTCTCTGATGGTTATTTCCCTCAAGGTTACCCATTTAATTGCATGCAATCTACACTGCTACAATGCTGCCCCCCCCCCCACAGATGAACCAATACACTACACTGTATATGGCAGGGGATCCCACCTGCAAATTTCTGGGTATTCAGCCGGGCCAGTCTGACTCTGTTTGTGCAAAATGGTGTCTTTGCATATCAGTGTGTTTAACAGTGTGCATACACGTGGGTGTGTAGTGCTGACATGTCCATGCATTTGTGTACGTAGTGTTCTGTGTAAGCCTCTGTCTGTGTAGTGCAGGATGTGCAATGTGCAGTAGTCATCACTGTTTATGTGCATCTGTGTACTGCATATACACTATACCGTATGTATGTGAGTGCATCAAAGTATGTATGATAGTGTCTGCAAATCTGTGTATATAGTACTGTGTGTGTGTGTGTGTGTGTGTGTGTGTGTGTGTGTGTGTGTGTGTCTCTCTCTCTCTCTCTCTCTGTAATGCTGTGTGTGTGTGAATCTGCGTACTGTATGTTGTGCTGTGTGTGCATCTGTATTTGTACCTCTGTGGAAGTAGCAACCTATGTGCATCTGATCTGTGTGAATGAGGATATGATGCCACTATCTCAAAAAGAAAGAAAATTAATTGCAGAAACTTTGTTAATGCACTAGAGTTAAAGTGACAAATGTAGGGAGATTTGGTATTAGGGTTTCCAGCCCTGACACCCAACCCCAACCTTGCAGGCAGCAACAGATGTGGGGTGTACCTTGAATTTGTTAACCCTAACACTCACCCCACTCTCATATACTGTACCCATCTCAGCTTATTTACTCATGGAATGGGGTGAGTATTAGAAATGACAATCCCAAGGCACACCCCATGCCTGTTGCTACATTTGCTGCTTTAACTAGTGCATTAACAACATTTTCTTGCAATTACTGTATAGCAGTGTGGTAGTGAGTTAGGGTTGACCAGTGTTTTTAATGTTTAACCCCTACATGTGTACTTTAGTAGTTTTACCCCCAATCATGGAATTGCAAAAGAGACTGCATGTGCAATCTGAGTCGCATAATCTCTTGATATTGCAAGTTTTATTCAGATGAGTTGTATTGATTCTGAGACCCAGATAGTGCAAAAAGAACAAAGCTCATGTTTTTTTTTGGTTTTTTTATTTGCTCTCACCTACTGCCCAGATGGTTTGGAATTTTGTTCTGAAATTTTCAGGGCAGAGAGGGCATGCTGTAGAATGGTGCTTTTCATTAGTGTGGTGAAAAAAATATTAATCTGTTCCAGAGTTATAAGGATCTATAATTGAGGCTCTGAGCAGAAATTCTTCTTTCATGATGAAACAAGCATTTGTCAATGCCGAATGTTGATTGCTTTGCTCCGTTGAGCTCGCTCATGCCCCCTCTGTCAGTCGTTCATTCTGTTTATGTTGGCGTTGCAGCTTGTCCTTTTGTACTGGGCTCGTGCCTCTGTTGGCATCTTTGTCTGCCCACAAAGAACTCTGCAGCAGTCATGATAGAGCTCAGTTGAGCTCGCTCACTCCCCCGCTCTCAGTTTCTCATTCTGTTTCTCCCACTGCTGCAGGCTGCCCTTTTGTACTGGGCCCCTGCCTGCATTGCTGCCTTTTTCTGCCCACAAAGAAATCCGCAGCAGTCCCAACAGAGCTCCATTGAGGTCACTCACTCCCCCTTCCTCACCCGCTCATTCTGTTTGTCCTGGCACTGCAGGCTGCCATTTTGTACTGGGCTCCTGCGTAGGGACCTTTTTCTGCCCACAAAGAAATGTGCAGCAGTCACGACAGAGGTCAGTTGAGCTCGGTCTCTCCCCCCCTCACTCACTCGACCTTAATCTGTCCAAACACTGATTTCCCACAGCGACTGTGCTATTCTGTGGCAGGAGTGCAAAAACTTATTTAGGCCAGGATGTGAAAAATGACAGCTGTACTGTTCATAAGGAGGGGTGAAAAAAATGGCAGTGTTGAAAACGTGGCATGAAAATATTACAAATTTGCAAAGTTACAAGGGTGCATGGAAACAGTTCAACACATGCTTGAAACACAGTCATTTTATGGACTTTCATCACCAAATTTTCAACATAGGGATTTTAGGACCGCTGGTCATGAACAGTGTCACTGTCATTTTCTCAATCTGTCCCAAACACTGATTTCCCACAGCAAACACGCTATTCTCTGCTGTAGGTGTGAAAACACATTTTGGCCAGGATGTGAAAAATGACAGCTGTTCTGTTCATAAGGAGGTGTGAAAAAATGACAGTGTTGAAAATGTGGCATGAAAATATTACTGATTTGCGAAGTTACAAGGGTGAGTGGAAACTGCACAATGCACGCTTGTAACAGTCATTTTATGGACTTTCATCACAAGATTTTCAACAGGCATTTTAGGACCTCTGCTCATCAACAGTGTCACTGTAGTTTTCTTAATGTGTCCCGAACACTGATTTCCCACAGTGACTGCACTATTCTGCACTGGAAGTGGGAAAATGCATTTTGGCCAGGATGTGAAAAACGACAGTTGTACTGTTCATAAAGAGGTGTGGGCGCATCTAGTCATTGCTTTGTCTCCACTCCACAGACCCTGCTGTAATATAGGACCATGGAGGATCCTGGGCGGAGGGTGGCAACTCTAAAGTTCTGGCACATCTCCATTGAGCTAGATCACTTCCTTCTCTCACTTTCTCATTCTATTTCTCCGACACTGCTGGCTGCCCTTTTGTACTGGGCTTCTGCTTGTGTTGGCATCTTTTTCTGCCCACAAAGAAATCCGCAGCAGTCCCAACACAGCTCCGTTGAGTTCACTCACTCCCCCTGTCTCACTTACTCGTTCTGTGTCTCCCCGCGCTGCAGGCTGCCCTTTTGTACTGGGCTCCTGCCTGTGTTGGCACCTTTTTCTGCCCACAAAGAAGTTCACAGCTGTCCCAACAGAGCTCTGTTGAGGTGGCTCACTCCCCCTCTCTCACCCGCTCATTCTGTTTCTCCTGGCGCTGCAGGCTGCCCTTTTGTACTGGGCTCCTACCTCTGTTGGTGCCTTTTTCTGCCCACAAAGAAATCTGCAGCAGTCCTGACAGAGCTCACTTGAGCGCGGTCACTCCCCCTCTCACTCGCTCGATCTTAATCTGTCCCAAACACTGATTTCTCACAGCGACCATGCTATTCTGCAGCAGGACACAAAAACATATTATGAACTGGATGTGAAAAATGACAGCTGTACTGTTCATAAGGAGGTGTGAAAAAATGCCAGTGTTGAAAATATGGCATGAAAATATTACCAAGTTGCTAAGTTACAAGTGTGCATGGAAACATTTCAATGCATGCTTATAACACAGTCATTTTATGGAGTTTCATCACCACATGTTTAACATAGGGATTTTAGGACCCTGCTCATGAACGGCGTCACTGTCATTTTCTCAATCTGTCCCAAACACTGATTTCCCACAGCGATCACGCTATTCTGTGCCGGAAGCGCGAAAACACATTTTGGTCAGGATGTGCAAAATGACAACTGTACTGTTCATAAGGGGGTGTGAAAAAATGCCAGTGGGGAAAATCTGGCGTGACAATATTACAAATCTGCAAAGTTTCAAGGCTGCATGGAAACTGAGCAATGCACACTTGTAACACAGTCATTTGATGGGCTATCATCACCAAATTTTCAACATAGGCTTTTTAGGATCTCTACTCATGAACAGTGTCACTGTCATTTTCTTAATCTGTCAAGGACACTGATTTCCCACAGCGACCACGCTATTCTGCACTGGAAGTGCAAAAAGACATTTTGGCCATGATGGGAAAAATGACAGCTATACTGTTCATACGTAGGTGTGGGAAAATGGCAATGTTGAAAATCTGGAGTGAAAATATTATAAATTCGCGAAGTTACAAGCATGTGTGTAAACTGCGCAATGCACACTCGTAACACAGTCATTTTATGGAGTATCGTCACCAAATTTTCAACATAGGCATTTTAGGCATCTGCTCATAAACAGTGTCACTGTCAGTTTCTTAAATGCCCCGAACATGGATTTCCCACAGTAACCGCGCTATTCTACGCCGGAAGTGCAAAAACACATTTCGGCCAGGATGTTAAAAATGACAGCTATACTGTTCACAAGGAGGTGTGAAAAAATTCCAGTGTTGAAAATCTGGCATGACAATATTGCAAATTCGCAAAGTTACGAGCTTGCGTAGCAACTGTGCAATGCACGCTCATAACACAGTAATTTTTTTTTTTCCCACCAAATTTGCAACATAGGCTTTTTGAGAGCCCACCTCATGAACACTGGCACTGTCATTTTGTTAGTCGATCCCAAAAGGTGATTTCATGCAGTGATCACGAAATCACCTTTCGGGGCTGAATAATACTGTGACAGTAGAATTCATGAGGAGAGGTCCCAAAAACCCCATATTGAAAATTTGGTGGCAAAATTCCCAAAAATACCTGAGATATACACCAAAGTTGAAAAAATCCTATTTATGCCATTATACAGCTTATAGGCATTACCTCAGTTCGCAGTCGGCTTTGAAGAGTGCAGACGTGTTCCCAGTCCACCGAAGATCATTGTGCCCAACTCCGCAGCTAAGTATCAGGTAAGGGGTGTGAGAAGCAGGTGCACAGAGGGTGGGTGTGGGTTGGGGAGGAGGGCAGGAGACTGCGAGGACCGTTTTCTTTTTTGACAGGTACAGAAAAAAAACACAGCGGGACAAGGTTTTTTTTTTACAGGGCCATTTGGCACGCTGGAATGGTCTCCCAGCATGCAAACAGAGTGTTTGTTTTGGGGGGCAGCTGTAGCTGACAGGAGATTGGGCACCCCTGTTGGCACAAAAGGGGGGGCGCAAGAGCCAAGGGTGATTGGGCACCCCCTCGGCAGAACTGAAGTGCATTTTTGGGGGGAATTACACTGACGGGGAGTGGGCTCCCCCATTGGCAATTGACACTGGAGCGAGGGACATAATGCCAACAGGGAGTGGGCTCCCCCATCGCCAACATCCATGTTAGGGCACTGAAGCTGACAGGGATTGGGGCCCCTGTCAGCAAACAAACACATTGGGTGGGCACATGCTGCTGAGGGTGATTGGGTACCCCCTCAACAGTGGGGCTGCTTCATATTGTTTGTGAATACAGTGGCAAGCTACTGCCATATTCACAAACAATATCACACTAACAAGGTTCTGCCAAGCAATGATGAGTTGCTTCCTCATTGCAGTGGAATGGCTTACACTGCAATGATGAGGTGGCACCTGACTGCACTGGCTGAAACCTTACAAGGCTGTAGCATGCTGGCTGAACTAGTGTCAGGAGCAGCATGCCACCCCATTGGGAATAGCAGGCTAAGCCTCCAAAGACTGTGGGGGCTTTAGCCACATCAGTACAGTGCCTCCACAACCTGCTTCTGGAGCAAGCTGCCGCCATATGTTTCTTGTGCATGTGCGCAATCAACAAAAAAATCCTTCGTACAGAATCCATCTTGTTTCTGTTTTTTTTTTTTTATTGACAACCCATGACAATGATGCCCTGGAGAAAAACAAACATGTGGATCAAGCTAAAATGGACACATTTAGCTAGATTCTGGGGTTCATGTTTCCAAAAATGGCTCTGAAATATGTTTTTTGGACATCCCCAAAATCATTACAGAGGCTTGCTTCATGAGCTGAAATTCTTGTTTCATAAGTCTCATGAATGAAGATTTCTGTCTCATGAAAGAAGAAGCTCATTTGACAAAAGAAGATGGTGGACTTAGGTTTTTCTTACATAGTTCTTTCGTGAACTGACCGTCTTCTTTCATGATCATGAAAGAACTCACAAAAGAAGAGTCTGGGCTCTTGAAACAACTATAAAAAAAAAAAAAAACTAAGTCCACCAGTTTCTTTGAGCCAAGATCCTTCTTTCATGAGTTCTTTCATGACTCATGAAGGACAAAGGTCAGGTCACGAAAGAAGAAGGTGGACTTTTAGTTTTTTTTCACAGTTCTTTCATGAGGTCAAACAAAAGAACCATTGTTATCCTGTATTGTCTCACAAAAGAACTGTCCTTGACTGGGAACGCTCATCTATCTATCTATTCATTCAGTCAGTCAGTCAGTCAGTCAGTCAGTCAGTCTGTCTGTCTGTCTGTCTGTCTGTCTATCTATCCATGTTTTCAGTTTCATTTTAAACAGACCAGGGTGCCCACTCTGGTGCAAATTTTTTCTCCTCTCTCCCCTTCAGGCCACCCACCACCCATATCCCATCTTTAATTTCTTTATAATGTAAGCAGACGAGTGTGCCCAACCATGTTATCACTTCTCTTGCCCCACCCTCTTTCTTTAATATATGTGGTGGCATCTGGGTGCTCACCTTTAATGCCGCTGAACACCATACCAACACTGGGGTGCCCAGTCCTCAGTGTCAACATCTGTCCTCTTACAATAAAGAAAACCATCCTTTGGTGACCTTTGCTTTTTCTTTTACACAAGAAAGAGAAAGAAAGAGAGAGAGAGAGAAAGAAAGAAAGAAAAGAAAGAAAGAAAGAAAGAAAGAAAGAAAGAGGTCCATCAGTGATCACCCCTCAGCACCCACCCTCCACCCCACCTACCTACCTACCTACCTACCTACCTACCTATCTATCTTAGCTAAGCATATGGGGTGCCCCCAGTAACACATCTTTCTACCCCCTTCAGTCCAGGCTGTGTCCCTCTCAAAAGAAATAAGTGGTGGCACCAGAGTGCCCAACCCCAGTGCCACCAAACACCATCCTGATACTGGATGCCCAATCCCCAGTGTCAGCGTCTGTCACCTATGATAAAGAAAACCATCCATCAGTGATCTTTTTTTAAATACCTGACCAAATGAAAATGGTTCTATGGTGATCTCCCCCAACATCACCTGCCACCCACCCACATATCTATTTATCTATCTATCTATCTGTCTGTCTGTCTGTCTATCTATCTTATTTTTGTTAAGTGGACTGGATACTCACCCCTGGTACCACTTCTTTCCACCCTCTCCTCTCTAGATCTTGTGCCCTCTTCCCAAAAGAAATAGGTGGTGGAACCAGGCTGCCCACCCCCAGCGCCACAGAACACCATCTTGGCACTGGGATGCCCAATCCCCAGTGTCAGCTTCTGTCACCCTACAATAAAGAAAACTATCCCTCATTGATCTTTTTTCAACCTGTAAAAAAGAAAACAGTCCCTTGCACATCTGACCCCCACACACCCCCACACACCCCATCCCGACCTCCCACTCAAAACCCACCACCCCAAAACCACCTCACACCCTCATTCACCTGAATATGTCCCACAACATGGACTCACTCTCCAATTAAAGACACATCTTGCTAGCCGACCTGGTGGTGCAGAGTGTTGAGGCACAGAAAGCCAAACCTCACACCATGCTGGTGACCCAGTTTCGGGAGAGAGCTTGGGCCATCAGGGGTAGGCTGGGGGGAAGGTGAGGAGTCAGGATTGAGTAGCTGCCAGCCAGATCTCCTCACTGGGGGACATGAGGTTTCCTGACTCTTGGCTGCCACCTGCTGGAGGCTAGGTGGCAGTGCCAGGCCAGAGGGAACCTAGGCACTAGGCCAAGAGGGAGGATGCAGCTGTCACCAGAGCCACAGGACTGATGTGCACCTCTACGCACATGTGCAGCTGGGTAGTGGGGCCCCAGGAGTAAAGGGGAGAAAATACAAATACCATGTTTCCCCCATTGTTCCATGGTGGGACGGGCAATGGGGGAGCTACAGGCTATGAAAAAATACATCTTGCTGCCAGAATCAGCAACTGCAATATGAGAAAATAAGATAAGTGTGGTTTTAATGTATTTCTATGGGGTTTGAACTTTTGTCCATAACTTTCTCATTTCTGAACCTTTTTACCCCAAATTTTCAAAATGGTCTTTTTGGGACAATATCTCATGAACAAGGGCAGTGGAATTTTGGAAATCTGTCCTGAAAAGTGATTTTGGTCACTGCATGGTGGGATTTGATTTTTTTCTGCCTTTATTCATGAGGTAGGGTCATAAGAAGGCTATGTTGACAATTTGGGGTAAAAATACAAAAACAAAACAAAGTTATGAGTGTACATTAAAATTTTGCAAGACACCCTCTTAACTTTGGTAATTTTCACTATTTTGACCCCAAATGTTTAGCCTAGCCATTTTTTACACCACGTCATGAATGTAACAGCTGTCATTTTTCAAATCCTGGCAGAAATGTTTTTTTACTTGTCCTGTGCAATGTTGTTTCAGCTGAAATTTGAAAATTTTCACCTATCAGGATCATGAGGTTGGTTCATAACAAGGCTATGTTAAAAATGTGGAGTCAATATATTAAAAAAACAACACAGTTATGAAGGTATATTGACATTTTTCTTTGCACGTTCATAACTTTAGTAACTTTGATATCAGTTACTGCATGGAATTGCAGGGTCAGCAGGGCCCTGCACTTACAAAGGTAGATGGAGTCTTCCCTTGGTGCAGGGCCCAGATGGCTCTACACTCCTGCATCTGTTCATTCAGGTTCCAAAGGGACCTGAGTAAAACACAGAAACAGACAGTAATGGCAGAAAAAGAACAAAGGTACATCTGCCCATTGGGTACTATGAAACCCTGTAGCCTAGTGTCAATACAGACTTCTAACCCTCCTCATCAATCTTCCTATTCCTTTCCCTGGTTTCATCTTTACAAGTGAGCAGTATTTCTTTTGCTCTATCCAAAGTCCATTGGAAGCCCTCCATGATTTTAGTTCCCACCACTTTCAGCCAGAAAGCTGCTCCATGGTTCCACAACCCTTTCAGTAAAAATGTACTTTTTCACATCTCTTCTGAACATCCCTGCTGTCAGCTTCCAGTCATGCCCTTGTGTTGTCAAATTTGTGTTCCTGATAAATAATTCCTCATAGGCTACTTTGTTTGTTCCTTTCAGGAATTTGAAGCATTCTGAAGCATTCTGTCATATCCCCCACTCCCTTCTGGTCTCCAGGGAGTTCATGCTCAATGCCTTAAGGCGCCCCGCATAGAACTTCCCTCACTGGCCCTATATCATCTCTGTCACCCTACACTGTACAACCTCTAGCTTATCCTTGTCCTTTCTAAGGTGAGAGCTCCAGAAATGGGCACAGTACTCCAGGTGTGGCATCACCAATGATCTATACAGGGAGAGTATCACTTCTTTCTTTCTTTGTTCTGTCAGAACCCTTGCCAATACACTCCAGTATGTTGTCTGCCTTACTGCAAGCCTTGTTGCATTGGCTAGCCTGTTTAAGGGTGTCACTGATGATGACTCCTAGGCCCTATTCCTCAGCTGTGGTGCTAAGTTTAACCCCTCCCATTCAGTATTCTGTCCTTGGGTTCTTTTTTCCTAGATACATTACCCTGCACTTTTTAGCATCGAATTTCAGCTGCCAGACATTTGACCACTTCTCTAGCCTTTACAGGTTACCGACTCCATGTCAAAATGGCAACAGCAAAATGATGAGTGTCAATAGGGCAATTGGAATTTCCATTGACCGCAGTTATGACGACATTTGCTTTCTGTGGGGGGCTCTGCCCTCGCACCCCCAATGAGGGGGGGCTTTACCCCCACAACCCCTTACTTATATATCTTACTCCGAGGTCGTAGCACCTCAGGAAGGGGGGAAGCAAATTTCGCTGTAACTGTAGTCGCTGTAAATTCCAGTCACCCTATTGACTCTTGCCATTTTGCCATCAATGTTATTGTACTCGCCATTATTTCAGCATCATTTTGACATGCTACCCAGGTGGCCCTGTCATTCTCTAATTCCTTTGGTGCTATCCACCCTTCAAGATAGTTTAGAGTTGTTTGCAAAGAGGCTTCTCCTACCCTGGATCCCTTCTGTCATGTCACTGATGAACATGTTGAAAAGGACTGGGCCCAGGACAGACCCCTGTGGTACCCCACTCATGACCTCTCTCTCCACTGATTTAACTGAATTTACTGAAACCTGTGACTGCCTCCCTTTTAGTCAGTTTTCTATCCATCTGACTATATCCCTAGCCACCCCCAGGTCATCCAACTTCCTCAGCAGGCATCTCTAAGGCACAGAGTTGAAAACCTCGCTGAAGTCAGTTGTCCAGTCGAAACCATGACAGCAAATACATGTGGGTCAAAAACTGCACTGTCATAAGATTGCTGCATGGTTTCAAAGTTAGTATATCTAATCTAGCACTGTTTCTGACTGAAAGGTCTTGACATAGTGTCATGGCCTTTATCCAGTTCCTTTGTCACCCAGTCAAAGAAGACTGTTTGGTTAGTTTAACAGGACCTCCCTGACACTAGCATGCTGTCTACTATCCTGGAGACCATTACCCACCTGATAGTATATGATGACTGTTTTAAGCAGAGGCTCCATCAGCTTCCCCGAGATATAGGTAAGGCTGACAAGTCTGTAGTTTCCTTCTTGTTTCTTGTCCCCCCCCACCTATAAGGAGTGGAACCACGTCTGCCACCCTCCAATCTCTTGGGAAAACCCTGTCTGAAGTGAGTTATTGAATAGGCCTGTCAGACACTCAGCTGCTTTATCTGCCAATTCCCTGAACATCCACAGATGTGCTCCATCTGGATCTAAGGCCTTGTCTGTGTTAAAGACCGCTATCCCATCCCAGACCCTATCACTAGTAAATAATGGTTTCTCCATCTCCAGGATCCCTGTTGTGGCCACTTTGATGCCACTGTCAGGGAAGGGGTTGGTATCCTCCCTGGTGAAGGCAGAGCAAATCTAGTCATTCAGGACTGCAGCCTTTTGTTCATCATCCTCTACCACCCTATCCCCATCTATTAGCCAAACTATTCCCCCACCTTGCTTTCTTTTTTTCACCAATATAGCAGAAACATTTTTTTCTTCTTGCTTTACCACCTCAGCTATTTGTAGCTCCGTGTCTGCTTTTGCCTTTCTAGTCACATTCTCTGCTTCCCTATTTGTCAGTGCATATTTCTCTCATTATGCTTCTCCCTGCTTCTCTTTAAACCTGTGGAAGGCTTTTCTTTTGGCCTTTACCACTTCCCTGACCTCGTTGAGAACCATAATGGCCTCCTGAGTTTATTGCTTTTGCTTACTTTATGGAAGCATACCTGCAATGCTTCAAGGATTGCCCCTTTTATTACCCTCATCTCTCTTCCACACCTTCTGCACTATCTAGCCTTTCTAAACTGTACCAAACCACCCCTCTGAGTTTGCTGAAATATGCCCTACTGAAATCCAAGACCTCCATTCTTATGTGCATTTTTGCAGTCCCAATGGCTAATTCAAACAAAACTAAGTTGTGGTCACTGTTTGTGAGAGGCTCCTTAACTGTTATTGCATTTACTACTTCAGAGTGGGTGAGCACCATATCTAGAATGGATCCTGTTCTGGAAGGCTCCCTTACCAGCTGCACCAGTAGACTTTCCTGAAAGGTATCAAGCATAGCCTGGTTTCTAGTGCCCCTAGCCACTGGAACATCCCAGTCTATGTCAGGTATCTGTAAGTTAAAATACCTTATCACCACAACATTTCTCTTAGCTGATCCCCTTTTAATTCCTCACTGAGCTCTCTGTCCTCTACTTTTCCTTGTCCTGGTGGTCTGTAGAACACCCTAAGCAAAGTTTTTTTTTTTTACCTGCAGCCACTGTATGCTGAACCCACAGAGACTTCTTCCCTTCTGTACCACATTAGATATTCCCATCTTCCATCTCCTTAATGCCCTCCCTGACATATTGGGCTACTCTGCCCCCACTACTATTTTTCTGTGTCCTTCCTTAGCAGCAAGTACCCAGGCACTGTCAGGTTGCAATCATTTTTGTATTGGGCCATTGTTTCAGTGATGGCTATGAGGACGATCTTTGTATCTGTCGTCATTGCCTGGAGTTCACTAATTATATTGCCCAGCACTAATTATATTGCCCAGACTTCTGGCATTCAGGCAGACTCTTTTCCAATTACCACCTGAACACTTGTTATTTGTCTGAATTTTACTCATTTTCTTCCCAGGCAATTTTGATTTCATGTTTTTTGCATCACCCATTTTGAACACACTTACCGTTGGTCTATCCCCTACATACTTTAGGCCTGAATTGAGTTTTTGCCCATTGTGCTGCTACAAGCCCCCAGGCATGGGGGAGAACTAGCTAGGATCCATTCCATTTCACTTATCCATTTGGTTTCCCTAGTACCAGTCTCCCCTGCAGTCAATTTAAACTTCTGATATAGACATCAAACTTCTGCCCCAGTGCACTGGTCCTTTCCTTCATCAGGTGGAGTCTGTCCCCCTTAAAAAGCCTCCTATCCCTAAATTTCCCCCAAGTCACCTATAAAATGATACCTCTTCACCTGAAACCATTCTTTAAGCCACCCGTTAAACTCCTCTATCTCCTGTTTCCTTTCCTTATTCTATCTTCCCACCTTGCCCCACACACACAGGACCTCAGAGAAGGCCGGGGAGGCTGAGTGTGCTGCAAATCTGTCCCCATTTTTGGAAATTTTACTTAACTGCATCCACCAACTGGTTTTCCTGATCATTAGTACCCAGGTGTACCAGCAACCCTTGATTTCCCCATTCCCTCTCCACCATTCTCCCTGTTCGATCTAAACCCCAGATTGCCGAGGCAACCAGAAGGCAAATAACAATCCCATTCTCTAGTGATTCCTCATCCACCACCTTTTTCCACTCCTCTATCATTGAGTTCCCAACCACCAAGACTTTCCTGGTTTTCATACTTCCGGGAGCCACCATGTTGTCCTGCCTTGATCCCCCATAGTGGAGTCAAGTTCTTGTACCTCTTCCAGGGGTAAAAAAGTGTTTGTTATTGGGATGGAATTGGTCAGAACAAACCCCTTTGGGCTAACGCTGCCTTCATGTACTCTCTCCCTCACCTTCCCCCACCACTCTCCATCCCCCCTGGGACAGTGGGCCTCTGTGGAAGTGGGAAAGGGAGTTGAGCTCCAGCTAAGCTGGCAATGCAGCTTGTATATATCCACCCTTGCTGCCTCCAGCAGAGCCTTGAGCTCTGTTAAGATCCTGCAAATAAGACAATGCCCCCATCTCCAGAGTAGTCTCCTGGAGATGACTGCCCCATAACTGTTACAACTGTCAATCTCAATTCTATCTTAATAACTACTACAACTGCTACATTCTATATTAATCAACAAGCAGGTATGCTCAGCACAATCAGACTTCTATATATGAAAGCTAAGCCAAGTTAAGCAGTAGTAGGTAGCATGATAAATAAGGAGTATAACTGCCTTAGATACAAGCCAAGTTCAACCTAGTATGGGTACTAACCAGCAGTGGGAGCTATAAAGCTGGGGATAGTGGAGACAACCAGAACCTGTAGCAAGGACAAGAGCAAGAAGTCTAGGGCAAAAAAAACTAGCTGGGTGAGCAAGGAGGTCATGTAAAAGGTAAGGAGGAAAAAAAAACGCCTTTGGGGGTACAAAAAAAAAAACAAGGAGGGGGAGGACAGGCAAGAGTACCTGAAGGAATTGAAGGAGGTGACAAGGGCAGTTAGGGTAAACAAGGCATCTGAGGAGCTCAGGCTGGCACAGGGCATTAAGAAGGGGGAGAAGGACTTTTCAGGTACATCGAGGAGAAAAAGAGCTATAAGGACCATATAGTAAGGATTAGGAGGAGGGTGGGTGGAAGCAGGGGATGATAAGGTAGTAGCAGTAAACTACAGTATTACTTCTGCTTGGTATTTACTAAGGAGAAGGGGGTGATACCCAAAGGGGGAGGGAGGGCAGGAATGGAGGTGGAAGTGGTGACAGATGGGGAAATCATAGAGATCAGGGTTCTGGAGGGTTTGAGGGTACTGAGGGTGGACAAGGTACCAGGGCCAGATGGCATCCACCCAGAGTACTGAAGGAGCTGGCAGAATCAATGCCTCACTACACTCAGGGTATGTACCTCAGGATTGGAGAATGGCTCATGTAATGCCCCTCCACAAGACTCGCCCCAAGGATGAACCAGGGAACTACAGACCGGTGAGCTTCACATCCATTATGGACAAGCTGATGGAGACTGTCCTGAAGGAGAGACTGGTGTCCCTCTTGGAGGCCAAAGGGCTACAGGACAGCAGACAGCATGGCTTCGTCAGTGGCAGATCCTGCCAAACCAAGTTGGTGGATTTCTATAACTGGGAAACTAAGCAATTGGATGGGGGCCATACAGTGGATGTCCTGTACCTGGACTTCAGTAAGGCATTTGACTCGGTGCCTCATGGGAGGCTGGGAAGTAAGTTAGAAGGCACAGGGGCAGGTACGAAGCTGGTGAGATGGGTAGTGAACTGGCTTCAGGGAAGGCAACAGAGGGTGGTGGTTGGAGGGGAGCTCTCATCTCCAAGGGTAATAACAAGCAGTGTTCCGCAGGGCTCAGTGATGGGACCAGTGTTTTTTGGGATATTCATTGCAGACATATCATTGGGCATCAAAAGCAAGATCAGTCTGTTTGCTGATGACACCAAGATGGGAGAAGTGTTGGAAGACCTAAGGGGATGGCAGGGGTTGCAGGGTGATCTGGCAAAGCTGGAAGCCTGGTCAGACACCTGGCAACTGGGGTTCAATTCCAAAATGTATAAGGTACTGTATTTTGGGGAGAAAAATCCCAGGAGGAGTTACCATCTGGTAGGAGTCAGCTAACCATGACAGAAGAGGAGAAGGATCTGGGGGTGCTCATTACGGGATTAATCAACAACTTGGCAGAGTTTAGGAAGGCAGCTGCAAAGGCCAACAAAACACTGGGTTACATTGTAAGGGGTATATCCTCGAGGGGGGGGAGGTGATTCTGCCATTGTATAGATTACTGGTTAGACTGCACCTGGAGTACTGCATGCAGTTCTGGTGCCCATATCTGAAGAAGGACATAAACTTACTGGAGGGGGTGCAGTGCAAGGTGATAAAGATGATCCAAGGGCTGGGGCACTTACCATATGAGAGTAGGCAGAGGGAGCTGAACATGTACTTGCTGGAGGAGCGGAGAGGAGAGGAGAGGAGGGATGGGGGGATGTGACTGAAACCTTAAAGTACATGAAAGGAATAAACAAGACAGGAATGGAGGGGCTGTTCTAAGTAAGGGAGAAGAAGGACACCTGGGGCCATGATATGAGATTGGAGGGAGGAAGGTTCAGGAGGGAGATGAGGAGATACTTTTTTACAGAGAGGGTGGTAGCTGGATGGAATGCATTACCAGTGGACGTGGTATCCAGTAGAATAGTGGACTGCTTCAAAAGGGGCTGGGACAGAGGAAGAGGGAGGGTCAAGGGAGGGGAAGGAGGGGCAGCTGCAGAATAATGGGTGTTAGCTGCACATTTGAGCAGACTTGATAGACCACTATTCCTTTATCTGCTGGCAAATGTCATATGTTCATAAGCTAAGCAGATAGTATGATAAACAAATGTCTAGCTGCCCTAGCCATAAGCCAAGATAAGCAGATAGAATGATAAACAAAATGTCTAGCTGCAGTAGATGCAAGCCAAGTTAAGCAGAGTAGGTTAAACAAAAAATACTCACTTAAGTAGATATCAGACTAAAAGCAGGTTCCCCAAACCCTTCTCCCACAAACAATACAAGTGTGTCTGGAGTGTGATGGGCAATATTCCAGGCTGCTGGTTACCTCACAGCTGACTCCAGGCAGAGCCCACTTCTTCATTGTCCTTTGTGCTGTGGTCTTTAGCATGGAGAACCACAACTTGGAGGACTGCTAGTGGAGAGATGCTTAAAATGGATCTAGGGCAAATCTGATGCTGCTTTCACAGGTCACAGGCCCCTCCAACTTAGCTGTCTCAGCAAGCTGCTTAGTGAAAGGGGGAAGGGGGAGCTGTAGCTGCTCTCCCCTTTTCCTCTCCCTAATATGCTGCTTCTAAAAGCAGAATCAAAGAATGAGGACACAATTTCACTATCTCAAAAACAAAGGAACTTCTTTGCAAAAAATTGCATTAATGCACAGTTAGGGTTCAACTTAAAGGGGGCAGGAAATCTGTGGTAACTGGCAGCAGTAAGTAATGTTCCTAGTAAGAGAAATGATAAACTTGCCTCTAAATGAACCATATTTAACCGTACCCTAACAAACATTGATGTTAAAAACTGAGTTATCAATTGTTTTCTTTTTATGAACAACATTCTAAACAGTTCTTTTCCTGGAACCAGTAATTTGGAGTGTTTACTATGTCGTGGTTTGAGTACAGAATGCTAAACATAAGCTATTGTCCATCAGAACCATGCTTACAGTTCTTTCCTCAAACCGTAGCATAGTTAAAACTCCAAATCACTGGTTCCGTGAAGAGAACTGCAACAGAATGGTGCCCATAAAACAAAGTAATGCAAAATACAGGATATCATTTCACTTTTTATTCAGGTACCGCTGCATATGGATCATTTCGGCTTATGGATATCATTTTTGTAAACTGTAACATTATAAACAGCTACCAACTTGAAATAAGTTTCTGTTCTCTTTAATGCAATAAAAGTAGGGAAACTTGGCATTAGGATTTCAACCCTAACTCCCTACCCCAACGTCCAAGCAGCAAAGGGGAAAACATTAGGGTTTTGGGTTACGTGAGTCTTGACAAATCAGTTGTGTGGTCTTCCTTGAGGTTGTCAACCCTAATACCCCCCGAGCAAATGAGGTCAGATGTGATCTCTTTTCTTCACATGAGGCCTACAGGGCCACACATGAAGAAAGTTACAACATATTTGTTGACAACATGTGGGGAGACATAATTCTCTACCTTTGAAGAGGGTATCACTATGAGGCACCGGCTTGGAGCTGAACCTTGTGCTTCATACAGGAATCTATGGGCTGGGGGGGACAGGTGAGAATTAGGGTTGCCAACTCAAAGAAAGACCCCACTACTGATCTGCCAAGTCTCAGGAAACCCCAAAGCCTATTTTTCTTCCTTTTTTCTGTTTGGGGTTTGGGGTGGGGAGTTAGGTTTGGAAACTATAATGCCACATGTCCCTACTTTTTTAAAATGTTAAGTTGAACCCTAACTGGTGCATTAACACAGTTTTTTGCAAAGAATATAGAAACATAGGAACATAGACAATGATGGCAGAAAAAGACCAGAGGTCCATCCAGTCTACCCAAGTTCCCTATAATCCCTGGAACCTTCTGTTCCTTCAGGATACTAACCCTCCCCATCCTCTCTCTATTATCCTCCTTGGTCTTGTCACCCCAGTAACCACTATTCCATTCATTATGTTTCAGCTCTGCTTGAATCCCCTGACTGTTTTCACACCCAGCACTTCAGCCGACAGATTGTTCCAAGGTTCCTTCACCAATTTCTTAAAGTAGTACTTCCTCACATCTCTCCTGAACCTACCTCCTGTCAATTTCCATTCATGTCCACGTGACTGCAAATTGGTATTCAGGCTAAATAATTCCACAGAGTTCACTTTTTTAATTCCTTTAAGGAACTTGAAGGTCTCTATCATATCTCCCCTCTCTCTTCTGGTCTCCACTGAGTACGTATTTATTGCATTTTAATAAGTCATGTTTGTTAGTACAGTTTGATTGAATTTTGTTTTTTATTTTCATTCTTTGTATTTGGTTGCTCATGAAAATGGGGAGCTCTGCTCGTGGTCTTAACAGATTTTAAATAAACAAACCAAAGTGACTATATACATGTAAAATTTACATGCCCATGCATTATCTCTTAATGACCACATGCCTGCCTTTCTATTCATCCCTCAGAATCTTCTGGACATTTTATAAGACTGATAATCCTCTACAGGATGAAGGGTAATTCTTTGATATACACATGCCTTGGGTGGTTGAACACACTCAGCCTTTGGCCTAGTGCCTCACAACACACCCAAGGCATGCATATATCAGAGCATGACCACACACCCTGTAGTGGATTATGTATTACATATAAATTATCTATCTATCTCTCTATCTATCTATCTATCTAAGCCCCCTACTCCTGATGTCTAGGGGTTTCAGATGCTACTCACAGGGGAAGGGGGCATTTGCAGCCAGGAAACACAGTCCCAGAAATTAAAACTTGTTACCTGGGTTCCAATGAATGGTCTCTAGGGGGTGCAGGCAGTACATACTTATGGGGCACAGCAGCAGCGGGGGAAAAAGCTTAGTTAATCAAATCACAAGGTGAATTAAGTGAATACATTGTTCACTCAGGAATGAAAGTGCAATGAAATTAATTAATTGTGTAGAATTGATCAGTCCACTCCATGGGACGTGGGGCACAGTGTCAAGTAGTGGGCAACTTTCCAGGCACAGAGTCTGACAAACAGTCTGAAGCAACTTTTGTTTCCCAAAAGCTTTTTTCTGCAGTGCTTCCATCTGAGCCATGAAGGCTGTATGAATCCTAACAGCAGTAGCACTGTACAGTGGGCCAAAATAGGCTGCACAATATTCCCATCTGACATCACTCCTGCAGCAACACTTAACTTGGGCTTCAACATCATACTGTTCACCCAAACTTACAGGCACCCTGAACAGCTTGAATTCAGACAAAGCTACACACAGGCGGTCCAAAATACCCTTCGGTGGTGATTCAATCCTGGAGCTTTCTCAAAATTGGATGGTCCACCTGCAAACAGAGACCCCTTACAGAAACGCCCAAGTTCCATCTTGCTGATGCCATTGTAAAGCTCTGAGCATCCTAGGGCAACATAGACACAGCAGGGACCTGGCAAGCCTAAAGACACAGAGCATTTTCCCCTTAATCACTGCATAAAGGTCCTGCATGCCCCTCAGACAGACCACAGTGCCATATGGGAAAGGAGACAGGCTGCCACCACTGCCTTCACTTCAGTGTAGCCTGCCACCACTGCACTGTCCCAACAGCCTGACTACAACTGGGACTCCACTTGCTCTCACCCACAGACATGGATGACCAGGAGCCCACCTGCACCACCTCATCTTGGTGCTGGAGATCACGAGGTGTGCACAAAATTAATTCAGCAGGTTGCAGCTCCCATAGATGGCATGGGGGGTATGTTCTTGCTTCTCTGGATTCCAGACAGCATCCCAAACCACTGAATGTACTGAGGTCTTCATATGTGGTGGGCAGAGGTGGCAAATGGCCCATCCCGGCCCCGAACCTTGGCCCTCATGGCTAAAAACACAACAGGCCGCACTCCTCTATCTTCCACTCTCTGGACTCTCTCCCTTGGTGCCAAAACCTCTCCTTTAAAGCTCTCTGGTGTGAGGCCCCCCTGCTCCAGACTTAATGGCAACAAAATTTAACTAGTAAGCTCCCAAAGGGGAATATATATATATATATATTAGAGGCAAAAAACTCAGTTTAATGCATTAGTTAGGGTTGTTCCACACCGACAAAAGCGAGGAAATTTGGTGTTAGGGTTGAAAGCCCCCCTTGGCCCCCCTGCCCACACCCCCAACCAGCATAGGGGTGTCAGCCTTAACTCTCACCCCATCACATGTGTAAAGAAGCAGAGGTGTAGGAGAATAGGGTTGAGTTAGGACCAACAATCTAATCACGCACCCGATGCCGGTTGGGGTGTGGGCAAAAACCAAGAGAAACTTTCAACCTAACATCATTTTGCTTTTGCCGTGTGGAACAACCCTAATTAATGCATTAAACAGAGTTTTTTGCCTCTAATTTCCCTTCTTTTTGAGAATGGTAGCGAGAAATAGTGACTGTAATGCGGCGGTGGAGGGCCCCGTGTTCCCGCCACATGATGTCTTGTCACATAGTAACATTGTGCCCACAAACACAAATACTAATGCACATGGTGGCGCACCAAACCGTTCTTTTGCAGCAGGGTGCCAAAGAATTGCTGTCATTTTCCCATAGCCTAGAAAAGTACTGTTGAAGTTTGTGAAAGCTTTCGCAAATTCATTCAACAGTGTCGCAAGTGCAACAGTACTTTGCGAAAGTACTTTTTCCAGAAATTTGAAAAACATATTTCTGGGGTGTTTTACCCCAAAATAAAGACATGGCTAGCATCCTCAGGATCCAACTAGGTGAATACAAAAAGAATTAGGTTGCTAGAGGGTCCCAATTTTAAATGCCAAGCATTTTTCTGATCGCTAACTGAAAACAAAATGGTGGATTTGGGACAGTAAAAGGGCCATTTGTGAAAGTAAAAAATATGACAGGGAGCCAAAGTTATGGCACTCCAAACTTCTCTTTTTTTCCCATAGGATAACATTACGGCATTCACCATGCCTTTCATGGCCCGTATCTCGGAAACAGTGCGAGATATGGACTTTTTGTCAGGAAATTACTTAGCCCCCTCCTGGGGGCTAAGTATAAAACTAGCCAGGAAAGTCATAAATCATATGACTTTCAAATTTGTTTTCTACGTCATATGGTTCCTGAGATATAAGCAATTTAGTATTCCAACTCCTCATTTTCTGCTCCGAGAACCATTATTATGCATACATTCTTTTACAAAATCTTCACAAGGCACATCAGGGACCCCGGCCGCATGTTCCCTGAAGATTTTGGACCGGTCGCGCAAACCGTGCGACCTGTAGAGATGACAGTAAAATTCCAGAAAAGCATAAAAGTGCATGCAGATCATGCTTAATAACTCCACAGCCATATATGCGACCAGTAAGAAACTTGACAGATCCCAAGGCGTATGGATCTTGATCATGTATTCCAAATTTCAGGCAAATCCGACAAGCGGTTGCAAAGTTATTAAGGTGCAAAAGTTTGGGTTTAACATGTAAATGGCTCCTCAACCCTAACTACAGTGGCACTACCATGCCACTATAATATCTATATATATATATATATATATTTTAGAGGCAACAATCTCTATTTAATGCATCAGTAGGTTGTTCCACAGCAACAAAGTGAGAGAACTGGCTGGGGCTGAAAGCCCCTGACCTCCCCCAGCCCACCCTCCCAACCAGCTTTGGGGGTGTGCGCTGAGGTTGTCTTGTCCCAACTCTCACCCCATTCTCCTATACCTCAGCTTGTTTACACATGTAATGGGGTGAGAGTTAGGACCGATGACCGTAATGCACATCCCGATGCCGGGTGGGGGTGGGCTGAAGGAGGTGCGGGGGGGGGCTTTCAACCCTAACACTGAATTTCCTTGCTTTTGTCACTGTGGAACAACCCTAACTGATGCATTAAATGGAGTTTTTTTGCCATGAATATATTATAGATATAGATATAGATATAGATATAGATATAGATATAGATATAGATATAGATATAGATATATAGTCATGGCATAAGACTGCATTTAATGTATCAGTTATGGTTAAAGCAACAAAAGTCAGGAATGAAACATTAGGGTTGAGCCACTAACTCCTCCCCAACACAACCCACACACATCCTCCACAGAGTGACAGATGCCAGGGTGTGCCAAGGGGTCATCAGGCCGAAGTCTCACCCCATTCCATGTGTAAGTAGGTTGACATGCTACAGTAAAGGAGAATAGGGTGACAGGCCTCATGACCTTAATGGCACACACTGGTGTCTGTCCTCTGTGGAGGATGTGTGTGTGGGTTGTGTGGGGAGGTTAGGGGCTCAACCCTAACATTTCATTACTTGATGTTTGTTGGTTTAACCCTAACTGATGCATTAAATGCAGTTTTTTGCCATGAATATATATGCAGTTGTTTGCTATGAATATATATATATATATATATATATACTCACTATATTTATGTGTGTGTATATATATATATATATATATATATATATTCATGCAATAGGGGTGGACATATGTTCAGTGTGATGAATGTGTTTATCTGAGTCACTGTATGTATAAATAAATTTATACATACAGTGACCATTTATATACGCAGTTACTATGTCACAAATCTCTTTAGAATTCATTCAGAATGTTCAGCCTCAGAGGCTGTACTAACCATATTCAAGTGGGAATAACTTTAAAACAAAAAAAGAAAACATGGTACTGTGAGCACGAAAATCATTCAGCACAAAATTATCTACAAAATGAGTGTTTTTTCATGTATAGATACCTTATAGATTTTTTACAATTAGCAAAAAAGCAGAAGAAAATTAACTTTGTTTTCACTTTTTTGACAAGCAAATATGAATAACTTTAAAACAAAAAAAATGATAGCATGGTACTGTGAGCATGAAAAATGTTCAGCAAAAAAATATCTACAAAATGAGTGGTGTTTCATTCATAGATACCTTTTAGTTTTTTTCTATAATTAGCAAAAACAGCATAAAATTCCATTTTCTTTTCCCTTTTTTGACAAACAAATGTGAATAACTTTAAAATGGAAAATGTAGCAGAGTACTGTGAGCATGACATTTGTTCAGCAAGAAGTTGTCTACAATGTGAGTGGTGTTTCATTTACTAGCAACCACTATGCTAGGCAGACATACTCTAGGAAAGTTAACCTAAACTCCCAGAAATTATAATTGAAAATATAGATAAACAGTCAAACCCAAATGTTCCTGCACTGATAGAAAGCATCCCTCTTGCATAAATGAAATATACAATGGTGAGCTGCAGATAAATGAGTTATTTACACTTGTGCTATTTGACCTCAGACACCTCACTCGTGGCTTACTCCACTCAAGAGGTTACCCAAGGTCAAACAGCACTTATGTAGATAAATCATTTATCTGACAGCTCACCATTGTATATCCCATATGTATATACACACATACATACACACATACATATACATACATACATATATACATACATATGTATTTGCTAAAAATACCACCAACAGCTTAATCTGGTTCAAGGTCAGCTGGCATTCATCTGAATCCCCCTCCCCCGGGTCATGCCTGAAAATAGGCAAAATTTGTTTAGTGCACTTACCCGGTCAAAAAAAAATAAATATATACACACAAAGTATATATTGATAAAACTGCTTAAATGATCCAGTTAGGGTCAAAGCACAAAAGTTGCGAAATGAGGCATTAGGGTTTCCCTAACACTTCACCCTCCCAATCCAGGCAGAAGAGCAGGTGTGGGGTGTGCCCTGGGCTTCTCAAGCCTAACACTCTGAGCCTTGCACTTCTATTTATAGGACAAGAGTGATGAAATTGTCAGCATAGCCATGTTATTGCCCCACCTGATGTACCCAGTACAAAAAATACACAAATCCCCACCAAAACATAATTCTGCGCAACTCCACCACCATACTGCACCACAGGTGCAAAAACACATTTTTGCCAGGATTTGAAAAATGACAGCTGTAACATACATTTGGTGGGATAATAACAAACGTATGTTAAACATTTTAAGTCATAATATTTTAAATTTACGAAGATACGAGGATGCGTAGCAAAAATGCAACAAATGGTCATAACTCTGCATTTTTATATACTGTATTTTGACCACATATTTTTGAAATAGCCTTCTTATGACCCCACCTCATGAACATTGCCAGGAAAAACATCACTCCTAAAGGTCATTTTGCCAACTGACCGAGAAATCACCTTTCAGGTAGAAGTTGTGTAATGAAAGTCACATTGTTCATGAGGTGAGGTCCCCAAAATGCTATGTTAAAAATTTGGAGTCAAAATCTCAAAAAAAGTAGAGTCATACATAAAAGTTGATACCCCCATTGAATACAATGAAGCTCACCAGGATGAAGCCCAACTCTGCAGAATTCTGCAGTAGAGTTACTGTAGCAAACAATGCATTTTCAAGGGGAGTTAATCCCTTTTCTCATGCAGGAAACTTGTGACACTGCACTTCATCCTGGTGGGCTTCACTGTACATAGAACCACATTTATGTTTCACATATTGCAGTCACCTTTTCCAGCAGCAAGATGTGTCTTCAATTGGGACACCAGATCTCAAACCTGTGACCTCTTCAGGTGAGTTAGGGTGTGTGAGGGTATCAATGAGGGTGTGGGGAGGTGGGTTCACAGGAGGTCAGGTGGAGGGTGCAGCTGTGATCAGCGATTTACTTTTTTTTTTTACAGGTTCAAATAAAGAAAGAAAGACACTGAGGGATGGTTTTCTTATTTTCAGGATGAAATGGACATAGGAGGGTGAGAGGATGCCACTGACCCCCAACGAATGTTAAAAATGGGCATCAGGGGGGAAGCACTAGACATCAAAGTTAAAGCTGGGAGAGCACTGGACTGGCAATAAACATTAAACACACATGCTTGGATGTCTGTAAAAGACACCCCTGGGCACAGTTATGACAGTTTGTTGTAGGCAAGAATAAAAAAAAGGAAAAAGACAGTGGCTCACGAAAAAGGAATTTCTTCTCATGAAAAAGGATTGGCCCCTCACAAAAAAGAATCCTTTTTTGTCAGACCAAATTCCTTTTTTGTTCCAGGAAGCTATCCAAACAGTGAATTTAGCATGCTCAGAACCAGACATTTTAAAATTAAATAACTTTGGAAAATATGAAAATGTTTTCACAATACCAATGCAGACAACCTCTATGGGACAAGCACGTTTTACCCTGAAAATTTCATTTCAAAAGTTCAAACCATTTAGTGCAGTGTAACGACAAAACAAAAACAGCAAAAAGGTGAATTTCAATATTTTTCCCTATGCTCAGCTCAATATCTGCCAATCTGGCCAAAACAAAACTTGGCTCATCAAGGTTCTCTTGGTACCCCTACAGACTGTGCATGTAAATTTCCTGCAAATTTGTTAAATGGTTGCAAAGTTATTAATGTGCAACATTTGAGATTTAACATTAAAGTGCCTGCTTAACCCTAACTATAGTGGCACTACTGCGCCATTATAATATATATATATATATATATATATATATATATATATATATATATCTGTATAGAGAGAAAGCGAGATGATGGGTAGATGTGGTATAGAAGAAAATGTACCCACTGGCAGGAGCAATCAGATAATAAAACCATGAGCCAAAAGGACATGTGGCTTTATTATATGAATAGCCCCTTCACCCAAGATGGGTATATGGCCATGTATACATTACATACCAATAATTTATTCTATATAACACATGGAGATGTTTGTTATTTTTTTTTTAATTTTATTTGTGGGTCCATTTCAATTTTCTGTTGAGCTGTGGTCAAGGCCATTTTTGAGTTTCCCTGTTGTATTTTGCCCCATGATGTTCTGTAGTGTATTGGGATTTTTGGTACTGGACTATCTTTTGGCCCTCTTTTGCTTCCATAGTGTAGGTTTTCCTTATAAAAGAGGGTGTGTCCCCAACCATTAGTCCTTAGGTTCATTGGTGGCATCATGGATTGTGGTAGTGTACTGTACGTTTGCTTGAAGTGGCTTTGGCCATTGGCACTGTGGTTAGTGGTCAGGAGCAGCATGTGGCACCATTGTTTTTGGATTCTGTGGTCAAGAATGACTTGTGTCACTGGGACCTGTGGAGTCATTGTATTTCAAACATGGAGCAGTGTGGAGATAGAGGTGGCAGCATGGAGGGCATGTTGTTTGAGAAGAGATCATCAAGGAACATGCCTATTGGGAAGATAAGGGGTGGAGTGGTTTCCTGCACGTTTCCTGCTGCAGTCTTTCTTTTCCAGTTATTCTTGAGTGTGCTGCTGTTTTGTAGGTCAACGGAGGGGTGGGGGGCCTTTTCCCCACAGGTCCAGGTCTGCTCAGGGGTTTCCCATGCGATTTACTTACTGCAAATCTTGAGGTCTTCTAGGGAGGAGGTGGAAGAGGATTTTTCCTGTATTATACAGGCTGAAAACTTCTGAAGGTATACACCCTTAATTGGGAGATATACAGCATTAACTGGTGGGTATATCACTTTAATTGGTGAGGTATACAGGAAAACACATGATAATGATGGGGCAAAAGTCCCATTTATTTATTACATGGAGAGAGAGAGAGAGAGAGAGGTGGGTAGGTAGATAGATAGATAGATAGATAGATAGATAGATAGATAGATAGATAGATAGATACAGAAATGTACACCATGGCCCGGATATTCAAACTGTGCCAGGCTGTGGCACAAGCCTGGGCACAGCACAACTTGGCTGCGCAGGGGCGTTGACTGTATGATATTCAACAGAGCTGTGCCATGGCTCAGCATCAGTGAATATCGCACCCTGACCACCCACAGTGTGCATGGCGCAGTGGCCAGAGTGGAGCATGTGGATGCGCTAGCACAAGTTCCATTGCGCAAGGTGCAGCACCCGCGATATTCAAAAGTTGACATGCAAATGGGGCCATAATGTATGCAAGGCGCACATGGGGCCATTTGCATGTCATTATGGCCCCATTTGCATGCAGGTGCACCGATCCCCGACGACTTGCACCTGGTGCCCTGCCAGGCAGCAGCCATCGGGGACTGACGCCCCCTGCAGCACAGCAATGTCCCCCACAGCCCGATCGTGGGGCTGCAGTACAAAAAAGAATAATCATTGTATCCCTGGTGGTCCAGTGGACTGCCCAATCGCGGGCTAAGTAAATAGAAGATTAATCATTTCATCCCTGGTGGTCCAGTGGAACACTGCCCACCTGATCATGGGCTTCTGTGAATTAAAAAAGATCCCTAATATCCCTGGTGGTCCAGTGGACCTGCCCGCCTGATCGCGGGGCTTCAGTAGAATAAAATAAGATCCCCAATATCCCTGGTGGTCCAGTGGACCAACCCGCCCGATCGAAGGCTGAAGTAGAATAAGAAGAAACCCATCATCCCTGGTGGTCAGTGGACCCCTCCCCACCAGCCCACTGATCCCCACGCCCCACTGCCCCAGTCAGTGGTGGGCGGCAGCACCCACCACCTGCCGCTCACTGACTGACACGGGCACGTGGTTGACGGGCCATTGGTCCACAACATGAGCCAATCGGGCATGAAGATGATATCTTCAGATATGTAAATGGATTCCATTCACATATCTGAATGTGTAGTACAGTATGGCTGCATGTCCATTGGCTCACGCCAGGACCACCGGGCATACAGCCCCACCGGCGGTGTCAGTCAGCGATGGGCGCAGGCAGCAGGCGGGTGGGGTGCTGACGCCTACCGCTGATGGAGGGGGGAGCGGGGTGGTGGGGATCAGTGGGCAGGAGGGGGGTCCACTGGACCACTAGGGCTGATGGGTTTCTTCTTATTCTACTTCAGCTCGCAATCGGGCGGGCAGGTCCACTGGACCACCAGGGATACTGGGGTTCTCCATTTCTACTGATGCCTGCAATAGGCATGGGGGGGCTGACACCACGGAGGTGCAGCCGGAGCTCGGGTGTCCACCCACAGGTGGCAGCTGCCATGTTGTGCCCTGCAATACGGCAGCTCACCTGTGGGTGGCCATCCGTTGTTCCTTTTTTTTGGATCAACTTTGTGCTGGCGGAGGTAGCTGTTGCCCATGCATGGCTCTGCACATCCTAGGCTGAATATCAGGCTGTGCAGAGTATGCATGGGCATGCCCCCCCACTTGCACCTGCATACATTACTGATGCGCTCTGGCACATCGGGATTTGTGCAGTGCACTTTTCCCGTTTGAATATTGCTCGGGAGACAGGGTTGCACATGGCGAACACTGTTAAAGCTACAACCCTTTTGAATATCTGGGCCCATGTATATATTCCTTGATTCTGCTTCTATTTTTGTTTTTCCAACTTGCTATATTTTACTTCATTTTATTTTTGTACTTGTTTGGATTTTTGTATTTTGTGATTTGTTTCTGTTATTTCAAAACTATTTTGTACACATGTATGTCATTTTTATGTTTGCTTGCACGCATGCACAAGAAACATTATGTGACAGCTTAGGAGAAAAGCGGGTTGTGGAGGTGCGGCACTGTAGCAGCCAAGGGAGGCACAGCATTTGGGGGCTTGGCAGTGGTGGGCCAATGGAGGCACAGTGTGCAGATGACACTGGCTTCCAAAAGTTGCACCAAGTTGCAATTTTTTCGCCGCAGCAATCAGGGGCCGCCTCGTCATTGCATTGTCAGTGATTCCACTGCAATGAGGGTGTGACCCGATCATTGCTGGGTGGAACTTGCCAACTGTAATATTGTTTGTGAACATGGCAGGTGGCTTGCTGCCTGTTCACAAATAATATTAAAGTTGCCCCGAGCTGAGGGTTGACCAGTCCCCCTCGGCAGCATGTGTCCCCCGCCACAACAATGTTTTTGCCCATGGGAGCCCCAATCCCCATCAGCTTCAGTCCCCCTCCAATTTAAAGTTGCTGATGGGGGAGTCCACTCCCTGTTGGCATCATGTCCCCCCTCCCAGTTTGCTTAGCAATGGGGAGCCCACTCCCATTGGCATAATGCGCCCAAAAACAAAGAAAATTTGTGCCGAGGGGTGCCCAATCCCACCTCGGCTCTTTCACCTCCCCACTTTTGTGTTGATGGAGGTGCCCAACTCCCCATCTGCTATACCCCCCAGAAACAGTCAGGTGGCATGCTGGGAGCCCACTCCAGCATGCCTAATGCCCTGTAACAGGATAACCGTACTGCAATGTTTTTTTTTACTTTTTTTAAACCTGTAAAAAAAAAAAACTGTCCCTCATAGTCCCCCTGCCCCTCAACAACCTGCACCCACCCACTGAGCACCCTGCCTCCTCACACCCCCCCTCACCCCATACTTACCTACAGAGCCCAGGGTGTCAATCTTCTGTGGACCGGGAACACGTCTGCACTCTTCAAAGCCGACCACGAACTGAGGAAATGCCGGTAAGCTGTATAATGGAAAAAATAGGGTGTTTTCAACTTTTTTTTATATCTCAGGCATTTTTTTGAATTTTGGTACCAAATTTTCAACATAGGGTTGTTGGGACCCCTCCTCATGAATTCAGTCACTGTCATGATGCTAATCAGTCCCGAAAGGTGATTTTGCGGTCACTGCACGGAATCACCTTTTGAGACTGATTAATTAAATGACAGTGCCAGTGTTCATGAGGAGGGCTCTCAAAAAGTGCATGTTGCAAATTTGGTGTAAAAAAATCCAAAAAATGACTGTTTCACGAGCGTGCATTGTGCAGTTGCTATGCACGCTCATAACTCTGTGAATTTGCAATATTTTCAGTCCAGATTTTCAATATTTCTATTTTTCCACACCTCCTTATAAACAGTATAGCTGTCATTTTTTACATGCTGGCAAAAATGTTTTTTCGCACTTCCAGTGCACAATAGCATGGTCGCTTTGGGAAATCCATGTTCAGGACACATTATGAAAATCACAGTGACACTGTTCATTAGCAGAGCTCCTAAAATGCATATGTTGCAAATTTGGTGACAAAAGTCCAGAACATGACTGTGTTACATTTGTGCATTGCGCAGTTCCCAGGCACTCTTGTAATTTCGCACATTTGCAATATTTTCACTCCAGATTTCCAACACTGCCATTTTTCCCCACATCCTTATGAACAGTACAGCTGTCATTTTTCACATCCTGGCTGAAATGTGTTTTAGCACTTCAGGCATAGAATAGCGTGGTCGTTGTGGGACTGCACTGTTTGGGACACATTATGAAAATCACAGTGACACTGTTCCTTAGCAGAGGTCCTAAAATGCCTATGTTGGAAATATGGTGACAAAAAATCCATAAAATGACTGTGTTACAAGCGTGCATTAAGCAGTTTCCTTGCAGGCTTGTAACTTGCCACATTTGCAATATGTGCACTCCAGATTTTCAACATTGCCATTTTTCAGCACCTCCTTATGAACAGTACACCTGTTATTTTTCACATCCTGTCCGAAATGTGTTTCCGCACTTTGACACGTTACAAAAATGTCAGTGACACTGTTCATAGCAGAGGTCCTCAAATGCCTATGTTGAAAATTTGGTGATGAAAGTCCATAAAATGACTGTGTTACGAGCGTGCATTACAGTTTCCATGCATGCTCATAACTTCACACATTTGTAATATTTTCACTCAACATTTTCAACATTGCCATTTTCTGCACTTCCTTATGAACAGTACAGTCTTCATTTTTCACATGCTGGTCGAAATGTGTTTTTGCACTTCCAGAGCACAATACCGTGGTTACTGTGGGAAATCAGTGTTCAGGACACATTAAGAAAATCACAGTGACACTGTTCATGAGCACAGGAAGCGTGCATTGCACAGTTTCCATGAACGCTAGGAAATGTGAGCATGTGTAATATTCCCACTACACATTTTCAGCATTGCCATCTCTTCACATTTCCCTATGGATGGTACAGCTGTCATTTTTCAAATCCAGCCTGATCTGTGTTTTCGTACATGTGGTGCAGAATGGCACTGTCATTCTTGGAATTCAATGTTCAGGACACATTGACAAAATTGCACTGCCACTCTTCATGAGAAGAGGTCCCAAATGCTTTCATGAGGTGGGGTCACAAAAGGCCATATTGATAATCTGTTCTGTAAATACCAACAAACGCCTGAGGCATTAGCCTTTCTAACCATAATGTCCTACCCTGTACAGATGGACAGCTATCGGGATGTGCCTTTGGATTGCCTACTGTACTGCTCATGCCATCCCACCCCTACCCCCCCAAACTGACAGGCATCAAGGTGTGCCTTGGACTCTTCGACCCCAAAACTTCACCCCATTCTGCTATGCTGCACCCATTTTAGCATATGTCCTTATGGAATGGGGTGACTGTAAAGCCAAAAACCCTAAGGTACACCTCAGCCCATGTCAGTGTCTGCAGAATAGGGTGAGGTGACATTGCATGACCCTCATGGGCGATGACCCAAACACTTACCACAATGCCTGTCCAACTCTACAGGATGGAGGTGGGGTTGGCGTGAACTTCAATACTTCACTGCCATTCCTATTCTGCATCTCTCTAACTCCTGCATTTCCAATGCTAATACCAGCAAGCAAGCATTCAGCATTGACAAATGCTTGTTACATCTTCCTTCTATACATTTTCTTCTGGTCAAGATTTAAGTTAGACATGTATAAAACTAACTAAAACAATAAAAGTTGCCATTATTTCTTATGTTTCTTGCCTTTTTGACAACTTGAAGCTTTAGGACACTAGTCTTTGCTGCATGTAGTGCAGCTGCATCAAATCTGTCTCTGCTTTCTTAAGAATATTGATTTATCTTTCAACTGTGACTATCCAACCATGACACAATTAAGTGTTCTTCTTCAAACTTGAAAAAAGTGTCCCTCTATTTTTTAAGCTTTCATATTGAGTTTGTCTACAGTATGCCTGAAAATGGCATGCTTCAGCTGCAGAATTTAGAAGTAAATAAAAGAGAAGCATGAGAGGCACCAGGCTCCTCTGGCTGAATGTTCTCACTGATCCTTCACTGATCAGTGAGGTGCAGTTTTGCGAAATCTGCTGTAAAATTATCCATTGTAAAAACTGTCTCTACTAGCCTTGTGTCATAAAAGCAGGAAGGTTACATTGAATAGCTTTTCTGGATAACAACTGTGTCTTCTCATACATGTGGTATAAAGTAAACTGGTACAATGTGACAGCAGATTTTTTTTATTAAGTAAGCTTTATTGAACAAACCAGTACAAATACAGGTTAGAATGAAAACAATGTGAACAGTAAAACCACACCCACCCACCCACCCAAAGTGACAGCAGATTTTAAAACAGATAATCAACAGGCCAGATTGCTGGGGATGGGAAATGCTACTGGTACTGCCAGGACAGGAACAAATCTGGAACATAGAGGATCTGCAGAGGGAGGAAGGCTGAGCATCCCAGAGTGTGCTCTCCTTCACAGTGGAGGGAGAGCAGCAGGCTCCAATGCAATATTGCCATGTGGGGACCACATGTGACAGTGAAGTTGGATCAGCTTGTGGGAGAGAGGACACCAGCTAACTACATACAAACCCATACAGTACATCTGCATGCACATGTGCTGTGGCACCTATGCTGGCATCATCTGAGGAGAAGGGCCAAAATTAGACAGAAACACCATAGAGTGAGTAGGATGATGATGAAGCCTCCTGGGCATTGCTGAACAAACTGGCCAGCCTTCACCCAAAAGTTCACAGACCAGTGGGGATTTCATGTCACCCTTGATTAGAGATGTTGCAAAATTAAATGTTGTGGGTGAAATTCCTGAGAAATTGGCAATTTCACTTTGAGAAATATTTAGCAAAATTCGGTAGCTCTGCAAAATATTTAGCTAGTGTGAAACTGCAAAAATTCTGCCAGCAAAATGCATATGCCAAGTCTATTATGCTATAGTTATGCAAGCAATAACACATGACGAGGTGTGGGTTATCTCCTGATAAGAGCATGCCCAGGTGCGTTATGAGGCACAAGGCGCTTGTAACTGGGCGTGCTCTTATCAGGAGATAACCTCGTCGTGTGTTATTGTGCTTATAAAATGGGTCCAACTGTAAAAAGAGTAAAAAAAAAATGTTCATAAAAAGTGCAGATAAAGATTTAAAAAAATATATCACAGATAAAAACAAAAAAGTAGTCCTTGTCATTCATTGTATTTTAATGGACAATTGGGCATCTTTGATTAAAATTATGTAGGGAGCTATAGTGTCTGACCGTTCCTCACCCCCACCCCACTCCACCAACACAAAATTCTTCAGAAGATGCTTTTTCTGTTTTTTAATGAGAGAGTATTTGAGTTTTACTTACATGTGCGGGAGTGAGCATGTCCCTAGCTAGCCTTTATTTAGTGCTTTTCTGATAGTGCTTCCCGACTCTCATTTCCGGCTGCTCATTCTAACATTTCATTGAAAGCTGGGGTGTGTTCATCAGGAATGTGTAAAAAAGGACACACACACCATTGTATGTGACAGCCGGTGGAGGAGCGGGTTTAAACATAAATGCCCAGTGAGTTGTACTTTGAGGAGTGGGAGCGAGCATGTTCCTCACTAGCCACCGTATTCTGCAGTTTTCTCATAGCATTTGAACGATCATGGTTTTGGCTACACACTGCAGCATAACCTGCAGTATCTATGATACTGAGTGTTTAATATTTTTTTGAAGCAGTTTGACAACTTTTTTTTTTTTACAATAGCTGATGGAGGAGCGGATTTACGGTGAGATTTGAAAACCATGTTGTGGCAGCATGCCATCAGCTCTCTATTGGATCGGGGTGGCTTTCATAAATGAAGAGTTGACAATTTTATATATTTAAAATGAGCCACTGAAATAGTTTTTTTTCCATGGTCTTAGTAGGATGCTGTGCAATGCAAAGTGGGTGTACTTAAACACAATGTATTTTTTTTGGGGGGGGGGGGGCTCCAGCTCAGCTAGCACTTTCAGGAGGGCTCTAGTTAGGCTAGCAGTTTTAGGGGTCCAGTTCAGCTAGCATTTTCGGGAAGTGATATCTGTCTTATGGTGAGTCTTGACTGGCTGAAGAGGTGCTGGTTGGCAAAATATGTGTTGATAAGGACATGGCCAAAGGTACCTCTCAGCCAGTCAGGACATAGAGAATTGCCAACCCATTTTATAAGTAGCATTAATGCCCAAAGAGGCATTAGCAGTCTCCATTTCCTTTAACCATTGATCACCTGCCTGTTGTATGCTGCTAGATGGTTTCGCCTTTTTTTAACTAAAGTTATGTTAGTACGATGATGATGGGATGCTGCTGAGCTAACTTTCTGTCTGTCACTAAGAAGCTGACTAGCAAATCATAGTTCATTTCATTTCTTGACACTTGACTCAGAGGAGGAGAGACAGCTCAGCTCAGCAGCTGCAACCCCATTTCCAATTTGCCACAAGCCAGCAATATTGATACTGCTTCTTTTATTCTTGTGTAAAATAACAAAAAAAAAAAAAATTGATGTCTCAGTCTAAAATAATAATTGACAGTTGGACTCATCTTGGACACTTAGAAAATTAATTCTAACAGGCTTTTTGCCTGTAATAAAGCATTCCTATAGCAACCAATATCTCTGCATATTTTTTAATGCCTAGCAGTATGCATAATATGTTAAAAATGAACACAGACTTAGCCTTTTCTTTTGATGATTGAAATGGCTTTTTTTCCCCTATTCCCATTCATGGCATGAGCGCACTTCTGAACGTGATGAAACACTCTCCCTACTGAAGCATGAGATTGTCAGTAGTCCGTTATAATTCATTTGAAGCTTTTCATGTCATAGTTGTACTATTCAATTGAAGTTGTGGCTGTTTATTACTTCAGTAGGTTCGTATAGTAAAATAATATTATAAAGTATGTGATAAAACGGGCAAGGCACCTTTCAGTTCCACTGACATGATTGCTGGTGATTTTCTGCTTTGTTGTCCATTACACAGATCCTTACAGAGCTACCTCTCTTGCTGTGGGACTTGAATATAGAGAGACAGTGCTGTGTTGGAAACAGAGTTAGAACAAGCATTTGTCTTTTTTTTTTAACTTTGTTTATTTTCAGGTTTTTTACTTTTCATTTCAACTTACAACCTACATATGTGCATAGGAATTAATTCTTGCTTTCTTCAGGTTGTTACAATCCATTCAGTGGAATATTTCCATCATTTCTGATCTTTTAGTCTATACATGCTCTCTCTTGTATAAAATTCTCTCATACATAATTATATCTCGTACCTAGTTATATCTAAGCTAGTCTTCCTGTCTTGTCTTTTCCCTTTTCAGGGTATAAAATCTTGTCTCATTGGGGTGATGTATAATATCCACCTACTCCATACTATCTCAAATTGAGCATATCTCTTATTTGTCAATGCTGTCAGCCTTTCCATATACTATATATCTATCACTATATTTTGCCATTGTCTTAATTGGAGTGGGTTTGGAGATAACCAGTTTTTTGTTATTTTTTTTTTAATAGCTATTATCAATATCAGCAGGAGTTTCTTTGTCCTGATATCCTTACTTCCCTCTGGAAAGTCCAGTAAAAAGTATAATGGTACATTCAATATTATAGAGGGCGAAATTATACTCTTAATTGCCTCTTGTACCTCCTTTAGGAAAGGTTGTATTATTGGACACCTCCAGAATATGTGCCCATATGTTGCCTGATTTTCGCCACATTTCCTCCAGCATGTCACTTCCTTCCCCTTATTAAAGTGCATCTGGATTGCTGGTGTTCTGAAAAACCTGACAGCATTTTTCCATGTAAATTCTCTCCAACATGGTGATGATGTACATTTATGTATATGTGATAAATTATTTCTCCATGTATCTCCTGTTATTATGACATTTAAATCTTTTTCCCATGCTCTCCTAGTGGAATCAACTGAATCCCCCTCCATTTCTCTTATTGCCACATATAAGTAGGATATTATGTGAGTTAGCTCTGTCTTACCTTCTAGGGTTTTCTGTATTATCTCTATAATCTTGGGTATAGGATATAATGTCCAACATTATTTCCTGATACTTTTTATATAGTCCCTAATCTGAAAGAATCGGAATCTATCGCTCTGTGTTATCTCATATGTACTTTCCAAATCTGAGAAGCTAGAACAAGCATTTGTCAATGCCAAATATTTTCTTGCTGGCACTAGTAGTTGAAGTGCAGGAGTTAGACAGATGCAGTATAGGAATGGCACTGAAGTATTGAACTGATGCCAACTCCACCCTCACTCTGCAGAGCTGGACAGGCATTGAGGTGTGCCTTTGGGTAATTGCCCATGACGGTCATGACATTTCACCTCATCCTAACCTTCAGATACTGACAAGTGTTCAGGTGTGCCTTGGGGTGTTTAGGCTTTACATTCACCTCATTCCATAAGGAAATATGCTGAAATGGGTGCAGTATAGGAGAATAGGGTGAACTCTGCGGGCAAAGGGTCCAAGGTGCACCTCGATGCCTATCACTGGCTGCAGGGTGGGGTGGGAGTGGAATGGCATGAGCATTACTGTCAACAATCCCAAGTCACACCCCTGATGCCTGCCAGTCCCTACAGGGTAGGGCATTATCATCGAAAACCCTAATGTCCTGGGCATTTCTTGATATTTTTACTCCAAGTTTTCTTCATAGGCTGTTTGTGACCCCACCACATGAACAGTGACACTATCAGTTTGTTAGGTGAAAGGTGATTTTACACAGCGACTGTGCCATTTGGCGCTATAGGTGTGAAAACACACTTCCAACAGGATGTGAAAAGTGACAGGTGTACTGTTCATGAGGAGGTGTCAAAAATGGCATTGTTGAAAATCTGGAGTGAAAATATACAAAAACTGGTGAAGTCACGAGCGTGCTTAGAAACTGCACAACGTACATTCATAATGTAATTAGTTTGGCGATTTTTTTATAGCAGATTTTCAACATAGGCATTTTGGGACCTCTGCTCATGAACGGTGTCACTGTAATTTTCATAATCTGTCCAGAACACTAATTTCCCACAGTGACTGCTAGTCCGTGCCAGAAGTGCAAAACCACATTTCGGCCAAGGTGTGAAAAATGACAGCTGTGCTGTTCATAAGGAGGTGTGGATAAATGTCAATGTTGAAAATCTGGACTGCAAATATTACAAATTCACAAATTTACGAGGGTGCGTGGAAATTGCACAATGCACACGTGTAACACAGTCATTTTACGGACTTTTGTCACCAAATTTTCAACATAGCCATTTTAACTCCTCTGCTCAAGAACAGTGTCACTATGATTTTCTTAATGTGTCCCAAACATTGATTTTGCACACCGATTGCACCGATGTGCGCTACATGCACGAAAACACGTTTTGTGCAAGATATGAAAAGTGATAGCTGTACTGTTCATAAGGAGGTATGGTAAAATGGCAATGTTGAAAATCTGGAATGAAAATATAAAAAAATTCACAAAGTTATGAATGTGCATAGGAACTGTGCAAAGCATGCTCGTAAAAGTCATTTTTAGGAATTTTTTTAGCAAATTTTCAACATAGGGTTTTTGGGGGCCTACCTCATGAACTGTGACACTGTCATTTCGTTACTCGGTCCCGAAAGGTGGTTCCACGCAGTGATCATGAAATCACCTTTCGGGACCGAATAACAAAATGACAGTGACTGAGTTCATGAGGTGGGGCCTCAAGAACCCCATGTTCCCCAAAATGGCCGAGATATGCACTAAAGTTGAAAAAAAAACATTTATGTCATTATACAGTTTACTGGCATTTCTTCAGTTCATGGTCGGCTTTGAAAAGAGTAGACATGTTCCCGGTCCACTGAAGATTGTTGCACTGGGCTGTGGAGGTAAGTATGGGGTAGGGGGGGTGTGTGGGTGGGTGCGGAGAGGGTGGGTGTGGGTTAGGGAGGGGCAAGACAGTCAATGAGGACTGTTTTTTGTTTTGGGTGTTTTTTCTTTTAGAAGACAATGCGGGACTTTGCCATGCTGGGTGGGCTCCCAGCATGGCAGCTACACTTTTTAGGGGGCAGTGGGTCAATGAGGGATTTGGCACCTCATCGGCCATGCAGACATTTTCCATGCTGGGGTGGGCCCCAGAGTGGCATCTGGAAGTCTGTTTGGGGGGCAGCAGAATAGCGGAGTTGGGCACCTCCTTCAGCCGCTCTGATTGTGTGTGGGAGGAGTGCATGAAGCACACTGGTGGGCTCCCAGCATGCTACTTGGGTATTTGGGAGTGGGAAATAGAAAACAAGGGATCTGCCTATGACAGCTGTGTTCAGATGCAGTGCTGGTGTGAGCACTTTGCATACTGCCAACGGCAGTATGTAAATTGCCTACACGTTACCACCACTGATTGTAGCAGTCTTTTGCTTTCAACTGTATGCCACAGCATCTGAACTGCTGTCATAGACAGCTCAGACATTTATTGGTGCAGTGAGGCAGTGCCTGCAAGAAGGAGCAGGGCACTTGAAGCTGAGAGGCAAACCTACGAAAATTCGTATGGTAGCACTATGTTTCTTGCACATGCATGCAAGCAAACATAAAAAGGCACTGATGATCCCCCTCTCCAACCCACATACAGCTTCCGTGCAGTCAGATAGAATGAACTGAACTTGTCATATTCTCCGCTGACTACCACTATTCACATCGAAAGGTGAAATCTGGTAAAGTTATTTATTTTCTAATAACTTGATTTTGGCCCTGTTTATTGGTCTGCTCCCCCTCCAGCCAGATTTACTGCAAGCAGAAATGTGCAGCTGATCCGACACCCGGATTACAATATTGCCATCTGATTCTCTACTGTCTCTGTTTGCACTGTCCCTTACCTTGTGTGTGTGTGTCAAATTCAGGGCAGGTTGGGGAGGGGGTGCACCAAAGAACATGATCACATTGTGCCATCAGCATTAGTAAGAAACACATTGCAGGGACAACTAAAACAAGGGGCAGTGTGGCACTCTGCCTCAAATCATTGTGGGGGGGTGTGGTGGGCGAGGCCACTATCCAAAGTGACATGCTGTTGAACATACATATGACAAGTATGTAAAAGCATTGTCAGCTAATCTTTCATTACACGTGAAGGGTGTTTCACTGACTACACTGATTTCCAAATAATTTAACTGAACTGAACTCAGACCACTAACTGCCATTAACTTAATGGGTGCTCATGCTACCCAACACTGAAACATCTAGGCTAGCATGTGTTTTGTGCCAAAGTACAGGTTAGAAAAAAACATAGATACAAACTTTTTTCACACAGGATTCTTTATTGGACACCAATATCATGCACATTTAAGTCTGAAAACCATAGTTAAAACAGTGATTCATCACATCTTCTTCCTATCCTTTAACTCACTGTCATTGGACATTATTTAGAAATTAGCAAAACATCAAAAATGGTGAAATTTCTCCCGTGAGTGGTGGATTTCACTAGTGAAACTTAGTGCTCCTCCTGCGAAATGTTGCATTTCGCACACTCGAAATATTTCACAAAAAGGCCAAATTTCACAAAATATTTTGTGGAACAACATTTTCCAATTTTGCCCATCTCTACCCTTGATACATTATACCACAGCCAGTAGAGCTAGTGTACATGAATGTTGACCCCATGGACAAAGGTGCAAGTACCAGAGATAGTAATTATGGGGCCGGGGGCTGGGGCCAGGGGAGTGGGACGAAGTGTCATAAATCCTGTTATTTTGGGATACATATTTATTTTCACTTATAATACCATTTATTTCACTTAGAACACCATTTATTTCACTTATAACACAATTTAACTTAAAATATGTTATTTCCACTTGGAATCTGGAAATAAAACACAGAGAACAAACGGCCAGATAGGAAACTTTACAATGGAAAGACATGAAGTGTTAAGCTAAAACAAAGTAAATCACCAGTAAAAACATTCCAAATGGTGTGGTATATATCAAACACATAATTGGTTGCAGAGGAATATTATATCTATTTCCACACTTGAGTGGTAAGACCCGTGGCTTTGCCACTTGCGAGTTATGGGTCTCACCACTCACTAGTGGAGACAAATGTGTTATTCCACTGCAATCCATTATGAACTCCCTATACACAACTCATGTATAATTTTAATATAAAGCATATACTGTACATGTGTCACAAGACTGGCAAAATAGCATTCAAACATGTTGCCACATTTAGGATGCTGCAAGTGCAGCCCATAATTTGGAGCTGCACCAGTGCCATTTCCTTTGAAAATCAAGCTTCACCTCTGTAAGTTAGAGCTACACTATTATTTGGACTGTATTTGAAAAATGTAGCTTACATGCTATTTATATGGTAACCCAATTGTCATAAAACAGCACTGTTTTCTGTTTAAAAGTGGTAGAATAAGTATTTCACATCATAGAGTGAATTTTAATTAACAAACTGTATGATATGGAAACTACAAAATGCTACAGATTGATGTTACTGTTTTGCAGTGGAATGATGTGGTTGTATGTTATTAATTTTCTTTAATGATTACAAGACTGAATGCAAGAAGTAAAATGAACTGAATGTAGAAAGCCAGAAAAAATTAATAGGCTTCAATTCATCATAGAGTGGCATCAGATTCTGTCAGAGAATGTTACTCTTTCAAGCACAGTAAGAGTCTATAAATGAGAAGCTCAGGTCAGAATTGGTGTATGTAGCGGAGATGAAAACAATCAGTAAACTCAGCTTTTCTGATAGAAAATAGTGAAATAGTTGATTGCTGGGAGCTCAGCAGAACAGAAACGGACAGGAAATGCGAGGAGTCATATTGTATTCATATCTATCTATGTTTACGATACCTGGTGGCCTGATTTAAAGCATACATTTTTTTTTTCATGACTGATGGGGCAGGGTCATAGAGGCAATACTCAGATGAGCTGTGAAATATCCACTCCCTCATGAACTGGAATAAATTGCATATTTTTATTTTATTTTTCTGAACTTACTGTATATTTTATGGCTTTTTCCTTAATGTGCATTTACATTTCTGAAATATACTGTATTAGGATGAGTTTTTGAGTACTTACATTTAAGAAAATAAAAAGACAAAACAACATATGTAACAGTCTGTAAAAATGTATGTAATTCCCAATGGAGGTATTTTCTCTGATTTGACTGCCCAGAAATTAAATCACCATTTTGCCCAAATTATCCCCAGTATCTAACTTGTTACTAAAAAAAAAGTACTTGGCTCCTATAACATAGAAACATAGAAGTTGTCAGCAGAAAAGAACCTTTTGGCCACCTAGTCTGCCCTAAATTCCCCTACCTACTGTGCTATCGCGGACCGTACTCAATCTCCAGCCTTACCCCCAGCCCTATTACTATGGTCCCCTTGTGTCAATCCCATTCATGCTTGAATCCTGTTATGATTTTAGTACCCACCACCTCCCCTTGGATGCTGTTCCTGGAGTCCACCACCCTTTCTGTGAAGAAGTATTTCCTCACATCCCCTCTGAATCTTTCCCCACAGTTTCATGGTATGACCCCTTGTAGAAGTCTTACAGTTCAAAAAGTTAGTATTACAGGAAATCCAATAAAAAGCAACATAAATTCTGGAATTGTCTTGAATGGGACCATTATAATTTCACACATATTGGCTTATGGTAGGCTAAGTTTAAAATTATCTTGTTACTTGCTGTTTAAATTCACTACTCAACTAGAAATGATAATTTTAGAAGGCCTGTTTACACTGAACTTTCTGCACTGGTGTAAGGCCTAGCAACCATTTAAACTTTGATCACCAGCCTTTTTGTCCATTCTTACCTCAGGCAAGCCACTGAACAGGGTCGAGAGGGTGAGCCACAATGCTCTTCTTATCCTCTCACCCCCACCAGTCACCTCTGCAGCCCAGAACTGCTGCCAACTTGAGATCTATGGACAGAAATTGGAGCTAGCTTCACCTCACCACAGACCTTCCCACCACTCAGACCTGCATCCTGGACCTCAGACAGAGCCAAAGAAAGCTCACCACACTCAAACAAAACATCTAGCAACCAATTAAAAACTTTTATCACTGGCCTTTTTGTCCATTCCTTCCTCAGACCAGCCACTGAACAGGGGTCGAGATGGTGAGCCACACTGCTCTTCTCATTCTCCTTTCCCACTTATCACCTCTTCAGCCCAGGATCACTGCCAACTGTAGATATATGGATGGAAATCATAGCTAGCCACACCTCCCCACAGATATTTTCACCACTCAGATCTGCATCTCAGATCTCAAGCAGAGCCAGAGAAAGTCCACCACACTCAAATAAAAGACCTAGTAACAATTTAAGCTTTGATCTCCAGCCTTTTTGGGCCATTCCTGCTTCTGACATGACACTAAACAGGGGTCGAGAGGATGAGCTACACTGCTCTTATCTACTTTCCCATCCGATCACCTCATCAGCCAAAAACTGCTGCCAACTGGAGACCTGCCATACCTCCCCACAGACCTTCTTGCCACTCAGAGCCACATCTTGGACCTTAGATGGGCCTGAAAAGGCCCACCATACTCACCTCCTACCTGCATAAATGGTCACTACCCATAGTGGTCCTTCACTGTGGTCCTCATGTGAAGGGCCATAGCACAAAGGGTGTCTACTGTGGGTGTCAGCTGCTGGATGCAGCCATTGGCCAGCTACACTGCCCAAACTAGATAAAACCTTGCCCTCACGCTTAATTGGTTAGCCCTACTCAGGACACAAAAAGGACTCCTGAAGTTAAGCTGAGCAATACTGCACATGAACTGTTCTTATAGGCAAACAACTACTACTTTGAATTATCTGATGATAGTAAATGTTGAGTGCCTTGACAGATAGGGAAGGAGTTTTTGTCATGTACTGTCTATTGTTTGTTGTATCCAACACTCTGATAATACAGGTGTTAGCTGTGTTTATGGTACTCACTAGGAGGCAATAATCTGTTGTGCCTAACAAGCTAAACCAACATAACCTGCTTTGTTACATCCATCACATCCCAATTTGTAAGTTGCTCAGTTAGTTTTAATTGGTTTTGCTGTATATTGATTTACAGCATTCTGTGTCACTACCATAACTTTGGTTTTGATTAGAGCAACACTTTTCACCTCTTTAATAACATCTACCCTACAAATGTGGATGGCAACCTTACTGCTGTTATTCTCCAGAGAGGACCCCACTTTTCAGAATTATGGCCTCACACTCTATATCACCACGTCATTACATTTCAATAGGGATGCAGCTATTTTTGTTTGACACTGGCTGCCTCAGGTTCCACAGCTCTTTGTCAGTGAAGGATCATCTGGTGACCCTCTCCCCTTTGATCTGTAGCTCACTTATATTCTTGCAGCCATATAACTGCCCCATACTTAGCAATGAAGCCTCCCTGTTAACCACCAAGCTGTACAACCAGAGGGTAATACAAAGATTCTAAGAAATAATCTTAAACTCATTAAACACACCATCATTCTGCTCCTAAATCTGCACTTGTAATGTTGAACTCAACCCAGTGGCTTCAGATCCTTGCCTAATTCCTTCTAAATTTGCTAACATACCTGTATTAAAAATTGTCATGATCAATGTCCGTAGCCTAATTAACAAGACTGAAAGTGTGAAAGTATGGCTATGCCTTATCAACCTTGACATCCTGTTCTTACGGAAACCTGGTTTAATAGCTCAGTGGATCACAGTGTCTGGGTGATCACTGGATATATCCAATATCGGCAGAATAGATCCACCTGAGGTGGCGGCATAATTCTCTACATAAAAGGTACATTTTCCTTGCCTATTATCAACTCCCTGTCATTACCTTAGGAATATGAATGCCTGGCGGTCACACTAGCCATATCCCAAATGAGTCTATCAATTTTTTTGGCTGCTACCAGCCCCCCTCTGGTGGACTAAAGTTAATTAGCCATCGGACAAATTTTCTAGGTTCTCAGAATAGTGAGACCATCATTCTGGGAGATTTTAATCTAGACTGGCTGTCACAAAAATATAATGACATTAATTGGCTCTGTGATGATTTTGGGCTAATGAAAGTGGTTACTGAACATACCAGACCCAGTCATAAGAATCCTTCCATTCCTCACTACTTGACTTAATGCTCACCAATAGGCCATACAAAATAACAGCTACAGCTGTTTTCAATAATGATTATAGCAACTGCAATGCAGCAGGCAGTATCAGAGGCATATGGAAGTCACCCAGAGTATCTTACTTCCACAATAAAATAAAAATCTCTCATTTCTGTGTGGCTAGCTACCTCCAGGATCTGGCAAAAATTAACTGGCAGCACTTTTACTTAGCCCCCTCTTTGCATACAGCACTGGATGTTTTTGGTTAACAAATCCAGTCCATTATAAACTGACATTCTCCACTAATTAAACAGAGAGTAAAGAAAAAAAATATGCCCCTGGTTTTCTAAAGAAATTAAACAGGTGAGCTTGAAGTATCAGGGAGATCACTTGGAACAGTCGCCCAGTGACAGGAAACCAGATGCACGGCAGACTAGGCTAAGTACTGGGGTTTGGGATCTGTATATAATGGGGGTCTCTTGCAATACCATATTTTAATGCATCCCCTGGAGCCACTTGTTGGGGATAAGAGTGGTTTCATGAGCATTCTGCTCAAGAGAGAACAGCGAAGCAAAGCTAAACTGTTCTGGCTTGAGCAGAAGGCAAGTAAAACCACTCTCACCCGTGAGTAGTGACAGGGGATGTATTAAAATATTATAGTTCAATGAGCACTCAATGCCATTAAAAAAAACTGTCCCAGAATGTGCTGTTTTCAGAGCATTTATGCATGAGACACTCTTCACAGAATAAGAGAGTCTCACATGCAGGAGAAAAGAGCACTCCGATTGGGTGGGAGCGCTCCCTCAATCTCTAGAGTGTAAAATACTACACTATAACAATACAACACTTTGGAAAGGGTTCTGAGGATTGTTGGTGGAGCTCTTCATTAACAAATGCTGTGTGGCTTTATCACTTGCAACTGAGGGTCACGGGGGGGGGCTGATGTGGAATAGATGCTGTATGGCATTTTAACTTTGGGAAACCGAAACTACACTAAATATTGTTGCTTGGTGAAAGGGGAAGGGGAGGAGGGAGCAGAATCAATGTGATAGGAAGAGGAGGTATTGTTTCTGCTGCCTAGTTTCAAGCTATTGGTGGAGGGGTCTGGGTCATGTGACTGCAACAGACCAACCTTGCAACAGTAGTAAAGAAGTTTAAAATGCAAAGCAGTGATTTTCTTTTAATTCAGTGAGCTAAGAGCATCAGAGAGATTACTTGGAACAGCTGTCCAGTGGCAGGAAACCAGGTGCACGGCAGACTAGGCAAAGTACTGCAGTTTGGATCTGAATGTAGCAGGTGGCTTTGTAATACAAAGTAAAATACTACACTATAACAATACAATGCTGTGGAAAGCGTGCTGAAGATAGTTGGTGGAGCTCTTCATCAACAAACACTGTGTGGCTTTATCAATTGCAACAGAGGATCGTTGGGGGGGATAATGTGGAATAGACACTGGGTGGCATTTTAACTTTGGTAAACAAAGAAACTACACTAAATATGGCTGCTTGGTGAAAGGGGAAGGTAAGGACAGAGGAGACTCACTGCGGGAGGAAGGAGATGTATTGTTTCAGCTGCCTGGTTTGGCGCCATTGGTGGAGTGGTCTGGCTTACATGACTGCAACCAACCAACCACATGGCTGTAGTCGCCTATAAAATCTCAGATGTCCAAATGACCTGAAGCATGAGTGCAATGATGCAGGAGTGTGGCATCCAGACTAAGTGGCATCTGAGGCATTGTCAGAGCAGCTGCAGGGATGACCGTAGGCCAAGCTGCTCAGGGCAACTGAGGGAAGTCTTTTATGGGGGAGATAAACATTGTGTAGGATACAATAACTGAAGCATACAAACATATTATGTTCTAACAAGGTAAGGGAATAATATAACCTAGTTGTGGCAAGCCTGCTGAATATAATCGTCACTGTAAGGATTTAACAGGGAAATGTTCAACAAGATAAAACAAGGAAAAGCAGCTATGCCCTATCTAGGATCACCCTAGTTTTTAAATACAAATTGGGAAAACAGTGGCATACAGCTGGGCTGGGATAGACTACCCAGAGAGGATGTGGGGGGTTAAGAGTCATTACAGGCAGTGGAAGAGATGAGAGGAGGGAGGTGAGTAGATGTAGAAAGACAGGTAGTGAGGTCAGTGAGGGCAGGATTGTGAGCTGTAATGGATGTGAGGCTGCAGTCTTCATGGGGATGGTGTGGAGAACAGGGGGCTGCCCAGTGAGCAGGAGCCTGGTCCAGATAAGGGGAGAGCTACAGTGGCTTAGAAGGAAGCTGGGAAGATGAGGGGGCAGGGAGGATGAATAGCATCTGAAAGGGCAGGTATGGGCTACCTTGGGTCATATTGATAGCGGACATAGGACAGAAGCAGTGAGGATACCTCAGGGTGCAGGGAAATACCCACCCCAAGGATCCTGCAGAACCAGGGTGGAGGAATGGCAGGTGGTAAGGAGCAGAGGCAGGAGGGTAGGAGGATCTACACAGAGGGGAAGTGGAGAGAAGGTGGAGGATTGAAGGAAGGTTCTCAAGCTGAGATGCCTACATCAAACAGATATGCACTACTGGCCAATGTAGGGGAATAGAGAAATAAGAGGAGAGACAGGAATCAAGGAAGTACAAGAAGAAAGGCTGGAAGCAAGGGGAAAAGAATGGAAAGTAACTTAGGGGAAGGAAAGAGGGAATGGTAGCAAGATGGGAGCAGAGGAAGGGGAGGTAGAGTCACAGGAAGAAATAAGGAAGATACAGCAGTAGCAAACAAGGTTTTCCAGGGAGGGAAGGGATCAAGGGGGAGTGGAGAAGCAGGAATGGGGGGTGCAGGTATAGAGAGGAGGACTCCTGAAAAAGACAGGTAGAGGTTGAGAAGGGGGGAGGATAGCTTTCTAGGAGACGATGGTGAGTCAGGAAACAGGCCTGAGGGTGACCGAAGGGTGGTTATCGTTGGAGATTCAATACTAAAAGGCACAGTATACACTGGGAGAGAAAGGGGAACCCAATGAATAAAATTGAGGTAGCTTGTATGCCAGGAAAGGAGATGGGGAGAGCAGGACAGAAGATCAAAGAAGTGGTAAGGGACATGGGAGGAAAGCTTAAGTTGGTCATTCATCTGTGAACTAAGGGTCTGGCAGGGGAGGAGGTGGAGATGGTGCAAAACAGACGCAAGGAGCTGGCAATATTATGGCAGGAATCTGTGATCTTGATGGCATTCTCAGAGGTCTTTCCAGTCCTCAGGGCCAGCACAGCCAGAAAAAGGAGAACAGCAGAATGTTATGATTGGCTGGGGAACTGGTATAAGGTGGAAGGGTACAATTATATTTGGGGATGGGGAGACACATGTCAGACAAGGAGCTATATTGCCCAGATAGATTGTACCTTAATTGGGAAGAAGAGAAAATACTAAGGGACAAGCTAGGGGAATATATGGGGAAAAGATCTAGTTTAAACTGCTAAGGACAGGCAATGGAGCAAGAGAACCCAAACACTTCGAGATGGGGAGATTAGCGGACCTCACCCCAGAAAGGCAGTGACAACTGGGGGGAGTGGGAGGCAACCAAGAAAAGGGGGTGAAGAGAGGAATATGGGGGATGGGCAGGACAAAGCTAATACACAAAAGAGACAATGTGGTAAAGAGTTGAGGTGGAGGGTGGTGTCACTTAATGCCTTCAGTTGGTGACAAAATGTCAGAAATGCAGGCTCTCTCAGTGGAGGGGAAGGTACTGTAGATGTAGTGGCAGTAACCAAGACCTGGGCTGCAGCACACCACAACTAGGATCTCTCAATCCCAGGATACAAACTCTACAGAAAGGACAGAGAGATAATCAAAGGGAGTGGGTGGCAGCATACATCAGAGAAGTAATAACAAGAATTAGGCAAGATAATGTACATGGAAAGGTAGAAACGCTTTTGCTCCAACTATAGACTAACATGGAGAGAAAGATCAGGATGGGGGTGGTCTGCACACCGCCTAACTGGGATGAAGAAAAGGCTAGATAACTATCGTATGCTCACAGATGCTGAAGGCAGCAGGAAAAGGGAATATGGCAGTGGTGTGGGACTTTAATCTGCCCAAGGTGAACTGGGCTGTACCAGCCACATCCTGCAGCAGAAGTCAAGAGATCCTAAATGTGATACAGGGAGGATTCATGACCCAGGGTGTTATGGATCCCAACAAGAAGGAGGCAGGCCTTGTCCTAGTGCTCACCAGTGGTGAGCATGTACAGGTGTTAGAGGTTAGGGAACCTTTGGGTGGTAGCGACCACAGTACAATGAGGGTTCCTTTGGACATTGGCAGGTATAACATCCCCACTAAGACCAAAACGCTGGATTTCAGGAGAGCAAAATTTGAGAGAATGGGAGAGCTGCTAAGGGCACACCTAGTGGGCATTGAAGAGGACATGGACATAGACCAAATATGGGCTATTATCAGAAAGGTGGTTTTAGCAGCCCCATCAGATTGCATCAAGCATACAGGGAAGAAATTGGGGGCCAGATCACCCTTCTGCTTTAACTAAGAGGTAGCCATAGTAGTAAGGAAAAAGAGGGTAGCCTAAAGAAAATTCAGGAGAACCACATGGGAAGAAGATGAAGAGGAATACCTCATGTTGGCTAAAGTGGCAAGGAGGGAGGTGCAGCATGCTAAGGAGCAGAAAGTGCACTAAATATCTGAAGGAATAAAGAAGGAGGAGAAAGCCTTCTTTCACTACATAAGTGAAATGAGGGACAAAAAGGACAGAATAGCTAGGCTAAGGAAGGGGAATGGATGGGTAGAAGAACTAAGCAAACTGGAAGTATTAAATGAGTACCTCTGCTCTGTCTTTCCAAGGAACAGGACAGACCAGTGCCACACAGGGGGAGAATGAGGGAAGGGATGGGGGCTGAAGCAATAATAGAGGTTATAAAATGCGTAGGCTAAACCAGACAATCAGACACCCAGCTCACCATGCATGAAATAAGTTCCATGCATGGGTAAAAAAAAGGATGGCAGTAAACAGGAAAATATCATGAAGCGTTAGAATGCTGCCATTGTTCTTTTCTCGCTAACATAGATACTGTGAATTTACTGATCAGCGCTACAAGAATTGCACCAGGATACTGGTTTTCCACAAGACTTTCTGAGTTCTGACTGGCTAATTGTCTGGTTTCCATAAAGTGTTTTGGTGCCACGCTAAATTGTCCTTCGGCTCAATACTCTTTTTTTTTTTTTCCTCACCTGCAGACTGATATTGAGGTTTCAAAATGACGCCCTGGTCTACTGGCATTAATTAATTCATGAATATCAATGTTACTCCTTTGTACCAGTGGGTGCTGCAACAGCGGAGTTCATAAGTGGCCATAGAAGTCTGTTTCTCTTCGCTCTTTGCTTCCCTGCAGTGACCGATGGGGTGGGTCGGCGTGCTTTAGGTTTTGCATTTTCAAATAAAACATTTCTGTCCACCTTTTTAAGTTTCACAATGTATGTCCTGCTTTTCAGTTAACTTTTAGTTCGATGTGTAATTGCTATGTCTTATTTAGGGATGGCAATGATAGCAAGGTAGAAGTACAGTGCTATATGCAAATGAGCTACTAAATATTAACACAAAATTCAGGCGGAAGGACTATTTTATCATAGATTTGCAAGACAACATATATTTTCTCCATATAATCATTATTTTTCAGCTGTGAAAAGTTACATAAAAATAACAGACCATTTTATAAGCACAATAAGACACTCCAGGATGTGTATATAACATATTTAACTGCATGCCAGGGGCTAAAGGCGCTTGGTCAAGGCCTTATCCATTATTACTCCCCAACCGTGTGGTAAAATATGTTGAATGTACACACTTTAATGTCTTATTGCTTACCCAAAAGAGTGAGGGAGGGGCTGTTGGCACTGAAGGCAGACAAATCCCCAGGACAATAACAGCATACACCCTAGGGTATGAAAGAGCTAGCAGAGGTGCTGGCAGCACCACTGGCTGTCCTCTTTAACAGATACCTATAGTCAGGCATGGTGTCACTGGACTGGGGAACAGCACATGTGGTGCCACTCCCAAGAGCGGATGCAAGGAAGACCCAGGGAACTATAGGCCAGTCAATCTGACCTCAATAATATGTAGACTCAATGAGACCATACTCAAGGAAAGGCTAGTGAGATACTTTGAAGAGAATGGTCTATAGGATGGAAGGCAGCACAGGCTTATGGCAGGCTGATCATGTCAAATGAACCTGACTGAATTCTTTGACTGGGTCAAAGGGGGGTGGACAATGGTCAGGCGATGGACATCGTATACCTGGACTTCAGCAAGGTCTTTGATTCCATGCCACACAGGAGGCTCATCAGAAAACTGATAGATCTAGGGGGGGAAGAGAAACTGTTAAGATGAGTGGACAACTGGCTGAGGGGCAGAACCGGAAGAGTAGTGGTGGGGGCAAGAGTTATCCAGCACCAAGGAGGTCAACAGCGGCGTCCCACAGGGATTGGTTCTGGGACCAGTGTTGTTCAATGTCTTCATAATTGACATTGGGGTAGGTAATAAAGACAAGCTGTGCCTGTTTTTGGATGACAACAAACTCTGTGGAATGGTGGACACAAAGGAAAGGAAAGGAAATGAAAGGATATAGGACCTGCAGGAGGACCTTGGTAAACTCAAGGGATGATCAGGAATCTGGCAACTTGGTTTCGATGCCAAAAAATGCAAAGTGATGCACTTCAGGGTCAGGAATCCTAGGAAGGAGTATTACCTGGTGGGTTTTGGGTAGCTGCTTCAGAGGAAGAAAAGGTGGTAATTACTGGAGTCCTAAAACATGCCACACAATGCAAGAAGGCTGCAGCAAATGCTAACAGGGTGCTGTAGTGTATAGCCAGGGGGATTCAGTAGTAGGCAAAGCAAGGTCTTTTTGCCATTGTACAGGTCAGTGGTAAGACCGTGCTTAGAAATTGGGGTAAGGTATTGGCATCCATACCGTAATAAAGACAGCAGTATGCTGGACAGGGTCCAGAGGAGGGCAACTAAGATGATCAGAGGTCAACAGAATAGGTCCTAAGAAGAGAGACTGGGAGCCATAAGGATGAACTTCCTGGAAGAGAGGAGAAAGAGGGATGATATGATAGAGACCTTCAAATACCTGAAGGGGATTAATAGAGTGAAAAGAGAAGGCTCTTTAAAATGAGTGACAAAATAACTATGAGGAGGCATAGCTTAAAGTTGATGGTGGAGGTTTATGAGGGATGTCAGGAAGCATTTTTTTAAAGAGAGGGAGGTGGCCACATGGAATTCTCTGCCAGAAGAGATGGTTTCAGTAAAGAAGGTGAGGCCTTTAATATGGCCAGGGACAAACACATAGGAAGACCATGGGACAGAGGAGGGGTTGAAGGGAGAAAGGGAATGACATGCAGGGGTGGTCAATGGCATAAGCCATGAATCCTGCATCAGTTACCGAGCAGATAGACCAATATGCCTTCTTCATCTTCTGGCTTTTCATATGTTTGTAGGTGTTGAGAGACAGGGATAATCACTGGGCATTCGCCAAGAAAACTAAATTGCCCCAGGACTGGATGGTGTTCAGACAAAAAAGGAACTATTGCACTAAACTAATCTGCACTACTATATCAAACTAGTACCTAAGCCTTCATGAAGCAAACAAAAATAACCCTTCTAAATTTTGGCAGGCAATAAATTCCCTTGAAGGTGGTGTAGCACCCTATGCCCTACCATGTAAAACTGAGGCAAATGGTAAAATTATTTCTGACAAGCAACTCATCCTGGAAGAACTCAATTCACATTTTGTCTCTGCTGAACTGGCCTTTGACAAGTTACCTGTGGCTGCCATTCAACTAACAAATCTCAAACAACCCCTTCCTAACTGCAGCCCTAATTTACCTTTTATTTTCCAGACCATCACCTACAATCATGTGAAGGATATCCTATGCATCCTTGACACCAAAAAGGGCCCTGGGGTAGACATTTTGGAGTCATTCTTTCTGAGATCAGGGTCCCAGTGTTACCCTCATCCATAGCACATCTGTTTAATTTATCCCTCACCAATCATGAAATCCTCACACTCTGGAAAACAGTTTACATTATGCCGCATTTCAAAGCTGGAGAAAAGTCCAAAGCTAGTAACTATCAATTTATATCAATCTTGCCTATACCCCCTAAGGTCCTGAAAAAAATGAGTTAATGGACAGGTTAGGAATTATCTTTTGAAACATAATCTACTCACTCCCAATCTGGTTTCCGGCTTCTGCTACTGCATTCATCAAAGTAATTGATGACTGACTCACCTCCCTAGAGCAAAAACAAGTAACAGCAACCATTTTTTTACACCTCAGCAAGGCCTTTCTTACAGTGGACCATCAAATATTGCTACATAAAATATCAGATATTGGTATTGGTGAGCACACATTGTCCTGGTTCAAAAACTACCTAATGGGTAGACAACAACAAATGAAGTCTGAGGGACTGCTGTCCTCCTGTTCACAAATCACTAAAGGAGTCTCACAAGGATCTGTCCTTCTGCCACCTTTCTTCACAATATATACCAATGATCTGGGGGCTGACAGGAGATGTCAAATTGCACTTCTACATAGATGATAGCATTCTTGGATTCTATTGTCTATTTCTCATACCTTATCAACTAAAACTAAATTAACAAATAAATAAATGATACAGTGCTATATACCACCAAACCCAGTCTGTTAGAAGCTTTGTTCGCTCCAATCCACCTTCAATATTCTGCAATTAAAACTGTGTGCATCCAAGTTCCATGTTAATGTTATAAAAAAATATATATGGTATGTACTCCCCAAAGCATTCAGTCATCTGACCTTTCCATTCCTGCCATTCTTACCCTACTATATGATAGGTTGGAACTGGTAGAGACTTTCAAATACTTAGGAATATGATTAGACAACAAACTGTGTTTCAGCATCTTTCAGCACCCACATAGATAATTTATGTAAGAAGCTTAGGCCTAGGGTGGGTTTCTAGTAAAGCAACAAATTCAGTTTACCCTTAAACAATCATAGAACCCTGGTCAGGGCTACGTTCTTACCCCTTCTTGACTATGGTAATTTTACATATAGGATGCTGTTGCTGGTGAACTTGCCAAATTTGATGTCCTGTATCATGAAGCACTTAGATTCATTACAGGGCTGCCAGCAAGAACTCATCACTGCACCTTCTGTGCAGCTGTTGGCTGGTCTTCCCCCTCCACTAGGTGAATCAAAAACCTTTACCTGTGGAACTACAAATACCTTAGGCATGATGTACCCCTCTGTATCTTGGACATGCTCTGCAAAGTCTCTAGCATTAACAATCTGAGAGCATGCAACTATATTTTTGCTCGAAACACCAAGATTTGTTTCTAAATATGAGAAAATGGCTTTCAGGTGGCTTGCCCCAAATTACTGGAATAAACTTCAGGCCTGCCTCAAACTGAACTCAATTGGGAGTTTCAGTACCTTCAAATCTGTGATCAATCCTTACTGGTCTGATAACTGTACATGCTCCTAATATGTTACTGTTGTTATTGATTTACTTCTGGTATGGTGCTTTATTTTTTGTATATTATGCCTGAGAGTATATGTTTTTGCCTATGTTTTTGCCTCTGTTCTGTACTGTTATCTTAGCTATGACCTAACAGGCTATATACTATTGTAATTTATATTATTCCTCAATATGTACACCTACCACCACTGTGGTGTTTTTTTTTTTTTGTACTGTACTGTCCTACTTAGGACCTACTTGAAATGAGGTTTGCTCAATATAGCTTTTTCTGGTGAAACAAATAAATTGAAGTAGTACAATGTAACATAGCTGATCTGCTACAGGACAATAAATGTAGACACATTTGTGAGCACTGTACAAACACATGAACATACAAAAGAGTCAGCAGAAGAAAGTCAAAATGGTCTATCGAGTCTACTAGTTAGTAATGCAGTGTCCCTGGCTTACGCCATTGACCTTGCAACCCCCTCAGTCATCTCTTCCTTCATAACTCTCCCCCTACATTCCCATGGGTTCCCTTTATGCCTGTCCCATGCCCTCTTAAAGCCTCCAACCATGTTCACTGAGACCACCTCTTCTGGCAGAGAATTCCATTAGTCCACCACCCTCTCTGTGAAAAATGTTTCTTAACATCCCTCCTAAATCTTCCCCCCACCTACTTCAAACTGTACCCCCTCGTGGATCTGTTGTCCCTCAGATTGAAAAGACCTTCCCTATCCACTCTATTCTCTTCAGGTACTAAAAGGTCTCTATCATATCCCCCCTCTCTCTCCTTTCTTCCAGGGAGTACATTCTCAGGGCTCCACACCTTTCCTCATAAGACTTTCCCCTGCTGTCACCCTGTCATATTGGTTGTCTTTCTTTCGACTTTCTCTAACAAGCTGATGTCCCTCTTGTTATATGGATTCCAGTATTGTACTCCATATTCTAAATGCAGTCTCACCAGTTACCTGTACAGTGGCATTATGATCTCACCACCTGCTGCTGAATCCCTTGGCTATGCACTCCAACATCCTGTTTGCCTTCGCTGCTGCCTTCTTGCACAGTGCGGAGTTTTTCAGGTGACTGGTGATCATCATTCCCAGATCTTTTTCTTCCTCTGTTGCTGCTACTTGGACCCCCAACCCCCAGTTAGTACTCAGTCCCAGGATTTATGGCCCCAGTGTGCATCTCTTTGCATTTCTTGGCATTGAAGCTGAGTTGCCAGATCCTTGATCATCTCTCAAGTTTCTTGAGGTCTTCCCATAGGTCATGTATTTCTTCAACTGTATCCACCCTCCCGGAGAGTTTGGTGTCATCAGCAAACAGGCATATCTTGCCCTTTATGCCTTCCCTAATGTCATATTTGAAGACATTGAAGAACACCAGCCACAGCATCGATTCCTGTGGGACTCCACTAATTACCTTCTTTGTTCTGGATAACTCTCCCCCCACCACCACCCTCTGGGTTCTGTCACTTAGCCAGCTGGCTACTCACCTTGCTGGTTTCTCCCCAACTCAGAGATCCCTCAGTTTGCTGATCAACCTCCTATATGGCACTGAATCATTAGCCTTGCTAACATCTGGTAAATGATGTCAACCACTTTGCCCTCATCCACTTCCCTGTCAACCCATTTGAAAAAAATCAACCAGGTTCGCCTGACAGGATCTTTCCTCTACAAACCCATGCTGCCTCACATCCTGGAGATTATTCTCCTCTGTGTACCTTACCAACCTCTCCTTGAGTATGGTCTCCATGAGTTTGCACAAGATTGATGTCAGACTTACTGGTCTATAGTTCCCCAGATTCTCCCGGGGCCCTCTCTTGTGGAGATGCACCACATGTGCCATACCCCAGTCTTGCGGCACCACTCCCAACTGCAGGGATGCATTGAAGAGATCTGTTAGTGGACCCACGAGCTCTTCTGCTAGCTCTTTCAGTACCCCCAGGTGTATGCCATTCAGTCCTGGGGACTTTTCTGCCTTCAGTGCCAGCTGTCCTTGCCTTACCCTATCTACCTCTATCACTATATCTGTAGCCCCTCCCCCCAGTGGAACTGGGCATATCTTCTTCCCAAGTTTCTAGTGAAGACAGAGCAGAAGTACTCATTCAATACCTCTGCCCTGCTCACTTCTTTCTCCACCCTTCTGTTATCCCTCCTCGCCTAACTATCCCATCCTTCCTATCCCTCTTCTCACTTATGTAGTGAAAGAAGGCTTTCTCTTTGGCCTTAATCCCTTCTGCTGTTTGCAGTTGTTTCTGTGCCTTTGTTTGTTGCACCACCTTGCTGGCCACTTTAGTGAGCCTTTGGTATTCCTCCTTTTGTGCCTCACTCTCAGTCCACCTAAATCTCTTGTAGGTCACTCTCTTGCCCCTCACCACCCTGGCAACCTCAGAGTTGAACCAGATGGGTGATTATGGCCCTGGTTTTCCCCTCAAACCTAACACAATCTGCTCTGGCTGCTAGCATTGCATCCCTGATGATGGACCATTGATTGTACACCCCATGTGCCCTCTAGTTGCTTCCTTAGCAGCTCCCCCATTTTCTGGAAATCTGCTCTTCTGAAGTCCAAGGTTTTGGTCTTGGTGTGGAAGCTCTCCTTTCCCATGTCCAAATTAAACTACACTGTGCTGTGGTCACTATCTCTCAGGGGTCCCTTGACTGTTTTTTCATGTACGTGCTCCCCATTTGTGAGCACTTGATCAAGGATTGCCCCCCTCCCTGGTGGGCTCCTTAACTCCCTGGGTTATGAATCCCTCTTGAATCACATCCAGGATCCTTTGATTCCTGGCACAGGACATGGCTGGTGTGCTCCAGTCCACCTTAGGCAGATTAAAGTCCCTCAACACCACCAAGTGCCCTTTTCATGCTGCATCCAGCAATTCCTTACAAAGTTCCATGTCCCTTTCCTCCTCTTCTTGGGTAGTCAGCAGCCCACCCCCACCTGACCTTCCTCCCCTTGTTTGTATGAATCTGGATCCAAAGTGACTCCACTTTCCCCTATTCATTCTCCTCCCTAGTGCATATTATCCTTTCCCTGATGAATGCTGCCACCCTCCTCCTTTACATACCGGTCTTTCCCCTCTGTACAGCTTGTATCCTGGGATCAGTCCCAGTCATGGTCTATTGAAGCCCAGGTCTCAGTAAGTGCTACTAATTCTACCTTCCCCTCCATTAAGAGGGCCTGCATATCTTCTATCATGTTACCAAGACTGCAAGCATTGAGTGACACCACCCTCTATCTTGACCCCATGCCTCCCTGACTATTTTCTCTATTCTTCTTGATCTGACTATCTCCTATACTCCCCACTATACCCCCTGTCCTTGGTTGCCCTCCCCTGCCTCCGTCCTCCCACCAGATTGCTATTTCCTGTACGGGGGGGGAGGTCCAGAGACCTCCCTGACTCTCTTTCTTGAAGTTTCTGTGCCCGCTGGCCCACCGTTCCCCTCCTCAGAACTTTTAAACCAAAATCTTTTTCCATGTACTCTCTCAGCTTGTCCCTGAGTGCATCTGACCCCTCACAATTTAGGTGCAGCCTATTCTTTGAATATAGCCCCTTGTCCAACCACCTATCTCCCCATCCTGCAATGCAATTGAACCTTTCCAACTTGCACCAGCTCCTCAGCCAATCATTGCATTTCTCAATCCTCCTTTTCCAGACTGCGCTAGATCTGGGGACAGAAATTACCTCGGAAAAGGCCAATGATCTCACTGAATCCCGCGGTTCCTTGCCAGCTCTACGAACCTTTTCTGTACCACCCATACCTCTTCCCCTGCCAAATCATTGATTGCCAGGTGGATGGTCAAGTGAGGCTTTCCATCCACCCCCTTACAATTTCCCTGATCCTAGGTTCTCCACTCCCAGCCTCCATCCCCAGTAAACAGACAACCGCTCTTCTTTTTCTTGGGTCCCCCTTCCTTTCCCAATGGATACTCTTAATCATTGAATCCCCAATGACAATCACCCTTGCATCTCCCACAGGCCAACCTTCCTCTTCCCCCTTTGTCTGCTCACTGTCTGTCTTGGTTGTATTTCAGTCTGTACCAGCTCTGTTCCCTCCAACAGAGTCTTCAATTGTCCCTGTTCCCATCCCTCCCTGGCTACCTTTGATTGCCACCACACCACTGTCCCTATTCCCTCACCTAACTTCACCTTCCCCCATTCTTCGTTCTACCCTGACTATTTTTTCCCTCCTTGCCCTCCCCAGCTTCTCCCCTCTGCCACCCTCTTGCCACTATCTTTGACTGTATGTCTTTTTGATCCTCTACCTCCCCACCTGCTGCCTCTTCCTCCAAAACTGGCCAGTACTGCATGCCTGTTTAATGATGATCCCTCATATCAGAACACACCTTGTTCTTCCACCCCATTCCTTCAGCCTTCCTCCTTGCAGATTCCTTTACCCAGCTACCTTCTCTCCTTACCTTCTGCCACTCCTTTGCTCCGAATCCACAGGGTCCTTGTGGAGTACATGTCCCTGGATACCTTGGTAACCTCTCTATTTCCATCCTGTGCCTACTGTCCATTTGGCCTGGAGCAGCCCTTACCTGCCAGTTCAGCCACTGTTTTTCCCCCTGCCCCTCCCCCTCTTTCCTACTCCCATCTTAGCCACCATATCTCTTTTCTAAGTTGCCCAAGGTTTCTGCACATTGGGTAGCCCCCAGCAGACCACATTGTTCCCAGAAAGACTGCGGCCACACATCCATTGCAGCTGACCACTGTCGCTACCCCACCCTGTGCACTGTATCTTCTTGCCTGTCTCCTCCTCCATGCCTCCCAGCTGTCCTGTTGTCAGTGCCAGAACCTAGGCTCCCACATCCTCCCCAGTTAGCCTAAACCAGCCTTACTATGTTACTGTGTTGTTCAGTGTTCTTCTTTCACCAATAAGCTGTACCTAGATAAGGTTTTGCTGCAATCCCCTTTTCATGCTGACTCCCTCCACTTGCTAGGTATACTGTACAACTTGACATAGTCCCCCACTATGTCTTAACAGATTCTACTTCTCTTCCCCTGTTGTTTACTTACCTACTGTACCCTGGCCAGTGTGGCCTGCAGCCTGTGGTCCTCCCTGCGGACACACCAAAATGCCACTTAGTCACAGATGCCACACTCCTGCTTCGTGGCACTCATGCTTAGGGGTCACTCATGTGAGGGCCACTTGGAGTTCTGAGCATTTATAGGAGACTGCAGCAATGTAGTTGGATGGCTGCAGTCACATATCCAGAATCACTCCACCAGTGGTGACAAGCCAGGCAGCTGAAACAATATATTCCTTCCTTCACAGTGATACTATTCCCTCGACCCCTTCCCTTTCACCAACCAGTCATGTTTAGTGCAGTTCTTTTCCAGCTTTAAAATGCCACACAACTTTTAGTTAACAACAGCCACCCCACAATCTTCAGTTTCACTGCATAATGCCACACAGCGTTTGTGATAAAAGCCCCACCAACAATCCTCAGTGCTACTTCCACAGCATTTTATTTGTATTTTATTTTATTATGTTTTACAAAAGCCCTACTCACTAGTTTCACACAGCATTTGTGAATAATAATCCTCAGCAACGATCCTTAGTACCACTTCAACAACATAATAATTGTATTTTGGTTTACCTTGTTTTAGAAGAGCCCTCCTCACTAATTTCAGATCCAAACCCCAGTACTTAGCTTAGTCTGCTGTGTGCCTGGTTCCCTGCTGCAGCGATGCCTCTAGCTCTCCGAACTCAAAACAAACACTCCTGTGAGTTTTAAACTTGTTTACTACAGCTGCGGATGGGTGGATGCAGTCACGTGACCTGGATCCCTCCACCAATGGAGCCATACCAGGTAGCCGAATCAATACCTCCCCTTCCTCTCACAGGGATTCTCCTCCATCTCCTCTTTCACCAAGCAGCCATGTTTAGTGTAGTTTTTTTCCAACTTTAAAATGACACACAGCTTTTGGTTAACAACAGCCCCACAGCAATCTTCATTCTCACTACATAAAGCCACACAGTATTTGTGAGAAAATCCCCACCAACAGTTTTCAGTACTACTTCCACAGCATTTTATTTGTATTTTATTTTATTATGTTTTACAAGAGCCCTCCTCTTAACTTCACACAGCATTTGTGAATAAGAATCCCCACCAACTATCCTAAGTACCACTTCCAAGTCATAGTATTTGTATTTTGCTTTACTTTGTTTTGCAAGAATCCTCCCCACTAATTTTACATCCAAACCCCAGTACTTAGCTTAGACTGCCATGTGCCTGGTTCCCTGCTGCTGTACTGCCATTCTGATCGAACTCCACGATGCTCCCAGCTCTCTGTAAGTCAATCCATTTCAGCACCTATTAAAATCTGCAGTGTGGGGGGGGGGAGGGGGCTGAATTGGTGTAGGAGTTTTAAGTCCCTGTGCGAATACTCCATCCTGACTGAAGTGATACAATTGCTGTGTTAGAAGCCAGAAGAGGGATATACATAAAACGGAGGAGGGGGGCAAGACTGTCTACAATACCTCTGCATAACATAACAACCTCTTTCTGGGGATGCACTGGAAATGCCAACAATGCACTTCATACATAGGTGTTGCAATGGTGCCAAAACCCAGAATGTCTGTAATTGCACATAGAGACCGAATAAAATAAGCTGAGGTAAATATTTCAGCAGAGACAACACTCTCATGGCATACTAGTGACTAGAAATTATTGCAATCCAAACATAAATTGTTGTCAACATCATGAAACATTCAGTGTAATGCCAAGTGACACTAAACATTTGACAAAGTCAGGAAAAAGAAACTGAAATGCAGACATTAAGCCCCACAAAGAACATTCATGGAGTCTCCTAAATTCAAAACATAGTACTTTAAATAAATGTGTTCAGTCTTAATCCAACCAGTGAGAGGATCACGTGTTGCAGTAATGGTGTGTACACATAGAGATTTGAATATCAAAAAAAAAAAAAAAAATTAAATGGGTCAATGTATGAAGAAATGACATTGTTTTAAACTTCCATAGCTGATCTTTTAGATACGCTTGGGTATTCAAGATGCAAAGGAAATTAATGACACCTAATAAAAGCCACAGATTAGTTAGGGTCAAAAATGTGTACCATATTTCAAACCTTTTTAGATTATTTTACACTTGCAAAGATATAGAAGAAGAAGAAAAGACACCTGTAATCGAGCTCCATTTTATACAATAGGATCTCTACTTCCTGGTCTGGATCTCTTTAACTACATTAGGGAAACAGATACTGGGCTATATTCATGAAACATCCAAAATTCCTGCAGCTGCAGAAAAACCCTAGTGGAAGTGGGTTGCCACTCGCGGATTCACAGTGTTCTGCAGTTTTCCTGCAGCTGCAGGTATTCACAAAGGTAAAGTCGGATCATGACTGGCGTCATGATTTATGGCAGCTTGCAGGTGGAGTTGCCCTTGAAATCCCCACAGCTGCAGAAAACTGTTACAGCCAATGGGACCAGCCGTAACAGCAGTTGCAACTGCTGTGGCTGTGAAAATTAATCACCACAGCTGCAGAGATTTCTGTCTGCAACTGTAGTTGCTGTGTGGGACTTAGTCCCAAAATATGTTTTGAATCTAGCCCACTATCTTCCTGTGAAAATGAATATCTTTCATCATGTGAGTAATACTAATAACCAATTCACAGACCGCTGTAAAAATTAAAGTCATCAATAATACTGATTCCTACAGTCGAGACCTGCATCATGTTTCTTTCTGCTATTTAGTGTCTGATCTCAATCTCTGGCATTTCAAAGGCAACATGTGCCAAATAGGGGGTGGATTCCCGGATTTTCTTCTGACCTATATCTGGGTTTAACTTTTAAAGGGTCAGTCAGAGGAACCTGCCTCTGAAGGTGCAGGGGAAACAAATTCTTTGTAGGGGAGGCAGACAATACTCCTAAAAAAATGTGAAAGTTTTCTGTTATAGTTAAACAACTGTGAGTAGCCACATATGATATAAAACAGAGAACATTTTGGGGCCTTGGAGCAACTTCCTCAGGGCCCACAGTGGTCCAAGGAAACATATAAATGCATCATATAAGTGGTAAACATGGGGGGCTGTAGCCTTTCTAAAAGTGGGAGAGGTCAAGGTCCGGGGGTGAGGGGATAGCAGTGTGAGGGTTCCCATGCCAACACTGCTACCTCCAGGGGGTTGTTATAGCAATAGTTATGAGGACAAAATGCTGTTCAGACACAAACACAACTGATTGTTACAGACAGAAGCAAAAACATAAAGCCGTTATATACAACCTAATGTTTTCAGATCTTTCAGAAAAGTTATGGCGTGTGTCACTGGTAACACAAAAGTTATGTAAAATGTTTTTAGTATCCATCGAATCAATTAGATGTTTGTGAATATGGAGGAAGGGGAGGTGATTTAAATGCTGTTCAGTCATGGCTGATCTTAGGTATGTTTTCATCAGCCGAAGGCATGAAAGGCTAAGCTCAGCTATAGCATTTGACATTGGGATAATAAGGTATATTCTTAAAAGTCTATCAATTTGTGAAAAAAGACAGCTCATCTCCGCTCTTTCTGCCCAGATTTCTATGATGGTGCCAGTTTTTGTCAGCTTTTTGATGCATGCCATAGGATGCGATGTATTGTGAGTTTTTAAGAGATCCAGCAGCATGTTCAGCTATATTTAAGGCCTGTCAAATGCAATGTCACCAGAGTATGTAACAAATATCTTTTGAGGTATTTGATCACATGGCTGACCATTGATTGCATAGGTGAGCACTTTTTCTATGCTTCTGAGAAGTAACAAAGTGGGCTGGTCAAACCTGTGGTTCAGGTCAGCCATAAGTGTTCACCCATGATGGTGCACAGGCAATGTGGGTGAGGTAACTTAGGGCACAAGGAATATGTTGCCTGGCATTAGCATGGGAGACATTCTAGCATCTGAAAGTTGCAGAGCAAAAAGACTATTGTGCGAATAGGTTTTGTGGGGGGCCTCGCTCCCGCACCCCCCAAAAATAAAATATTATCCTCCAGGGTGGGCATGCACTGAAGGGCAGAGAAATTGTGAAGACACCCAACAGAGCTGTGAGTGTGGAATGATCTAAAATCCAGTTTGCCCCTGTCACTTATGCCCTTGTTGCGGTGCCCATATTACAGCACTCTAATCACGGTGCCCTAACAACGGGATACCAGTCATGAGCAAGTCAATCAACTCAAAAACTGGTTTCTATAATATATTTCAGGAGTTGCCCACTGATGAGGCTCTGCACAGTCATTGTAGTGATGTGGTGCTTTTCATCTCTGGGGCATGATAGGAGCCTTTAAAAGTCCACCAGTAATAGTTCATCATACATCCTCAAAGATTGTGTGAAAATCTTTGCAGTCTCTCATTTTCATCAGATGAATCTGCAGCATTTCAACAGTAGAATTTACAGCCACCGACATGATGTCTTTTGACTGAAGCACCATGGTCACTTCTTCAGTTGCTGAGTAGTGGTGGGCGAAGTGGGCTCAGTAGCAGTGTCAGTGGCTCAGTAGGTAGCACACTCGCCTCTGAGGCCGGGAGATCAGAGGGCTGTGGGTTCAGTTCCCACATCTGGCACTTGGGTTAATATCCCAATACTGACACTGTAATGCAGCATGAGAGGGGTGCTGCATTTCTGAGGTGCCGTCTTTCCGATGAGACGTTAAACCGAGGTCCCATCTGCCTGGATTGGTGGTAGTTCAGGTGAATGTTAAAGATCCCATGGCACTTATCGAAAAGAGTAGGGGAATTTCCCCGGTGTCCTGGCCAAATTTCCCTCATTCACTAAAAATACCACCAACAGCTTAATCTGGTTCAAGGTCAGTTGGCATTCATCTGTATCCCCTTCCCCCGGGTCATGCCTGAAAATAGGCAGGATTTGTCTAGTGCACTTACCCAGTCAACAAAAGCTAAATAAATAAAAATAAAATAAAATCTGCTATGTGAAGTGATTTGCGGAGCAAAGGCGGATTAAATGAGTGTGCTCATGATATGAAGACAGAGTACTTGGCGTTATAATGAGGAACGTGAAGCGCATTGAAAACAGCTACTTCACATTACTCCGCCTCCATTGGTCACTTCTCTTTCAATTTTTAAGGTGAAGTACATTGGTGGCAGTCCACTTCGCCTCACTTCACCTTGTTTTTGAGCTCCGAGGGAGGATTTTGCAGTGATTCATGGGCGTTCAGGTCACGTGGGATCTATATTGATCTGCACAGCCTCAGTTTGAGGTAGTATGAGTAGGAAGGAGTAGGAGACAGTGTGCTCTAATAGCTGTCTGTAGGAATCATTTAAAAGCTGTTCAAAAAGCATTTTTGCTTTTTTGGGGGGGATCCAACTGTAGTTCATCGATTGTAGGAAACCCTCCTGTGCTCACATCATCGAGCTGCTTGTTTGTGTGGATTTTGAATGTAAATTTACAACACTGAGTGTGTGTGGTGAAAGACAGTGAAGTGTGCTGTGTGGGGGAAGGGCGTATCTGTGTGTAGGTAGATTTAAGTTGGAGAACTAGTGATTTCTTTGTGTTTTTGGCAATGTTTTTGTTATATAACTGACTGTGTTACTGTACACATAGTAAAATTGTCAGTGATAGTACAAATTTTCTTGCTGCTTGTTGTGTGAATGTGGTGCAGCATTTCAAAAGGTTAGGTTGTTTAAATTATAAATTTACATTACGTGGCACTGAGTACACTGAACTTTTGCATTTGCATTGCATTCCTCATTCAGCATTGTACACAAAGTGTTCTGCGCTGTGTGTGCAGTGTTGCATGCATCAAATATAATACACCTTTTAAAATTTGTGACACAGATCAGTGTAAGTGCAACTAATCGCAGCAGTGTGAACCTGCTATTCACTGCAGCTGCCTGATTTTGTACTGTGTCTGTGTTCTCTGTTCTTAGTGTCGCTGCTTGTAGTGCTGTAAAATCAGCACTGTCCGTATTCAGTGCCCCCACTGAAAAGATATTTTTACCAGACTGGATTGTTTTGTGACCCCATCAGCACCACTGGTTACTGAAGTTGTTTTAGTACCGTGACAGTGTCACAACACAGTAATCCCCTTATCTGTTGCTGAAGCCACAGTTGTTTATTTCGTTTCACATCCAGCTAGTGATAGTAACGAGTAGCAACCCTCCAGTCACAAAGTGAACGTATCAAAATTTGAATTTGGTAATAAGATTGTAGTTGATCTCCCAAAATGCCTGCAAAGAGACGTGCAAGTAAAGCTGTTTCTGGCCATGACAATGTTGGCAGTAAGAGGGTCTGTGGGCATGGTAGTAGTGTGCGGACGGAGAAGTGCATTGGTGATGTGAGGAAAGATATTTCTCCTGCAATGTTTTTTACAGCCCAATCAGTAGCTTCGTGGATAGTTGGAGGAGATAATGTTTTCCCAGCCGATGGTGTTAGTGTTACTGGTGTTAATGGTGGTGGAGGTAGTATTAGCATTGTTGCGTCAAGTTCTAATTCCGACCAGTGTACCGTATCCAAACATACTGAGTGTAAAGCAGTACAAGTGCATGACAGCGTAGATGATATCATACTTCCCAGTAACAACCCATTAACTGAACCTGATTCTGATGATCATGTCAACGATAACATACAATGTGATATTCCATCCACCGTGGCACTTAACGTCACTCATTTTTCATGCAACAGTGATTCACAGTGTGGTGAAAAAATATCAGGTGATGGTGGTGTAGATGCTGATGATGAATGTGATGATGCTGATGATGATGATGTTGCTGTTGTGCAACATGCAGTCCACATGTTAGCATCCAAGCTGAAGATGTGTATGTGTGTGACAGTGACATTGATGAATATGATGATGATTTAATTGACCCCAGTTGGGAATCGGAGAAAAAGAAATTAAAAGTGTCTGTGTATGAAATTTCTGAATTTGTTTGCAGGAATCCCCCCCCCCCCGTAAAAACTTGTGATGTTCTGGTTTTAGTGGATGATGATGATGACGATGACCAAGTACTCAATATGATAGGTAGTCGTGGTGGTCAGTTACAGTTCAGGATGGGTGTGCAGTGCCAGAAACATCACGTGCCACCCCCTTCAGTGTTTAAAATAACAGACTTAAAAAAGCCACGTCATCATGGACATGTTAAAAGCAGAGCATCACAGTCCCTTGTTTGAGATTTTTTTGTTCAAGGTGCAATTGATGATTCAGTTGCAATCTGCCAGGTTTGCCATGTGCGTGTGAGTCAAGGTAAAAAGGGGAGCCATCTTGGGACAGGAGGACAGCATACGCATCTTAAGAATAGGCACTTGGCTCTGTGGACCCAGCACAAGCTGGCAGCTAATACCAGACTTGGGTGTTCACCCGTATCACAGGCAGCAACCACAGTCAGCATGTTATCCCCTTCCATGACTGTTAAGCCCAGTAGGAAATTAAACATGTGTAGTAGTGCGGCAATAAGAGCAGAGCATTACTACAGGCATGATGATGATGATGAGGTGGAGGACCATAATAACTTTGAAATGTTGTCCAGTGCTGGTGAGAGTAGCAATTTTTGTGGTGGTGGTGGTAAATGCAGTATGTCTAGTGCAAGTGGTACATCAACCCAGGTTGGCAAATCTGGCAAAATAACAGCATTTCTGGGTTTGTCATCATCACCTGTGCAACCGTCTTCATCAAATGTTCACACTCCACTCCCTTCCAATGCCATTCATCAAAGAGCACAACCATTTGTGACCAACACACACTCTGTAAAACGTTTAAGTCAGCCCATGTTACAGAGTGTTTTTGCACATAAGCTGAAGTACCCCCCCAATCATACAGTGTCACGTGAACTTAATGCTGCTGTAGCGGAAATGCTGGCAATTGATCTTTTGCCCTTCTCCTTTGTGGAGAATTCTGGGTTCTGGTGGTTTGCTGCCCGTGTCTGTCCAAAATGGAAAGTCCCATCCGGGACATACTTTTCTACCCGTGCTGTCCCCGAGTTGTTCAGCACTGTCTCAGACTCAGTAAGACATGCCCTTCAACATTCCTCCTCTCCATTCATCCATTTAAGTATGGATATGTGGACAAGTGGGAAAACAGCAGGGAGTTCATATCTGTGTATAACTGCACACTGGGCGCAGGTGCCGGGGGTTGCTTGTGATGCTGGTAGTGTGAATAATCAGTGCAGGAAGGTGGATTGTCATGGTAGCTGTCCTCCTGGAATTCGCCAGCATGCAATAATTGCTATGCACAGTGTGACCTGTTCACACACTGGTGAGAACATGTTGGACATGGTACTGACTGAAATTGACAGATGGCTAAACCCTCTGTCCCTGAGAGCTGGGTTCATAGCAAGTGACAATGGGTCAAATGTGGTGAAATGCATCACTAATGGTGTTTTTTTTCTTGTTCCATGCATGGCCCACTGTTTAAATCTTGTGGTTCAGGAGTTTCTGCAGCACCCTGACATAAAGGAAATGCTGACCATTGCATGATGTATATGCATTCGCTTTTTAAGATCTGGAAAAGCCCGTAACCAACTGCGGCAGTTGCAGATACAAAACAGCCTGCCTCAGCACCGCTTGAAGCTGGAAGTTGTCCCCCGATAGAACTCCACGTTATACATGGCAGAGAGGTTGTATGAACAATACAAAGCCATCACAGAATATCTTGTTATGCACACTAGCCATGACAGTTCTGGGGCCTCCATATCTATGACGACTGAACAGTGGTGCCTCCTGGACTCTGTAATAACAATTTTGCAGCCTTTTGAACATGCCACACAGGCAGTGAGTGGCGAGTCTGCCTCCATTATCCAATCAATTCCACTGCTGCAGGTGCTGAGGCAGACATTGGTGAATGTACAGCATAGCCTTGATGTTGCCAGAGATGGTGGTAGCACTATGTTGCTGCAACACATGCTGGCAGTATTTGACCAGAAGCATCACATTGTGAGCATTCAACGTTGTGACAACTTTGCCATGGCAACAATGCTGGACCCACGATACAAACGTGGAATTGCATCAGTACTGGAGGGAGGGCATGAACAGGTAAAAAATATCAGTGGTCAACTGGTTTGCTTGGTTGTTGGGGCACAGAAGTCACGTGCCAAGGTCAGCAAACCTCAGCAGCATAATCCAGCTGAAGGTGTAGCTGGAGGACCAGCAATCATATCATGCAAGGGTAAGAGAACTGTAGTTCCTGGTGGTCTGTCATCCAAAGTGGTTGGTGTCAACCCACTTTGGGAGGCTTTGTCCCAAGTCGGTGTTTGTGACATCAATTATTCCGGGGAACAGGCTGATGCATCAACAATTGGACTTAGTGTGGCACAGAAAATGGTTGAGTCATATTTGTCTGAAAACAGGCATCTGACAATAATTGAAGATACTCTTTTGTACTGGAGTGGAAAGGTCAGTGAATGGCCAGAGCTGACTGCAGTGGCACTGAAGTACCTCACATGCCCACCCTCCAGTGTAAGTGATGAGAAGGTATTCAGCTCAGCATGTGCAATAGTCAGGGATCGTTGGACAAACCTGTCTCCTGCAAATGTTAGTTTGCTAACATTCATTAAAATGAATGAGAGGCACATACCAGCACAGACTGCAACCTTGGAATTCGTATCCCGGCCTAGTCGTGGTGGTCTTGCTGATGTGGAAATGGAGCATGCTGGTGGCACTGGTTGTGGCTGCCTGAAACAGCCCACCACTGATGTAGATGATGACACAATGGAGAAAGAATTTCCCAGTGGTCAGACTTCAGACATTGATGACTGTGAGGGCAGTTTTCTTTATGAGGATGATGATGTGGTTAATGTTAGCAGGTTTTAACTGCAGTATTTAAAAGGCAGTGTGCCCCCCCAACCCAGACCACCACCACCAGGACTGATGTTATCCAAGTCTGCTGCCACCATGAGTCTGTCTGCCCCCATGGACCACCACAACCACCAGGACTGATGTTATCCAAGTCTGCTGCCACCATGAGTCTGTCGGCCCACCCCGGACCACCACCACTGGGACTGATGTTATCCAAATTTGCTGCCACCATGAATCTGTCTGCCCCCCAAGGACCACCACCACCACCACCGGGATTGATGTTATCCAAGTCTGCTGCCACCATAAGTCTGTCTGCCCACCCCAGACCACCACCACCAGGACTGATGTTATCCAAGTCTCTTGCCACCATGAGTCTGTCTGGCCCCATGGACCACCACCACCACCGGGATTGATGTTATTCAAGTCTGCTGCTACCATGAGTCTGTCTGCCCCCCATGGACCACCACCACCACCAGGACTGATATTATCCAAGTCTACTGCCACCATGAGTCTGTCTGCCCACCACGGGCCACCAGTCTACCAGTGCACCACCACCACCACCAGTTTCTTAATATTTAAACCATAAAGTGAGTATGTGCACTCATGTTTGTTATGCTGTCTCACTTCCTTAAGTTATCTGTTTTGTTTTCTGTAGCTTTTCAGAGCCACAGTGGCAAAACACATACTGTACACTTATTTTGTTTCTTTTACAGAAGAACAAAAACAGGCTGCAACTGTAATATTACTCTTTGGGAAAGATGCTGTAGCTATACCGTACAGACGGAGAGGAAGTGATGTAATGTCCATGTGAAATCCATTCTGGTAAGTATAAAGATTTTATTTCATTCGTTTCATTGCTTTTGTAAAGACTGCTGCAAATATTGCAAACAACAGGTTGTCTTAGTACTTGACCGGATGTGTCTCTGAAATGTAACTTAGTTGACAATAGGGATTGAGATTTGAGAACCAGGGAGGGACACATAACAATGAAGTTGTAACTTTTAAGAAGTCATTCATTTCTTTTTTTAGGAAAATTTGCGATACTTTGTTGTTCTGTTGTTCAGTTTGTAGCTACTTACAAAGTCTGGCTGTCATCCTTTCGTGTGAGGTCGATGCCGAACCGATTCACTCCATTACAGCTTGGATTTGTAAGTCTACAACTTTTACAGTAGGCCGGCTGTGTATAAAGTGCTCCTGCTGTGGACCAATACACAGCACGGCACCTTTTTCACAGTTTGATTTTTCGTTCCCTCCCGCAGAATGGCCACAGTATCAAATATCTGCGCAGAACTGAGACTAGATGTCTCAAACTTCCTTACCTCCCATGGAGGATGGTCTGACTTCTCGCAGGACTCAAGTCAATCCGAAAAACCTATACTGGGGATTTCAACCCAGTACACGGAGATGAGACAATCAGCCAATAAGCATCAAGCTAAAGGGTTGATGGTCGCAGCTCTCTATGCTGCTCTGGAAGCCTACGAAGCAAGGTTTGGTACCCTTGATCTGCGAATTTCATCTCTTAAGCAATAGATGGGTTTGCAAGAAATGGAATGTGTTAGACTGCAGCAGAACATGGAGTCTGAGCTCCAAACTCTGCAGAATGAAAAGGATTCACTATTGCATCATTCAGCTCAAGCTGGAGAACAGGAACTGTGTATGTTGAAGCAGGAGTGTGAAAGTTTGAGACAGGATAAGGGACAGGCATTGCAAATGAATGATTTGCTAAGTGCTGCAAATGCTTAGTTGAGTGAGGAGATGGGTGAGCTACAGGATGAGATAAACCAGGTGCGTAATGACTTAGAAGTGGCTGCTAGGGACAATCGCGAACTAAGCGCTGTGTATAGAATGTTGCAAAAGCAAGATGATGTTGATATGGATGTTGCAAGTGTGAGTCATGCTGAATGTCACACCAAGATGGTGAAACTGCGCCATCAATGGGAGGTTCTGGCTGGCCATGTTAAGGCAATGGGAGGCGTAACATCTGCCTTACATACGTCATCTGGAGGGGAGTTGTCAGATGATGACATCTCTCAATACAAGGCTCAGTCACACCCTTACTATGGCCCAGAAACCCCACCCAGCCATCCACAACATGGCGCATCCCCACTACACCCTCACCATGTCATACGTCATCGACATCGTGACGTCCATCATGGGAGACACCAACATGGTGGTCCCCATGATGGGGAGGCAGGCCCAGGCCTAGTCCTGACATCACCACTGATAGCCATTAATAATGTGGAAGATAGGCAAGAGATAGAAACGATGATTGAAACTGCGATAGGCAATGTACCTCTTCTTGAGAGAAGTAAACAGGCCATTAAAACCCAGATTAGGCAGCTTCTACAGGAGTCTGGCACTCAGGAGGGTATTGTATCCACTGCGGCCAAGGCTGCAGCTCGGGCTGCCCTGGATTGTGCCTGAGACAATCTACCTCTGCCTGATTGACCCAGTAATCCCCTTCAAATGGCCTACTCTGTTCAGCAAATAGCTGACAGTATCGGTCGGAAGAATCCATCCGACAACCTCAGCTGTCACTTGGAAAAGGTGCGTTCTAAATGCGAGATGCTTAGCCTCACTGCAGAATACCAGGTCCAAATACTACGCCAAACCGTCAATCCTAGTTTGTGTACCAAACTCCCCGATGTCATCCACCAGGATGGGAACGCCACCTTTGATGAAGTTGCAGGTGAGCTCGTTTCTGCTCACAGCCCAGGTGTAGTAGGAGTGATGCTTGCGTACCCTGTAAAACAGAATGCAAAGGAAAGTCCAGTGACTTACCACCAGAGACTTTGAATGGCCTACTGAGCAGGAAAACACCTGGCACAAGAATCTTAGGATCTAGATCTTATTGAATATAGGACCCTGTTCCTTAAGAACATGATTCTAGCAGTACAAGAAAAGGTACAACCAATCACCTACCCCAATACGGATAGGTTTACTGACATCCTTCAGAAAACTGAGAGAGTTTCCCAACTCTGTATCTGTGATCTGGGCTCCAGTTCCAAGAAGGTAGCCACCATGGAGCCTACTCCAGAGGCCAAGACGCACTACACTGTGGAAGAGCAGGCCCAACACCAACAGGCATAACACCAACAGACCCCTCTAGCTGTTAACCAACACCCCCAACAGACCCATCAACAACAACTGCAACAGCAGTGGGGTGGGAACTGGAATTGGCATAAGTATAAATAGCATAAGGGTAAAGGTAAACCCCAACAACAAAGAACAGGTCCTTCATATAGAGAGATAGCCAAAGGGAATCAGAAATTCTGAGAGCTCCTGGGACAAGTGCACTCTGTAGTGGATGTTGTTCCCACACAGGCCCTTGCGGCAGCACAACCGGCAACCGAGACCCCAAAGGGTCATAGGGACACTGGTGGTGCAGGCCTCAGGCTCATACAGGCCTGAACCCAGAAGCTCCTTCCTATATAGCATCAGTGCAACACGGTGAAGTGATTCACAAGAGTTAGGCCCAACCTCTCCATGCTCCCAGCAGTACAGACTGGCAATTGCAGGCCCCAGTCCGGATTGTAAACAAGCTAGTCTTGGATACAAACAGAAGTTCCTGCACCGAGGCCGAGGTTGGGGGCCGCCTACTAGTACTTTTGCTAGATACAGGTGCAGCTGTATCTATGCTGCATGATGAACATCCAGATACATCTCCTTGGTCCACTGAATGGAGGACCAACATGTCAGGAGTTGATGGTACTATGCTACCTGCATACCATTCTCTATCCCTACCGGTAGAGCTAGACCATCTGAAGGCCTCACACGCTTTCCAACTAATGGTAATGCATGATCATCCTAGTATCATAGAAATTGACTTCCTTGCACTACACAGCTGTGTGGTGGATCTAGCTAACATGCTACTGATACAGATTCAGGATCAATATCATACCATTTTGATTCCTGATTCACACGTTGTAGCAACGATATCTGCCAATGACAAGGAGTATGATGTCATAGATTTGTTCAAAACTCATGAACTTTTCCCAAAGCTTCTCCCCATTTTGCAATGACAATTGGAGGTGTTTGCAATTAACAAACATGACTGTGGCAGAATGCACACTGTCATCGAAGTGCCAGGCCCAGCACATGAGAGGCAAAGGCAGTACCCTTTCCCAATTGAGGCCTTGCCTTCCCTTAGAGAAACAATCAAGCCACTCCTCAAGCAAGGAGTAATCAGAACTTGTGTTTCCACTGCCAACTCCCCAGTGTGGCCCATGAAAAAAACCCACAGGCACCTGGAGACTTACTATTGACTAAAGGAAACTGAATCAGGTCACCCCCAGTTGTTCTCCAACTGTGGCTTCAGCACCTGATGTGCTAGGACTTTTGATTCCTGACCTGAACTGGTTCAGTGCCCTGGACATTTCTAATGGTTTTTGGTCATTACCATTGGCCCTTAAAAGTCAATATGGGTTTGCCTTCACCTTTGAAGGAAGACAGTACACGTGAACTTGCTTGTCACAAGGATTCCATAATAGTCCGTCCCTGTTCCATCTGCATATGATGGACACCCTCAAAAGTTTCTCTACTCCCCAATGTCTCTTGCAATATGTGGATGACCTGTTGCTGGCAACAGCCACACAGGAATAACATCTGGATCTCTTGGATGAACTACTGACTCTCATCCAGAGAGCAAGCTTGAAATGCAATCCAGCAAAAGCACAACTATGTCAGAAAGAAGTACTCTTTCTAGTCTAAAAATAACTGACCAAGGTCAAAGCCCTACCTGGAGGAAGGTACAGGGATTGCAGGACTTGCCATTGCCGACAAGCGTGGCAACTCTTCGAAGGTTTCTAAGTATGGTGAATTATTCGAGAGATTTTATTTGTGATTTTGCTCAGAAAGCTGCTCCTCTGTATGAGCTACTCAAAAAGGACATCCCATGGACTTGGGGCACTATACACACCCAGGCTGTGACGTCACTGAAGCAGGCCTTGTCCTCCGCCCCAGCTCTGGTTAACCCCAATCCAGCACTACCACTCCATCTGGAATGCACCACCTCTGACATTGCCATGTCAGCAGTGCTGGCCCAGAAAGTTCATAGCACCCTGAGACCCTTTGCATATGCATCACAGTTCTTGACCCCAGTGGAACAGAAGTATGGCCTTTGTGAAAGGAACCTTCTGGCCACCTACTGGGCTGTCAAGCACTTCCTGTATATCATTGGGTACTCTCCACTGATCATCAGCACCAACCACACCCCAACTACCTTTCTGCTCTCAGACAGAGTGAAGGATGGGTCAGTCTGTAATACCAGACTGACACAAAGGTGACTTCTCCAGGATAGAGACATACAGGTACAACTGACAAAAATTCCATCTATGCTGGTCCATGGACTCCTTTTCCAAGGAGAACCCCATGACTGTACACTGCAGTCACCTGATCTTCCGGATCCAGGTCCTTTCCTCTCTGCCACACCACAAATACTTGATAATACCTCTTTGTGTCATGTCTTTACTGATGGTTCAGCATCCTACTATCAGGGAGAACAAACTGCAGGGATGGGTATTCTATTGATTTATCTTTATGGGAACACTGTCAAAATATCTAAGTGCTGTAGTGTAGCATCATCACAATTTGCAGAGATGGCAGTGGTGGCCTGTGCCCTTGAGTTCATCCAACATGGGACTGAGGATACTATCATCTTTACAGACTCTAACTAGGTTTGTTGTTCTCTTACAGAATTTCTTCCTTTCATGGAGAAAAAACTCATTCCTCTCCTCTGATGGCAGCCCAGTGAAGTACAAGGAATTGGTAATATACATACATTCACTGGCACAGAAATTTGCACACAAACTCTATGTACATAAAGTTAAAGCTCATTCTCTCCATGACCCATACCATGCCTTCAATGACTCAGCAGACACCCTTGCTAAGGAAGGGGCCCAAGGGTTGGACACCTGGATGATGGACCATCCAGATGCCAATGCGGCCATACAGATTGCAGCACTCAGGAAGAAACCTGAACCCTTCTCCTCCCCCGGACCTCTCAGCAGCCCAACATGCTGATACTGAACTCAACGAAGTGTTCAGATTCCTTAACAAGGGTACCAAAGAGAAACTTCCTACATATAACCCCTACTGAAGTCATGAAGGTAAGTTACACTTGTCACCAGATGACAAGCTCATCTGGTACCAACCAGATGATTCCACCACCAAGTTGTGGGTGGTCCCCAGACACCTGAAATCCTAATTCTTGCACCAAGTGCATGATACACCCACTGGTGGATACTAGGGAGTAGAAAATCCCCCCCAAAGGCTTAAGACCACTGCCTGGTAGCCTGTTGTCACCAAAAATGTTAAACTTTTTGTTTGAACAGCAGAGTGGAAAAAAACATTGATTCATTACATTTCTAGACAATTTATTACCTTAAATTACAACTACGTGTCTTGACATATTTACAGTAGTGGATTTACCGAAAATTTGAGTTTTCGGGGAGAGGGTACCAGTGGAGGGGGGGTGGTTTAGCAGTAAGAGCTGGCATGTGGATTTAACTTTTTTTATCTGGTGAGGCTACTGAGGGTAGTACTAGGTCTGGGTAAGGAGGGAGTGGGTACACAGCTGCAGCAGGGAGTGGGAGGGAGAAGCCTGAGGAGTTGTTTAAAGGCTGATAGGGAAGGCACCAGGTGGAGGTTGGGTGGGAGGTTGTTCCATAGGAGTGGGAGCTGGTAGGAAAAATCAGCTTGCCCTGAGGCTGAGAGGGGGTGAGAGAGGTGGAAGGTACCTGCATGTCTTTGGCAAAGTGAGCAGCCAGTGGTGTTGGCTTGAGACAGGCGGGAGGAGAGGTAGAGGGGAAAGGAACCAAGCCAATATTTCACTAAGAGTGAAGTGCTGTGGGTGGTCTGCCTATGTGAGAGTGGCATCAGAGATAGAGTTGAGAATAGTTGGCAGTGATGAGTGAGTGGGGGGAGGCAGTGGCAAAGCACATGAAGGAGTTTTGCAGGACATCAAGTTTTGCAAGGGAGGAGGAAGGGGCTGTGCCATAAATGACGTCCGCGTAGTCCAGTACTGGTAGGATTTTTTTTGTTTGAGTTCACTCCGAGTAGGAAGGGGGAGGCAGTCTTCATGGTAGTAAAGGTTGGCAAGTTTGGGCTGGAGTTTGATGCAGACGGCGTCGACGTGGGTGGAGAAGTTGAGGTTTGTGTCCAGCCATACTTCCAGGTACTTAAAAGTGGGTACAGACTCAAGGGGTATTTCTTTCAGGGTGGAGATCGGAGGGGGGAAGGCAGGGAGATGAGTTTTTGTCTTGTGCCAAATACCATGGAGACAGTTTTCTTTGCATTGAGTTTTAACTGATTTTTCTGGAGCTAGGCTTGTACTCAGTTGAAATCGCTTTGGAGGTTTGGGTGAACACTGACATGGGAGGGGCCTGAGGCATAGATTATGGTATCATTAGCATGTAGGTGCATGTTTGAGGTGAGACAGGCTGAGGGGAGGTCGTTTATAAATAGGGAGAAAAGGATGGGGCCAAGGATGGAGCCTTGGGGGAGGCCCATGAGGATGGGTTGAGGGTTGGAGAGGGTGTCTCCTATTTGTACTTGCTGGATCCTGTTTTGGAGGTAGGAATGGAACCAGTTTATGGCCTGTTTGACAAGGTCAAAGGAGATCAATTTGCCTAGCAGTAGAGGGTGGGAGACCGAATCAAAGGCTTTAGCTAGTTCATTGAAAATGGCAGTAGTGGTTTGCCTGGTGTCCATGGCCGAGAGAATGGTGTCAGTTACTTGTAGTAAGGCAGTGGGGGTTGAATGAGATTTTCTGAAACCTGATTGAAAAGGGGAGAGGGAGCTGTTTGTACAGAGGAAGGGGGATAGTTTTGATAGTATGAGGGATTCTTGGATTTTGGCAAGGGAGGAGAAGAGGATAGAGATGGGTCTATAATTTCCTGAGAGGGAGGGGTCACCACCTTTATGGAGAGGTGGGATTTTGGCAAGTTTCCAGGTGGATAGGACAGAGGCTGTGTCGATCGAGAGGTTTAGTATGTGGGTAATAGGTGCGACTATGGCCACTGCGGAGATGCGGAGCAGGCTGGGATGCAAGCTGTCTGGACTGGATTTTGACATATTTAGAAAGGTGAGAGAAGTTTAAACTTCCAGGGGTGTGAATGGGGGAAAGTGGAAGCCATGGTGTGAGGGTGTGGGATTTGTGAAGGAGGTTGGAAGGGGAGGTGAGTTAGGCATGGTGCAGGAGATGAAGAAAGAGTTGAAGAGTTCAGAGACTATGGCAGGATCGGAGGCTATTTTGCCGTCAATGTTTAGGCTAGGGCTGGCTTGATTGGAGCGTGGGTTGATGAGAGAGTTTATCACCTTCCAGAAGGATGCTGGGGAGGCTTGGTGAGCGGTGAGTTGGGCCTTGAAATACTGGGCCTTAGATTGTCGAATAGCTTTTGTGCAGTTGTTTCTAAGAATTTTGTAAGATAGGAGGTCACTGGATGCTGGAGAGGTTTTGTAACACCTCCAGGCCTATCTCTGACACGGCCCAGGGAGATGAGGTCGGCTGTTATCCAGGGGTGGTGATATTTCCTAACTTTGGCTTTCCTGAGTGGGGCGTGGTGGTCCCATATGCTTAAGAAGATACAGCAGAAGTGGGAGAAGGCGGTGTCGACGTTGAGTGAGGCAAGGACAGGGAGCCAGTCTGTGTTTGACAGGTCACGTTGTAGGGCGGATTCATCAAGGAGGTGTAGGGGGCAGGTTACGATGAATTTGGGGCCAGAGTGGAGTGAATGGATTTTACGGATGCAATAGGTTATGCAGTGGTCACTAAGGGCATCGGAAAGTATACCTGAGGCTGTGATCCTGTGGTGGTGGGAGGTTAGAATCCAATCAAGAAGGGTGTGTTTTTGTGATCAGTGATTTAGATGGGTGGGTTCCTGGATTAGCTGGGTGAGATTTAGGGTTTCAGTCCTCAGGGCTGCTGGTTTGGTGTAGGAGGAGAGCCAGTTTAGGTTGAAATCGCCTAATAGAATGAGTTCTCCATTCGAGGTGGTTGAAGAGATGGAGGAGATGACTGAGATGAGGAAGTCAGGTGGAGGCTTAGGAGGGGTATATAGAACACCTATGTAAGGAGGGGTGGATGAGGGGAAATAAAGGTGAGTGACTAAGGATTCATGGGAGGATGGGCACAATTCTTTGAAAATAACCATGCACTTAATGGAGTGTCTGATATACAGTGCTACCCCCCCGCCTCACTTGCCACGGTCCTGCCAGAACAAGATATAGTTTGGAATAGCGAGTGACGGGTTGGAGATTTTGGCTGAGAGCCAAGTCTCTGTGATACAAAGTATGTCCGGTTTGTACTGTGCTGACCAGACAGAGAGAGTGTCTAATTTGGGGAGAAGGCTCCTGGCGTTTATGTGGAATATGAGGAGGCCCTTTGGGAGTGAGTTTGGTGAGAAACTGGGTTGGGGGTGGCTAACGCTGGGGAAACTTTTGTTGCTGTGGGGCCTGGGTTAGGATGTACATCCCCTGCCAGGAGTAGGAGTAGCAGGGGTAGGGAGAGGTGGTGGACTGTTTGTGTTCATGGTTTGAGTGCCTTGTGGGTGGAGCTCAAGTTTAGGCACTGGAGAAAGGCCTCTAGATTGAGCATGTGTGAGTGGAGCAGGGAAGGGTGAAAGGTTGGGGAGGGTTGAGGGAGAGGAAGGGATTCGATGCAAGGGGAAGGAAGGATCATGGATTTGAGTTGAGGTGATGTGCCAGGGAGAGGGAGGGGTTTCACGGGGGTCAGGGCAGGGGGTATGTGAAAGAAGAATGAGATGGGGTGGTGATGTCGGAGAGTGAGGGGAGGGATAGAAATAGCATGCAAGAGTGTAGAGCAAGAACATATAATGCTGTGAGTGACATGGTCAAAGAGTTTTTTGGAAAATTTCAGTGGCCTCTAGTAACGGAGCTGGATAGCTTGCAAGTTTGGAGGATTTTTGGAAATAGCAGTGGCCACTAGTGGTGGAATTTGATAGCATGCAGATGCAGAAATGGACTGATTGGTTTTCGGTGGTCATGTGTCACTAGCTGTAGAATAGATAGAGTGACAACCAAGGGTAGTGGTGGGGGCGGTGGGGAGCCGGATCGCAGTGACGGCAGGGCCAAGTCTGTTCTGAGCACTGAGCAGGGTCACACAGCTCTGCGATAACTATTTCTGCCATACCTGAGGATTGCGGGGTGGGGTAGGGCATCCTGAGCCCTCACGGACCCTCGGAGCTGCTGTCTGCTACGATTCTGAGGATGGAAGCAGAAAATAGGGTGAGATATGAGAACAGGTAGGCTTCTAAGGAGGGGCTGTGTGAGACGCCAGAGGGGGAGGGGGGGAAAAAGCCTAGTTTAAAAAACAAAAATCCTAGTTTCCGCCTTTAACAAGCTGCAGAATTACTATAACTTTTAAATCACAGCCGAAAAACAAAAATCCTAGTTTCCGCCTTTAACAAGCTGCAGAATTACTATAACTTTTAAATCACAGCTGAGGGGACAAGGCAACCCTGGAATTCACAAAGTTTAAAAACTAAAAGTTCAGCTTGTCGGTCTCTTTTTTCATTAATATGTACAAACAGGCATGAGAAGTGAGGGAAACAGAAAAATTGTTAAAATACAAAAATCCTAGTTTTCATCTTTAACAAGCTGCAGAGTTATTGTTACTTGTAAACCACAGCCGAGGGGACAAGGCAACACTCTTATCGGTCTCTTTTTTTCGAGGGAAAACAGAAAAATACAGGGATAAAAAACAATCTTCATTTGTGTGGGGAATTTAATTTAACATTAAAGGTACTGCACTTTAAAAGTTTTTAAATAAAGGCGCCACAAGTCAAGTCCGTTCTGAGCTCTGAGCAGGGTCGCACGGCTCTGCGATAACGATTTCTGCCATACCTGAGGCATAACAATAAGTTGACTGACAAATGATTACATGCAAACCAACTGAAACTTTATAAAGGAGCTTAACTACTTTTCCTCACCCCATTGGGCAGAATAGCACTAACTTACTAATCTTTGATCTTCCTTTTCAGATACACTGACAAGATGGATATCTTGTTCCTTTACCTCCTCATCTCAGGAGTTATCCCCTGCATCCAAGGCATGGTACCGAACCTCCTACGACACCTCGATCCTCCAGCACCTCCTCCAGAGGGAGTATCCATCAATATATCAGAGAGTATGATCACAGTCCAGGAAGGTTCCGATGCTTACCTCACTGCCTCAGTTGTTGCTCCTGATAAATCTACCCCACAAATTGAGTAGCAAACCACATCACAAGGACAAATTCTCCCTGTGGCCAAACTCTCCAAAGGAACTTTCCAGGGTTGGCCCAATGCTAAATGATCCCCAAATGGTTCTCTGTCCTTGTTACAAACTACATTAAGACATTCTGGTTTGTAGAACATTACTACCTTAATTGATCCTTCGTACTGTAATTCTTTGTCTAAGGATTTTGCTCAAAAATTTTGTGCTGTACACCACATGGCTTCTGCAGCCATGTACCTCTCTGTGTTATCACCCACTGATAAACAGCTTTTGGAATGCCCAAAGCATAGCCCTGGTCCCCGTAGTGGTCTAACAGCCACTGCCCTCCCAAGTTCATTGATTAGTAACTTACAGTTTATGCATATACCTGTTTTGTTTAATCTTACTTACTGGAATATGAAAGAATTTGGTATGTGTCACAATACCAACACTTCAGCATTTTATAGTTCATTATTGCTTGATAGTTTAGCTGCATTTCAGATTTGTACTCAAGACCCAATTGCTGGGGCTGATTCTACTGAATATAGAGGCAATTTCAGGAGAAAAGCCACTCCTGATGATCTAACTCATAAATGTAAGACACGTGAAGTTGACAGTTCTGATGTCACAGGTGCAACAGGTACTGTCACATACCTCTTTGGTACAGCTATGTCTATTTGGAATAAAGCAGACATTGCTGCTATCAAAGCTCATTCTGCCAAGTTCTCCACTGGCTTGGTTAACAATATACTACCCCCATTATTGCATGGTGTGGATGGCCTTAGTCAGGAAGAAAGATACACTGTATACAACATGCACGACATTGCTAAGGCATTCACTGATTCAGGAGATAAAATCAACACACTCATACAACAAAACAATAAAGAAGTAGATAAACAATACAGTGCTAGAGAAATCCTCTGCTCTGTCTATGGCTCTTACGTTATCACTACCATCAACAATCTCTTCCGTGATCTAGAATCTGGAAGGATCCCTGACATCATACATGACAGATGCATTTCCAAATGGTATTGTCCATGATGTAAACCCCTGGTTGTATTGCTATGTGTATGCAACAAGCTTTAACCATTCCTCTATCCACAGCCAGGAATTTGGGGTTTGTGACCAGACAGCCTAATACTGGTCCTTGTTTTGCTGCTAAGAAATGTTCTATAACAGATATCACGTTTGTTTCTTTTACTGTCTCTTTACAATGTTTTGATCACACTACAGCTTTGTTCAACAAGCTTGCACTGGTCCTCTCAATTGGGCATTTGGACAAAGACATCTACAGAGAATGCCTGGATCTACCGCCTCTACTGGTTTTCCATCCTTTCCTGGATGCCTGGGTGGCTCCGCATATGGGCTGCTGTGCAAGGAAGCAATACATTTACTTGTGCCGATGTGAAGTGTTGTTGTTATTCAACCTGTTTGTGGTTATTCTCCAGATAGCATCAATTGGACTTTCACCATGGATGATGACATCACCAATTATGGCACAGATTCCTTGGATTCGACTTTGGTTCCAGCTAAGCTCTACCAATCATATCGTGAGGAGGTTCATCACCTGTCAACATGGATTTCGAAGACGGCCTACACCTGCCCTGTCCAGTTGCAAAAGTGGAGACTCCCTATTGTTCACTCCCAGTATAATTCCGATGGGGAGTACTGTATGGTAACAAACTTTAAAAGCTATGCTTATAGATCTGTTACATGTGTTACTGAATACCGCAATTTCGGTTTTGTCTCCCACCAGAAGACTGTCATTGGACATACAGTCATAACCCTCATCCCCCTGCTAGATGCAGACATCATTGATGGTAACCCCGATTATCTGCTCACACTGTCTGAATACTTATCATATTTTAATGTACATAGAGACCCACTGACACTTACATTAAAATCACTTTTAGACAGGAAAGACACACACCTCATCCACATCAGCGATAATATGACCAAAGCCAATGAAGCTATCCTCTCATTGATTAATGATGGTGACATGAATGACGCATTGACTAACACCTGGTTAGAGATTACTTTTAAAGGTTTTGTTATTATACAAGCATTTTTAATCTTTATTTTGATTACTATGCTCTGCTTTCTGCGGCGCACACTGCGCCAACTCCGTGAGCAGCTTGAGTTCCTTTACAAAGCTCATGCATCGGGTTTGTAAATGACCACTGCTCCCTGGCCTTTCCCTAGATTTGCCTGTGTTGGCCTTGGAGGCAACAAGGGTGGGAATGTTACATGAGGTCTCTGCACCCTAATTGGTACCCTCAGAGGTACACCGTAGACAGCTAGCACGTAAGTATATGTTATACTAACATATAGGGCTAAGGGCATCTACTGTACAAGAGTAGATGTCAGGATATGAATGCATATTGTTGTAATACACTTTGCTTGCTAATACATGTATTCTTCTATGTATTTTATGTGTATTTCTTACTTGTAAGATGCCAAGACATCTATGCCCTTGGAGTAATTATGATATGTAAGTTGGCATTGCCACCTTTTGGTGATTTGTACTACTACACTGAGTTATGTAAGACTCTGTATAAGAACTCTTTTGTTCATAAACTGATGACTATACAAAATTGTATAATGTTATCTTGGACAGTGGAACCACCTCTAATTTAGCCAATAGGGCTCATCTCTGTAACTAGAAATGTTTCTATCTTACAGTAACCATAGTAATTATCATAGGTATATAATGTAATCCACTAGTCTTGTACCTCAGAGATCCCAGGAGACACAGAGAAACCTCAAGGTATAGGGAACACTTAGCACTGGCTCCCGGTTTGCATTGGTAAGAACTGCTTAGGGCAACTGTGATTTTATCCTTTTGGTAGTAATAAACTTGTTAATTATTTTTATGCAACGTGTCTGTGATTACTTGCATTCCCAATATTGCCAAGAACCTGAAAGTGAGGTTTAGACCTCCTGACTCCGTGGTTCATTCAATTAACGACACAGCCTTTGGATTAATATCTTTGATTTGTTTAGCTACGCCTGACATCTGACCATGAAGGACTGATGCACCATTGTAAGTTTGTCCTCTCATGCAATCTTTATTGAGTCCACAGTGTTGTAAAATATCGATTATTTTAAGGAAAAATGACTCTGTGTCCATTTTTGGGCAGTCGTACATTCCCATACCTATGACATAGTCCTGTGATACCCACAATATTGAGAAAAATAACTGCTCATGTCCAGATGCATCTCGTGTTTCATCATCGATAAAGGAGTAGATTTATGCCCCCTTAATCCATGAAAGAAGACAACTGGGCACTCTAGTTACATTTCCTTGATCAGTTCATTCACACTATTATGCAATGAATACTTTGAATTAGTGGTTTCTGTATTGGGGTTATTTTGCAACACTAGCTTGACTAGCTTGCAGAAGTTACTTTCTTCATCGGTATAACCTCTAACAGTTAGCCTTACAAGAAATTGCAAACAGCATAGTTGTTCTAAAAGGCACTGTTGATTCTTTTCTTGCTCATTCATCTTTTGATGAACAAGTTGTGAATCCGCAGGTACCTGTTTCATGTAAGCATTGGGTTTAAGTAAATACTCCCTGTGAAAATGTAACTTTTCATGTGAATCAGAATTTGCAGAAGAAGTTTTCCAATCATTCATTCCAACTTTCACAAATGCTGGCTTGGTAAGGGTGGGGGGAGCAGGGTAGGCTGGCACTGCTGGGTGGGGGGCCACTAGACCAACAGGGCTATCTCGGGCATGTTGGATTACAATATTGTTTAGTTCAGTACTGGAATGGCATTTCAGGGGTGGGGAAAGAGAGATTGGGGATCAGGCTGGGTGGGATTCTGATAGCCCATAAGGGCTTCTATGTTATGTATGTGATGCCAATCAAGGTTCAGAACAGGGGGAGGTGATGGCCCATACTGGCTCCTCTACCAGTTCTGTTGGAGATCTGTGGGGTGGGGTGTCTGCAAGCCCATATGGACTTCAAGTGATATAGACTTGTGAAATAAGGTTATTGAGGGGTCTGTAGCCCATGACGGCTAGATCTTCTGCAACAATGGGGGCACATTGCAACCCCCAGTGGAGGGCAAAGACCACTTACACCTGCTCATTGCTGGCATAAATGTTCTTTGATGGATGTCCACTGGGGGTTGTATTTGAATCCCAGTTTGGGGACTTGGCAGCCACCCTTCCTGAATAGGGTACAATTGCTGCTGTAAACCCCCTTGCGCCAAGTCACAGTGGGGTTTGTGGTGCAACTGGTGGCCAATGTCCAGCTTGGCGCAATCAGCCTGTGACATGTCACAGGCTGTGTTCCTGAATCCCAAATGTCACAACACAGGGCGCAAAGTGCCTTTGCACCATTTTTTGTGGCAAGTCACTTTGTGCCATGTGTAACCTTTTCTGAATCCAGCTCAAACTGCACACAAAGCTCTCATTTGAGTTTTCCACATAACAAGCCAATCTCTGTTTTTGTACCACTCATAGTTGAAATATATTTCTTGAGCTTTTTCACCTATTCCATATACTGTAGCAGTGTCTTTCTTAGGAATTTTCAGTTGACCTGCCATACCTGAGTCACTGATGATACAGTGTGGTCCTTTACATTCTATTTCTGTTCCAGTAACTGTGTTAGGAGTTTGTTCTCTTTCACTACTCTGAAAATCTGCTCCTGGAGATGCAGGTCTTGTGGACTGACCAGCCACACTTGCATAGCTTTGTGACCATGATGGTAATGTAAATGCCAAAAAATTCTACTTAGCCTGAATCAGCTTTCACTTACATGGTGGGCCAACAGTAGTTTGTTCTTGTTGTTCACTCATTGCTTAGTTTAGTCCAGATCAGAAAAAAATACAGTCAATGTTCGAAAACACAAACTTTTTATTAACTTTTTTTAGTTTGCTTCAGCACCACACTGCTGCCCCCAATCTTTAATTCCTTCTTTTTTGTTATGCCCAGCCTTAGTTTCCGCCATCTAGCCTGCCTTCCTCTGACCTGTTCCTGAGTTGATTGACCCTATCTGACCTTATTTCTTGATCTTGGTTTGCTCTCCTCCAAGACCCTATGCCTTTGCAGTGGACATTATCTGCTGCAAGTAATGGCAAACAGGGAGAGGTACAGGTGCTGCTATACTTTTATCTCACCTCCCCACCAATTCTCACTTGCCCTGTCTGGAAAAATGTGCTTGTTGTTATTATTATTATATTTTTTAATTCGCTTCAGCACCACACTGCTGCCCCCAATCCTTAATTCCTTCTTTTTCTTTATCCCCAATCTTAGTTTCTCCCAGCTTGCCATCCTTCCTCTGACCAGTTCCTGAGTTGACTGACCATCCTAGACCCTGTTCTTTGACCTCGGGTTTGCTCTCCGAGCCCCAAGTTTAATACAATTCTTTCAATCTGCTCTTGTTTGCCCCCCTAATAAGATCCCTAGTCTATGCATGGTTTGAGCTGGGAACTAGAGTAAGCAATTGTTTTAACTTAGACAACACAGTATTTTTATTTTGTATTTAGCAGCTGGGTAAGGACCAATAGGCAAAAATGCCTTTTTTTCAGGGGTAACTGGCAGCACTGGGGAGGTTAAGTGACTTGCTCAGACTGATTCACACAGCATGCATTTCAAGTGAAGGTTATGGGAAATTAAACTCAGCCCAAGGTCTGCTAGATGTACCAAGCTCATTCACAGTTTCTTACTCTAACCTCTAGGTTGCCACCCCCAATACACACTTAATGTGCCAAGAATGGCTGCAGCGTGAAAATGGGTGTCACCACTGTGCTCAGTGCTGCAAAAGAAAAGACCAGGTCTCTGAAAGCAGGGTGGGCAACTCCAACACACAGATATGCCACACTGATTAACTGCCCATGGAGAACAGGAGTTAGCAGCAAGTTTGGTTATTCTGCCACTGTTGCTCACTACTTCTGCTTCAGTTCCAGCCTTGGCAGTGCATGCAGCCTTCCACTGTGTGTGTGTGTGTGTGTGTGTGTGTGTGTGTGTGTGTGTGTGTGTGTGTCTTCCCACTGACACCGAGACTGAGACAATGAGTTAACAGCTAGCTAGCTACTGCTGCTATCTGCCCTCACACTTTCAATCTGTGCACCTGCCAACAGGAGCCCAGGCCATTAGCCGACACTATAACTACAGTGACTGTCCTCGACCAATCAGGTGCAGGCATCCTGGTCATGTGCACAAGTCTGTAGCTCCGTGAAGGACCCTGGCTGGGGCCCTTATCATACCTGTTTGCAAGCCGGAGCCTGGATCCTTGATTCCCCTCCCGACTCCTTGGACAGCCAAGCCCATAATCAGAGACTCTGCGATGTCACCCAACCCCAGCACACATGCAGTCCGTGACCACAGTAAGTGCTTTCTTTATGTGAGCTGCTGTGGCACTGTATAGCTGTTTTTTTTTTGTCCAATAAAGTGAGGGGACCATGGCCCCCTGGATCCCCACTCTGGCACCCCTGGAAAGTATTTACCAAAGAACACAGTAGACTGGATTTAGTTAACTCTATTTTGGGATTATTTGATTTCCAAACACAAGGAAAATGCTTGCAAAATTAAGAGTGAGGAAGTCATTGACTTCCAAATATAAAACACAAAATCAGATGACTTCCAAAACTGCAGGCATTGAAGTGAGAAATTATGGATTTTAATGAAAGTAATTGTACTTTACCATTAATACTTATGTTAACTTCCATAAATTGTTTCTTTCTAGAATACTGACTTCCAAAATGTGAGCTCCAGGAATTATTTTGACTTCTGAAAAACGAGGATGGCTCCTAGATTTTGACTCATGGAAGTTTTAAACTTCCACTAATAATAAATTAACTGAACCCCTCAATATAGTTATTGTCATCTGCATAAACCTCCCAGAGTTAGATTACATCACATTTTCAGACATTTCTCATACATTCACTCCTTTATATAACACAGCCCAAGGAAAAAACCCAGTCATCAGTTTTTCATTTGTCATATAATGCATTTAGGTGGTTTTGTTATAGTCCACCATTAATACACAGTTAGAAATATTTACACAATGTGATAGACCATCACCAATAGGCTATAAACACATGCAGTAGTACAAGCTTTGTTTTATCAAACCATCAATGGGTTCAAAATGCTTAAACTTCAGTTTCCTAATGGGGTAAAAATATAACTGTGTGCTAACATCGAATTATTATATGTTTGTGCCTTAACTATATGTGATTGTAAAAAGAAACTATTTTACTTATTGCTACCTAGTGTCCCCTATAGGCTTACTCAGCTGCAACATTTTTTATTTTTTTCTCCTGGGACATATCTGGTTTACATTCCTCTGGAAGTGTTAGCCTCAAACGTGTGTCACTTACTAGGCCGTGACGCAACTACCAAGGGAAAAGTAGTGAGCAGCCATCACTAGTGCTGCAAACAGTGAAGGATAGTAAGTTATTGAAATCAGCTTCCATATACAGTGTAGCACTTCAGTGCAGTTTTCCATACGTTCAGACAAGGAGACATAGAAAATTCAAAAGCCAGTATAGGAAGAGCAGATTGAAAACACAAACATTCATAAAAACAGCAGAAAGTTTTCTGTTTAAATCTTAGTAATCCACTGAGCATAGCACTTTTCCCTGTATTTTTGAATGTTCATTTACTAAACTAATTCAGCTAACACGGCATATAGGGAGAACAGAACTTTCAATAAAGCATGATAATAATATTCCTTTATTTAAGGTGAAACATAATTATGCAAGACAAGATAACACAAATGAAATTGCATTCATAAATGAAGTGCATAATGATGTGTAGTACATCAAATGTTGTGCAATTGGTTAACTCAAGTAGCTCTTTGGTAAGCAGGAACAAGTATGTCCTATGTTTAAATAATTTAATTGAATCTGTTTCAAATATAATAGTGACAGTGGGTTTATGTAAACCAGATATATCACAGAAGAATGAACTAAGAAGTAATGAAGCTGACCAAGCACAACAGATGACTAAGCTTTTTCCATGGGTATCAATTAGGGAATATATGAGAAATGTGTGAAAATATAAAGGAACCTAACTCTGGGTTGTTTTTGCAGATAGCATGCACTGTAGTGTTGTTTTGCAAATAATTGTTTGTCACTTAAATGATGTAGTGTATTTGTATCCTTCATAAAGCCACTGTCAGCCCTCAGGAAGTGACCCAAGGGTCACAAAATGTTGTCTGTTTTTTTATCATAGATGACTACTCACAGTTGTGTGTAAATATATATATATATATATAGTAGGAGGAGATTGTTAGTTTTAGCTCACACTGAGTAGAGTTACTAGGTGATAATAGGAGGCCATTAAACACATGCTTATAACTCCAGATCGCGGCTGTATATGTAGATGTCACCACAGAATATTATGCTGAGTCTTAACTCTAAGTGAACCAGAATAATATTCTCTGGTGACTTGTATATGCAGCCCATGATGTTTTGCATTGTGGGGGCATGTGTGATTTTGTATTATTTTGAGGATTGGCTTCCCGGCCAAATGCCCTGTGGGGTAACCACTGCCTCAGTGCTTGAGCACAGAGGTTCTTTGCCTTTTAAATTGTTTTTTATTTTAATTGGGTTCGCCATGGCATGACCCAGATGGACCATCTTGGGGTGGCTGGTTCATTCCGCTAGGGTCTCGGGCAGACAAGGCATACTGATGAGTCCTGGTAGGACGAAACACGTGTTTATGTCTTCTTTTGGCACCCTTTGCAAACTGTGTGAGAGGCCTTTTGGCACCACGCATTTCTGCTTAAAGTTGAATCAGCATAATATTCTGTGGTGATTTGCATATGCAGCCCATGATGCTTTGTGTTGTGGGTGCATGTGTGATCATATTTATATATATATATATATATATATATATATATATATATATATATATATATATATAAAGACACACATGTTTTTAGGAGTATTGAGTCTTCCTTACCTACAAAAACATTTGTCATATATGTATATGGGTGCCATGTGCATGCTGTGATCCACACCCTGATTCAATCTTTACTAACAGGCCTTGTCATTAACATTGTGCCTGAATTGGTAATGTGTCTATCTGGCTTCTCAAGAGCACATCACTGAAACTGGCAGTCAGTGTGATCATACAGAACAAGGCTGAAAAAGGGCTTTAATAGGGGAACTAGTATAACTTTTTGCCAGCCTATCCTCCTCCTACACTTTGGCCAGAAATAAAAGGCCTACTTCTCCTCTTGTTGTTGAGTGGTGCAGTATAATCTATTATGGAATAAGAACTACTGCACCCCTGTCAGAGCTACTCAGTAGCTCCCTAGAGTCAGGTGCAGTTCCAGAAAAATGGAGGGTAACAGATGTAGTTCAACTCCACAAGTGAAGAAACAAACAGCAGCCAGGACACTATAAACACATTAGTCTTCCATCCATGGTAGGTAAGCTAATGGAGACACTAATCAAAAAGGACCTAGTTAACTGTCTGGCAAGGCAATTTTATTTCTATGGCACCCAGCTGCTGGGGTTCTGGGTGCCTGTACCTTAAAAACAGGTAAGGTCAATACAACACACACATTCTATAAAAATATATACAAAACATCAAGAATAATAGCAATAAATACTTCTCAGTCATACTTAATATGAACTCATGTACTTAGTGAGAAATGAGCTAGTGAGCAACATGGGTTAGTGAAAGGGAGGTCTTGCCAGACCAACATTATAGTATTGTTTGAGTAGGTAAGTAGGGCAGTAGACAAGGGACAAGCAGTGAGTTTGTTCTGCTTTGTCTTCAGCAAGACGTTCTACTCTGAGTCACACAGAAGGTTTCTGAACAAGTTAAAGGACATGGGAACAGTGAAGGATCTAGCTTGATGGGTAATAAGCTGTCTGGGGGAGACACTAGAGGGTAGTGGTAAATGGGGTCAAGTCAAGGGAGCCGGAGGTCACAAGTTGGGGTGCCACAGGGTTCAGTCCTGCAGCCTGTCCTTTCCAATATGTTTCTTAGTGACATATGAGAAGAAATACAAGGCAAGATGTGTCTCTTTGAGGATGGCACTAAGCTCTGTGGCAGGCTAGACAGCAAGGAAAGGGTGAAGAAGCAGCAGATGAACCTGAAAAGATTACAGAGGTGGTCAAAGTTCAGCAGTTAAAATTCAATGTCAAACAAATACAAGGCTATGCATATAGGGAACAGGAACCCCAGGAAAGAATATTTAATGGGCTTAGATAAGTTGGACACTACCACAGAGGAACAAGACCAGGGAGTCATCTTAAGCAACTCTCTAAAACAATCTAGAAAATGCAACCAGGCCTGCAACAAGACAACAAGGTTGTTGGGGTGTATCAAAAGGGGATTTGACAGCAGAAGGAAGGTCATACTGCATCTCTATAAATCACTGGTGAGGCTGCATCTGAAATACAGTGCCCGGTCTGGAGCCCCCACCTGAGAAAAGAAAAAGACAGGTTAGAGACAATACAGCATAATGTAACTAAAATGATTCAGGGCCCACAGGGTAGATTCTATGAGGACTGGCAAAAGGCAAAGAACAAGTACTTGCAGGAGGCCAGAAGGGAGAGGGGAGATATGATAGACTTTCATGTACCTGAAAGAAATAAAACAACTAGATTGTGTCAAAATATTTGGCAGGACTGGTGAGTACAGAACAGGGGATCATGAGTGTATGCTGGCAGAGGAGACATTCAAGAGGGCTGTGAGAAAGTTTTATTTTACAGAGAGAGTAGCTGAGCCATGGCAAGACCTACCAGAGGAGGTGATCAGTGCAAGAACCATTATTTTTTTTCAAATGTGACTGATACTGTCTGGCATATGGAGAAGTGGGAGATTACAATTAGGAAGGAAGAAACTGAGGAGCTCAATGGGTGATTAAAAGAAACATAGAAACATAGAATTTAATGGCAGAAAAAAAATATTTGTACCACCTAGTTTGTTCTGGTGTTCCCTACATATTCTTTCTTCACAGGCCCTATCTGGTCTTCTTTAACCACCCCGACTCCTCTCTAATATATTCTTATGTCTGTCTCATGCATGCTTGAAGACCCCCACTCTTCTAGTCTGAACATCTTCTGCTAACAGCCTATTTCAGGTGTCTATTATTTTTCAGTGAAGAAATATATCCTTACATCACTCTTGAATTTCCCCCTTCCAGTTTCACAGCATGACACTTGGTCCTGGATTTTGTTCTGATTTGAATGAGACTCCCCGCCAGTACCCTGTTCTTCCTTTTGAGATACTGTTAGGTCTCTATCATGTCACCTCTCTGTCTCTTCTCTTCTGGGCTGTACATGTACAGTACGAATGAAAAAAATGGTGACAAGAACAGGGGTTCTAATTTATAATGGACTGGAGGGGTTTCTGTGACAGGAAGCTGTTCAAAGGTGATAGGATCCACTTGACAAGGGATGGGACTAGTGTGATAGGGTATCTGTTGGACATTTACATTGGCAAATAGTTGAATTAATTACAGGGGAGGCTGGGGCTTTGGATTCAACTGGTGAGAATGGTGAAGGGGGAACTAGTCAGGAGTCACCTACAGATGGGTTAAGGTTTACAAGAAGCATTAGCAGTGTGGAAGAAGTTCAGGGGTTTTGGGAGTGTAGATCAAATAGACCAGCAAAAAAACAAAACTAAACAAGAAAAAAACAGAAGACACTGCTTATATCAGGGAATTGTGATAGGGGAGCCATGTCACAATTCTCTGATAGCATTTGTGTCTTGAGTTTTTTATTCTGCCGGTCTACTTGAATTACAATCCCAGGACCAGAAAAGACAAACAAACAAAAAGACACACAGAATATCAAGAATTATGGCAGAGGAGCCATCCAAGAATCATGAGGGCTTGGAGTACAAGTTGGAGAGTGTTGCGCCTCAAAGCCAAGAGTCAGGGTAATAAAACTGGTGAGCTCCAGACACTGGTGAAGGCTCTGTAATAGATCTAGTGGCAGTTACAGAAACTTAGGCCAAAGAGAATAATGCCTTGAACCTGGTGATCACTGGATGCACCTTATACAGGTTTAATAGAGGGGTGGGTAGAGGTTGATGAATAGTTATTTACATCCAGGAAGTAATCAAGGCAGTAGAGGATTCATCTGTTGGAGGGAATATGGAGACAGAATCACTGTGGGTACAACTCACACTCATCAGGTAGGAAACTTCACATGGGGTGGTTTATAGGCACCAGAGCAAGAAAAGGAGAGGAGAGAGAGAGAGATGAGAAACTAGAAGCAGAAGGTGTAAAGAAAGCAGCAAAGAGGGAGATTTTAGTAGTAGTAGAAGTTTCCAACCTTCCAGAACTTTACTGGGACATCCCAGCAGCCAGAAACAACTGAAGCCAGGCCCTGTCTGATACACTGCAGAACTGAATGCTGATACAGCAGGTCAGGGATCCCCACAGACAATCCACCATTCTCAATGAGGTACTCACCAACTTAGAAACAGTAGATGGAGTGTGGATTGCAGAAACACTGAGGTCCAGAAACCACAGTTCTACATGATTCTTGTGCCAGGAAAGCTTTCCCTAAGGACCATGGCCTGAGCAAAGCTCACCAAGACTTGGCCCTGTAACCTACATGAGAAATTACAGAAGTTGATAACCTGCTAATAAGTTTAAATTACAAATGCAGGGCAAAAATTGCAGAGGACAGCTTAGCTAACACAAATTGAACAAATTCTGGTCAGAGCAAACATGGCTGCTATGCATTAACCTGAATGCTTTAATTGATATAGTCTACTTTGGCACCGTAGCATTAACACAGCGAACAAACAACAGGCACAGTATACTTAGTTGCACCTGTGCTATAAATAAATAAAGGTAGCTGAATTGTTTCAATAGTTTACTTTGGGCTGTCATGATTGGCTGTAATGGGTTATAAAAAACAGTGGTGCAATGTCAAAAACTGAATGAGCCACATCAGCTGTATATGTTTAACTTATCAACATGATTTAAAGTCTAGGCATACAATTCAAGAGCTGACAGCTAATCAGGGATTGTACTCACATAGTGCTATGTAGCATAACTGTAACTTCAATTCCCTTAGTCAGAACAGTGTCAAATACTTAAACTCTAGCACTCCAGCAAGAGCCAATTTGGCTGCAAAATCATGGTATTGTGGGCAGTGAGAAATGTGTAAATGAGCAATTTTTGCACAAATCGCTGAGCCACCTAATTGCACTTTGCAATTCCTGTGATATAAACAAACTGACTAATACATCTATATATATATATATATATATATATATATATGGGGTAAAGGAATCTTCATCTAGTGGTTGGTTGAAACACACCACACGTCTGTGCGTATATCAGAGCATGACCGCACACCTACACTTTTACACCCCCTACAAAACAATTTTAAAATTTTATAAGACAGATAAACCACTCTGAGGTATGTAGTCACACTCTGATATATGCATGCCTTGGGTGGTGGTTGCACTCAGCCTGAGGCTCCATGCGTAACAACACACACCATGGCGTGCGTATATCAGAGCTCGACCGCACACCTCAGAGTGGTTTATCTATTACATATTCCAGTGTAACATGGCAGTTCATTGTCTGCATCAATTTAATGGCATGCACCAGGGAGTGAGAGCACTCTTTTGGAGTTGCAGAAGGATGGTTCCAAAATTCCTAAATGGAAGCATTCCCCAGTGTCAATCCAGTAGCTCCTCTTTAGAGTTACCACAAGAGGGCTACAGGCTCTGCCCAACTGCAGCCATAAAAGAAAACCTCATGGTGTGCAGCATAGGAGGTACTTAGACTGGTACATTTAACAAGTATGCTAATATTTGTCTAAATTGTAGCTGAAACTAGCTTTCTGAAAAAAAAAACATTTCCCATTGCACTGCTGCTTTAAGGATCTTTATTAATAAGGACTTTCATCTGGAAATAGAATACTGGTCCCATATACTTTATTTACTGTTACTATTTGTCTACTGAACATCATTATCCTATGCCTGTGGTACCATAATAATTTCCATGGCACCATATTATGATGCCACAAGCCAAGGATCATTGTAAGAAACAGAAGCAGAAGAAGTAAAAGAGACAAAAGTCCTATATTCTGACTAATTTCTCTAGTAATAAAGAATAAAGGACAGCATTTGAAAATATATGAACTTGCAGATAAAGTGTATCTAAATGTTACATCTTGTAATGATTCTTCTGCCACCATCAGTAGACATTAAGACAAGCATTAATGACTGTTTAAAACAAAACTAGTTGTGCATGCTTCCTAATACTTCTCAGCTATCTTCATATTTTTTCATTAAGGATCTTCAGAAACAGTGATTGCATAACAGTGGGTCACTGGAATGAGGCATGAGGTTATGGCAATGCCCCCAAAATGCATAAAATGTATGTAATTATAAAATGGATGGTCAAAATCCTTAAATCTGATTTGCCAAGACTGCATTCAGCCAGAACATCTTAGCACATAATCCTGGTCTAAAAGGTCATGCCATCAATAAACACAGTCATTATAAAATATGTTAAAAACTAACTTTTTAATTATTTTTTATTAACGCAAAATATATCTACAGTATTTCATAATAATAATATTCTTCAGGTGTGCAATATCACGAGCTGTCATTCCGTCTCAGATGGTTGAAGTCACAAGACCAGCAGCTTCATGCCTCACAAGGCACTTGATACAGGATGATGTCTTGTTGAAGGAGGCTATTTCACACCTTGTTTTGTATTATTACTTAATTGTGCATCACACAGTAGTACACACACAATTGCTCTAACAGCTATTTAACATATTTTTTTTGGGGGGGGGGCTTACACCTCTCCTGCTGTATTCCAGTCGCCCACCCCCTGCACCAAAGGCCTGAAAAATGAAAACAATCCTTTCCCTGTTCAGCTTGATCCCTCTCCACTTCCCATACCCAGCATTAACCCCCCCAAAAGCAAAGAATACTCTTCCTCATCATGCTGTGTCTCTTCTCCATACCCAATTTTTCCAGCCCTGGATTCCCCATAACAGAAAAGAACCCCCCCCCCCACTCTTAATATCTGACATCCCAATCTCTTGAAATAAAATGGTAACCCTTCACCTCCCACTCATCTCTGATCCCACCAAGCTCATTCTTCTTGACACCTTGATGCCTTGAACTGAAATTGTAACCCTTCCCCACATTGCACTGGTCCCTCATCCCTCATTACTCCCCTGCACAACACTCATATCCCTTGAAATAAAAGAGTAACCTACTAACCTTTCTCTCATCATATAGGCCCCCACTCTCCACCTCCTCAACAACCATCTCTTGAAATAAAATAGTAACCTTTTCCTTTCTCATTGTTCTCAAATCCCTATCCACTCACCATAACAGACAGCATGATTCCTTTAAATAAAAAACATAACCCTTGCCCCATCTACTGATCTCAAAACCTTAGCCTTTCACTTACCTGACATGGTCCTTAGTGTCCCATGTGCTCCTTTGTGTTCAGTGGTACCCATCATCCCTGTTGCACCACCTGTCCCCTGTCCTATAGTGGCAGTCAACAAGGCCCTCCGTTCACCTCCTTGCCAGTCACCAACAAAATCACCTACATATTAAATACAGGCTATGTTCACAATACCTACTGTAGCTTTTAATTAATATAGTACATGTGACAATGGAGTATTCTAACTAGAAGAAGGCTGACACAGAAGTGGTGTGGAATGCTTTGCCAGTCACCATTGTGAGATGGGAGTTAGGAGTACCATGGGGATGCCACTAGATACCAGGGAATACTTTCATTAGTTTGGTGATTCTGGTTGTGTGTGTATGTGTGTATGTGTGTGTGTGTTAGGGGGTGGAAGACGTAGTTGCATGTGACTGTACACCAGAGTGTGCTTTTAATTTTAAATAGGACAGGGAGAGGTATAGGAGCCATTGCCTCCAGGGTATACTCAGATAAGAAGAGGAAGAAGAAGAAGTGTGTGTGGTGTGTGTGTGTGTGTGTGTGGTGTGTGTCTGTCTGTCTGGGAGTGGGGAACCACAGAACCGCAGAAAGTGTTTTAAATGGGATGGGGTGACTTCTATTGAAAACCAGGGTGTGTTTTTAACTTGCTGGTGTGGGAGAAGGGATGTCCTTTGACATTGTGCAGTACTTTGAAAGGGATGGAGTACTGGACCAATTTCATGGGAAGAGGGGAAGACTTCCACTAAAATATTGACAGTATCAGACCAATATGTGAGTAATTTTCCTTGCATTAAATGACTAAATGAGATATTTGTGCAACACCAACATTTGTTTTGAGTATTTGTTCAGTCTGGAACAACATATAATCACCAATATTCAGGAATGTTTGAACCAGATGGAATTTCCCTTTTGTGACAGTGTTGCATCCTAAAATGTTGCATTAACATACTGCTTTGCAGTTAATTACTTATAACACAATGCAATATACTGTCTTTATATGTACTTGCAAGAAATGGATGACTGGTATAAAACCAAATATGTCCATCTCAGCCAACCTTCAACAAAACATGCAGAAAACATGGAGGAAATCACAGACTGCAAAAAAAAATGTGAATAAACTTCCTGAGTTTATTTCTGAATGAAATTGGGTCTGAGCAAGAAAACAACATTTGTTTTAAGTGACATGCAAACATATTTAGCAGTTGAGTTAGATCAGAGTCATTGATGGTATCAGGGTACTTCAAGTAGAATATTTAAAATAGATCATGCATGTGCTGAATATTGATTTCAGCATTTTGTCAGACTTGTTTAGATGTAAGATATGTAGGCTATCATTGTGTTGATCATAAGGGTATGTACAGTAGTATTATCACTTTCAAGTTGGATACTTAACTTGATATAGGCGCAGACAGTTGTTATAAAAAGATTAAGCCTGTGACAATTGAAATTGTTTCAATTGTGGCACAGATTCAAGCTAAAGAAATTGAACTTGCAGCCCAGAGAAACAGAAATGCAGCATTAGAAGCTCAGATCAAGGAAATGAAAGAGAATTGCAAGAAATAGCTGGAAGAATTACATGTGATGTCCTTAAAATTAAAACTGCAGTACAACCAATGGAAATATATCCACTCTGATACTGTTTAAAATTATTCCAAGCCAAGCCCTTTTTCATGGTAAAATTCCCCTTTCCACTAAAGTGTTGGGGCAGTCTTCTGGCATTTGTCTAGTTAAGTGAAGCTGGAAGGTGGACGTCAATAATATGATTTGTCTGATAGCCTTTTGAATACCAAGTTTATGCAGTCCTACATGCATGCAATAGTTAAGGCTATAATAACTCATCATTATACGGTCAGCAGCTAGTCAGTTTTGTAAATTACATAATCCTGCAGGCCGCTAGCATGAGGAGTATAATGTTTTAAACCGCTCACACAACTGAAATTTTTTTCCCCGTCCAGAGAAATTAAATTTCAAGAACTAAAAACTACAAAGAGAAAATTGCTGGACATTTCCGGGAATATCAGGATCTGATTAAAGTTTTTTTGTTTTAGAATTTATGGCCAGGAAAGACACTTTGAGTGGTAGCTCATTTGTCCCAGGAATACAGGGAGGTGAAGTGATTTGTTCAGGGCCACACTGTAACTTATAAAGTGAGCAAGTGGTGGTTGTGGGTTTCAAATCTACATCTATTGTGTTTCCAGTTCAGAGCTTGGTGTTTTAATCCCATACAGACACCAGTTTAATAAGCTGAACTGCATAATAATAGTGTTTAGTTCTTTAAATGAAAATTAGGCTATCTTAAATTTTATAAGAAACTGAATTCCTGTGTAATGACTTACCTATAGGTGACAATTTCAATGTCCAGTGCCATTTTAACTTTTTAACTTATTTCCTGGGACTGTCCCGCAGGTGGAATGATTGGTTTTCTGCTTGTGATGCCGACGACCCAGGTTCAGGAATTGACCTGAGAAGCCAGAGGGCCAGATTGGGGGGGAGAATGATTGAACATCCTAAGGACTGCTCTCCTTCTTTGGGGGAGGGGGGAAGAGTGTCTGGTGCACTGCAGACTTCTGGTTGAGACTGGGATGTTAAGGGGGCAGGGCAGATGATGGGCATCATTGCATGTCCCCACCCCCAGTTTGCTGTGAAAACAAAAATTACAGGTCCCCCATTCTGTTGCTGTCCTTGCTGCCACAAGTGTCCACTGGGGGGGGTATGTTATGGCAAGCTACCAGTGACCGAGGGAAGGGGTTGCCCGCCCAGTGGCCTCACCCAAAGGGGTACCTGGGCATGGGAGAATGGCATGCAGGCATGGGCTGAGCTCCTTTTGGGGAGTGGAGGGGATCCAAAAAAAAAAAACTAATTCCTGCAGGTCTTTGAAAACATATTTAATGCTGTACTAATACGACTTTTGCTGAATTGCTTATTACATATTGTTATATAATAATGGAGCACAACAGGAGAAGGATGGCTTTTATGATTTGTATGGCACAATTCCCAAGGAGATTAACTACTCGAACTATATGAGGATAGTTTTGTACTTGGTGGTCTCCATGGCTTGTTCCTAGGCAATGCTTTTGATGGTGCTGACCTGCTGTCCACATCCCATCAGGCTGCCTGTGCTGCTCATTAGACACAGTTCACTCACCATACTCGATGGGACAGATTAATGAAAATTGATCATTTCAGGCTGGGCTTCAGCCTCCAACACCCACCCCATCCAACTGACTTTGAGACAGAGAGTTTGCCCCCTTTGTGCCTGCACTTTGAGAGGAAATGGCTGCACCATTAGTGGAGCTATACAATAAATCTCTGGATAGCAGCAAGGTGCCACTTGACTGGAAGAGGGCTACTGTGGTACCCTTGTATAAAAGTGGCCACAGGGAGGAGGCAGGAAATTACCGTCCAGTCAGCTTGACCTCGGTGGTGGGTAAAATCATGAAGACACTCCTTAAAGAAAGGACAGTAGACTTCTAAAAGTGGTAGGAAAACTTCACCCCAAACAACACAGATGTACTGCAGGTAGATCTTGTCAAACTAACCTATCAAATTCTTCGATTGGGTGACCAAAGCAGTGGACACCACTTGTACCTGGACATCAGCAAAGTCTTTGACACTGTCCCACACAGGAGGCTGATCAAAAATATCAAACACACAGGTGTCATACTGTAGCACACTGGCTGCAGGATAGAACTCAGAAAGTCACAGTAAACAGATCCATGTTCAAAGAGGGTTTTGTGACTGGCGGAGTCCCTCAGGGATAAGTGCTGGGTCCAGTCCTTTTCAATATATTCATCAGCAACATTGCTAATGATCTTGAGGGTAAAGTCTGCCTGTTCACAGATGATGTGAAACTATGCAGTAGGGTGGACAATTTGGAGGGAGACTCCAGTATGAAAGAGGATCTCAAGAAACTTAAACAGTGGATCCAGCGACTAGCAACTTAAATTCAATGCTAAAATATGCAAAGTGATGCACCTGGGAAAATAGAACCCAAGAACTCAATACTTCCTAGATGGGCATTAGCTTAAAGAGACCAGGTCTGAACTGGACTTAGGCTAATCATATCAGACAACATTAAAGTAGGGAATCAATGTGAAAAAGCATCAGGAAAAACAAGCAGCATCCTTGGATGTATAGGCAGGGGAACAACTAGCAGGAAACAAGAAGTGATCCTTCCACTCTATAAATCCTTGGTGAGGCCACACCTGGAGTACTGCATCCAGTTCTGGAGGCCCCACAACTGCCACTTGCTCACTTCGCGAGTCGCAATGTGGCCCTGAACGAGTCACTTCCTTGTACTCGTGGGACAAACAAGTTACAGCTCAAAGTGGCTTTCCTGGCTATAAATTCTAAAATTAAAATAAAAGCTGATTTCTTCTCCACTTGATATGTCATATATAGAGCTGTTCGTGTATTTTCAGAATATGTGCTTCTGTAGATTAATTGCCACTTTTTTACTCTGCTTAGTTCTGTTAAAACAGAGGAAGACAAAGTGGAGAAAGAGACCCAGGAGAGAGCCACAATGGTCTCCAGTGCTGCTGATGACAGCCATGAAGAATAAATCAGGAAAACAATTATTTGGCTTGAATGATAGCAGAGCTGACATCCCAGTATTATGCATTTCAGCTTCATAATGTGGTTTCTGTATGGGATTAAAACACCAAGCTGTAAATCTGGAGATCCAACAGGTGCAGGTTTGAAACCCACAACCCCAACTTGTTCGCACTGTGACAGTCACAGTGTGGCCCTGAACAAGTCACTTAACCTCCCTGTGTTTCCTGGATGCACTTAGAAATGAGCTGCAGCTCAAAGTGTCTTTCCTGGCTATAAATTCTAAAACAAATTAAAAACAAACAAAACAAAAAAAAATATAATGATCACCGGTGCTGCTGAAGAAAACAATGAAGAATAAATCATTAAAACGATTCTTGAGCTTGAATGATAAAAGAGCTGATGTCCCAGTATTATGTAGTTCAGCTTAATAACACAGTTTCTGTATGGAGTTAAAATACCAAGCTGTGAATCTGGAGACCCAACAGATGCAGGTTTTAAAGCCACAACTCCCACTTGCTCACATAATGACAGTCACAGTGTGGTCCTGAGCAAGTGACTTACCCTTCCTGTGTTCCCAGGATGCACCTACAAATAAGCTGCAACTCAAAGTGTCTGTCCTGGCTATAAATTCCAAAACAAATTAAAGGGAAAAAAAACATAATGATCACTGGTGCTACTGATGAAAGCAACAAAGATTAAATCAGGAACTCTATTCTTGGGCTCGAATGGTGGCAGAGCTGACATCCCAGTATTATGCAGTTCACCTTAATAACGCAGTTTCTGTATGGAATTAAAACACTAAGCTGTGAATCTGGAGACCCAACACACATAGGTGTGAAAGCCACAACTGCCACTTGCTCACATCGTGAGTCACAGTATGGCCCTGAACAATTCACTTAACCTCCCTGTACTCCCGGGACAAATAAGTTGTGGCTCAAAGTGTCTTTCCTGGCCATAAATTGTAAAAAAAAAAATAAAAAAAAACCCTCTAATTTCTTTTCCACCTGACATGTCACCATACATAGAGCTGTTGGTGTATTTTCAGAATATGTGGTTCTGTAGATTAATCAGCACTTTTTTACTCTGTTTAGTTCTGTTAAAAGAGAGGAAGACAAAGTGGAGGAAGAGACCCAGAACAGATCTACAAGACTAGTGCTGCTGATGACAGCCATGAAGTATAAATCAGGAAAACAATTTGTGGGCTTAAATGATGGCAGAGTTGACATCTCAGAAATTATATGCTTCAACACTTCTAAAATGTACGCCTTTGGGTTTTAGATGGGTATACAAATGAAATAATTGGAATGTTGAAAGTTGTCCACTAATAGATTTGAGAAGTGCACTTGCATGCATAGTCCACCATGTTCTGATGCCTGCCAGAAACAAACTCTGATTTCTTTTCCACCTGACATGTCATATATAGAGCTGTTGATGTAATTTCAGAATATGTGCTTCTGTAGATCACTAGCCAGTTTCAAGCTAGTGCTCCTTCAGACTTATTAAATTGATGTCCCTTTAAACACCATAGTGCAAAAAAGATTATTTTAAAAAATATATAAAAATAGCAATAAATTCCATTAATGCTAGGCAAATGTTTTTTAATACATTCTTACACTACTGCTAAGTGGAAACAAAGACTAAAAACCCAAAAGGGAAAACAGAACTGGACACATGTCATGCGATCACCTGGTTGGCAAGTGCAAGAGTGGAAACAAAAACTAACTCCCCTTCCCGATCTACCCTATAATTAATTATCTTTCCCTGATAGTCCAGTGGACCCCTTTGCTATCCCCAGTCTGCTCCATTATTAATTATCTTTCCCTGGTGTTCTAGGAGACCTCCCTATCCCTGATTCCCCCATATATAATTATATCCGTCCGTGGTGGTCTAGTGGACCCCGTTCCCTATCCCTGATCTCCCCATAATTAATTATCTTCACCTGGTGTTCTAAAGGATCCCCTCCCTATCCCTGATCTCTTCTATAAATATGTATACATATTTTCTTGGTGGTCTGGTGGACCACTGCCCCCAACTTAGCAGGCAGTACCCCACCACCCTGCTCCTCCCCATCCCATCCAAGAGCCAGCAACTGGCACAGACCTCCACTCACCACCATGGTTAGCCACAGACTGATCTATAAAGGAGCACATTCTGTATACAGTATGTGATCCTCGACAGCTCAGTCGGTGGCTGTCCATGGTGGTTAGCAGAGGGCTATGCCAGTCATTGGTTGGGGGATGGGATTGGGGAGAGGGGTGGTGGTGTCCTGCCTGCCTGCCTAGGTGGGGGATGGGGGGTCTGCTAGACCACCAGGAAAATATATATACAGATTTATAGTGGAGATCAGGGCTAGGGAAGAGGTCCACTAGGCCTCCAGGGAAAGACAAATAATTCTAGGAAGGACTGAGGATAGAGAGAGGAGTCCACTAGACCACCAGGGAAAGGTAATTATAGGGGATATTGGTGACAGGGAAGGGGGTCTGCTAAACCACCAGGGACAGATAATTAATTATGGGGCAGATCAGGGATAGGGACAGCGTCTGTTAGACCACCATGGAAAGATAATTATTTATGTGTCAGATTGGGAATAAGTAGGGGGGTCCACTGGACAACCAGAGAAAGACAGTTCATTATATGGGCAGATTGGGGCTTGTAAGAGTCTACTAGATGACCAGGGATATAATTATTTTAATAAAAAGGAGACTAGGGCTGGGGAGGAGGGACCATGGCACATTGGTGCAAGTTCTCTACCCTCCAAGATGACACACTTCTATGTACCCTTAGACCAGCCCTGGCTGGCCTAATGGCACTTAGAAATTTGCCCTCTGGGAGGGTTTTGTGAATCCCAAATTTGGGGATATGGCAGCCTGCATCTACTGTAAGCCTCCTAGCACCATGCCACTGCCTATTTTGTGCCACAAGGAAGGCACAAGCCCCCTTTGGTGCACGCAGTCTGCTTTTGCCAGAGGCTGCTTTTGTGAATTGCTCCTGGCACATCTTGTGGTGCAAGACGCACCTTGTGCCATTCCTTGTGGTGCAAGCCCCTTGCCAGTGTGGCTCAGTTGGTAGCACATCCACCTCTGGACCAGAATGTCATGGGTTCTCTTCCCACACCAGGATTGGACTTGCACCTAAGCGCAGTATTGGGGGGTGCTGTACTGTTGGGGTGTGCCGTCCTTCGGATGAGTTGTTAAACCAAGGTCCCTTCTGCCCATCCTGGTGTTGTCCTGGTGGGTGTCCAGATGGAAATAAAAGAACCCAGAGCACTCTTCACAAAGAGTAGGGAACATTCCCGGTGTCCTGGCCAACATTCCCCTTCTCATAAACCGGTTCATGCAATTATCCATGCTGTGTGTGGGTGATGATGTGCGAAATGGCCGTCACCACACATTCAGTCACTTCACTACCAGTCTAGCATTGCTTGTAAAATGCTTTGAATGTATGAAAAGCGTTATATAAATGCTGATTCTTCTTCTTCTTCTAGGGAGCTTTGTGAATCAGGCCCTTAGTTTTCTCAGATATTTTCCAAACAGCTTTTTTAGCTAATTTTGTAATTAATGTCTTGTGTCATTAAAGATGGCCACCAATCGCAATTTAAAAAAAATCTCTTCCTTTGAAGATACCTGCTGAATATTCATGCTATATTCATTTGATGTAGATGTATCAGAATGGTATTACTACATGTTTCAGATGATAACAAGCATTTGTCAGTGCCGAATTTTGTCTTGCTGGCATTGGCATTGGTAGTGCAGGAGTTAGAGACACATAATAGGAATGGCAGTGAAGTATTGAAGTGATGCCAACCCCACCCCCACCCTGCAGAGAAAGACAGGCATTGGGGCGTGCCTATAGGTCGTCAGCTATAACACTCATGGCATTTTACCTCACCCCACCCTGTAGACACTGACAACTATTGTGGTGTGCTTTGGGGTCTTTGGGCATTATACTTAGCCCATTCCATAAGGAAATATGTTGAGGTGGGTGCAGTATAGGAGAATGGGGTGAACTTTGTGTCCGAACACTCCAAAGCACACCACAGTGTCTGTCACTGGCTGCAGGATGGGGTTGGGGCTGGAATACGGAGCATTACAGCTGATGATCCCAAGTCACACCCCCTGATGCCTGTAAGTCTGCACGGGGTGGTGTTTTACAGTTAGAAACCCTAACACCATATGTGTGTGTTGGTATTTTCACTCCAAATTTTCAACATGGGCTTTTTGTGCCCCACCTCATGAAGAGCTGCACTATCAGTTTGTTAGCCGAAAGGTGGTTTTGCACAACAGCTAAGCTATTTGGCAACACAGGTCCAAAAACACATTTTGGGCAGTATGTAAAAAGTAACATCTGTATTGTTCATGAGGAGGTGTGAAAAAATGGCAACACTGAAAATCGGGAGTGAAAATATGAAAAAATTGGTGAAGTCATGAGCATGCATAGAAACTGTGCAACACATGTCCGTAACCCAATAATTTTTCAGATTTTTTTGGTCACATTTTCAGCATAGGCATTTTGGATCCTCCCTTCATGAACAATAGCAGTGTGATTTTGTTAATTTGTCCCAAAAGTTGATTTCCCACAGCGACCATGCCATTGTGAGCCACAGGTGCGAAAACACATTTTGGGTGTGATATGAAAAATGACAGCTGTACTGTTCATAAGGAAGTGTGAAAAAATGCCAGAGTTGAAAATCTGGCATAAAAAATGTTGCACATTTGCGAAGTTACAAGGGTGTATGGGGACTGCACAAAACGCACCTGTAACATAGTCATTTTATAGACTTTCATTACACAATTTTCAACGTAGGCATTTTAGGACCTCTGCTTATGAACAGTGTCACCGTCATTTCCTCAAACTGTCCCGAAAAGTGATTTTACACATGTGAAAACACATTTTGGCCAGGATATGTAAAATTACAGCTGTACTGTTCATAAGGAGGTGTGGAAAAATGCCAATTTTGAAAATCTGGAGTGAAAATATTACAAATTCATGAAGTTATAAGCGTGTGTGGAAACTGTGCAATGCACGCTCATAAAACAGCCATTCTTTGGATTTTTTCCACCAAATTTGCAACATAAGCTTTTAAGAGCCCCTCTCATGAACAGTGATACTGTCGTTTCATTACTTAGTCCCAAAAGGTGATTCCGTGCAGTGAATGTGAAATCACCTTTCAGGACCAAATAATGCCATGACAGTGATAGAATTCATGAGGAGGAGTCCTAATAACCCCATGTTGAAAATTTGGTGTTAAAATTCCCAAACATGCCTGAGATACACACCAAAGTTGAAAAAAAAATATTTATGCTATTATACAGCTTACTGGCATTTCTTCAGTTCGCAGTCGGCTTTGAAGAGTGAAAACATGTTCCCGGTCCACCGAAGATCATCGCGCAGGACTCTGAAGGTAAGTATAGGGTAAAGGAGGTGTGGGGAGACAGAGTACGCAGAGGGTGGGCTCAGGTTGGGGGAAGGGGCAGGGAGACCACGATGGACCATTTTCTGTTTTACAGGTGAAAAAAAAAAGGGAATATCGCGGGATGGTTTTATTTTTTCAGGGACATTTTGCATGCTGGGGTGGGCTCCCAGTGTGCCACCTGATTGTTTTTTTTGTGGGGGCTGTAGCGGAAGGGGGATTGGGCACCACCATTGGCTCATACAAAATTGGGGGTCAAGAGCCAAGGGGGACTGGGCACCTCTCTCGGCATACAATAGATGGAGGAGAGACATTATGCCAATGGGGAGTGGGCTCCCCTGTCAGAAAAATAAACAGGGAAGGGAGGACTGTAGCTGATGGGGATTGGAACCCCCATTGGCAAAGAAAGACTGTTAGGGGGAGCACATGATGCTGAGGAGGATTAGGCACCCCCTCGGCACACTTGGGGGATCATTATGCCGACAGGGAGTGGGCTCCCCCATCGGCAAATGATGTGGGTCAGGGCATGCGACAGGGGGACTGGGCACCCATGAAGTCAGGCGGCGGCAGTCAGTACCACCATATTTACGTCAGGAGGCTTGTTATTGTGCCGTTGCAATGAGAAGCTTGCTTCTCATTGCAGCAGGCCTTTTCATAGATCTGGTGGCCACATTCCATATTGCTGGTGTGGCATCAGCATGCTACCTTATTGGGGAATGAGGTACACACTTACTGATGCATGCCCTGCATTCGCCCACAGTGACTGTACCTCCAAATTTGCTACTACTGCAATATGTTGACTCATGCGCAAGTGCAAACCAACATAAAAAGCACAGAAATGTACCAAGATAAACTTTTTAATTTTCTCATGACAGCAATGGCACATCAGTGAGAACATTTTAAAGCTTCAAAATCCCATATCTTGGCTCAAACATTAGGAAGTGAAATGAAAATTAGGAACCTTAATGTTTTTGCCAGAAGAACATACTGCTGAATAAAACTATATGGTGACAAACAAATATTGCTGCTTTAATAAAATATTATCATTGAACTGTGAATTCAAAATACAGTAGTGACAGTTATGACTGACCTTGTTACCATTAAAAATATTATGTTCTTTTAGGTTGGAAATTGAATACTAATGATAGTCCTGTAAGCAATCCAGAAGGCTAGTCAGGCCATTGTCATGAACCTCAGCATGGAACAATATGGGATCCTGATATCACCCTACAGTATATGAACCTCACAGGTAGTGGCCCTGATATTAAGAATCTGTGTTTTCCAGGGTGCAAAGTGAAATTTCCTCATATAGATAGAACACGCTCTACAATGTGTAGTATTCAGACATTTCACTATTTATCAGACATCTATGTAACAAGCATTTATTTCTGTTTGTTACCTAACGTAAAATAATTTGGTTTAAAATCTTAGAAATGTGTTATTCACCCTATACTTGAAGTAACAGGCACTTATCTGTGCCTTATACTCAGGTTCTGAAAGTTTGTTATTTAATTTTGAAACAGTGTGTCTCTAAAATATCTTTGACTCATGTTATATTGGTGCTATTTGTGTTTTGCCCAATCGTAACTGGTGTCTTATATGACAGAAATGATAGTCTTCTGTTGTCTTACTCCTGTCCATATTGTACAAATCAAGATAATGGATTTATTAGGGAGGGTTTGTTTGAATTTTATCTCCCACATTATATCTCTTTCTAGGGAGTTTGCCCTCCTCTTAATCTTCAATTCAGTAAACCTATTTATAGATTGATTAATACTGGTGACTTTCTCCTCAGAGGAGGGGGACCCACCCAGTGAAGGGTTACGCTGGATTACCTCCCCGGGTGGCTGTAACATGCAGTGGTGGTGAAGGTTGCCAGTAAGGAAGGGGAAAGGGAAGGAAACATTGTTTAACAAGGAGTAGCACACTAAGCTTAAGCTTGTTTCCAGATACATCCTGGGAGCCCAAGGAAGTTAAGTGACTTGCTCAGGATCACACAGTATGCAGTCTTGCAAATAACATTTAATAAGTGGAGACAGACTGAGTGGCGGGGTCCATAGGTTGCCCAAAGGGTAGGCTGACAGGGAAAGGTGGAGGAGGGAAAAAAAAAAATGAGTCGCTCTATTCATGGGATGCCAAAATAGCTATATACCATCATCAGTACAAAGCAGGGCTGATACACAGACAACCATTAGTGCAGCACGCCAGCATGCCCAGTGACACTCACATGCTAGAGATAGCAGCAGCATGTCTTGACAGAGATTGGAGAAAATGGCAAGCAACTGCTACGGATCTTTTAGTACTATGTCTTGATGGCTCTCTGTTGGTGTCTGTTAACTCCTTCAGGTACCTAGCAGTCACAGTTGACCAGTCTCTGGATTTTAACCTCCACCTCACAGCTACTTGCAAGGCAGTTAACTCCAAACTGGGTATTGCCTATAGAATTAGGTCCTCCCTGAATGGTGCTGCCCAGCTTGCTATTGCACAAGGTTTCCTCCTCCCCTCCCTTACATACTGCTCACAGGTATACCTTAATGCTAACAAAGGACCCGTCCATAAATGGAGCACATGTTATAACAGCATATGCTGATATGCCCTCTCTGCACAAAGACTGACTCATCGCTGTGATCTCTACTCCAAACTAAATTGGCTGTCCCCGACTTCACATAGACTCTAGTCTACTGGATGCTTGATTGACAATATCATCAGAACTGGGACACCTGAGTATCTCTCAAGGCTGCTATCGTATCCCTCCCAAGCATATCTCTTTAGGTCATCCATACAAACCCAACTTGAAATTCCCAGATACCGCACAAAAAAGAGGAAGCTATCCTTCGCTGTATTGGTTTCCAGCATCTGGAACTCCCTCCCCCCCATGTTAAACTCTTTAAATCCCACCTACCCTTTAAACTGGGTCTCCACGTCTACCTGACTGACTCTGATGGCTGCTCCTGTGCTGTAACTTGAGACTGACTCCCAGTAGCATTCCTTACCTACATGACACTTATTGTTTCCCTCCATTGTATAAAATCTGCATGTTCTCACTCCCTCCACAAAATCATTAGTTTAAACTGTTATTTATTCTTTAGTGGTTGTCGCATGTCCTAAATTTTTATTGTTGTATCATCCAGTACAAGTAGCTAATGTAAGGGTATTTGTTTACTCTGTTTCCACAGAAATATGTCTTGCTTTTGTCAACAATCTATGAATTTGTTTTGTTTCCACTTCATGCTGCACCATGAACAATTGTCACTGATGTTTGTACCTTCTTTATACCTTGCTCTCTCCTGATTGTACTTTCCTCTGTCATGCCTGAATATAAGCAATACTCTTATCTAGTGCACCTACCCGGTAAACAAAAACCAAATAAATAAATAAAAAACTGAGTGAAACTGCCAAAAGCAACAACAGTGGAAGAACATCCTATGCTGTGTGTACAAAGCAAAAAACAAAAGGATAGGACATATTATTGCAGGTGGCCACAGACAAATCCGAGAACAAAATGAAATACTTCATAGACCACAGTGACAAAGAATGGAAAAATCAGTACATTAATCTGCAACAATGCAACACATACAGATATGCAACCTGCAATGAAAACCACAAAATGAAAAGAAAACATGAAAAAGCATTTGTCCAAAGGAAAGCCCACCATCTTGTCCACCCAAAAAGCAAGCAACACAAACAAATAAGACATAAATGTCCTGGAGTAAGTGTGTTCTGTGCTGTCTGCCCTTCTGGGCCCCATCTTATGCTCCCCCCGCTGCATGACTCTCAGATATACACTGATATGCCGTTATGGTGTCTATATGGCCTACCGCATCTGGTAGAACTTGGCCTTCAAGGATGACAGCAGCAGGACTTGCCTCCACCGGAGCTGCTGTGATTGCCATCTAGTCCTCCTTGCAGTGGACACCATACAGTGAACCATCTATGGAACAGAAAGGCAACATGTCACCAAAACGTGTACATGAGGTTCAAACAATATCACCACAGGCCCATCGAAGGTGCAGAATATGGATGGGCAGCCCTGCCACACAGGTGTAAAACTAATGTGCAGTATAACAGTGTGTAAAGTAAGGTAACTTAGCTGCAGTTTTGCAAATGATATCTAAATTCAGTGCATGACTAATTTTAGCAATCAGAAATTGGATATCTGGAATAGTTACAGGTAATTTTTACTGTATTCATTGTAAAAATCAGTTAAGGCAAAAGTTTATATACTTATTAGTTATAGAAATGGTGCTGACTGGTGACAGGGATACAGAAAAAATATATAAATGATTTGAGGGTGTAGTGCTCCTCTTCTGCCCAGCACTACCACCACAATACTTCACATGATTGAGAAGAAGGAAGGCCTTGAGGGGGATACAATGTGTAGCTGTGTTGTGGGCTACAAACGGGTCTATGCACAGGTGGAATAAAGCAACTCAAGTTGATGTTTGGGGGTAGACTCAGTGGTTGTAGCTGGGTACTAATGTTTAAAGATCTTAACTTTATCATGAACCAGGTAACCGATTTATGCACAAATGACCAAAATTATTTTTTTGTTACAGAATTGAACACCATTTAATAATTGTTGCTGTGTTATGTAAATTGTTACATTGCTTATTCTGAAATGTAAAAACACAGATCACAGATAACTAACACAGGTACTTTACAGACATACAGAATGAATAAATTCTAGGTAGGGATTCCAGGTGGATATTGTTTTTCTGGTAATGCCAATTTTACAACCTGACCACCAAAATGTAATACTGTGCTGGTATTGCTACCATGCTAGATATTTTCACTTATCTATGTTATAGACTTGCTGCCAATAGCAAAAGTTGGTATTACAGTAATTGTACTAATGTTTCTGGAATCATTTCTGCTCCTTATGTTTGCAGGAGTTTGTTTTAGTGAACTGTACTGTTTAATGTCTTTTATCAAATTATTGGTCTGTGAATTTGTAATGTAATATGTACATTTTTTTACTGCTCTGAAGAACCATTCAATTCACTTAATTATTTTTTTTATATATTTTGTGCTGTCCTCTGCTTTCTCCCACATATTCCCTTGGAGTTCAGGAGGAGAATATCAAAGGGTTTTATACTGGTTAAAAAAGATGAACTTGAAAAAGCACTGAAAACATACTGTAAAGTGGTGATGAAGTTGCAAAAGGTGTCTATAGTAATATAAATGTCAAACAAATTTTTAGGAGCATCAGTGTTATTTGTTTTTGTCTGTTCCATATTGTTTCATGGCACAAATATTTCTATTGGAATCTAGATGTACTGTAACTGGATTATCATATCAGGTTATGGTGACTAGCTTCAGGAGTTGTATTTTCAGCAAATCGAGTTTGAATATTATTCTGAAAACATTCTATTAATTATTTGCAGTTGTTCTAAGTACAGATCTAAAATGAAGACAAACCCACATAAGAACATTTACATGATATTTTTTGATCAGAAATGGACTCTTGAATTACATGATTGCATATTTAATTATTATGATAAAAGCTACTTCTGCTTGAAATTAAATGTTTTGAATATTGAGAGGATGGCTGTTCATCTTCAGTCTAAAATGTAGTACACATTAGGATCTTCTTCCATCAGGCTTTATAAAAATTATAAAACAGCTTGCCTTTTGTTCTCTAATTTAAACTATAGCAAAAGCCTCCAGTCCCTGCCTGGTACTGTACTGTAGTCATTTACATGGCCCACATGCTAGAGTTCATCTTGCTCCCTTTCATCATTTGAATAAAAAAAACAGCAAGAATGAGATGACTCCATTCCCAAGGGTTTCAGTATGCTATCAACAGATACAGGATCCGCAGGTTACATATTGAGGATTTGGTACCATTACTACTGTATCATGCACAATTGAAATCCTTTATAAGATTATCCTGAAGTTCAGATTAAAAAATAGGTCGTAATGACCTTAATCCTAACTTTAAAAGAATTCCCCAAGTGTACCATAATCCATTTATAGCTTGGAAAGTTAATTTCCAAGTTTATTTCCCAGATAATTGCATTGCAGCTTGCAATGCTGCATCCCATTCTACTTACAGTAACTATTTAGGTACTCACAAAAGAATCATTTTTGATACAGAGGAAAGGTAAACATTTGGCCAGCAGAATTCTGAAGATGTTTGAATTTCTGTATTCCATGAGAAACATTCCATATATTGAATGTGGAAAAACAGATGGGTAGGGACTACTTTTTACTAGTTACTTTTAATAAAAGAAAATACCTGTTTTTAATTTAAAAGTTGCCATGTTTTTATATTCTGAGATTACCCCATAAGAACAAAATGACACTTTAGCCTAAAGTCACTCTGCCTGCAGTTTCATGCTTCACTATGCCCCATGCATGAGGTTAAATCAGCATAATGCACAACTCCAAATGATTGTATTTCTTACATATAGTGTTGAGTAGGCACCTTAATGTTAAATCCCTATTTCTGTACCAAATAACTTGGCTACCTTTTGACTGAGTCAATTGAAATGTGGCATGAACAGAATTGGTTTCAGTATCTCTGGATCCTCTAAATTTTGCAATTAAGCTTGCCACTAAAAGGCAGGCCAGGTTGTCCTGGGACCCAGCCAGGAAGAAAGCGGGGGAGGAGGGAGGGAGGGGAAGGGAGTGCTGTTGGAAAGGGGAAGGACTATGACCTCAAGGATGGTGTCATCCGACTAGAGTGGATGCTCGATGGGGATTGGCCATGGGGAGGGTCCAGGAGGTGTCCTGACTATGGGTTCTTAGGGGATATTTAAGGGCCTGCTTTCAACAAGGAGCCTTCTTTCGTGTTGTATAATTCAACTATCCTTGAACTACAGCACATCACTGGCAATTGAAGGTAAGGTACCGAGGCCTGTTTTTTTTTGGCCCAGTGAGGCACCCAGATTGGAAATGTGTGGGGAGGGCTCACAAGATGGCTGGATTTTGACCTGATTAAAGATACTGGGTCTGAACTAGTACTGTTTGCATCATTCAGTTTAGTAGGCATGATTTGGTGACTGTTTAATTGCACTGTTTAAAGATACTGTGCCATAAGGGTACCACTTGCAGGTTCAGCTTAGGATGCAGGATTTGGGAATAGTTGTTTGCACTGCTGAAAGATACTGTGGCTGAACTGGGGAGCATTTGGTTTCATTTTGGTATGGTTTGTGGGTTTCCTGTTGAGTGCACAGTGTTTCTGCACAACTGCAGGTTTGTGAGAGTGTTGAGGCAGTTGTGGGCTGTGGGGCCCTGGGCTGGGGAGCCATGGTTTGTGAGCAAGGCTCCTGGGCAGGGACAGTGAGGAGCATGAGGAGGGCTATGAGCCAGTTGACCAGGGACTGAGATGGTGGGTGCAGCATTTGGTCTCTTTCCTCTTGTTTAAAAAAAAAAATAAAAAGTAAGCAGAATTTTGGGTGGTTTGTCTTCTTTGTGGCTGGAAAGCACTTTGTGGTTTCTGGGAGCAGAGTACTAAGAGATTTTCAGGCAGCAGAGTCCCACTGGGCCAAGATGTCTGGCGGATGGGGGAACAAAGGTACTGACTGCATTCCCATTGGCTTGAGAGCCCACTGGAGTGGGCGGCGTGGTGCAGACAGAGCACTGGAATATGGGGGGCTTTGGTCAAGGCAATTCAGTGGTGGTGCCAAGGGGTGCTCTCAGTGGTGGCATTGGGTCAGGTCAGCCACCAGATGGGTGGGTGCAGCACAAGAGTTTGTGACAAAGGGGGGCAGTGCAGGCCCTGGCTGACACTACATGGCATTCTTTCTGGTGGGAAGTCCGATTGGGGCCAGGGGATGATCCAGCAGGCCCAGATTGAAGGGGCGACCATGCAGAGTGCTGAGATATGGCATAGGATGGAGATTGGGTCTGGAGGCCATACAGGCAGTCGGTGACTTTTGGAGGCACTCCCATGTGGTGTGGCACCATTTTGTGCCTAGACCTGGTGCAGCACCATTTTGGTGGTGGAACAATTGGGCCAGGAGGACTAGAGGTATTTCAGTGGAGTTTGGAGACCCAACTATGTGGCAGGGTGCCATTTTGGGGCTCACAGCGATTGGGGCCAGGAGGCCTATGGACATATCAGGGATTTGTGGAGGCCCAACTGCATGTTGCAGTGCCTGCCTGGACATGGATATTTGGGGCCAGTAGGCCTAGAGGCATGTGGAGGGGCTTGCTGGACTACAGCCTTATGACAGGGGTGCCACCCCAGGTGCATGGAACAGCAGGCCAGGAGGCCTGGAGGCACAGCAAGGGCTTCACAGTTTCCCAACTGCATTGTGTGGGGGCCAGATCATGAATCATAAAGGCAGTGGACCATATGGCCCAGTGGCCAATGGCAATAGGGTGAAAAAAAAGAAAAGGGGGGAAGGCTAGAGAGGGAATGGATAAAGGAGCTGAGAAAGGCAGGAGAAAGGGCCAGGCACATTACTACTGAGGGGGGGGGTGGGAAGCCCTAGCCTTTGTGGGCAGCATGTTGCAAAGCAGGTTATAGCAATACCCAGAGTGGGGGCATGGCACAAGAACGGAGCTGACCCTGCGAGGGTGCAGGTGCAGTGCCTGGCATGCTGGGGTGGGGCAATGAAGGGTTAGCAGTATGATCTTGGTGTTTTCCCATGCAGCATTAGGTTGCAGTGGAAGGCATGGCACCCAAGAGATCTCTAGAGTCCAGTGCTACCATGTTGGCAGAAGCCACAAAACTGATGACACAGATGATGGAGTTGGTTGAGGTGGCGAAGAAGAGGGAGGCAGAGTAAGAGGCCCAGAAGAAGTGGAAGGAGAGAGATGAGAGGGCTGGTGCCGGGAAAGAAAACAAGAGGCCAAAGAGAGTGATTCCCAGCCCACCTGCGGTACCCCATGCAGGTGGTGTGCCCAGCTCTTGCAAGGTCCCAGCCAGATGGAGTTAAGGACGAGGTGGATATGAATAATGAAGCAGATCTAAAAGAGTATATCAAGGGTCTGTTGGAGGACATGAGGGAGGAGGGAGAGTCAAAACTGGAGCAGGCCCTGCAGGCCATCAAGGAGAAGGGCAGGCAGGGCAAAGATGGGGCAGGCACCTCAGGCGGGCTTGGAAACTGTATGAGGTTCCACCTGTTTTCACGCTGGGTGCCCATGTGCTGGCCTCCATAAAGGAGAAAATATGGAAGGAGGAGTACGTGGATATCTTCAGGTTAGTGGATGAGGAGACAGCCAAGAAATATGAGCAGCGGGAGTCAGTGGGCAAGTCAGATATGGCAGTAGCCCTGGTGGTGGTGGGGCACAAAATGGAGAAGCAACTGGATCTAGCAATCCCACTGACAACATATATGGCGATCATCAGGGATGAGTATCTGCATCCAATTATCCCTCCAAATTCTGGGCCACACTAAAAGAACTGTCGGAGTACACGTCACAAACATACTTCCCACAAAAATCATCTCTGACAATGCAGAATTCAATGATAAAAATGAGATACTGCAGGCATTCAACACACACTTTGCCACAGCAGGCCTAGCTTTCGACAACTCGCCTGCATGCAGCTTGCACACCCAGCTCAACATGACCGCCCCCCTCCCAAATTCTGGTTCCACAAGCCAGCCCTTCTCTTTCACACCTGTTTCCCTCAGGGAAGTGGAAGACCTGCTTCTCCAACTGGATACTAAGAAAAGCACAGGCGCAGAAACATTCGACCCCTACTTCCTAAAGATAGCATGTCATGTACTGACTGTGCCTATCACCCATCTATTTAACCTATCCCTATTACAAGGTACCCTCCCTCAAATATGGAAAATTACACACGTTATTCCGTTATTCAGATCTGGAGACCCCTGCAACCTAAATAATTACAGGCTGATCTCTCTCCTCCCCACACTCTCGAAACTTTAGGAAAATATCGTGAATGGCCAATTGAGATCCTTCATTGACAGCAAAAAAATACTAAACCCCCTACAATCTGGCTTCAGAGCCAACCATAGCACGGTCTCGGCATTAGCCAAGGTAACCAATGATTGCCAACAAGAGCTGGAGCTAAAAAAGTCTGTCTGTGCTGTGTTTCTTGACCTAAGCAAAGCATTTGACACAGTTCACCACAGCCTGCTCCTCGCCTCTCTGAAATCGATAGGGCTGGATTCTACCTCTCTAAACTGGTTCCGTGAATACATGACCGAGAGGTGTCACCCAGGGATCTATTTTGGGACTCCTCCTCGACACCATATACATCAACAATATAGACATGGGAAACAAAGAGTCAAGTATTCATCTGTTTGTGGATGATACAGTGCTTTACCTGAGTCGCCAAACACCTGCAGAGGTATGCGCTGATCTACAAAAAGACTTCAACCTCCTGTAACTTCAACTAATCAACAAAAATGTTTTATCAAATGCCAAGAAAACAAAAGCCATGTTATTTTCCCCTACCATCCATCTGGCTCACCCAATTACAATCTGCTCCCCCCACCAATCACCATGATCCTGGGAGAGAACCTAGAGTATGTTTCAAAATTCAAATACCTGAGGGTTTGGATAGATTGCAAACTTTCCTTTGCTGACCACCTGGACGACCTGTTGAAAAAACTAAGGCAAAGACTTGGCCTTTTCTATATGATAGGACAGTTCCTAACTGCAGATGCAAATAAACAGCTAGTCCAAGCTACATTTCTGTCCTTAATTGATTATGTGGACTTCATATATAGTAGCTGCACTGCTTCATACCTTGGAAAACTGGATACGCTTTACCACAGAGCTATACGCTTCATCACCAACCTCCCCCTCTCTACCCATCATTGCTTACTTTATGCCGCCATGGGCTGGACATCCCTTCAATATAGGTGCAACATGAATGTGGCACTCTGGACACTCAGAGCCATTAGTGGCAAACTCCCCCAATACATAGCTGACTGTCTGACTCCAATTGTGGCTAGAAACTATACCCTCAGAAGCTGCTCCCTGATCTCGCTATACATACCTAGGGTTCACACACGCTTCGGAAGTGCCACCATTGGCTTCTCACTCCCCTCACTCTGGAACAAAATCCAGAAATCCCTAAAGCTGAGGTCTCCAGTTAGTATTCGCTTGTTCAAAACTCTTTACCATGATGGCATAACGGAAACCTGCAACTGTTTTGCTCAGCACTAGCTAACCACCTTCCCCCTACATGGTAGCACCCTCGCTATATTTCTACTCTCTCTTGTGCTCCTGCCTCAAGTTATTCGGATGTCCACCAATCCTTCTGTGGCTCCCACCGCCAACCTGCTCAACCCCAACTGGTCACACACAGCAACCCTGCAGCTCGTACCCCCCTCTGATGCTGCAACGGGTATCAGTCAGCTGGTATTCTCTCCCCCCTGACAGTTCTTTGTTTGCCCCCTCTTTCTTTCTACCCCAGCCTTCGGCCCACCATACCCTATTCGCATTGACTACCTGCCTCTCTGATATTATACAGTACCTGCCTCTTTATATCCCGAGTGCCTACCAATTCCTTAACAAATCCTCTCATAATTCCACAGTTTTGGGCACGGATCCAGCACAAGCACTATACTGATGACTGTCTTCTAAATTATGTATGATATCTATTATCTGTATATGCATATTACTACTGTAAAAGCTAACATCTTTACTGCTTCATATCATAGTAACTTGTCCAACTGTATTATTGTTTGTACAACTGCAGGTCCACCTTGTAAATGAGCTTGCTCAATGGTGTCCGCCTGGATAAATAAAGATATTGATTGATTGATTGACTGATTGATTGATTGATACAACGAACATCAAATTCTGCTGTTAGATTAGGGTCATGAAGACTTTTATGTAGTAAGAGTAGGTCACCTATTTGTCTCCTGTGCTTAAGAGAATGAAGGTCTGTAGCATAAAGTCTTTCCATGTAAGTTCTGTTTTCAAGTCTAGGTATTAATGTGTTTGCCCTTCTTTGGACTTTTCTCAACCATATCAATGTCCTTAATGAAAAATGGAGACCAGGCTTGAGAGCCATAATCCAGGATTGGGCAAACGTAAGAATGATACAAAGCAGTAATTCACTGCTCAGATCTAGTAGTAAAATATCTTTTAATTTTATTTAGCATTGTTGATGCTTTTTTTGAAATAAGGGTGCAATGGTCCCTTGGGGATAAATTAATATTGACTAAGATCCCTTTCAACTTGACATGCTTGGATAATAGACAGATTCAAAATGTAATAGTATTTAGGATTTTGGACAGCACATTTATTAATATTAAAATCCATGCGATTTATAAATGCCAAGGTATCAGTTTTGCCAAGATCCCTAATGAGTGATAAATGACCCATGAAGGAGAATTCACTTTTTCTCCACCTTTGGTGAAGTCAGCAAATTTAATTAAGCAATTTGCCAAGTGTTGGTTAATGTCGCTAACAAATATATTGAAAAGTGTGCGTCCCAAGACAGATTCCCGGGGAATGCTACTGGTCACATTTGCCATATTTCATTTGGCATTTTCTAATTTAACGTATTGTGTTCTCTCATCCAGCCATAGATAAATCCATTTGACTAGCAAAGGGTTAAGTCGCATTGAAGCAAGTTTTTGAATAAGCATGGTGTGGGGAACTTTATTGAATGCTTTGGCAATATCTAGTAATATAACATCAGATGGAATGCCATTATTTAAATTCTCACTAATGAAATTGTAAAAGGAAATTCAATTTGTAAAGCATGAGCATCCTTTGGTAAAACCATGCTGTGTATGATCACCCAAACCATTAATTTCAGTGTAAGTATCTATTTGTTTTTTAATTAGTTTTTCTATTAGTTTGCTACAATGTGAAGTCAAACCAATGGGACAATAGTTGTCCAATTTAACATTGTCACCATTTTTGAAAATTGGAATTATGGCCTCAGTATTCCAGTCACTAGTGACTGACCCGTCATTTAATGATTTGGAAAAGATGATGGTTACAAGATATGTTAAAAAGCGTGCAAATTTCATTAATAGGATAGGGCTAATTTGATCAGCTCCAGGACTGGAGTTTATATTTAAATTTAACAATTCAGTGTGTACCTTTTCGTATGTAAAATGAATGGGAATACAGTTTGCTGATATATCAATTACTGCCTGTCCTACTTTTGAATTAAATATAGTAGCAAAACAGTTATACTTTAAAATGCCACCCCAGCTCTAGCTCACAACAATTTCAGATGTTTAACTTATCAACCACAGAAAATAGCTGTTCAGTTGCCCTTTAAGAAATTTGCAAAAATGTGTTCCATTTCCGTGCATGTACTATATGTATGTCCTATGTATATGCAAATTTTTGTGAAAGCATATTTTATGCTTTCTTGGAAAAAAAAACTTGCTTTCATGAGGTAAAAAATAGCTTTTTTTTTAAATTTAGTAGTCATAACATCATAGGAAAAGAATGATTTGTACATGGAGAAAACAGAAAATTAAGGTGAGGGGGTGGATTGTGGTTTCAGAAGTCAACATATTAGCATTAAATAAAGATCCCCTAGTGCTTTCTGTTATCGAATATTGTCTTATTTTACCAGAAGTATGATTTTTTTTTTTAAATCAGGACTGATGAAATAATAATTTATGATTCAATACCAGACCTATGGGGCACATGCTTGGACATGTAACTTGTTATTAGGTCATGAGGATGGGATTTGAAGGAGGGGGTAGGCATCATGGTTAAAAACCCAGAGACAACACCACCAATTTGCCAAGGCTCATGAGACTTCAACCTCTAATGTTTTTAATTTCATGACTTTGTCTGTTTTGTGTTTTTCAAGACAAATTCACACATTGTTTTTCTTTGCAATTAATGTCATTACTTCTTGAGAAAATAAAGTGTAACTTGTTTCATGGAAGGCTCTTTGAGATCTGCTCAAAACAGAATGCACAGGGACCTTTGAACCCTGAACAAATCCAAGACAAGGAGGCAAGTCCTAAATTGCTTCACCCAAGGTCCTTTAAACTATGGGTTCCATGCATGCAGGGGTGCAAATTTTGCAAAAATGGGTTGGAAATGCAGCACACAGCTATGCAGCATGCAAGGCACCTGATAAATGTGGCATACACCAAATGGAGTGCAGTGGGTGTGGAGCCTGCAGGTGGTAATAAAGGAGATGCACAGTACCCCACGTAGACCAAACAGAGCTGGCCAAGAATATGCAGATCCCCCCCCCTTGACCCCACCATATATAGGAATGCAGTCCGCCCCATGTGGAGATGTGGAAGTGAATAGTGGATAACAAAAATTGCACAGGCAATGATGGAGAGTGTCAGAGACATGCAGGACCCAACACCCCAACCAGCGATGCCAAATTGGGCAGGCCATAGTGGCAGACAGCACCATGGAGATGTCTGGACCTGAGGTGGTGGACATACCCCATACTCAAATTTCACAGGTGACCAGGTGGTGCCAATGGTGTCCAACATCTGGACCTATTATGCCACAGTGTATGGGGTACAACCTGCAACAACAGCCCTGAGACCATGGCTGGACATACAGGCCAATGTAAACACTGCCGTGTCAGAGGCATGGACACTGGCAGCCAAAAAGCACAAATGGCATGACCTGCACTTATTGGTGAAGATAAAACTCACTGTAGGATCATGAGCACAAAAAGGTATAGGTGGTAGGCCACCCAGCCAGTCCATAACCCTGTCACCAATAGAACTGATGATTCCTGACACCCTCATGAAGGTGGGCCTACAAAGGGAGGAGGAGGGCATAGACCGACTGGAAGGTATGTAGGGGCTATCAGGGACAGAAGCCCTGATGGCATGTACCCCATACATCTGCATACCATCATGTATTGCTCCCCACAGATCCTGGCACAGAAGTACTCACAACCACAGGAGAGTCAATGTCCACCCAAGACCCCACACCTCAGAGGCCCAGAGGCATGGGAGACTGTGATGATGAGGATGAACACAGGTAGGATACCAAGTGTGGATGTACCTTAGCAACAGACAGCACCTATGGGTGCCCTGACACAGGCTGCAGAACATCCCAATGTCACCCACAGGTACAAAGTAGAAGACAGTGGTGCAACATGAGATGGTGAGAAACACAGAGGCAACACAGGCATAGTCAAACAAGAGAACAGAGGGGCATGATGAAGAAACAGATGAGCAACAAATATGACGGTCAACCCACCCCTGCTATCCCAGACGCACCACAGAGAACTACCACATGTACCTGCACATCAGCTTGTGACACAGATCATGTCTGTGTGAGCACCATGGGCCAATGCAGGATGGCAACAACACCCCCTGGAGAAGATGGTGACAAGGGCCTGTCAACATGGCCAGCAGGCCATCCACGGAGACTGCCCACCTGAGGTGTCATGCACACCAACTACACAGAGGCACAGCAGCTGGAGCAGGACAGGCTGGCAGCAGAGAACAGGAACACTGAGGTGCATCTGGGCCTGATAGAGAAGATGCAGGGCATGCAGCATAGGATAGACAGGCAGCATGGCCTCTCGGCATGCCTAGTGGACATCCTTGTGGCAGGGTCAGTAATACCATTCCAAATCAGCGTCCATCCTATGTCTTGTCGCAGATGCCCAACCAGCACCATTCAAAAGCAAGGTGCTCAATGAGGTGCTACTGGACACTGAACTGTGACACACAGACAGCACCCAGATGGTGGAGTTCCAGTGCTCAGGAACAGCACACCTACACACAGCTGGCACACAGGGACCCAGTACACAGATGGCCACACCAGCCCCCTGGGACAGTGATGGTGGCACACCAGCAGACAATGCTCCACCACAGACCACCACACATGACCACGCAGATAGCTGCACAGCACCTGAGGATGTAACAGAGGTACAAAAGATGGTGGTCACGCCCACAGTCATCCACCAATGTGGTGATGGACATGCACAGGCACCCTTGTGTCATCTGGGCACATGAGTATCTACACACCTTAGGAAGAAGCCAGACAACAGGACTGGGCAGTGAATCACCAACCACATATGTAAAAGTACTGTAACACACAATCATGGTCACACCCCAGTGCATGTAAAGCAAGCATGACAGTCATACACCCTCCACCACTGTGCAGCCAACCCCCAGTACACACCACAAGTGCACAACACCCCTCTGTACTGACAGGGTCCCTACACACACCAGTCAACAGGGGGATACACATAATCCCCCCCGACACACATCAGTAGCCACGCACTGGTGTGGGGAGCATTCAGCAGCATATGTCATGATTTTGCACCTGCCACCTACTCGGTCCACCACCCACACAGTCCCCAGAACTGTGATGCCCACACCATCGGTGCACACATATGCCCCCATGCAGCAGACATGCTCATGGTGGCTGTTGTCATATGTGTCTCATGTCTGTCAAAGCTGCTACCTGGCAGTAGTTATCACTACCAGCAGAATGAGACCTGTACAAGAGCATCACATGCTGCACATCCACTCAGTGTGTCCGTTGTCATGCCAGGATGCCCATTATCCACATTAGGCTGATCACACCACTGTATGTCCATTGTCATGGGTACATGGCATCGTACAGCAATGTTATGGAGCATGGCACATGCTGTGAACACATTGCATGCCCTTCCTAGTGACAGCATAATTGCATGATCCAAACAATGGAACCTCATCTTCAGTAGGCCGATGGTCCTCTCTATGACAGAATGTGCCATCATGTGGGCATTGTTATATGCCTCCTCAGCAGCGCCACGTGTCTCCAGGAATGCTGTCATCCAGTATGGCCATAGTGGGTATCCCCTGTCACATATGCAGGAGACAGAGATGACATACAGTCAGTTACTGTTGACAGGATGTCACATTGTACCACACATGTTGTCACAGTAAACTCACTTAACAGCTGTCCAGCAATGCGTCCGAAACTGAGAAGGGCACTGAGTCCTGACTCATTAATGATGTATGTGTTGTGACATAAGTCAGGGTACTTGGCACACACATTGGTGAACATGCAAACAGTCTGACAGTTAATTTTGGTGAACCCCTTTCTGTTCCTGTATGCCTCCTCATTCTCAGATGGTGTCAATATCCTTACATGTCAGTAGTACTGAGTAAGTTGAGCATGCCATGTATGGCATAGAATGCCCAATTAGTGGCACTAACATTGAACTCAGAAGTGGGGAATCTAATGTGATTCTGCACATGGCCCATCAGAGCATCCCTCACCTGCACAAGTTCCCTTTACACGGATGACTGACTGACACCAATGACATCACTGAACACCATCTGTAATGTCTCTGTGGCACTGTATGTGCGAGCACATAGCACCTTGGTCTCCACTGTCATCATCCTGAAATACACTGAGTCTGTGGTGCAACATCTTCCTGACTATGATGCTCACCTGTTTGCCCCAGTCAAACAGATGTGCCCTGAATACCCTTGGCCATGGCCTCTTTTGCCTCTGCCACTCCTACTCCACTTCAAGCAGGAGCACATTTAACAGGAAGCCTGGACACATGTCATCCTACCCTTTGCTGGATACCTGTCGACAGGTGGGTGTCAGGACAGTGGCCTCTATGTTGTTCAGACAACTGTCATGTACCTTTAAGTGGGCATGGGTGTGCCCTGCCTGCGTGCTGACTGTTCCTGTTCATATGTGACATGTACACACCACAAGATACATCGATGGCAATAGCAGCTTCTGTAGCTCTAAACTACTGTTCCGCTCCACAGGTGACTGGGGTTATACCCCCGAAAACTGTGGAGGGTGTTGGAGGATTGCTACCTCAACAAAACTAATGGGGAAACATCTGGCACATTGTGGTTCCACTCTTAATATGTACCTTGTCTGCAGGGCTGGGTGTGGAGCATCGCTGTGACCATGGTATCCATGGTGCATCTCTTTCTCACAGGATCACCTAGGACTCTGAGACAGGATGGAACTGACCAGGGAGAAGCAGCCAGATGGGGCCATCAGTGTGGTCCACATGACATCACAATGGCAGTGTCAGCGATACCGGGATGTATACCTTCTGTCCCTGCAGGTCAGGTCAGGGGACATTCTCTACAAGGTGGACAATGGAGAGATGCAGCAGGTGGTGAAGCCATCTAAGGTAGGTATTGCATCCTGTGGCATGCCTATGTCATTATATAGTGCATACTGGGCCCATCATGTGTATCCCACTCATGTCTATCCTCCCTGTGTGTTTTCCTCTTGTCAGTGCTACAGAGGACCACAGCACTGCATGATGCTGCTGCCACAGCCTTGGATAGCCACCTCACTACCTGGTTCCAGTAGTGACTCCCAGGAGGAGGGGAGTAGGGTATGTCCACCACCCTGGCAATGGCAGGCAGGCACATGATTAGGCTACAGCCATGCTTGCATCGTCATCTGTCTAGCTTTTTGGATCTGTGGACTGTGGGCTGGTGTACACTACAATTGTTTTTGGTGTGCTGCCCTGTACCTGGTAGTACGTTGCCCAGCATCATTACTGCTCTCTGATGTTCAAGTGCTTTGTTTTAAAATACAGATTTTATTTTCATAACCGTGTGTCATTCATTGTCTCAATCACAGTGATTTGCAAGCTGCTGTGGGTGGGTGGGACACATGGGGGAGGTCATTGGTACATTTATGAGGGGCTCCATGTTTGTAGGGTTGTGTGTGCATTGTGCAGTGGGGGGGCCATGTGTTTGGGGGCCCAGCTTGTGTGACCTGTGTGGTGTAAGTGATGTTCCCATGGTGGTGTTCATGTTGCAGGCAGTGCAGCCTTGCCAAGGTGCTGCCCCTCTGTGCTGGGGTCTGTACCGTCCATGGCAGTCACACCCCTGTATGTGAGACTTCCTGGTTGGGGATCCCCTTTGTGTTGCTGGGTGTGTTTTCCATGTTTGTGCCATGGCAGTGCCTGCCACAGTGTTTCCTTGTCCATCATTTTCCCCAGCATCACATTGTGTCTGTGGGCTGCTACCTGCCACAGTGTGCTGCTGCTTACGGCAGCCCTCCACCTGACGCAAGTGTATATGCACCATGCCACGTGCCTGCCTGTCATACCTGGCTTCATGCATGAATATATTTGCTATACATGCTGCTATATGGCCACAACCCTGAACACACATCATGCAGCTGGTGTGCCACTGTGCGCGGGTTGCCTACGCATGCTTGCACACACAGGTCATGCATGCCTCTCAGGTGTGCCATGCATGCTGACTGTACATATGTCCTTCCATGTGTGTATTGCACACATGCCACACAGCCATCGTGCATACAGCCCATTGTGAGGAAGTGTGGTGCTTGGTGACTGGGATTGGGAGAAACAAAATGGGGATGGGCATTATTAGGACAGTGAGGGTCAAAAGATGTACAGGGGCAAAATGGAACTCAGAACAAGGCCAAACATGGTTGGATCTCATACTCAGGACTTCAGCTGAACAAAGTGGGCCAGTAGCTGTCAGGCCAGCACTTCCATTCATACCCTATGGGAAGTGTTTTGCAGTGCAGATCAATGAGAAACAAGACTGCCATTATCTAAGCAATAATACCCATCAGGGTGGGTGGTAATGGGCAATAACAGACTGCCCAGGGGTGTAATGAGGCCTGACGTTGCAGGCGGAAGGCCTTATAGCTCTTGGAAAGTCCAGTATTGCCCACCCTTGAGGGCATTATTGCACTTAGAAAATGGGTTATTTAAATGGATAGTAACTGTTTTATAAAATTAAGAATAAAAACAATAGCAATTAATAAAAATGTTTTTACTTGTGAAGTATCCCCCCACTTACTGGTACAATTACCATTGGAAGGTGCTGCTGTTTCTGAGAAATATTTTGTATTTTCATTTTGTGCTTTGTTCTGTGTTCTCTAATCCCCCCATAGACATGCTATGTAGAGTCATTTGTTGTTTTGATTTTTTGCGGACATTCAAATCAGATTGTGACTGGCAACTCACCTTCTCATCCTTCCTCACCTGCCTGAGCGTGTGCTAATCTACACTGATCCCATCCTCTGTATGCAGAGAGCATTGCCACCACCTGGCAAAATACCTGAGATTTCCTAACAGAAATGGATTAATTTATTAAAATAATCTCTTTCCTTACCTGTGCTGCTGGCAGGTTAACGTGATCATCTGAGCTGAGTGATAGTTTGTATGTATGAAATTTTCAATGACTGCAAACGGCAGCAGGCAGTGCTTACTTAGTTCAGGGGAGCTTGACTACTCTATTGGGGGTTTAGCCTGAATGTGATTTTTTTGGAAGAGTGTCTGAGGAAACAAAATAAATTAAGTAAGTACTGGCTCAAATGATGAGGGGGACATGTGACCCATCTCCCTATAGTTATGACCACATCTGCCTTCATGAGGATGGGAGTGAGAGTAGTTGGGATGGGATGGTAGAGTGATCCTTATGTGAGACGGGAAGCGACACTGTTGACTTAAGTTAGAAGTTAGTGTTTGTGGCAGCTCCAACTGAAATTTAGTATAGTTTAAAGAAAAAACAAAAGATTACACATACCGATGTTTTTTTGTTCCGATACTGAGCAGGAGATCCAGGGCCAAGCAGAGACAACTGACTGGATATACTGGGTAAGCACTGCTAGCATTTGTTTTTGAATCGGACCAACAGGTGTTGCCATAGAATTGGGGAAAGCACTGAGAGAGACTGTGAGCATGACTGGCAGACTGAGTGTAATTGAAGAGAGCAGTACTTTTGTTTTTCAGATAATTTGCTTTAAATCTAGGACCAGGAGCTGTGGCAGTTGCCATCTGGAGAACAGATAAAGAGTGAATGCAGTCTGCAATATATACGCAGTCGGGGAGGTGGCTGTTTAATTTTATCTGCAGGCCAGATCTGAAAAGGAATTGGGCTACAGAAAACATTTATTTGTTGTAACTTCCATATTGTAAGCAGTGGAGCCAAAACTAGTCAGGAGAAAAGGAAGGTTAGTCAAATGGTTCAAGTCGGGGGGGGGGTCTTGCTCGCTAAGCGAGACAGAAGAACATGGTGGTGTTAGCTTTTTCAATGTTCTACTGGCCCATTACTATATTGAACCATATGAGGCAACAGATACTTGGGACTAGTTATTTCCCAGTCTCTGTTGTCTCATACTGAACAGGTTGTTTGGTGCTTTTAGCCAATCAAGTTCAAGAATACACTTCACCCATTTTCTAAGGCAGATTAATTTCTGGTTCCACGGTTGATTTGGATTGCATTACAAAGCCTGTGCTGAGAAATAACACAGGTCCAATTTCTGAAGCATTGATCCCAGTCGAATGCTCCATGATACAGTACCTGCTGAGGAATCTTGGGGGAGGTGGTAATTTGTTTTAGATTTCAGCAGTGTCATCATTCATCTGGGGAACCTTGTGCTTTGAATGTGTGGCTATGTGTTGGTGACCAGGTGCAGATTGTAGGATTCTCCTTGTGTAGCAACCTCTCCAAAACATGAGAGGAAGTTCTTGCAGCAAATTGCTGACTTAATCACCAGCAGGCTGGTGTAGTCACCCATATGGTTGGCTGTGGGTGGACTTCAATGCTTGATTCCATGATGAACTCTCACATAGTGGACAGGATTTCCTCAAGATGATGGACTCACTGGGTCTTGCACGAATAGTTACTTCAGCAATCCACCAACATGGGCACATTTTGGATTTGGTCTTTTCCCATTGACTCAACATTAGTAACTTGTAGTTCACACTCTGTTTAAATTATCCTATACTGCCCTTAAAAAGGGCTGCAGCCAGATAGACTTCAGATGGTACTGGACATCTCAGGTGTGATGGCAACAAGTGAGATAGGATCAGGGGAGGAGGTGGTGGCCTATAACAGGGCTATTACTGCAGTGTTTGGTGCTGTAGCAGCCATTCATATATGACCCCAGGTCTCACACCAGTGCTCTCCATAATTTGACAGTGAGCACAGGGAGATAAAGACTAGGGGTCATAGCTTAGAACACTGCTGGAGGAGATCCAGGGCTCTGGAGGACAAACTGACTTTGAATGTTCACCATTGTAATCACCCATATGAAGGCAGCTTTGCTGTCCAGGGAGATTGCTGTTGGAAGGAATCAACCAGCTTAGCTCTTTCAGACTGCAGACAGGTTACTTTATCTGATATTTCTGCAACCATTAAGGTCTTGTTCATCTGCAAATTGCAAGGAGTTTTCTCAATTCTTGTTTGGGTGTCCTTTATTCAAGCCAGGATCATGCCAAGTGGGCTGTGATAACCTGACAGGGCTGAGTCTGAACCTCACAGACATGCTCATTTGTCTTGGGAAGAGTTTAGCCAGTTACAGTGGAGGAGGGCTGTGGGGGGATCTTAGAGATGCATCCCACCTTCTGTGAACTAGACCCGGGTCCAACACGACTTCTAGTGAGTCGTGCAGAGCTGTTGTGGCTGATGTTCACCGGGATGGAGGGCCAAGCCATCCTTATCTGTTGTCAATGTCTATGTTTCTATGTTTATATTGTCTGGGTGTTTCTCTGAGGTTTTTTTTCTGGCTGATTGAAAAATGCCCCTTCTGAAAAAAATGTTTGGCCTTGGATGGCCCAGTGAATTGTAGATCATTCCCTAACCAACCCTTGTAGGGAAAGGTTACTGAGAAGAGTGTGGCACTGCAGTTTGAGGTGTACCTGACAACTTATGACATCTATGAGCCCCTTGGCCAAGTTTTAGGTGAAGGCACAGCACTGAGATTGCATTGGTCAGAGTGTATACAGACTTGCCAAGGGTGATAATTAGAGCTCCTTGTTTTATTAGCATTTGACACTGTAGAGCATGGGCTGCTGTTGTACTGACTGATGGAGTATGGTGGACTCACTGGCAAAGATCATTTGCTGGTTTGTGTCCTACCTTAGAGATAGGATGCAGAAGATAGTGATGCAACAGTTTTCATCACTCCCAATGTCCTTTCTCTGTGGCACACCCAAGGGGTATGTCTTCTCAAACATGTTGTTTAAAGTGTATATGTTGCTTCTGGGAAAGTTCATAAAGCAATAAAAACTGGGCTAAAACTGCTATACGAGTGACACCCAGCTGTATCTATCATTTTCACCCGGAATGCCTGATGTGATTGAGGTGCTAAGTCTGTGTCTGGCCAAATCCAGGAGAGGATGCCATCTAGCTGGTTGAGACTCAACCTGGACATGACTGAGGTACTGGCATTTGAGCCAGACCCGAGGTGTGCAGCAGTTGCTGAAGAAGTAATGGGGATTTGGCTTGCATCCTATAGTCTTGAAATCTCCACAAAGGTGAAAAATCTGGTTATCAGTCTGGATAACATAGTGACATTTGAGGTTCAGGTGTCAGCTGTAGTCAGGAGGGACTTTTACCATCTCAGGAACATAAGCAGGATTAAGTCCCTTATCCTCTGCTTGTGGGCCTGCTGACTCTAGCTCATGCGTTTGTGTCAGCCAGGCTTGACTACTGTAATTCCTCTACCTCGGGATCAATGGAGTTATCTTACATCTCCTCCAGCAGTGTAAAATATATTGGCTGTGTTGCTGGCAGGCTTATCCAGGTTGAGTTTTGTGACCCCTGTCCTGCATTACCTTCACTTTCTGCTGGTGAAGTGGCACTGTACCCTCAAGATTGGGTTGCTAACTTGTAAGGCCCTATTATGGGTTGGACCCTTGCTACACATCTGAGCTCCTGTGTCCTCATTTGTCTTCATGCCCTCTCCACTCCACTCCACTGGTGTGGGTCTTCTATCAATTCCCAGGGCCAGAATTAAGTCCTTAGGGGACAATGCCTTTGAAGTTGCTGGCCCAGTGCTTGTGAATTAGCCTTAGAGAACTCTGAGGGAAGCCCCTCACTGAAGACATTTAAAAGGGGTCTAAAAGAGTACCTGTTTAAAGAGCCCTTTGGTCAGTTGTGGTGGCTTCTTAGTAATATTGCTGTTGATGTCATTACTTATTTATTAATTTAACTATTTATCTATTTATTTAATTTTGAATGCCATTTATTGCTCCTGTTCGTTGTTTCTTCCCCTCACTCATTGCCACAGGTCTCTTTGGTTTGATGAGACCTTGAGAGAGTTGAGGAGAGTGGGATGATGGCTAGAGAGGTGTTGGCGGAAGTCGGGTCTAGAGTGTGACAGACTTAGATTGATGGACCGATGAAGCTTATTCAATTAAAAAAAAAAGATTGATGGACCACTATGGGGTTTATCAATCAGCAATTACCCATAAGAAGGCAGAATTCCTTTCCAGGGAAATTGCTGCTGTGCAGAATTGACCAGCCCAGCTCTTCCAGACTGTGTACAGATTGTACAATCCTATCTGTCTCCAGTCTGGAAATGCTTTTTCAAAAGAGTAGTGTGAGGAGTTTGCTCGATTCTTCACAGATAAGGTTGCCACAATCAGGTCCGGCGACTGCTTAACCCTCTCTAATGGGAACTGTGATGGTCGGCAGGAGATGTTGGTCACCCAGTTTGTGTGGTGTGACTTCGGCTTGCCCACAGTCAATGACATTGTGATGGTTGTCCAGTCGTTGTGATCACTGATGGTCCTTGCTGAGATAGTCTGGATGTCTTTGGAGAGAGGGATCTTTCCGGATTCCCTGAATGATGCCATAGTTCGGCCCCTCCTTAAAAAGCCCTCCTTGTACCTGGATTGTCTGGCAAACGACAGGCCTGTCTCTAACCTTTCCTTTGTGGGTAAGGTTATTGAGAAGGTGGTTGCATCACAGCTGGATAATCATTTGACCAGCCACAATGACTATGATTCTCACCAGTCCTGATTTAGGAAGGGACAAGAGACATAGTAACGATACAACCTTGTCTGGTTACTAAATGACCTCCTAACAGTGAGAGATCGAAATACCCATTTCGTCTTGATCCTTCTAGATCTCTCTCTGTGGCCTTTGATACCTAGACTGTGGTGTGCTGTTGGAGCACCTGCAGTTCATCTGCAGACTGTCTGGTACAGTCCGCAGATGGTTTTAATCATTCCTCAAGGGTAGGACTCAGATCGTGGTGTCTGGGACTTTTTCCTCGGCACCACTCCCCCTATCCTGCAGGGTGCCGCAGTGCTCCATCTTGGCACCTTTGTTTGTTGGCAGGATCACCCTCTGGACTATGACTTGGGGGTGTTCAGCTAACTACCTCAGATCAGGTGCAGAACCTGGGTGTTATGTTTGATGACTGCCTGACACTTAAATCTCAGGTGTCGGCAGTTGTCAAAACCTCTTTTTACCATCTGAGGAATATCACCTGGGTGAAGCACCTGGTCCCCCCCGACGATCTTCCAACTTTGGTCCAAGTCTTCATTACCTTCCGCCTTGACTACTGCAATGCCCTTTACCTAAGGCTACCAGAGGTTTATATCCACAGCTTGCAGCTAGTGCAGAATGCAGCAGCCAGGCTGTTGACTGGCACCTCTAGAACCAGTCATATAACGCCTGTGCACTGCGGACGGCACTTGCTGTGAATACAGCGGTGGATCACCTTCAAGGTTGGTTTGCTGACCCATAAGGCCCTACATGACCAGGGACCTAGTTACCTGCAAGATTTCCTTCACTCCTACTGCCCCCCCCCACCTTCTCCGATCCACCGATGAGGGATTGCTAGAGATTCCCAGATCTGTTTTAAGAAATCTGGGGCTAGGTCATTTAGTTTTATGGCCCTGACCCTGTGGAATTCTCTATCTCATCAGGTGCAAGATTACCTGACCGCACAAAGTTTTAAAGTTGCTCTTAAAACCTTCCTTTTTAGCCTAGCGTATCCTGATTTTTAATGCCGCTGCTGTTTTTATTGGTTTTATTTGCTGGCTTTGTTTACCTATTGTATTATATTTATTTATTATTTGTACAAGTGCCTTGGTTTTTAGAAAGGTGCTTTTTATACAGTAAATAAAGATTGCTTTGCTTTGCTCTATTATGATTAATCCTTTTGGTTTTATATTTACTGCATACTGTCTCTATAATGTTATTTGTGAATTATTTCTTACATAGAAGCATTGAATTTGACAGCAGATAAGGACATTTTGGTGTAACCAGTGATGATAGTGACTATAAATGAGTGACTGTAGAACCAGTGACTCATTTATAGCACAATCATCATCAGCTACCCTGCAAGGGTAGCGATGCTATAGCACAGAAAGCGACTGGAAGGGGAGGGATAGGGAGGTGTAGGGGAGGGATTGGGGTGAAGGTTTGTATGGGTAGGGAATCCTGCTGCAGCCAAGACAGCCCTGCAACGTGGTGGTGAGGGTGTCTGGCTATGATGCAGCAGACATTAGGTTCGGTATCTGCTGGGGGCAATTGTTTTGCTGTTGCATGTGGCTCTCTGTTTTTTTTTTTGTCTGTCCGTGTTTTGCCCTCTCCTCGACATGCACCCCCCTGGAGTTAACAATCCTTAGTCAGGGGGGTGTGGGGGAGAGTTGGGAGGGGCACAGCCCCTCACCCACAAAAACACTTAAACTAGCCGGAAGTTGGGTCGCGCTTGGGTTTGTATGTCGTCTAAATACTTTTCAGTGATATACAAATGTATTGTGATCGCTATCATGACATGGAACCACTGTTTGGCCAATCCAGTCTCCCCATTTCTCCCTACTTACACTATTACTGCAGACTGCACCCTAATTACAGCTCCTTCTCTCTCCCCCTTCCTTTCTAGTATGATTCCCTTGTGCTTATCCCATGTATTCTTGAACACCACCACTGTTTTCAGCCCCACCACCTCTCCTGCAATAGTATTACAGGAATCCACCACTCTTTCTGTGAAGAAGTACCTCCTCACATCTCTCCTGAATCTACCCCCTCCAGCTTCATAGCATGATCCCTTGTTCATAACAGCCTTTTCATCTGAAAAATACTCCCCTCCTGTATCTTATTTACCTCCAGTGAAGAATATAAAGGTCTCTATGATATCTCCCCCTCTCCCTCCTCTGTTCCAGGGTATACATATTGAGGGCCATTAGTCTTTCCTCATAGGGCTTTTGCTGTAGACCATGCACCATTTTATTTATCCTGCTCTGGATCATCTTCACTCTGCCGATGTCCTTCTAGAAATGTGGTCTCCAGAACTGGACACAGTACTCTAGGTGGAGTCTTACCAGCAATACATACAGAGGTAACACCACCTCCCTCTTTCTGCTGGTGATACCCCTCCATATACACCCCAGTATCCCATTCACCCTCCCTACTGCCTTTCTTGCTCTACTAGGCCAACATTAGTTCATTCAGTATGATTATCCCCAGGTCTCTTTCCTGCTTGGTGGTCATAAATATCACTCCACCTATTTTGTATTGCTTCTCTGGGTTTTCATATCCCAAGTGCATTATTTTGCACTTTTTCATATTGAAAATAGCTGCTGTACCCTTAACCGGTCCTCTAGTTTTCTCAGGTCTCTGCTCATCCTTTGCACACTTCCCTCCCAGTGTGTCTCACTTATTGCAGATTTTGGTGTCATCCGCAAACAGGCAGACTTTCCCTTCCAGCTTCTCTGCAATGTCAATTATAAAGACATTAAAATGGACCAGATTCAGCACTGATACCTGAGGCACCCTGCTGGTCACCCTCCCTTCCTTGAAAGAACTCCATTTACCACCACCCTCTGTCACCTATTGCATAACCAATTTCTTATCTAGTTTACCACCATTGGACATGTTCCTAAGCTACCCAGCTTGCTTACTAGTCTCCTATGTGGAACAGTGTTGAATGCCTTACTAAAATCTAGGTAGGCCTCATCCACTGCTCCACCTTCATCTAGTTCCTTGATTACCTAGTCAAAGAAATCTATCAGATTCATTTGACATGACCACCCCCCTGAGAAACTATGCTGACTTGGGTCTTGTAACCCACTGGATTCAAGATACTCCATAATCCTTTCCATCAGCAGTGATTCAACTAACTTCCTCACCACCAATGTCAGTCTGATTGGCCTATAATTGGCAGCCTCCTCCCTGCTACCACATTTGTGTAGTGGGACTACATCCACCCTTCTCCCGTACTCCGGAACTACTCCTGTTTCCAGTGAGCCATTAAATAGAACTGTCAGAGGTGCAGCCAGTATTTCGCTGAGCTGCCACATTACCTTTGGATGTACCCCATCTGGCACCATTGCATTGTCCACCTCTAGATTAGCAAATCTCTTCAGGGCTTTCATCTTCAAAAAAGACTAGAGTCCACCTCCCTCCCTCCAAAGCTTATGTTACTTTTTTATGGCCCCTCCCTGTCTCTAGCCTTTGCAAACATTAAATACAAATATTTTTTAGGATATCTGCATTTTCCTGGTCCCCCTCTGCACAGTCCCCCTTCCCTTTTTAATCTTACAGTCCCACCCCTACTCATCCACTTTTCACTTGCATTTCTGAAAAATGTCTTGTCCCCTTTTGTTTCCTCCTGTGCTGTTCTCTCTTTAGTTTGCACCTTTGCACTCCTGACTGCTTTCTGTTCTTGCCTGTTTCTCCCAATATACCTCCCTATCCTGCTCCCTCTGCATCTCCTTATACCTTCTGAATGCTATCCTTTTAGCTTTTATCTTTTCAGCCACCTTTTTTGAGAACCATAATCATCTCTTTTTCCTCTTGCTTTTGCTCACTTGTTTGATTCTGAGGTTTGTTGCCTTTACTATCTCTCATTATTTTCCCACTGTCCCTAAACCCCACACAGGACATCCCCCTTCCCCCGCTAGGTCATCACTGAGGCATGAACCCATCTTTTTAAAATCTGACCTTCTGAAGTCCAGGACCCTCTTCCTTGTATGGTTCAACTCTGTAGCTTTCCTAATATTGAATTACACCATACGGTGATCATCAGTTCCCAAGTGGCCTCCCACTTTGACATCTGCAACACTGTTTCTGTTACTGAGTACCAAATCCAGTATTTCCTCATCATGAGTGGGTTCATTGATCAGTTTCCTGAAGAACACCCCTGTAGAGAGTCCAGGATGTCCCTGCTTCTAGCTGAAGCCACAGCTGGGAGGCTCCAATCTGCATCTGGCAGGTTGAAGTTCCCCAACAGCAGCACTACCCCCTTTTCTTCCATCTTGCCAATAGCTTCAACCAGAACCTTATTTAGTTCCTCCCCCTGTGCTGAAGGTCTGTAGATCACTCCAGTACCAGTAGTTGCTCCATTATCCATCTCCAGCATGACTTACAGTACCTCTGCCTCCTCTGTATTCCCTGTATCGCCATCGCTTTTATGCTTTCCTTAGATAAAGCACCACACCCCATCCTTTCCTTTCCTTCTTGTCCTTCCTGAACACAGTATAGTCTGGTATGGCCATGTCTCAGTTATGGTTTTCAGTGCACCATGACTTGGTAATGGCCACAATATCCAGGTTGACCTCTACCATGATGGCCTCTAGGTCCAGAATCTTATTTCCTAGAACTTCACTGTTCTGAAAGGTGCCCTGATCCCCTGAGGAATTGTGCCATATAAATTCTAGTAATACTAATATCACTACTACTACTGTGCAAATCAGGTGCCAAGTTCTAACTTGCTTTACACTGGACACTTTTCTGTGCAAAGCTGTACATGAATTACATTACAAATTATCTTGCTCTCTTCTATTGAATTTAGGTATCTACAGCTTCAGGCAGGGCACAGTGTGAAAAAAGTTATGTAAGATAGACATGACTGATTCTACATGCCCCAGGTGGACAGCCATAGTTGTCTAGCTCCACACAATGGGCTTATGGGGCATGGGTGTGGACCTGTAGCTTGTTCTTGGGTCATGAGGCAATGGGCTGAGAGAGGGATGGGTATTTGAGCCAGCTCCTAGCTTCATGATGACCCAAGGAAAAGCCACAGGCCTTGGACATGTGGTCATTGTAGAAAGAATGTGAAAAGTAATCTTGTACTTTACCCAGGGCTGAAAGAGCCCTGCATGAAGAAAGCAACAAATTATATTTAGTTTTGTGCAGGGCCCATAGGACTTTGTGCAAAACAAAAAATGATGAATGATCTTGCTCATCTGCTTTGCATAGGGCCAACAAAAAAGTAACACATTATCTGAAAACAGAACATTTTCATGTGGAGGTCTGCAGTTTGAGTGGACAACATATTAACATTAAAGGAAGATTACTAGGTACTTTTTATCACTAGATGCAGTCTTTTCTGCCAGAAATATGATTTTAAAAATCAAGAGTGATAAGACCATCAAAATGTTCATGGATTGGTGAATATGGGTTTGTTGTTCACATCTGTGGCTTCATCCAATAGATTTGGTTTTGTAAAAGTTTTAAAAGACAAATGACCGCAGTAACAATTAGAAAATGAGGTGGATTATATGGCTACAACTTGTGTTTTTGACAGTTTAAGATATGTTGTGGATAGATTTTGGTGTGTTCTGTCAAAAAAATTACCTTACTTTAAATTGCAATGTAAATGTCATCAGACTCAGATGAAAAAAAAAATACATACACAGATTTTGATATTCTGAGACAGGTTTCATGATGTATTGAAACAACTTTGTGAGATTATCTTTTTGAGTGTTTATTAAAAGAAATTTCAGGAAAAATTTTGAGTTCACAGCTGTACCTCTTGTGTTTGGTGGATTAAGTTGGGTGTGAGGTTTTGTTTCATTTGTTTTGTCTAAAAATGACCCTTATTAACTAAAAATTGTAATAAGCTGAGACATAACTGACAAAACCAAAAATAGGTTTATGATTTTTTTTAACATATATTTATCTCTCCCTGTCAGGCTGGCAGCTTGTGTCAGCCATCTGTACCAGGTATCCGCAGTCTTTAAAAGCCAGCTCCACTTCTCCTCAGTGGAACCACCCAAGCTGGCTTGGGGGTATCATTCAGCTACAACCCCTACTTTTTTTGTGTGTTGTCCCCTTAATCCCTGGAGCCCCAGAAAAGGTCAGGTGTGAGTGCGGAGGTGTACATGCACACCTTGATCTGGCTGATTCTGCTCTGCCCACCCCTGGCCAAGTGCCCAACTTCCTCTCCTGCCTGCACCACCACCATGCATCCACATAGTGGTAATCTTTGGCAGAGAGAGACAACCTCCCCAGTCCAGGAGAGGAGAGCTGTCTGGTGGCCTCTCTAGCATTTTCCAGACCTCTCCTGAGCAGATCCCCACAACCCATGCTCATTCCTGAACAAGGGTCTCTGGCATGACGAGAGGTAAGGCACCCAGTGCCTCAGTTCTCAGCACCATTGGGGTGGCAGTTTATGTTTTTTTTAGGTAGATTTCTTGACATAGAGTATAAGCATGGTTACATGAGGATTTTCTGATTTGTGACTGCTTTTGAAAGGAATTGTGAGAAATGTTTTAACTGACTCAGTAAGATATGCTTGTAGTTTGGTTATGTATGTTAGCTTATTTTTATGTAGTGTCCACAGGGCCCTATGTGGGACCCACGACCGCTAGACACATTATTATGCTGAAGCAAGAATGAAAAGGTCTTGCACATTATGGCATGAAGGTGGTTGGTGCATGGCTGTTTGCAGGTCCCTCAGGGCCCTAAGCAAAGCCAGATATACCACACTGTTCTAATGTAGGTCCCAAAGGGTCCTCCATGTTCTGGTATGATGGTGGTTAGTGTATGCATGTTAACTTTAAATTTGGTTTAGTTTCTCACGTGCGCTCACTTTGGGAGGTTTGTGCATTCTGGAGCTGGTATCTCCATATATAGCAGTTGCACTACAATCTGTCTCCTGAGCATGTCCCTCCTTGTTTGTTGCTCCCTAGCTACTGAGGAGGCTAGATTTCTGTGGCCAGTTTATAATCCCATTTAAAAACCTGCATCTGATTTTGCCAATAAATTCTTTGTTACCATACCTCATGCTATATACAGATTTGCAATATACAGTAGTTCAAATGTATTTTGATCTCAGATCTAAGAACTCATTCAGAAGGTAATATTTATGTACTGTAACATTTTTAATTGTAATGATGACATGATTGTCTTGTGACATAGCTCTAGCCTCTGTAAGACCTTTTGAGAACTACTCACACTTTTGCATGTTTAAATTAAATTCCACTGGCTAATTTATTGCCATTATAAAAGATGACAAAGAGACTGCATATGATGTTATTAATAACTGTACTGGTAGACTATTTAAAGATCAGATGCATGCTGAAAAAATTATCCCAAATCACTGTGCTACCATAGAGTAAGCTACACATATTTGTGTTGTAATCAATTAGGCATGCTGTTAGTTGTGAGAAATTATAAATACTTTCCTGTTGATATGAGATGGGATGTCATAATTAATTTAAGTTTTGTGCCATCAGTTTGGATCCAAGCAAACAGAATGCTGGACTCCCTCTTATTTATAGAAATTATTCTTCATTGGATTCTTTCAACTCAAGCAGACTGAAATATGTTGTATATTTATAATTAGTTGTTAATAGATACTCACAGTCATTTATTATTAATGAGATGAGAGCAACACTGCCAGCAATGTTAATTATTTTTTTTTATTTTATTATTTCATGGATCAGAAACAGTTCCAGCTGAGTCTGGTACATTCATTTTTTTGTATTCCACAGTCATCTAGGATTAAGTGCAGGGGACCAACATCTGTGATCAGTAAGTGATAAACACACAATTATGACAAAATCCTAAGGAATACAATTAGTGCCCCATGATCCAAGAAAACACCTCTGAGATGCAAGCTAATAAAAGTATGTTTTATTAAGCTAAAAGAAAAGATAAAATGTTTGCTAAATGGCTAGTCTGCTAATACTGACATGAGTAGCATTGTAGCTTTATTACCTCTGGACCACCCAGTTGTTGATTTGAGTACCCTAGTTATGGTGGTGGTGCAGGTGAGTCAACTATGTTGGAGGTGCTCTACTTTGGATGTACTATGAAACTAAGCCATTCTACCCTTCTCTGTTGGAAGAGGAAGTATAAATGAAGGAAGAGAGTTGTGAGAGGACATGATTTTATTACACATTAGTTAGTGAATGATAAAGCAAAATGGGATGGTATTCTTTTGTAGAAGAAGGGTCAGCCCTTTCCAAATGGGAAGACTTTGGCTTGCTCCCAAGCTTGAGGGACCATCCTGAGTTTGAAGGAAAGCTTGAGATAAATAGATTTGGACAGTAATTTCAGAGTAAAGAAATGAAAGCATTTTGGAGCCAGACCATCATGGCTGTTGCCAATGGAGGAAGATTGGATAGCACAGTACTAATAAAGTAGCTTCAAGAGAGTTGGGTGGAAAATGAGAAAAAAGAATAGGTGAACAGGACGGCTGGGTGAAGAGTGGAGATGATTTGATATTGAATGCTTTCCAGGAATAGGAACTCACTATCACACCACCAATTAAACTGTTCAGCACAACACTTTGCAAATTAGTGACATTTTATTTATTTATTAATTTATTAGTTTGGACAAACACCTTTGAGCTGTAACAGCTTGTTTACAAAAGTTTCTCGTCATCAACAAAGTACAGCAACAAACATCAAGTCTGGTGCTAAATGACATAAAGAGTGGGTTTGCAGCAACATTCAACAATATTTACATGGATACGCCTAGAATGTACATTAAGCATTTACAGTATGTTAACCACAGGCAGCTTACAATACGTTTTGTCAATATGAAAATATGTGGCATTGGCAATATGCAGATAGACACAAGCAGCTTATGATAGACATTGTCAACATGTAGAATATGAGTCATTGGAAGTGAAGACAGTTAGGACAGTAGCACAAGCAGCTCTAGAGAGCATTGTCTGGTACAAAAGGGGAGGTCAGGGGCAATTAGAGATAGTCTTAAGGGATAAGGTATTGTTTGAGATGTCTCTTAAACTGGCCAATTCTGCTAAGGTTTGTAAGTGAATCCGGGAGTTCATTAATCCACAGAAATTGTGTCATTGGATTTATAGCTCTTCTGTGCTGTGGAAGACTTCTGGAAGATTTGGATACTGGAAGGTGAACAAATTGTGATAACCAGTTCCATAAATTGTACAAAATCAGAGGGAATGGTTGAGATTAAAAAAATGAGAGAATAAGAAATGCAGAGACAGACAAAACCTTGGTGGTTATTGTTAAGTAAGATTTTAATCAAGGAGCGTAGTACAAACAAGTAGAGAGACATTTCAGCTGCATGTCAGACATCTGGTAAAACACATATTGAGCCCTATGCACTATTGTGTGGAGTAGCTATGCACTACATATCTGTGGTGCATAGCCACTCTGCACCCATTGTGCCCCCGCATCACATTCAGCAATCAGGGTGTGCAGCCTCTTGGCACTTGATTCCCCAGCCATGCAGACAGCAATGCACTGGGGTTAGGCAGGGAGTGTGTCTGGGCTATGGCTGCACTCTGCACCATTCATAGAGGTGTGGAGTTCTGGGCATGGGGGCACACCTTACGCTGGGTAACACCCAGCTGTAAGAGATACATGCTTCCCCCAGGAAGCCACTGCCAGCATCGGTGCTGATTTGGGGGGCACTGCAGACCCCACACACTGCCATAGCCCAGAGAACATCATGGAAGGCTGGGGTGGCCAACTGGGCACCCATTTGCCCTGAGGTCATGGTGCACGTCACACCGTCCAATGTTTTCTGCACCCCATGGGCACAAGTGATCCATTTGCAGACCTAGTCTGGGCATCTAATTGGATGTGCACCCAGTCTGCGTAAATGTCCTCCATGTGTCTGCGCACTGGGGGGGCCGGTTCATGGACAGGTGGTGGCTGGTAGTAACTACCAGCCAGTGCCCACCTGTCCACAGGTGCGGAACTCTGCAGGCAGGTAACATGCCTCCAGCACATATTACATAGGGCCCACTGCTTGCATCTTTCTCCAACAGTACACTGATATGAACGTAAACCCCTGGCTGGTATTTCTGAATCCTTTATACTTTATGACTCTACACTCATGTGTTGCTAGCCCCCTCATTGCTGTTTCTGAATCTTTTATACTTTGTGACTTTCCCTTTGTATGTATGTATTTATGTATGTATCTATCTATTTATCTTTTTTTTGACAAAAGAATCATTTTCCTTATTAATTGGTGCCCAATAGGAGTAAACACTCAATATGTGCAGTACAATGATGGTACAATAGACACAACCTAACAATTTTGGTAACATTGTTGCAATACATAATGTACAATAAATAACATGCTTTATCCAAACCCAGTGCATACATATTTTGCCTATAGAAATTCCCTTAGTTTCTGAAGTTGACATGGGTTGCAATTTCTTTGAGTTCAAAGCAGATCTCACTTTATGACAAAACCTCTTGCTTTGAGACTGAAAGTAAAAATTGCTTTGATATGGTAGAAGCATATCACTGAGGTTAATTGGACCCTTGTTGTAGAATTAGTGATGGACCATGTTCAAGATAATAAATGTGCTATAATAACTGGTGACCTCCTTTATCACACTATCAGTGTGATCAAATGCCATAATAACTGGGTATGACTTCATACCCAGTTATGATGGTGACTGGAGCACTCATGCTTCACTTTCCCTTTTTACAGTTCAACAGCAGGAAACCTGACTTGCATAGATCTTCCTGGTAGTATTTTTTATAGCTTATGTTCCTGCATTAATTTTTTATAAAAAATTAAACAAAAGAGGCTATGTGCTTATGGAGTGCTGAGGGTTATGGGATATTACATATCTCAGGTGTATAAAAAATTCATAACAAAAGTCACCTATGCTGTATTCTCTATTTTAAGTGCACGTGAGAGCCAATTAAGATTACTGTAGATGGTGCCATGTTGTGGTCTATTGGGGTGGAGAGAGTGAATTTGGCAATTTTGCTGTAGAGGACACATTTTCTAGTACATTAAGTTGCAATACATTGATGGTAGTTAAAAAAGCCACTATCCAGTGTTGGCATGAAGTGTTGTCTTACAATAGGTAGCTGGACTTCAGGATACAAAACCAAAAAAGTCTACATTGGGAGTGCGGTGCTCACAATAACAAAACAGCACTATTTTACAAAAATTGGGCACTCACTCCCTGTCATAAAAGATGATACTTTCCCTCTGTACTTCCATTCAAAAGGTACTGATACAGACTGTTTATTTTCAGTTAAGCAGACATAATTAAAAACCTGTGGATGCCACAAACATGTAAGCCTGACACGTTTTGGATCCCCTGATCCTTTATCAAATGTGATCCTTTTATAAAGGATCAGGGGATCAGAAATGCATCAGGCATGCATGTTTGTGGCATCTGTTGATTTTTTTTGTCTGCCTAACAGAAAACCAAAAAGACTGCATCAGCACTTTTTGAATGAAAGTACGGAGTCAAAGTGCCATCTTTTGCAAGAGATCATGAGTTCCCTATTTTTTTGAAATGCCATAGCTTGTCTTCACCATTAAAGAGGTCTTTTTACCAGAACAGAGAGATGATCTTTTGATTTTGTGACATATTCAAGGAGTTGATGTGTGCCCAGAAGGTCAACTCAGGGTTTTGGTTTACAATGATACATGAAATAGTCAACTGGGTCTTGTCTAATGCCATCCAGAAAATTTACTTAAAACACCTGATTAGTGATTTTTCACTTAAGCCTTGGATCCGAATAACATTCATTTGTTATTGGATTTATTTAATGCTAGCTAGTTACCTGTCATTCAGCTTTCAAACTTGCTGTCAGTACCAATAGTGCCAATCAACTTATCAGCAGCTTTACAGTTGGTGTAGAGCACCATATTATTCACATAAAGCAAAACCTTTGAAACAGTGCAGCTTCTAGGGTCAGAGTTGAAAAAAAAATACAAAAAGTATGGTCCCCAGCAAGAAGCCTTGTGGAACTCCATATCTGACCATTTGAGGGGTGGATATTATGTCTTGATATTTCACAACTCGAGTACATTTGTGCAGCTAGTCAGAAAATCAAGATTAGGTGGTGGGGCCCATGCCTATTTCTTTTAGTTTAGCCAGCAAGATGCTGTGATTGACCATGTCAGGTATCTTGGTAATGTCCACAAATGCAGCACCAGTTATCTGCTGACTTTCTGGAAATGGAGCCAAAAGGTTAAAGCAGTGACTTTTGGTTATAATGACATTGCCTGCTACTTTGACCAAACTCCCAATCTTGTGGTCAGAAGTGCCCTCCATTATAGGGTTAAGGCTGGCAACAGTGTGACAACAAGTCAGGGCCATCAGTAGTCATTTCACATATTTCATTGTACACTCAACACCTACCAAATGCATGACATATAAGACCACCCTAATCTTGACCAGTTTATCCTGAAAGGGAATTGTATAGTACACAAAAGTGAAATTCCTCATGCTTTGTTTCCATAGCACAATAGCACCCTGAAAATTCAGAAGAGACCAATGACTCAAGGGACTGGATGGCACTACCAGTAAGTCACCATGATTGGTGGGACCTGGTTATATATAAATTGCTGCAAGTCACTGGGGAACAACATTTGGACTGCACTTATATGTGAGACATGAATGGTATAGTGGGTTCTTTGCACAGTACAAACATGAGACAACAGTACTTCAACTCATACCAGTGATGCAAAGATACAAAATTAGTATGGTACAGTGTAGAACTGACCAAAGGGGGTCACTAAGGTTTAGGCTTATTTAAATATAAATTGACCTTTAATAATTAAGAATCCCAGCCTATAGATATAAACACCAGTTACAGGCATCGTGGGGGCAGTGTTGAGTGGGAATACTGAATTTTGTTTGTCCATGGTGCTGTAATACAGGCTGTAAGGAAGGTGATGCCTCAGTGTTGTCTTTTGTCTGAGTTAAATAATCCCTGCACAATTTTAGATGAGGCAGTTTGTAAAACTACTGGACAACAGTAATGTATTTCATAAACTATGCTGAACCATCTTCCATGTGCAAGCCCAGTTATCTAGTCACAGAGTGCCCACAGGTGAAGGATTTTAGTTTAGTCAACAGCTGCATATGGAACTCAACAGTGCCATTCAAGGTCAAGTGGTACCACTCTTACAGAGCATGCTGAACACTGAGAATTTTTTTTTCTGTTAATTTCTTTTTTCCTCCTTGGTCCCTGGCAGCCGTTCCTCCCTTCGGTCTCCAAGGCCCATCCCCCATTCACAGCTCAACCCCCGATCACCCCACAGCTTTCCCTCCATGGTGGAGTGGTGGGGATCCCTCAACCCTCCTCATACTAGGATTCAGTGCCAGAGGTGTGTTGCTGCTGGTCGCGGGGGAGGAGCCTGCAGGGACTGCCCATCATGAAGCATTTCAGGACCATTTTTCCACTTTTTCCCCCAAACCAAGGATGTGAAATCATCACTGCACTGCCACCAGATGTCTGAGTGCCACTCCAAGGAGTGAACACGCATGATCCCCTAGGCGTTCCTCCTTTCATCTGCCTCGGCTTCCCCTACTGTTGCCTTCAGTGCCCCTAGCTCCCACCCACTGCTAGGAGCCAGTAGTGCACAGAGAGCTGGTATCCCCCTTCCCCGGAGAAGGAGAGCAGTCCTAAGGATGTTCAATTATTTTCCTCCCTGCTGACCCCCAGTGGCCCATGCTCGTTCCCGAACACGGGTCGCCGGCATGGCGTGAGGTAAGGCATCCAGTGCCTCAGCCCTCAACGCCACTGGGCCAGCATAAACACTGGGAAATTAAAAATAAATGTCTGCTTGTGAGGCAGGATAAAAAAAGAGTGTCATGATGTCCACAACATAAGCCAGCACACAGAAGAGTCAGTGGGACAGAGATCAGTTCATGACTTTTTGTTTAAAGAACTATTCAAAATGATGCTCGTCACCTGTCTCTGCATAGCATCTACAATGTCATACAGCAAGATCAAGCACCCTCATCACTTTCTTCCAGTGACACTATGCAGGATACTCCCGGTACATAATGTAATGCAAAGACAGTCATTACACTTTGTCACCCTGAAAAGCATGACATCCCAAACTGTGGTGAATGTGAAATTGTGCTAACAGAATTAATTTGGAATGTCAATTCTGCTTCTGAAATGCTTTTCAGAATTTCTTTTTTAATTCTGTGGAATTCCAAAAAAGCATTTTCATGCAACTTGTGAATACTATTTTGTAATCCATGGAATAATCCATGATTAGTGGAAAATACATCCATGGTTTACATAAACTGCAGGATATAGTGCTGGGTGAAAGTTGTAAATTCTACTTTTGCAAAAGTTCTGCAAAAATGTGAAACTTTTGCAGAATTTACCACCCTTTCACCTGTGGCGAAATTCCAAACTTCTGAAATTTTACTGTGAATTTTCACCTCGTACTGTGGTATATATTCACTAATTGTAGAACTCTAGCCATGAACTGTGGAATTAAAGTTTGTTCCCATTTATTTCACTGGATCATTTATTAATCGGCAGTTTGCAATATAATTCTGCTAGTTTTTTTTTTCCCCACCAGCAATGTATGGCCATATTTGTTTTTCTTCAGGAGGTATTATATATTTTATGATCATGTAGTGACTCTAACTACTCAACCTATACAGCACCACAATTGTAGAGTCAGCAATCAACCTGTTATTTTGGTTTACATTTTTTCATTTTCGCCACCAATTTCTGGTTTTATTTCATGTTTCTTCTTTTAAATTCCACAGAAACAAAGGATTGCTTAATTTATTTTCCTTTTTCATTTTGCCATAGATGCTGAATTCTATGGTTCAGCACAATAATTCAGAGGAAAGCTAAAATTACCCCACATTCAGCTCTAGTCACATGGGCTGCAGCTCTGCATTCACTAGGGGTGCAGAGGGAGGTATCAGGTGACAGCACACATTTCTTACTGCATAGCTACTCAGTTTGAAATTATTTCTGAAGAGGAAAGAACTCTGTTTTTTCTGCTCCACAGAATGGTCTTTTTCACTGAGAAGCTGCAGTTTTCTTGTTGATTACAAGAAATAAAGTTCTATTATCTGTACTTGCAGTGTTAAGGAAAAGAACGTGCTGCAGTTTGTTGAATTTCTTGGGACTATTGCATAGTAGTCTGGTAGTCTCTGTTCTGTACTAGTGCTGTGTTGGTTTTGATTGTGGTATTTAGTGAGGAAACACTTCACACCATGTTGGGCAATGGAAAGTGCTCATATGTGGAAAAGTCCCATTGTTAATGGAGCTGTAAAAAAACATGTCAAAAGGAGGTGCAAAGAGTGCTGGGGAAGGTGCTAGTGGGTGCAGCATAATCAGTGGCACTCAGACATCTGGTGGCAGTGCAGTGTCAGCAGTGCCCCATGATGTGTCAGTGACAGCTGAAGTTGGCATCAAAACTTTAGGTTTCTTTAGGTTGCAGAGTAGTAGTCACATTCCCACAGCAGCTGTTGTTCAGTATGCAAAACAGGCAAGACAAACTGCCATGGATGTTGCTGCATTACTGTGTCAGTCCCAAGAGTCTCTGGTAGAGGAACAGTCACAGTCACAGGAGCATCAGGAGTTGTCTCAGGAGCTGCTAGGAACCTGGAGTGTAGAGGGTGTCTCCAGCAGCAGTCAGCATCAGAAAGGATGATGTTAAGGGGGCAGGACCATTTACTGTCCTGTCAGATAAGAAGGAGCTGGAGCAGAGTGTACTTGAGATGGAAGCTGAGGAGAAAGAACATTCTCAGTCTGAACATCCTGCTAGTGCTACTGCTGAGGAGGAAGAGAAGTATACTAAGGAAGAGGAGGTGGGGAATAGTCAGTCCTTACTTTCAGTACCAGAAACATCTGCGTCAAAAAACAGTGAGGATGATAGTGATGAGGCAGGTGATGATGATGATGATGAAAATCCAGTACTAGACCCTATTTGGCAGCCACCCCCAAGTAACACCCATTAAGAAAAGCGTCATACCAGACCACCGGTCCAGGGGCAGGGTGCCCATTTGCGATGAAAATGACCCAGGTTCAGGAACAGACTTGGGACATTGGAGGACCAGCTGGGGGAGATGGATTGAACATCCTTGGGACTTCTCTTCTTCTCCAGGGGGGGAAGGTGGGTAGAGTGTCCATCATAACATGGAGCTCTGGCACAGGATGGGGTACCTCCATGCCAGCACCAATACTTGAGTGGGGTGGGGCAGACACAGAACATCATTGTACATCCCCACCCCGGGGGGGACACCAAAAAATTGCCATCTGCCACAATGATGCCTGCCCTGGCCCTAATCACTCCCTTCAGCTCTCTCTCATTGACAAACTAATTCAAATCCATGGCTCCAGCTGGCTTCAAACCCCACCCTGGGGGGGGTAAGCCATGGAGGCAATGTTGTCAGGGTACCTTATACCAACACCTTATCCTGTCCTTGATAGGTCCACCTGGTGCCATAACCCTGCCCTGGGAGGTAAGCTGGGGGTGTCTGTGGTGAGGAAGGTAAGTCCAGGGGAGTGGGGTAGGTGATGGGAGTTTGGGCAGTGAAGGGCGGGTGATGTGCAGACAAAAAAAAAGAAGTGTCATGGATAAAGGGAAAGCAAACCCTCATATACCACTCCCTAAGGAACAATCTGAAGTCAGGGGATATGGACCTTAAGTTAAAAAAAGGGTACATGGGGATAAGCAGGAGCAGCAACAGGCAATAATTTTGCCCACCCCTCCATCCCGGCCCCATGTGCCTCACCCTCAAAAATCCAGCGTGTCAGCAAAAAGTCCCTTGTGTGGAATATTTTTCTCTTTGGATGAGGGTGATGACAGTGTGGCTGTGTGCAATATATACAACTAAAAAATTAGCAGAGGTAAGCCAGGAACACACGATGGGACAACTGGGATGCATAACCATATACAAACTAGGCATCCCATTTGCCGGGCACAGCATAAGTGTTTGGCAGCAATGCCCACTTCAGATATACCTGACAAGTCTGAAAGAGTGGGTTCCAATCCTGGTGATGATGTAGTTTTTAACCCTTTACTGTGTTCCACCCTTAGGTGTGCAGATACAAGTGGTAGTAGTCAATGTGCTGAATCGGAGCTGTCCCCTTCCTGTATACAGAGTTTTTCCTAGCATGTCCCCACTGTCAGACAAGGTCACCACAGCAGCAAGAGCAGAACTGCCAAAGCCAGTACATCAACCTCCTCCACAGTCCATCCCACTCCAAAGTTTAAGCAACCTGTTATTAAATCTGCCTTAACAAAGCACACCAACTACCACCACAAACACCCTGTGGCAAAAGAGCTAAACACTGCTGTTGCAAAGATGCTGGCAACAGATCTGCTGCTATTTTCTTTTGTTGAGAAGCCTGGGTTTCAAGAACTCATGGAAAAAGCTGCACCTAAATGCAAAGTGCCCAGTGGCACTTATTTCTCCACTAAGGCTATTCCAACCCTTTACAATAAAAAAAGAGGCAGTATAGTGCAGTGGGTTAATGCTCTGAGCTGCAGATCTGGAGACCTGGGTTTGAATCCCACAGTTGCTTAGGTGCATACTGTGTTATTCTGAGCAAGTCATTTAACATCCTTGTGCTCTCAGATCACATCTTGAAACAAGCTTCAGCTTTGTGTGCTAATGGTTAAACAATGTCCCTTATCTTGTTTGCATTGTGTCATATTCAGTATCACACTTCTGCAGTACCCATTATCTACCTTACCACAGATATCTGGACAAGCAGACCATCATCTGTTATCAGTTTTATGTGCATTACTGCACATTGAGCCTATTTCCCTGGGGTATATGCTTTGCACCCATGCTCATCATCTATTGGTGCCCTGAGAAGTGGCAGTACTAGTGGTGGTCCTCAACAGCATGCCACATTGAGTATGCAGAGCATGCAGGGGTCACATACATCTTCCAGAATACTCACCCAAATAATGAGGCCATTACATCCTGGCTGAAGCCACATAGATTCTAGGCTGGCTTCATCACGAGCAACAATGCACGGAATGCCATTACAGCAATCGGTACCATGTGATAACAGCCCCACCAAAAACAGCAGTGTGAACTAAACAACAACTACATAAGGGCAACAGCAATAAAAGCCATGGGCACCACAGCTACCTACAATTTAAACAACCAAAACTTAATTTTTACCAAAAAACAACATAAGACATAATTTTCAGTTAGAGGATATGCCCCCAACCCTTCCCTCATGGGGGCTTTGCCTCTTGTACCCTCCTAACTAATATAATCAACTCTGGGGGGGGCATGACACTGTGGGAAAGAGGAAATCACAGGAGGGGGGCTACACCACGGAGGGCTACCTGTGCACAAGGGGAGAACATTGGGGTGGAAAAGAAACTCAATGGGAAAGGAACATCTCCACAAACAATAAAAAAAATTCATCAACTGAAAACCACAAAAAAAAACAGAAGCACCATTCCAGTCCCTATCCCCGATCTACCAGCATTGCAAGCCATCACCTATCCCACCACACCAGATAGCCAGCTGGATGCAGCCCTCCAAAATACACCCTCTATCCTTAACATCATACCTCTGCCTGGCTATTCAATACATAGACATTTTTCACATTTGCTGTAATTCCCATCGCTCTTTACTAACACTCGCTGTCTCCACAGTTGCTCAAATTGAGTCGCTCATATTGAGTCACTCAATTTGAGTAGCTCATATCATGGGTTACCACAGCAATCAGGGATGGCTGTTTTTATCATGTGAGAAAGAAGTAAGTGCCTCAGCTGGGACTTGATCTCAGACCACCGGGAATACCATTCTGATTGTGCTAACCAGCTGCGCCATTGAGATAACTGGAACCTGGGCTGTCCCCAAGCACATTACTCTTTTTCAAATGCACAACCCAATGGCAACACAAATATTTACTTATAACAATCACAAGGAGTGTGGTGTGCATATTTATGGAACACATCCAAACAGAGGTGAGAAAGGAGTAAGTGCCTCAGCTGGGGCACTTACTTCTTAAATATGCACGCCACACTCCTGTGTGATTGTTACAATTAAATATTTGTTACATGTTTTTATCATGTCCCATGCTTTGCACATGTCCTGAACCTGATTGTGAAGGCCTTTCTGGATCATGAAGCAGTCAATTGCATTTTGACTGTCAGTCACAAAATCTGCAGCCATTTCAGTCACTCCTCACTGGCAAGAAGAGAGTGCGGCAGTGCCATCTAAAGATGAAGTCACAACTGAGGGGTTTGCATTCCCCAAAGTAGGAGACAGAACACGTGTTTCACTACTGTCATACTTAAGAGTGCATCCAAACTGTTTGGTGAGGTACTGTAATAACTGTTTGTGTCTGCAGTTAGCAGAACAAAAATATAAGTCCTCAGGAGTCAGTGTGATAGATACATCATGAACTGTTGTGTAATCAAGTTGGTGAAAGGTTTATGATTTCATCCAGATTTCAAATATTTACAGTGAGATTACCAACAGTTGTGTTGTCAGAACAAAGCAGCATTTGTATTTGTAAGTATCCCAGTGGCTGCAGTTTAGCCCCCCCCCACCAAAAAGAAAAATAAGAAAAAACCAAAAAGTTTGTGTCCACATTGTTAGTTGTCCTTTATTGTTTGCTCATTTCTCTTTACACAACTTTTATTTCTGAAAAACACATCAGTATGTGTAAGTTTTCCAGTTGGCTGCTGTTTAAGGCACCCTCCCCAAAAGAAAAAAAAATTCTGGCCAGAACCAATAGGGCTGCAGTCAAGGAATTTAAAGGTAAAAATACTGAAAAATTGTTTTTTAATATTTTTACACAAATTTTCAACATTTGCCTTTCCTCATGAAGGACAGAGAAAATGTTCGGCTTCTGGCCTAAAGGCGATTTTGGGCAGGGACTGCAAAATCAACTTTCAGGACACAAAAACACATTTTGGGCAGGTGTTGAAAAATGACAGCTGTCAAATTCATTGTGAGGTCCTATAAAGAAAAGACTGTGTTGAAAATGTGGGCTAAAAATATTGACTATTACCAAAGTTATGAGCCTGTGTTTGCAAAATTCATCACAGCCTCATAACTTAGTTTTTTTTTATATAGTTTTACACCAAATTTAAATCATAGCATTCTTATCACCTGCCTCATGATCAAGATCAGAGAAATTTTCAACTCCTGTCTGAAGGTGATTTCATGCAGAGACTGCAAAATCACCTTTCGGGATATAAAAAATGATTTTGGCTAGGATTTGAAAAATGGCAGCTGTCACATTCATGAGGTGCTGTAAAGATATGGCTATGTTGTACATGTTGTAAATGTGGGGTAAAAATATTGAAAATTATTCAAGTAATAAGCCTGCATTCACAAAATTCAACATAGGCTCATAACATTACTGTTTTTTAATACAGTACTTTTGCCTGAAAGGTAATTTTACACAGGGACTGCAAAATCACCTTTGGGATGTAAAAAAACAACATTTTGGCCAAGATTTGAAAAATGACAGCTATCACATTCATGGGGCGCTATAAAGATATGGCTATGTTGTGACTTTGGGAGAAAAATATTGAAAACTACCAAAGTTACTAGCCTGCATTCACAAAAGTCAACATAGGCTCACAACATGGTTGCTTTTTTAATATTTTTATACCACATTTTCAACATAGTCTGCTTTGACACCACCTCATGAATAAGGCCAGAGCAAATTTTCAACTCCTGCCCAAAAGATGATTTTGCACAAGGACCATGAAATCACCTTTCGGGATGTAAAAACAGAAAACATTTTGGCCAGGATTTGAAAAATTACAGCAGTCACACTCATGAGGTGATGTAAAGATAAGGCTATGTTGTGAATCTGAGGAAAAAATATTGAAAATTACTAACTTCATGAGCCTTCGTTCACAAAATTAAAAATAGGCTCATAACTTTGTTGTTTTTTAATATTTTTTCTATTTTAATACTTTTAAACCAAATTTCAAACATAGCCTTCTTATGACCCCACCTCATGAACAAGAGCAGAGAAAATTTTAACTCCAGCCCAAAATGTGATTTCACACATGGACCATGAAATCACCTTTTTAGACAGATCTGCCTAATGACTGTGCATTTGTTCATGAGGTGGGGTCCCAAAGACGCATAAATATGAAAACATGGCTAAGTTATGGCACTAAGTTCAAAACCCCATTGAAATACATTGAATTACATACCTGTTTCCTCAGTCTGCAGTCTGGCTTTGAGGAGTGAAGACATGTCTGCTGTCCACAGTGGATTATGGTGTTGGATCCCCGGTGAGAAAGTAAGGGCTTGGGGCGGTGCGGGGTGGTGGGTGCTGAGTGTGACGGTCTGGTGGGGGAATGATAATGGCACAAAAGCCACTGATGGATGGTTTTCTTTTAAAGGGTAAAAAAAGACATCGATCAGTGTTTTTCTTTTTATAGGATAAAAAAAAAGGACCAAGGAATTGCCATTGCGACACTGGGTGATTAGGCACCCCCAGTGTCACTTTAATGTTTTGGGTGGTGGTGGGTGCTGAGAGCTACAGTTGAGTGAGGGTAGAAGAAAAATATATATATAAAAAGGTAATGGAACACGAATGCAACACTGGGGTATTGGGCACCCCAAGTGTCATTGTTATGTTTCTGGGGGGTATGAGGGGCAGTGGGTGCTGAGAAGGTGGGTTGAGTGAGGGGATATGTATAATTAAATAAAAAAAGAAATTGGCCATCACTGTGGAACACAGCAAACTTTGCTGTGAGCAAGATGACCACTGCACTGTACTGCACATGCGCTAGTGGTCGCACATGTGCAATACAGTTTGGCAGCCATCTTGGTCATGGCGGATTGTGCAGCATTCCGCCATGACTGCCAGTAAAAAAAATAGAGCAGTGTTACATCCACTGGAGACAGCAAACGGAGTGCTTCACTGATGCATTGGTGACTGTGTTGCAACATGTTGTTCGGTCAGAAAGAATCCTTTTCTGATAGCAAGAGGTATGTAGGACTACACCCACTGCAGCCCTAATGAGAAAAAAAATTTGCAGACATTGTTAGTTGTTGTTTACTGTTTACTCATGTCTCTTTATGCAGCTTTATCTCTGTAAAAATGCATCAGTATTTGTAAATTTCCTGTTTGGCCACTGTTTCGGCCACACACACCCAAAAAAAGAAAAAAAAGTCCCCCAAAAATTAATGTGGACAGTGTTATTTGTCCTGTAGTGTTTCAGCATCACTGTTTCTGCAACTCGTGTCTTGAAGAACACAGCACTATTTGTAGTTGTCCTAGCTGGCCGCTGTTTAGGCCCTCCCCTTCCCAGAAAGAAAAAAACAACAAAAACAACAAAAATTAGTGTGTACATTTATGTGTCTGTTATTATTCATCTGTCCTGCAACTATGTTTTTCTTTAAAACAAACAGCATTTGGATTACTGTTCATTCCCCACCTGGCCCCCATTTTGGCCCCCTCCACAAAATAGAAAAAGAACACCCCCACATTAAAGTGCATCAGCCATTGTTACTAGTCCTGTATTCATCTGCTCTACTACTGTTAGTTAAAAAAAAAACACATGGTGTAAGTCCACTCCTCAGTTGTATGATGTATGGACTGAGGCTCCCCACCCCAAAAGACACAAGAATCCCCCCCGTAATCAGTTCTGATATTGTTTGACACCCTTTATCTTTTCTTTTTCTTGTTGCCACCATATTGTGTCAAAAAAACGTTACTTGCTGTGAACTCCACAGGATGTCCTCTGTCTGCCATAAACAGGAAAACTCTGGTTCTTAGGGTCTTTATTTGGATATCCCTTCATCAGGTTTAGTGTCATTTAAATGTAGTGTAGTTCTTAGCTCATGTTCGGGGGAGGGATCACAATGCCTTCAAATGACTGCATCAAATCATGTTATGTTTTGGCTGCATGTCCAGGTTACTATAAAGTTCTTCTGATTCCATATGTCCCTGTGTGTTTGTGCAACTCTCTATTATTTTCTTTTCTGGTCTGCTTGTATAAGGCTTTAAGGATGCTGCTGGTGCTTCCTGCTGCTTCTGAAATCCCCATGTTGTCTACCAGCCCTGTGGCTTTATGGTGTGTCCATTCCAAGTGCCCAGGTAAGTATTAATGTTTGTTATACTTTGCATTTTTTTTCAGACAGATCATTTTATGGGAATGGGATAGGTGTCTGTTCAGACTGATATCAAGGCAGGTGGGGGTGGGTGGTAGGGGTTGCCACAGGCACAGGTCAGTTGTGGTGGCCCGATTAAGTAGTGAGAGGATGTTAAGACTTTGTGGGCCAGCCTTCCAGGTAGTCTGCCTCTGCAAACCAATGCCATGTTTCCTTTGTGTTTGTAAAACTCTCTGTAGGATTTTCTTTTCAGGTCTGCCTGTGTAAGGTGTTATGGATGCTGCTTCTGCCTGCTGTTGCTGAGATCCCCATGTAGTCTGCCAGCCCTGCAGCTTCATGGTGTGTCCATCAGAAGTGGCAAGGTAAGTACTAATGTTTGTTACACTTAGCAATGTTTTTATCAGACAGGTTATTCTATGAGAATGGTATAGGTGTATATTCAGACTGTCATCAAGGCAGATGGGGGGCCTGATGCAGGAACACATCAGTTGTGGTGGAAGAGTAGGTAGTGACAGGATGTTCAGATATTGTGGGCCAGCCTCCATAGTGGTCTGCCCCTAACAACCAATGCCATGGCTCCCTTGAGTTTGTGCAACTCTCTGTATGACATGCTTTTTAGTTCCATCTCTTTAAGGCTTTATGAATGCTGCTACTGTTCCTGCTCCTGCTGTCTTGATGTAATGTGCCTGGCCTGTGGCTTCATGGTATGTCCATCACAAGTGCCAAGGAAAGTAATATGTTCAATCATTGTGTATTTTTAACCTTCTTCAAGCACTGGTTTCATTAGATCAGTTATGGTACAATATGTGGCACAGTGACCTCCACTCCATGCTGAGCTGGTGTATCCAAGGAGACTATACACAGTTCAAGGTAAACAAAAAAAAACAGTGCAGTTTCTTTAAGCTTGCTGTGTCTCCAGCTGACTGGGGTTGCAGCCTTATTAGCAACGACAACAACAACAAAAAAGATTCCCTTTTGGAGTTCCAGCTAAACATAATAAACACTCCCTGCCTCTGGTTACCAGCTACTGTGGTTCCCAGCCTCCAGGTAGTATCAATATGTCCACTTACAAACTCCACAGTCCTTTCCAAATGTCTCTGTCTGTAGCTTGAACTCGCCATTTTCAGCACAGCTTCTGGCTTTCAGCAGGCCTCTCTAGGTGAGTTTTATGCACTGCCCCAATCAACATTGACTTCAGCTGTGCTAGATTAGCTCCCTACCTGGATGCTTCCATAACTTTTTGTGCTTTATTATCTCACTACTTGGATGCTTGCAGAGCTGTCTGTGTTTAACCCTTTCAGGATTTCTACAAAGGGAACAGAGCTTCAGCCATATTTCTGCTGACATAAATTACGTCTGTCTACCACTTTGTCACAAGTAGTATGCATCATCGTGGAATTAGTGACAAAGGAGGTATGTGTATGTGTGCACACGCGCACGCGCATTGTGCTGTCATGTTATTGAAGCAATTCTTGTTATTTCCTATCTGTGCAGGGCTGGTCTGCTGTTTTTTGAAGCGGATGCTGATTTCGCTGAAAGCCATCCATTGTCCTGTTCCTCTCAGCACAGATCCATTTGGTTTCAGTGCCGCATAACAAAAGCCAAAAAACTGAACTACATTCGATTTACTGTGACTCTGGCACTGATGTGCCCTGCCCTGCCTCTTCCTCAAATTGGTGCACTGCACCAGTTTAGGGTGCTGGCGTTACTGCGCCCATCATTAGAGCACCAAAAACTGAAATTTGCTGCCCACTCCCTGAGGTCAACCCCCAGAGTTGGAATCCTTAGTTAGGGGGTGTGGGGGCAGAGACCCCCACAAGAGGGGTGCAGGTGGCACAGCTCCGTGCATAAACTGCAATCGGCAAAATTCCTGACTGGAGCCCTAATGACAGGTGCACTACCGCTGGTGTGTTCTGAGGGTGGAACCAAATTGGTGTTGCTGCTTCCATGAATGAAAGCAAAAAAAACGTAATCTGAATAGAACATCTTGTGTCCACATCGACAGTAAATTGTATGAATGGAGATTATGTAACTGTTCTGTTTGCTATTGCTGCTCAACTTCACATATCTGTTATGGTCTCCAGTTCGTCACTGTTGGACAGCATCCCTTGACAGTGCGTTGCTAAATCAGTGTATAGTTGTATGTGCTGGAGAAAAGGAATGGCAAGTTTAGACTATTAGAATTTTGACTGTGGACCTGTCATGCATCACAGATAGCAGACCTGGACATTGTGATTGTACACATGATCTGAATCTGAAATGAAAGTAATGCAGTAAATCACTCAACTGAAATGCCACCAAGTACAAAACTGCTTTTTGACCAAAGAACATTACTAGCCTAGTCATTGCAAATAATTCTGAAAAGCAACATTAAATGCAGCTGCGTCTACTGCTGCATATCGCCTATTATCTTATCTACTTCTATATCATGAAACTTGTTGTGCATCTATCCATTCACTGCACTGGTTTCAATTCCTTTAAGAAATCCATCATATGACTCACATCCACTCTAGTCAATCATGTCCACCTGTACTGCACCAGCAGGCTTCCATCCATAGACCTCCCCTCCCATGGGTCCCTCTGAGAGTTCAGACTGTCTGACCACACATAAGTTTTACTCATAGTTGCTTACTCGGACCAACTGTATGTTGTCCTTGGACTCGAGAGTATGACCAGTTTCCTTACCTCAGTCATCCTCCAACACAATAAACTGTAAAACAGTTTAGATTAAAAGGAAAATGAAGTCAAACTGCATTGTCACACAGTATGTTGATTGACTTAACAACCTTCATACACACTGTAAAATACTCATAACATCCAAGTGTTTTTTAACATGTTCATGTTTTATATGTAAAAGGGGTAACAACAATGAAGTAAAAATTGAAACAAACAACTATGTACACAATCGAACAAAAAAGAACAGAAATATAAAAAATATTGAAAACAATTTTTAACTGTGGAGTGCAACTTGCTCCACCTTCACACAAGTGTTCACCACTCAATTTGTCGGGGTGGCTGGGGTCACATGGTGCTTGCTCCCCAAACAGCATTACTTTTTTGGGGTCCCCTCATTTTGCACCATGTACTCAGCAGGCCTGCCAATGCAGCACTGGCCTACCAGCACCTGTTTAAAGTCCTTCCTGATGCCTCTACGTCTTTCTGGAGATTAGCCACCATGGCTTCTAGTGCCACCGGTGCCTGATGTTCCTCTGCTGGTACAGAACTGCCCTCCTGTGTCACATAGGCACCATTAGAACCAGTGGCACCTCCCCATGTCACCTGGTCTTCCTCCTGTGCAATCCAGGACATCTCCTTCTGCAGTCATCCCAGGTAGTTGCTGGCTCTTGTTGTCTTCTTTTTGGTGGGAGTGGACAGCTGTGTCTCACTCAGGTCTGTAAGGAAATAAATAACTAATCTAAATCAAACTACTTTAACAATGTCAGTGAAATTTGCAATACTCTTTGTATTTTCTCCAGTGTGTCAGTACAGTACTGTATGGCATTCTGTTGAAACTTGGTTTGAATATGCACCTAGCCTTCTTGCTCCAAGTCTCTGTTGTATGTGTAACACCCCCAGTATGCCCTGGGGAACTGTGGCACCCATCCTGTTAGTATGTGACATTTGTGGTTTAAGAAGCCAATGTGGTTTTTCATCACATTTTCTGGTAGGCTGCTCCCTCACCACCTACACCTCTGAATCAGTATGATGGACAATGAGTAGCATCCACTGTACTGCTCCCCCTGCCAAAGGTTACATTCATGTTCCCTTGTTTTGCCATACCCCTTCCAGCTACATGTTTCCTCTCACTTTAATCAATCAATCAATCAAATCTTTATTTATACAGGTGGTCACCGTTGAGCAGAGCTCTTTTTCAAGGTGGACCTGTTTGAAACATGGATACAGGTTATGCAAACGACATGCATTAGTTACAGTATACAATATGGGTAATGCCCCAACACTGAGTTAATATACAAATATGCATAAATATATAAGGTTTAGGATACTGGTTAGGTCTGGTCAGTAAGAGATAATTGCAACAACATTCGAGAACTACAGACCTCATGTATGCTTAAGGCTGTATGCCGGCTGGCGCTAGGAGGCAAAGATAATTTCAGAGCAGCATATAAGGATTATAGACCCCAAGTGCACTAGAAGCCGTGGCTATCTGAGAGAAGTATGACCATAGTTTAGAGGTGGCCGTGATCATGTTTCAGACCTGACAATGAGCCACGAGTGGTTTAGGTGCTGTTAGGGGATGAGCAAAGCAGTTGCAGACTTCGCTTACTGTAAGCGAGTATTGAGCCTTAAAGATGGGCATAGGGACAAGGGCATATAATTTAAGAGACTTTTGTAAGTCATTCCAAAGGGTCGGGAATGTGAAGCTAATTGCCGCTCTACCGAAACGCAAGTTTACTCTAGGTATTGCAAGGGAGATGAAGGAATGGCTTCGGAGTGCATATTTTCTTATTGTACATAGGGGTAGGCAGTCAGAAATATATTGGGGTAATTTGTTTGTGAGGGCACGGTAGGTCCAGAGAGTAGCATTTTTGTGGCGCCTAAGTTTAAGGGATGTCCATCCCACTGTATCATACAGGATGCAGTGATGAGTAGAATTAGGGAGACCTGTGATAAGCCTTAGAGCACGGTGGTACAGCATGTCGAGTTTGGCTAGTAGGGAGATGGGACATTGGCTGTACAAGAAATCTGCATAATCCACCAGAGATAGGAAAGTAGATTGGACCAGTCTTGTTTTGGCATCAATAGTGAGGAAGTGGCTTAGCATGTAGAAAAGTCCAAGCCTTTGCCGAAGTTTTTTCAACAAGTCTTCGATGTGTTCTGTGACGAAGAGTCTGTTATCAATCCATACTCCCAGATATTTAAATTTAGTTACAAATTCTAGTTTTTCACCTAGTATTGTAGTGATTTCCGGAGTGGGCCCACCGTCTGTAGGGCTAAGTGAGTGGGCAAACGGAGAAAAGAGCCTTGCTCTTTTTTTTTAGCATTCAATAGTAGTTTTTTTTGGATTAGCTGACTTTGCAGGAGGTCAAACTCATTTTGGAGGTCGTTACAGGCGGCATCTGGTGTGGGTCTGCTGATGTATAGGATGGTATCATCTGCGAACAGGTAGATATTGGCATTTTTTTATGTAGTAGTCTATATCATTTATATATATTGCGAATAAGAGCAGAACTAGTATAGATCCTTGAGGGACCCCTCTTAGGAACGGTTTAAGAGGGTACAGCTTGCCTTCTGCTTTAACTTGCTGGAGACGTCCTGAGAGGTAGTCAGTGAACCAGAGCAGCGAGGTAGAGTCCACTCCTATGTTTTGAAGCGAGGTGAGGAGAAGGTTGTGATCAATGGTGTCAAAGCTTTGCTTAAGTCCAGAAAGACCACAGAGGTGAAGTTCCTTGTGTCAAGAGCTAGCAGCCACACATCGGTAACTTTGGACAGTGCTGTAATAGTGCTATGTTCGGCTTTGAATCCTGACTGCATTGGGTTCAATAGATTTTTTGCTTCGAGGTAGTTCCTTAGTTGCGTATTCATGATTTTCTCTAGTAATTTAGATAGAACTGGGAGTAGAGAAATGGGTCTGTAATTGTCGAGGTCCCCTGGGTCACCTGATTTAAAAAGTGGTATGACATGGGCGGTCTTCCAGACTGGTGGTAGGATGCCCTGTGAGAGGGACAAGTTGAATAGGTGAGTGATGGGGATGGTGAGGACATGGTATGCAATTTTAATAAAGTAGCAGTCCAACGAGTCAGCGCCTGCACTTTTTTTAGTGTCCATCTGTAATAATAGGTCTTCAACTTCTTTTAGCGAAGTGAGTTGTAGCTTGAAGAGGTTGGGGGTAGCTGAAGGTATTTGAGGGGCGTAATTTGACATAGAACATATCTTGCAAGCTGGGGAGTTGTCAAACACCAGACCTGCGGTTGTGAAGTGGTTATTGAAGGCATCTAAGATCTCTGCCTTGTCATTAATGATATTGTTTCCTGAGATAACTTTGTTCAGGAGGGAGTTACCTGTAGGGTGACCCATCAGATTCTTGATAGTGCTCCAGAATTTGCATGGGTTTTTTGAAGAAGCATCAAGTTCTGTGCAGTAGAAAGAAGCATTAGCATCTTTAATAGATTTGGTGCATAGGTTACGCACCTTTCTGAATAGGTTCCAGTCGTTAGGCAGGTTAGATTTTCGTGCCCTTTTCCATAGTTTGTCTCTTTCAAACAGCAGTGGTCTAACCTCAGAGAAGAACCATTTGTTGGTTATAATCTTTGTGCGGACTTTGGTCAGAGGGGCATGTTTGTTGAGGGCCCCTGATAGTATATCATAAAAGATGTTGTATGTGGTGGTGACTGTTTTAGCAAGGTAAAACTCCTGCCAACGCAAGGATAATTTCAGGTCAGCAATATAGGCAGGTATGTTAACATTTCATCTTGATCTCTTCTGTCGGAAGTTAGAAGGAGGCTTGCTGGTAGATCTTATTCCTCCGATGAAACAATGATCACTGATGTCCAAGAAGAAAGTACCAGCATGGGAGAACAGGTGGGGTTTGCTTACAAGCAATACTTCCAGAATGGTACTGTTTGAAGGATTTTTTTGTGTTTGGGCGTGTCGGTTCATTGATGAGCTGGGATAGGCCATGGTCATCACAAAAAGAGACTAGCAGTGCAGCTGCTTTGGAAATCCAGTCAAGATTAGAGTCTCAGAGAATGATGGTTTCAAGCAATCCTTGTTCTAGGATATCACTTAGATAGGTTAGGAGCTTTAAGCCAGCAGAGGGGGGGTCTGTAGCATCCTATAAGCTGGAGAAAACATGACTGGGTGATTTCCAGATTGAGGGTAAGGCACTCATACTCATTGGGATCAGATGATGCAGCCGTACAAGAGACGGAGAATTTATCTTTGACATATATGGCCACGTCACCTCCTCTAGTGTGCCTATCTGCTCTGAATAGGGCATAATTAGGGATGTTTACTTCAGTGTCAGTAGTTGTTGTTCTCAGCCAGGATTCAGATATCACTAGTATATCGGGGGATGCATGGGATATCCTTGCTTGGATCAGTGTTAAAGTTTTGAGCAGGCTACATACGTTGAGGTGCAAAAAGCTCAGGCCCTTTAGCAAGAACAAGTCTGAGGGTGAAGGGATTGTTGCCGGTGGGCCAGGGTTCAGTTCTACATTGCCTGAGTATAGGAGGAGGAGTAGGAGTATTTTTCTGAGAGTGGCAGAAGATAGCTTTAGAGTCTTAGTCTTATTCCATTTGTAGTACTTAGTGGCTTTGGGTGATAGGTTGTTCCCATTGCTGAAGGCGCCACCAGTAATTGCTGCTATTAGTACTCTGAGTGAATATAGCCTGGAGGTGCAGGAGTGTTGCATGAAGGGGGTCATGTGCTGAAATGAGTGTATCAAACTTGTGCCACCTGAGCTAGGAGTCCATATGTACTGGTGAAGTTGAACGTCCATAGTCATATAGGGGTAGGTAGACTTTAAGGTGCCAGAGGACGTAAGGCACAGGAAGGGCTTATAATCCATGCGAGGTATTGGTCTGTTGGGTAGGTATTGGCTGACTGGGATTCTGAGTAGGAGAGGCAGTTGACATAGCTGTAGAGGTCCCCACATGGTGAGGCTTAGTGTAGACAGGAGGGAGCCAATAGCAATAAGGAGCGGGGCAAGATGATCAGTATAGAAATGTGCCAGGGGGATGGGCGGGTGTGTGAAAATTTGCGGCTTTGCCATACTTCTGTGTGGGCTGTATCCAGCGTTGAGGTCTTGGGAGTTGGCCTCTGCAGCGCTGACCCCCCTGTATCGGCAGTTCGAGCGGCGGAAGGGCTGGGAGTCCTAGGAGGCTCTCGGCAGCTGAGAAGGGAAGAAGAGAGGAGCCAATTTAGTACTGGGGAGGACAAAGGAGTCTCACAGCCAGTGATAAAGAAAATTTCCACTTGATTGGGGCAATTTCCTTGGCACCTGGGAGTCTGGCTTCAGTACTAAGTCATACAGAAGGGCTGTAATCACTCTATCCTTGGTAACTTTAGCAATTTAAAACAGCTTTTTTAAGAAGATTTTAACAATTTCTTGGCAGGTTAGGCAAAACACAGTCTAGATAGTTAGATTACAGGCAGGTTTGCTGTTAGAAATGCTCCTTTTTGCTCTAAGAAGGGATGAAGTAAAAGGGACCAGTCGGAGTGAGCCTGGTGAAAGGCTCTCACACTCCGATTGGTTTGCGGCTTTGCCGTACCTCTCTGCGAGCTGTATCCGGCATTGAGGTCTTGGGTGCTGGCCTGTGCAACGCCGACCCCCCGGGGGCAGAAGTTCAAGCAGCGGAAGGGCTGGGAGTCCTAGAAGGGTCTCAGCAGCTCTTTGCAAGCTGTATCCAGCATTGAGGTTTCGGGCATCGGCCTCTGCAGTGCCGACCCCCTGATGGCCGCGGTTCAAGCGGCTGAAGGGCTGGGAGCCCTAGGAGGGTCTCAGCAGCTCTCTGCAAGCTGTATCCAGCATGTTTTGTCCTTTTTGTAACGTGGATTGGTCTGTCACATGCACATTGCCCAGAGTCTGAACCTTGCATTGCAGCCTAAGGTGCCTGCCAGTGCCTACTGAATAAGTAGCCATGTAATGGACTAAACCAACCATCAGGATCTGAAAATTGTGCACTGTCGAGTCTAGTGGTTGACTTATCTGTAATGTATAGTACATATTGTTTTACCTGTCTTGATCTGTCATCACTCGATGAGGACAACTGCATCCCTGGACACAGTGTTGAAGTGAAGTGATATGGTTTCTGCTCACCAATGGTACATAGACAGAAGTAATACCTCATTCTGATATTGCTATTGTACGAATGCCAGTTGACAAGCACACTCATTATTAAACATTTTCTATAGTGCTTCCACTTTGTTTCCTGAGGAATCATGCCCCAGCTAAAGAAATAGAAAAAGAGTACAATGCAGTTAGAGGGAGGCCCACCATGTGTTTTCTACAATATCATGTACCCCTTTATTCTGCTTTACCCCCCCCCACAGAAACAGATGGTCACAGTACAGCAAATGTCGAGTAAAGCTGTTATAGAGCTCAGCTGTTAATCACACATAATGAGTACTGTACAGCCTGGTGAAGCACTGACTTTTAGACAGCGAGTACTACAGTGAGTAGCCATTGAGAGCCATGTAACATGTGCAGTAGTAGTCAACATGGAAATGAAAGATAGCTGCAGTTCACCTAGTCCTTTTGGGAAAAAGCACTGGATTAATTAAGAACTCAAAGAAGAAATGGACCCCTGTGCCCTGGGTGCTGCCCCTTGGATGGAGGCAGGGGACACACATATTCATTTTTATATGGAGGATAGGAAACAAACAAGGGTACTGGTGAGCACTCTGAAGAAGGGTGGGATTGGGAATTAACCCCTTCCATCCTTCCTCTGCCAAGGAAGTTTTAAGGCCATTCTGCCATACAGGTTCTGAGCAAAGCACAGCATGACTAGCACAGGCTTTTGTAGAAAAACAATGTACTCACTATGACAAAAATGATACAACATGCAGTCAGTCATCCACAATGGCTGCAGCAGCATGGCAATACAATACACATACAGTAAACATTGTGGGCTGGATTTTCAAAGGGACCTTAGATCCACGCAAGCTGCGTCAAACAACCAGCTTGTGTCAGATCTAGGTGCACCAAGCACTGTGTGCCATATTTTGCAAGAAAAGCATTGTCTGTGACAAAGTCCCCCAAACTGACCCAAGAGGTTCACTACATGAACAAAATGATGCAAGGGATGAGAATGATGCAAGCTGTCCAGAATGAATAACGCACGTTGAGTCAAAAATGGTAAAAGTTGAGTCAAAACAATTACTCAAGGAATGAAAATGAATCAAACTGAGTAAAGAAATGGTGCAAGCTGAGTCAAAAAAATTGTTGCAAGCTGAGTCAAAATAATGGTGCAAGTTGAGAAAAAAATGACACAATGGACGAGAATGACAAAAGCCAAGTCAAAAAATAGGGCAGATGAAATGGCCAAGACTAAGCCCCCAAAATGTTCTGAACTAGTCCTGCAGGAGAATACTGGCCCTTAGTAGCACAGTCAGGTCTGACCACATGCAATGGGTATCTTTATATGTTCTAGTGTCCCTTAGACCAGCTCTGGCTGGTCTAACATCGACATGCATCTTAGGCACAAGGACAGGACTCACATTCCTTGAAAATCCCAAATAAGGTGATGGTGCATCATGTTGGTGATGCAGACAACCCTTCTGACATGGCGCAGGCATTTTTTCAGTGCACACATGGCACAAGCCACTCTGGTGCATGCAGACCAATTTCTGATGCAAGCACCATTTGAAAATCAGAATTGGTGCAAGGTTTGATGCATCCTGATCCTTGCATCAATTGTTTTTGATGCAAGCACCCTGCGTCATTCTCTGGCCTTTCAAAATCCAGCCCTATGATAAAGAATTGCTGGCATGCAATTATGTATACTTACACACATGGCTGTATGCCTGCTTTGCACAATCACCACACTTAATGTTTGGTATGCATTGAAGAATTGTATGTGAAGGTAGCACTGTGTTCAAAAACATGAATTATGTTCCTTTAACAAATTATATGTTTGAGTGCTAGTAGCTGCAACCACTGGGATTAAGGCATATAGCACATTTCAACATCTGACTTGCTACCGTTGTGAAACACTGTATAACCGATTTCAATGTCTGCATTCTTTATTGTTGGTAGGACAGAACACTGTTTGTCACAATGGTCCTCACAATAACTGTGGTACATTACCAGGCAATTAGTTAGGCTATACAGCCAAAACATGATGTCAGCCTCAAAGCACACACTGAAACAGCACTTGATCAACTGGTGTGCCCATTTCTGCGAGTGCTTAAAAATGAGCTAGTGACACATTGGTGGAGTAGCATTATGCACAGTGTTAGGAACAAGGATGTAAGGGGAAATCAACCTCCTGAGTGTGATCACTACCAAGCTCATTTTGACGTCAGACATGTTGGTAATGTAAAGTACACACCACAATCTGATGGAAGCTTCTACAGCTTATTTCCTTGATAACCCAACTGAAGGCCTGGGATGGGTCTTCATTTGCATTGTCATATTTTAACTACTGTGCCATAACTCACCAGCCCAAGAACCCAGCCCACCTACAGCAACCTACTCATACCCAGGCATTCAGAATTATCATGACTCAATGCAAACCAGAAAAGGAGGTCATTAGAAATGTACACAGCAAACTGCAATGCTGCATGTTAGAGCCACAGTCATCCCCATATCAATAACATTTGAAAACAATGATAGGGCCACTGTATGACACTAATGAAAGTGAAAGGGCCAGGCATATTCTGGCCCTCCTCCACCCCCTTCCAGCAACCAGTGATCCACTGGTGGATTACTTGAACCATACTGAGAAGGCATCAAATATTTCAATTTTCATTTTCAATTTCTTCATGATAGAACATAAGACTTGACCTGCTGGTGGCCACCAATGCCTTCACCTTCCTGGTACAGCATGGTGTGTTCATTCTGCTGTATCCTGCCATCAGTACACTGTGAATTTTATGAAATCACAATTTGTAGAGCACATGGATGTACTCTGGATTGCAGTGGGGTTGTACTTTATAATATCTTGTTTTATGTTTTACAGGATCCATTGGGGCATATCAGTACCACTTCTTCAGGACCAGGATGGAGAAGGGAGGGTGGTCTAGTCATTAGTAAGCATAATTTTTCATGTCACAAAATAGCAGTTGGAGAAACTTTATGTTGGTGCTATTTCAGTGCTGCACATGTAATATGCCTGTCATTTGCTTTGTTGAAGTGTCACAACTGTTGGTGTTTTTACTCAGTTTTTTTCATCAGTATGTTCATTTGCAACAATAATGACTTACCAGAACAGGGCACATCAGTGCTGTCTTCTACAGTGCTGTAGGGCCTGGTGGTGGTTGTTGTATGCCCATGGGAATGTTCAGGTTATTTACAAGCTGTTGAAAATAATCAAGATAGTTCGGGGATGGCAAAAAAAGACAACAACATTCAAGGAACAGTGATCAGCATTCCACATTATGGGTAAGGCAAAGTGTCATTGGGGAAAATATTTCTGAGGATCAACACATGTAATCACATAAAGGGAGATTAGTATACACACTTGGGGAGCAAAGAACAGAAAACTTTGCATTCTCTAGCAATTTAAGTAGTGTTGGCGAAAGCCACAGAGTGCCATGAATGCGAATGGTTGCATGTCAGGATAAACAACATTGGTCAAAACATGTTCTGCAGTGAATAACAGCATTGCTTACTGCTACGTGGGAAGGCATGACCATGGATGTTTGGAGTGTATGACAGGCCTGCACACTGCCCTTACAGAAATATAGGTGTGCTGTGTACATGCAGAATGCATGCCACATTCTTAATTGTGCAATGTTTGAACATATGCGAACCAGGTCTAAAAGGTAAATCAGGTTCACATGCTGCAAGCCTGACATGTGCGTAGCATGTAAGCTGGTGCGAACATCTTCTAAAAATTACATCAGGTTTTCATGTTGCACACTTGACATGGGTGCAGCAGTTAAGTTAGTGTGACTATCATTTAAACATCACATTAGGTTCACATGCTGCATGCTTGCCATGTGTGCAGCAGCTAAGCTAGGGCAAATCTCATCTAAAAAACACATCAGTTTCTATTTATTATACTGCTGCTGGCAACTAGTCATTAAAATACATTTGTATTTGAATCCCCATAACAATTAGGTCAATTAATTAATTCTGATCCTTTTGCAAGTTGTTTAATGACTTTTGATTTTTGCCATTAAATTGCCATTAATCTGTAAAGTATCATTTGCTTATTGCATTACATGCCTATGATATAGCCAGTCAACATCCCCCATTCCAGATGTATGAAGAGGGACCTCTGTGTTGTGAAGCCTTTCCTTTTTGTTTTGGACCATGCAAATCCCTTATGCATATTTAGTGCTACAAAAGTATTTTTCCATGACTGTTTTATCTCACTTTCCTTTTGTCATTCTGTACTGAGCACATACACTATGGCCATGCTCAGCACTCTTTATGCTGAGTAGGGTCTTGGAAGCATGCACCATACCTCACATGTTGTCACTGATATGAGGGGCATGGACACTCAAAATGAGGGACAATAAGGGACACTAACCCACATGATGATCAGGACAAATCATGAAACATGGAGATACGGTACCTCAGAACACAATGGAAACCATTGTATTAGCTCCTGAGAATGAATTTCTACCATTAAGCAGGGATGCCATATAGGTGGAGCAGAGGGGTGCAATCCCCCCCCCCCATATTTGTGCTTAGGTTGTTCTTATAGTGTGGCAGTAATGGCTTTAAATTTGGATTTAATCTTTTGCACAATGACTGCACTCCTGGCCTGTGTGTGCTCATGATGCAGGTACTATCCAGACTTTACTGTGCCAGTACTGTGTTGTCCACTCTCTCCACCTATTAGCAGTGGCACAATCACATGTGATGTGGAGGAGCTCCAGACAAAAAAGAGTACATAACCATTTCAAGTGCAACACTGTCTTTCCAACCACAGAGTAGACAGGCTAAACACTACAGCTTGGAGGAGTTAGTGAGCACTGAACTCTCAATAGCAGTGTTGTGGCAGCATATTTTTGTTGTTCTACTCTTAGTGAGTCTCCATCTCCCCTGGTGGCCGAATGGGCAGAGGGTGAGCTAGAAGCTAACTCAAGACTAGGCTCACATTACAAAAAAAACCCAGCATAGGCCCCATGACAGCAAGCTAGGCTTAGCAGCAGTGGTGATAGTGGTGTGGGTGGCGTTCATAGGCTTTGATCAGTGTAGTGTGGCAGCAGCCACAGCAGCAACCAAGTAAGAAGGAAGCAATCCAGGTTTAGTGGATTCGAATGGCGAGGTGACTTGGTCACAGACCACGCTGGGGACCTGTGATGTTCGGTTCTAGCATCCAGCTTCTGGTGAAGGAAAGCTGGGGAGCAGACTAAAAACTGGGCTGGTGGCACACTATGTCAGGCTGCTGGTTCTGGTCATATGGCCAGGTAAGTAAAAGTAAAAAAAAATTTATAACAAGAAGATTGGGGAAGGAGAAAGGACTGAAATAGTGATGTGTTTTTTTACATTTCTTCACTTTTGGGTGGCTTCATGACTCATAGGGGATGGGTATTGAATGGAATAGCATCAGAAAGAAAACTTGGGACAAAGTTCTTTTTTGGGGGGGGGGTTGAACTTCAGCCAGGAAGAAAATTGGTTAGTAACTGGGTTGGTTTAAGCCCAAATTTGATGTACTGCTCCGGGGTATACGAACATACGAACATACGAAATTTGCCAGCAGATAAAGGCCCAGAGGTCTATCAAGTCTGCTTGAATGTGCAGCTAGCACCCCTTATTCTGCAGTTGCCCCTCCCTTCTTTATACAGGTATATATATATATATATATATATATATATATATATATATATATATATATATATATAGGTGAACCCTATACATTTGAATTTGTCCTGATTTTCATATCACGTTTCAGTCAAACCAAATAAGTTGTACCTTTTAGAGATGTTACAGTCATTCTAGAACTGTCCCTTGCATTCACAGACAGTTAAAAGGTATGGTATTCACAGACTATTGGAGCCCCACTAAAGTCAGGCTTATGGCCCCCGGGAAGCTGACCTCCACATCCCCAAGCTCAGACACATTATAACAAAGTACATAGGAGACTGCAGGTATATGCACCATTGAAATGAATGGGGTATTTTTTAATTATTATTTTATACATTATTGATGGAGAGTTGAAGATTAATGAAGGTCACCGCTCGACTAACAAGGGCCTTGTCAGTAGAACAATGGTATTCATTATTCTCCAACTCACTGTCATAATGTATAAAATAGTAATAGAAAATAACTCCATTCATCTCAAGGGAGTATGCCCCAGCACTCATGGAAATTATCTCTTAAAGTCTTCTGCCTCTGGCTCTCTAGTACTCAAGTAAGAGACTTTTTACTTATATCTATACTTGGTGGGTTGTCTGTAATGGCATGGCTGTACCTGCTACAGTGTGTGTGCATGGGGGGGATCTGGCAGTGTGTGTGTGTGCGTGTGTGTGCGTGTGTGTGTGTGTGTGTGTGTGTGTGTGTGTGTGTGTGTGAAGTTATTGCTACATTTGTGTTTGCACCTTAAAGTCTGTTTGCATGGAAGCATTCAAAATAATGGAGAAAAAATAGTAGAAGAATAAGCCAGACAGAAGTAATTAAGTAGTTTTGTGGGTAAGTTTGTTTATTGAGGGTGGGAAAAACATGTGTTCCCATTGGTATGTGTGCTACAGTTCAATTGTGAAAATGAGATGAGGGAGAGAAGAAAACTGAAAAGTATACACTGGCTACAAGCATGCCACATGCATGCAGATGTATTCAGATACAATATGTGTTGAAGTGCAAGTGAGCCATATATGTGCAGAAAGTATGGCTTAGTGGATAAAGGCACTGAACTGCAAGCCAGGAGACTTGGAGGCATGAAGACCTGGATTTGAATCTCATCAACTCCCACTTGTATATAGTGTGATCCTGAGCAAGTCACTTAACTTTTACATGTGCAGTTATCAGTGACCACTTGCTTTATTGCACGAATGCCACATGTATGCAGTCTTTCCCAATTTAACATAAAAATCATGGTTTCCACATTTGCTAGCTGCACACATGCCATATGTATGCAATCAGTTCCACTTTAACATTTAAATCATAATAGCAGCACACATATCACTTGTTTAGTTTTATGTGTGCAGCATGCAAACATTTCATATAATTATTTCTATAAGGGTGGCCACCAACACTGGACAGTTTTGATGCTGCACATTAGGCATGATGCACTCAGCAAGTCAGAATGTCTCCCTAAGCACTAAAGATGTTAACACACCACACCACACATGATTGCAGGTGCTAATGTTTCAAAAGTTTTGAAGTTGGACAACAAGCACACATTGACACAAAAACAGTTCAAATTGGATACCATACCCTGTCTGGGCATGCACCTGACCTGTCTCTTGCAATGTATCCATGAATATGGAATATAGTCATGGATTCTGTGGTCCAATCATACAGTTGGATGGCTATGTTCCAGAGATATTACAAGTACCCCACATGTGACTCTCAATGAGCTTCAGCAAAGGTGTTGTAGTCAGATGCCATATGTCATGCATGCCATCACATGCATGTACAGTACATCGCTATAAAAACCTACTTATGTATTGTTATGAAGATTTTGTTAACAGTTTGTGTGAACACAATTACTGAAACTGAGCTGAGAACATTACATGCACTGTTTCATACAACAGTAGAACATTATTAACAATGTTAATGTATAACCATTCATCTCTTGAATCATGTTAAGTATACTTGTGCTGCTGTCCTCCATTACACTCTTCTTCCTCTTCCGGCTGGATTGTTCAGGCAGTTTCACCACTCCAGCCAGCACCTTAAAAGCAGAGATGGTTGAAATCCATAAATTCCATTCCACAAAATATTTTGAGAAATTAGGGCATTTTGCAAAATATTTTGCAGGTGCGAAATGTGAAACTCCGCCTGCAAAATGTGGAATTTTGCCCACAAATGGTGGAATTTTGTCACTTGTAGGCAAATTTCCACTGGTTGCAGGTCAGATTCTACATTTTGGCAGTGAAATTTTGCATTTGTGTGGCGAAATTACACATTTTGCACCCAAAAAATATTTTGCATAATGTGCAAATTTTGTGAAATATTTCGTTCAGTGAAATTTACAGTTTTTCCAGAATCTCACTGGTGAAATTAAAGTTCACTGCATTTCTACTCAAGGACTTCTGAGCCAAACATTGGTTATCATCCCACTTGTGCTTAAGTTGCTTAACTGACCGTGGGATCCTTCCCCTTCCCTCAGTATCCTTGGTGGCCTTGATACTGGCCCACAACTGATCCCTCTGCTTCACTGGCAGTTTTTCATGCCTATAGACAGCCTTTGCATGCATGGTCACCTCTTTGACCAGCACTGTCACTTCCTTTACTGAAAAAGGTGGGCAAGCTTTCACTTAGAGGTGGTGGCCACCACCTCTGAGGTTTTCTGCTGCTGAACTGGAGCCTCCTGCTGGCCCTGCTGCTGTGGGCACCTTCACCTACTGCTACTGTTCCCCACCATGCTGCTGTCCCTCATCCTGTACACTCTCAAGCTGTGATGCTGCCAGTGTGATTGCAAATCATTGTAATAAGTACCCAAAATAAAAGAAGAAGTATAGAAAAAAAAATTTCTGAAAAACTGGCTGTAGTAGTACAATAGGTAAAGCAGTCAGGCTGCTGGCTGGTCTACCCCCCTCTCTCAGACTCTATCTGTCTCACTGTGTCTCAATCTCTATACTTTCTATGTCTCTTTTTCTCTCTCTGCTGGAATCTCTCTCTCTCCTGCTGAGTCTAGCTCACAGTGGTTTCCGCCTTCCGCCTTCCTCCTTGCGAACTGTGGATTTTTGAAGTTGCACTTCAGAGACTATTCCAGATCGCAAATCACAGTTTAAAAACAGCAGAATTTTTTCCCATGGAAGTGTTTAACTTTACTTAATATATAAATTGTTGAAAAGGTCATCGATTGGGTGGTCTCCAGTCACTGAGGTTCCTGTCTTCCACCTTGCGAACCATGCTTTCCAGTTTTGGCATTGTGAACAGAGGATTTTTAAAGTCACACTTCAAGGAATATTCCACATTGCGAAGCACAGTTTAAAAATGGTGAAATTGCCAGCCCAGTGACATGGAGGGCTGAGGCATCATGCCTTATCTCCTGCTATGCCTGTGACCTGTGTTCGCGGTGCAAGTGAGTCATTGGGGGTTGGTCACAGGGGGAGAGGATTGAGCATCCAGGGGACAGCTCTCCTCTCCTGAGGAGGATGGGGAACAGAGACTGGCACCTGTCTGACACCTAGCAGAGGCTAGGTGTTGGCACACAGTGTCCTTCACTGTGGGGCTTGAAGGCAGAGAAGCTGACCATTGTGCTGCCTTTGGAAGCATGTGCAGCTTGGCAATTGTCAGCACTGCACACTCCATTCTGCAGAAAAATGGAAACTGGTCCCAGTCAAGCTGGATGAAGACCATCCTCTACAGGTGCCACCCCCGGGAAGGTACCTCCCTGAACTGGATCTGGTCCTGGTAGGTAGAGTTGGGGGCTCCCCACTGCTCTGCATGGAGGGTAAGCCATGGGAGAAGAAGGGAAGGTAAACCTGAAGGTTGGAGGATGGGGCTGGGAGGATGGCAGGATAAATGGGCCAACCAGGATGGAGGGAGAAACAGTAACTAAAAAAATAATGGTGGAATTGTTTTCCCATGGATGAGATTAACATTATTTAAAATGTAAACTGCAGAAAAGGTCATTGGGCAGGCAATCTCTGTGACTTCCACAGTTTACCTTGAAGTATGGAAGTACCTGAGAACTGCGCAATCTTTATACCACCTTACTATAATGGCACAAGGCATATCTCAAATGTCTCTGATTTTCAGGGATGTTCCTAATTTTGCCTCAAAATTTTCCTCTGTCCCCCCTGTAAAATTTTTTTGTATTTGTGACTGTACAGTAGGGACTGTAAGCACAAACTAATAGAAACATAGTATACACAGACCATGATGGCAGACAAAGGCTAGCGGTCCATCCATTCTACCCATATTCGTATAATCCCAGGAACCTTCCGTGGAACCTATTGTTCCTCCAGGGTACCAACCCTGCCCTTTATATCTCCATTCTCCTCTCTGTTGTTGTTGCCCCAAACAACCATCATTACCTTCATTCTAACCCATGACTGCTTAAATCCCCAGACAGTGTTTTCAGCCACCACCTCAGCTGACAGACTGTTCCAAGGTTCCACCACCCATTCCATAAATAAGTACTTCCTTATGTCCCTCCTGAACCTCCCTTCTATTAATTTCCATTCGTGACCACGTGACCTCAAGTTGGTATTCAGGGTAAATAATTCCCCACAGTTTACCTTGTTAATTCATTGACAGAACTTGAAGTTCTCAATTATCTCTCTCCTTTCCCTTCTGGTTTCCAGTAAATACATATTTGGTGCATTGAGGTGCTCCACATAGGATCAGCTTTGCTGGTCCTGAATCATTTTTGTTACTGTGCACTGCACTGTTTCCAAACTATCTCTGTCCTTTCTGGGGTGAGGGCTCGATAATTAGATGCAATACAGGTACAGACTTGTTCTTTAAAAAATGCATCTTACACTAATTCCCTTTTCCTTATTCTATTTTCTCACATTATATGATATTATATAATATTACATGATATTATTAGATCACTGGTGAGGCCTCAGCTGGAATACTGTGTCCAATTCTGGAGCCCACATCTCCGGAAGGACATTGACAAAACAGAGGCAGTCCAGAGAAGGGCAACGAAGATGGTACATGTACTGCACCAAAAGCTCAATGAGGAAAGACTTAAGGACCTTAATATCTATTAACTGGAAGAAAGAAGGGAGAGGGGAGCTATGATACTTTCAAGTAACTTAGGGAAATAAATATGGTACAGGTGGAAAGCATATTTCAGAGAAAACTCTGCACAAGATCAAAGGGGCATGATATGAGGCCAAAGGGCAGAAGGCTCAGGGGTAATGTTAGGAAGCATGTTTTCACTGAAAGGGTGGTGGAGCCATGCTACAGCATTCCAGCAGAAGTGGTGGGTACAAAAACAATACAGGAGTTCAAGAGTGCATGGGATAGACATAAGTGTACCCTGGAGATGTGCAGAGCAGGAGAACTGTAGATCAAAAATAGGATCTGGGGCTGCAGCAGTGAGCAGGGAAATGGGCTGACTAAGTGGGCTGTATGGCCCTTATCTGCTGACAGATTATATGTATGTTTCTATCTCCCTTAGTGACTATTACCAATTTTTTATATGTATCCCTTCTTTTGGGTCTCTGTCCCTGATTTTTTTTAAGTCTTCGCCCTGATTTTTGATGCAAGAGGTTGAGAGGGATGGAGGAGCATTACAGCAGAATAGAAACTGCATTTCACAGAGAATTCCGCATTTCAAGGTAAACTGTGGATGGAATTTGTTGGAAAACTGTAATGTATTTTTTTGTACTTTAAAGATGGTAATCACCACCAGTCTCTGACAGAAAATAATTCCTAAGTTTTTTAGAGTGCTCCATTTCAATTGCAGAATGCTCTTATCATGGATGTGTGACTTTGTAAGTTGCCATGTAGAAACCGCACTTCGTGAAATAGTTTTCTATTCCACATGTACAGCATGTATTACCCCCCCCCCCAAAAAAAATGCCTGCTCCAGCATCACAGCAGAAGGACACTGGAAAAGCTGCCGGTGAGTTGCTGAGGGAAGAAAATGTACAACTGGTGCTTGGTGGGGACCAGCAGCAGCACCCACTGGTGAAAAACAAACAGAGCCAGCAGGAGGCATCAGTGAAATGGACACCGCAAAGAAGCAGACCAACACCTCAGCCATAAAAAGAAAAAGTTATCAATCCGTTTCCAGACAAAGAAGTTGCCGTCATTACTAGGGAGGTCAAAAAGCATTATAAAGCATGAAAAACACAGTCACTGAGGAAGCAGGAAGAGTCATGGGACAATCAATGCAACCCTGGATCATGAGGGAGGGGGAACTTGTAAAATGGTCCATGAAAGTAACCAAACATCAGTGAGACAATATGCAACACAAACAGTCAGAAGTGCAGGCACTTGTTGCTGAAGTCACCATCCAAGACAAAAATAAACATCAGGAAAAGTCAACCAAAAAGACAACGATGGTGGAGGACAGCACTGAGAGTTAATATAGTAACTTAATTCACCAGATGGTTGTCATAATATAAATATATCAACAATATTGTCTGTAAAACACTGCACTGCATGTAATGTTCAGACTCACACATAGCTACTCCATGTATGTTCTTACCAATTGGTTATGTCTACAGGATAGACTAAAATACCAGTCCTGGCTGATGGCAAAAAAAGCTCTGCTGGGCCTCACCCCCACTGCAATTCAAAAATTTTTCTGCCTGGTCACCAACCAATATTCCATTAGAAGTATGGTTAGACAAGCCCTTGAGGTCCCTTTCCAAGAGAACAAGCTTGGGTAGTGTTCGTTTGCAATCCATGCTTCCCAATGGCTAAACAAACTCCCGGAATCCCTAGTAGGACTCCCCCAAATTACACAATTTAGGAAATCTCTAAAAGAAGAACTCGCATTGAAATCAGTCTGTTGCTGTTTTAAATGACTACTACCCATTTTACTATGTTGCCCCTTGACAGTCAATTGCTTGCAGTCTCCACTGTTTATACCTTACTGGTAATTGGAAATGTTGTACTCTGGGATGGGGCAAAAAGGAGTAAGGCTATCAGGAAATGGAGGGTAATGAGGACCAATGCCCATAGTCTAGGCAACAAGCTCCCTGAACTGGTGGCCTTGATGGAAGAGGGATGCCTGGATATTGCAGCACTCACAGAAGCATGGTACACACAGAACCATGACTGGGATGTTAACATACCAGGGTACACAACCTACAGGAGATACAGGGAGGGGAGAAGAGGGGAAGGAGTACCTCTCTATATAAGGGAAGAGATAAAAGCAACTGAACAAAAGAGTAAACAGGGAGGAGAGGAGGCACTGTGGGTCACCATAGAGACTAAAGAAGGCACCATAATCTGCACAGGGGGTGTATACAAACCCCCATGTCAGGGGGAAGGAATGGACAAGGATATGATAGAAGGCATTCTTAGGATGGTAGAGAAAGGGGAGATACTGTTGATGGGAGACCTGAATATTCCAGATGTTAACTGGAGCACATTTGTTGCAGCCACATCCAAGAGCAGGGCCATTCTCGATGCCCTACAGGTGGCATGCCTCAGAGTGCTAATTTTGGAACCCACTAGTGAGGGAGCAATCTTAGACCTTGTACTCTCAAATGGGGACAGTGAGAGGATCTCAGATCTAGAAGCGGGTAACCATCTGGGAACAAGTGACCATCAAACAGTGTGGCTCACGATAAACTCAGCTACAGAGTCAAGCCATACAAAAGTGAAGGTATTGGACTTCAGGAGGGCTGACTTTGGCAAGATGGGAGAGTGCCTTAGAAAAGCACTAGTAAACAGGCTAGAAGGAGGGGTGGAACAACAATGGGGACACATCAAATTTGCCATCACAGAGGCAACAAGCCTTTGTGTGAAGCAAATAAACAAATCAAAGCAAAAGAAAAAAACACTATGGTTCTCAAAAGAGGTGGCAGGGAAGGTCAGGGAGAAAAAGATAGCATTCAGGAAGTATAAGGAAACACTGAAGGAGCAGGACAGAGAGCTGTACCAGTTAAGGCAGAAGGAAGCAGTGAGGGAAGTCAGAATAGCAAAGGCCTAAACTGAGGAAAAGATAGCCAACTCGGTTAAGAAGGGGGATAAAACTTTTTATAGGTACATCAGGGAGCATAGAAAGACACAGGGAGGGATAGTGAGGCTGAATAGAATGGATGGTGGGTGGGCAGAGAGGGATAATGAAAAAGCAGGGATACTGAACAAATATTTCTGCTCAGTATTCACAAAAGAGGAGGAGGGGGAGGTGCCTAATCCAAGTAACAGAAGCACTCTGGTTAAGGGGGTCGATCCCAGTTTAAAACAGAAGGTGGACAAAGCAATGGGGCCTGACAGAATTCACCCCAGAATTCTAAAATAATTAAGGGGAGAACTACTGAAACCACTGATGACCCTTTTTAACAAATCATGGGAGGATGGTGTGGTACCTGAGGACTGGAAGAAAGCGGATGTGATTCCCCTTCACAAAAGTGGCAGCAAGACAGAGGCAGGAAACTACAGACCTGTCAGTTTGATGTCTGTGGTAAGGAAAGTGATGAAATCACTTCAGAAGGAAAGAATTGTTGAGTACCTCGAGGCCAGTGAGGCACAGGACCCAAGGCAGCATGGGTTCACAGCGGGAAGGTCATGTCAGATTAATCTAATTGATTTCTTTGACTGGGTGACCAAAGTAGTTGACCAGGAAGGGGCTGTGGACATGGCCTGCCTAGATTTTAGCAAGACATTTGACACAGTACCACACAAAAGATTAATACTTAAATTAACCAGCCTGCAAGTGGGTCCCAGAGTGGTAGTCTGGATAAAACATTGGCTGGACAACAGGACACAGAAGGTAATTGTAAATGGAGTCTACTCTGAAGAAAGAGAGGTTACTAGTGCAGTACCACAGGGTTCCGTACTGGGTCCAGTCCTTTTTAATGTCTTTGTAAGTGACATTGCAGAGGGACTGGAAGGAAAAGTATGCCTCTTTGCAGATGACACAAAGATCTGCAACAGGGTTGATACACGGGGGGGGGCAGAAAGGATGAGCAGGGACTTGGCAAGGTTGGAGGAATGGTCAGAATTATGGCAGCTTGGATTCAATGCAAAGAAGTGCAAAATAATGCACCTGGGAAACAAAAACCCAGGGGAAGATTACACAATGGGGGGGAGCTGGTAACAACAACAAAAATGGAAAGGGACCTGGAGGTAATCATATCAGATCACCTTAAGGTTAGCAAGCAATGTGAGAAGGCAGTAGGGAGGGCTGGGGGGATACTGGGATGTATAGGGAGAGGCATCACCAGCAGAAAACAGGAAGTTGTTATCCCTCTGCATAGACAGTTGGTGAGACCCCATCTGGAGTACTGCATCCAGTTCTGGAGACCCCATCTCTGCAAGGACATAGACAGGATAGAGGCAATCCAGAGGAGGGCAACTAAAATGGTGCAGGGTCTGCAAGAGAAGCTATACCAGGAGAGACTAAAGGAGTTTAATATGTGTACCCTTGAGGCTAGGAGGGAGAGGGGGACATGATGGAAACTTTTAAGTACCTCAGTGGAATCAACAAAGTCCAAGAGGGTAGCATCTTTCAGAAAAAGAGATGTTCAAGAACAAGGGGACACAATTTGAAGATGGGGGGGCAGTTCAGGAGCAATGTAAGGAAGTATTTTTTTCACAGACAGGGTAGCGGATGCATGGAACAGCCTTCCTGAGGAGGTTGTGGGGTCTAAAACTGTGGGAGAATTCAAGAATACATGGGACAGACATAAGGCAATTTTTGTGGGGGGGGGTAGGAAGAAATAGGCTGTTGGTTAACTAGGATCTGCAGCTTATCCTGTAGGTAGGGAAATGGGCAGACTAGGTGGGCTAAGTGGTCCTTATCTGCTGTCAACGTCTATGTTTCTGTTTCTTATGATAAGTTTGATGATCACTCTGTTTATAATTTCTGTTGCTTATATCTAACCGGGCTCCCCTTGAGCTGGTGAATGTCTGTTGTTCCTCTTTGTTCTTTGTCCTATACTGATATGGAACCTTTTTAAAAGAGCACTTGTGCAGAAAGGTGTTCATCGAATCATAAATAAATAAACAAAATGTTTTCATCCTGGTTTCAGTAACTCCATTTACATAAGCTTACATTAGGAACATTACATAGTGATAACGATAAGTAGATCTGGGCATTTTAGCATAACTGCATGTGATGGCATGCACAATGAGGCTGCCATTAAACGGCAGGCCAGATTGTCCTGGTAGCCAGTCAGAAATGAATGCCAGTAGGAAAGGTGGGGAGAGGGGGGAGAGGTGGGGTCTGCAGGGCAGAGGGAGGGGCAATGACCTCAGAAAAGGGTTACACAACCAGGTCGGAGCTTGCTGGCTATTGGCCAAGGGAAGGGGCCAGTATGGGTCCTGATTAGGGGTCCTTAGGGGCTATTTAAGGGTATGTCAGCCTCAGCCAGCCTCTTTCTTGCTGTAATTTTCAAATTATTTGGAGCTACAGCACATTTTTGGCAAGACAAGGTAAGGCACGGTAGGCCGGGAGCACTGACCCCCCTGCAAAATCTGTTTGCAGTGACTGTTGTGTGTACTAGTGAAATGGATTAAGTGGGTTTAATTCTAGCCAATGGGAATGCTTCAGGGCCAGCCTAGTACAGAGTGGCATTAAAAAGAGTAATTTCATGCATTTTCTGTCACTAGGATGGGTTTGTGAAGGGAAGTTTAGGTGGGCTAATTTCTAGCGGTTGTGCAGGCTTTAGGACCAGTCTATTTCTAATAGGCTGAGGCTATGGTGTGTTTGATGCCACTGGTGCGTTATGTTTGTATAAGCTGGCTGAATGGATGTGATTGGAGTGGTGGGGCCCAACAGTGAAGGTCTCGCTCATCGGCGGTGGAGTGGTGTGTAGTTTTCCCTGGGTTTGGATTCAGCATTGAAGCCATTAGGGGCCTTGGAGCAGGTCAATGCTCTCAAGTGAGTAGCGTGGTGGGGGGGTAAGGGCTGGGCCAGGACAGCGTGCAGCCTGCTGGAGTGGGGCTGGGAGTGGCTTGAAGTTAAAAAAAAAGAAAGAGGGAAGGACCTGGAGAAAGCAGAAAAGGTGTATGTGTGTAGGAACACAAGGGTCAGATGGGCACCCACTAGGAAGCGTGGCGGATTGGTGATTCGGTCACTGGGTGTGCATCGGGGGAGAGAGAAGCGGGAGTGTAGGGCCACGAGGTGGCCAAAGGCAGGCCTGATGGAGTACAGGCCGTCTGTGGTGGGTAGGGAAGTTTACCTGTCGGTAGGGCCTTCCAGGTGGCATGGTGAGGCTGTGTTCCTTCACAAAAGGAACTGCACATTCATGGGGTGGCTGAAATGGCTGGGGAGGATACACTGGTGCTGGTGCCATTTCTCAGAGTTGGGGAAGCCTAGGCCATGGTAGCAGTGTGTCACACGGAATGGAACCATGGCCTACACCACATGGTGGGGGGGGCAGGGGGCCGGGCTTTAGGCTACGGGGAGCAGATGAGCCTCCTACAATGTGAATGGACACTTACAGGAACAGGGTGCCCAGTAAGAGGAGAAGGCAGGCATGGGCAGTATGAAGGTCTGCTGTGCATAGGGGGAGGCTAGCCTGAACATGGAGGGACAAAGAGGCTGCGCGGTGCACCAGGTCATGGCATAAAAGAAAAAACAGCAAAGAGCTGGTACAGAGCATCAGTGCATATATGGTGCTGACTAGTCTTTCTGGAAGAAGTGCTCTTTTATGTCTTTGGTATGTGGATAGTTAATGGTGCCATTGGTAATCAGTTTAGCTTTGAGGTGAACAGTAGTTTGTGCTGCTTGTTGGGAAGGTTGATGTAGTGCTGGGAATCCAGTAGGAAGCAAAGGAAGGAATGAAGTGCAGTGGCCTAATGGGAGGGGGGGGGGCAGTGTTAATGCAGGCTGAATGGATGGAAGGCCTACCTCTTGGTCTGGCATTTCCCCCTCCGGGGATGGCGCAGCGACAGCAGCCACAATATCCCCTTTTTGAACAGTAGTCCAGTGGCAGAGAGTTTTTGTCCCTTAACCAGAAGATCAAATCTTACTCATGTGTTTGGCAGTGAAGGGCTTGTGGGTCAGCCAAAGGCCTGTGCAACAGGAGCTATACAGGGCCTAAGGGATTTTGGCCAACCGGTGGCCGGCGAGGCTATCAAGAGTGCGGCAGCCGGGTTGGGCCCCCATAGGGGCAAGCAGGGAAGCCTCCCGGGGAGTGGGCGCCGGTCACAGGGGGGCATGGCCATTGTCCAATTGGGCCACAGGGGCTGTGAGGCAGGTGGGGGGGCTCAGCGAGGCCTACCACATGGTGCATATTCCCTCAGGGGGGTTGCAGGCTCTGGGAGAGTATTGATGCCAACAAGGTGCCAGCAGCCTTGTCCACCTTGTGGGGCACAAGGGCAGGCAGCCATATCCAGGGGGCTGTGGACTAGGGGAGGGTGTGGAAGAATGGCAGTCTGATCACTGTCATTTTGTTCTACAGCCCAGGGTCATCGGACAAAATGGCACCCAAGAGATCCCCAGCATCAAACGTGTCCATGTTGGCGGAGGCAGGGAAGCTAATGGCGCAGATGACAGAGTTGGTGGAGGCAGCAAAGAAGAGAGAAGTGGAAGAGGAGGTCCAGAGGAAGAGGAAAGAGCAAGACAAGAGGTCTGGCCCCAGAAAAGAGAGCAAGAGGCCAAAGCGGGCAGTACCCAGCCAACTTGTGGAGCCCTCCCCGGGCCCTGTGGGGCCTCTTCTGGATGGGGGTAAGGACAATGTGGATATGAATAATGAGACTGATTTGAAAGAGTATATGGAGGAATTGCTGGGGGACATGGGGGAGGATGGGGTTTTGAAGTTATAGCGGGCTCTGAAAGCCATCAAGGATGGAGGCAAGTTGGGGAAAGAGGACACGGGCACCACAGGTGGAGCACGTAAGCTGTACAAGGGGCTGCCCTGTTTTACGCTAGGCAACCACGTACCTTGCCTTGATTAAGGAAAAGATGTGGAAGGGTGAGTATGTGGATATCTTTGGGTTAGTGGACAAAGAGACCCCCAAAAATTACAAACAGAGGGAGTCAATGGGCAAGTCGGAGATGGCAGTGGCGCTGGCAGTGGTGGGGCATAGGGCAGAGGAGGCCTGGCTTAAGGGGAAGAGCATAAAGACGTGGAAAGCAGGTTTCATAATTTACAGCATGCTGGTTTTAGAGAAGTAACAGGATGTGGCGATCCCACTGTTGATGTACATGGAGATTATCTGGGATGCCTATTGGGCTAAGCTGGGGTTCGGGTGGCTCAAATATGATGAGGCCTTCCGGAGGAGAATGGTGGTTAAAGATGACCTAAGATGGGATTGTAACCATGCTGAGTTGTGGGTCAGGACGCTGTCCGGTGCAACGTTGGGGGGGGGGGCATGTGGCGGACCAGGGGAAGCGAGTAACCCTGGCAGCAGGGGCCAAGGCATGCTGTATATAACAGGGCCTCATGCACATGGCCTAGTTGCTTGCTCATGATGTGGGGGATCACACACAGCAATGACATATGTTTTTGGATAAGGCAGTTGAACTGAAATGGGCAACTGAGGGGGCGTGACTGGCAAAAGACAGATATTGAATCTGCTTTCCAGCTGTTACCTGTCCACCCAGCGGACTGGGACCTGCTAGGTTTCCAGTTCAAGGGCGGTCTGTACTTTGACAAGACAATGCCCATGGGGTGCTCCATGGTGTGCTCAATGTTTGAGGCATTAAGTTCATGGGTGCAGTGGGTATTTGGGTCACGGTACAGGCACATGAGGGTAACCACTATTTGGATGATTTCCTTTTGACAGGGGACAGCCAGGTGGAAGCTCAGAAGATGTTAAGAGACTTCCAAGACATGCAGTGTCATAGGGATCCCCTTGGCAGCAGGTAAAATGGATGGTCCAGCCCACAGGTTGGAGTTCCTGGGGATCAAAGTAGATACCGAACCGGAGTGTTTTCACCTGCCAGGGGACAAGGTGTCCCGCTTGAAGGGGTTGCTGGCGCTGGTGGGAGGGAGGAGGAGGGTGCCTCTGGTACAGGTACAGCAGCTGCTGGGGCACCTTAATTTTGCCTGCAAGGCCATAAGCCCAGGCAGAGCTCTTACAAGGAGGTTGGGGAGGGTCATGGTCAAGGCCAAGCAGCCTCACCACTGGGTGGACATCAGTGACGGGATGCGGGAGGACCTCCAAGTTTGAGAGGTGTTCCTGGAATCTTGCAATGGAGTGACATTCTAGCAAAAGGAGTGGGTCTATAATGTGGACCTCGAGCTGTTTACAGACATGGTGGGGGGCCTACTTTCAAGGGTAAGGGGTCTCTGAGGCATGGCCAGAGCAATGGAGGGAGTGGGGTTGGACCAAGAATATCATATTTCTTGAGATCTACCCCATATGGGTGGCCTTGGAAATATGGAGAGAGCATATGGCAGGACAGTGCATCTCTTTCTGGTGCGATAACAAAGGGGTGGTGGAGGTAATCAACAGGTAGAGTGGCCATATGGAATCAGTGGGGCAGGTGCTGAGGAGTTTGGAGTTGTTGGGGTTGCTCTTGAATTTGTCCTTCAAGGTGCAACACATTGAGGGGGATACCGAATGAGGTGGTGGACTGTCTTTCTCATTTGCAGATAGACCATTTCTGAGAGTTGGCACCATGGGCCACACCTACCCAGACCAGGGTCCTGGCTTGGATGTGGGAGATTGGAGGGGGACAGCCAGAGCTTAGTATAGAGGTTCATGGGTGGCCAACACATTGAAAGCCTATGAAGAAGCGTGGGAGGGCTTCCAGGCATTTCAAGCCAGGATGGGTTGAGGGACGGGGGAGCCGATGCAAGAGGTGCAAGTTGTGAGGTATGTGGTAAAAAAATGGGAGGACGGGTTGGCCCATGCCACCATGGTGATACAGTTAGTAGGGATCAGCTGGGCTTCCCAGGATTGGGGGTAGTTGAATGCAGCGGGCGGACGGGCCATCAAGTGGATGGTCATGGGGTGGCAGAGGGGGCAGGGCAGGTGGCAGGATGGGAGGAAACACATTTGTGGCCCCCTACTCAAGATGGTGATGGGGTACTGGACCACATCTGTCACTCCGGGAATGAGGCCTGCTTGTCTGGGCCATATTTGCAGTCATGTCGAAAGCGGCTTTTCGGGTTGGGGAAATGGTTGCATCACAAAAGGAGGCAGCCGTGACGGGCCTGCAAGAGCACAATGTACAGGTGGAAATGGAGAGGGTGGTCATCTGGCTCTTGAGGCCCAAAATGGACCAGTGGGCAGGGGGGCCACCATGGAGATATGCAGGCAGATGGATGGGGGACCATGCATGGTTCAGGCCATGAGGGATTTTAGTACAGCATGGGGGCTACTAAGTGGGGCTGGTTCATGCATGGGGACAGATCCCTGGTGACGGGGTATCAGGTGGAAGCAGTGCTGAAAAAGGTGTAATATTTGTAGGCAAGAACCCCACAGAGTTTGCCCCGCATTCCTTCCAGATTGGAGTGGCAATGGAGTTAGCTGCTGCTGGGGCGGGGGAACCCGAGATCAAGTGGGTAGGGAGATGGAAGTCAAATTGCTACAAGCGATATGTGAGGTGTTGACAATGGCTAATGGGTGTTCCTTTCTCTCCCCACAGCAGGTTTCAAGCTGCAAGTGTGGATTGTGGGGCACTCCTTTGTATACTGGGCAGAGAGATTTACAGCTGCCAAGAGGATAGGGATGCAGCTGCGCCTGAGAGTGGAGCACACCAGAGTACGATGGAGGGGCCTGAGTGACATGAGGTGGTCACAGTTACTCCCCTGCTGGGAGACCTGCAGGTGCATTGAGGCCGACCGGACTGCATTACTTTACACTTGGAGGGAAGTGACGTGGGGACATTGCCTTTGGGGTCCCTGATGAAAGACATAATTGTGGATTTTAAGAAGGTGAAGAGCTAATGACCCAGAGTGTTTATCGGTTGGTCGAAGATCACCTCCAGGAGGGTGTGGAGGGGACCGAAGGGACCAAAAGTGATAGACGTGGCACAGAAATGTTTGAACAGGAAAGTAGTCAGGGCAGTGGTTGAGATGGGGGGTCCACATCTCACATAGGGACATCTCATATGAGGAGGAGGCAGTGTACCGGGGGGACAGGGTTCATCTGATTGAGTTCGGCATGATCCTGTTCCTCCATCCATTCAGTGAGTTAGCTGGGGAAATTAACAAAAATGGGGGGAGCCCCATCTTCCCTTGCAAGCTGGAGATGGGTCAGTGGAAGGGGTGGGAGCAAGAGGGGAAAGGGGTGGCAGGTAGAGGGAAGGTAGGGGGTAGGTACCATGGACTGGGGACAAAAAGAATCCAGGCGTGGGAGTAAGGGGGGAGAGATATATAGAAATAGGAGGTGGATCAGCCATGTCCACACCTAGTGGGGGGGGAGTGGTCCAGGTAAGTGTGGTACCCGGTTATGGTGATGGAAGGGGGGGGGCATATCATGGTATCTGGAACCCGAGAATCAGTAGTGTCATAAGAGGAGGAGAGCAAGAAGAAGAACCACACAAGAAGGAAGACAGGATTGTTATGTCTTAGAAGAGATTTGGGACTGTTATGTCCAAATGTAAATATGGAATTGTTAGACATAAACTTGGATGTAAATGTATGAATTTACTGTGCCTTTATAAATAAATATTGCCAGCGAGCATCCAAAGTGAACAAGGAATGGTCTGAGTTATTTCTGGTTGGGGTTCCAGGGACAATGGATGTCATGAACCTGCAAGCCCTCTTTTGAGTGTTGTGGTGTGTCAGAGATGGGTGTACTGTGCCTCTTACGTGGTAATTCAATTGGAGGGGTGGGAATCAGCAACAGTGTACTCTATACATCGATACATATACAGGGACAGATGTAAGCAGTGACAGGCTAAGGTGACATACTTTTGGCATTGCTTTCAAAGTTACATCTTGTTGTTGAACAACATCAGCATTTAAAACAGTTGCACAAGCAGTCCTGTTCATGTCTATGTCTACATCTTTCCTTAGTATAATACTCTGACTGTATGTGAGAGTCATGATTATTATCTGCTGATTCCAAATTGTCTAGTGGCACTGGCCACTTCTCAGGACTGCCCAGTACTACAGACATAACCTGGCATGGGTGACCACTGCCTAGGGCCCATGTAGCAGGAAGCAATGGTGTAATTCAGTGCATATGTGTTCTCCGTTGCTTTGTATCCTTCCAGACCCTACTGCATACACATTCATGGCAGTACATGGCCCTTGATAGCACTCTAGTCCTTATATCAACAGTGAATGTGAGGATTTTGTTCCTTAGCCCCTAGCTGTCAATCCTAATATCCCTTTATTGTATTATACAAGGTGACCACGGTGAAATTGTTCACACAATGACACTTGCCCATCGCCATAGGAGCTGTGTGGTGCTCATGTTTCCTTGACTATTTTGTTTCTTCCAGCATGGAAATGTCATGTTATCGTGTTCATTTATAACCACTTTTTCTGAGAACCAGACTCAACTGGAGTTGTACTCGAGCCATAGGTAGCAGAGTAATAGCTACAACAGCAGTGCACCACAAAGCAATATGGTTTCCATTTCTGGTAATTTGAATAAAAGAATTTAAGCTATTGATGAAAAACTGACTTGAAAGAGAAACACTTCTAGTGCTTCAGCAAAGAAAACAACAGCATATGTCACAGGTGACTGAGCAGGGACCACATCTCTTCAGTACAACTCTGTCCAGTTTGGGAGAATTAACCTGAGGACAGATACAAACAGACAGACTGCACATGTTGCACTGTTAAGTGAAGAAAATGAATCTGGGAGGAAGTCAAAAGTGCTGATCACAGGAGGGAAGGGTGGTTGGGGCAGTAGACATTTAATCACTATAGGCTGCAAAGAAAAGGTTCCAGCTAGTGGCAACATGCAGTTTACAGACTCATTCCCATTCAAATTCTCCCAACGTGTAGTGGCACAGTGGAACACATTACCTGAGCTGGTGGTCTCCTGTGACACCATGAACCAGTTTAAATCAACACTAGATAAACATAGTGGCCCAGATATTCAAAAGGGTTGTGCATGGCGTAACAGTGTTGCGCCATGCGCAACCCACTGATGCGCCCTGGTGCGATATACCAAAGGAAAAAGTGAGAGGTACAAATCCCGATGCACCAGAGCGCATCAGTAATGTATGCAGGCGCAGGTGGGGGGGGCGTGCCCATGCATACCCTGCACAGCCCGATATTCAGCCTGGGATGTGCAGAGCCATGCATGTGCAACCCCTACCTGCGCCAGCACAAATTTGATCCAAAAAAAAGGAACAACTGATGGCCACCCACAGGTGAGCTGCCTCATTGCAGTTTGCAACACGGCAGCTGCCACCCGTGGGGCGGCCACCTGAACTCTGGCTGCACTCTGGCAGTGCCTTTCATGCTCACCTGCGGGCATTTGCAAAAAAAAAAAAATTATCTGTCAATATCCTGGTGGTCCAGTGGACCTGCCTGTCTGATCATGAGCATTTGTAATAAAAATAAATTCCATCAATATCCTGGTGGTCCAGTGGACCACTGCCTGTAATCGTGGGCATTAGTAATAAAAATAGAAATTCTGTCCAATATCCTGGTGGTCAGTGGACAGCTATCTGCCGATCGTGGGCATTTGTAAAAAAAAAGTCAATATCCTGGTGGTCTGGTGGTACCCCCCCCCCACCACCCACTGAGGCCTGCCGATCCCCGGTCAGCCAGTGGGCGGCAGCACACCACCTGCTGCCCGCTGACTGACACCGTCGGTGGGCTGTATCGCCCATGGGTCCTGGCGTGAGCCAATGGGCATGCAGCCCCATACCCTACACAATCCAGATATGTGAATGGGATCATTCACATACTGGAATGAATGATGATATGCTACACCCATTGGCTCACACTGTGGACCAATGGGCATACAGCCCTACCGATGGTGTCAGTCGGCGGGCTGCGGGCAGCAGGTGGTGGGGTGCTGCCGCCTCCAGCTGACCGGGGGGAGCAGGGCAGTGGGGCTCAGTGGGCGGGTGAGGAGGGGGGGTACCACTAGACCACCAGGGATATTGGACATATTTTTTTTTTTTTTACAAATGCCCGCGATCGGGCAGATAGCAGTCCACTGGACCACCAGGGATATTGGACGGAATTTCTATTTTTATTACTATTGCCTGCGATTGGGCAGATAGCGGTACACTGGACCACCAGGGATATTGGATGGAATTTCAATTTTTATTACTAATGCCCACAATTGGGCAGGCAGGGCCACTGGACCACCAGGGATGTTGGACGGAATTTCTATTTTTATTACTAATGCCCACGATCAGGCAGGCAGTGGTCCACTGGACCACCAGGGATATTGGACATAGTTCTATTTTTTATACAAATGCCCGTGATCGGGCTGTGGAGCACATTGCTGACTGCAGGGGGCATCGGTCCCGGATGGCTGCTGCCTGGCAGGAAGCCAGGGGCAAGTTGTCGGGGATCGGCACACCTGCATGCAAATGGGGCCATAATGACATGCAAATGGCCCCATTTGTGCCTTGCATACATTATGGCCCCATTTGCATGTAAAGTTTTGAATATCGCGGTTGCTGTGCATGGCGCAATGCACACTGCGGGTGGCCAGGGTGCGATATTCAACGCTGCTGAGCCATGGCGCAGTTCCGTTGAATATCATCCAGTCCACACCCCTGCACAGCCAAGTTGAGCTGCGCCCAAGCTTGTGCAGCAGCCTGGCACAGTTTGAATATCTGGGCCAGTGAAGATAATTGTTACCAGCCCAGAATATAAACTGTGCAGGTCAAAAATGGCCATATGGCTAAAGTACTGTACCTGATATCTTCTCATGATTCTTATGAAAGAAATAAATACGGTGAATGGAAAGGAGGTCCATAGCTGGAAGGGGGGTCTTTCAAAGCTACATGAATGTAATGAGGGTGGTTACAAGATTTGTTACACAGTTTCACCATACGGAGATAGTGGGGGGGGGGGTTATGAGGGTGAAGCCTACCAGTGTGCTGAAAAAAAAATGTTGGTTAAAGCACAACTGTCAAGCAGTCAAGTGATCAGCTAATTACCTCCTGGGGGGGACATGTCTCTGTCTGTAATTTGAACTCACAATTTGTGCATAGGTTCTAACTTTTGGCAGGCCTCTGTCTCTCTCTCTCTCTTTAGGTGGGCTTTATACAATGCCGCTAATTGACATTGACTGCAGATGTGTTTGATTAGCTCCCTCCATGGATGCTTCCAGAACTTTCTGTGTTTAATCTTGTCATGATTTCTACAAAGGGAACACGGCTTTAGCCATACTGCTGTTGACAAATTACATCTGTCTACCACTCTGTCACAAGTAGTATGTATCATCACGGCATTAGTGACAATGGAGGTGTGCTTGTGTGTGTGTATTGTACTGTCATGTTTTGCTAAAAAAATTCTTATTTCCTCTCTTTTTTTTTAATTCGGTAAACTTTATTGGCTTGGTTGGAGAGCTGAAACACATGAACATTGAAGAAAAAAAGCATTCAAAGTACATAACATTGACCAGAAAAATAGATGTGTTGTGTTCCTCTCAGTCCAGATCCATGGAGTGTCACTGCTGCAGAGCCAAAGAACCAAATCATGGGAGTTTGACACACTCTTGCTGCTGCTGATGATGTTTGATGCCCCTTTTCTTGCTCCTCTGACCATGTGGTGTTGCTGTGACCATGAACCCAAGCAGAAAATGACATTGTATTGGATTATATCCACATTGAACTATTTCCGTAATTATTAGAAGAACAGTTCTCCTCCTCTGCTTGCTGCGCTACTTGCAATGACAGATGCAGTATGCGGGGCCCCACTTTTGCACTGTGTACAGCAACACTCAAAAATATGCATTGATTATATGTATAAGTGAATATGATGGATCACACAATGTGAAGTTTAGCATACTGAAATTTGTAACAATGTGGGACTGTCACTCAGACATGACTCATGCTTCACATGTAGCAGAATGTAATGTTCTCATTTGCATATGATCTGAATACAACAGATCATAGTAAAGCAATGATCTACACAGTTCCAAATGCCAATAAGTAAAAAAACTATTTTGTGCCAGAAGCACATTGTTGCCAATTACAAATATTCCCCCAGGACACCAAAAAAAATGTTGAATGTGCTACTGCTAGTCCTTGCCTCTCTTGTGTGCCTCTATAACATGAAAGTTGTTGCGCAAATCTCCACCCAATGCACTTTCAATTTCCTTCACTCAAAAACCCATCCCATGGTTCTGCAGCAGTCCACTCATGTCCACCTGTACTGCCAACAAGGTGCCTCCAAGTCCCCCCCCCCGGGTACCTCTGACTCAGTCATTCCAGTCATACTCCTCATCACATAACCCCTGCAGTCAAAATCAGTGTCCCTTCAGGCGGATCATGTTTTGTTCCCAAATCACCAGTACTGTAATGTTTTAAAGAGTAATTGTAAAAGTAAACTAAAGGTGAACCTAACAACAGTCAGACAATATGCTCATTGCACTTTTGTCAACATTCAACACTTGGTAAACAGACCGATGACAAAAGAGTCTTGTGTTATCAGGGAAATGTTTTTATTAAGAAAAAACAAGTTATGAAAGAACAAAGAACTATAAACAGGATAAACAGGAAAATAAAACTAGTTACAGAACAACAACAAACGATTCAGAACTATTTACAATTTTTAACCATAAGTGCTCCTGAGCAGCACTCAACAGGGTCAGCTGCCAGCTGTTGGCCTATGCTGTGGCCTCCCTTTGCGAACAGATTTTATTTATTTATTTATTTAATTTTTTTGGCCTGTTCTCCATTTCCCCACCCACCGCTCCCCTGGTCTCCAGGCATCCCCCTTCCGGATGTGGCCACCATGTGGGTGACCCCTCCATGGGAACATGGGTCACAAAGCCCTGGCTTGTCCCCCAGGGTGGGGGTCATGTTAGTGGGACCCCCCCCGGTGGATTTTGGTCAAATGAGGAGCTTCAGCAGGGTGGGAGCCATCATTTGTGGCCGGATTTTTACTGTGTTTTTTTCCCCCTGGGGGTGGAGATGTGCAATAATGCCAGTGTCTGCCCCACCCCCGAAACATTTTGCAATGGCCATGAGGGATCCTCAGCCTCTGCCAGGGGTCTTCATTGCACCACACACTCTATTCTCCTTCCCCCGTGGAGAGGGAGAGCAGTCTGCAGGACATTCAATCCCTCTCTTCCTGGCTGGCCCTCTGACTCCTGGGTCCATCTCTGAACACAGGATGTCAGTGCTGCAGACTGACGCCTTGCCACTGCACTGGCAGGCTGGTGCAGACAGATTTTTAAGCAGCTGCAAAATTAGGTGCTGGTCGGTCTCAAGTCTTGCCTAGCCAGCCTACAGTGATGCCACCTTTTTTGCAATTTTTTATGTCTGTCCAGATGGCATGGCACTCCTCCTGCTGGGTTGATGCTGGTGGTGGTGAGGTGTGTTCCTGAGCAGCTGGTTCTGCAAGTGGCACTGACCCTGCCACTGTTTCTTTCTCAGAGGACTGCTGTTGCTTCTCCAACGCTGTCAGCCTCTCCAGCTCCTTCTATATCTTCAGAACACAGTTCTTTGACTGTGTACTGGTCATCTTTTCCTTCACTTCCTGGTTGTCCTGTGGGCCTGCCACTGCTGGTGTCAGTGTGTCAGTCTTGTCTGTAGTACAGAAAGAAATATACAGTTTGAACAGAATGAAATGTGTAAGTCTCAAATAAGTGACATCATTAGTAACTGTAGTACAGTACTCTGTCCATTGTGACCTTACCGTACCCTGACCTTCTGCTGATGGTTTACAGCCTCTGGCCTCACTTACTTTCCTTGGTCCCTGCTGTATGTGTACTACCCCCACCACATCCCACAGAGGATGGGAAGTATAAAGCCCATGAGTACGTGAAAGATGAGGCTTAACTGAAATTGCAGCACCCACATGTTCCTCTAAGCTGTCCCCTCATAAGTGTGCATTTTTTATTGTGCTGTGATTAGGGCACCATCATGTGGGCACTGAAACAAGGTCATGAATGACAGGGGCATTCTGGATTGTACAGCATCCCGCACTCAGACCGTTTTTGGTGTCCACACTACTGCCGTTCACTGCATGCCCACCCTGGAGTTGGCTATAGTTAGTTTTGGGGGGTGTTGGGGGGGGAGCTCCATGCAAAACGTAAGTTTTTTTCCAGACAGTCCTTGGGCATTGTAAGTTGCTGGTGGCACAATGTCAACCCATGATTGTGATGGGGACATTTTGATTATGCCCTAATGTACATCACCCACATCTCCCACGAACCGGCATGGATGAACCCCCCTCATCAGCACCTCAACCACTGTCTCTATAAGGTGTACCATCCATTGAAAAGCACCCCCCCACTTACTTTCATATACCTTGTGTTTTGTCACCCCTTCCACCTATGTAGTTCCAAACATTTTAACAAAATGTTTTTCCCTTTCTGAAATGGGAATTTGTCTGTCAAGTTCGTGTTGCCAATAAAGAGCATGAACTCTTCTTTCCAGCCTGGGGTGACTATATGTTTAGTGGACCAGCATAAGCCTCATATGATGTGTGTGATTGAGTGGACCACTATGTATTTAGGATACTAAACAGTGTACGCTGCAACATATACAGCGTGTATATATTTCTTCTCTAAAGGACCCCAGAACTGAACATTTGACACAGTGTTGTATTCAAGAGAACATGTGGTGGTGTCTATCAGAGGTTGTGGCATGTGTTTGATATAGGAAATGAAACAGCAGTAGGCAGTAGTCATGGGCAGCTTCAAGGGAAACAAACAATGTACTATTGATATAGTATGACAAACACTGTTGATGATGATGATGATGATGGTGAATTTCTCAACAAGTGGTTATGTCAAACGTTTGATCACAATTCATGACTGACATTGAATGACAAGAAAATGGTAGCAGGTTTACAAGTGGTTACAGCGAATTTGCTGTGATTCCTGTGAATGGTACATCCAGCAGACATGGGTTTGTTTCTCACTCTCAGAGCCTCCACTTGCAAACTATGTGGCCTGCATTGAGCAATGTGCTAAACCTCACTGTGCTCCTAGGTCACACTTGTAATTAGCATAGTGCACATTGGCCCTCTTACTTACCTGGTTGCCTAACATAGACAAAAATGATGGTACAAACATGATTTCCTATCACCATTAAAGTCTTGTCTGACATTACCCAGAGATAGCAATGCTGGCCCCCTCACCCTGATGGCAGCTTCTGCTGACTAGTTCCAGATATCCACCTGATGGCCTGTGATGGCCCTTCTATTTCATTGTCACAGTTTGACCACTGTGCTGTAACTCTGCAGGCTATGATCAGCCCACACCACCTCCCCAACCCACTATTCAATTCAATTCATTTTATTAACTGGTTAAGCACACTGGGCTAATGCCCATTTTCAGGAATGACCTGGAGTTTCAAACAAATGGAAGCTAAGATGTCATACACAATAATACAAATACAAATATACAATATATGTTTACATATTTATAAACAGTTACATGAAACAAGGAATTATAAATGACGTGATAAAGCTTTATTATCCTGGAGGAAGCATTTACACAATCAAGAGGTAAGAAATTTCAAAAATTAGAACTCTGTTTAGAAAAATCCCCCTGTCCCATACAAGCAGAAAATTTAGGCAAAGACAATCGTAAAACAATGGAGGAGCAAAGAAGTTTGGTTTCATCCTTAATTTTTAACAAAATAGACAGCGGACATTTATTGCCCTGTATAAAAGCACTGTTAATCATACAACCCAAATTATAATAATAAGTCAGCTTGGGGGGTAACCAGCCAAGGGCATTGTATAAAATACAGTGGTGAGTATTAAATGGCTTAGCCAAAACAAATCTGAATATAAAATTAAAAGTTTTGTTAACTAAATCCAAGTCCTTTTTTGATAATTTAGTAAACAAAAAAGAGATGTAATGTAATGTAGAAAATAATAAGCTTTTAGATATGATTTTGTTAGCTTCTTTAGTTAAGTAATGTTTGATTCAGTACAAAGCACCATTTTTTTTCACAGCCTTTATTGTCTTTCTTATATGATATGAAAATGTGAGTTTAGGATGTAATAACACTCCAAGATATTTGGTCTCAAAGACCTGTTGTATCAAAGATCCAGCTATATTGTGAACCAATAATGGTTTAGCATTGTGCAATTTAGGTATTGCACCAAATAAGATACTTTGTGTTTGTTTACTCTTTAATATTAAACTATATTGCAATAACCATTTGTTTAAGGCAATAAAATCTTGGTTTAGTGAAGTATTGATTTTGTCTACTTTTGCAGAATTAATAAATAAGATAAAATTGTTCACATAAAGCAGCATTCTTGAGGTATTCTGGATAAAGGATCTATAGATAAGGAAAACAGCAGGGGTCCTAAAATGGACCCCTGTGGAACTCCTTGTTCAAGTATACATATTTGTGACTCAACCCACCCAGATTAACTTTTATAAGACGATTAGTTCATTAACTGTGAAACCATTCACAAGGCCTATGTGTCAGACAAGAGTCCCTCAGTCTCCAGAGCAGCATTAGCCATTCACTTTTCAAAATTCTGCACATGGCACAATGCACTCCACTAAGGGGGTAATGACAAATAACACCATCAGTGCCTTCTGCAGTACTGCAGTTTAATAACACTGACATGGTCATCACAAGCAATGCTTCACCAACTTTCCAAGAAAACTGATTGGGGCAGGCAAGGCTATGCCACTACTTAAAGTGACATGGCCTTGGCCATGGAAACAGTGGCCTCCTTTTCCTGCAGCCATGGGGTCACAGGTGGATAACCTCCACGGAACAGCAAAGACACTGATTTTAACAGTTGTCAACTGGCATTTTGTGTTGAGTTATAAGGATCGAATAGACAAGCTGACCGCCCAATGCCATTCCTTGCCTGGTCCCGATGATGTTGTGCTCCACACACCCATACCACCAGCATGGTCCACAGCCCCAGCAACCACACTGCTGCATGGATTGCAATGGAGGTGCTTTTTCCAATTACTTGTGTCATGATTTACAAAGGGTCACTTGGGGAATATCAGTTGCTGTTCAGCTTCAGGACGGGGGAAGGGGTTGGGCAGCCAACTGTTCCTTAAGAGCACTTCAACTTCACAACACAGCAGATTAAAACTGTTTACAGTGGTGCCTTTTGACTATGGTGCAGGGCTGCAGGCAAGGTTCCAGTGGTTTGCTGTGGTGCAACACCAAAAACGGTAGTCTTTCAATTCAGTTTTTCATCACTACATTCAATTTGTCAGGAATATTAACAGCTTACCAGACACAGACTCCCCACTGCTCATGTTTGTTCCTCCGGGTCCTGCCACACAGGTGGTGGAATTGCCGCTGACAGTCAGAGCAGTTGAGGTTCCTGTGGCACCTGTTGCAAATGGATAGGAATAGTTCAAATCAGTGTTGTAAGTTGGAACACATACAGTAAGATTAAAACTCCACTAATCAAACACATTCCATCCTGTGGGAAAGCCAACTGCCATAATACTTAACAACAGAACACCACACCCTTATGAAAATGGAATACATTGCAATATACTGAAAAATATGCATTAAAGTATGTCAATACACTGAGAATTACATTGTCCCAAATTCCAATTTAATATATTATATAATATATTATGAAAGATATTTTTAAATATACTGACATGATATATTTCTGACTCGTACTGTGCAAAAATAAATGTAATTATATTGATAAATACATTGACTCAATGAAATATAATACACAGGGTATTTCATCGTGTATTGAAACCATATTTTTCCAATTAAAGAAATTGTAAATGATCTAGTGTGCGTTAAATGTATTGAAAGGATACATTTTATTACAAAACTGAAACATATTTCAGTATACTGACATTAAGTATGTTAATACACTGAATTGATGAATTCATTAAACAATATATTTCAGAAATATATAATCATAATGTATTTCTGCAACATGCAATGCTTGAAAGCATGTCAAACTATTTAGTAATACATTAATACATTGTCTGATTGTATTCTTTGTATATGTTACATATATATATATATATGTAAGATATATTTTGTACATGTTACATATGTTTTTTTTATATATGTTACATATATTTTTGTAAATGCTTAGTTTGGTCCCATGTGCACATTTGCATATCTAATTTACATATTTCATAAACATAGTTTATCAGCCAAAATTATGAGCATTTCTAGTTTTACAATAATTTCAAATTTACAACATTAGCTTACGGACTGAAAGGAAAGGTACAAGTTATAAAGCAAGTACATGTAGGATCTCACTTTGATCTAAAAAGGAAACAAAATTGGGTGGTATGAATACCAATCTGAGCCTTTTTAGAACACAAGCTTGTGAGGAAAGTCCCGTGTGTAAGTATAAATAAACAAAATAAATGTTTAAGTTAAAGCTGTACTGTAAAACAATAATATCATGTCAATGTCTCCGTGGTTGCTAACAAAATGAACTCCACTTGTACAAATAAAGGTACATGTAAATAATTCCCTTTTTTTTGTCTGGCTATGTTAACAGTTATATTAATATCTATTACACATGTGTATTGCATATATTTGTAAGTATAGGAAACAACATTTGAAATGTAAAAAATATATCTATACATATATTGGCAATATACCAATAACATGTATTTACCATCCTTATTTCAATATATTTGGAATTTAATCACTATATTTTGCAGTATGCATATTATACTAAAGCAGCAATAACATGTATATTTACAGTACATTGCAATATATTTGCACATTTTTAAATATATAGAAATATATTGATTTTCCAATACATTGCAATATATTATAAAACAAGTAGATTGGAATATATTTCATTATATGTAAATACATTGTTAATAATATATATTAAAATATATTTTATTTTTGTAAGGGCAGATAATCCCATGAAGGGAGGTCAGGAAGATACACACTAAGGGGTGCACTTCCGGCAAAGGAAAGTGCACATCTACTATTCAGATAAGGAATGCAGTTGGAAACAGCCATGGAGTGACATGACTGTTCAAGGTGAGGATTGAGAATCAGGATACACACAGTACAGCACACATATGCAATGGATGACAGCATTTCTCCTTCCCTCCTACAGGGGTTGCCATGAGACCGGATGTATGGAGAGGTTGCCAGTCCTGTGCACTGTCCACTCCCACTGGACAATATGTATGAGGATGCTGATGCTAGGCATGACACACATAGCAAGTCAAAGGTAATCACAATGGAAACAGTTTCTATGCACATGTTTGAAGATGCAACAAACATTAACAATGCTGAGGTTGGACAACAACACAACAACCAACTCGGAGCAATCCAAAATGGATGCCACATCCTCTCAGCTCATTCATCTGTCCCTGTGCATCCATGTATGGAATATGGTGGTGCTGTGGCACCCCCATGCAATTAGATGACACTGTTACAGACATAGTACACCAATGATGTGACACACACATAATCACCTTAAAAGAGGGAATGTAGTCAGGTTAGGTGCTGTCCATTATGCATGCCATTGCAGGGAGATACAGTAAGAAAATACAGAGCTATTTATTGTTTTTAACATTTTATTGACAGTATGTAAATGGAATTCCTAAACACAGGATGGTATCACATGCCGTACATCAGGGTGCATGTTAATTTTCTTAAATTATTTATGACATCAGTGTTGGAATTACAGGGCAGGGGGGTGCTAGGGCAATAAGCCCTGGTAGCTCAAGCTCATTCATCACTGATATTCAGTCTTGACTTATAATGGGAAGGGGGGCTGTATTTAACAATTGTGCCTTTAAGGGCCACCCTAGCTCACAGTCACAATATCATAAAATGTAATTCCAACACTGACTGATGAAAATAATTTTGAAAGATCAAGTAAGTATACTCACTGGTGATGTTGCCCTCCACCTGCATCCTTTTACCTGCAGAAGATCCTGTGGACTTTTCCTGCTGTCTCATCATCAGTGAGTTTAAAATCTTCTGGCAGCAGAGCATTTTCTCATGCTGCTCCCACTCTCTGGAATTCTCTACCATGCCGGTTTCGGGAGTGCACCTCCATGGAGGAATTCAAGAAGAATTTGAATACTTATCTGTGGCAAATGGCCTTCTTGGATGTCTAAGTTAATTTTATTCTGCTGAGATCTTATTTTGTATTTATTAATTGATTGTAATATTTGATGTTACTATGATATAATTTTATTTATATGTATTATTGATTTATATTTGATGTTGTGGTTTTAATGTGTTCAGGTCCCAATGCCCTTGGTATGCTGAAGGCGCTATACAAATAATATTATTATTATTATTATTATTATTATCATCTGGCCCTGATCTGCAGTGGTGACCACTCCACCCAGCACCTCCAGAACTCGAGGGCCCTTCTTTGAATGTCATCCCATTTATGCTTTATTTGCTAGATGGTCCTGGAGATGACACCCTCCATCTGCATCGGGGCAAATTTTTATGGTACCATTCCTCCTCTCCCTTTAGAGGCAGCATCCCTGGCCCATACCATTCTTCTGCATGGCTGGTGACCTCTTTAACCAACTATATCACCTCCTTATGGGAGAAGGGGGTGCCATCTTTCTCCCTGTGCTGGCAGAGGATGTGTTGGCCTGCTGCTCTATATTCTGCTGTGCCAGAAGCACCGCCCCATGGCCTTCCAGCTGCTGACCCACCACCAGCTGTTGGCCCTGTTCCTGCTGCCCCCGCTGGTCCCACCATGCAGCTGGGTGGCCTTTTCCTCCCCGGTTCTGCCCAATCCTGCTGTTGATGCCATTTCAGAAAATAAATGTACAGAAAAAAATTAAACTGCATAAACAGTCTATCTCCCAAGTAGTTTCACTCTCTGTGCTCCCTCCTGACTGAGTTCCACTGGTGGTTTCTTCAAAAACTTCCAAAAGTACCATTTTTTCTCTTGAATCTTAATCTCTCTATCTCTCAGACTCTCTCCATGAAGTACAGATATATGTGACTTTCACGTACCAATACACAGATTCTTTCTAACTAAGTTTACAGAAAGTTCTGTAGATCACATTGTTATACAGTTCACAAAGTGCTGAATTATTTTACTGTGGAGATGCATAATGCATAAATATGTAATGTGGAAAACGTCACCACAACCATGTTTTTTTGGGACTCATTCCACTACTTACCATAACATGAGGAATTATCTGTAACATGCAGATTATTCCACTGTAGTGAGCCGTGGTGGCAGATAAATACACATAAATTTGCAAATTATTCCACCTTTCCAGATAAACTAGGCTATCTGTTCTGCAGAACTTATTTTTACACAATATAATACAAAAATGTGCAGTACATACAAAAATCTTGCAGTTCTAAGTTCTGCAAAATGTGCCAAAATGATTTCCAAACATTCATGGAAGTGGAATTCTGATTTTTGTGGAAATTCTACTGCTGGAAATTTTTTCACACACCACTAGCAGGATACAATTCTGCAGTTAACATTTCACTTTCAGAACTCTGGTATTCTTTGTCAGACAGAATGACACAATATTAGGTGGAATTTCTAAAATTCCATGTACTGCAATTCCAAAGCAAGCAGATTTAGAAAATTCTACACAGCTCGTGACATCTTTATCACAGAATACTTCATCCAGATGGGCAGCACTTTACTTAATTGCAGGTTATAAGTAGTGTTTTTTAGTCACTATCTGGGCCACTGGCATCATAAGATTAGTTACATACCACAGCCTGACAGGTTACCACCAAACCCCCATTTACTGTAGGATGCCAAGGTTTGGAAAGGAGGACTTAATGGAACACTAGGACTCAGAACTTTAGTGGTAGTAGGAGGAGGGTCCACTGGACCACTTGTGAGTTAGTTACCCAGCTTATGGGAAGGGCACTGGACTTCCAAGGCCCATAACACTTGAATGGGTTAGAAAGGGTGGCACTTTTAGCTGGAATGTCCATTTTGTGGATGACTAAACAATGGCTCAGCTTGGTACCTGTGATGTCGTGCTATGATGGATCATGGTTGCAGGCACATTGAGGTGCTACCAGGCACAATAAACTGAAAATTAAGTCACACACACACACACACACACACACACACACACACACACTGTATTATTTACAAAAAAAATGCATGAATGCACCAGTTAGGGTGCAACTTAACACAACAAAAGTATGGAAATGTGGTGTTAGGATGTCCAACCCAAACTCTCCAGCCCGCAAGAAGCAAAAGGAAAAAAAAAAAACATTAGAGCTTTGGTCTCCTGAGTCTTGGTGGATTAGTGGTGGGGTCTTCCTTGGGGTTGTCAATCCTAATACCCCCCCCCACTCATAGAAACAAATAATTTGACAGCAGATAAGGACTGCTTGGCCCACCCAGTCTGCCCGTTTTCCCTACCTGTTTCATATACTGCAGATCCTAAACAATCTGCAGCTTACCCTCTCATTCCTATTGCTAGAGTTTCTTTATGTCTGTCCCATTCATTTTTGAATTCCCCTACCACTTTTGCCCCTACAACCTCTGCAAGGAGGCTGTTCCATGAATCCTCCACCATTTCCATGAAAAAATACTTTCTCATGTTACCCCCAAGTCTACCTCCCCTCTATCTTCATAACATGGTCCCTTGTTCTTGAAAATCTTTTTGGTTTTGGAAAGATGCTACCCTCTTGTACCTTATTTACACCCTTGAGGTATTTGAAAGTCTCTGTCTTTTCCCACTTTCTATCCTCTTCTACAGGGAATACATATTGAGATCCTCAGGTCTCCCTTCATACAGTATGACTTTCGGTGCCGCCCATGCACCATTTTTGTCACCCTTCTCTGAATGGCTTCTACTCTGTCTATGACCATCCTGAGATGCGGCCACCAGAACTGGACACAGTACTCTAGATGAGGTCTCACCAATGTTCTATACAGCAGCATCACCACCTCCTTCCTTCTGCTGGTGATATCTCTCCCTATGCACCCCAGCATTCCACTGGCTCTCTTCACAGCCTTTTCACATTGTTTGGTAACCTTTAGATCATCAGATATGATTACTCCCAGGTCCCTTTCCTGTTTGGTGGCTGTCAGTACCTTCCCCCATTATGTACTCCTCCCCTGCATTTCTATGTACCAAATGCATGATACTCCTCCCAAGCCCATAGCCTTCTGTCCAAAGCACAAGTTACAGCTGCAACCCAGTGCCTCATACTGCTACACTCTTCAAAGGTAGAGAAATATGACTTGCCACATAATGGCAACAAAATTGTTGTAGCTTTCTTCAGTCAGGGCCCTGAAGAAAAGAGATTACATCTGACCTTGTTTGCTCAGGGTAGTGGCAGAGCATTAAGGTTGACAACCCCAAGGAAGACCCCACTTCTGATTAGCCAAGACTCAGGAACCCTATTTTTTCCTTCTGCTATTTGGGGGGGGCAGGGGCGTAGAGTAATGGATGCAAACCCTAATGCCATATTTTTCTACTTTTGTTGTATTAAGTTGAATCCTAACTGGTGGATTAGCACAACGTTTTGTAAAGAATTGAATTTCTTTTTGAGATAGTGGAATTGTATCCTCCTTCATGCACTCCCCATCAGGCCTGCTTGAACAGATTCAGATATGCAGGACTCTCTGGGCCATGCCCCAAGGAAAGACTCCATCCACCTACACAACTCCAGGGCCCTGTCGACCCTGAAGTTCTGTGCTGCAACAGATGTCAAAAATTTACCAAAATTATGAATGTGCATAGAAAAATGCCAATGTACATTCATTTTTTGTTTGTTTTTTAATCTTTTGACCCCAAATTTTCCACATAGCCTTCTTAGGAACCCACCTTATGAACACGGTAAGTGAAAATTTTCAAATCTTAGCCAAAATGCCATTCTGAGCCACAGGTGCAAAAACACATTTCAGTGAGAATTTGAAAAATGACAGCTGTCATGTTCATGATGTGGTGTGAAAAAATAACTATAGCTAGCCCACCAGCACAGCAGTTGTGCAGTTGCTTGCTACACCAGCAACCTGGGTTTGGAATTGAGCTCAGTTCCTGGGAGAGCTGGCTGGAGGGGGGGAGAAGATGAGCATCCAAGAGACTGCTCTTTTCCTCTGATGGGGAGGGTTACAGTGCTCAGTGCACATCTAGTCCCTGGTGGTGAGCTTTGGAAGGGACCACCAGAGCATGTTATGATTGTGGTGGAGGGTAGACAGATGCAGATGTCTCCCTGGGGTTGCCAGGGAGGCATCATGATGTCATTGCACACCACATCCCTCAGGGGGAACTTGCATACAAGCAAAAACCCCCATCTCTCAGGACCTCCCAGCTTGGTCATCAGCCCTGGCATGGCCACTGCAGGGGGTGCTGTTGCACTACAGTTACTCAGGATGGCCCCATCACAAGGGGGTAATCTTGTGGTGTTCATTTCCCACAGTGAAGTGTGTTCTGCTGTCAGGTGAGTGAGCAGAGGGTGAAGCAACTGCCAGTAGCATAAAATATGAATAAAAATATGGCTATTTTGAAAATTTGGGATCAAAATAGTGAAAATTACCAAAGCTGTGAGCATGGGTTTCAAACAGACGAGGCACACTGATGAGTCCTGGGAGGACAAAACACATGTCTGTGCCTTCTGTTGGCACCCTTTGCAAACTGTGTGAGAGGCCTTTCAGCACCATGCATTTCTGCTTAAAGTTGAACCAGCATAATATTCTGTGGTGATTTGCTTATGCAGCCCATGATGCTTTGCATTATGGGGGCATGTGTGATTTTTGTATTTCTTTGAAACTTGGCCTCCCGGCCAATACCCTTTTTGGTAACAATTGCCTCAGTGCTTGCTTGCTGAGGTTCTTTGTCTTTTAACTTGTTTCTTGTTTTAATTGGGTTCACCACAACATAACCCAGACAGACCATCTTAGGGTAGCTGGTTCATTCCAGTGGGGTGTCAAACAGATGAGACACATGCCTGTGTCTTCTGTTGGCACCCTTTGCAAACTGTGTGAGAGGCCTTTCAGCATCATGCATTTCTACTTAAAGTTGAACCAGCATAATATTCTGTGGTGATTTGCATATGCAGTCCATGATGCTTTGCGTTATGGGAGCACGTGTGATTTTGTTTTTCTTTGAAACTTGTCTTCCTAGCCAATGCCCTTTTTCATAACCATTGCCTCAGTGCTTGTGTGCTCAGGTTTTTTGTCTTTTATGTGTTGAAACATTTCAGTGTATGCTCATAACTTTGAAGTTTTCAAATATTTTTACCCAAATTTTCAACAAAGCCTTCTTATTAGGCCACCACATGAACAAGGAAGGCAAACATGTTTAAATCCAGCCCAAAAGGTGATTTTTTGCAGCAACTGAGAAATCACCTTTTGGTACGGATTCTCATAATATCATCACAATTTGTCCATTAGGTGGGGTCCCAAAAAAGCAATGTTGAAAATCTGGTGTGAAAATGTTCAAACATGACAATGTAAAAAACATGAGTTCCAACTCCATTGAAATAGATTAAACCATATTTACCTTATGTTCTCATATTGCAGACATGGGTTCTATCAGCAAGATGAGTCTCTGATAGGAGAGTGGTTCTACATTGTGGGACATGTGAGTGTGAGTGTGAGTATGTGGATGTGAGTGGGATGCATGTGGGGTGGTAGGTGCTCAGTGGAGGGTTAGGGTGAGGGTGCTACTGGGTAAGCATTTTCTTTTTTTTTGGAATGACAAAAAAAACAAGATCAGTGAGGGATAGTTTTCTTTATGGCAGGGGGACAGAAGCAGACACTGGGGATTGGGTACCCCAGTGTTGAGATGCTGTTCAGCAGAACCAGGAGTGGGCACCCTGATGTCACCACCTATTTCTTTACAATGGGATGACTTGAAGGAGAGAGAGAGGTGAAAAGAAGTGGTAGCAGAAGTGGGCAACTCAGTCCACTATTGTAGTATAATTAAAGGGGGAGTGGGTGACCTGAAGGGGAGGTGGAAAAAAGAATCAGCACCAGGGTTGGGCACCCTGGTCAGCTTTAAAGCAGAAAATAATAGCTAGCTAGCCATATAGATAGGTAGATAGACAGACAGATAGATAGAGACAGATAAGGGGATTGGTTGCTGACTGTTGTAATGGAAGACAGCAGCAAGACTTCAGCTGCAGCTTCACATCACAAGAAAATCCAGATGTTCTCACACTACGAATGAAGGTTAAGGCATCCTGGGACATGGTCTGGTGACTGAAGGTGTGAGGAGGTGTGTAGGCAGTGTGGGGGAGTGCTGAGTGGGGCTCAGAGTGGCATGGGTGGGGATGCTTGGGTAGCAGATTGCCGAGGGACCATTTTCTTTTTTTTTTAGGTCTAAAGAAAACTTCAGTGATGGGTGGTTTTCTTTATTGTAGGAAGTCAAAATCTGACACTAGGGGTTGGACACCCCAGTGTTGGGATAGTGCTCGACAGCACCAGAGTAGGGCACCCTGGTACTGCAACTTATTTCATTGGGGGGATAACCTGGAATGGAGGGAGGGGGGGTGAAAAGAAGTGGTGCCAGGGTGGGCACCTTGGTCCACTATCAATAAACAGAAAGATAGATAAGATAGATAGATAAATAGATAGATAGATAGATAGATAGATAGATAGATAGACAGACACACAGACACACAGACAGATAGATGGATAGAAGACAAATAGATAGACAGATAGACAGAGACAGATCAGGATATCAGTGACTCTCTGCTGAAATGGAAGCCAGCAGCATGACTCCAGCTGTGGCTTCGCATTTTAAAAAAGTCCATTTTCATGCTCAGAACATTGGTGAAAGTGTTGTGGGACATGATCAGGTGAGTGAAGATATGAGAGTGTGTGTGTGTGGTGGGGTCAGGGTGGCATTAATGAGGGTGCTGGTGGGCAGATTGCTGATGGACAGTTATATTTTATTCCGGTCTAAAAAAAATCAACATGGGACAGTTTTCTTTACTTTAATGAGCCAGAAGTTGACACCAGAGATTTGGTACCCCAGTTTTAGGATGGTGTTTGGTGGCGGAGAAGGTGGGCACCCTGGTGCTGCCACCTATTTCTTTTGAAGGGGGGGGGGTGAGGTGGAGGGGAAGGGGATAGAAACAAATAGAACTGGGTATGGTCACCCTAGTCCATTTTTTTTTATATTTATAATTAGTAGTAGTAGTTTATTAGTTTGTTCAGTTGTAAAACAATTACAAACATAAATAGCCATTAAAAGCACAATAATAAACCAGTACCTCCATTTTTCACAAGGAAAGTACACAGGGTAAAATCATACGTAGAATATAACAAATAGGTCTACAAATAAAATTTGGATCATACTTCCAATGGCACAATTAAATTTCCTAAGGTATTTGATCTGGTTAATCATGACCATTTAAGTCGTATGGAAGAAATTGGTTTATCTACCAATGTGGTTCAATGGTTCTCACACTATTTAATTAATCAAAAATAATCTGTTGTTTTAGGCCCAGTTACTTCACCTCTGATTGACATAAATATGGCTGTTCCTTAAGGATCAATATTGGGGCCCCTTTTGTTTAGCATTTTCTTGAATGTACTACTTTCTGCTATATAGGATGCAATTAATTCCATTATCAGTTATGCAGATGATATTATTTTTATATTGCTCTGGAAATGATCCTTTGGAAATCAGTACTAATTTACAAAACAACTTCCAAAATGTCCAACAATGGTTATTAGATAAGGGGGTGTTACTTAATGGTAGTAAAACTAAATCTTTATTTTTTGTTCTCAACATAGATTAACTTATTAGAAAAATGCAGTCATGGCACTCACCCTTGGTAAAGAAAATTCAGCAGTCATGATTTAGGGTGAAGTCACCATTCATATGACTTTTATTCCATTATTTAAAACATTCAAAAGTGCCCAAGTGCTAAAACACAGAATACATACAGCCATGGGGGAGCAGCCACAAACACCTGATGCTTCACCAGAATCGGCCATTTAAATAATAGAATAAAAGTCATATGAATGGTCATAACACCCTACATCGTGACTGCTGAATTTTCTTTACCAAGGGTGAGTGCTGTGACTGCATTTTTCTAGTGATTATTTGCTGTCAATGGATCACCTATGCTCTCCCTGAGCAGCCCTGTTTCACTACCTTATGATTAACTTACTGAAGAACATTACCCTTTTTTATGATGTACATTGTGTTAAAATTAAATAAGTTATACAATTTTAATACCTAGGATTCTTTTTGGATCAGCATTTAACATACCAGGAACACATTAACTATGTCGTTAAAATGGTACTTTCTAGACTAGGGCAACTTTATAGATCAAGTAATTGCTTATCTGAGTATTCAAGAAAGGTATTGGTGCAGTCTTTACTGTTACCGATTATTGATTATAGTCTTCTGATTTATTCTTCGGTATCTAGTACTAATTTGCACTATGTGAGAATATTGAATCACTCAGTTTGCTGATTCGCTAGCATAACTTCTCATTTGACACATCATTGTGCCATCCTGTATAATATTTTGGGGTGGTTGTATTTCAAGCAAAGGGTGAGTTTAGCCTATTGTTTCTTAGAAGGTTACATAGAAATATAGACTTTGATGGCAGATAAGGATCACTTGGCCCACCTAGTCTGCCCATTTCCCTACCTAATGGATAAGCTGCAGATCTTAAGGTGCTTTTACACACAGGTTTTTAAAATGGACTCAGTGTTACCTGTGTGGCGCCGTTGTACTCTGTTGCATTCTGGTTCATTTCTACACAATGCGAGTATTCTGGCAACCCCCATCTCCATTTGTTTCAGCTCCCCCAGAGTTTGCTGCTCTACAAATGTTGTTTTCTGCCTTTCTACCAGAATGGCTGTTTTACACAGCCCGATGAAACGGAACACAACGGTGCATACCGTGAAAAGCAGAGATTGCGGTTTGGAGGAACGTTCGCCTAGGGACAAAAACAAATGCAATTTACACATGAGGGATATAACGGAATACTGTGTCCATAACAGTTATTCCATTACATAAACCTGTGTGTAAAAACACCTTTAGTTAACAACAGCCTATTTCTTCCTACCCCCCACAAGAATTGCTTAATGTCTGTCCCATGCATTCTTGAATTCTTCCACAGTTTTAGACCCCACAACCAACTCAGAAAGGCTGTTCCATGCATCCACCACCCTCTCTGAGAAAAAACACTTCATCACATTGCCCCTGAGCCACCCATCCTCTATCTTCCAATTGTGTCGCCTAGTTCTTGCACATCTCTTTTTCTGAAAGATGCTACCCTCTTGGACTTTGTTGATTCAACTGAGGTACTTAGGTTGGTAGGTACTCCAATATCTCTATCATTTATGTCTGTAATTTCTGCTGGTTTGTACTCTTATTGCACAAGATCAGTTAATATTGGTAAATTAATTCCTCCTGCCTTTAAGTTATCTTAATGTCAAAGGTTCTGGACTTTTCATGTTGTAAAATTGTGGACTGATTTGTCTGGTGATTTTTTAACTTGTAATTGTTTGCTTTTAAGAAATGTTTGAAGCAGCTTTGTCTTTCTCATTCAGTTTGTTTCTGTATTAACTAATTTATTGCCATTTTGTACTGAATTGTATTCCTGATGTTGTATCTCGGTCACCCATGAAAATAGGCATTTGATGCCCTTGAGTTCTCCACCCAGTAATCAAATATTAAATAAAATAAAAATAAAAAAAGTCTTAAATTCATTCACGCCACAAGAGCTCTTTGAAACTTTCACCACTTGTGCCCTGTATGCTCTTAGCACCGCATCCTGGGCCTTTCTAAGCAAAATCAAGCCATAATCAGCATGCCACAAACAAATGTGACTACTTCTTGAACCGTAAGTGTTACACACAATGTACGAGTGGCAAAGTTGTTCAGCACAACATTACCTCTCCAATGATGCTATGCAATCAGTTGTAAGCAAATTTGTTTTTATTTTATACTAGCTGAAATACCAAACTGATTTTTTTTCTGATTTTTTTTCAAGGTGCTTAGGTGAGGCATGAGAGACAAATGTCAGCAATGCTCACCATACCTTAAACAAATGCAAATAACTCCTAAAGTATATGTAGTAGACACAAAGTATCAGTTGCAAAATTGTTCAGCACAAAATTACCTTTCTAATGGTGCTATGCAAGCAACTGCAATCAATTTAGTTTTTATTTGATATTAGCTGAAATACCTAACAACTGTGTTTCTTTTTTTTTATATTTATTCAAGGTGCTTAGGTGATGCTTGAGAGACAAATGTCAGCCATGCACACCATACCTTAAACAAATATGAATAACTCCTTAAGTATACACGAAAGACACAAAGTATCAGCCTCAAAACTATTCAGCACAAAATTACCTTTCTAACAGTGCTATGCAATTAATTCTAAGCAATTCAGTTTGCTTAATATTTAGGTAAAAACTGCTGACTTCCTCAGACATTTCTGAGCCTGAGTGAAAGTCAGCTGAGTACGTCTACAGGTGTTATTGTCCTGAGTGGCTATGCTTTCACATACCACCTACAGGCATATCTAGGCCTGAATGAGTTAAAGGTTAAGGTCCTCTCTTAATTGCCATAGTGTCTGATTCCATCCATTGTCTTTAAGTTAATAACCTCAGCAAAGAGTTAAAATATCCCCTTAATGGATTGGGAAATCCATGAGGACAGGGTTTTTCAGGGTCTAAAGGCCCTTTTGGTGGAAAAAGGCCCTGAACCAGATGGTGTGCATCTGAGAGTTCTGAGGGAATTGGTGGAGGTCCTGGCTGGCCCTCTGGTGGACCCATTCAGCACTTCACTTGAGTCAGGGTGCATGTCTCAGGACTGGAGAATGGCTCATGTGGTGCCTCTTCACAAGAGCTAACCCACAGATGAGTCAGGTAACTACAGACCAGTCAGCCTTACCTTCATTGTGTGTAAGTTAATGTAGACTATTCTAAAGGAAAAACTAGTGAACTTTCTGGAAGCCAGTGATCTCCAGGACAAAAGCCAGCATGGGTTTGTCTAGGGGAGATCCTGCCAGATGAACAAATAAACTTTTTTGATTGGGTCACAAGGTCACTGGACAAGGGCTAGGCTTTTGCATGTCTTGTATCTGAACTTCAGCAGGGCCTTTGTCTCAGTGCCACATAGGAGGATGCTCAGCATACTGAGGAACCTGGGGGTCAGGGAAAAAACTTGCTGGGTGTGTAAAGCATTGGCTGCAGAACAGGAACCAGATGGAGATTGAAGGGATGAGCTATCAAAACCCAGACCAGTAACCAGTGGGGTCCCACAGGGCTCAGGTCACGGAATGGTGTTATTTAACATTTTTATTGAAGATCTAGTGGAAGGGATCAAAAGTAAAGCCTGCCTGTTTCATAGCTGACACAAAGAGCTATGTGAGAGTTGACATTAAGGAGGGGAGACAAGAGCTCAGGGAGGACATAGTAAAGCTCAAGCAATGGTCAGTCATCTGGCAGTTGGGGTTCAGTGCTAAGAAGTGCAAGGTCATATACTTGGGAGCCAGGAATCCTAGGATTAACTACTTGTTGGGGGAAGTAGAGGTATCCAGTTCAGAGGAGGAAGGGGATGTTGGGCTAAATGTCACAGAAGACATGAGGCACTCTGCACAGTGCTGTAAAGCAGCAGCCAAATCGAACAAGATGCTGGGGTGCATCACCAAAGGAATCACCTCAAGGAAAGAGGAAATATTTTATCATTGTATCATTGGTGAGGCCATCCTTATTGTATTGTGTGCAGTTCTGGTGCCCGTATTTGAAAAAGGACATCAAGCTACTGTGGGAGGGGGTGCAGTGCCGGATGACCAAGATGATCCTAGGCCTGGGGGACAAACCCTATGAAGAGAGATTGAGGGAGCTCAACATGTATTTCCTGGAGGATAGGAGGGAGAGGAGGGATATGATAGAAACCTTCAAGTGCCTAAAAGCTGTGAATAAGATTAGTACAGAGGGCATCTTCAACTTAAAAAGGGAAGGGTCCATTAAAGGGACATAGTCTGAAATTAGTGGGCAGGATTTAAAAGGAAAATGAGGAGTCACTAGTTCACAGAAAGAACGGTGTCACAGTGGAACGAATTGCCGAAAGAGATGCTCTCACTAAAAACTGTGGGCAGTTTTAAGAGGGGGTGGGAAAGGATTAAAGGGAGGGTCATATCTGGTGAGAGGTGTGAGAGGGGGGTGAAGTTGGGGGAAGATAACTCTGAGGTGAAAATGGGTGGGGGCAGCTACAGTAAAATAAACTGTGAGCTACACACTTAAGCAGACTTGATAGACTATTATGGGCTGTTTCTTTTGGCATTTTTCATATAACCTTCACTTATTAGTTTCAGTTTTAATTTCTATCTTTAATTTCACCAATAGGGGCACTTTGCATAATCTTAATACTTTTGATTACATAAAAGCACCCTTTATCCTTGTAACTGCAATAAAGCCTACAGTACATTCTCTCATAGGATACTAAACTGCTCAGTGCATAGCACAAGGTGATCCACAATGTGCCACCAGCTATAAGGAGATCAACCAAGGTTAATCCCTTAAGGTATAACTTGGTTCAGCAGCTACAGTACTAGATGCTTATCTCAGTGAAACAAAAACTTGCCCCACACAATGACAGGATGAAATCCTAGGTAACCGGCCACAAACTGATAGGCAATATTACTGCACCATCTATTCTGTTCCAGTCAGATTTGACAGGCCACTGGCACTAGGGTGAAATTGAACCATCTCGTGCTACTAGTCAGGCCCCACCACAATAAGATAGTCTAAAGAATGCACCAAGCAATGGATGCTGCTCTGTGCTACTACATCTAACAACTAGGCAATTCTCCCGAACGTGACTGCACCCTATGCATCAAATATGTAGTAGGTCCTTGGGACTGAGCCTCTTCCCTCACTTCTAGTAATTTCATCCCAAGCTTAATCCAAAAATCAGTACTAGTCCTTATCCATGTCTTGAGTTCCATGCCCTAACACAGACCACCAGAGTTCACTTTTGGAAGTGCTATTAGGCCACACCACCTTTAGCACCATAGCACCTTGCCTGAAAAAAACAGTACTGCAACATAGTCACCTATAAGGGCTATGGTCCTGTCTTTCTAAAGGTGCTTCACTTATTTTATTACATCTCTATAACTAGAGTACTAACCTGTAAAAAGTGCCATTATCATTAATGCCCTATGTCAGTTTCAGCAGAGCTAAAACATAATCGTACATACAGTCTTGACTGTATGAGTATATTGTCACTTAGCACCCTGTCTCATCAGAGTGGATCTGCTAGTAACATGGACATAATCATACATATAGACATTTCAGTACATGAATATTCTGTTGATCAGGGTTGAAGCTATTAAGGCCCTGTATTGGAATTGGTGGTTCCTGCTGGGTTCACAGTGATTCATTGCCTGAGAAAGAATTGTAGGGGTGGGGGCATGGCCATGTGTTTTAAGTCACACTGGAACTTCACAGCCCTCCCAGTGGGAACAACAGGATCTTTTGTGTGTGTGGCCATCCCGGGGGGGGGGTTCAGGTTGCAGGATCCTTCTCATTTATCTTCTTCTGGGACATTAGAAGGAATTCCTGCAGGAAGTCACGGACTTCATGGTCGAACTAGTCTTGGAGTCACCCAGATGCATAATTTGGGGCGACATCAATGCTTGGGTCGATGAACTCTCTCCTTTTGGTCAAGATTTCCTCTGGTTGATGCAATCACTGGGCCTGACACAGGTGGTTACCTCTGCAACCCACTTGCAGGGTCACTCCTTGGACCTTGTTTTCTGATTAGGATTGGAGGTCTCTGACCTCATAGTGGAAACAGTTGTTTGGTCAGACCACTATACCATGAAGTACTCATTTGGGGCCCCTCTAATATACCCTCCCATATGGAGATGGTTCATTACTGCCCTTTGAGGGGATTGACCCCAGATGGTCTTATGGTGGTGTTGGATCTATCAGATGTGATGAGAGCTTGTGATCTGGAGTCGGGGGAATAGGTGTTGGCCTATAATAGGGCCGTTGCCAGTGCTTTTGCCTCCAACTCACCAGCCCATGTTCAACCCCTTGCCTCATGTCTGAGAGCCCCATGATTTGATGGGATTCTTAGGGGCTTGAAGGTGAGGGGCTGAATGTTGGAGCACTGCTGGCAAAGATCTTGTTCTGCAAGGACAAGGTTGTTTTGATGTCTCATTACAGAGACTATCAAACAGCAATCTTCTGTAAGAAGGCAGAGTTCCTGTCCAGGGAGATTGCTGCTGCAATTAACAGACCAGATCAGCTCTTCCGGACTATTGGCAGGATATGTAATCCAGCCTGCATTCAGCCAGTAAGAGTTTTTTTTACAGTCCAAATGTGATGAGTTTGCTCTGTTCTTTGCTTATAAGATCTCCTCTATTAGATCTGGGATCCTGTCAACATCCTCCAATGGTAATTGAAGAGGTGAGTCTGTGATTGTCACAGGCATTCCATCAATCTGATTTGACTTTGAGCCAGTGGTGGTTGAGGATGTCATTAGGGTCATCCATGAGCTGAGATCAACCTGCTTTAGTTTTGGACCTAGGACCAATGTGCCTCCTTGTAGGGTGCATTGAGTCGATCAACCCAGTCTTGGGCAGGATAGTCCAGTTTTAATTAGCGAGAGGGGGTCTTCCCCAGGCCTCTTAATGAAGCGGTGGTGAGGCCTCTCTTGAAGAAATCTTCCCCGAACCTGGACTGCTTGGTGAACTACAGACCTGTCTCCAACCTACCCCTTTTAAGGAAGGTTATTGAGAAGGTGGTGGCTTTACAGCTGCAGGCCCATTTGTTAGACCACAACATCTACGATCTTCACCAGTTGGGCTTCAGGAAAAGAATCAGTACTGAGACCACCCTGGTTTGGGAGCATAATGATCTTATTGTGGTGAGGGATACAGAAAAGCATTCTGTACTCATTCTCTTTAATTCTCGACTGTTTCTGACACTGTACATCCATGGGGTATAGGGGTGGGTTAAAGTGCAATTTTTTATTGTGCGGAACTTCTGCAAAAATAAAGAAACTTTTGTGGAAGTTTCTGAACTTTTGGCTGTGGTGGAGCGGAAAACTTCCACCAAAGTTATGGGCGAAATTTCACCCCATATAAAAAATAAAAACCCTGGTGGCTAGTGGCTCCTCTCCCCAACCATCCCACAGGTACACAACATTAAATTCCTGGTTGCTAACGTCCCCCCAATGGATCACCCGCCAGCCACAAGACCTGAAAAAAAATTGTAACTTATGAATAGCACCCCTCCCCACTGCCCAACAGTGCCCAGTGCCCACATCCACACAACCTAAATGTCTTTATGCCCCAGTGGCTATAGGTCTCTCCCCTCCACCTCTTGTGTATAGTGATAGTACCCCCCATGTCCGTGTCCTTAGTCTGCTCCATAGTTAAAAAAAAACAACAAATTCCCGGGTGGTCTAGTGGATGCTTCCCCAGTAGCTCTCCCCCTCCCTATCCCAGTTCCATTGCCAAATCCCTCCCCAGTGGTCTAGTGCCCCCCAACCCCATGCCAGTAGGAGTTCAACCACCCTGTTCCCACCCCCATATTACAACCTCCAGAGGGCACTGGGTGGACCAGAACATTCCTCCTCTTCGCAGCTGGACTGCCCACTGAGCTTTAATGAATGAGCATGTTCCTGTACAGGAACGTGCTCACTCATTAAAAGCTCAGTGGGCTGGCCAGCCATGAAGCACATTCTAGTGATTCCCAAGGTTCATTTGCAATCATCCAGTGCTCACACATTTTCAGCAGCTGAGCCTACCTTGTGGGAATTCACTGCTACAATAAGTTAGAAAGAACCCCTTGGTGGATGCCTTCAAGAGGGATCTGAAAACCTTTATTTTAGTAAAGCTTTTCCCTCCTTTTAACTTATTATATTTAGCTTTACATTTTTAATTAATATTTTGTTCTAACATTTTGTCATTTTTATTTTATTAGAACACTCTGTAAAGCACCTAGAGTCATAATGAGTAGAGTGTGCTAACAAATAAATAAACCAAACTAAACTAAACTAAGGTGCAAAGTTAGGGGTTTAACATTAAATACACTACTCATCCCTAACTACTGGGGAACAATGATTCATATATATATATATATATATATATATATATAGGGGGATACATGATGGGTAGGAGTGTGATATGGCAAAATATTCTCATTCCTGCAGAGTGAGCTATGGATACTCACGAGTGCCAAAGGCACTAGTGAGAATATCCATAGCTCACAATGCAGGAGTGAGACTATTTTGCCATAATCACATGATCTGCACTTCATGTGTGCTGTTTATGCAATGGGGGTAGGAGCTCCTTTCATACATGTGTTGTAGGCTATAATTGCATTGTGTATCTTTAAAGTGTGGTGGGTGAGGTTTTATGAATGGTGCGTGAACTCTGGTTGTGATTGGTAGTAGTAGATATTTATTGGTTGGTTTGTGTTTTAGGGTGGGACTTCATTGGTGGAAGTGATACAGGAATGTATCAGGAATAGTGGTATGGTGGTGAACGTTTAGTATATTTTCACATTTTTATCTGTTTTGGGGTGTAGGGTTTATGTTAGACATAGTGATGGTGCTTGGTGTAGTTTTTAACAGTTTTATGTTCATTTCAGTTATGTTTCTCAACGCCGATTAACAAAAACATTTCTTTCCGGAAGTAACTTTTAGTTGTTGTGAGTAACTGTTACAGTTTTGTTGTGGACAAACTGTGTCTTTTATTAACAGAAAAGCATGTGCTTTTAAGCACAATATGAGATAGTATTGCATTGTAAATAAGGTTATTTTGTTGGCTGTATTGGTGCATCTTCTGGTATGTTTTGCTGTGCTAATTAGAGTCCGAGTCGGAAGATGTTACACCCTGCCATTTTCTTGGGAGTCTGCAGATTTGGCACTTCGCTTTAGAGTGAGCTTGTTCTTCGGGTTGCTGATGAAGCCATGGTGTTTCTGTTTGGCAGGTAAGAAAGCATTGCCAAAAACTGCTTGTGAAAGATTTGATTTTTCTCGCAGGTTGGACAACACAGAAGAGAGTTGTAATGGAGCTTCTTCTCGGTTTGTGCACATTTATACAAGGGAGACAGGGTTTTGATTGTTTGCTATATGTTTTTCCGATCAGTGTGTTTTGACATGCAAATGTGTAGACTGAGCCGTGATTTAATTTAGGGACGTGGATTCTGAGTAGATGTTATTTGGAGTGCAGGTGGTAGTGAAGCTGACATCAGAGGGATATGTATAAACGGTAGATATTTTAACTCCACTGACGTCAGCTTCAGATATCTCACTCCAGTGGAAATAACACATTTTATTGTCACTGTAGAGCTCCCACCCTCTTTGTATAATATATATATATATATATATATATATATATATATAAAATAATAAATAATACATTTTATTTCTAAAGCACCTTTCAATTTTCAAGGTGCTGTACAAAATAAGTAATACAAGTCAAACATTATAATTCAATATAAAACACAGATAAAACTACAATCTAATCAGCAGCTTAAACATATATGAATATAAACACAGTATATATTATTTATGTAATATATGGGTGCCATTCAACCTGATTGTGAGTATTAAGAGTCATGATACCATAGTTCTGATGTCAGGAATCCATTATACTAGTGACCTGACATTGAAACAATGGTATTACAGAATGGAAGAGCAAAACAGTTTGCTTTCAGTTGTTATCAGTGCTCACTTCTGATGTGGCTTTCAAACTTCACATCAAAAGTGACAGGAATGGTGCCAACAGCTGCATGGCACCAGTTATGCCAAAGAATATAAGCAAAGCCAGGCTACACTTTGTGACTGACCAAGAAACAGAAATATCTCCCCTTTTCACCTTTCACTGTTTGTCAGTTGTTGGTCTGTCTGGGTGGTGGGATGGATATGAGGTGACATCTCAAACCAGTTCTGTTTCCCGAATGTCATGGAATTCATGAAGGAAGAATGATTTTGGTAAGTTACTTATTATATATTTAACAGTTTAAAACTGAGTGCAGAAAAATAGTGCCCTTAGATTACAAAAAATAACAGATGGGCATTCATCTGTTATGGTTGCTGTTTGATGCACCTCAGGATTCCTGTGGCTGCATAAATCTCTTCAGCTGTGCTATTGAGCTTTATGACATCACAGGAATTGCTTTACAGATTAACAGCACTGTAACAGATGGATGCCCATCTGTTATTTTATTTACAGATACGCAGTGGAGCTCTCTTAAATGCATACCCTATGCGCTGGTTGAGAGTATGCATTTATTTGGGCTATGCATGTAGGATAGCTTGCATATTTTCTACTGGGAAAACAAAGCTATCTGCATTTACATTGTTACAAATGGGTTATTTTATTAAGGTATGCATTGGTACACCATTATCTTCATTAGGTTAGTAACTGCAAATTATGAGGCATAATTGTGTACTTCAGTGGCACTGCAGTAAACACCTACCAACAGCTGTTAATCACTAAAATATTCACACCATGAACTTTCAGTTAGTTCACAATCCTACAGAGTTAGATTGATGCATTTAAAAGGGTTCTTAAATGCAATTAATAGGTACAATTAACATTGAGGATACACAAATGGAATTGGAACTTCAGAAACATATGCACCAAAGCAGGCTACCTGTTTGACATAAGCATTTGAATTTAATGCCACAAAAGTAGGGAAATGTGGTGTTAGGGTTTCCAACTAAATCTCCTTGCCTCCATGCTCCAAGCTGCAAATGAAAAGAAAAACATTAGGGTTTTGGGTCTCCAGAGTCTTGGCAAATCAGTGGTGGTGTCTTCCTTCAGGTTGTCAATCATAATGCTCACCCCTTCTCCAGCCCATAGCTTCCTGTCCAAAGTCCAAGTCACAGCTCCAAGCCAGTGCTTCATAGTGATACACTCTTCAAAGGCAGAGAATTATGTCTTGCCACATGTTTTCAACACAATCTGTTGTAGCTTTATTTAGAATAAAGGTGATCAAGTCTAATGTTGTTTGCTTGGGGGGGGGCATTATGGTAGACAATACCAAAGAAGACCTCATCAGTTATATATTCCACAATCTGAGGTGCATTCATGTCTGTAAATACAGGAAGATGACCCCTCCTTTGACATTTCCTTCCAATGGCAGCACCCACCTAACAGCAGCATGTGTTCCCTAGTACATACAAATAGGTAGCAATAGACTAAAACTAATCAGATTGTGTCCCACATCCACAACCCCCAGCCCCCAGCCCCCACCCCAACTCCATCCATTTCCACTGTGGTTTCTTTGAAGTAGGCACTAGCTGTCTAAAGGTCAACATGCTTTTGGGGTTCTCAAGGGAAGCAGAATCTCCAGTGAGATCAGTGGTCAATCAGCCCTGAGCAGCCTGAACTGTCCATTCAAATAAATCAAGAATGGAGTCACTGTGGGATCTACAGTGGAAATGATCAAGTAAAGGAGTATACTAGGAGATGCACTATAATTATTGGGAGTAGAGTGGGCCCGCATACAGAAACGTTGGGGAATCATCCAGTAGTAGAAGTAAGAGGCTGGTCCGGTATCTGTGATGGAGGTTACCCCTCTGTAAGGTACTTGGCTAGGAGACAGGCTGTAAAGAGGGTATTGCAGGTGGTCATTGGCCTGCAGGCTAAAAAGATAGCCCCTAACCTGGGATGGAATGAGGTGTGCCCCTGTTCTCCTTGAGCTAAAAGTTAAATAGTTGCCCTCCCAGCTCCTAAGAGGGATGGAGAGAACTGAGATTGCAAGAACCTACTCAAGACAGCTCAGGGTGAGTAAGCTGTCTGTAAAGTGTGAGTAATCTGAGATTGGGAGGAAAGACCATGGAGATCTTGCTCCTGTTGAGTCCCATGCATTTTCTGAAGGCAGAAAGGGACAACCTTATGGTGCAGGATAGAAAAGCATCTGGAAGCCTGCACCTCCTTTAAGAGACTGAGCAGCATAATTGGTAGTGGGTCATGATAGGGCCGGAGGATCGATTGCTAGGCTGTCAGAAATCTGTTAGCACAAAAGGATGTAAAACTAGCCCTTTTAGACAGTTCAGTCCTTATGAAAGTTCAGGTATCAGCAGTAGTTTGCTTACATGGGTATGATGGAGTGCTCCCTCAGCTCTTCAGCACTTATCAAGCAGCCAGAGGGAAGCAGGGCTGCAGCCAATGCCTCTGCTCAAGTCCTTAGTTTTAAGAGTTCGTGTACATTGTCCAGTGTCTTGGAGGGAGTTAGGAGAAAAAGGTGGGTCTGGAGTCATGTTCTGCTGCTGCAAGGCTGCATAATGATTTTTTTTCCCAGGAAGATGGGTACTGAGCCCAAGGGTTATTTTGAGTCCACACTCCAGCTCCTGCTCAATGAATGCAGGTGAAGGATCTGTCTTTTCTCTGATCAGCATCATACTTTTTCTGTTTGTTCTTTTGCTTCTGTTTGGGGGGCAGTTGCCACTGAACCTCATCAATGGGCAGCAATGGGAGAGGTGGGCCTGCCTTTTGTCAGCTTGCCAGCATGGTGCAGGTGTAGTGTCCATGGGCTGGGTTCAGTCATCACCTCATCTCAGTGCTGAGGCAGGGTCTGTATTTGGAGAGGTTTCCTTTTGGCCCATGCATTTGTAGGAAATGTTCCATGCCCTCTGGAGTATCAAAGGACCAGGGTACCCTATCTGTTATGATCTGCAGGATAGCCAGGTATTGGAGGGAGTATTACAGCCCTAGATCCATTCAGGTCCTGCTGGATGTTGTGTAAGCCTTGCAGCAGGTAGAGGGACCGGGGAAAAGTCTGCAAAAATCTGAATGCAGTGGTCATGCCACCTGAGGTCCTGTTTGTCCTCAGCCAGCTGCATGATGATTTTTTTATCCTGAAATCATAAAAGAGTTGGTTGAAATGGGAAAGCATCAGTAAAGGGGATGGAGTATATGACAAATTACAAGGACAGGAAGGAGGGGCATTGGGGATGCAATAGGAAGGGGGTGATTATTTCTGTTAGTAACAGTGGTCTGGGGTACAGGTATGGTTACCAGAATGAGAGCTTAGATGCAGGATGAAAGAAAAGAGTTATGTGTTGCATTTCCAGGGGTTCAGAGACTGGGCAGGAGGAGCAAATGTGAGGGGGCTACAACAGGAAGTGATAATTATTGCAGTATCAATGATACAGAGACTGGGTGTGGTGACTTACTGGGGGTTGGGATGCAGTAGACAAAAGGAAGTGTATTTCTTGCATTATCAGGGGACTAGTGACCAGGCAGAGGGAGCAAAGTGGGATTGAGAAACAGTGGGAAAGGGAAGGATGTGTGCTGCATTACCAGTGATCTGTTTGCTAAGTAGGATAAATAGATACATAAACACTGTTGGCAGATAAGGGCCTATGGCCCACCCAGTCTGCCCATTTGAGCTTGTAAGTTCACTTTATGTTTTCCTAGAAGTCTGTTGTCCCTTACACCTGACCTCCAGAATTCCCTTATGTCTATCCCATGCATTCTTAAATCCCGTGATTTATATGACTGGGATAGGATGAAGAAAGCAGAACTGAGAGAGATGGATATGTGTGAATTGGGGTGGATGTGGCCTGTAATGGAAATTAATGTGGAGAAGTATGCTTGGATTATCCATGTCTAGAGATATTGCAAATTTCTTAATTCACAAGCGAAGTTGCTATAAATCTGTTACTCGCATTTTTGGAAAATTCTAGAATTCTGCCACTGAACCAGCCAACTTCATTGGTGGATTTCTTTTTTAACAAAATTTTAAAAAATTCCCCACACACACAAAGTGCTGTGAAGCCACACCTCCCTCCACCCAATAACATAAAAGCTATCAAAATAATACCTCCCATGGGCACTCTCACCCCCCCCTTCCACCTGCGATCCTCAACCTGCTGCTGCTCATCTATAAAAAAAAGTAATCATTTCCCCCACCTGTGTGCCAAATACACTCCCCCACCTCTCCTCACCTGAGTCCCACCGTCTTTAAGTTTTACTCCCAGCCCTCCACCCAACCCTACACTGGTCCTCACCACCTTCGTCCCCCAGCAGTACCCACAAAATATTAACCTGTGAATAAAAATACTGTCCCCCAGTGCAGAACATCTACTCTGTTCAGTGCCAACTCTCAGTTCAGTCTCATAAAATAGCATGAATGAATGAATGAATGCTGATGTTTTTGATCCTAGTAGAACGTGACTGGATGAATTTTCAAGCAGTCAGGCTTTACTAGAAGATAAGACATCACCATTCATTCATTCAAACCAATATTATGTGACAAGAGTCAGGACTTGGAATTGAATAGAGCAGACAGTCTGTCTCAGAGGACCATTTTGTTTATTTGCTGGTTAATATTTTTTTGGTGCTGGTGGGGAGAGGAGGGTGGTGGGGACCAGAGACAGGTCAGGTGGTGGATGTTGAGTAAAAATTAAAGACAGTGTGACTTACATAGGGGCTGGGGGAGTGCATTGGCATGCAAGTGGGGGAAGGATTACCTTTTATTTATTTATTTATTTATTTATTTATTTTTATTTGTTTATTTTGTTACCCGGGTAAACATATGAGCCAAGGCCCTTTTTCATATGCGACCCGAGACTATAAAATAGTCACAAGATGTTATCCAAAAAGATAACTTTTACATTCACTTAATACAGGAATACAAATACCTGACATATAAGACAAACACTATAATACAAATTATTTAAAATAGCAGTGACATTGCAAACTACTCAAATGATGCTTCAATTTCTTTTTGAATAAATTATGACTATTCATGGTTCTCAATTCAATTGGAAGATCATTCCAGTATTTTGGTGCTTGGATAGAAAAAGCTTGAGCACCCATTTTAGTTTTAGTGACTTTCAAATTTAAACAAGAAAGAAAATTTGATCTCAGGTTTCTCGGAGCTTCCCTTACAGATATCAAAAAATACAAGGGAGAGATACTTTTTGTCTCAATACATTATCCGTTTTACAACAAAGAGAGTAAATGGAACTCAGGTGAGGCAGTAGAAACCCTGACACTTGATATAAAGTACAATGATGTTTACTCTAAGGCAATCTATAAACAAATCTACAAATACTATGAAAAGTCATTGTTAAGTTATTTAACACATGTTTAGACAAACTAGTAAACAAAAATGAATTATAATTCAGTTGAGAAAGTAGTATACTTTGGGTTATATTTTTTCCTGGCTTGTAAGGTTAACACATTCTGTAGTCTGAATAAAACCCCTAATTTTTGATTTACTGATTTTGTTAAAGTCAATATATGATTTGAAAATGTTAAATTTGAGTCCAAATTCATTCCCAAATATCTAATACATTGCACCTCTTCAAAATGAGTTCCATTTTTACCAAAAATATTCAGTTTCCCTAATTTAATCAACTTTTGTTTAGAGGCAAATATCATACTCTTGGTTTTTGAAATATTCAATGATAATTTTAAGTCCAACAAACAATTTTCTAGATTCTGAAAATCTACAGTCAAATCTTGGGCAATTTTATCTAATGAATTAGAGCTATTATATAATATTATATCATCAGCATTTAAGATTGTCTTAGCCTTAAGAATTTTACTTGGTACAATATCCACAAATATGGAAAACAATAGAGGTCCCAAGATTGACCCTTGAGGTACACCCTTTTCTGAAATTCTACTCTTTGACACTGAACCCTCCATAAAGAACTTGTAGTTCCCTACCTAATAAATAGCTCTCCACCCATTCTAATGACCATATGGATAATTCCTTGGCAGCTAGGCTCCTAAGCAGCAGGCAATGGTCAACAAGGTCAAATGCCTTGGACAGGTCCACAAAAACAGCACCAGTGAGCTAACCCCTCTCCATATCCTCACTGATGTGGTTTGTGAACCTGGCTAAGGCAGTTCCTGTAGTATGAAATTTCTTAAAGCCATGCTGCTCAGGAGCCCAAAGCCAGTCAATTGTAAGTAATCACTAATTTGTACCTCTGTTATCTTTTCTAAAATTTTACCTAAAGGATGGAGAAGAGAAATAGGGCAGTAATTTCCCAAATCTTTACTTTTCCCCCCTTAAAAATTGGTCTTATTATGTTTTTTTTTCCATTGTTGTGGAAAGATCCCTATTTCTAAGGACAAATTAAATATTTTTGTCAAAGGCTTATAAATGTATGAAGATATTAATTTCAAAAACCTTGGCTGAATATCATAAATTCCAGCATTTTTTAAAGAAATTTTCTTCTAAAGTTTCAGTACCTGATTGGGCTCTATTTCTTTAAAATGAAATATTAAATCATTTTGAGATGCTATAACTGTGTTCTTTAAGTCCTGATCATCCTTATCTACACTATATTTACCCATATCCAAAAATTGTTGTAAAAAGGCTGTACTTATTTCTTGTGGATCTTTTATTGTAACTTCTTCAACAAGGAACTCACATGATTGTACATCTATGAAAGGAGACACCAAAGATTTGATTGAAGACCAGAATTTTTTTGGGATTTGACAAATTTAGATCTTGTTTTTTTGTATAATAATCAGATTTACATAACCTTAATTTTATCTTACATTCATTTCTTAATTTCCAATAGCTTTGAAAATCACTAATATTTTACTCAAGCAAAATTGTTTCCATGCTTGATCTCTTTGTTTCATTAATTTAAACATCTCCAGAGTAATCCATTTATTCACTGTTCCCCATACTCTCCTTGTTGGTATTGGACAGAATTTATTTTGTAACTCCAAAATTTGCATTGTAAAGTAATCTACTGCAGACTCTATGAAAGGTATTACTTCCAAGTAAGACCAATCAACATCTCTTAAATCAGACCTTAATCCATAATTTAAATCTTCGGGATACTTTCTATAGGTAATCAAATGGGGGGGGGGCTTTATTTTCTTTGATTTCTATGTACAATATATTGCCAGGTGGTCACTGATAACATCTGGTAAGACTCCAATCTTAATAATTTTAGTATGATTATTAGTCAAAATCCAGTCCAAAACTGAATGATTATTTGTCTTCAGGTTCATGTGTGTAAAGGTTTGTACTAACTGACACAAGCCTGCATTCATCAACAAGGACTCCATATTGGAAGCATCACAGGAGTCCCAATGAATATTAAAATCACCTAACACTAAAAAGTCGCCATTAAATTTGTAATTTGAAACAAATTGTAAAAACTCTTCAAGGCCTTTATGTGCAAATTTTGGTGGATTATAAACAGTGTAATGTTTAAGTTTATAATTATCCCCTTGTTTAATCTCAATCAATAACCATTCACACTCTAATGGGGAATCAACCTTTAACTCCAGTTTAGACACAATTAATTCTTGTTTGTAATAAATAAGTATACCTCCACCCTTTTTTTTACCTGCCCTGTCTTTTCTTATTATTTTATAACCATCTAAGGCCAAGACACCATTAGTTACTGAAGGTTTTAACCAAGTTTCTGTTAAACTCAAAACATCAGGTTCATATTTTAAGACGCAAGCCTCAAACTCTTGTTTTTTGGGAAATAAGCTACAAATATTCAAGTGTGCAACTCTTAGGCCCCCCTCCCCCAAATTAAGTGACTACCATACAGATTGGGACCTGGGTTTACTTCTATATCTTCAGATAGAGTTAACAATAACCCAATACAAAATGATAATACAATATTTGGGCATAAGTTAGAAATTGGTATACTATAGCCACCTATTTTATACTGTGACTTTTTGTTCAACAACCCTACTACTTCTAATTTTAACATCATATTATGTCTAAATTCACAAAGAAGATTCAAATATATAAAATTATCTTCAAATCTACCTTGTTCAAACTTACCCACAGCATTATTTTCCAGTATCCAAACACTTGGATCCACAAGCATCATCCCCAGTACACAATCCATCATTATTAAGCACTTTTGCATTTTCATTCTTAAAAATGTTTCTAACACTTGATTATACAAATATAAGTGTCATTTTGTAGTTTTAAAATGTCAGCAACCTTTATATCTTCCCTTATTTCCTCTGCCGAGTGGCGTTCTTGCCACTCATGCTCTACACTCGTTCTTACGAGCAGCTCAATTTATTACCCTGACTGAAGTACTCAGCCACTGGGCCAGCTGAGCACAGTTGAACTAATCAGAGTAATTAAGCAGGGAAGAAACACAGAGTCCTTCTGTTAGAAATAGTAACACAGCAGTTCTGAACAGGTTCAAAGTCAGCAGTTAAACACAGTGTTTCCACTCAGTCAGCAGCAGCTCAGTCCACCTCAGCAAGATGTTAGAGCAATAGAGGGCATAAAGAGCAGGATCTTCCAGTGCTTGCGAGCAGCTCAATTTATTACCCTGACTGAAGCACTCAGCCACTGGGTGAGCTGAGCACAGTTGAACTAAACAGGGTAATTAAGCAGGGAAACACAGAGCCCTTCTGTTAGAAATAGTAAAACAGCAGTTCTGAACAGGTTCAAAGTCAGCAGTTAACAAAATGTTTCCACTCACTCAGCAGCAGCTCAGTCCACCTCAGCAAGATGTTACAGCAATAGAGGGCATACAGGTCATAGTTCATTGCTGCAGCAACAGGTGTGATGTTTGCTGGGGGGGTATGTCAGTAGGGGGTGATTGAGGGCAGTAATGTTTTACAACATCAAGTTTACATTGTTATTCACCATGGAATTGGCCATTCACCAGGTAAATTTTGGCCAATCCACATTACAAATAATAAAGTAAATTGTATTCACCAGCACCACAAATTTGCAAAAATTCATGGATTTTTGAATGGAGTGAATTTCAGCAACTTTGCACATCTCTGTCTATATCCAAGGATGAGGCATGGTTGTGGAATGGGAGAAGGGATGAAGCAGAAAGGTAAAGCTCTTTTTTCATAGCTTATTTCCAGGGACCAGGGTAGGAGCATAGTAGTCAAGGGAAAGCAACTGGAATTTATGAAGACAGACATAAGTCAGTCCTAGTGGGGGGTAGAAGGAAGTAAGCTGTTGGTTAACTAGGATCTGCAGCTTATCTGTTAGGAAGGAAAATTGGCAGACTGGGTGGGCCAAGCGGTCCTTATCTGCCATCAAATTCTATGTTTCTATGTTTCTGTTTACTAGATTATCAGGATTCCAGAGGTTGGCAAGAAGAGTGGGGATGCAACAAAGGGAGGAAGGGTATTTTAGTCATGATCTTGATGAGGTCTTGGAACTGGAAAGGGGAGCAGGAATGCAGAAGAAGGAAGGAGATTTTTTTGACAACAAGGGATCCTGGTGAGGGTGTGGTGTGATCGGAAAGCAGTGGGACAGGGAATGGGTGTCTGTTGCATTAATGGAAATTGTGAGTCAGTCTGAAGAGATTGAGTTGAAACTAGGAACCATCAGTACAGGTAGTCTGTATTACTCATGATCTGTGATATTGTCTTGGAAATCTTAGAAATGGGGAGGGGGGGTCTGTGTTGCAATTACAGGCATTTCATGTGAATATTGGATGAAGCTATTATGACACAACATACTCATGTTATTCTGTGCCATCTGATTACAGTGTACAGTCTCATGTAATTCCCTCACGACAAAAATCAGTGCAAGGGCTAACATTTGCTTGAAAGGTTTAAAGCAATGTAACTTTAAAAGTTTTTTTATTTAAAAATTACAAAAGCAACACGTTTGTATAAGGGTGACAAACTTAAGCTTTTAAAAATCATTATAGTTTTCTAGCTTTTCTTTCCTTCAAAAATCATCTTAAACATAGATAATGTTGCTATTTTGACCCACTCTAAAACTACTTGACCACAATTTCCATTTGCTTTGTTTTGTAGAGTCCTCACAAAACATATGGGTGACTTATGAACAGTCAAAATCATGATTTTACACTAAAGTACCTATTCATCCCTTACTACCCTGTACAGTGGCACTACTACATCATTCTGATATAATGTATGCTGGTCTAGTAAAATGTATTCAATTATCCCTGAGGCTAATACAGCTACACCAATTCTTATTAGCTCTGTGCTAAGCTGCCGAGCTTAATCTTCTTTCTGTTTTCTCCTTTTCTTTTTCATATCCATCCACACAAGAGTGTAGATTTTCAAAACCATCTACTTTGGACCATTTGGTTCTCAACTATTGGGGGCCTTTAGAAGCACAACTGTTTAGACAGTCTTACACAGATATTACTGTTGACATATTTAGAGCAGTTTATTGTGGTTGTATTTAAAATCAGCTTTGGTTAATGTAGTGTATAAGAAACCCCTAACAAACTGCATGAAGCATTTTTTTTCTGCAGTGTAATCACAATCTAAGTGACACTACCCGTATGATAAAATGTACTTTATAATGAAATAGCAGTAGATCAGCTGGTAATAAGCACACAACTGAAATAACAGTTTTAGTTGAACATGGCAGTTTGAGCATTCAGAAAGCCACACAGATAAATAATGGAACAATTTTGAAAGCTGAATAGTAGTTCAATGCTTTCACCAAGGTTATTTTAGAGTATTTATTGAATTTGAAATTGCAGTAAAAGTTTAGATAAAGAAAGCAACTGTATTCAACACAAAACAAGAATAGCTTATTGGTTCACCATAAATGAAAAGTCCTCTGTGGATGGGGTTTATGTATAAATCATAACCTTTTATGACTGTAAAAAATGAAGACTCAGAGGAACACAACATAAGGTAAGTTTAAAGGTCAAGTACTGTACTCAGAAAACAACATGAGCTTAGCTAAAAGATCCAGTAGAAAAGCTTCCTGGTGTAATGAAAAAGTTGATGATAATCTAATACAAATACAAACTTACAGTTTAAAGCATTTTTGATAAAGATATTTGGCAGATGAGTGATATCTGAGAGTTACGACTGATATAAATCAGAACATTGGAGCATTACTGCCTGATAAATGTCAACTAATTTACATGGCAAAATGCCACCACACATTCAACTAACATTCAACTGACATCTAATTGACCAGTAGTTGAGCTCTATATTGTTTTCCATATGGATACAGTTTAAAAGTAAAAAAATATTGTAATTTTGTTTAAATAGTATGTGGCAAGGTAAAATTATATGCAATTTATGGTTGAAGGAGTGCTGCAGAGAGGAGGAGTTTGGTTACACTGGGGACTGGGGTCCCACCCAGAGGGATAAGAGCCTATACAGCCTATAGGACCTGCCTGTCAGGTGGAGGATCATCTACAACATGGGCTTGCTGACCTACAAGACCCTGTACGGATCAGGCCCTGGTTACCTGATGGATCTCCTTATCACTGCCACTCCAGTCTGCTTCCTCCGCTCCTCCACCAGGGGCCTTTTTGTGGTTTTGAGGGACAGGCTGAAAACCTCTGGTGATTGAGCTTTTGAGGTGGCCAGCCCAGCCCTCTGGAACTTTCTATCTAGATCTGTAAGGGTTGACCCTGTCGGTGGAGGTATTTACGAGGGGGGCCTAAAGACTCATCTTTTCAAAATGGCCTTTCCAGACTACCCTTAATGTTTTTAAACCAGTTTCATTGTTTTATTATCTATTATAAGCAAGTTCTAGCTAGAGCCGATAGGGCTGTGAAGAGCTACCAAATGACCAAAATTAATTTCTTTTTGGTGCCATATAGTGCTGTTTAGTCACAATCATCAAAAACTGGCATGCTGCTAATTCAGTCCTCTTGAATTTATTTAGTCAGAGTACATGCTGGTGTGTGTGTGTATGTGTGTGTGTGTGTGTGTGTGTGTGTGTGTGTGTGTGTGTGTGTGTGTGTTTGTATGAGTGTGTGTACCCATAGGAATGAGATAGCTAACACATGCTGCAAACTACACTGTCTGTAATCTGACACTGTAGTCTGACTTTCAGAGGTTCAGTAAATTCCAGACAATATATAATGAGTTAACCCCTAGGTTGCTGAAATGAATAGAATAAATCTATTAGACTTAGCAGGACAGATGATGGAAACAGAAGTTTAAAAAGGTGTTTTTTTTTTTTGGTAATATCCTGAGATGTTCTGAGGTATAATATAGTAGCATCCCTCCTCCCTTTAGATGCCTTTAACATAGAGCAGAAAATAGCAAAAATCAGAGGGGGGGGTGCACTATTTTGCAGCTGTGGATGAATACTTCCAAATGTTCAAAAAGGAAGTCCCATGATCAGCCATTTTAGAGCTACAATCTGATCCCAATAGTGTTGTAGGCTATGCCCACAGCCCTAAAAATTAGCTTATTTATGTTTGAATTTTAAATCTTGTATAACCCTTTAGAGTTTATCTTGTTGTTATTACTTGCCCTGCTTGTTTTTAATCATGTAAGGCATCCAGAACCTTTGGGATTGAGCACCATATAAATAAACATTCCCTTCCCTTCCCTGCCCTTCCCTATACAGGGGAGATTACCTGCATCCATCCAGGAGGGGAGCCACAGTCCTCAGTGAATGGTTTAAATGTTACATTTTGAGTATTTAAACTAGCCAAGGGTGGTAGAAGAAAGCAGGGAGACATAAACTACTCCCCCCACAAGCTGTGGTAGTCATTAAGGAGAACCCTGAGGGAGCTCCACAAAGGTACCTAACAACAAGAAAAACAAATTGGTAGACATGAAGACAGATGGAAATCTGAGCAGAGGGGGTAAGGAGAGAAGGCAGAATGAAAAATGGGGGGTTGACAAACAGCATGGTAGCAGAATCTGGAAGGCCATGTGTGTGAATGCCTGATGTCTGGGAAATAAAATCCTGGACCTCAAAGTCATTATGGCAGAGGCTGACTTGGACATTGTTGGACATTGTTGCTATTACTGAGTAGAGATATAATGAAATTTAATTGTAAATTTTGCCACATGAAATATTTTGTGAAATTTGTGCATTCCATGAAATATTTCACAGGTGCGAAATGTGGAATTTTGTCCAAGAACAGTGGAATTTTACCCACTAGTGGCAAAATTCCACCATTCTCAGGTGGAATTCCACATTTTTCAGGCAAAATTCCACATTTCGCTGGTGGAATTTCACATTTACATAGAAACATAGAAACATAGAAACATAGAAGTTGACGGCAGATAAGGACCGCAAGGCCCATCCAGTCTGCCCATTTCTTTTTCTACCTTATAAATGTGCCATCGGCCTTTGCTATGTCAGTGACCTATCTATTCATAGTCATTTGTATTGCTCCCTTATGCCTATCCCATGCCTGTTTGAAGCCCTGCACTGTATTCATAGCCACTACTTCTTGTGGTAAGCCATTCCATGCATCTACCACCCTTTCTGTGAAAAGAATTTCCTCACATTCCCCTTAATCGCCTCCTCTAATCTCATGCTGTGTCCTTGTCCTGCTATTTTCTTATATTTAAACATGTTAGACTCTTTCACCTTGTTTATGCCCTTAAGGTGTTTAAATGTCTCGATCATATCACCTCTCTCCCTCCTTTGCTCAAGGGTATACATATTGAGCTCCGTTAATCTGTCCTCATATGTCTTCTGATGCAGTCCCTGCACCATTTTGGTTGCCCTTCTCTGGACTGCCTCAATTTGGTTAATGTCCTTGTGAAGGTGTGGCTCAATACTGCACGAGTACTCAGATGGGGCCTAACCAATGTCTTGTACAGAGGGATTATTACCTCTTACGACTTGTGATACCCCCACACACACCCTAAACCCCCTAGCCTTACCTACTGCTTTAGAGGTCTGCTTGATGATTTCAGGTCATCAGTGATGATGATGCCCAAGTCTCTTTCTTCCTTTGTGACTGCTAGCAACTCCTCCCAGCCTATAAGTGGCTTCAGGGTTTCTTCCCTATGTGCATGATTTTGCACTTCTTTGCATTAAATCCCAGTTGCCACTCTTCTGACCATTCTGCTAGTTTATCCAGATCTCTTCTCATTCTGCCCACCCCATCTGGATCATCTACTCTGTTGCAGATCTTGGTGTCATCTGCAAACAGACAAGCCTTACCCTCTAGTCCATCTGCTAGGTCACTAATGAAGATGTTGAATAGGACTGGCCCCAGGACTGATCCCTGAGGTACCCACTTGTGACTTGCATCTCTTCTGACTGTATACCATTTACCACCACTCTCTGTTTTCTGCCAGTCAACCAGTTTGCCACCCAGTTGACCAACTTCTGACCCAACCCGAGCCTACCTAGCTTATTTATCAATCTTCTATGTGGAACAGTGTCGAAAGCTTTGCTGAAGTCAAGGTAGGCGACATCAACTGCTCCCCCTTGGTCCACCACTCTGGTTACCCAGTCAAAGAAATCTATGAGATTAGTTTGACAGGACCTTCCTTTTGTAAACCCATGCTGTCTTGGATCCTGTGCCCCTATGGATTCCATGTGTTGCACTATCCTTTCCTTAAGGAGTGCTTCCATAATCTTGCCCACTACTGAGGTAAGACTGACCGGTCTGTAGTTCCCTGCCTCCTCCCTGCTACCACTCTTGTGGAGGGATCACATGAGCCTTTCTCCAGTCTTCTGGGACCCTCCTGTGCTCAGAGACTCACTAAACAATTCTGCTAATGGCTCTGCTAGTTCCTCCTTTAGCTCCTAAGTACCCTGGGATGTATGCCATCAGGTCCCATTGCCTTATCCACCCTGAGCTTAGCAAGCTCTTGTAGGACCCTTTCTTTTGTGAAGGAGTAGTGCTCACCTCCTCCCCTGTGTCCATGATGCTGAGCTGTGGGCCCTGCCCTACCTTCTCTTCAGTGAATACTGAGCAAAGTATCTTTAGGATAGATGCCTTTCAGGGTCCTCCTCCTCACATGCTCCCTTTTCTCCATTAAGCTTAGCAAACCCCTCTGGACTTTCTCCTTTCACTAATGTATCTATAGAAAGTCTTGTCACCTCTTTTTACTGTTTGTGCTAGTGTTTCCTCAGTTTGGGACTTTGCCTGCCTTACTGCCTTACCTGCTTCCCTTAGGGCAGTTTGGTATGCCCCTATCTTCATCCCGCTGTGTTCCTTATATTTTCTGAAGGCCAGCCTTTGGCTCTGACCTTTTCTGCTACTGTATTTGAGAACCAAAGTGGTTTCCTTCTTTTTGCACTTCCTTTTCTGTCTAACACAATGGGATGTTGCTTCAAGTATTGTATCCTTAATGCTTACCCACTTTGCCTGTACCTCCTCACCTGTGTTTCTTTTTGCCAGGGCTAGCTTAACTCTGTTGGCCATCTTATCAAAGTCAGCTCCTCTGAAGTCCCATATTTTTGCCTTTGAATGGATGATTTAGATGTAGTAGCCAAATTGAACCATACCATGTGATGGTCACTGGCCCCAGGTGACCTTCTACCTGGAGATCTGTGATCCTTCTTTGTTAGTCAGTACTAGATCTAGGATAGCCCTGTCTCTTGTGGGTTGCTGTACCAGTTGTTTGAGGCCCTCCTGCAGGGAATCCACTATGAGTCTAGTTCTGGCAGATGTTCCTGCTGGTATTGACCAATCTGTATCTGGCATGTTGAAGTCTCCCATTATCAGAACCTCCCTTTAGCTGTCATGTTTTGTATATCTTCTAACAGTAATGTGTCTATGTCCTCCCTCTGGTCTGGGGCCTGTAGACAACCCCAGTTCTTATGGCTGTCCCATTTCCTGTTTCCAGGGTGACCCACAGTTCTTCTGGCTCCTTATGTGTATTCTGAATTTCTGTAGCTTTGATATTTTCATTAACATACAGGCCACTCCTCCCCTTTTGCACCTCGGTCTCTTCTGAACAATACATAGCCAGGTACTGAAGTCTCCAAGTGTGGTTACTGGTAAACCACGCCTCACTAATTGCTACTATGTCCAGTTTAGCCTCTGACATTATTGCCTGCAGGTCTGGGATCTTATTTCCAGGCTGTGAGCATTTGTGTACATGATTTTCCATTGGCCAGATTTTGGTGTGTTAGTTGTTGGGTGAGGTTTGGCATTACCCTGTGCATCGTATGGGAGACAAACCTTTTTCTTACCTGGTGATGCAAATGAACGCAAACACACTGAATTCCAGTTTGACCATTAGCTGAGGGGAGGGTGTTCTTCCATTCAACGTATGGGGTGCTGCACTTTCTCCCATTTGCTAGTTTAAATATTCTGCAAAGACGCTAAACTTCTGCCCAATGCATTGACTCTCTTTAGTCAGATGCAGTCCATCAAATTTAAAGAACTTTCGCCTCCCAGAACTGTTGCCAGTTCCCTACAAATCTGTGTCCTTTTTCCTGGCACCAGTCCTTGAGCCATGTGTTTAGCTCCCCTATCTCCCTTCTTCTGACCTTCCGTCCATCTGCTCCCTTCTCCCAGACTGGCAGGATCTCAGAGAAGGAGATGCCGAACGAAATATATGATAGTTTGTCACCCAGCCTAGTCAGGTGTTCCTTGGTCTCCACAACTGACCCGGCTGGCGAGATCATTAGTCCCTATGTGTACTAGGACATCAATGTTTTCTCTGATTTGTGAACAATTTTAGCAATGCGGTCAGTGTCTCTCCATGCTGATGTACCTGAGACATCTGACCATCACCCCTGGCTGGAGATGGGTATCAACTCCCGAATCATGGAGTCTCCTATGATCTGAAGTTTTTGGATTTCCTTTGTGCTTGTTTAGTTTTGGTTCCTGTTTTGGGTGAGTATTGTTGTGTTAGCTCCTGTGCCGCAGTGTCCTGTTTCTGCAGTGTCTTCTGCCTCTTTATTTGATTTCAGAGATAGAGGCAGATACCTGTTTGTAGTGTTTATATGGTTTTGGAGGTAATGTGTTGAGAGCAGAGAGTGATGGGGCACCTGATTTGCTCCTCCTAACCACCTGCCAACCTCCTGGACCAACTACCCTCTGCGGTTGAGGTTTTTCTGTTGGATGCTGGGAAATGGCGGTGGTTTTTATAATGTATTTCTCTTCAATATGAAATTTGAGGGCGGCAATCTCTGCCCATGCTGCCCGGAGCTGAGACCTAAGATCTCCAAAGGCCCAGCATGTAGGACAGTGTCCTAAATCCTGTAAGAATGTCCTTCTGAAAATTGTTCCACAGTACCTGCAGTTAATGAAATCCATTCCAAATAAGTTGCTGGGTTTGTAACCTAGTCAGAGTAATTAGAAGGAAAAAAAAAAATGCAAGTAATGGTTTAATTGTGCTTTGTTTAACTTGTCATAACAAGTTAAATTACTAGTGCCCTGTAAATGAGATCACTTTTGGAGGCCCCACTGATCCGCCCCTTCCTGCTCTGCCACAGGAAATGTCACAACTGTGGTACCCTATAAATGGAGTGTAGCGTGGGGTGGTTGGGGATGGGGGTTGGTGGCTGGGCCCTTCCCCTGCCTAAAAAGAAGAACCACGGACGAAAGAACAAGGAGGTAAGAGCAGAAACAATCAGTCAACAACAAATGCAGTAACCATGAAAGCTTAACCTAATGTTAGATAAAACTGTAAAACCTGTAAAGCACCACCTGTAATAATTTCAGAGAAGATATACCCTGTAAGAAACACTTTGCTCCAGAGAAAATAAAGCAGTAACAGAAGATATACCTTGCAAAAGACAATTTGAATCAGAAGATTACAGCAGTAATCTGTTAGCACACCTGTAGGCACACCTTGTAATAATGCAGAAGAAGGTATACCAGCAACAACAATTTGAATCAGAGAAAAATAAAGCAATGAAATGTTAGCAACAAACAGTAGCAATCCCTGTGAGTAAAAATAAAACACCACCACACAGTAAATCTGCTTAGCCAAACTAAGTCTTAATCCTTCTCCCTTGCTCTGGTAAGTTTCTCTACTCTGCCTTTCAAGCAGTCTTAGAAGGAAAGAACTCAGGTGAAGCTAGGTGCCTTGGCCAGCAAACCAAGTCTTCTACCTCAAGATATCAACTAACCTGACTTTTAACCCTTCTTTCTGTTGGAAATTACTGACAGTTTGCCAGCTCCACCCCACATACACACCTAATCCTTTGGAAGAGCTGTGGAGGAAAAGCAATTAGCTCCTTCAATGTGAGAAGGAGACTGAAACACCTCTGAGACAACAAACCTTTTCAACAAACAAGAATAAAATAAAACACAGTGTCAAACAGTAATTTTGCTTAGCCCAATGATAAAAAGTCACAAAATGTAAGCTCCACCTGTAATACAGTAATTTCAGAGAAGATATACCCTGTAAGAAACACTTTGCTCCAGAGAAAATAAAGCAGTAACAGAAGATATACCTTGCAAAAGACAATTTGAATCAGAAGATTACAGCAGTAATCTGTTAGCACACACCTGTAGGCACACCTTGTAATAATGCAGAAGAAGGTATACCAGCAACAAACAATTTGAATCAGAGAAAATAAAGCAATGAAATGTTAGCAACAAACAGTAGCAATCCCTGTGAGTAAAAAATAAAACACCACCACACAGTAAATCTGCTTAGCCAAATTAAGTCTTAATCCTTCTCCCTTGCTCTGGTAAGTTTCTCTACTCTGCCTTTCAAGCAGTCTTAGAAGGAAAGAGCTCAGGTGAAGCTAGGTGCCTTGGCCAGCAAACCAAGTCTTCTACCTCCAAGATATCAACTAACCTAAATTTCTCACCCGCAAAATATTTCACGAAATGAGAGAATTTCACAAAATATTTCACATAATGAAATTGGTGGATTTCATCCATCTCTATTACTGAGTCATGGTGCAATTAGAAACATGACTGGGATATAGCCATATCAGACTGTATTTTCTTCAAGAAGGACAGGGTGGGAAAGAAAGGGCAAGAAGCGGCTTTTTTATGTGAGGGATAGCATAAAAGCAACAGAGATACAGGGAATACAAGGGGGGCAGAGGTACTGTGGGTCACCCTAGAAATAGGGAATGGTTCTGCAGTTTGTACTGGTGTGATCTACAGACCCCCCCCCAGCATGGGGAGGGGAGGTGGATACGGTTCTAGTTGAAGCCATCCAAAAGATGGCAAATAAGGGGAAGGTGCTGCTGATAGGGAACTTCAATCTGCTGGATCTAGATTGGAACATCCCAGCTACAGTTTCAGCTAGGAGCAGGGATATCCAGGACTACCTGCATGGGGCTTTCCTCAGGCAACTAGTAAAAGAGCACACTCGTGAGGGGGCAATACTGGACCTTGTACTCACCAATGGGGACAGTGTTGCAGATGTCACAGTGGGTGGCCATCTGAGGACCAGTGATCACCATACAGCATGATTGAATATAATCACTGTGGCCAAATTGAACCACACAAAGGTGAAGGTATAGGACTTCAGGAGGGCTGATTTCAAAAATATGGGGAATACCTTAAGGATGCCCTGGCATGGAGGGGACTTTGGTGGAGTGGAAGAAGAGTGGGTGAAACTAAAAGAGGGGGATAGTGAAAGCATCAAACCTCTGTGTCATGCACGTAAGCAAAAGCAAGAGGAAAAAGAGACCACTATGGTTCTTAAAAGAGGTGGCGGAGGACGGAGTCAAGTGATGCGGGAGACCGAGTAGCTGGGTCCGCTTGAGCTCCGTCTTCTACTCCGCTAATCTGGTTAAAACTACCCAGTTAGAAGTGAAAGACCGATTGTGCTGTGCAGGATATCATCGAAGGGAGTGTGCCGAGAAGAGTTTTATGGAGGCAGATATGCACAAGCAGCCCCCAAAACACACCCCGCCTGCAACACCCGAGAAGTTGGCTAAAAAGCCTAAGGCCTCGGCCTCTGAGTTGGATCACGGGGAGAGTGCAAGCAGCAACCCGGATGAACTGCTGTCCCTGGCACGGTTTCTTGAAGAGATGGGTCCCTTGAAAATAACGATTTTGGAAGTTGCTGGTGAAGTTAAAAATATAAATACAGCCATTGAAGACTTATCCAGGAGAACTACGGACACCGGCACGGGTATTCTCGTTATAGAAAAGTAAAGATACGATGGAGTCATCGGTAGTCAAATTAATACAGAAAATTCAAAAGTTAGAAAACAAGGTGGAGGATCTGAAGGTCAAGTCGGGCGAATAACGTCGTTGTCTTAGGACTACCTGAAAAGCTGAGGCTAATAGCCCGATTGTGTTTGCTCAGAAACTGGCTGGAAAAATAGCAGGGTCTTCCCTTATGGGCCTAAATACATCGTTGAGAGGGCACATAGGGCGTTGCCCATTACCACCATCTGATCATCCACCAAGACCATTCATAATAAAATTTTTGAACTACCAGGAAAAGCAACTCTTGATTTCCAAGGCAAGGGAGGACAAAGAAATTTTCTGGGAAAGTACCAAGCTAAGGATCGCCCAAGACCTTCCTTTAACAGTCAGACAGAAGAGAGCTGCCTATCATCCTCTCGTCAAGAAGCTGATACCTGCAGGGGTGAAGTTCAGGATGGGATACCCTGAGAGACTTCAAGTGTATATTGGGAAGGAATGGAAATGTTTTGAATCTCCTGACTCAGCTGCACCGGCCTTGAAAGAGGCATTCCCCGATCTTTTCAAGGACACTTGAGCTAATCAGGGTCACATTTGCGGATTCCTCTGGGAGCCTTAGCGCTGTTTTATTTTTGTGAAATGATGCTTTTTGTCTCTCAACTCGGGTTTGAACCCGGGTCCACCGGAGGGTCCATTTGGTTAAATCTCTCATCTTCAGGGTTCCGAAGCTGAGTGGTGTTATGCTATTAATTTTGGTTATTTGGTTTCACGAAGCAAATGCCCCTTGGCGACTTAAGATGGTTCTGGAATGTCTTTCGTATGGTTTCTAAGGACTGCATTTCGTAGTAAGAACACTACTTCTAACCAGTCTGGGACATCTTTTGTTTTTCAGGGCCTGGACTACGTGATATTTGTGGGCCTTTTTAGTTTTGGACACATGTGTTTGGACTTCTCAGTATATATTGGGACTTCTCTTTTCGGGCACAAGGCAGTTTTCCTTAAGCACATTTGGAATCATGTTTGGAATATTATTTGGTATTAGGGTCCATTTTTCTAATGGTATCTTGCAGTCTGGGTACCTTTCTGTATATTCTGTTCAGGTGGAGTAGTCGGCGGAGTGGGGCATGAAAGGCGGTGTATCCTGCTGTCATGGGCCACATTGAGATTTGGGGTGGTAGGGGCGGGGGTTTGGTGGGGCTTATGGTACTATGGGGGTTTTGAGATATGGCTGATTATTTGGTTTTCGGGGGCCTCTCGACTATTGGGGGTTTGGGTTTCGGACACAAGGACTGGGGTTATATGGGTCAGGCAAGGTGGGCTAGAAGTTGGCAGTTAGCTTTTAGGCTATGGGTACTGATACCTGTATAAAATTTTGTACGTTGAATGTTAAGGGAGCTAGACATCGAGTCAAGCAATACAAGCTATTGAAATATTTGGAAATGGCTAGTGTTAAGATAGCATTCCTACAAGAAACACATTTATTACTTGAGGAAAGCAAATGTTTGAGAAAAAGACAATTTGGAGAAATCTTTTCTGCTCAGGGTACCACAAAGAGTAAGGGTGTTTCGATTCTAGTACATAGCTCGATACCTTTTGTTTCCAATAAGGTTATCTCAGATAAGGATGGGAGGTTCGTATTCACTATTGGGAAGTTATATAGGAGGGAAGTATTGTTAGGATCGGTCTATGGGCCTAATTCGGACAATCAGGATTTTTTAATTAAATTACTGCAAAGGTTATTACCTTTTGCTCATTTGCCCATAATCTTAGGTGGGGACTTCAATGTGGTCCTGGATCCCACATTAGACAGGTCTTCAGGACTACGTATGTGTCTCCCCGCTACCTTAGCTCTAACTGACTTATTGTAGCATGGGCCTAGCTGATGTGTGGAGGGTTCTGCACCCACAAGCCAAGGAATACTCCTTTTTTTCGCCAGTGCATAAGTCGGGCTCGAGAATAGACTACATACTCCTTTCTTGGGTCCTACTTAAAGGGGTTTTTACCGCTGAGATTGTGCCGGCCCCCTTGTCGGATCACTCGGCTGTGGAGGTTCTGATCTCATTTCCATCGGCTTTGGGCAAAGGTAACAGGTGGAAAATTAACAACCAGTTACTCCGCCTACCCAAGGTTGTGCAGTGCTTAACTTTTCAGCTCGATGAATTTTTGGCCTTGAACTCTACTGAAGAAACTAGGCCGGACATACTTTGGGCAACTTTAAAGGTCTTCATGAGGGGCCTCCTTATCAGGCAGGCCACTATTATGAAAAAGGAAACCAATGTTTTAATGGTAGAGAAATTGAGAGTGATTAAGGAACTGCAGGCTTCATTGGTCTCTAATCCACAAGAGGAAATTGAGCTAAAGTTAACTAAGGTTAGGGATGAATACCTTAGAATGCTGGGGGATCAAGCTGAGCTGGCCATCATTAAAACTGAAGCTTTATACACAGATCAAGGGGAGAAGCCGGGCAGACTACTGGCAAGGTGGTTAGCACAGCTGGAAGCATCTCGGCTCATTGAAGGAGTCAGATCGGGTAAAGATGGGTTGATTAAAACCACCCCAGAGGACATCGTCCTTGTTTTTCGTGATTATTATGAGGCATTGTACAGAGGTATGCAATCTCCCCCACAGCTGAGTGACATCCAGCAATTCCTAGACAGGATACCTCTTCCTAGTTTGGAAGGGGTGGACAGCAAGGTCTTGGTAGCAGACATTACTTATAATGAGATAGAGGATGCGATCAGAGCTCTACCAATGAATAAAACTCCTGGCCCTGATGGGTTCTCACTTAATTTTTATAAAACCTTTTCTTCCCAACTGATTCAGTTGCTGGCCAGCTTATACTGGTATATTTTATTGGGAGAGGAAGTGGATAAATACCTTTTTGAAGCTTTAATAGTGTTAATCCCCAAGCCTAATAAGTCACTTGAAAACCCAGGTAGTTATCGCCCATATCTTTACTTAACTACTTATATTAAAATACTGGCAAAAATTTGGCTGAGATATAGCAAATTCCTGCCTCATTTGATAGGACAGGAACAAGTGGGTTTTATGAAGGGCAGATCCTCAGCGGACATTTCAGGATTGTTCACGTCTTCTCGGCCTCCGAGAGGCCAGGGCCCTCAGGCCTTGGTCTCCTTGGATGCCGAGAGGGCGTTGATAGAGTTCATTGGTCCTATCTTTACCAAGTGATGTTAAGGGTAGGTTTTCCGAGCAGTTTGTCGGTTGGATTAAGGCCTTGTATTCAAATCCACGGCAAGAGTGACCTGTAATGGTGTTATATCTGAACCCTTTGTGTTAAAGGCTGGGACAAGGCAGGCTGTCCCTTGTCTCCTTACTTTTTAATCTTTATTTAGAGCCCTTATTAGGTATATTGTCTTTAAAGACACGATTTTTGGGATCAAGGTGAGAGACCAGACTATCAAGGTTACCGCTTTTGTGGACAACCTCCTGATTTACTTATCAGATCCGGTCTCTTCTGTTCCTGTCCTATTAAACGTCATTAAGGAATTTAGCCTAGTATCCAATTATAAGCTAAACCAGGACAAGACAGTAGTGTTCCCTCTTTCTAACGGGTTTTTTAAAAAAGATATCATTGGGATGGGTCTGGGTTGGAATTCTAAATCTCTCAATTATTTGGGGCTCTCCTTAACTGTAAATCCTGATCGCCTTCGCATCTCAATCTGGATACTTTAGTTCGAATATCGATTTGGATATGAAAAGGTGGGCTCAATTTTCCTATCACTTTGGGGCAGGATTAGCATAGTAAAATGAACATTTTCCCAGGCTTTTCTATCCATTATCTATGTTAAATATTCAACTCCGATGGCTTGGTTCAGTAGAATTCATAAGTTAATAGCCAATTTCATCTGGAATTTTAAGAAGGCAAGGATGTCATATAATAAGCTACAAAGAGCCCATGAGACTCTACGGTTTCCCCACTTTGCAATATATTATTGGGCCGCACAGATTAACAAGTACGGCAGGTGGCTGGGCTCCTCTACTTCTATTGGGCATAATGAATATATCCCTCTCTGGTATGATCTTGAACTCTCTATTATTAAGGGATTGGGTCTTAACCATGAGGCCTTGCTGTTTCCCCCCCCCAGATTAGTTCCTCTTTCACGAGTCTCCCTCATTGGTGTTTCCCTCAGGATTCATGATCAAGTCTGCAGTTTTTTGAAATACGAATATAGGTTAGATGCGTCTCAGCCTCTCACTGGCACCCATACTGGTTGATTGGAGGAAGCCGATTGGGTATAGATGGTTACCCGGCTTAGAAGATATTAGGTTGGGAGATTTTTTGATGAGGATGGCAAGCTCTATATGACCCCCAGATACTCAGCACTTGAACCTACCGGTGGGTGAGTGTTTTAAGGTATTTCAGGTGCGCCACCTTATAGTTCAGAAGCTGGGACTAAATGGTTTTAAGCCTCCTAAGATAGATTTTGGGATACTATTAGACCTTTGGTGGGCACTCCGCATGCAATATCCTAAATATATGCAGTACTTCTGAACTGGGCTTTCCCAGATGGTTTTTCTCCTCCTTCAGTTTGGGGCAGTGTTTTCCTAATTTGGAGCTAGATTGGGCTCAGATATGGTCTAATTGTCATAGGTTTTTGAAGCAGGACCCTCTTAAATTAACCCAGTTCAAGATTTTACACAACATCTATTATTCTCCCTAGAAATTGCTTAATTTAAAAATGTTATCAGACTCTTGTTGTTTTAGGTGTGGGTCAGAGGGAGGAGATCTACTACATATATTTTGGCATTGTACCAAGATCGCTCAGTTATGGTCAGACATTAAAGAGAATGTGAGCCCCCTTCTGGGCCTAGACGAATTGTTTAAGCCAGAGATCTGCATATTAGGATATATGCCTGAGGTCTTTGTCACACAGAGAAAATTTCATATCTTTTTGATGTCTATTTCAGTTAAGAGGCTCGTGCTTAGACATTGGAAGGAAACTAATAGAATCCATTACTCTGAATGGTTATCTGAGCTTTTAGCCCTACTTAGGATAGAGAGACGAATAGCAATATTGCATGATCAGCTCCTAAGTTTGAGAAAATTTGTCTCCATTAGTTTGTGCCTATTCATGATTATTATGTATCAAACCTTTCTGTTTGTATAAGCTTTGTTTGCTAATGTCCATGATTTTTTGTGTCCGGGGGAGGGGGTGGGCGCGAGAGGCCCAGGGGGTAGGGCAGGGGGAGGACGGAGGGAGGGGGAGGCATTAATTTATGAGGTGCTCATTTACTCTTTTATGTTCACATCTATGTAAACTATGCTGTATTATGCACCTTGTGATACTTTGTATTCGTAGAGTATCGCCTCTGTTCATTTTAAATTGTCAATAAAAAGTTAATGGCAAAAAAAAAAAGAGGTGGCGGAGAATGTAAGGTCAAACACGTTAGCATTCAGGAGGTATAAAGAGACACAGAGGGAGGAGGGTGTATCAGGAGAAACAGAAGGAAGCAGAGAAAGCAAGTAGGAGCACAAAGGTGGAAATGGAGGAGAAAATAGCCCAGACAGTAAAGAAAGGAGACAAGGCATTTTTCAGGTATGTAAGCAAAAAGGGGAGGGATAGTAAGGCTTAAGAGGGAAAGGACAGACTGTGTGAACAGGGACCAGGAAAAAGCAGACATCCTGAAAAAATATTTTTGTTCAGTGAGAGGTCATGTCAAACAAATCTAATAGATTTCCTTAACTGGTGACCAGGGAATTAAATTGGGGTGGAGCAGTGGATGTAGCTTATCTAGAATTCAGTAAGGCTTTTGACACTGTTCCACATAGGAGACTCGTAAACAAGCTGGGCAGCCTAGAAGTTGGTCCAAAGGTGGTAAACTGGGTAAGGACTTGGTCAGTGGACAAGAGACAGAGTGTGGCGGTAAATGAAGTTCACTCTGAGGAAGGGATGGAGACCAGCGAGGTGCCACAGGGATCAGTACTGGTACCAGTCCTCTTTAATGTCTTTATTAGTGACATTGCAGTAGGGCTAGAAGGGAAGTTATGACTTTTTGCAGATTACACTTAAATCTCTAACAGGAGAGACACTCTGAGGGGGATGGTGGAAAAAATGAATAGAGATCTAAGAGAGCTAGAGGAGTGGTCAAGGGTGTGGCGGCTAAGTTTCAATGTGAAGAAGGGCAAAATCATGCACTTTGGGGCACAGAAACCCAGGATGAAGTACAATATGGGGGGAGTAGTATTAACAACCAGTAAACAGGAAAGAGACCTAGAGGTAATCATATCTGATTACCTAAATGTGGCCAGACAGTGTGACAAGGCAGTGGGTAGACCTAGTGGGAAGTTAGGTTGCATAGGGAGAGGTATCACCAGCAGAAAGAGAGGTGGTGTTACTGCTGTATAGATCCTGGTGAGACCTCTCCTAGAGTATTGCATCCAGTTCTGGAGACCACATCTCCAGAAGGACTTAGAGCAGAGGCGGTCCAAAGGAGGGCAAAAAAATGGTGCAGGGTCTGCATCAAAAGTCCTATGAGGAGAGACTAAATCACCTTGATATGTACACCCTGGAGGAAAGAAGGGGGAGGGGGGATATGATAGAGACTTTCAGTTGGTTACATCATAATACATTACATATAGTCTTTGGCAAGTGACATGTTGCAAAAAAAATTTTACATACACAGTGGTGCCCAACAGGATGAAACACAACTCTGCATATTTCTGCAGTAGAGATACTGCAGCAAACAATGCAGTTTCAATGGGAGTTAATCCCTTTTGTCATGCAGTAAACCTGTGACACTGTGCTTCATCCTGGCAAGCTTGACTGTTGTCTTTGGCAGATGACATGGTGGAAAATAAATTAACAGTTTATTACATCGGTTTCCAAGGAATCATTATTGCTTAATTTTGAAACTCTGTCTCTGGGCTTATATAAGTGAACCATGGCATAGCACGGTGGGCCTCCCTCCCCCCGATATTTTAGTCATAATGGGGAGCAAGAACTCCTCTGGTCAAGACCCGGGTGGCACTTCTGGATAGAGATTACTAGATCAGTGAACAGCTTAAGGAACAAAGTCAGCATATTGATCCAGTTAATAGGTTATCCATCATTTTGGCAGAAAGTCGCTCAAGGGTATATATCTCTCTGAAAAGAATTAACCAAGCCTCTTTGGTAGGTACTTTATTTGTGAACCACAGCCTAGTGATAATTTTGTGGCCTGCTATTATTAATTTTGAAATTTGTTTTAATGATTTCTTGTCAATTCGCAGACCTAATGGTTTAATAAAGGTCAATACATATGTGGGGGTGAATAAATTAGGAGTATCATAGACTGCCCTCAGCTCCTCAAGAATCTCCATCCAAAATTTGGATAACTTTGAACATGACCAAAGGACATGACTCTAGTTTGCTTTGTTATCCTCGCACTCCCTCCAACACTTTCCTACCTCTGATTCTCCCATACTAGCCAACACAGCTGGAGTACAAAAGGAACGAGACTGGAGTTTCCACGTATATTCCCTCCAGTGTGAAGAAGAAAAGGTTTTTAAGGTTGGTAGTGCTGAATCATTCCAATCCTGCTCTGGAACCAGGACCTGTAGTTCTTATTCCCATCTAAGTCTAATCGAGTTAATTGACTCTCTCAGTCTCTCATTTAAGGCCTTATATATTTTACTAATTAAGTGCTCTGAGGTAGTTTCTCTGATATGTGCTTGTAGGAGCTGTATTATTATTCGGGAGGGTTCTCAATCAATGTTACAAGTGCTCTTTCTTACAGCTGAAGATATGATTTAAGATGCAAATAAGAAATTAAATATTTATGAGGCAAATGGTTTTCCCTCTGTAGGGAAACAAAGGGAAGAAGCCCTGTCCTGCCCACTAGCTGAAAAATAAAGGAAATTCCATATCTCTGTCATTAGGCTAAATATGGGCCTAAAGGACCTACTATAAGGTTTGCATTGTACTGCAATGTTCCCATGAAGATTTGTTCTTGAAATTTATATAATCATTGCTGACCTTAAGCCATGTTTTTAAGGGTTCCCTGGTGAATTTCGGGTAATTTGTTACTCTCTGACACTTGGGGGGAGTCCCAAAAAGAAGCTCCTGAGGGTTATAGAAGTCTCCCCATGTTATTTCTAACTGTTTCCAGTGGGCATCATATTGTTTGTTCAGCCAATTTAAAACTACCTTTAACTGTGCCGCCATCTAATATGTTCTGAGGTCAGGGAGGTTAAGCCCTCCACTTTCTCTAGCTACCTGCAAAACAGAGTATCTAATTGTAGGGGGTTTTCTGCTCCAAACAAAGTAAGATATCATTGTGTCCCATGCCTGGAAATAAGTTTTAGTTGGGGTAAAGGGCAATGTCTGAAGATAGAACAGTATGTGGGGGAACATGTTCTGCTTGATTGTGTCTACCTTACTTAAAAAACTTAAAGGCAGATGTGACCAGCGAGACAACTTTTCCGCCAGTTTTAGGGTTAGGGGTTCCAAATTTAGCAGTTCTGCATGAATGGGATTTCTTGTAAGCTTTATTCCCAAATATCTCATCTTTTGTCTATGCCACTTAAAGGGGAAGTCTTTTTTAAAATGGGAGGGTAGGGAACAATTGTATTTTAATAACTCAGTTTTTGTTTTATTTATTTTATATCCTGCTAAATTGCAGAATTTTTGTAGTTGTCTCCAGACCTCTGGAATAGATTGTTCAGGGTCTATGAGTGCTAATAGGATATCATCTGCAAAGAGTGATATCTTCTGCCAATGAACCCCCAAAAGGGAGGCCTTCTATTCCCTGTGAGGATCTGATGGCAATGGCCAGGGGTTCAAGGTATAAAGCAAATAACATTGGGGACAATGGGCATCCCTGGCGGGTGCCCCTAGAAAGCTGGGATACTTCTGACAGGGCCCCATCCACCTTAACATTTGCTTTGGGGGAAACATAAATATTTTGTAATTGTTTTATGAATTGTTTGGGAAATCCAAAGTGTCCCAAAGTCTGCCATGAAAAGGAACAGCTAACCAGGTTGAATGTCTTTTCAGCATCTAGACCCAGTAGCACTAAAGGGATTTGTCTTTCCATGGCATAATCTACTAGAAGATGTGTATGCCATATGGCATCATGGGTCTGTCTGCCCTTAATGAAGCCCACCTGATCTGGATCAATAATAGCTGGGAGTAAATGATCTATTCTAGAGGCCATTGCTGACATAAACATCTTGTAATCATAATTTTGCATTGAGATGGGATGGTATGAGGAGGGTTATTTAAGATCTTTCTGGGGTTTATGTATGACTGAAATGGTTGCATATTGCCATGTGGAGGGGGGTTCTCCCTCCTGGATGGCACATAGGGCTGGGAGTAGTGTAGGGAGAAGGAGCTTCTTAAATTTATTATAAAATTTGGAGGGATATCCATCTGGGCCTGGTGCCTTAAGGGTCTGGGCTTTTTTAAGTACTTGGAGTAATTCTCCCTCTCTAATTGGTGCCAGTAAGGCCTCAGCCTGTTGTTGGCTGATTCGTGGTATTGGCAGACTCTGTAAATAAATTTTGATGGTGTCCGGAGAGATTTCCTCTTCTTTGGTGTACAACTCTTAGTAACACTGCTGTAAAATACGTCTAATTTCCTGGGTTTCTTTTTGCTATTTTTCCTGTTTTAGGGTCCACCATGCCCGACATGTTTGGTCTGGATCTCTGCTCTCTCAGTTTTCTTGCTAGGTTTTTTGAGGCCTTATGCCCTCCTCCATGATACCTTAACTTTAAATAGAGCAATTTTTGCTAGATGGACTGATCTATTATTTTTTGCAATTTTTGTTTTACAATTCTTAAGCATTGTTGAATTATGCAGTCATTCTGGTCTGGCCAATGCTGTAGGTGTAATAGTTCCTCCTGCAAATCTTTGTACATTTTTTCCCTCTGTCATTTTTTTTTGGCTGAAAATTGTATAATCTCCCCCCTTAAAACTACTTTTAAAGTATCCCACAAGATTGTGGGAGCGACATCCTGTTGTGTGTTCACTGTGTTGTCTTGTTTAATTCTGGGTATAGCCTCCTGAATCAGCTCCAGGAATTCTGGATCCCTAAGGTGGGAAAGGGTATAGGCACTAACTGGTTTGCCTATATTGCACCCCCAAGTCCATCTTACAATACAGGGGTGCATGGTCCGAGAGGAAGGTGGCACCATGCCACACATCACAGATGGAGTCAAGGTGCTCTATCATTGTAATAAAATAATCCAGTCATGCCCCACTCCCTGTGTGTGGGGCCTGGTGGGTATACCCTATTGTCTTGGGGAAAAAATGCCTTCAGGTGTCCACTAGACCCAGAGAAGTAATGGTTTGTTTTGTATATTTTTAGAGTCCATTTGTTCTGTGAGCCAGAGGAGTGGCAACATCCAGAGAGGGATTTAAAGTAATATTCAAGTCACCCCCCAGTAGCAGCTGTCCCCCCCCACCAGGGACAATAAGTCCACAAAGAATTTTACTGCCAGCGGCTTTCTTGACCCGGGGTGGGGATTAGACTGATGCCAGGGTAATGGGTCTTGAGTACAGTGTGTCCGTCACTATGGCATAGCACTCCTCTGGGTCACTGATTTCCTTTTGTGTTTCAAAAGGCTCTTTCTGGGAGAGCAATATTATCACCCCTCTCCTTTTCCCACCTCTGTAGGCCGACTCAGCTACTACAGAATATTCGTACCTCTGAAATTTTTTATGTTCGTCCGAAGACATGTGCTTCCTCTAATAAAATAATCTCTGTTTTTTCTTTTCTAAAGAGCTGAAATAGGCGGGAACGCTTTATTTTGTTGCCAATTCCATTTACATTTAAAGATAAATTCAAAGATGACCTAACCGTATTTGTTCGAGCTTAAACCTTGGGTGAAAATTCCCTGTGTATAAATGGTGCAGCACTTCCCCTCACCATCGCGCTCATACCATGTCTCCCCCATATTCAATTTTATTATATTATTAGCTGCCTTGTGTGTAATTTCTAACTTAAGCAATTTAAAATGGCTGCCTGTTTTACTAAATAACCATATACCAGTCCAAGTTTCTAAAACTACACAGGGATCTAATATACTCAGCACTAGGCCAGAAACAATCAACCATTTGCAGGTCTGTTGCAAGTTAACTCTACTTGTCCCTCCTTGAATGTCTGGGCCTGCTAAAATAACCAGATGCTAACGGAGCATCAACTGTTTTATACTAGAAGAATGTACCTGATACAACATATCTCTAAATTTGTCAAGACATTTAAACAGCTCCCAAGGTAGGGAAAGGAAATGTACCTCTCCTATAGAGGGGCTGATGAATTTGCCCTGTGGGGGAGTTTCAAGGCAATGCTAAGGACCCCCAGCACCACTGTTTCCCTGGAACCTAGTGGCACAGTAGGCCACACTGGAAATAATAATAAGGAACAGAGACCCACAGGAAATGGTCCCCAAATACCTCATCTCTGGTAGGGCTATATAAATACGTCAACCGCATAGGGATGGAGTACTGACCTAATAATAGTCAGGTGAACATGTAATGCTATAGAATTTGCATTAATTCATGCCTTCTTTCCTGGGCTATATTTTAATAAAACAGTAACAGTGGGAGGACTATCTACAAGTTTCGGGACGGGGGAGAGATGATATATGGGAGCCTTTAAGAATATCTCTCCGAACTTCAGACCTTCTTCCCATCTATAAACCTGGGAATATTAAAATAATCTTTATTTCTTATTTACCCCTACCTCACATAGGCTTTCCCAAATAACCTTGCATACTCCCAATAGGCAGAGATACCTCCGTTTCAAATTATTATTTTCTTAAAATCTCTGCAGGGTTTCTCTCACCCAGCACTCTGGTGCAGGTTGTTGGAATCTTTGTAGAAGTTTTTTCACATCCTCCATGGTCGCTTGGCTCTGTCTCTTTCTGGAATTTGAGTCTCAGGCAGTGTCCCAAACAGAATCATTGAGGCCTTGCTGGGTTTTCCTGAGTGAGGGATCCTCCTGAGTAGATAGGGCAAGACCCTTGATTTGAAGTGCTTTTATGGCTTCTTCTGGCAACTCGAAAGTTTGTGGGCTATCTGGAAACATGATAATTAATTGAGCCAGATATGGGGTAGGGAATCTGAGTTGCTGTTGCTTTAAGAGGTGAAGAATTAGAGTGTAGGCCCTGCGTTTAGCTGAGACAGATGCAGAATAGTCATTATCAAAGTCAATGCACTTTTCTTTATACTTAGTGTCTCGCATTCTCCAGGCTCTGGTAAGGATTGTTTGCTTTGTGGCAAAGTTTAAGAACTTCATAATGATGGAGCGGGGTCATCTGTCTGGCTGGGCTGGTTTCTGTGAGAGGGCCCTGTGCACTCTTTCTATGTCAAATTTAAAAGCTGGGTTCAATTGAAGCAAATCGCAGAGAAGCTCCTCCACAAAGTTTAATAAATCTCTCCCCTCTTCATCCTCTGGAACCTGATGTATCCTCAGATTATTCCAGTGCAATCTATTTTCCAGATCCTCACATTTCTTCTCTAGGGTATGCTGCTCATCTAGTAAATGTACGACCATGCATTCAAACCTATCGATTTCTGCATGCTGTGCTTCAACTTCTGTAACTCGGGCTGAAAGTTTGCTGATTTCTGTGGTTAATTCTGTCTGAAAGGTGTGAACCTCAGTCCTGAACTCCTGCAGCTCCAATAGGATAGTGGCATTACTGGGTCACTGAGATGAGGCCCCATTAGAAGCCACCATGTCTGGTAGGATCGCTGCAGGACTTGCTGGAGGGTGAGAGAATACTGCTGAATCCTTGGTTCTGGGGTACGTACAATCCATTTTTTGCCTCCCATTCAATGCGGTGACTCCCTCTGTTGTTCTTTTTCAGTTATTTTGACTTTTTAGTTGTGGGAGAATCTGCTTTTAGCCCAGGATCTGTGGAGCTAGATTTTACCCTCACATCTCGGTCGGTGACGTCACCGGAAGTCAAGAGATACAATACATTCTTGGCATTACATACACATAATGATAAACACATACTGTACATATAAACTACTCAGTTATTATTAGTTGCTGTAAAACAAATATACCCCACATTTAATAGGAGATGTTTCTCGAACTTTGATTTGAATTTGGTAATGGAATTTATTAATCTGAACACAAATATATCACTTTTTATTTATGTTTATGTTGTTTCTTGCATTCTCTGCAAGAGAACAGAACTGCAGCTTTGATTCCATTAACACAGTGATCCCCATATTCAGAACCAACTGCAGTACAGCGCAGCCTTTCATGTTGCACTAACAATAGCTCACTGACGGCTCTGATTGATATTCAGCCAGTTAATATGCACTAGCAGAGCACACTAAATGACTGAATATCAGGCCATGTCAGCACAACATGGAATGGATGTACACCTCGCTGACAAAAGGGAAAAAGGCTACATATTGCCCTCAATAGTGCTGCCCAAAACAAAATAACATCAGGGCTCCTGGGGACCAAATACAGCACAAGCATGTAAATGAGCTAATTGGGCATGCAAGGTACTGAGACCAGTCGCGTGCCCATTATGTGCTTATTTGCATAAGCGCAGCATACCCCTACCACTGATGCAGGGTACATCACCCTGTCCTATAAATATGAGGTGCACTCCATGCCTGTACATATACCAGCTTGTTGAGAAGGTGTGAGGAGGGCTGTGCCAGTCACTGTAACCATGGCACCATGCATAAACATGAGGTGAATGGGTTGGTGGCCTGATTCCATGGGGGGGACTACTGGACAACAGGAATGGTTTGTTATTTAATTCCCAGCTGGCAGTCGGGGGGGAGAGAGGGGACCACTAGCACCAGGTATTCTTATTCAACACTTGGGCTGAGGATCAGGGGAGGGACCACTAGCACCAGGGAATTATCCTTATTATGAGAGGCTGGGGATTGGAGGGAGAGAGGACCACTGACACCAGGGAATCACATTTCTAATACAAGTCTGGGCATCGGAGGGGGGGTCACTAATACCAGGGATTCTATTTATATACTTGGGGCTGGTGATCAGAGGGAGAGGGGGAACAGAAGCACTAGGGCTAGCTACGGCTATCCTGCCCTGGATAGGTGGTGCCATGCTACTTGACCTCCATTATCCATGTAAATGGGCCCATAATGAGCACTCAAATGGCTGTTAGTACCTTGCATGCCTAGTGGGCTCATTTGCATGGGTACCTTTGAATCCTGCAGATAGAACTCCAGTGATATCAACTCTTGGGTCCAACTTTGGGAAGCCATGTCAAAGTGGCACTCCCTCACTTAGTGCTGCCCCGACATGGCCCTATATTTAGTCAGATAGCACCTGACTGAATATAGCATCCTGGGAACCCTGGGCAATAGCAAAGCTCAGCACAAACATTTGTGCTCTGATTTGTGCCTACCTGAATACTGAGCCCCATATACTGAATGTGAGGAAAGAGAGAAAAAAGAAACAGGGTTAGCAAGGAGGCAATAACATAATTAAAGGGGAAATGGGATAATATTGTAAATTTGGCTGAGACAGACCCAAACTGATTACAAAGAATCCAGTAGTTCTTAAAGGCACATGCATTAGAACCAGGGGTGGGTGAACCTGTTCATGAGAACTGTAAACTGATCATCCTACAGGTAGGTTTAACAATTAAAATGATCTTTGTTTGAATTGTAGATTAGGTACAAAATTTGTTTTTGTTATAAAAATGTAAGTAGTACAAACAGAGAATTATGTATGAGCAACCATACATGCACCAGTCATGAGCTAGAAAGCACATAAAAACTACATCTTAAAAAGTATCTTACTTTGTGTGATGTTTAGCCTTGTAAAATGGGCAGAGAATTTTGAGTAATTTGATTGTTTTTTATCTGTGTGTTAGAAGTGTCTAATGCATGGCTAAAAACTAGTCCTGAAAATCAAGATACAGTATCTGCTTAAAATCCTTGAGCCATAGAACTTTCAGAAAACAAATAGCTGTCATTTTTTTTTTCTGCTACTGAGAAAAATAACGGCATGCCCATAAATAAAAAATGGACAATTTCATTTGAAAACAAGACACAGAAGACAAACAGTTATCAAAATTAACACAACTGTCTGTTATCTTATGGGAAACGCTTATTTTATTAACTCTGTTTTTTTAATGCACTGAAGATCACTGTCCCTCCCTACCTCAACCACTCTTCTGCTCACTCTTCCTTTCCCAAGAATTAAACATACTTCAAGCACTTTTCAAGGCAGATGCTGCTGCTATAATCACCAGCTGATTTTTTTATTCACTTTACTTTTTGAAACACACTATTCACTGCAGCACTCCACTCCCGTCTTCTGCTTCAGCTCAATGTGCACATGCGCCCACTCACTTCTTACTGTCTCCTCTTCGGAGCTTACAGTACAGCAGAGCAAATGACAAAAATAAATAAAACAAAACAACACACACACACATATCCTACTATGTTGATCCAAATGACGGTGTGTGTGTGTGTGTGGGGGGGGACATACCTGCTAACCATAGTAACCATTCCCAACTATTTTGGCCAAAATGGGGCAGAAGTCCAAGGTGCAAGAACGAAAAAAGGTACTACAGGCGGAAGGACTATTTTACATCAAAACACAATACAGATTGTAATTTGTTTTCTATTTAAACTTAAAAATTATAACCTCTACATGCTTGGAATTTACAGAAGCCCATTTTAGAAGTGCAGTAAGCTACTCCAGGGTCTGTGTTAGACAGTTTTAATGTACAGCTAGGGGCCGGACCCATACAGCCTGCATCCTAGTGCCTCACTATGCCCTCCTAGCCATGCATTAGAACTGTCAAACGCACAACCTATCATGTCTTATTACCTACATATTCCATCACTTGTTGCAGGCAGAAAAAAAAGATAATTGTGAAGGGGGCATATGGTTCATGACATCTGAGTCATAGCAGCACTGAGCTCCACAGTAAGCCAGCTCCAATTTAAGGAGCTGTGTTGTAACCCTCTAGCATAACATAATCGCAAATAAAAAAAAGGACTTCTGTCACAGTTGCTGACTTGGCTTTAGAGGAAACTGTCCACATAATTACATTCTATGTTGTCGAGCTGCAGTAGTGACATTGTTAGTGCAGCACAACAGCATCACAATGATACTGTTGCAACACAACAAGGCTAGTTCAGGCATGTATAGAACAGTGCATGGGAGACCATACCAGGCTGCTGGTTAACTAGGATCTGCAGCTTATCCAATAGATAGGGAAATGGGCAGATTGGGTGGGCCAAGCAGTCCTCATCTGCCATCAAAGTCTATGTTGCTATGTTTCATACACAAGGCTGTGATTCCATACAGGAGATGTGATGATGTCATACCTACAATATAATTCACATTAAACTGTTCATCCAATGAGTTGCTTTAGCATTTATGATTGAGTTGCGTAAGTGTTTCTCAATCGAGTACAAAACCCTGCAAAACTGTTTCTTAAGACTTAAAACTCAGTTTTGCATTGCATTGTGACTGGACTTTGGATACATTCCAACTAAGATGCAAAAACATTTTACAAACATTGCTCTTGATCTGATTAAGTGTTCAAAATCAATGCAGTATGAGTTGCTGGTGTAGTGCCAACTGTAAAAAACAATGCTAAACCAACTCATTTAAAGAACAGTTTAATGTGCCTTGTTCTGTACCTTGAGAGCGAAGCTCAGGAAGTCTGTATGATGGCATCACATCCAAGATAGAAATGCAGCCTTAGTTGTGTATGATCACCTATACACTATTTTATGTAGTTTGTGGCTAAAGAACAATAGAAGAGCCAAACATTTTAGTTTTCAGCAGATCAGGAGACATTATTATCAGGCTCTTACCATCAGTACTCGGTGTTCCTACTTGCTTTTCTCCCTCCGCTCACTGAAATGACTGCTCCCAAGTCTCTGCCACTCGGAAAACTGGATAACAGCCACATGGTTGTTTTTTTCCATTCCAAAAGCTGATTCTTATCCTGAAATCTGAAATCCATTTTTCAGCATAGGCAGATGAATGATTCTGTATCATATGTACTCTAGAGCAGTGATTTCTGTGAATGTTTTACTATTGTTTTTTGTCTTAGTAATCCCAATACCCCTTCCCCTGATAGAATACACACAACACATGCCTTGGAGAAATGGCCATAGACATATATTTATTAAATGTATTACAATGTTGGAGTGACATGCACAGCTGGGAGTTCTTGTCAGTCACCTTGTACCTCGGCATCCTTTCCAGTGAAGGGTCTTACTCCTTGTGTGGACTAAGGACATGATGTTCGTGATGAGTTGGTACCCAAGCCCCAGGATTAGGAAGCACATGTGGCTTGGTGACAAGTGACACCCCATCTGGATGATACACCCACAGGCAAGCCCAGTGAGGTTGGATTATGACACCCCAATGGAGTCCAAGTCTTGCAGCTCCACAGACCTCATGCCGACCAGGGAAGAGGGGACTTTTTGAAGAATTCAACTCATTCCCCTTTTTCCCTTGTATCATTGCTATTAGACTCCAAAGCCACCATGTTACAATGACAGCAGTGGCTTGTGAGTTAAGCTGTCATGCCTTGGGTAACTTCTTTGAAAGAGATGAAAAACCTGAAGAAAACCCTCTGAGGGAAAATCAGAAAACTCCTCAAACCCTAGTGTGGTCACTCATATTGGGGCAAAGGGTTCCCTGTTCTGCCCTGGCTGACTCTAAGCCTGCTTTTATGAGGGTGGGTGGGTTGGAGATCTGGAGAGGGAGGCAGATGTGTTGAGGGTTACTGTTCTCTTGCCTTAATAACCTCTCATTCTTTGCCCCTTACAGGTGCTTCGTGCCCTTTGGACAGCCCCAGTGATTCCTCCTCAAGGGTGCTGCCAGAGCTAAGCCCCAGCCCAGTGGGTGGAGCCCTACCTGGCTCCCTAAAGGAAAGTTACAGGGGAGGAAAACACAGACAAGGGGTTGTCTGCTGCAATGCTTTGGCAGACGTTGGGTCTTAGCAGTCCCCATACCCCTTCCCCTGAAAGAATACACACAACATAGTTCTTGGAGAACTGGCCACAATCATATATTTATTAAATATGTTTACACTGTTTGAGTGGCATGCACAGATGGGTGTCCTTGTCAGTTTCCTCAGGCATCTGTACCCTTGCAGTGAAGGGCCTTCCTGCTTGTATGGACTGAAGGAATGATGTATCTCCTGAGTTGGTACCCAAGCCCCAGGAGTGGGAATGTCATGTGTCTGGGTGGCAAGCACCACCTCCATCTAGTGGCACTGCATCACAGGCAAGCTCAGTGAGGTTGGACTGTGACTCCCCCAAATGCAGTCCAGGTCTTGCAGCCCCACACACCTCATAACAACCAGGGAAGATGAGTCCTTTAGAAGAATTAGTCTTATTCTCCTTCTCCCCTTGTACCATCGCTCTGAGAGACTCCCAAGCCACTATGTCATAGTGACTGTGACAGTTTGGAATCGATGCAATCCTCCCTTGGTTAATTCCGTTTGAGGAGGTAAAAATCGCAGAAAAAACCTTTGAGAGAAAAATGGAAAAACTCCCAGACCCCTAGTGCAGACATCCATACTGGGGCAAAGGGTTCCTTGTTCTACACTGGAAGACTCCTAACTCTGCTTTTATGAGGGCAGATGAGTTGGAGATCAGGAGAGGGTGGCAGAAGTATTGGGGGACATGCTGACTTCAACCTTTTTCAGTCCCTCATCTTCTGTCCCCTCAAGGTGTTCCACGCCCTGTGGGTGGCCCCAGTAGTTTCTTCCCCTTGGTGGTGTCAGGGCTAAGCCTCCACTCCAGTGGATAGAACCCTACCAGCCTGTCTAAGGCCAGATTATAGGGGAGGGGGCACAGAGAAGGGGACATCTGCTTCAGTTCTCTTTTTTTATTTGCATTTTTGCTCCCATTCTCCCCGCAGTGCCCCATCTGACTGACCCACCCCAGCCCCGTCACCCGGCTCCTCTCTATTCTTACCTAAAGCCATCCGTGACTTGGAATGTCTGTCTGGCCACCTGTGTAGAGCCTGTAGGGGGTCAGTCTTCACTCTACTGCTGCGAGATGTTTTTCGTTTTCTTCCCTCCCCTTTGCTGGGACGTTACACAATAGCAGCGTGTGTGGAGGTGTATGCATGCTAGAGTCCTGCAGCACCTACCCGCTGATGGCACCCCAGTTCCATCCTGCCCTCAGGTCTCCACCTGGGGGCAGTCATACAGTGGAGCAGCCAAGTCTCACTCCCAGGGAGAGAAGAGCAGTCCTCCGGACATTGACCACCAGTGGCTTTTGCTCGTTTCGGAACACTGATCACTGGTGTAGTGCGAAGTGTGGCATCCAGTGTCTCAACCCTCAAGCTCACTACCAGGCCGGCTATCTGCTGCAATTCTTTCACAGACTTTGTACTGTGTTAGTAATCCCATTACCCCTTACCCTGGGAGAATACACACAATACAGGTCTTTGAAAAATGGCCACAGTCACATGTTTATCAATTGTATTTATACTGTTGGAGTAGCATGCACAACTGGGAGATCTCATCAGTCACCTTGCACCTCTGCAACCCTTCCAGTGAAGGGTCTTAGCCTTTGTATTGACCAAGTGAATGATGTACCTCTTGAGTTATTACCCAAGCACCAGGAGTGGGGAGGTCACATGAGTAGGTGGCAAGTGACCCCCCCCCCCCGGTGGCTCTGCACGCACAGGCAAGCCCAATGAGGTTCGTCTGCAACCTTTCAAATGGAGTCCAGGTCTCACAGACCCACAGAACGCATAATGACCAAGGAACATGAGTCCTTCAGAAAAATTATACTCATTTCCCTTTTCCCCTTGTACCATCGCTCTGAGAGACTCTCAGGCTGACACAGGATGAACACAGTCTGATCTCTCAAGCACTTCACTCCAACCGTTGCTCCAAGACTTGATAGAAAGAGACTAGCAAACCAATCCCAACCATTGTCACACAAGTGAACACCACCCCATCCATAGCATAAAGTCCCTGACAAGAGTTTAACCCTCATACTGGATATCTGAGGGCTACACTACCCCTGCTTTGCAGGCCTGACCAAGGCTCTACCCACCCAAATTACCATAAAGTCACCCCAAACATGACCCATTAATCAAAACCCCACATTTCACATTTCTGAATTATTGACTCTCTAATAATATGCTCACACACCCAATGTTATAAAAGACAGTTAACCAATACTTATTTTCAAGGAGGTAAGGGTTAGGAAAGGGTAATTGGAATTAGCTGTTAAGCAACAAACTTGATTAGCATTTCAAACTGGCATCCTTGGCATTTCAATCAGCATAAACATTTTGCATATTTACCCCTTTAAACTCCTTTATCACTTCTGGGCACCCACTAACCTTCTGATGGATTCAGGCATTAAGTGCTTTCTAACTATCTAGCTGCATAGATGGCAGAATTTATATCTGATGCCCACAAACATACCAGTTCCCAGGATAAATTAGAACCCCGCTATTCTAACCGTATCTGAGTTCCCAGTACTAGAGTTCTTAAAGGTGCAGGCCTGTTTGGAACACTTGAAACAACTGATAGAGCTTAAGGCATGGCTCCCAACCACTTTAGACTTTACTTGGTGGCAAACTGAATTACTGTAGCATTCTCACAAACTCTTTCAGGCTTCTCAAAAGCCAAACCACAGGTTCACAGTCCTACTTGGCTATGCTGGTGATTACAGCTCCAACCAACATTTACTAGCACAACAACAGAGTCGCTTTCAGCTATGCTTGTGCTTATAGCTCCCAAAGGACATTCAAACAGAACATTGGTCCTCACAGGTACTGTCAGGAAAAGCTTTGAGTGCTTAGAGAATTCCCCTTTCAGTCCTGTAAGCACTTTACACAATCACAATCAGCATTTCTCAACTACTGGACACTTCTCTGGTCACTTGCATAAATGTCCACCCATTCCTTAGGCACTGGATAAATGCAGTGTGCAGAGAGTCATTATGTGCCTCTAGGCTCTCTGGGTATCACTGCCACAAACAGATCTCTCACTGACTTGAACTCATAAGCTGACGTTTACTCAATCAGAAGGATTCAGAAACATTCCTTTTCTGGAAGTTGCAGGCTTCATCAGCGCTCTCATTGCTGAAACAGGACGTCTTTGCAGCTCTTTCACAACTGCAGGTGGATGCTGTCTTCTTCTCCACATTTTCCTAATGTGGTAAGGCAAATGCTAGTCCTGAGGGACAAATTATGGCAACCCCCAGGCCAGCGACTATCATTGCTTGCAGCCACTCTCTCCCCTGTGGAGGGGCTGTTGCTAAACACACTAGGCCCATTCTTTCAGCTCTGGGTTTTAAGGAGCTCTCCGTGGCTCCTGATTGTCTGAAATCACTTGTCTGTCCCAAAAATGAATATTCATTAGCCTCCTTCAATGCCTGATCGCCTCCCTGTTCTGGCACCTAAATTAAGCCCCTACTTTTTCCCCACAAGCCTTTTCCACTGTCCCATAAGTTTCTGGAAGAGTCCCAAGAGTCCTTGCATTGAAATCCTGGCTTTCTGTTTGGTTAACTGCCTGCCAAAATGGTTGTATTTAAACACAGTTCCCACACACGGATCCGGGCCCAAGAAGGTGCAGAACGGGACATTTGGGGGAACCTGCAAGCACCAGGAGACAGACTGGAGAATGGGCAGCCAAGGTAAGACCTCATTGGGGGGGGGGTTATTTCAGGATGTACCAATGACTCATTTCTGAATAACAGTTGCCTCAATGGATTCCATAAATAGCTGCATCTCTCAATTGATGCATATGCATGTTTTGTCCATTGCAAAGTCCACTGCATGTGACCAGTGAAGCTGTTGAATGATGTGGTACCAAATCAGCATAGCGCCAATCCACCATTCTCTAATGAATCACAAATCAGCCTTCATCCTAAGGAGCAGATTGTCATTTTTCTGAAGTTCAAGGATGTTTCTGTCCAGGTGAATCAGCAGGATGTCCCATGAACTTCCCTCACATGCCTCCACTGTCAGCCTAGGGAGAAATTTCTCCCTTAACATGCCTATCTTGCCTGCCAGAAAATCTGTGCCTTCTATCCTGGAATTTATCCCACTCTCTACACAGTTCAATGACTGAAGGAGTGCCCACAGATCCAAACCTGCTTTGGACCATATGGGGAACATGGAAAACAGCACAACAGTGTTAAAGCAAGTGCAGTTCAACATTGCATAAAAGTACTTGGGACTTCCACTGCCCTGGCCTGGATCTCAGCATCCAAGAACCTTGGTCTGGGCAGTAGTTGCTGCCCCAATCCAGAAGGAATGAGTGTTGTACTCTCTGGCATTCAAACTGGCCCACTGGACTGCCAACCCCAAGATATGCCTGAAATGATAGGCTCTTAAAAGCTTGTCATCTTCATGTTGTGGGAATGCCTTGCCCTCAGCTGTATGGAAAGCCACATATGTTTCCACCATGGATTTTATATCCCATGCAGACCCTACTGGGGTCATTACTGTACACCAGCAACTGACACCCTTTTGTCAGTTTATCTCTTACACAGTTGAATGAAAATCCTTTCTGGGTTCACTGTGACATCTGTGTCCTCTAGGCTCACAGTGACTCCAGTTAGTGCAGACTACACCAACCCAGAGACCCAGAACACCCTAGAAAGTGCCAACACGAAGGCATTCTACTAATGTGGCCTCATATGAGGGCCAGCCAAACCACTAGGAGGGCTGCCCCTGATTTGGTCATAATGTTGCGCGCATAAGCGTATGGCATTATGCCGAATCCCAGACCTGTAGCTTCCATTTGGACCCCCCAGAGTTAGAATCATTAGTGGAGGGTCTGGGAGCTCAGTCCCCTGTAATGGGGGTTGTGGGGGCAGAGCCCCTTCCGAAGAAAAGATAGCATTGAATCACACAATGTGATTATGTCACACGACGTTCTGCCATGCATGTTATCGACCCCATGCCTGCCCATGCTGCCCACCCTTGTTCCAAAATAAGCAGTGTAATAGGGCTCTGAGGGTCTGCCTACTTTGGAAGGCCCTCACTCCACCCTTTGAGGACCTTCCAGACCTTCAAAGAGTAAGTGTTGTTGGTGAAACCTCAGACTTTGGAGAACCACTACAGGCATGCCAGGTGTTGACTCACAACCCCCAGTGATAGGCCTACCCATCTGGATTTCATAATGTAGCTACACAGTTGATCTGTAGGAATAGACTAGCTGGTTAGTCACCCTGCCTCTGCTGAAACTCCGTGGTAGTGTTCCACAAAATGGTGGTAGGTCATTCTTGCATTACTTATACACTCTCAGGTCTTAGGGTCACTGTCTTCCATTGAAATGGTGGGACTGGTCATGGATTCTGTTCCTCTGTTGAAGCCAACTTCCTAAATTTATGCCACTGTGAATGAGATAAAGCATCAGCAATACCATTATCAATGTTGAGGACATGAACAACTTTAAAATGGACATTCAACAACATCAATTTCAGGAAAAATATCCTCATCAGGTCATCCAATCAGTCCTTAGTCCCCAACTGCCCATTTATGGTGTGGACCACACCTATGTTTCCTGAACATTGGGATGAGCAGGCAGGCAAAGCTGAGATGCCCCACTATCTGTTGTAGCTTTCATAGTGTTACTGTATCTTCTTCATTGCTATTGCACTGATCAAAAGGCACCATTGGAAGTCAATATTTTTGCCTGCCAAGTGACATTCCTGCATCCCCCTGTCAATCTCTACATCTAGGAACATCATCACTAAGTTCAGTGTGTCAACTTTCTCAGGGGCCAGGGGCACACCAATGAGTCTGCATAGTTCAGTAAAGGTGTCAAGTGTCTGTCCACAGATCACAGAATGTGCTGACCCCACAAACAAGAAATCATCCAAGTCATGAACAATCCCATGGTTCTTTGACTCCTGAGCAGTCGCTTAGTACAGGAAGGTAGTGCATCTTTCAAACACTGTGCATGCTAAAGAGCAGCCCATGGGCATATGATTATCCACACAGTATTGGCCCTCAGATTTCATCCCAAGTAAGTCCTGGTCAGCATGATGCAGATACTGTCAATACCTCAAAAAAGTTAACACGCAGTCGAAAACTGCATGGTTTAAAACAGTGTGCATGGTTTGGAGCTTGTCTATTTATATTAGTGCGTTTTTTCACCACATACTTTTGGGGTGTCCACACAGTGCGCTTTTCAACCATGCAGTTTTCAACAGTGCATTTGTGTGGTGGACCCGCATTATGTACTGGCAGTAGTTAGAATGCCGACTTTATGTGCACCTTGCTCATTAATGCCTGCAGACCTGCAGATTGTACCACCTCAACTGCTCTGTCGAATTACACATATTGAATCGTAGTGTAGCATGGATTAATGTGGGCATTGACTTAGTTGCCTTCTGGATCTGATAAGTGGTTGATTATGCAGAACTGCCACAGGGGCCTTCTCGAGAACTAAGTAATTTGGTTACACCTTGGGATTTAGCAGGGGTGGGGAGGGGTAACAGCCACTCACCTTCCACAGCTGCAACTCATTTTCCTGTTTCTTCTGGACCACTTGGAGCCTGTCTCTCACAGATTTCAGATTCTCATCCCCATACCTTTGGTGTGGCCCAGTGTAGAGGATTCTGAAACCCACTGAGAAGCCATCCATTAGAAGGCAGGCCACTTCATGGTCTGGGTATTATTCCAGCTAGGGTCTAAGCTGGTTAAATCAGACTGGAACAGGGAGGTTTGCCTGTGTGCAGCTCATTGAACTTCCTATGAAAGGGCTAGTTGCCTCATTTCTGGAGTCCTGGGAGACTGCACTGTATGAGAGGATGGCACAGAGGATACATTAATGCAAAACCTGTAGTGGCTTTTAGTACAACTCCCTTTACAGAAACTAAAACCAATTTTTGTATGGATCTGTCAGTGTCAGACTTCTGAGGCTGAGGTGCCTTGATGGTCAAATCACTATCTGTGGGAGGACACCTCTCCATGTATGACCTTGACTAGCAGGGGCATGTCTAAGATGCCCCAGTCTAGCAGCAGGTCATTCTGCATGTGGTGCCTCCATTCCATTATATTCTTGCCAAACTATCCCCCATTGTGTCTGTGGGTCAACATGATCTCGTTCAAGTAATTGAGGAGGTCAACACATTTCCATGTGACCAACTGTAATAGTGAAAATTATGAACCTGACAAGCAAATTGTCAATAGTACATTCTGCATTTAACTTATTTTTTTCTCCTAATCATTTTTTTTTTATTTTTGTTGCCCTCCTGCTAACCTGAGTGGTTAAGCAGGGAGAACATGTCAACATACTCTTGTCCCTGGGTCTGGAGAGGGAGGGAGGCAGAAAAGAGTGTGAGTTGCTTGCTTTAGCCCTTTTTAACCCCTTATTCTCTGCCCCTACAGGTGCCCCTTGCCCTGTTGGTGGGCCCACTGGTTCCTTCCTGGGGGTGGTGCCAGGGTAAGCTCCAATCCGCATGGGCAGAATGCTACCTATCTGTTTAAGGCCAGGTTACAAGGGGATATCTTCTGCAATGCTTTGGCAGACTTTGTATTCTCAATGCGATCATCAGGTGAGTGGTTGATTTTGTGAAGCATTTTGTTTAAAACAATTATCTAGTATCCATCAGGCCTAGCAGTAGCTTTGTAATCCACACAGACAATTATAGAAGTCAAAAAGAGGGGAGTTTGTGAGTGAGTAGCAGTAAGTGTTCTCTTTATAAAAATGGCACTTTTTTAAAGTGATAGATATTTTATTCTGTAAGTCTGTCTGGTAAAGGTGGTAACAAAACTGAGTTATGCAGATATGGTGGCTGGTTCATTGTTCAAAGAGGATGACAAAGGTGGTGCATAGAAACATAGAAACATAGACAATGACAGCAGAAAAAGACCAATAGTCCATTCAATCTGTCCAGCTTCCCTAAATCACAGGGATCATTCATGGAACCTCATGTTCCCCAGGGTACTAACCCTACCGGACTTTACTCTAGTTAACTTCCTTGATCATGTCAGCCCTGGCAACCACTATTCCCTTAATTCTATCCCAGACCTGTTTGAACCCACTTACTGTGCATCATCTCCAACATCACTCAGTAGCAGTGGCAGCAGCTGAAGTTGTAGAAGTATGGTCCACCTAACATCTCTTTGTAAAAAAAGGATAACTGAATGTTGAAAATTAAACTCATCCTGGTTAGCATGGGGAATGGTGGTGGAGGGAGTCCTAAATTTGATGCAGTCCTACCAACACAGGTTTCTGAAAAGACTTCTACTTCTAGTACCACCAGGTCTTTGCCAGAGTCGTCTTCTGAGGCTGAGGCTGAAGAGAAGCAGTATGTTGTTAAGCAAATAAAAAGACCAGCAATTGTTACCTGCACTCCACATACAATTTTTGCATGCACACTATCCACAATTGTGTTGTTGTGGGAGGTGACAGTAGTGCAATGCCAAATGTGGGCAAAACTATTGTAACTGAGACATAGCCTACAACTCCCCTTCCCCTCCCTAACCCAATCATTATCTTGGAGAACTGCAATCATACCAATCCTGAAGGTGTGGAACCTGTTCCTTTTTCTCATACAGAATCTACTTTAGACCATGAAGATCCTGAATACGTCCACACTGGTTTGTTTGAAGAGGAAGAAGAAGAAGAAGCAGCAGCAGAAGGTGGAGGAGTAAGTCAAAGAGTTATACATCTACATCATTGTATAAGCCACATGGGAAGGAAGACTCCCAAAATGATGTCAGCTGCTGCCAAGAGGAAAGGTAGAGCAGCTGAACATGGTGAGGGTGGCACAGCTGGTACTGGCATGTGGCTCTGCTTTAGTGTCTTCTCCCAAATCTGGTGGCTTCGAAGTCATACTTCTGGTGGTCATTCCAGCTCTTTTTTTTACTGGATGCATGCTGTTCTGCTATGCTTCCCTGGTTCCAGGTCTGGAACCCATGAACAAACTCTTGGAGTTAGATTATGCATGACTTAAATCCAATAACTTCTGACACCATATGTGATGAGGTTTCTGGATGTGGTGTGGCTTCTGACTCAGAATGACACCAGTTGTAACTAGACCAGATACCTATATCACCAAATACTTTGGAGGCTGATAGGTCAGGAGGCATGAGAAGTCCAGGAGAAGTTGTAGAAAAACCACAAGTGTTGATTTATAGTGTATGGTGGAACGCTGTTCCGCATGGAAATCCATGCCTGGAACAGCGTTGTTGTCCTTCACTCGGTGCGTCACGATCTTGTTGTGCTGCACCCAGTGCGTCACGGTGCAGCACAACAAGATCGAACACATTCGGCGCATCTCCAATGGAAATGGCCTTGCAGCAACACGGAAGGTGGCACTTTGGCGGCAGACACAGAAGTAAGCTTTTTTTCCCCGGTGTTCACGAGTGGTATTTATGGTTGCCCATACACTATAAAAGATTGTGTATGAGCAACCATACACAAACAAGGCAGTTTTGCGATCTTGAGGTTTCCGTGGTAACGGACCTCTCGAGCTACGCTCTCGAGGTCTCAGGTTACCACGGAAACCTCTCGATCGCAACTGCCTTGTTGTGTATGCTTGCGCATACACAATCCTCTATATTGTACACAAAACAAAAACAAATAGTCTAATTGGAAAACATCAGCATCTCTCATCTAGTGTGTCCAAATCAATCTCTCCAGCAGGAAATAAGCAGCCTGTCCTTCTGCTGAAACTCTCTCTCTCCTTCTCCTCACTGGCTGCAGGTAAGTCTCCAAACAGACACAAACTCAGACACAGACTGAGACAGACTGACCAGTTCAGTTCAGGACATCTGATTATACAGACAGCATGATGTTTCAGTTAGTATGACATCACAACCAGCATTATTACAAACACAGCTGCTGGTTGCCAGGCATGTGACCCATCTTGTTGCTAGGCTTAACACTGTGATGTATCTTGTAGGTGGCTAGATCATTGTGACCAATTACATCAGTATGATGTCACACTCTGTCACAGCCACCTGTCTCAGCCATCATTTCACTATCTCTATGTTATGTATCAGGGAACCCAACAAGTAAATTAGAAAATTATGAATTAGTACAGTAGAAGTAATGACTGCAGTGTAATAGAGAGTTTGGAAAAGATAGAGCTAGAGAAAGTAATAGGATCCTTGCTTCTGGTTTCCTTCTATATAACACACATAGAGCAGAGCCTAATATGAGCCCTGTCACATGGCAACAATCTTTAAGGACTATAGTGTTCAAAGGGCTCACTGTCCATATTTTTTTGAGATCTTTAAGTCAGAATTTAGATATGTTCGATGCCTAATCTGCCTAGTTATGATCAGTAGGGGGTACGTCTGTCTCTCAGCCCTTCTGGCTATTAGAGCACCAGTTTTTGTGCACTGGCACATCAGGATGCCAATTTTGGGATTTGTGCCCCTTCCCAGAGGTCCACCCCCTCAGAGTTAGAATCCTAAGAAAGGAAGGGTGGCATGGGGGCACAGCCCCCTGAAAAACAGGGTTTGGTAAAATCCCGACTCGGTGCCCTGATGACCGGGCACACTAATGCCGACACTCTCAATGGGTGGAACCGCCTCTCAGATCTTCAGTACCTTTTATCCTCTTATGCACCAATCACCACCCTGAATTGGCTGTGATGACTGCAGTACCACAGAGGGAGGCAGAGCAGAGCCAGCAGTGCAGGGTCACACAGTACCTGTCAATGTACAGTAGACTACACGACCTGCTTCAGTTGGTCATGCAGCAGCACCATCTTCTGCTGTTCATTCTGCACAATGGAGGCATTTAATATTTCAGCAATTCGTGGAGTAAACTGGTTGTCATTGAGCGACCCAAGGTGGAGGATAATAACAGGACAGTGGTTGAGCTGCTGCTGGTGAACTTTCAGTCCTTTTCCTTCACCTCCCATTTGGCTTTAAACAATCTGATGCATAAAGTGTAATCTCCATAAATTGTGCCATCCTGACATTTCATCTTGTGGTCTGTTTTACCACAGCTGTAGTGGGTTCATGTGTACCAAGGTTTGCCATAGCCTGAATGAGTCAAAAATCCAACACATGCATATCCAAATGGGCATGTGGTTAAGTGAGCAGGTATTAGACTATATAGCAGTGACAGCAGATTGGGTGTGCCTTGAGTTGGAAACCCATTAAGGTAGTGATAGGAAGTCACAAGGTTTCAGACAAGTTTTATTAAAATACACTTCAGAAATGTGTTATTAAAACTTGGGGAGATATTTGAGAGCTGGCTAAAGAGCTGTGGCCGGGAATCAGGCATTCTGGTTACTGACACTACTGTCAAAATTCTGAAGGCAACTGCTGATAATGGGTACACCCATAAGTAGTGTCCCACAAACTATCACCATCTTGTTGTGCAGATTCTGTTGATGAAGAATCATGTGGTGGAGCATCTTGTAGGTACCATAAAGAATATCTGTACCCACTTATCCCACTCTGCAGAGACCTAAAGCAATCTTCAATTAGACAAGAACCTGCCTGAGCATGCACTGATTCAAGATTGTGCAACCATGTGGAACTTAATTTAACATATGCTTTAGTAGTTTCAGGAGACGAACTGGCTGATCATGAGTATCTTCTGCATAAAAGGATCAACAATGCAGGTATCACGATGTCTGCCTGTGGCTAGGTGACTATTCAGATGTTATAACCATTCTAGCCCTGTTTGAGGCAATTACCCAGGAGATTAGTTCCACCAATAACTGTGCATGATTATGAAATTTCCTCAGTTACAGTTTTTACAGACGTTCTTGGAGCAGAAGAATAGCCTGTATGTTCAAGATCTATGGATGAATGAAGATGGCAAGAATCTGACTTCCTGCAGCAGTTCCTCCAAAACAATGACTGCATCCAGGTAACATTCTTTGAGTACCAGTATGTTCTTTTCCTCCCTGCTTGATCCTCAGTTCAAGGATCAACTGGGAATTTCCTTTCCTGGATAGTGATGTTGGCATCTGGTGTGATCTTCTAAGTGACTGGCTTTTGAAGATAGAGGAGTCTACTGAACTTAAAGGAGAAGCAGCCAGAAAGAGTTATGGAAAATGAGTCAGAAGCTGAAAAGTAAGAAAAAGAGGAGTAGGAATAGGGACTTACAGAGATCAAAACTTCCTTGCTAGAAAGAATGTCCTTTAGGAATCTCATGGAACAACCAACCACCACCAAGAAGTCACCACTGGGCTGTTAGTTCTAACATACATATGGAGAAATATATTCAAGACAGCCATGTACTGGCTAGCGGTGCAAAACTTCTTAACTACTGGAACTCAAAGATAGCTGTGTGACCAGAGTTGGTCACACTGGACATTTATTATCTGCTTTGTCCATGCTTGAGTGTCTTTTCAAACAGTATTTTCAATGTAGCTGTGGCCAGTTTTAATGACAGATATACACATCTTAGCATGGGAAATGCTGAAATGCTCACATTCCTAATAAAGAACAACCACAGATTTCAGCAATGACCATCACAGTCACTGGATGTGGCATCTGACATTGACTCATTTAGCAGATGGAATCTGGTTCTATCACAGGATAAAATGCTGAAGAGGATGAGATGGTATAGTATGAGTTGACACAGGCAGTATGGACAGACCAAATTTATATGCTTGACAGATTATCTCATAAACTGTATCTCCTCATCCTGTGTTTATGCCACTAGCGTACTTCCTGACAACTAATTTAGCACATGCTGATGCCCATCCAATTGTGTTTTGTGCACTGTACATGACTAAGGCACCTCCATTAAAACAAACCATTATAGTTTTCCCATCATCTTAGTGAAGCAGTCATCATTCAGATTCATTAATCCCCCTCCATTTCTTTTGCATTACCCCTGACACTATCTGTATTATTTTCAATCCGCCCACATTCAGTACTTTTTATCTGAAACACTGTGTACCAAGACAGCAAACAGATTCATAGAAAGTCTTTTTTCCATTTGTGACTGGGGCGGGGGAGGGAAGGGGTATTTAGGAAAACAAGGGAGAACAATTTACTACTTTATGAAGTCTGCTTGTTTTAGTTGTCTTGTCTTAAGTATTGTTTATGTACTTTTACTTATAAGCTGCAAAATAACTGGCGAGGCTGTACTGAGGAATAGCAGTTTGTTTATTAAAGAATAAAAAAGAAAAACTGAAAACATCAAACAATGTGTCATTGTGTTATTCTCATTGTTAGCTTAACAAATGTAACAAATTTCAATCTAGTTACCTAACATTTTCATTTTTTTTATGTGCTTTCTGATTGTGGGTGTGTCACCTTTTGATATCTGATGTTGGCTGATGGGCTGCCTTTTTTGCAATACATACACAGTACTTCTTAGATTATGTTTTGCTTTGCTAAATTAAAAAAGACATGATCCAAGGGGCCAAAAATAAATTTAAGATTTAAAAAGTGACTGATATAACTGTCACTTATAAAAACAGTGCAGATTGCATGGTTTAATTTTAATTTTCATGTACAGTGATAGCCAGAGATATATTCCTATATATCAAGATCATGACAAAAAACTTTGTTACACTGCACTGCACCCCAAAGTCCTCCATAGAGACCTACCAGAATGGTGATGACATCGTTGTGATCCCAGATACTGAAAGTGTATGGCTTGTAATTCCTTCATACCTGTGCAGCACAAATATTTGAGGGAGGGGGCTAGCTGTATTGCCATCCATTCATAATTTGTAATGACTATAGTAAGTTTCTGAATTGCCAGTGGGAAGCTCAGGGCCTTTTCTATCCTGCCCTGAGATTCTTCCATAGTTAATTAGTATACCTTTTTATGTTGGCGCACTTGAGCAGCCAAATCTTGCAGTAGTGCAGATTTGGAGGCGCGGTCACTTTTTGGCAAATGTAGGGCACGCATCAGTAGGTGCGTCCCCCATTCCCTAATCAGCCTGCATGCCAGTGCCACATCATGCATACATAATGTGGTGAGCACATTTAAGGAAAGGTCCACTGCAATGTGAGCAAAGCTCGTCACACACAGCAGACCTCCCAACATGCTTCCCTGGCAACAGAAACATGGTTGCACACTGCCCGCCAAACTGCTGACTTCGGGGGTGCCCAATCCCCTTGTAGGCTTACCCTGCCCCAGTGTATGTGCCAACAGGGGAGCCCACTCCCCATTGGCATAAAGAACCTCCCCCATTTGTTATGTGCTGATGTGGTGCCCAATCCCTCACAGCTCTTTACCCCCCACTTTTCTTCTGTGCCAACAGGGTGCCCATTCGGTGGCATAAGTTACCCCCTTTGTTGTGTGCCAAAGGGGTGCCCAATCCCCCATTGGCTACAGCTACTCCCCCACAAAAAGACTCCATTGGCACGCTGGGATCCCACCCCAACATGCCCCTGTGAAAACAAAAATGGCCCGCAATGTTTTTGGTCCTTGGTCTTGAGTGGCACTATAAAAATAAAGTTGATTTGATTTGATTAGATTTTTTTTTGTTTGTTCCCTGTGAAAAAAGGAAATGGTCCCTCGGTGGTCTCCCTGCCCCCCTCCCACAACCCGCGCCCACCTACTGCACACCCTGCCTCCCCACACCCTCACTGCATACTTACCTCCGGAGTCTGGTGTGATGATCTTCGGTGGACCTGGAACACATCTGCACTCTTCAAAGCCAACCGTGAACTGAGGAAATGCTGGTAAGCTGTGTAATGGAATAAATAGGGTTTTTCCAACTTTGATGCATATCTCAGGCATTTTTTGGAATTTTGGCACCAAATTTTCAACATGAGGTTTTTGGGACCCCTCCTCATGATTTCTGGCACTGTTATGGTGTTATTCCATCCCAAAAGGTGATTTCTAGGTCACTGCACGGAATCATCTTTCAGGACTGAGTAACAACATGACAGTGCCACTGTTCATGATGGGGGCTCTCTAAAAGCCAATGTTGCAAATTTGGTGACAAAACTCCTAAAAATGGCTGTTTTACAGGGTGCATTGCTCTGTTTCTACGCACCCTCGTAACGTCATGAATTTGTAATATTTTCATTCCAGATTTTCAAAATTGCCATTTTTCCACACCTCCTGATGAACTGTACAGCTGTCATTTTACATATCATGCCTGAAATGTGTTTTTGCACATCCGGCGCAGAATAGAGCGGTCACTGTGAAAATCATGTTTCAGGACAATTTGAAGAAAAGACGTTGACAATGTTCATGAGCAGAGGTCCTAAAATGCCTATGTTGAAAATTTGGTGCCGACAGTCCATAAAATGACTGTGTTGCAAGCGTGCATTGCGCAGTTTCCACGCACCCTTGTAACTTCGCAAATCTGCAATATTTCCATGCCACATTTTCAACACTGGCATTTTTACACACTTCCTTAAGAACAGTAAAGTTGTCATTTTTCACATCCTGCCCAAAATGTGTTTCCGCACCTGTGGCACACAATGGCGTGGTCACTGTGGGAAATCAATGACAGATTAACAAACTCACAGTGCCACTATTCACAAGGGGAGGTCCCAAAATGCCTATGTTACAAGTGTGGCTACCAAACTGCAAAAAATAATTGGGTTACAGACATGTGTTGCTCAGTTTGTATACCTGCTCATTGCTTCACCAATATTTCAAATTGTCACTCCAGATTTTCAACGTTGCCATTTTTTTACCACTCCTCATGAACAATACAGTTGTCATTCTCCACATCCTGCTCCAAAATGTGTTTTTGTCCCTCTGTCGCCAAATGCCACAGCCATTGTGCAAAACCACCTTTCAGCTAACAAAGTGATTGTGCCACTTTTCATGAGGTGGCCTGACAAGAAGCCCATGTTGACAGTGTGGAGTGAAACTGCTACCACACTCCCTGGGTGTTAGGGTTTCCAACTGTAGCACCCCACCTGGTACAGACTGACAGGCATCAGGGGTGTGACTTGGGATCATCAGATGTAATGCTAATGCCATTTCACCTCCCCGTCCCCACCCTGCAGCCACTGACAGGCATCGTGGTGTGCCTTGCACTGTTCAGCCACAAAGTTCACCCCACGCTCCTATACTGCACCCATGTCTGCATATTTCCTTATGAAATGGGGTAAATATAATGCCCAAAGACCCCAAAGCACACCACAATACTTGCCAGTGTCTACAGGGTAGTGTGAGGCACAATGGCATGAGCATTATGGCTGATGACCCAAGGGCACATCCCAATGCCTCTCACTCTCTACAGGGTGGGGGTGGGGTTGGCGTCACTTCAGTACTTTACTGCCATTCCTATTATGCATCTGTAGCTCTGGCACTGCCAATGCCAATGCCAGCATGACAACATTCAGCACTGACAAATGCTTGTTTTCTCTGGGATAAGGGAGCTGCTGTACTCAAAATGCATACCTCATTTCAAAATATGGTAACTACTGTAATTCCTTACTTTAAAATGTCCATTCCTTCTATAGCATTTTTCATTGCAGTCTAGTATATATTATTTTTTGGGGGTGGGGGCATCAGCCTGGCTGCAATAGCATTGATTCATACTTTTAAGCACTATAAGCAATTTCTTGCTATCAACTGGAAGCACAAGGGACTGCACTCCAATTCCTCTAGTCCCACTGCTGTACACTGTTGCTGCTAAGCGCTAATTTCTTTGTTGTGGAAGGAAGGGGGTGGTGGGTGCCTGGATGCATTTATATGTATTGCTATTTTTAAAATACTGAAATTAATTCCTCACTTTCAAATGGGAATAGAGCACATTCTAGCTCTGTGCTTGCATTCATATATAACTGAGTTGTACAAGCTTGTTTTCAGGCAGGAGGGGGAGTCTAGTTACCTTAATTTGTAATTAACAAGTAGTGTAATCATTTCATTAAAATCCATTACAAGAAAAGTGCAGTTTCTGCCCTGCACTCTGCTTTCTCCACAGGTGACTAGTATACTTTTATTTTAGAGGTCTGCCTTAGTGCAGTTCCAGCCACTTCTGATTTGTAAGTAATATCAATCAATCAATCAAATTTTATTTATAAAAGGTGCTTTTCCTGCGTTCAAAGCACCTGTACAATAAAACACCATAACATATTTAAAACAATTCATAAATAACATAAAAACATAGAGTTATAAAGTCACTCATGTCCCCATAAAAGCTGTCACAAAAAGATGTGTTTTTAATGATTTTTTAAATCCCTCTACGGTCAGGCTTTCACGTATCTGATGAAGTAGAGGGTTCCACAGGGTTGGTGCCATGAAGGCAAAAGATCTTTCTCCAAACATCTTTAAATTTACCCTGGGAACCTCTAGCAATCCCTCGCCAGAGGATTGGAGTGAGTGGGAGGTGCAATAAGGAGAAAGGAAGTCTTTCAGGTACTGCGGTCCTGGTTCATGTAGGGCTTTATATGTCAGTAACGCGACCTTGAAAGGGATACACCATTGTATAGGCAGCCAGTGTAGTTCTCACAGCACAGGTGTTATATGACTGGATCATTAATTGCTCACTTGGCAGTGGGAGTGCAACACTCATTGGGCCCTGCACTCCCATCTGTATAGAACTGACTACTGCCATTGTTTTTTTTTTGGGGCATCTGTTGCAGTACTGTCCATTTCAGCACTCTTGTGGTACATTTCTAGGGAGCACATTGGGTTCATTGCTGCACTCCTACTGATTCATACTTTATAATTAATATAATTCATTCCTTACTTGGCAGTCAGAGGGCAGGCTCATTTGGGCCCACCACTCCCATTACTGCTTAGAAGACTACTGTTTCTTTTTTGTTTTGTTTTTTTTATTTTGGGGGGCGGGTGGTGGGTAGTTTACTACAGTACAATCAATTCCATCACACTTCCAGTAGGTCTCTAGGGAGGACTTTGGGGTGCAGTGCATGTGGTGGTCACTCCTCATGGTGCACAGTATGTAGGTGTACCCCAAAACACAGTCTTGGCAGTGGACATCATACAGCAGGTGGACCATGAGGATGTATGCCTCTTGTGCTATGTTCAGAGAGTTGTATGTTGTTTTCTTACCTGATGATGGCTGTCTCTGCTTGGTTGTGTTGCCTCATCTCTTCCACTGCTTGTAGGGGATGGGGTATGCTGAGTTAGGTTGTAACCCTCAACACTGCATTTCTACACTTTGTTACTTTAATATGAACCCTAACTGATGCATTAACTAAGTTGTTTGCCATTAATTTCCTTCCCTTTGAAATAGTATCACAATAGCATTATTCAGTTTTCAGAGTGCGGGACCTTCATGTAACTATCCATACTTTTAAAGACATTGTAATTATATCCTTAATACCGTGAGGGAGTGCAGGGTCCTATGACTCAAAACTAGTATACATACTTGAGTGTAGCAGCACAGTGCCCTATGGACCTTGTAGTGTCAAACACCCATAAGGCTACTGCTCCAATCACTCTATAATGGTATTTATATTTACATTTCTGAGTGTACAGTAATATTCAGGCACAATTGTTGAGATATTATAATTGCATTACTTCTTGCCCATGGGACCACAGCTCCTCATGGAGTCTGCTATCGTCACTCCATAATACTAGTCATATCTCTGTGTTAGAGCAGAGTACCCTGTGGGGTCAGAACTCCAGTCCAGATACAGTTTTTCACAAGTGAATTGCTATCCTTATTTGCATGTGTGAGTGGGGAGCTCTCTAGGCTCTGTGCCCCCATGCTATACTGTGCTGTTGCAATGTAACACAACAGATTGCAGTGTTCTGGTATGGAAAGTTACCACAAAATGTAGATGTTTAGAGTATAACAACAAATAACAGTTACAAAAATTCAGATCACAATACCACATGTTTTCCGCAGAACACAGTGAACAAAAAGAACTCTTCAAACTTCTCATTACACTGTTGTAGCATGGCAAGTGATGCACAAGTGAAACCAATATATCTCCACATGAGAGTAATATTTATTCAGCAAACCATGAAAAGGCACATCTCTGGGACAAGGCCTTCATACACTTGTAATTGCACACCAGAAGCACAAAACATTTTGTTCCTCTTCGGTAACATAGTAACACCTCCTTACTATTGTTTTTTTTTGTTGTTTTTACAAATTGTGACAAGAATAGCTGAAGAACTCAATTTTGGTAATACGATTTGTTTTGAATAAAACACTAAGCAACACTGTACACCGAATCACTGTTATGTATTACATTAATTATAGACCTTTCAAAATGCTGCTCTTTTTTCATGCCAAAGATCATGCAGTGTGATTGTACTCTTGTATGGTGCAACATCATTCTAAAATCTGTACACCATGTACAAATCAGTTGTCTTTTGAAAGTGAAAGAATTTTAGTGCAGACATTGGAAATAATGTCTTTTTTTTTGCACTTTAATAAACATTATTGAAAATGTTATACAGAATTATATCAATGGCAGGTCATACATAAAAAGTAGACAAGCAAATATTTACCATTCCTCCCCACCAACATTGAACATAATGTTGTACAAGAGGTAACATATGGCAATACCAACTTTATGTACAAGGACTGTGTTGCAAATCGATTTTACTCTGATTTACAATGATGGGTCAAGCTTTGGTCTCAAGGTGAGGCAGAATCACATGGCATCTCTAACAGGACACAGTCTTCATGCACAGTTTGCCACCCAGTATTGTCTAGCTCCTGTATTGTTAATAATGCCATACAGTAACATAGTAGCTCTATTATAGCATTTGGTGGAATGCAGGTATGCATGGAATTCAATGTTTGGAACATGCTTGTGCTACGGTAGGACACCATTATGTTAGGAGGATGTGCTGCAGTAGTGATGCCACTACTGCAGCACAATAGAATACCACCGCACAGCTGCTTTCCTTTATCAAATTGATCTGGAAGCTTTTTTCAACTTGAACTTACAGAAACAGGCGCAGCACAATGAACCAGTAATTTGAGCCTGCCACCAACCCTTGAGTGCCAGCCCCCAACCATCAGTTTGCAAAAAGGAAGTGGAGTGCCTAAAATGGACATGGATTCTATGTACACTATATAAGATAACTTATGGCTGTTCATATACCTGTGTCTTCATCTCAAGGTTTCAATGACATTCAGTGAACCTCTCTAGCTTTGCTTTCAAGGTTCCTGGTTGCCATCAAAACCTGTTGATGCAAACACAGGCTTGTTGTGTATGGCTGCCAATACATTATTTTCTATCTTGTACTGTGTCATATTCTTTCTTAAAATATACATTAAGAAATTATGACCTGTGTCAAATCGTGAATGAGAAGTGTAATATTTGTTTTGCCATACACATTAATACTAACATTCATAAATGCTGCAGAAGAAAATGTGCAAAATGTACTCACAAAATACCTTATGAATAAAAGTTGTTGGAGGTATACAGTCTTAAAAGAAATATTAATATTATCTTTCTGTGACATGAAAGCATGTCATAAAGGAGTACATCTCAAAAAGTAGGCCACACCAGCTTATTTATTGGTATACTACAACAGTGTTCCTAAACAATACATGAACACAGAATGCCCCAGTAATTCAAGGCAACACATATCTGTACATACAATGTACAAATCCCAAACAAAGACATTTGAAAGATATCATAGCATATATCTATATCTGCATACGCTGTCGTAAAAGTTCTATAGCTGACTAAGTGTGTTAAAGAAGTGATTATGTGCACAGTCTGCGCAGATTTATGGGTCCACTTCAACCATGCATATTTTATTAAAACACTCACACACCTGTCATAACTTGTAGATTGATAACAAACTAGTATTGTAGTTCACATTTTATTTGTGACCTTAGGAAAGCAGCAAAGACATCTCAGAGATCATTTGTGCAGGACATGTCTGCTTGCAACCCATGATAGTAGCATAGGCATGCTTATCAGATACAGTGCACCTACTCTTCTGCCCAATGAAGGTCATTGCAATTCCTCAAAACCAAGATGTATGCATCCTTAAGATTCCGAGGCAATCTCTCTCAAAAGGTGCAAATTGAGTCATTACATTCCACCCAACCAGTACTGTATCTGAGCCAAGTGACATAATGCCCAGAATTCACAGATGCTCCATGGTGAAAAATGATAGCATGCATATCAAAATTGTTCTGACCAAACAGGACTCTACCTGCTATGAAGTCACTGATCGGTGTCACAACTCTTTCTCCATGAGAGTCAAACCACCGTAATACAAGGACAAGATACTGAGAGGATGATCTATGTCTTAGAGACTAAGTACACTCCACTACACACTTTCTACACTGCCAGTCAGATTGAGCAAGGTTAAACAGCTGTCTGAACTACATGTGAGGAACATAGAGAGAAATCCACAGCATATCATCTGTGAATTCTTTGTGTGAATGACCATATTACAGGCAAGTGTACTTACATACATAACTAACAGTACAGTAGTTGCATGTTAATGTGTTCTTGCTCTAGTGTGTTTATGATGGCCATCATAAACTCAGTAAAATCTTGCTGGATGTTATTTGTAAAACTTCTATAGTCATCTTAGCCACCCAGCACAACATGTAAAGGTGTCAGAGACTGAACACTATTGTCATGCTTTTCAGTAGCAGTCACAATTTCCATCAATGACTTTGACAAAGCAGTGTCATGTAAAGATGCTATGGGCCAAGCAAAGTGAGACATATGGAGAAAAGCTTACATTTCAGACTTTGTATAGCAGTTAACTCTAGTACTGTTATCAAATTTTGGGACAACAGTCAGACCAACTGACTTCTTAGGAGGAGGTGAGTTTCTATGATCGGCTGAAGTACTTTCCTTCTCACGGGTTACAGAGGAAAATTCATCTCGGATTGGTCTTTTCCTCTTTTGCGTGTCACGAACCTTTGCAGCTGCATCATGCTGTACTACATCCATCGGTAGTTGATATAGAAGCATATTTGGCTGGTATAGAGTTTGCAAGCGATTATACTCTGTGATACATTGCTTGTCAGTGCAGAGTTTTTTAGATACAATGCTGATGATGTACAATCTGGCCAGTGTCGAACACATCAGAGTGCAACATAGCTCATGTTGTCTTTGAAGATGCCATTGCTTATGTTAAGCATAGCTGCATCCAAACTTAAACTTGTGAATTGCATATGGAAACAGCATATGCAACACAGACAGGGAACTGTTTCCTGGTCACATATATATCCTTTACTACTTGGAATTTGACAGTAGATCTGTTAATAGGTTGTGGTTGTTTGTTATTGCCAAACTTCACAACCAGGGCCTCTACAAATGTCCTTTGGGCATTATACTGAAATTTGACAATGTGACCCATAAAACAATTGACCAGTCCATGATCCATGTCAAGATTTTGACATAGCATAACCCATGCATTATTACGCACTGTAATAACTGCCTCTAGACCAGCTGTGCAGGACACATCAGACTTGAGCTCATTCAGCAATTCAGTAAGTTTTGCTACCATCTGTTAGCTTAAACAAACTCCATCAACAGTGTCAACTGCATGTAGAGTGAAGATTTCTTATCCTCTCTCTGCAACCTTATTTCATTGAACTCAGCATGTTGCTTAAGTCAAGGCATGAAACACACTATTCATGTGTGTTTGAGTACACTTTTGAACACATCACATGCGGCAGCCATGGAATTTCAACAAGGTTGATCCTCCATGTGTTCAGCAGAGAAGCATTAGGAAATAGCAAATTCCTAATGCAAGCCTCATCAACTGTGCCCTATTGACAAAATTACCATTCTGTCACGTTTTCAAATAACTCGATATAAGTGAACAACTCCCAGAGGTTGATGCCTCCAATGCACCCTATAGTCTTTTTCACTTTTTGTACAGACAATGCTGAAAAGGTATGTTGTCCATTTATGTGTGTGAGTTGTTGAAGGTATCCAAACACAGCAATACTCTTCCCAAAATGCAACACCATTATCTGTTCCAAGAACCTCTTGCAGCTGAAGGTGTATGCAAACAAGCATCACATTTGAGACCACGTTGATCTCATCAACGATCAAAAGTTTCATCTTATTAAACATGGACCAAGTTCAGCGGTTACTTGAAAAGACAATTTGAGGTACTCATCAGTTTTACTGTGCTCCACTGGCAGCATGAACAAGTGGTACAGAGTGACACCACCATATTATATGCAGCAAGCCCAGTTGAGCACAAACAGCAACACTGTTTTCCCAGTGTGTTTTCTTATATTGGCACTTATGACTTCAATAAGAAAACTTGCCTGTCCCTGCAGAACCACTAACAAAGATTAGTAGTGGTTTGTAATTGCCACAGTTACACTGACTGTTTTCATGGAGCATACCATGCTTTACTGACTCTGTGACAGCAGTAAACCAAATGTTGCTGTTGGTTCAACTGTCCCATCATTTCACATGGATCCACAGCACCACTGTAACTATGCTGCATTGCACTTTCCACTTCTGCTATGGGTACTTCAGGATCATTCATTAGAAGAGATGCTCCAAAAGCACCCTCTCCATCTGAATCAATGTTCTCCTGTGAATATCATGAGTATGTTCCTCAAGTTGCTGCCTAGCATTTTTAATCTGTTCATTTTCAAATTCCAGTTGATGAATGTACGCCTCTGACTGATCTGTTCTAAAGGTCTCATATGTCAAGGAAAATTGTTCTTCATATGTATCTCAGTCATCTTTCAACAAGCTTAAATCCCTCCATAGATTAGACAGGAAAAGAAGAGCAAAGTAATAATGCTCTGTACTCTCAGCTGTTGACAGACGTAGCTTACAATGGTCAATTAACCAAGGTTTCTATCTCTTCACAAGACAACCTTACAAACCTCTGACTTTAAAATGTCTCTGGTTGTGTCAGGTGCAACATCAACTTTGCAATTGTATCATTTAGCCACCTGAAGGAGGTACATGTTTGCCTGCGATTCTCTTAGTAGTTCACACTGAGACACCATATCAGATCAGATTTCCCGTACAAGCATGTCCCAATCAAACGATCACTGGCTTCATATGTACCACATACCCTGTGTGACAGTGTTTTCCATCCCAGCGATCACAGCCATGATGTAATTGATCTGCTAGTATTTGCAAATTCCTCCCAAAGTTCCTGCAAGCTTATTTGCTCATGTTTTGTAATGTACTAAGTCATGTATCATACAAGAGCCAAAGAGTTGTCAGCATCAAACTGTACATCTGCAGTATGTTAGCTAGCCACATAAGTAGAGGAACAGGGTTGTAATCATTAAGGAATACCTCATTCTTCTTTATGGGTAATTCATATGTTGTTTTTTGTAGAATTTGTTTTGAGGTGATGGTGCATTGCTGAAAATAAGTCATTCATGTGCCCTGCTCGCACACATGACTAGGGAATCCAAAGTGACATCAGGTGTACCACTGAGCATGACTCTTCAATGGACGGTGGCAATATTTGCTACACAGGTGATGTTGGAACTTCTGTACCAGCTTCCATAGTGTTGGACTCTCATGCTTTCCAGGTATCTGACAAGTAATATATCTCTTGCTGAAGTTGAGAACTTCTGAAGCTTCATTCTTGCCGATGTGTGGAGCATCCTTAACCCACAATAGAATATGGATTGGAGGAGCTTCATGTGCCTGATACTCCACCCTCCAGAAATGGTGTTCAACAAATCCAAGAGGTGTATTTTCCTTTAACAAAATAAATTTCAAAGCCTCATGGAAATGATAATGAAAATGTTGTGAGACAGACACTGAGTCAAGTAAACACATCTCACCAAAAGTCATGGATGAAATCCCATCGATAGCAGCATTAGTCCAATTCAATAGTTCTAGCATCTCATCTCAGCTGTATTCAGCACAGCTCAGAGTTACAAACCATGTTGCTGCACTGTACTCTTGCAGCATACACATAACTTCAAAGTGTCTCTGATACCAGTATTCCTCAGTACCATGCATACTAGAGAGAATGGAGGTCAAGTTCACTTGCAGTGGCTCATCCTTCTCTTTCAACTTTTGCAGAAACTCTATAGCTGCAATGCCATCCAAAGAAGTTGTCAGCCATAGAGTACGTGCTATGGATGCAGAGAGTATACTTAGTTCACTCTTCCACAGCAGGTGGAACAAATATTCAATATTCCTCCTGAACTTGCCATACATATTCAACACTCAATATGCTCAGTATTCTTCTCAGAAGAATGCCTCAGAATGTTCTGTGTGTAGCCACTATTCATCAGAAATAGAGCAGAAGTTGTCTCTTTCAAATTTACAACTTTACAACTTTTGCAATTTAATCTTAACAGAAAACAAATTGTTCAATCTGATGCATCATTTGTCTCCACAAATGTGCACATACATTTAGAGCCATGCTCACAAAAGTGTGAACTTTAAGCCAATGCTTCATTAATGCCAGCACATCTCATTACAGTGATATTATCTGCTCAATTCTAGCTTTTGAAGCTAACATGTAGAAGTACTTCTTCTTATTCAGATGGCTACTCACAAAAGACACATGCTTCTGTCTTTTCTTTTGCTTCGTAACAATGGAGATAGTAGCTCTTTTCTTCTTTTACTCAGATTTCTGCAAAGAGGGACCAACAGTTTTATGTCCCTGTGGCAGTGGTACACGATTCAGTGAAATGGACATTCAGTACCTGTCTGATGTCACTTTTCTGGACACAGACAAAGCACTACTTCCATGGTCTGCAATCATTGCTACAGTGCATGTAGCATTATGCAACACAGCACTGCTGCATTACCTGACTCTTCTACATAGCATCTCACACCTGTTCTTTTGTAGGCATTATTCAAAATCAGTGGTACAGCTTCAGTAGTAAAAATACATTGCATCAGATACCTAAAAGACAAAAGGAGAAGAAAGAGAAAATTATACTCATCATATACAAGTAACACAGAATTACTACATGTTCTCTCATCCGAATCTATCTATCTATCCATCTATCTATCTATCTATCTATCTATCTATCTATCTATCTATCTATCTATCTATCTATCTATCTATCTATAGTGTTCTTTATTTTTTTAATTTATTTATTTAAATCTTGGATTGCAATACCTTTGAGCAGAGAACCATTCATTTACAAAGGCTCCACATCAGAAAGGGTGGGAGAACTTACATTGGGAACAATACAAAAGTCACTAGCTATACAGTTATACAAATAAAATATAAGCATTCAATAAACAACATGATATGGTATAGAGATAAAATTATAATACAAGAAAGGTTAAAAAATTGTTGGTCAGTAGGGAGGACAGTTGCATCCCAAGGTGGCTAAGTCAAAACAAAAACATGGGATTCTGGCAGAGCAAATTAAAGTCAAAGTAAGCACAGTGAAGTGTGGAGATGGGGAGGGTGGGCAGGGGAGCATGAGTGAAGAGGAGGATGGGCGAGGAAGACAAGTGTCTTTGAGGTGGAACTGAGGGAATGATTAGAGAGAAAAGATAATATGTATTAGGTTGGTAGTGAAGGGTGGTGAGGCAATTTATGGAGGTACCAGGGCAATATCAAGGAAAACAGAGTGCCATTATCAGGAGCAGTCACAGCTACTGTTCTCTAGCAGATGTTGACGTAGTAGAATTTTGAAAGGGGCCAGTTTTGGTGCAGTGGTGAGTTCTGCACTGAGGCTGTTGAACCAGAGGATGTCCACTATACATAAGACCACTGTCCTTGAGTAGTTCTGCATCATGGAACTATGACAAGTTGATGGATGGAGTTTCTGGTGCTGCTAGCCAGAGGAATGGGCTTAGAAGGTTTGCAACTCCAGGAGGTACGAATCCAAGGAGTGCTTTTTTGGTTAACAGGCAGGTTTGATAGTGAATTCTATTGTTCAGTTGTAGCCATCCAGATTGTGCATAAAGGTTGCAGGTGTGCATGAGGCAGGGGGAACCGGTGAGCAGCCTGTAAGCGTTGTTGAGTGCCACTGCTATCCTGCGTAGGGAAGTAGTGGGTTCAGAACTGTAAATGACAGGACTATAGTTGATAATGGAGATCATTGAGCTATTGTTTGCAGTTCTTAGGGCTTCAAGTGTCAGGCTACGCTTGTGTCTCTGTAGGAGCCCTATTCTGATATTAACTGTTCTAGCCACATTCTCAGTGTGCTTGGAGTAGGTAAGGGAGCAGTCCACAGTTACCCACAGGAATTTAAAATGATCGACTTGTTAAAGTGGAACTCCTGAATAGTTTCTGGTGATAAGAGGGTTGGATTTGTGCTTACTCTTTGCACTGCTGAACAGCATTACTTTTGTGTTTTTGTAGTTCAACACCAATTTGTGCAATCTGAGCCAATCCTCAACTTGCACAAAATCAAGTTGCAGTTGATTTTCAAGATGGGGTGGGTCATGATGGGCAGTGTAGATGGCAGCGTCATTCGCATAAAGGAGAATCTTTTGATTAATGGAGTGAGGTAGGTCATTAAGAAAAATGCTAAAAAGAAGGGGTCCCAGACTTGATCCTTGTGGTACCCCACAGCAGACAGGCAGGTGTTCAGATGTGACACTGGTGATCTTCACCTGCTGGGAGTGATCAGACAAGTAGCTTTTGAAACAGTTCTTAGTTTCATTAGCAAGGCCAATGGATGATAGCTGTTATAGTAGGGTGAGTGATTGACAGTGTCAAAGCCCTTGTTAAATCCATAAAGGTTGTACCAACAAGGCTACCCTGGTCAAGTGAGTTATGTATGGTACTGGTGAATTCCAGTAAAGCAGTGGTGTTGCTGCACCATTTTTTAAATCCATGCAGTTGCGAGCATTGGATCCTGTATTTATTAAGGTATTCCACCAACTGATCCACAATGATACGCTCCAGTGCTTTGGACAGGGGGGAAGTATAGAGACTGGCCTATAGTTGGAATGTAGTGCCCAGTTACCACTCTTACGCACTGGCGTTACAAAGCTGACTTCCAAACTTGGGGAAATTGAGCCAAACATAGGGATAAGTTTAGTAGTTTTGTAAGGGGAACAAAAATCTCTTCTACTGTGAGGGTGACAAGTTTAAGTTTTAGGGAGTCCCCACTTTTTCTTGATTTCCCTTGTACTTTGTGAAGATACTTTCTAGCCAAGTGCAGGGGGACTGCTTTGAAATAGAATGGCAGAACGGATGTGTGTTTGTGCATTGAAACTTGGTCATTGATGAATGTGGATTCCTCAAAGAAGTTGTGTGGAAGGACACTACTCAAGTCAGTAAATGCTTTATTAAATGTATCAGCAATGGTCAATGGGTCTAGAGTAGGAACACCATTGATTTTAAGCATATTCGGTACCACCTTATGGTCCTTCCAGGTGACGCCTTTTAAGTTGTTCCAAAAATTCTTGCTGCCACCCCATGTGTTTTTAGTGCCTCCCTAAAGTGGTTGATTTTGCAGAGCGGATGACTCGAGTGCAGTCATTTCATGATATTTTGTATTCCTGTATGTCTGCTTGTTTACCAATAATTTTTGCTCTGTGCCATAAATGATCCCTGACTTTCATGCAATTGATAAGAAGAGGAGTTCTCATGGGTTATTAGTACCTTTGATCATGGACTGTTTTACGTGTGCATGGATATCACATGCCTCATTAAATTTATTGATGAAGTGTTCTAGTTTTATGTTTTCATATGATATCATATCGATTTGGCCCCAATCAATGCTACAAATTTGTTGTTTGAGGAGATTGAGGTAGTCCTTTTATCATTCTACTAAATACTGTCTGGGAGGCTTGTCATGTTTGTTAGTCCAATTACAGGTAATTAGTGCGTGATCACTTACGGAGTCTGGGTGTATGGTGACATTAGATATATGCTTTGGGTGATCGATAAGGATCCAGTCCAGCAGGGTGCTCAATCCCATTTTGTAATTAGTTCTAATAGGTGAGCCCATGAGTTGGGAGAGATGGAGTGCAGATATCGTCCTTATAGAAGCCAACACAAGGCAAGATCCAATTAACATTGAAATCACCCAGGATGACTGTTTCAGATTCAAGGTGCTGACTTCTCATGTGCTCGATGACCTCATCATATCTCGTGGCTTGATTTCCTGGAGGGATATATACTGAAAGGATAGTAAGTGCCTCGTTATGTGCCCACAGTAGAATTTTTATGTGGAGAATCTGTGCGGCACAGCTTTCATTAGGTATAGGATGGTCAAATCCCTTAACTGAGTCCTTGAGGAAGATGGCACAGCCACCCCCCTCTTTCTGTGACCCAGTCATGCCTTAATATGGAGTATCCATGTATCAGGACTGCAGTATCTGGTATTTTCGGTGACAGCCATGCCTCAACAATTGAGAGGATATCAGGGTTGTGCTGCATGATCCAGAATTGGAGGCCATTGAGCTTTTTGATCAAGCTGTAGATATTTATAAAGGCCAACGTTATAGTTCCCAGCCTTTTTGTGATGCTTGGCATGGGTTGCACAGCTTGGCCGGGGTTTGGGTGCACATTGCCTGATATTAATAGGAGCATAGAGATGAGTCAAAGTAGTGGTGGGTGAAGTGGGCTCAATTCACTCCGTGAAGTGATTCGCAGAGTGAAGGGAAATACACAGAGTACTCTGCAACACGAAGAGGAGTAATTTGCATTATGATGGGTAACGTGAAGTCCATTAAAAACAATGACTTCATGTTACTCTGCCTTCCAAGACCACTACTTCATCAATTTTAAAGGTGAAGTGCATTGAAAACAATGTACTTCACCTCACTTCACCTTGTTTTTAAGCTCCAAAGGCAAATTTTGCAGTGATTCATGGGATTTCAGGTCACATGGGCTCTATATTGTTCTGCACAGCTTCAGTTCAAGGTAGTGTGTAGGAAGCTATAGGAGACAGTCTGCTCTTAGAGCTCTCTGTGATTCAAACCTTATAAAAGCGGTTAAAAAATACTTTTTGAGTTATTTTTTTTTCTCAAACTTTAGTTCATCGATTGTAGGAAACCCTCCTGTGCACATACCATCAAGCAGTTATTGTTTGTATGAGGATTTTGAATCTTAATGTACAAAATTGAGTCTGTGTAGTAAGAGACAGTGAAAGTGTGCTTTGGGAGAGGGGCGTATCTGTGGTGTAGGTATATTTAAGTTGGAGAAATAGGGAGTTCTTTGTTTTTTGGTTATATTTTTGTTATATATCTGACTGTGTTAATGTACACATAGTAATATTGTCAGTAATTGTGGAAATTTGTTTTGCTGATTGTGTGTTGTGTGGATCTGGTGCAGCAGTTCATAATTTCAGGTTGTTTAAAATACAGGATATATTACTGAAGTTTTCAATTTGCTATGCATTACTTGTAAACAAATTGTGTGTGAGTGTGAGTGTGGTGCATGACATCAAATAATGCACCGTTTATTGTGCTACAGTGTAATTACAGGTGCAGCAGTGTGAACCTGCTATCCACTGCAGCTGCGTGATTTTGTGCTGCCATTGTGGTATCTTTCTTTAGGTTTGCTGCTTGCACTGCCATAAAATCTATGGCCAGTGCCCCCCACCAGCAAAATGAATTATTTTCCAGATTGGATTGTTTGTGACTTCAGCACCACTGGTTAATTAAGGTGTTGTTGAACTTGTGACTTTGCATCTATATCTGTTGCTGAATCCACAGTTGTTTTTTTGGCTTCACATCCAGCATCCCCCCACCCACAGGGAATGTTCCAAAATCCAAATTTGTTTAGAATAATGTTGTTGATCCCCCAAAATGCCCACAAAGAGATGTGCAATCAAAGCTGTTTCTCGCCATGGCACTGCTGCCAGTGGTAAGATTGTCTGTGGGTGTGGTAGTATGCAGACGCATAAGTGCATTGCTGATGTGAGGAAAGGTATTTCTCCTACAATGTTTTTTCCAGCCCAATCAATAGCTTCACTCATAGTTGGAGGAGATGATGTTGTCCTAGCTGGTGGTGTTAGTGCAGTTGCTGGTGGTTGTATGAGTATTGCTGCCTCAAGTTCCACTTTTGACCAGTTTACCATGTCCAGAAATATAGTGGAGTGTGAAGCAATGTGAGTGAGTGGCACTGTAGATGATGCCATACTTCCCGGTAACATTCCAATAAGTGAACATGAGGATTCTGATCATCATGTCAATGATAGCATACAATGTGACATTTCTTCCACCTCGGTTCAGGTCATGCATTTGTCATGCAGTGATTCACAGTGTGATGAAAAAATATCAGGTGATGGTGGTGATGATGATGATGATAAATCTGATGATGATGATGTTGCTGTGGTTGTAACATGCAGTCCACCTGCCAGCATCCAAGCAGAAGATGTGGATGTGGGTAATGTTGATGAATATGATGATGATGTAAGTGACTCCAGCTGGGAACTGGAGAAAAATAAATTCAAGGTGGCTGTGTCTGGGTCTGTTTGCATTAATCCCCTTCCCCTATAAAAAGTTGTGATTTACCAGTTTCAGTTGATGGTGATGATGATGATGATGACCCAGTAATAATGATAGGTAGTCATGTTGGTCAGTAGCAGTCCAAGTGTGTCCTGCCGAAAAATCATATAGCACACCTCCCACTTCATGGCTTAAAAAATGGAGTCCAATAAGCAGCAACAGGGACATGTTAAAACTAGAGCATCACAATCCCTTGTTTGGGATTTTTTTGTGCAAGATGCAAATGATGAGTCAATTGCAATTAGCCAGGTTTGCCATTTGCATGTGAGTCAATGTAAGAGCCATCTGGGCACAGGAGGACAGCATACGTGTCTTAAGAACAGGCAAATGGCACTATGGACCCAGCACAAGATGGCAGCTAATACCACAGTGGGGTGTTCACCCTCGTCATAAACCATAATGAACATGTTATCCCCTTCCATGACTGTTAAATTAAGGAGGAAATTAAATGTGTGCAGTAGTGATGAAATTAGAGCAGAGGATTACTACAGGCATAATGCAGTGGAGGAGCATAATGATTTTGAAATGCTGTCCAGTGCTGGCGAGAGTAGCAGTTTTGGTTGTGGTGGTGGTGGTGGTGAATGCAGTATGTCTAGTGCAAGTGGTACATCAACCCTGGTTGGTAAATATGGCAAAATAACTACATTTATGGGTTTGTCGTCATCACCTGTGCAACTGTCTTCATCAAACGTCCACACTCCACCCCCTGCCATTGGCAGAGCAGAACCATTTGTCATCACACCCCATGTAAAATAATTAAGTCAGCCCATGTTACAGAGTGTTTTTGTGCATAAGCTGAAGTAACCACCCAATCATACAGTGTCACATGAACTTCATGCTGCTGTAGCTTAAATGCTGGCAACTGATATTTTTCCCTTCTCCTTTGTGGAAAATTCTGGGTTCCGGCTCTTTGCAGCATGTGCCTGTCCAAAATGGAAAATCCCATCTAGGACATACTTTTCGACCCGTGCTGTCCCTGAGTTGTACTGTACTGTGTCTGACTCTGTAAGACATGCCCTTCAACATTCCTCATCTCCATTCTTCCATTTAAGTATGGATATGTGGACAAGTGGCAAAACAGCAGGGAGTTCATATTTGTGTATAACTGCATATTGGGCACAGGTGCCGGGTGTTGTTTGTGCTGTTGGTAGTGTGAATAATCAATGCAGTAAGGTGGAGTGTCATGGTACCAGTCTTCCAGGAATTCGACAGCATGCAATGATTGCTATGTGCAATGTGACCTGTTCACACACTGGTGAAAACATATTGGACTTGGTACTGATGGAAACTGACAAGTGGCTGAACCCCCGTCCCTAAGAGCTGGGTTTATAGCAAGTGACAATGGGACAAATGTGGTGAAATGAATCACAAATGGTGGCTTTGTCCATGTTCCATTAATGGCCCACTGTTTATATCTTGTGGTGCAGGAGTTTCTTCAGCACCCTGCTGTAAAGGAAATGCTGACAGCTGCACACCATAACTGATCTCATGTTTCACTATCTGCATAGGCCCGTGACCAACTTCGGCAGCTGCAGATCCGAAACAGCTTCCCTCAGCACCGCTTGAAGCTGGAAGTTGTTTCCTGGTGGAACTCCACTTTATACATGGCAGAGAGGTTGTATGAACAATACAAATCCATCTCAGAATATCTTGTCATGCACACTAGCTGTGACAGTTCCAGGGCCTCCATGTCTATGACGGCTGAACAGTGGACTCTGTAATAACAATCTTGCAGTGTTTGGAACATGCTACATAGGTAGTGAGTGGTGAGTCTGCCTCCATTAGCCAATCAATTTCACTGCTGCAGGTGCTGAGGCAGACATTGGTGAATGTACAGCATAGCCTTGATGTTGCCGGAGACAGTGCTAACACTATGTCGCTGAAACACATGCTGACAGTATTCGACCAGAATCATCACATCTTGAGCATTCAGTGTAGTGACAACTTTGAAATAGCAGCAATGCTGGACCCATGATACAAATGTGGAATTGCCTTAGTACTGGATGGAGGTCCTGAACAGGTAAGAAATGTCAGTGGGCAACTAGTGCACTTGGTTCATGGGGCACAGAAGTCACGTACCAAGGTCAGCAAACCTCAGCAGCATAATCAGGCTGAAGGTGAGCCTGGAGGAGTATCAAGCATATCCTGTAAGGTGAAAGGGACTGCAGTTCCAGGTGGTCTGTCATCCAAAACACTTGGCATCACACTTTGGGAGGCTTTGTTCCAAGTGGGGATTTGTGACATAAATGATTCTGGAGAACAGGATGATGCATCAACCACTGGACTTAGTGCAGCAGAGAGAATGGTTGAGTCACATTTGTCTGAAAACAGGCATCTGTCAATAACTGATGATCCTCTTTTATACTGGAGTGGAAAGGTCAGTGAATGGCCAGAGCTGACTGCAATGGCACTGAAGTACCTGACATGCCCACCCTCCAGTGTAAGTGTTTAGAGGGTATTCAGGTCTGCAGGTTCAATAGTTTGGGATCGTCACACAAACCTCTGTCCTACAAATGTCAGTTTGCTAACATTCATAAAAATGAATGAGAGGCACTTACCAGCTCAGACTGCAACCTCAGTATTCATACCCCAGCCAAATCATGGTTTTGGTGATGTAGAAATGGACCATCCTGGTGGCACTGGCAGTGGCAGCATGAAACAGCTTACCACTGACATAGATGATGACACAATGGGAAAGAATTTTCCAGTGGTCAGACTTCAGACGTAGATGACTGTAAGAGCAGTTTTTCTTTATGAGGATGATGATGAGGTTAATGTTGACAGGTTTTAACTTAAGTTGTTAAAAGGCTGTCACATTTGCTGTATGATACATATTTTCTTTTTCATAAGGTTAAATGAGTGTCCCACTTAGAGTAGGGTTACCACCTGTCCTGCGTTTCACAGGACAGTCCTGATTTGGGCAGCTGTGTCCTGCAAAAAAAACATGAAAAATACTATATGTCCTGATTTTTCAGTAGAAAAATATTTTCTAACTTTCCTCTAAATCTTGTAGAAAACTACAGTACCTTAACTAAAATACATTAAAATGATATGAACCCATAGAAGCAACCAAGAAACTACAATACTTAGCCTTAATTCTGATGATATAAAGAAAACAAGTCTATTGCACTAGTTGAGGTTACATACTTTCCTGCGAAAAATCACATTTTAGTAAGAAATGTCCCACTTTGGGCTTCTTAAAAGGTGGTAACCCTAACTTAGAGTGACTCAAATTCCATATGTCACGTCACATTTGTAATAGAGAGCACAATATATCCTGTCCCCTGTACCACCACCATAAGACCACTGTTAGCCACTGCCACCACAGGGAATGACTTTCTGTGCCCCCCTGTACCACCACCATGAGACCGCTGTTAGTCACTGCCACCACAGGGAATACTTTGTGTGCCCCTCTGAACCACCACCAGAAGATTGCCGTTAGCCACCAGAGGGAATGAATTTCTGTGCTCCCCTGGACCACCACCATAATACTGCTTTTAGCCACTGCCACCACAAAGAATAACTTTCTGTATCCCCCCGGACCACCACCATAAGACCAATGTTAGCCACTGCCACCACAGGGAATGACTTTCTGTGCCCCCCTGGACCACCACCATAAGACCATTGTTAGCCACTACTACCACAGGGAATGACTTTCTGTGCTCCCCTGGACCACCATCACCATAAGACCAATGTTAGCCACTGCCACCACAGGGAATGACTTTCTGTGCCCCCTGGACCACCACCATAAGATCGCTGTTAGCTACTGCCATCACCACCAGATGCAGGAAGATGTCAGAGGGAATGTCATCATGTGCCACAGCTATGACCACCAGCACCCCCCACCAGTGTCATTCTGACAATGTTTTTCCATTATATTGACCATGCCAAGGCAGAGGGAGTCGAACAGGAGACCACATCCATCAGCCATAGGCACACGGCTTCTTACTATTAAAACTATAAAGTGAGTATGTGTACTAATGTTTTTTATGCTATTTAACTTCCTGTAGCTGTGTGTTTTGTTTTATGTTGTTTTTCTGAGCTGCAGTGGTCAAACATATACGGTAAACTTATTTTGTTTTTCTACAGGTTAACAACAAATGACTCTCCATCGCTGAAAGTCGGTATCAATGGTACAGAAGCAGTACTGTCCACAGGAACTTATGGAATATCCATTTCCAATCCATACTGGTAAGTATATATATTTTATTTCATCTGTTCCTTTTTTTTTTCATAAGAGTGCAATAAATACGACTGAGGATTCATAAACTAGCTGACATGTGCACATCACAAAAAATATTTCTGCAACATATCATGCACTGTATTCCAAATTTGCTGCTGTGCACCTATGACAGTGTTGAAAAAGTTGGTCCAAGATTGTGTTACTTGACAAGATGTGGTTTTGAAATGTAACTGGAGTTGAGATGCAGAGACACTGACACAGTATATTTGTTATACAGCCTGGTACTAAATTAAGTTGTGATCTGCTGATTGCAGTGGGACAGCTTGCTATCTGTGTAATCCAGATACACAAACAGCCACGGCTTAAACATAACGTGTTACTGCTGCAGTCAAGTTGTAATAAGTCCTTCTTTTCTTTTTTCAGAAAACTTCCAGATGCTTTGTTGTATCATTGTTGCCTTATCCAAAGAAGTTCTTCAACATTAGCTGCCCCCCCCCGGCTCATTCAGACATGCAACATGCAGAAGTCGTTTCAATCGATGACCATGACCATCATAACCAACCAAACTCAAGAAGGATGCAGATGAAATCTGAAATCTGTGAAGAAGTAATCAGATAAGAAACCATTAAAGAGACCTACTTGCAAATATGCTCTCCCCCAAAAGAAAACTTACCTTAATTGGCTTGAGAGTATTCCATTTCCAATTTCAATGCAAACATTTCTCATCAAGCACTGGAATATGCACACCATCAGTATCTGTGACCTGTGATACAAAACAATACAATGAGTACATGTCTATATATGTCAAACCCCACCTAGAAAATACAAAATATATTTCTGTATAAATATATATATATATAGATATATAGATATATAGATATAGATAGATAGATAGATATCTATATATCTATATATATATATATATATATATATATATATATATATATCAACTCACCAAGGCAAACTATTAGTGTACACACAAAGGCACCCTTCCATCCAGTTGAGGTGATACATCGCATTTGTGGAATCACAGTACACTTTGGAACAGCAACGGTTCTCTCACGGTCATCATTTCTAATGGAACACTGAATGGATTCATATCACGTTTTCCCTCCTTCACATGGTTTGGCAAGACACTGTGCATCATGAGTACATCATCATCACATAGTATGTAAACTTTCTGGACACAAGGCAGATGCATTTTGGGGATGCAGGAAAATTCTGTGGACTCTGTGTGACCACTGCATGCATGAGTGACTGTGCAATAAATTCTGGGGGACTTTGCGTGTGGTGTAACGCTCCCATTTCACTTCCTCAGCACTTGACAATTTTCTGGCCACAAGACAGATGCATTTTGGGGATGCAGAAAAGTTCTGGGGACTTTGTGTGACCACTGCATGCATTTATTTTAATAAAGAAAATTCAGTGACCCTGAAGGATGGTGGATGCTATGGGGACTCCATTATGTGTAAAGGAAAGGTGCAGTGGAGATGCACCATGCACTTCAATACTTTTGTATTGAAACGCATGGTGCATCGCCATTGTACCTTTACACATAATGGAGCACCCATAGCGTCCGCCATACTTCTGGGTCACAGAGTTTTCTTTATTAAAATAAAGAATGTTGTGGAATGAGAAAAATGCCGCAACATACTTAAAAGGCTTAACAGGAGGGTAAGCCTTGCAGTGGGTGGGACCTCCTGTTGCTTACTGCTTCCCTTTAAACTAATACTGTGTGGCCTTCCCTCTTTCTGTTATTAAACATAAACAAAACACAAAACACTACAGCAGTGGGGGGGGGTGTTCAGAAAAAAAAAGCTAATCCGAGACCCCATGATGTTCCAGCAGCAGATGTAGCATCAACACTATTTGTAGCTGGTGTTGCTCGATCTGCTCCACCTGCTGCTGGGCAGTACCCACCCTCTCATTACTTTCCTCCACCGCAGCCCACAAAAGTGCTATGTCTGCCTGTGTTGCAGGTATTGTGGTGGAGGCCACTAGTGGAGGGGGACCAGGTAGTGGTGGTGGTGAGGGTGGTGCTGGTGGCAGTGGTGGGGGTAGTGGTGGAGCAGCTGCTGCTGTGGCACTCCTTCTGCTGCCATGATGCACAACAGCAGTACCCTCTGCCACTGCCACAGAAGGGCCAGCAGATGGAGGCCTGGCTCGTTCGGTGACAGCCTGTCACTCCACCTTGTGGTGGTTCAGCATATGTGTGCGCTGGCCCCCAGTCCCCAGATGTGTCCCCCGTGGGCTACGGCACACCTGCACACCACATAGCGCACACTCCACAATGCTTCTATCCCCCCGACACAGTTGAAAAACTGCCAAACTGTGGAGCTGCGGGGTTGGGGACCAGGCACAGAAGGGGCAGATGTAGTGTCAGCCACACTGTCTTGTACCTGGAGCTCCACCTGCTGCTGTGGAGGTGGTGCTACTGAAGCTCCTGCACCTGCTACTGGTGGTGGCAGACTTGGTGGATGTGGCAGTGGCAGTGGCACTGGTGGTGCTGCTGTTTCTGGAGGGGGGAGGCAGGACCAAACAGTCTGTAGTGGTCCAATGTCACCTGGCTATACCCCTATGGGTGTGCACTCCCCTCTGGCCATGGGCCACGGGCCTAGTCCACCACACAAAACACTCCTTCCCTCTTCAACACATCATGCAATGAGCAACTTCACACACACTCACAGTCACACATACACACACACACACACACACACACACACAACAAAACTTATAAAATAAAGAAATCATTCATCAAAAAGAACTGACAAAACAGTACAAAAAAACTAAAGAATTAGCTTTTAAAAAGCTTTTGGGTTTTCTGAAATTTGCTCAAGAAAGAAACTAACAATGAACTCTCCTCTCCTACACAAAATGCTTCCTCCTTCTACCTCTGTAAAGGAGAAAGTGAAAGTATCTGCTTGTTTGACTCACTTCCTTCCTGCCTGGCTAAAGCATGTAACTTACAGTACTGTAAGCCATGTGATGTGTGTGCAGGGGGGGCTGCCTAAAGTGCCTATATTGTTGTCATTTCACCTTACTTCGCGTTAAGTAGGAATAACAATGCAAAGCCATAATAACAAGTCAAAGTGAGCACTTTTCAGTGTTCACTTCGCCTGCGGATTTTAAATTTGCTGCATCTCGAAGTTGAAGCAGGTAGGTTTTTAAGAGCCTGTAGCTTAGTTTGAAATTTTGTTTGGGCAAAGAGAGTTTATTTCTGTTTTTGTGTTGAATGGTTAGGCTAAGGGGGATAGACAGGTGTAGATGTGGCATACAGGAGATGGAGATTAGTCATCTCTGTGATCTTAATGGGAGCCAACCAAAAGAACTTAATCCTGAGACTGTGGTGTCAGTTGAACCAGTGACATAACCAGGGGTATAGTGCAGCTTACCATAGATTCTTGTGGTAGAACATTGCAATTGCAGGGCAATTTGGGGGTAAAAATTACCGCAGAAAGTTATCAGTATCAGTGACTGGAGAATGAGTCACTGGAAATCCATGTCTAATGCCTCTGCCGGACTGGAGCTGTGAGGTATGTGATAGTGCCTGTTTACAGAGATATCCTACCAAGCTGAAAGAAGATGGCCCTATGAGGGGAAAGCTATGGCCCTCCAGTGGCAGGAACTTATAACCTGCTAGTTGGAAATTGGACTCTTTGATCATGTGATGTTTCTCAAGGTATATAGGTAAGTGTCCAGATAGGGTAGGTGGGTGGGAAGCCAGCATGAAGCACCAGCAGGGATCCTCAAAAGAGCAGAAGTCTTGTTAGTACAGCGGCTTTCCAAGCAGCAGTGTGGTCAGGTCTGGAGGGGTGTGCAGTTGCTTTAGAAGCAAAGCCGCACCACTGGGAGAAGCAAGAGCCCAACCAGGGGCCTAGATAGCTGTGGGAGAGAAGGGAGAGCATTAGGCTTTAATAGAAGGGGGCAGACAGGGGTGGAAGAGGCTGGAGACAGACAGCTGGGGGGGGGTTACTGAAAAGCAAAGCCATAGATTAGGTGCGAGAGTTTAGCAGAGGCATAGGCAAAAGAGAGAAAATTAACAGAACAATAGGTAGTTGAAAATTGCTTGGCAAACACTAAGGCTGCAGTTAATCTACTTAGCAACTATCTGTAGCAAACAATTAAAAAAACTGGCTATAATACATTAAAATTAGCAGGCAGGCATTTTACATTAGATTCAAGAAACAGGAGATAAGGAGAGCTTCAGTAAAAAGGCTGTGAAAGCAATTCAGCCAATAGGTGGCCAGTTAGAGATTAGATAGCCAATCAGAAAAACAGTCCAGCTGGGTGCCCCCTTTTCAATGGAAGCACAGCTACCGTACCTTAGCAGGAGTTCACAGAAGGCTGATGTGCCATGTCTTCAGCAGCTACCCAAGTGGCAGCAATAGCAGGGTTCCTCAAAAGAGCTGGAGTCCCTTTAGTACAGCTGCTTTCTGAGCAGCTGCTTGGTCAGATCCAGAGGGGTGGGCAGTGGCTGTTATCATTAACTACAATGTCATGGTCACAAGGCAAAATTCTGATTTTGAAAACCACATCACTGATTTATGTTTTGCCGCTAACTACAAAGGGCACATCATGAAACAGAGTCCTATTTCAAGAGAAAATAGCTTGTCCCTGCTCAGGCTACTACAGTGCCATTGGCATAAATCACAAATCTGTTTCTCAAGACAGAATCCTTATTCATGTTCTACCATTCACTTCAGTGGTGTGAGCACAAAAGACAATTGTGTTTTGTGACAAAGGATTGTAGATCATGCTTATGAATTGACTGTAATGGTATTGCATGAATCACAATCCTGTTTTCCAAAAAGGATCAACGCTCATGTTGTCCCATTGACTACAATGGCAGAGACGTAATCAGAATCATACTTCATGACTAAAGATCCTTGACTGTGCTTATCCATTTACTGTACCACAATGGCACTGGTATGAACCATAAACATTTTTCGTGATAAATGATCCTTGATCAAGTTCTGCGATTCACTACAATGGGCTGACCATGAAATAGAATTCTGTTTCCTGACAAAGGTTTCTTGTTTGTGCTTCAGCATTAATGACAATGTCATTGACATGAATCTGAATTCTGAATCATGAAAAAGGATCCTAGTTTGAGATTTTCAATACAATACAATGGGATTAAACAAAGCAGAATCTTGATTCATGAAACAGAATCCTAAGTCAAGGTACCCACAATGTATTTCAATGGCAATACCAATACAACCATTTGTGAAAAGGATTCTATGTTGCAAAAGAAAATACAAACAAGGATGATGTAACATGACACAGGAATTTGTTTTGTGCTCGGCCAATGCATTTCAATAGGTGAGACACTCACGGCAATGGTGGAAGCCCAGTCTTAACAGTGAGATTGCTAAGAACTGCAGGATCAACCAGATATTGACCAAATAACTTATAACTAACTATAAGGCAGTATCAGGCAGATATTTAACATTCTCAACATATTAACCATTCCCCTTGCCTACAGCTGTAGTGTTATTTTTTAGTTAAATTTTCCCAATCAATCACAACAGCCAATAAAATGGCAGGGAAGGGAAATACAGACATCTGTTGCATAGTAAGAACAACACACACCTTAGCAACCAGCCTATAACCACAGATAAAAATGGATGATTACAATTTCTTTTCAGTGGAACAAAATTAAAATGATCACATTTCTTTAAAAAGCATGTAATTTTATGTTAAGCATATTTTTTTTAAAACTCTCTTTTTCTCCACTTACCCTCCAGTCGTGTAAAGCATATTTTATTTATTTATTTAAAGACTGGTAAACTGGGAGAGGCACACTGAGCCAAGACTCATTTCCAGGTGTGACCAGTTGGGGGGGGGGGGATGAGGTACAGATACAGTGCAATAGTGCAGAATAATGATATTTTAAAACAGATTGCAGTGCAGCACATTTTTTGAAAGGAGTTTGCATAATTTGAAAATGAGGCAGAATCTAAACAAGAAATACCACAAATCAGCCAACCACAACCCACCTATACTGCACAGGAAACTGGAAGTCTGCCATATTGATTAATCTCTCTGCCACAGAAACAACTGCTGTAAGTACTGCAAAAGGACAACTAGTTTCTGTTCTTACTGTAAACAGTTTAACAGTTTTTTTTAGCAAAATATGCTGTTTTTCAAAACAGATTTTATACAGTAAAGGGTTATATCACTGTTACTGCTTTTCTATCTGTTAACACCTATATAAAATTATATTAAAATAAAGAAGTACAAGTGCACGCTACCACCAAGAATGCCAGCTCAAAAAAGAGGGAGCACAGAGTGTGAGAGCGTATAGATAGGATCAAGGGTGTATAGATAGGATCAGCCCCCTCAATAGAATTGCAGAATGCTATGATGTTTATGAATAGTAGCCAATAAGATATCAAGAAACTCCTTCTCAAAATCTGTGCCAGTAGTTTAAAATAGTGGATAAATCAAAGTTACACACTGTACAGTGATGAATGTTATTTTCAGTTGGCACAGTCATAATAGTACCAGCCAATGAAACTTGTTAAAAACTGTTGCTACCCGATTCAGCAACTTTGCACTACACTGCGAGAAAGGAAAGTGTACCAGTCATTGTGCTCAGGTTGCTGAGAGAGACAGAAACATTCTAAAGACAGCTGCCACTTGATCTGTCTACCAAAAGACACAACATGGCAGAAAGCTGCAGGACAATTTTTTGGATGGTTGGCAGTTCACTTCTGCAAAGAGCTGTGTACTGTAATTTGCTTGAGCTAGTCATGCTGGAAATTATTTGCACCTGCCAAACTGCAAGGTCTGTTGGTTTGGTAAAGGGAGGCATGAGGTGGGAGCAGGCTTATGCCAACCATGAACTGACTTCTAGACACCTGCCCTCAGCCAGACATACTGCTTATCCATCTCCGAGGTAATGATTTGGATCACAAAAGATGGGTTGATTTAGTTAAAGAGGCTAAATGAGATTTGGCTTCAGTAGAGAATGTTACCTACATAGAAACATAGAAACATAGAATTTGATGGCAGATAAGGACCGCTTGGCCCACCTAGTCTGCCCATTTTCCTACCTGATGGATAAGTTGCAGATACTAGTTAACCAACAGCCTACTTCCTCCTAACCCCCACTAGGACTGCCTTATGTCTACCCCATGCATTCTTGAATTCCCCCACTGTTCTTGACTCCACAACCTCCTCAGAAAGGCTATTCCATGCATCCACAGCCCTATCTGTGAAAAAATTCTTCTTCACATTACCTCTGAGCCGTCCCCCCTCTATCTTCAAATTGTGCCCCCTTGTTCTTGTACACATCTCTTTTTCTGAAAGATACTACCTCTTGGACATTGTTGATTCCTTGAGGTACTTGAACATTTCTATCATGTCCCCTCTCCTCTTCTTTCCTTAAGGGTATACATATTAAGCACCTTTAGTCTCTCTTCATATGTCTTCTGGTGCAGACCCTGCACCATTTTGGTTGCCCTCCTCTGGACAGCCTCCACTCTGTCTATGTCTTTGTGGAGATGGGTCTCCGGAACTGCACACAGTACTCCAAATGGGGTCTCGCTAACTGTCTGTACAAGAGGATAACAACTTCCTGTTTTCTACTGTTGATGACTCTCCCAATGCATCCCAGTATCCACCCAACCTTCCTTACTGCTTCACATTGCTTGCCCACCTTTAGGTCATCTGATATAATTACTCCCAGGTCCCTTTCCATTTTTGTTGTTGTCAGTATCTCACCCCCCCACCATTGTGTACTCTTCCCCAGGACTTTGTTTCCCAATTGCATTACCTTGCACTTCTTTGTGTTGAATCTAAGCTGCCATTCATTTGACCATTCCTCCAACCTTGCCATGTCCCTTCTCACCCTTTCCACTGGTCTTGTGTATCAACCCTGTTGCAGATCTTTGTGTAGTCTGCAAAGAGACATACTTTTCCTTCCAGTTCCTCTGCAATGTCACTTATAAAGACATTAAAAAGGACCGGTCCCAGTACTGAACCCTGTGGTACCCCACTAGTAATCCCCCTTTCTTCACTGTGGATTGCATTTACTAGTACCCTTTGCGTCCTGTTGTCTAGCCAATGTTTTATCCAGGCTACCACCTTGGGACCCACTCCAAGGCTGACTAACTTGTATATTCATCTTTTGTGTGGGACTGTACCAAATGCCTTGCTAAAATCTAAGTAGGCTGTGTCCACAGACCCTCCTTAGTCTACTACTTTGGTCACCCAGTCAAAGAAATCTATTAGATTCATCTGACACGACCTTACCAATGTGAATCCATGCTGCCTTGGTCCTGTAGGCCTGCTGGCCTCTAGGTACTGAACAATTCTTTCCTTCAGAAGTGATTCCATCATTTTCCCTACCACTGAGGTCAAACTAACTGGTCTGTAGTTTCCTGCCTCTGCCCTGCTCCCACTTTGTGAAAAGGAATCACATCCACCCTCCTCCAGTCCTCAGGTACCACCCCATCCTCCCATGATTCGTTAAATAGAGTAGTCAGTGGTGTCACTAGTTCTACCCTTAGTTCTTTTAGAATTCTTGGGTGAATCCCATCAAGCCACATTGCTTTGTCCACCTTCAATTTTACTAGTTCTTTCATAACCCTTTCTTCTGTGAATGGACTGGTATTCATACCCATAAACACTTGTTTGGTTTAGGTACCTCCCCCATCTCTTCCTTTGTGAATACTGAGCAGAAATATTTGTTCAGTATCCCTGCTTTTTCACTGTCACACTCTGCCCACATTCCCTTCCCTTTATTAAGCCTCAGTATCCCACCCTTGGTCTTTCTTCGCTCCCTAATGTACCTGTAAAAGGTCTTATCCCCCTTCTTAACAGAGTTGGCTATCTTTTCCTCAGATTGGGCATTTGCTATTCTGACTGCCTTCCCTGCTTCTTTCAACTTTAACTGATAACGTTCTCTGTCCTGCTCCTTCTGTGTATCCTTATATTTCCTGAATGCTATCCTTTTTTCCTTAACCTTCCCTGCCACCTCTTTTGCAAACCATAGCATTTTTTTTCCCTTCATTGTGTTTTGTTGATTTGCTTTACGCAAAGGCTTGTTGCCTCTGTGATGGCTGTTTTGATTACTCCCCATTGTTCCTTCACCCCTTATTCTTGCCTGTTTGCTAGTGCTTTTCTGAGGAACTCTGTCATTTTCCCAAAGTCAGCCCTCCTAAAGTCCAATACTCTTGCTTTTGTATGGCTTGACTCTATGGCTGTGTTTATCGTAAACCATGCTGTTTGGTGGTCGCTTGTTCCCAGATGGCTACCCACTTCTAATCTGAGATTCTTTCTACGTCCCCATTTGAGAGTACCAGGTCTATGATTGCTCCCTCCCGAGTGGGTTTGAATACTAACTGTCTGAGGCATGCTCCTTGTAGGGCATCAAGAATGACTCTGCTCTTGGATGTACCTGCAGCATAGGTGATCCAATTAACATCTGGCATATTTAGGTCCCACATCAACAATATTTCCCCTTTTTTCTGACATCCTAAGGATGCCTTCTATCATTTCCTTGTCCATTCCCTCCCCCTGAGATGGGGTCTGTATACAACCCCCATGCAAATTGTGGTGCCATTTGCTGTCTCCAGGGTGACCCAGAGTGCCACCTCTTCTCCCTGTTTACTCTTTAGTTCTGTTGCTTTGATCCCTTCCTTTACATAGACAGCTACTCCACCTCCTCTTTTACCCTCCCTGTCCCTCCTGTAGATTGTGTATCCTGGTATGTTGACATCCCAGGCATGGTTCTCTGTGTACCATGTTTCTGTGACTGCCACAATATCCAGGCATCCCTCTTCTATCAAGGCCACCAAGAGGTGGATAAGCAGAACAGGGGCAAAATTCAGCAGAAGGGCAGACAGCAAGGAGAACCAGGGATAAATGACAACCAAGGAAGGGGCTGGAGTTGAACAGTGAAACAGTCTAGGGAGGTCAAATCATGGAAAGCCATGTGTGCAAATGCCAGGAGCCTTAGCAACAAGATGGAAGATCTGGAGGCTGTCATGGTTAAGTCAGAATTGGACATTGTGGCCATCACTGAAACCTGGTGTAATGATAACCACGACTGGGAGAAGGCCATACCTGGCTACAACATATTCAGAAGAGACAGAGCAGGCAGGAAGGGAGGAGGAGTGTGGCACTGTATGTGAAAAATGACATAAGGGCCACAGAGATCCAGGAGGAACAAAATGGGGGAGAGATACTGTGGGTTAAGCTGGAAAGGAAAATGGGGACAGCCATCCGCACAGGTGTGGTCTATAGACCACCAGCCCAGGAGGAAGAAACAGATAGGGAGCTGATGCTAGCCATCCAAAGGATGGCAGACAAGGGTGAGGTAGTACTGGTTGAGACTTCAATATTCCAGACGTGGACTGGAGCATCCCAGCAGCAGCATCAACTAGAGCAGATTTATCCTGACTCCTTCAGGGTGCCTTCCTCAAGCAACTGGTCATGGAACCAACTTGGCAGAAGGCAATACTGGACCTTGTGCTCACAAACAGGGACAGTGTGATGGGGTAACAGTGGGGAGCACCTGGGAAACAGTGACCACCAGTCATTGTGGTTTGAAATCACAGAAAGAGCAGAACCAAACCACACAAAACATGTATCCTGGATTTTAGGGGCAGACTTTGGGAAAATGGGAGATACTTGAAAGAGGCATTAAGGGAATGGGACAGGAATCAGGGGTTGAGGAACAGTGGGCAGTATTTAAAATGGGGATTACAAGAACAACAGAATTATGCATTAAGCAGGTTAGCAAGAGGAAAAGGAAGAGGAGACCATTATGGTTTTCCAAAGAGGTAGCAAAGAAAGTGAAAGCAAAAAGATTGCATTCAGGCAATACAAAAGACACAGGCAGAAGGGATAGGGAGAAGTACCAGGAGAAGCAAAGGAGGCAGGGAGGTCAGTAAGGAAGCCAAAGATCAGACAGAAGAACACATTGCAAAATCAGTGGGTAGAGGGGCACAACCTTTACAGGTACATAAGTGAAAAAAGAAAGACAAAGGAGGGATAGTGAGACTGAAGGGGAGGATGGGGCTGCATGGAGGATGACAACAGTAAAGCTGACATATTGAGCAGGTATTTCTGCTCAGTCTTTACTGAGGAAGAGGAGGGTAATGGGTCTGAAGAGTACAAGGGTGAGAATGGTGCAGAAATGGACACAAGTCCCTTTACCCAGAAAGGGTCCTGAAGGAACTGGAAGTAATAAGAGTTGATAAAGCATAGGACCAGATGGGGTGCAGCCCGGTCCTTAAAGAACTAAGAGAGGTGGTGGCTGAACCTCTGGCTATCCTGTTTAGCCGATCACTTGAAACAGGGGAGGTACCCAAAGACTGGAGGACAGCAGATGTAGTCCCCTTATACAAAAGTGGGAACAAAGAGGAAGCAGGGAACTACAGACCAGTCAGCCTCACCTCGGTAGTGGGAAGATCATGGAAGCACTACTGAAGGAGAGATTGGTGGAACATCTGGTTGTCAATGGACTACAGGACCCAAGGCAGCATGGTTTCACCAGGGGGAGGTCATGTCAGACCAACCTCATTGAATTTTTTGACTGGGTGACTAGGGAGGTGGATCAGGGGAGGGCAGTGGACATGGCCTATCTGGACTTCAGCAAGGCCTTTGACACTGTGCCACATAGAAGACTATTACACAAACTGGGGAATATGGGTGTGGGCAGGACAGTAGTGTGGTGGGTAGGTAACTGGCTGGGTGGCAGGACACAGGGTGGTGGTAAATGGCTGTCACTCTACAGAGGGAAGAGCGACCAGTGGGACCTACAGGGATCAGTGCTGGGACCGGTCCTATTCAACATCTTCATCAGTGACATTGTGCAGGACCTAGAAGGCAGAATTTTACTGTTTGCTGATGACACAAAGCTCTGTAACAGAGTAGACACACCAGAGGGTGTAGACAGAATGAGAAGCACCTGCAGAAACTTGAAGAATGGTCAGGGTTTGGCAGTTGAAATTAATGCAAAGAAGTGCAAGATAATGCATATGGGGCACAAAAACCCTGGCACAATATATCAGCTGGGGTGAGGATATAGCATGTACCAAGCAGGAAAGGGATCTTGGGGTTATCATCTCTGATGACCTCAAGGTAGGGAAACAGTGTGACAAGGCAGCAGGTAAAGCAAATAGGATGCTGGGATGTATAGGCAGGGGCATCACCAGCAGGAAAAGGGAGGTCATAATTAGCTATACAAAGACACTAGTGAGGCCCCACCTGGAGTACAGTGTACAGTTCTGAGACCATACCTATGTAAGGACATAGACAGGGTAGAGAAGGTTCAGAGGAGGGCAACAAAGATGGTGCATGGATTGCATCACAAGTCCTATGAAGACAGGTTGAAGGAACTGAACATGTACTCCCTGGAGGAGAGGAGGGAGAGAGCGATATGATAGAGACATACAAGTAACTTACAGGAGGAACAGGGTGCAGGAAAACACTATTTGTAAGCGAAAAAGATGTTCCAGGACTAGAGGGCATGGGATGAAGTTGGAGGTAGGCGATTCAGAGGAAACATGAGAAAGAATTTCTTCACAGAACGGGTGGTGGACAAGTGGAACACCCTGCCAGAAGAAGTGGTGGGGGCTGAAACAATCACGGGATCTAAGAATGCATGGGATAGACATAAAGGAATTCTGGAGGTCAGGGGTAAGGGGCAACAGACTTCTAGGAAAACAAACTGAACTTACAAGCTCAAATGGGCAGACTGGGTGGGCCATAGACCCTTATCTGCTGACACTGTCTATGTATCTATGTATCTATGTAATTCAGGTAGCTTGTCACACAGACTACAGGAATTGGCATTCATCACCCTCCATTTTTTGATGGTCTTACCCCTTTTAGCCCCATCCCTGTCCTTACTGCCTTTGCCTTTTTTTGCATTTACCTCTGTCATGCTCCTTAATGACTTCTCTGCCTTGGTGTTTACCTTGCTAATATGTATTTTGTAGGGGAGGCTGGGATTTTCCTGCTCCTTTTCAGTGCCTCCCCTCTTGGCTAGTTTAAATGTTTGCCAATGAAGCATTTAAACCTATCAACTAGGATCCTGGTCCCCCCCAGGACAGATGCAGACCATCATGCCAGTATAGGCCTGCATTCCTCCAGGTGGCTCCTCAGTCCCCAGTGAAGTCAAACCCCAGAGCTCCACACCAATGTTTCAACCATTCATTGAATTCTATTGTGTGGAGTACCCTGGCATCACCTTGCCATAGACAGGCAGCTCCTCTGAGAAGATTACCGTATGTGCTACTTGTTCAAGGCCCTCTCCCAATTCTACAAACTCCTCTTGCACTGCTCTGATCCCATTCCTAGCCAGGTCATTTGTCTCTAGGTGGACAAGGACATCCAACTCCCTCCCTCATGCAGCTCCCACAATCCTGAGGATTTGTCCTGTCCCCAAGCCATGAGGCACCAGGCTGGCATCTTACTTTCCTATCCCTTCCTCCCTCACTTCTACCACCTCTAATGATTGAGTACCCCACCAGGAGTTATTTTCTTCCCCTGTGGGTTCCCATGCCACCCTCCTGTGGGTCTCCTTTATGGAGGTTCCCAGCATCCTCCTTTGTCTCCACTGCAGGTGCCTCCATAGAGGAACTACTATCCACCAGAACAGCATATGAATTGTGGAGAAGTACACCTGGAAGGATGCACCTCTGGTCCACCACCCTCTCCCTCCCTGATCCCACCTTGGTCCAGCTTCTCCTCTTTCTTGGCAACTTCTGAGGTTGCGGCAGTGGCCCTGGTGGTCCCTGGGTGGGGGAGGAGGTTTCACTTATCCTAGCCAGGTCAGCCTGGAGACGGGCAACCTCCTCCCTCAGACCAGAGAGGTGCCTGCAACTAGGGCAGCATCGCAGCCTCCAGAAAGTCTCCCAGAACACTGCAGCCCCACAGCCATTGCACTGCACCACTCCCTTTATGTCTTATTTTGTGTCCCCTCTCCTGTTGCTCTGTATGCTTACTCTTTCCTCTCCTTACAACTCTCACCCTTCCTGTTCTGAGACAGCAACTTCCTGTATTCTTCAGAAGTCTCCTTCTTCCTTGCTCAGAGTCAGACCTCCAACAGCTGGGGGGGAGAAAGAGCTACTTATTTCCTCAGGGTTGACAAAACTAATGTTTTCTATGATCCTTCCCTTCCTACTGCCAAACAGGAAGTCCCTGTTGTCAGTCAAACCAGTGGCTATAAAAGTAGAACTACTGGCTTAGGTGGAAGGGTGGAGGGCAATTAGTAAGAAAAATGGTAGCTTTTTAGTCAGCTGCTTTCTGCTCTAAAGCAAGATTTCTGTCTTCCAAAAGCTAGCTGCAGGAAGTTGTAATTGCAGTCACCTGCATTTCTACTGCCTAAGGCACACCCCCAATTAACCTCTCTCCCCTCCTACTGATTTAGCAACTAAGATGATACAGTACCCTTCCCCAACACAGAAACACACACTGCCTTTCTTTTTTTTAAAACCTTAAATGAGACCCCTTCTACTTCTAATAAAGTATCTGTTTGCTTAATCCCAACAGGCACTGACTCCAGCTGAGACAGAAGTGTTAAATTAGTTAGAAAAACTGTAGCTTTTTTAGTCAGCTGCTTTCTGCTCTAAAGCAAGATTTCTGTCTTCCAAAAGCTAGCAGCAGGAAGCTGTAATTGGAGCCACCCGCTTTTCTACTGCCTAAGCCACACCCCCAATTAACCTCTCTTCTCTCCTACTGATTTAGCAAATAAATTGATACAGTACCCTTCCCCAACACAGAAACACACAATTCTACTACCTAAGCCATACCCCCAATTAACCTCTCTCCCCTCCTACTGATTTAGCAACTAAGTTGATACAGTACCCTTCCCCAAAACAGAAACACACACTGACTTTCTTTTTTTTTAAAACCCTAAAGGAGACCCCTCTACTTCTAATAAAGTATCTGTTTGTTAATCCCAACATGCAATAACTCCTGCTGAGATAGAAGTGTTAAATTAGTAAGAAAAACTGTAGCTTTTTTAGTCAGCTGCTTTCTGCTCTAAAGCAAGATTTCTATCTTCCAATCCTAGCAGCAGCAGCAGCAGCCTGCCTGTAACATTCAGTTTTTAAACATTACAGAATGTAAGACCTGGAGGGTTGATCAACACATGTATCTGCTTGACAGATCTCAAAGAAAGATTAACTTTCACACACAGGCTTCCTTCACGATCTGGGAATGCACACCATATGAACCACTCCCCAATTAAGTACCACAAAGAATAGCTGTACCCTAAAATATGGTGTACACTCTCAGATGCTGGCAATTGCCTTTTTCCTGCAGGACCTCTAAGATATGATCCAAACAGTGCTCTGATGTGCAGTGTCTCATACCATCAGTTAAAGCTTCATAATAAATAATGGCTCTTCTAAGAGCCACCTCTTATTTGTCAAAAATAGATAAGATATACCACACACACACACACACACACACACACACACACACACACACGTAATTTTTTCTTCTACTTTCACTAGATACAGTAATGAAACATAGAGGGTGGAGACAGTCCAGTTGACACCCATTATATTACATGTAACCAGTGATGTTTGAGAGCTTGTTCATTCATGGACTGGTATGCACAAACCAGAACTGCAATAATGCAAAAGGACACAGTTCAAGTGTACGTACACCCCTGCAACATGTATTGAAATGCTATGATATATGGCCTGGAGTGTATCACTAGGTAATAAGCCATGACATGATGTGCATTATACAATTTCAATACATGACCAAGGGGTGTACTAATACACTGGAGGCCGAGTGTCCTTGAACCCTGACAAGTGCAAAAAAACAGTTATTATGCACACTCTAGAGGGATTAATAAGTACTAATCCATAATAGACTGTACTAAATAGGATATAAATCTACACCCCCAGGTGTCTAATAAGACACAACACTAAAAGCACAATGTTGAAACACACCAGTGCAGTACATGAAAGTGCCATGATGCACACCCGACAGCACCATGTTATGTAACACATCATTATATGATGTATGTCATAGCATGTCAATGCACAACTGGGGGTATAGTGAAACAGAACACAAAACACCAAGCGCCCTCACATCACAGTTGTATACAGTGCATATATGTAGGTTTTGTTATCAGAGAAAACTCACATTCAAGTTATGGCTATGAGATAACACATTTAATGGAGATTACTCTCAGTTCGTTTTGGTCAACCAAATTACTAGACACATTGCCTCTCACCACCTTTCCAATTTCTTCTTTTTGTATGAACAATATACAATGAGTAAGTTACTGATGTGATTCAATACAGTAATAGATTATTGTACACCTTGTATGTAACTATGCCGGAAGCAGGATAAAAATTAAAAGAAGAATAGATTATGGTGTAATACATGAAAATGGTCTTTAAGACATATGACAACTAGACAAAAACATCCTGATATTGGCTTGTAAAATAATTGATGTATATATAGTATTTATCATGCTAACCATACTTTCCTGCTGTTTTCTTTTTCTGTTTCCACAGACCATGCCTAAAATTTGACTGATGTGAAGGTGCCTCTTCTGGTTGCATTGTTTGCCTATATTAGTATGCAGGTACTACCAGTTCTAGATATTTTTTTATCAGGTTTGGAGGTAAATAATTGTAAACCAGTGGCTGTACTGATATTGTAGTAGACTGTTATTACAAGTTCTATAGAACTTGTAATGTTGATACAATCACGTCTAGCCCAGTTCCAACAGTTTAGTTAAAACAATCTAATATCCTGAAAATAGTATTTCACTACTTCAATAATCACAGATCAGTGGCATGGAATACCAGATGTTGCACTTAACCTTACCAACCTGTTAGTTTATTACCACCATGCACATAAATGCAAGGGTGGGGTGGGGGAGGTTGGGTATGGGGCACTGCAACCATATGACAGACATAATCGATATCTTACTATGCTGAACACATGTACCAATAAAGAAAACACCACCAAGCACATTGTTAAGTTCTACATCATATCTTTTGTGATAAATATTCAAAATGAAAATAGCTAGTCACACAGAGACTTATGGTTTTATTGGGGTGCAGATGTACCACTATAGTTAGGCTTCATCAAGATATAGTTAGTGACATAACAGTGTAGTAAATGATAAATACAGTCATGTGACAATGAATTTTGCTCTGATGAAAATTAGAAAACAAAACATTTATGTTACTGTCTTGCTACAGTACACCAGATGAATATGCCAGCTACAACTGCAAATGCATAAAACATGTTTTCCTCTTACTTACATTTTTTAGAATCAGTACACTTGCCAGCCCCCACCAGTCAGAGGCCAGAGCTGAAACCACAGCAACAACCACATGAGTAGCTTAGTGTTGATGATGTCATTTCATTGAAACACCTGATAAGTCACGGTTGTAACCAAACACAATAAAAAAAAGTATGTTCTATTCTTTCCACAGGTACTGCAGCAAATAATATTGAATCTCATATGTATTTACAATATTTGACACAAGTTCACAAAGTAGCAAAAAAAAAAGTAGTGCCTTCATAGATGTTTCTCACCTGTCCATCATCTGCCTCTTTTCACATTTAATAAATTGTGTTACTATTTAACAACTCCATCAGAGCAGTTCTAGAATGCTCCCACCCCACTCCCAGACACACACTCAGAACTGTTACATGTAATACATACAATCTAAATAATTAATCGTTTTACACACACACACACATACACACATACATATACACACATACGCACACACACACACACACACACACACACACACACACACAAACACACACACTGTCACAGCCCTCATGTGCAACCACAACCTTAATGTTCTCTCTTGCCAGGTAAGAAGCAGAAAGTTGTCTGCAAACGGGGTCCAAATAGCAGACAAATTGCTATGACCATTTAAGAAACAGAGGCAAAACAAAGTCTAAATACTAGTTGATTTATAAATGTATGTAAGTCTCAAAACAATAGCTGCTATGAGGCAATAAGATCACATTATGTACTTACTTTATTTAATTTACAACCAAAGATTGAAGCAATGTAACTCATGTAAATGAGTCAGTAAGTGCTCATTAATTCTGTATGTGATTCCTGCCTTGTGTTATTTAGAGAGTACTTCTTTTTACCCATTATCAGCACAGTCTGACACAATGGGTAAAACCAAGTCTCATGCAATCAGCACAGAAGGATATCCTACCCATTTGTTATATGACTGCAAAGACACTTCAATGTGTGCTTTCAACAGATATTACCACACTAAGAAGGCCAGAAACTAATCAGCATACAGCCTGCTGCCAAAGTACAAAGCTGAGAAGGCACTAATATCCTTTAACACACACCTATTGTGTCTTATAGTTTACACAGTAATTGCATCAGCTAAAATATAAATTTTATTTCACATGGCTTTTCTTTCTGAACAGCAGCAGTGACATACCTGTTTTGTATTTGAGTCTGCCTTCTGACAGCAGATTAGTTTGTATCCAAACCACAAGAGTCACTGTATAAGACACAGACAAAAGCACAGTATCTGTCTGTCAAATACTAGACTGACATGCTGGTCGACCCAGTTCATCCTACTGACAATATGGGTGCCAATGACATATTCACTTTACTCTCCTCAGTACAGTAGCAATCTGTTTAATTCATGCAGCATGAGCCTCAGGTCAGGGCAACAAATGCAAACACAGCCTGATGTACCTGAAGAACTGTTTATTATTTAATTAATTTATTTATGACTTTGATAACCGGGTAAGTGCATTGATCTGAGGGACCATTTACAGGCATGACCCAGGCCAGAAGGCATAAGTAAAATACAATGAGTAATCGTAAGGTACACACAGAAATGGCACAATACAATAATTATTATAAGTACAATCAAAAGAAATAAATCTCAAGTGACAATAACAAGATAAACACAAAATACAACAGTACTAGTAAGCAAACAGGGTTACAAAATACAAAATATTCATCACCTAACCCCCCTTCACATGGAAATATTCCCAACAATACTAAACAACCTCAGCGAGCACAAGGGAAGAGGTAAAATGGGTCAGCAATGGGAAAGAATGGACATGCAAGGGGAAGGGTGTTACCTAGGAGGGCAGTTGCAGCTATGTTTATCTAGGACCCAGGATCTGAGGTTATGTTTGAAGGTAAGATGAGTGCTGGAAGATAGTAGAGGTGCAGGTAGTCCATTCCACAGCAAGAGGGCCACAATCGATAGGGCCTTCCCACCCATTTTGGTAGAGATTTTTGGAACCTCGAGTGGAGGGACAACTGAGGAGTGGAGATTTCTAGACATTGTTCAGTCAATAAAGAGGGTAGAGAGATGAGAAGTGTTACTCTTCCTCAAGGTAGTGTCCACAAAGCAGCCTAGGGTAATTTCAAAGTGACCTTGTAAGAAAAGCCAACTGAGAGAGCAGTAGAGGATGAAGTGATGAGTAGAGTAAGGGACTGATAGGGCAAAGCGGCAAGCGCTGTTGTAAACAGGTGAAAATCTAGCCTGAAGGGTGGTTGAGACTTGTGAGTAAATGGGTGAGCAATCGTTAAAGATAGTGAGAAGATTGCAAATGACTATAGCTAAGCGAGCCTCCTTAGGCAGGTAGGGTTTAAGACGTACAAGGCACCCAGTTTCTAGTTAACCCTGTGGACTACAAGGTTGGAGTTGTCAGTGAAGGAGAGAGAGGGGCTGCATTATGCCCGGATATTTAAAGGAGGAGATTTTCAAGGGCAGAGCCATCGGAAGAGTACTGTAGATAAGGTGAGAAGAGTTAGTCTTGAGGATTCTGGCAAGATGTGTTTTGATCCAAACAGCATTGCCTTAGTTTTTAGCATTAACCAATAGCAGATTGAATGTGAACCAGTTGTGGGCAGTGCTGTAGCTCTAGGTGAGAATAAAGGAAATGCAAGAGAGGGATTCATCACTGTGGAAGATGGCAAGTTCATCAATGTATAGAAGTGAGTTGCATAGGCTATCTGAGGGGAGAGTGTTGACAAAGATGAAAGAGAGCATGGGCCCCGGGATGGAGCCCTGGTACTCTGTAGATCACAGGGCAGGGGAAGTGTCAGGAGCCATTAACACTGATTTGGAGTGGCCAGAAAGGTAGCTCCGAAACCAGTTAGGGGTCTCCATGGAACATCTGAGCAAGGGTAGTTTGGAGAGGAGAGTGTGATTTACCATATTGAAGGCATTAGATAAGTCCACAAAGACAGTGCCAGTGGCACATCCCCAATCTCTATTAGACAGGATGTGATCTGTAAATAGAGCAAGGGCCATTGTGGTGCTGTTGATGTTTATGAAAGCCATGCTGCTGGCTGCACAAGTGGTTATATTTAGTGAGGTATTCAGATGACTGGTGATGGACAATCTTCTCAAGGAGCTTACTTAAGTGGGGGAGAATAGATATTGGCCGATAGTCATCAGAGGAGTGGGGGTCACCAGCTTTGAAGATTGGAGCCACCTTTGCAGACTTCCAGGGGTCAGGCTTGGAAGAGGTAGACAGGGCAAGATTAAAGATAAAGGAGAATGGTTTGGAGATCACTGAGGAGACAAGTTTAAACAAAACAGGGAAGAGGCCATCAGAACCTGGGTACCCTGAGTAGGAAGACTCTTTATAAGTTTGGTAGTATCCTTGGGGGAGATGGTCTTAAAATAGAAAAGGGGGTGAGGGGGTGGCACAAGGGAGGAAGGAGGAGGGCAGGAGGGTAATATGGGTCCTGGATTAAGAGGACTGGCTAGAGGGAGGGGGTTGGCACAAGGAGTGGAGGAAGAGGACTTGGAGGCAGCATTGGTTCCCAGGAAGTGGAATGGCTGGAAAAGAGTTTGCACAGGAGGGCCGACATGTCAGTTAATTTAATGTTGAATGCCTTGGATTAGGGTTGTGCATGGTCTGAATATCATTTACCAAATACCAGGAATAATGAACTATTCATTATTCAGATCACAAATAATGAATAGTGGCACTGTTTGTTCAGTATTTGTGCATTGCTGTCTGGAAAAAAAGAAAGAATAGAAACAGCCCAGCAGCACCCACACTGTGTAAAAAAAAATGTAAGTCACAAAGGGGCCAGCAAAACCCGCCCGAATCCACTACTGGCCACTGTCTTAATGTAAAATATGCAGCCTTAAAAAAATTAAAAAGAAACATCCCCTTCCTCTGTGTCACCAAGGTAAACAGGAAAATCCCTCTCCCTCTACCCTTTGTCAAAAAAGCACAAACCTACCATCCACAAGTTGTTTTTTTTTAATAGATCCTCTGATAAAATAATTGGTGACTGGCTCAACCCTTCCTCCTCCATGGCCAGCCACTGTCTTGATGTAAACTTGTAAAGCGCGATCTGCGCTTCATAAAAAAGAATACATTATGACCCACACACGCAGCACCCGACCCTGGCACCCATCCACCAGCACCCAGTTGTCTCAGATAAAACGTGAGAAGGTGACTGGCACAACCATCCCTTCTCCATGGCCAGCTGCCTTCTCAAAAATGAAAGCACTTGCGAGCTTGCTGTAGAGAAACCAGCTGATCATGTGATCATCTGGTTTTACTATAGCAAGCATATGAGCACTTTCATTCTTGAAGAGGGAGCCAGCTGTAGAGAAGGGAAGGTTGTACCGGTTACCTTCTCTTGTTATAGTTGAGATAACTGGGTGCTGGTGGTTGGGTGCCAGGACTAAGTACTGTGTGTGTGTGTGGGTCAGGGTAACATATTCTTTTTGACTACAGATAGTGCTTTACAAAGTTTACACCAAGACAGTAGCTGGCTGTGACTGGGTTGAGATGGTCACCATTATTTTATCGGAGGATCTATAAAAACAACTTGTGGGTATTCGGGGAGGGTGGGACTGTTTTTTTTGTTTTTTTTTAACTCTTTACTGTTCATGCTCTAGTTTTACCCTCTCCTTCAGGCTCCACAGTACTCCCCGACTCACCGGACATCCTCTTCCAGGGCCATCTCGATCCCTTATATCGCAGCCGACTCTGAGGGGTATCCTGGTGTTTCCCTTCACCAGACAGATCGCTCTCCTCCAACGGGGAAGGCACTGGGAGGGAACTTACCCAGCACACTCTTAGTTAGGCCCCCCAGAAGTGCTGCTAAGGTAGAGGTAGCCTATGGAGGTTTCAGAGCTGTTGCAGTGTGGGGGAGCCATCATCCGGATAACACACGGAGCCGTTTTCCAGTTTTTAGTGTTCTCCTTGTTGCACTGCTCTGAAGAGTGTCCCCCAGTCTCAACCAGGAGCTGCTGTTGAGTGAGGAGACCCACTCCTCCCACCCCCAAAGAGGAGAGCAGTCCTCCAGATGCTCAATCCTCTTCGTCCCCTGCTGACCACCGGCATCCCGAGTCTGTTCCCGAACTCAGGCCACCTGCGTGGTTCGAGATGTGGTGTCCAGCGCCTCAACCCTCTTCACCATCCTGGGCCCAACTGTGCTTTTTGACAGATGGGGAAGGGATGGGGGTTTTGTTGCTTGCATTGGCTGGGAAAGGAGGGAGGGGCTGTTTCTTTTTAATTTTTTAGGGGTCAATGTTTTACCAATACTCAATACCTGAATATTTGACTGCTGAATACAGAAAATTCGACTGAATATTCGGGAAATGGTATTCGCTCAGCCCTACTGTTTATCCCCTGCATGGTTGCTTTAGTATGACTTTGCAAATACTCTTTCAAATATCAGTCACAGCTAAACTTAAAGTTCATTACTCTATAAGTAAACCAAAAGAGTTGTTGCTACCCAGCATGCTGTAGTAGAGAAGGTTCTAATGTGTACTAAACATTGTAACTAAAATGTAGCTAACTTCTCTGTCACTGATACTCTGTGTATGTTACATAACATAAAACACTCTCAGTCTGTTAGTATCATTGCCTTACTTCATATTGTAAAAGAAATGGAGGTGGGACACTGTTTATGTGAAAAGCTACACATTTTTTCATTTGACTTCACAGTATAGGGGATGGAGGTCTTGAGTACTAGTTTAAAATTCCTGCTTACAAACTTACTTGACAATATACTATTACTGATACCTCTAAACAGATCTGACTCAGTAGTCATTCTATTTTTCTGTTTAACACTTTGCAGTGAGGAAAGTATGCAATTCAAATGAACATAAATGTCACTGTTTATACCTTATAAGAAATGCCCAAATAATGAAAATATACATATCTCTCTTTTCAGAAGATGGGGAGAACACAAGTGGTGCAGAGCATCTGGAGAACTTCCAGCAAAGCATCTCCATCAAGGAAGAAGAAGATGATTCAACACTGGTTCCTGCTGGCTCTGAAGCCATACCACTCCCCATGGAGCCACAGGCTGGTCCACCAGAAAATGCTACTGCACACACGTCAGCTCTCAGATCAGAACATAAGTTAATACCTATTCCATAGCAAACCAAAAACACTAATAAAGATATCAAATAACACATTTATTTTTTGTTGACCAGGTAAGTGCACTAGACAAATTCTGCACATTTTAGGCGTGACTCAGGAGGGGAAACAGATGAATGCCAACTGACCTTGAACCAGATTAAGCTGTTGGTATATTTAGTGAATGGGGGAAATATGTCCAGGACACAGGAAATTCCCTACTCTCCTGCAGGGGGGCTTGCTGTTGCACGGACTAGCCACAGTCAGTCTAAGGCTGGCAACTGAAGGGAATGGTTGCCATTTAGAGATGGAGCCACAGTCTGAGGCTCGTTTCATGCCTATGGAGAATTCGGGAGCACTCGCGATGGAAACAGTGCAAGATGCTGGAATAAAGCATCAAGATACTTCTATTGATGGACTTTTTATATTTGGCGATTCTGCACTAGTGGTATTCAGTGTATCTGTAGAGCAGACAATAGATAAAGTCGAGTTTCAGGCACGAGACGCCGACTAGGAGTGTGCAGATGGTCCTGCTGCTCAGGAACCTGCAGTAGATTCTCCCTTGACAACTACTGCTTCAGGCTCTGACACTCCATGGTAGCACTCAGCTGTTTTGGGCTGACGTTGGCGCTACCTACAGCAGAAAGAATGTGAAGTCTTTTGTCTAGTCAAACCAAGTGATCCGTTGTTGCTGAAGACTGGTCTATGGAAGATTCTTTGCTCCATTCAGGCTGGATGAGAACAGCAGAATGAAGATGGGTACTTGACCTGGACTGGACATCTTTTCAGGTGAGCAAAGCATTCCTGCCCAGTTTTGTAAGCTGTTGGATGGCCTGACAGTTTGTCCAACAAACCAGCACCTGAGACTGTTTCCTAGTCCAAACTGACAGTGTGCAAAGGATTTTGACGCCCTCAACCTACCTCTATTCCTGATGGGGACCCTCCCTCTCCTAGACAGGAAGATCAACGGAGGGGCCCCACCTTTCTGATTTATTTAAAAATAAGAGTGGATCAAGCACCAAGGAGAAATGCAGGTCATCTCTGTTACAGCGGCGGGCTGCAAGATCACCGGGACAGACAATATGTTGCAAAACATTTACTGAAAGAATCAATGGGTTTTATTGCTTCTGACATTTATGCTCTTATCAACATTAGAGGTGAAGATACTTTTGACGTCAGTTTTCAGAATTTTTCAGGCTTGGACTCTTTCTGGAGAAAGTATGAGACTGTGAAATTTCTATCTTTCTGGACACCATTTTTTGCTATTCTATTGACTAAGCCCCTTTACAAAACTGTAAACATTATGTTCAGGAATGAAGGGGTAAATGTGGGGGACATTTATTTCTGGTTAGAGAAAAAATGTCAGGTTTTAGGCATCCCTTCAGCTATCATTGATTCGGAAGGGATTTGGATGGTCAGCTGGTGTTTTAAAGTAAAGTTACAAATGATAGGGGAAGATATCTAGCATATCCCAAATAGTTTCTTCATTGGGAAAGATAGAGGGATGGATTTCTACCCAGGACAACCCAAGGCCTGTTATAAGTGCAGGACTCACAGACATTTAAGTAGTACTTGCAAGAGTGATTTGTGCACTTTGTGGGGACTATGGCCACACTAGTAATGTATGTAGGAATGTGCACAAATGCAATCTTTGTGAGGAAAGGGGTCATGCATACCATCAGTGTCCCTGGCCAGGCCAAAATAGGCAGGGTAGCCTAAACAAGCATGATTTGGTCTAAGACACACAGGATAAATATACGCCTTCTAGGCCTAACCCCCAACCTACCCCACCCCCTTCTTCGTCTCCAGCATCTTCAGCAGTAGGGCAGGCAAATTCTGCTCCAGGACAGGCTGTTATGGTCAAACCCCCTCCTAAGGTCAGTTCTGTGAAACCTGTGGCTAAAATGGAAGACGGGGAGGGTGGGTCTAGCATGCCTCCCCCTTCGACGGATTTTGAATTTCCTGCCAAGCGTATTACTAGATCTTCTAGTAAAATGCTTCCTTCTCCAATACCTATGCCCACAAAAAAAAACATTTGATGTATTACTAGAAGCCGTAGATGATTTGGAGTCTGATACTTCTTCTGTTTCTGGGCTTGTGTCAGAAATGGACTATGAAGATGAAGTGGCTGGGCCTCAGTTAGGAGAAAAAAAAGGGAAGTAAAGGAAAAAATTACCTAAAATGGGATAGTTTTTTTTTCTTTGTCCACCTATAACCTGGCATCTGTACATCTAGTTTCTTGCAATACATGCAGCATAAAAAATGTAAAACGATGGTTAGTATGGTTTAATTGTCTTACTACCTTACAGGCAGATATAATATTTTGCACCTAAACCAGATTTAATTCTGTTACTGACATTATACAATCTAAATGCTCCTGGCCCTGGAGACCTTCTTTTTGGTCTTTGGGTCTGATGTAGTGGATGGTCTGGGAATCCTTTTTCATACTTTTGACATCAGGGTACAAAAATTTATTGATTTAGTACCAGGAAGGTCTATGGTTCTGGATTGTTTTTACAAGGTTTTTTATACGCCTTATTAATACATATGCTCCTCAGAACAAGAGCACTAGGATCGAGTTGTTTAATCACATTAAACCTTTTTTATTTACATCTAGATCTGTCATCTGTGGAGGGGACATGATCTGCAGTCTGGATGTTAAATTTACAGATGGTATAGGAAAAAAACTATTGTGATTCTCACGCATTAAAAGGTATATTAGACACAGCTATGTTAAAGGACGCCTATCGTTCTTTGTGTAAACAAGGGGGTACTACTTATCGAAGAAGTACATATGTTACTAGGATTGATTACTTTTTTATTTCTCGATTTTTGCAGGAACTGAAATCATTTGTATCATTAAGTGAATTTACTGACCACAGTCTTTTGCATTGCACACTGGGTTTGGGGAATGTTCCATTGTGTTTTCCTGCCATATCACACCATTAGAAATTGAACTCCTCATAGCTATTGGATATTAATATTAAGTTACAGGTTTCAAGGTGCCTTCTATTTCAAAAATCTATAGCAGATATGTATGAGGATTGGGGCAGTTGGTGGATGGACACTAAGGCTGACCTTAAAAGTATTTTTTTTAAATTGGGGAAACACACTGGAAATGCTGCATACATCCAGTATTTGTATTATAGGGACCAGTTATATAAATTAACATCCCTCCCGAATGTTAGTAATTGTAGGATTAAATCTCAAATTGACAATATTAAGGAGAAAATGAGGGCATATCATTTTTCCAGGGCCGCTTTTTTAACCGCTGAATTTAAGTTTGGTAGGTCACTCCAACCATTTTCTGACCCTTTCGAAGCAGTTAAAAGTAAAACTGGACATAAAGTAATGGAAGGGTTATTTGATTAAGCTGAGGTTCTAAAAACTTCAGTAGTTGAAATTCTGGAAATCATTAAAGAAGCTCTAATGGATTCTTTAGGGCGTGGTTTTTGTTCACTGCTGGTTTGGGACCAGGTGGTAACCTGTCCTATTCCTCAGCTTTCAGATCACATTGTTTCCACTATAAATGGACCTATTATGCTTCATGAAGTCTTATAGGCTATCTCTAATTTAAAGGATGGAGTTTCCCCTGGGGATGATGGATTCACAAATGAATTTTTCAGAACATTTAAAGATGTGTCAGGTGAAATATTGGTGGCTACTTATAATGACATGATCATGTCTGGCACTACACCACATTGTTTTACTAATGCCATTTTGATCTACATATATAAAGGAGGTGATAGAAAACTCCTTATCAATTGGAGGCCAATTAGTCTGTTAAACACTGACTACAGAATGTTGTCATATGTTTTATGTAAACGAATACAGAAAGCTGCTGAGGAACTTATTCATCCGGTGCAAATGTATTCGGTCCAATTAAATTTAAGGTTGCTAAGGGAGGTCTTTGAATATGGATCCCAGGGTAAATTAAATGGTTTTGTCTATGCACTTGATCAAGCCAAAGCCTTTGATACTGTCTCACATGATTTCTTATTTGAGGTATTATTTAGGTATGGTCTTCCCACCGAGTTGGTCACTCGGATTAAACTTTTATACACCCAGGCTTATACCTATCCATCGGTGAGAAATGTTTTAGGTGCTCCAGTTATATTAGAAAGAGGGGTTAGGCAAGGGTGCCCCCTTAGCCCCCTGTTGTATATTTTTAGTCTCGAACCCCTGGTTAAAGTAATTTTGAATAATACTGATATTGTGGGTTTATCTCCCTCAAGATCTATCCCTATTCTGAAACTTTCTGCTTATGCAGATGATGTGTGTCTTTTTGTGGCTAATGCGCACTCTGGAGTTTGCGCCTTACAGCTATTTGATAATTTTGCCCAGTTGTCTGGGGCTAGTTTGAATGATATTAAATGTAATGTGGTACAGATTGGCTGTTCTACTCCAATCAATTCTATTGCTGGGATAACAGTGCAGAAGGGGCCTTTGAAGATTTTAAGAGGTTTTTTTTGGAGCTGGAGACATGGCTTTCCATAACTGGAACATTAAATTGCTCTTGGGAGAGCAAAAAGTGTCACGATGGAAGTCTTGGGCATTTGGAAAACTAAAAAGAGTCCAGATTATTAAACAGTTTTTACTTCCACTGTTTTTGTATTTAGCTTATTTGTACCCAGTTCCCAGCAGTTTGGAAACAAGGATTTTCTGTGTGTTTTTTCAGATGATTTGGGGTAGTCGCTCAATCCTGTAAAAGAGATTTTACATATCACCCAGTCTCACAGGGAGGTTTAAGCATGATTAACCCAGTAGTGTTTTTCATTCTTTTTCATATTTTTAACTTTTGTTCTTCAATTACAAATGTTACCTCACTATGGGACCCTTGGACTACGGGTCTTTTAGACATTTGAAGAAGCTGGGTTATAGAGGTTCTTAAACTTTGTGGGACAGTTTCAGTTCCAGGTTATGCTACCACTACGATTAAAAAAGTTTAGATTATGGGACTTAGCAAGTTTGATTATTTTAACTCACAAAGGAAGGTTCTATATGTCACAATGATGAAAAAAAATTCATACCCCTAGGGTGGACTTTCCTAGATGTCCTCCTACCAAATTAGATTCGGCCCTGAAACTTTTAAGAGATAAGAAAATCCCACAACACATGTGGGGCGTTCAGTGTCTGAGCTGCCATGGTAGATTGGGGGTAAAGAGTAATAGGAAACACAAACCTTTGATGGAAAGGCAATGTTTGAGGCCTGATTGCAAGGGGCAGGAGGAAACGATAGAACATTTCTTTCTTCTATGCACTTATGTGAAACAATTTTGGGAAGACTGCTCCATCAGGTGGAATTGGGGTCCCATACAATATCTTCAATATGAATGTTTAATTTTAGGTGAATATACAGGCTTTTATAGGAAGTACCATCCAAGCACTTTGAATGTTATATTCACCTGCCGTTAATACCATTTATGGCAAGCCTGAAGCAAATTCTCATTACAGCACATTAATACCTTATCATCAGTATTATTTACCAGCGTTGAGGCTTCACTGACCCAGTTTAAACAAAGGGAACTTATAGTTTTGATAGGGGAAGTTTAACGATCTCTAGAGATGTAATTTGGTGGGAATTATGTATGTTCTAAACAGCCTCTGAAAGATACTTTTGAGTTTGTTTATATTTTTCTTATTTGTCTGATTTTTTTTGAGTGTATATCTGTTTTTTCAAATATGATTATTGCTGATATACTTTTGATTTCTTTTTGAGCTTCTTTTTTGCCTGATGTTATGTATTCTGTTTGCAATAAAAAATTCCCCTACTGTGTGGTAGGGGGTGCTCTGGTTGGCAAGATGGCCTACAGTCCTCTGGAGAGTGAAGGTGGAGGTGGAGGAGTTGCAGGAGAAATGCTTCAAGTTTCAGATTCTGTATTACTTTGCAGTTCTATGGTTTTTCCGATAGTAACTTCTGAGTCTTTTGAAGACATGGACATTGCTGCTACTGAAGAAGTTTATATGGACCACAGAGTGATTTATTCAGCTCTACCTGTGAGACCGGCAGCTGGGATTGCTACAATGGATACCTCTGAGGTTTGTCTGCCTGCTGAGAATGCAGCCTGATGAGCGAGGCTGCTTCACGTGATTGACACTGATACAGATATTCCACGGAGTTCGTCGGAAGAACAACCGGACTTCAGGATGATGATCGCTCTTGAGGAAACTTTATGCCTGCAAGAGAACCCACTCCTAAATGAACCCTGGTCACCTGACAGAGTGCTTTGTGCTGCAGGCTGGATTCTCACTCCAGAAGGGTACATTGGTTTCCAGGAGATGTGCCGACTGTTGCAGAGATCCAGGATCAGTTTCACAGGCTCTCTCCTACCTGATGAAAGGATGCAGCACTGGAACAAATGGAGTGCTACAAAGAAGGTGTGGCAGCCCAAGGCACATCAACCAAGGCTACTGTACACTCTCCTGGTCCTTCTCAAAACATGGAGCAGGAGGATCCTACTGAGGGTACTGTGAATCTTGGTTCCTCTACTGCTGTACAGATACCTGTTGATGATGTTTCTTCTGTGACTGAGGGAGATAACGCTAATTCCTCAGACCTTTGTTGAATAAAGAGGCCCAGGGCCCTGCAGCTTTAAATGTGGAGGGTGGCATTCCCCAGCCTGAGCAGGTCATTCCCTCTACCTCTTGGGCTGAAACTGTGGAACAAGACCAGGGAAAGGGGGACCATTGGAGGGCATGACAGGCCAAGGCCCATGCCCTGCACAACCCTCATTAAAACTCTACTGGACAACTGTCTAACCCTAGGTTCAGAATGTCAGACATATTTGCAAATCTAGGCAAACCTAGATCTTGGCAGAACACCATACATTTAAAATATGAAGGTGGTGTGGACTTTCCACCAGATAGAGTGTATGTAGCCAAAATACTTTTGAAGGAGTCAATGCAATTCCTAGCTACGGATGTCTTTGCACTTATCCACATTTCATGACACACTATTTTTGATGTCAGCTTTAACACCTTAGCACAGCTTGAAAAATGTTGGACTAAATACACTTCTCTAAAACAGTCACCCATGTAGTCACCCTTTATTGCAATTCCTCTCACCAGACCTTCTGTGAAAAATATTACTATTCTTTTCCGCAATGAAAATGTCCATGTATCAGATATTCTGCACTGGGTGAAACAAAAGGCTGACGTGCTTGAAAGACCAGTTTCAATTTTGGGTATTGAAAACATTTGGACAGAGGGCTGGAAGTTCAAAGTCAAGTTGTGCATGACAGAAGAAGATCCCTCCCATCTTCCTAGCTGTTTCTACCTTGATTTAGAGAGGGGCTTATTTTTCTACCCTGGGCAGCCTAAAACATGTTATGGGTGTGATGCTTTTTCTCACCTAAGTAATGCCTGTGATGCCCTGATTTTCAACTTCTGCCTACAGATAGGCCCACCTAGCAAATCAGTGTAGGAATCCACCAAGATACAACTTGTATGATGAGTATGGCCACCTCTCTTTCAAATGCCCCTAGGTGGTGCAAAACTTGGGGTCTTCCTGGAACCAGGATGATATTGTGCATGCTGCACAGGAGAAACAAGCTACTAATACCACTGACCAAGCACAATCTTTGGCTACACTTACGGTGCAGGACCCCCACTGACTACACCCATGGAGTCCCGAGAGGATACGGAAGAAATACTTATGGATCACTCACTGACAACACAAGAACAGCATTCTGGCACACAAGAGCAGACTACTACAGTAGAAGAGGAAGAGGTACAGGCAGGGGCTCCCTCAAACACACAGCCGTAATCATCAATGCCACCCCCCCCAGCTGATAACTACCAAGTGGTACGGGGGAAACATAGATCTGTCAGGGATATTTCAAAATCAAAACTTTTAAAGATTGACTCCCTGCCTGGCCTGAACAAATATGTGATTCTGCAAGATCACTCAGCAGAGGAGGATGAGGATTCAGAAAATTCCTCTGTCAGCTCCTCACAAAATGAGACTTCAGACATGGAAGTAGATGACTCCATTAGGCCTAAAGTTTGAAAGAAAACTAAAAAGAAATCATAATGCTTTAAATTCCACCTACTGATTTCTCATGACTACTCCTCCCGGGGACAAAATTACTGTCACATCTTTTAATGTGTACATTATTAAGAATTTCAAATGGAGGTGTATACTTTCCAAGCTCTGCATGATTCTTCTGCACACATATATCTGTTACAAGACACTAGATTAAGATCTGAAGCAGACATCTATCAGGCTCAGAAAGCTTGGCCTTGGGGTACATCTGTCTGGTCCCTTGGGGAGGAAGTATGTTCAGGGGTTGGGATCCTATTTTCAGGAGCACTTAAAATAATAAAACTTATGGATATTGACCCAGGGAGGGCATTATTCCAAGGTGTTCAATATCAGCATCAAGACATAAGGATAGGGGTAATTTACACTCTCCCCCAGACTAAGAAAGCTAGAATAGATTTGTTTAAACTCCTGTAACCTTCACGTACACTCATCATAATGCTAATCCTGGGAGGGATTTTAACTGCCCTTTGGAACACATTGATGAAACAGGCTTGACTGGTAAATTATTTTGTGATTCTAATACCCTAAAACAGGTTGTGGCTTCTGCCCAATTGATAGATGCTTATAGGGTATTACATACCTCAGGGGGGCATACATATCATAGTGGTTCATTGTCCTCCAGGATTGCCCATATTTTTGTTTCTAGTCAGTGGAAAATCTTCCTGGCAGACACTGTCCCCTCAGCCACATCGGGCCATTTTTCACTTCAAGTGACCTTGGGTGACCTCCAGCACAACACAATAGGCCCAGGTTATTGGCATATCAACAAGTTACTGATAGATCAAAACATACTTGATAAGACCATAGACACTCTTTTAGCTACAGCAACGGTGGTGGTCTGGTATGATTCGCTGGGGGATTGGTGGCTTGACGCCAAAAACACCCTCTGGAATTTATTCCAGAAATGGGTTTTTGAAACTATGGAAATAACTCCATAAATTGATATCTGTTCAAAATACTGAAAAACAGGATTGTTTGGTCCAACTCCAACAACTCAGGAATGAAATAAAGAATTTTCTGTATGATAGGGCTAAGTCCTTCCAAATGGAACAGACAGCAGGGACTCAGGGTACTAAGTCCTCACTGGATATATTTAAGGACTGCCGGTGACGTGTAAAACACAGGGTGTGGGACACAATAAAAGATGACTCAGGGGTTTTGCACACTGACTTTAACAAAATACTGGACATTATTACAGACCACTTCTGCTCTACTTTTGGGTCCCCCATAGATACAGATGATACCTTAGATATCTTTCTTTCAGATATCCAAGTCAAAACACTAACTCAGGAAGAGATATCCAGATTGATGGAACCCATACGGTCACAGGAAATTATGGTGGCTATTAGTAAACTAAAATTAAACACAGTTCCAGGCCTGGATGGCCTGAGCCCCAATTTCTACAAAACCTTTCAAGAGACACTGACACCGCTATTATTGGAGACATTTAATGACATCTTCAGTAATCAGGACATTCCTGACCAGATGGCTAATGCCCTTCTTATTTAACTTTATGAGAAAGGTGACAAAATTGATATCAATAATTGGAGGCCGATATCTTTATTGAAAGTGGATTTTAAACTTCTTTCCATTGTAGTGTGTGACAGACTGAATACTATGGCCCAGACTCTGATTTCCCCTTATCAAACCTGTGCTATTGCCAGGCAGAATATGAGGGATAACTTGTGTTGTTTATGGAAAGTATTTTCAAGGGGGACACATAGGGACTGCACAGGGTTTAGTAGTGGCCCTTGACCATGAAAAAGCTTTCACATGAATATCCTACCTGGTCTTATTCTGTATTTTGGCCTTCTATGGAGTTCCACAATGGTTTGTGGTGTGGATATGCCTTTATATGCCCAGGCACACTTTCACCCTTTAATAAATTGGATCACTGGGGGCAGGTTATGATTCAGGGGCAGCAACAGGGTGCTCTCTAGGCCCCTGTTGTACACCTTCTGCATTGACATACTTGTTTGCAAATTGTACAGTGTCACACGATATGAGGTGTAACATTATCTTTGACCATCCCTTCCTTGAAAGTGTTAGCATGTGCTGATGACTTGTGTTTGTTTCGTACACATTTGAAGGAGACACAGCCTTAGATATACTGAATGCATACTCCAGAGCAACTGGTGCCAGAATGAACTTAACTGAAAGTAAAGCATTAGCAATTGGACAGCCAGATGGGCATACTGTGGTTAGCATTGGTGGGGTACCTCTGGTAACTGAGACTGAGATCCTTAGGGTGACATTTGGCCCCCAGAATATGGATAAACTAAACTGGAAATTAAAACTGGCTGTGTGTGAGATGCATATAGGATCCTGGAAAAAAATACAAATTTCCAAACTTAAAAGGGTATATATCTGATTAAAACCTTTATTATTCCCTATTATTACTTGTAGGGTATGCTCCCCCCACCATTAGCATTGGACTCCATGATTCATAACATTTTCTTTCAGATTATTTGTGGCAGCAGGTTAAACCCCATTAAGTGAACAACTATCTATAGATCTATTGACAAATAAGGGAATGGAATGATCCAACCCCTAGTCTTCTTCCACATCATATTTTGGGCCTTTAATCTAGCCACTATATTACAGAATGCTCAGTTCATGTGGGTTGGATGGGGAAAATAATGGTTTCAGAGCTTCTTTCCTGTATGGTCCCTGAATAAATGAACTTTTAAATTACATAAAATGGACTTAGGTTGTGAACACCATGCAGAAAGCCAGGTCTTGGAAGATCACTATGGAGGATCTCACACATCTGTCCAGACATTTATTACATCAATAGCTAATTTCTAATTGTTTCATGGAACCTTTCACCTTTCCAAAAGACACAGTCCAAACTGTTTCAAAATCAGCAAAACCACTGGCAGACTCAAATTCCCAGATTTCTTTGGGATACTACATGGTTTGCATGTCATGGCAGATTGAACATGAAAAATAAAAATATGAGAAAGTGGAAGAGAGATATTGTCCCAGAGACATGTGCAGTATGGTATTGGAGGCTCAGGAACACCTATTTTTTGACTGTCCTTTTATACTCATCTTTTGGAATATGCTGACTACTCAAATACAGGATCAGAATTTTAAGAACTTCATATATGATGTATTGATTTTGGGTCTTTGCACTGGTGTATGGCAGAAATGCACCTTCAGTACTTTAAGACATATGTAGTGTGCTAAAATATAATATCTGGCAAGCTAGATGCAACTGGACATTGCAGTAAACTTATCTTCCCCAACAGGAACGTATCTGTATTATTTTGGGACAGGTTAAGCAAGCCTATGAAAGGATAACAAAAAGTAACCTGGTCCTGTAGGGTAGCCTGTAGACGTGGTGCCTGAATCAAGGAACCGTCCGAAATGGCGTACTTAGATGTGGGTGAAAGCCTGAAAGGTGAGGAAACAGGGAGGGTGACAGGATGTGGTGGGTGGGTGACTCTACGACAGGATATCACTGTATGTACGCATGCGGGGTGGGGGGAGCGAGCATGGTGTGCGTGGCCTTGGAGGGGGCAGAGGGGATGTATGGGGTGGTGCTGTGGTTAGCTTCTGAGCTGTGCCGTGGCATTGGGGTTGGCCTCTGTTTGCTGTGTGTGGGGTTCCGCGTTCAGGTCTGGGTCCAGGCGCTATTGTGTTTTTGTTGCACCCGGCCCAAAACTTGTGTATTTTTTTTGGTTTCGCCCACCCCCAAAATGCACCACCCTGGAGTTGAGAATCCTTAAGTATGTCCAGGGGCAAAGCCCCCTGCGAGGGTGGGGTGGAGGTTGCAGCCCTTCCCATAGAAAGCAAATGTATTGAGTCTCCAGCATTGTTTCTCCATGCACTAAAGGTTGTCAGGGTGGTGAAATTGTTTTCGCCACCCTGACTTCGCGATAATGTTGGTCACAGTTCGGGGCTCGCCATTATCACATAGAATCTTCCTGTAGTCTCAAAACTTTGGAAACACTGGTTGGGGTGGTTACAATAAAAAAGAAAAGGGGGGATTAATTATTAAAAAAATGTGAGGATGTATATTTGTAAATAGGTACAGGTCTACTAAATAAGCATTCACTATGATACTTATACCTCTGTATATGACATTGTGCAAGGCATTTTTTGTTCAAATAGGTCACGCTTTAAACAAATTTCAAATTATATCCCTTTAAGGTATGCCCTCTTAGTCTTTTAATGTATATTGCTCCTAGTATTGTTCAATTTTCACAATACCAAACTTCCCACTCTTTTCGGGAAGTGCCATGGGATCTTTAACATCCACCTGAATAGGCAGATGGGGCCTTAGTTTAACATCTTATCTGAAAGATAACACATCAGGAGTGCAGCACCCACTCACACTGCACTACAGTGTCAGTATTGGATTTAACTTATGCTTGGTGGGGTTAGAACCCACAGCCTTCTAATCTCCTGGCCTCAGAAGTGAGTGTGCTACCTGTTGAGCCACTGACACTGACTGATTTCAGTGTAGTTACCATCAAATGAATATACATATTTACCTTCTCATGAATGAGTACCAACACCAGGTAAGCCCCTGTTAATATGTTTTGCTATAGCCTAGTTTCTTTGCACTATCTTTTATTTTTCTGTTTGTTTGTTTTTTTTATCTGCTACCTGTCATTACTAATATGGAATATTTACCATGAACTGTTTGCCGCAGAATAAAGAGATTCAAAGTTCATGTCAGTTACACTGACAGTGTTCCTCTGCTAATATATCTTACACACACACACACACACACACACACACACACACCACATGCCTCAAGTGCAGCCACAACCTCAGTTTTATCTGTTGCCACGTAACAAGCAGGCAGTTCACTGGCAAAGTGCTAGGGATAGGAGAGTGATTATTCGTAGTCATCAAACTAACACCAACAGTTGAAACTGTGAATATTACTGTTTTTTTGAATGTGTGTAACAAGGTACTGTTAAATTAAAATAACAGTAAATTACTTAGTAATTTTGTTAAATTTAATGGACTTTTATTTTCATGTCATACTTCAACTTTTTTATGTAACACTATAGCTTGTAACCATATTTGAGATGGTAAGACATTTAGGAAGTAAGTTACTTATGAATCATATGTGTTGCAGTGACTTGTTTTTACCCATTTGTGGTGGTCTCTTACTGACATGACAAGAACAATCTCAGAAAATCATGACACACTGATTTCCTTGCTGTTTTATATGAGTGTGATAATTAAAAAACACAATTTAATAGATATGTTGTCATTATCATTTAAGAAACGCCTTCCTTTGCAACCTAGTAGACGTTTTAGCACTATAACTGCATCACCCATGTTTCCAAACCAACAGCAATACTGGTAGTGAACAAATTCTAGGAAGACAGTTATGATTCCATTGCAACCCATAAGGGTCATGAATGACATACTGTCCAATGTGTTGAGATGGGGAAAAAAAAATCAACACTCACATGCATGTTCTGGGGCACATCAAATATGGCTGCCAAAATGTGTACATCATCATAGAACAACTCACCTCAAGTGATATGACCTCCACCAGCAGTACTAGTAATAGTAGTTCAGAACCGCAACTAACAGAGGTGACAGGAACTGCAACAGGTTGGCCACCAGAAATGAGAAATTACAGAATTTCTGAATACTTACGCAGTACCAGAGATTAGTGTTCAGGAGTGGGGGGAGGGGGACAAACCCCTGTATCTCTCTGCAGTATGCGCGATTAACCTTTGGGAGGGAGGGGGGATAGACCTACCAATTATGTCCATTCCCATCACAACACAACACAGCTCCAGCTACTATCATGTCCCATATTTAACATGCCCCAACAACAACTGCCAGTACCAAACTGCATGGAAGATCAACAGTGATCCTTCATTAATAGTAGTACATTTTGTTAACTTTGCTAAACCATATTTCATTGTTGCCTTTCTATCCAGATTCCTGCACCCAGGTTGCACAACAGTTGAGTGGCCTCACAAATACCATGTTGCGTGGCTTCCAAACCACCAACAAGCGCCTCACGACAATCAAAACAACCAGCAATAAATAAACAGTCTTTGAATGGCCGGAGGTGCTCAATGAAACTGCACAACATGGTATGAGGAGGTGTTATGCAGCATCCATGAGCTGTGCACCATCATACAGCAGTGTCAGGAACAGGCCTTCCCCAGAGGACATCGTCAGGGACCTTAAGCTCCTCCAACACCCTGGAACATATGTCTGCTAAGCTGCTTCCACTTCGCCTCACCTCCTGAGGAAGTGGCTGAAGTTGTCTCCCGCATCATGATGCTGGGAATTAGGCACCTTGCATCAGTCCAAGACACATCAAAACACAAATTTTTTTGTTTTTTCTTTTTTTATCTGCTCTTGAGTTAAATACTTATTAAAAAAGTAATAAAATACATATTTTTTTGTTTTAAGTTTTAAAATACAAGTGAACAGAAAGACAAAATGTTGCATTTGTTATCTAGTTTTGATACTTATTTAAAAATATAATACTTTATTTGTTTTACTATATGATATTTTATATAAAAAAATACTGAAAATAAAAAAAAATTATGTTGCTATAAATAAAATCATTCTTTTTTTCATTTATTTACAAAATTAAGATAGTAAGGCACTGAGGGGAGGGGTGAGTGACCATGTCCGTGGGCTGCTGAAGAGCAGCAGGACAGACTTGTCAACAGGTGTGGACCAAGGTGGTGAAGGGCAGCAGATCAGATCTGGCAACAGGTGTGGGACAGTGACTAACGTTAAAGAGTGGCATAACATAACGTATACAGTGGAGCTGCAGAGACAAGCATAGACATCAGTATGAAAGCACAGTATCTGTATCCTGAAGGAGGGGCAAAAGGGGAAGACAGGAGTTGGCCGAGGTGGACACTATTGCAACTAGCCCATCTCTCCTGTCCATCCATGACTGTTCACATTGGCCCTGTGCTCCATCTTCACATAAAAGTCAGAAGGGTAGGAGACTGGAGGTGAAGAAGAAGCTTGGTAGAAGTGGCACTATTGTGACTTGGAAAAACTTAAAAGAAATTGCAGACTTTAAAAGAAGACAGCAAAAATGTGCCTACACAAGCACAGGCCCTGCACCATTATTCACACACTTTCCAACTCAACACCCCACCCCAACCCTGCAAGCAGGAACAGGTGTGGGGTGTGCCTAGGAGCTGTGAACCCTAATGCTCACCGCATTCTGTGTGTAAGTGAGGTAAAAGTCATACACTATAGCAGAATACAGTGACCATTTGAGTTCACAACCCCAAGTCACACACACACACCACACCTGTACTCACATGCAGGGTGGGGGTTGCTGTTTCAACCCCACACCTCACCACCTCCCTGCATGCAGGAAGACACGTGGGACAGAGTACCTGGAGTTGTAATCCCTAATGCTCACTACATTCCAGGAGTAACTTACCTAACATGGGAACAGTACTGAGAATAAGGTCTTCATTGGAGTTCACAACAACAAGCACACCCCCCACACACCTGTTCCTGTGTGCAGAGGGGCTAGGATGTTACAGTTGAGAACCTTAACAATGCATTTCTCAGTTTTTGTCACTGAAATGACAATGGTACATTAACAAAGTTTTCTCACAGAGAATTACCTTAGTTTTTGACATAGTATAATTGCAGGCTTATTTGCTTTCGGAGCAGCATGGTCCTTGGGGCCTCCACCCCATCACCAATAAACCTGATCATATTTGCATGTGGGAGCACAGTGCCCTCCTGGAACTGTAATCCCATGTAGACATAAGGCCTAAGCCACACAATCCACACCTATTCCCACATGCAGGGTGGGAGTTGCTGATTTTAATACTAACACCCCACCACCACCCTGTATGCAGGAAGATGCTTGGGGGAGTGTACCTTGGAGTTGTGAACCCTTGTCTCACCCCATTCCTGGACTAACTAACCTAACATGGATATAGTACAGGAGAATGAGGTGACCATTAGAGTTCACAACCCCAAAGCACACCCCCCATCCATGTTCCTGCATGGGGCTGGGATGTTTCAGTTGAAAATCCTAACATCGCATTGCTCAGTTTTTGTCACTGGAACCATAATATTGCATTAACAAAGTGTTCTTATAGATAATTTCCTTAGTTTTTGAGCTAGTATAATTGCAGGCTAATTTGCTTGTGAAAGAACATGGCCTTTTGGACTGTGTGCTCCCATCACTCAATAAACCTGTGCATATTTGTGAGTGGGAGTGCAGAGCCCCCTGGGCCCTCTGCTGCCAAGTATGCATAAGAACTGGTCTCATCACTCCATAACGGTATTCATATTTGCAAGTGGAAGTGCACAGTGTCATTCACCCATAATTTTTGTGAGAAACTGTAATTAGTGTTGGGCGAAGTGGTCGAAATTCACTCCGTGAAGCAATTTGCAGAGTAGTGGGGAATCCGTGAAGTACTCCTCAATATGAAGCGGAGTGCTTCATGACATGATGAGGATCACAAAGTCATTGATTTCACTGCACTTCGTAATACTCCACCTTCCCCAACCACTTCTGTGCCTATTTTTAGGTGACGTGCATTGATTCCAATGTACTTTGCATCACTTTGCCTTGTTTTTGGGTTCCAAGGTGAATTTTGCATTAATTCATGGGATTGCAGGTCACATGGGATTTAAATTGTTCTGCACAGCCTTAGTTCTGTCTAGTGTGTGTGTGTGTGTGTGTGTGTGTGTGTGTAGTTGTAGCTGGAGACAGTTTGCTGTCAGAGCTCTGCAATTCAAACCCTACAAAAGTTGTTAAAGCCTTTTTGAGCCATTGTTTTGGCTCAAAAATAGTACATCAGTTGAAGAAAACCTCTGTATTCATATCATCGAGTGTTTATTGTTTGTGTGTGGATTTTGAATGTTAATTCTGAACATTCAGTGTGTGTACTGAGAGACACTTGAAGTGTGCTTTGGGGGAGGGGCATATCTGTGTGGTGTGGATAGATTAACTGGGAGAAAAAGGCAGTCTTTTTGGTTTGATCATATTTTTGTTGTATAACTGCGTTAATGTACACAGTAATATTTTTAGTAATTATTGAAATTTTTTTGCTGAATTTTGTGTTGCAGCAGTGCATAATTTCAGTTTGTTGAAAAGATCTGGTTATATTGCTGGGGTTTCAATGAGCCACGCGTTACTTGTAGTGTGTGTGTGTGTGTGTGTGAGTGTGAAGATGATGCCATTAAGTCACAGACACCTTTTATTGTACCACAGAGTAATTGCAGCAGTGTGAACTCTGCTATCCACCACAGCTGCGTGATTTTGTACTGTTTTGTGGTAAGGATTGTGGTATATTGGTTTTGTACTGTCACTGTAGTGCACTGTCACCCCAACTGTCAAAAGGTATTCTTTTCCATATTGGATTTGGATTGTGACTGTTGTGAGCAGCAGTGGTTAAGGTGTTGTTGTGACTTTGTGGCTGCATCTGCATCTTTTTCTTGATTGTGCAGTGCAATCTAATCTGTCTGTGTCTTTGCATCTGTTTAGTTCACAATCTACATCTGCAAACCACAGCTGTTGTTTTTTTGGTCTTCACATCCATTAGGCTATACTGAAAGTTGAGAAATCTAAATTGGTTTACAATTTTCTTGGTGATCATCCACAATGCCCACAAAGAGACGTGCAAGCAAAGCTGATTTTGGTCATGGCATTGCTGCCAGTGGTAAGATTGTCTGTGGGTGTGGTAGTAAGCAGAAGTGCATAGCTGATATGAGGAAAGGGATTTCTCCATCAATGTTTTTACAGTGCAATCTGTAACTTCTCTCATAGCTGGAGGAGATGATGTCCCAGCTGGTGGTGGTAGTGCAGTTTCTGCTGGCAAGTGTATTGCTGCCTCAAGTTCCACTTCTGACCAGTTAACCGTGTCAAAAAATATAGTTGAGTCTAAAGCAGTCAGTGACAGTGTACATGATGTCATACTCCCCAGTAACATCCCCCTGGTAGTTGAACATCATTCTGATCATGGCAATGATAACGCACAATGTCACATTTCTTCCACCATGTTGAGGTCATGCCTTTGACATGCAATGATTCACAGTGTGGTGCAAAAATATTGGGTGATGATGATGATATTGCTGTGGTTGTAACATGTAGTCCACATGACCACATCCAAGCAGAAAATGTGGATGCGGATTATGTTGATGAATATGATGATAATGTTAGTGACCCCTGTTGGGGACCAGAGAAAAAGAAAGTCAAGGTTGTTGTGTCTAGGTCTGTTGGCGTTAAATCCCCCCTCCTGAAAAAAGTTGTGATTTAGTGGTTCCAGTTGATGTTGTTGATGATGATGACCTAGTAATAGTCATAGGTAGCCGTGGTGGTCAGTTGCAGTCCAACTGTGTCCCACCGGAAAAATCATGTATCACATCTCCCATTTCAAGGCTTAAAAAAATGGAGTCCAATAAGCAGCATCAGTGACATGTTAAAAGTAGGAGATCACAATCCCTTGTTTGGGATTTTTTTTTGTGCAAGATGCAAATGATGACTCAGTTGCAATCTGGCAGCTTTGCCATGCACATGTGAGACAAGGTAAAAAGGGGAATCATCTAGGCATTGGGGGGCAGCATACACATCTTAAGAACAGGCACATGGCACTGTGGACTTGGCACCAGATGGCAGCTAATGCCATAGTGGGGCATTCACCCTCATCATCAACTTTAATGAGCGTGTTATCCCCTTCCATGTCTGTAAGACCAAGTAAGAATGTCTGCAGTACAGTAGTAATGAAATAACAGCAGAGGATTACTACAGGCCTGCCCTGTGGAGATGGTCAGTTACTGCCCTTTATGGACTATGAGCCCTGAAGGCCTAGTAGTGGTGATTGATCTTTCAGAGTTTCCTGTGGCAAGCATGAATCCAGAGACTTTGGTGCTGGCCTATAATAAGGCCATCTCCGTGGTCCTGGATGTTATTGCTCCAGTCTATGTTCGCCTCTCTCCCTTCGCCTCAGGCAACTTGGTTTGATGGGACCCTGAGGGAGTTGCGGTGACTAGGATGAAGGTTAGAATAGCACTGGTGGAAATCCACCCTGGGGAATGACCACCTTAGATTGGTAGAGCATTATCAAGTCAACCAATCAACGATCTCCTGTAAGAAGGCAGAATTCCTGTCCGGGAGATTGCTGCGCTCAGAACTGACCAGCTCAGCTCTTTCAAACTGTGGACAGGCTGTGCAGCCCAGCCTATCTGTAGCTCCAAGAGCTTTTTGCAAGTGGAGTGCAATGAGCTTGCTTAGTTCCTTGCGAATAAGGTGGCTGACATGAGGGCGGAGATTCTCTTGACTCGCTCTTTGGGGGATGCTATTGATCGATGCCTAGTCACTTTCCTTCATGCTTCCTGGAGTACCTTTGACTGGCCAGAGTTTGTGATGTCATGTGGCTTGTCCAGTGTATGCGCCCTACTTGCTGTAGCTTGGATCTGGGCCCAACTTCCCTGATTATGTTTTTTTTTTATATGATCGGCTCGGTATTGGTACAGATACAGCTCAATTGATTCAGGTGAGTTTCCAAGCTCCCTGAATGAAGTGGTGGTGACACCACTCTTGAAGAAGGCTTCTTTGGACCCAGACTCTCTGGCCAACTACAGGCCAATCTCAAACCTCCACTTTATAGGGAAGGTTATTGAAAAAGTGGTGGCAGTACAGTTGAGAACCACTTGACCATCCATAACATACATGAACCTCTCCAATCCAGTTTTTGAAAGAGGCACAGTACTGTGACTATGCTGGTTTGGTGGTCAATGATCTCCTGATGGCAAGAGATTAGAGAAGCCACTCCATCTTGGTGCTTCTTGATCTCTCTTCAGCTTTTGACACTGTGGACCATTGGGTGCTTGGGCACCTGAGGTTCATCTGTGGCCTAACTAGTACAGTCCTCAGGTGGTTTACATCTTTCCTCACTGGCAGAACTCAGAGAGTGGTGTCTGGGATTTATTCTTCTGACCCACTCCTTCTGTCATGTGGGGTCTCTCATGGCTCAGTGCTGTCCCCTATGTTGTTTAGTGTATATGCTGTCCATTGGAGACATTGTAAGATGGTATGGGCTGAGGTTTCACTGCTCTGCTGATGATACCCAGCTCTACCTGTCTTTTGCAGCTAACCAGGATAGTACACTCTCAAAATTTAACAACTGCCTTACTGAAATCCAGGACTGGATGAAATCAAGCTGACAAAGTTGAATGCAGGAAAGACCGAGGTGATGGTTGGGATGCAGGTCACAGGATAGGAGGTTGAGGGCTGGTCAGCCCTCTGGACTTTGTCTGGGGTTTCAAGATCCTTGCCCCTGAACTGGTGCAAGACATGGGGTGGTGATTGACAACAGGCTGACACTACGATGTCAGATGTCAGCAGTCATCAAGTCTTCCTTTACCATCTCAGGAACATTGCCAGGATCAAGCACCTTGTTCCATCTGGTGACCTACCTACACTGTTCCACACCTTTGTGACCTCATGCCTTGATTATTGCAACTCCCTGTACTTAGGACTACCTGGGGTTGATATCTGCCACCTGCATCTGTGCAGAATGCTGAGCGCAGTTGCTAATGGGGACTTCTCGATCTTCTCATTACTCCTGTGCTGCATGATCTGCACTGGCTACTGATTTGGTGGTGGATCACCTTTAAAGTCGGATTACTGACTTACAAAGCCCTACATAGACTTGCTCCTGACTACTTGAAAGAGCCTCTCGTGCCTTACTGCCCCAAGTGACAGCTCTGTTCTGCTGACGAGAGGTTGCTGGAGATTCTGAGGGTGTCTTTAAAATCTACTGGGGCCCATGCATTTATATATATGGCCCCTACCCTCTGGAATTCTCTACCCCATCAGCTGTGGGAGTGCGCGACAGTGGGGGGATTTAAACAAGCGTTGAAAACTTTTTTGTGGCATCAGGCCTTTAGTATAATGGATTGAAGGGACCCCAACAGATTGTTTTATTGTTGTATTGTTGTATTGTTGACTTTATTATTGTTGTTTTAACCTTACTGTACAGCATATTGATATTTTGAAAGGCGCTTAATTTAAATAAAGATTTATTATTATTATTATGTATTATTATTATTATTATGAGGTGGAGGATAATGATTTTGAAATCTTGTCAAGTGGTGGTGAGAGTAGCAGTGGTGGTGGTGGTGGTCAATGCAGTACGTCCTGTGCAAGCGGTACATCAACCCCTATGTAAAAATCTGGGAAAATAACTTCATTTCTGGATTTATCACCTATACAGCCCTTTTTATCACATGTCTACCCCCCAACCCCAGCCTTTTGCAAAGCAGAGCCATTTGTCACACCCTGTGCAAAAAGTGTAAGTCAGCCCACATTGCAGAGTGTTTTTGCCCATAACCTGAAGTACCCAGCCAGTCATGCAGTGTCATGTGAACTTAATGCTGCTGTAGCTGAAATGCTGGCAATTGATCTTTTGCCCTTCCCTTCATGGAGAATTCTGGATTCCAGCAGTTTGCAACTCGTGCCTGTCCGAAATGGAAAGTCCCATCCAGGACATACTTTTCCGCCCGTGCTGTCCCCAAGTTATACCACACTGTGGCTGACTCTGTAAGACATGCCCATCAACATTCCTCCTCTCCATTCACCCTTTTAAGTATGGATGTGTGGACAAGTGGCAAGACAGTGAGGAGTTAATATCTGCGTATAACTGAACATTGGGAGCAGGTGCTGGGGTTGTTTGTAACTGGTGGTAGTCGCAATAATCAGTGTAGTAAGGTTGACTGTCATCCAGTCTTCCAGGAATTCAACAGCATGCAATACTTGCTTCACACAGTGTGACCTGTTTACACACTGGTGAAAACATGCTGGACTTGCTACTGACTGAAATTGATGAGTGATTGAACCCCTGTCCCTGAGAGCTGGGTTTATAGCTAGTGACAATGGGTCAAATGTGGTTAAATGCATCATGAATGGTGGCTTTGTTCGAGTTCCATGCATGGCCAACTGTTTAAATCTTGTGCAGGAGTTTCTGCAGCTCCTTGATATAAAGGAAATGCTGACAGTTGCATATCTGTTCTCACTTTGCACGTTCTGCAAAGGCCAGTGATCATCTTCTGCAGTTGCAGATCAAAAACAGCCTCCCACAGCACCACCTTAAGCTGGAAGTTGTCACCAGTGGAACTCCATGTTATTCATACCAGAAAGGTTGTATGAACAATGAAAGTCATCTCAGAATATCTAGTCATGCACACTAACCATGACACTTCGAGGCCTCCATGTCTCTCACAACAGAACAGTGGCACCTCATGGACTCTGTAATAACAATTTTGAGGCCTTTTGAACACCACACAGGCAGTGAGTGGCAAGTCTGCCTCCATTAGCCAATCAATTCCACTGCTGTGGGTGTTGAGGCAGACAATGCTGAATCTATAGCGAGCCTTGATGGTTCTGGAGACTGTGCTAGTGGTGTGTTGCTGAAACACATGCTGGCTCTATTTGATCACAATGCACAGCTTGAGCATTCAGCAGAGTGATGACTTTGCAATAGCAACAATGGTGGACCCACAATACAAACATGGAATTGCTTCACTACTGGAGGAGGTCCTGAACAGGTAAAAATGTAAGTGGACAACTGGTGCGCTTGGTTCATGGGGCACAGAAGTCATGTGCCAAGGTCTGGAAACCTTAGCAGCATAATCAGGCTAAAGGTCAGTTTGTAGTAGTATCAAGCACATCCTGTAAGGGCTGCATTTCTAGTGCCTGTCATCAAATTGGTTATCATTAATCCACGTTAGTGCTTTGCCCCAAGTCGGGATTTCATGACATTAATGATTCTGAAGAATAGTATGATGCATCAACCACCAGACTTTGTGCAGTACAGTGAATGGTTGATTCATATTTGACTGAAAACAGGCATCTGTCAGTAACTGATGATCCTCTTTTAAACTAGAGTGGAAAGGTCAGTGAATGGCCAGAGCTGACCTCAGTGGCACTGAAGTACTGGACATGCATGCCTCCAGTGTAAGTGTTGAGAGGGTATTCAATTCAGTGGGTGCAATAGTTTAGGATCATCGTACAAACCTCTCTCCTGCAAATGTCAGCTTGCTGACATTCTTAAAAACGAAAGAAGGGCACAAATCAGCTCAAACTGCAACCTCAGTATTTGTACCCCGGCATGGTCATGGTTGTGTTGATGTTGTAGAAATGGACCATCCTGGTGGCACTGGCATCATGAAATGGCCTACCAGTAAGGAAGATGATGACATGATGGAGAAAGAATTCCCTAGTGGGCAAAATTCAGACACTTATGACTGTGAGGGCAGCTTTCTGCATGAGCATGATGATGAGGTTGAAGTTGGTAGGTTTTAGGTGAAGTGGTTAAAAGGCTGTCACATTTTTTCTATGGTACATGTTTCGTTTTTCATAAAGTTAAATCAGTGTCCCACTCAGAATGACTCAAATTCCATGTGACATATTTGTAACACAGTGCACACTATATCCCGACCGCCACCCAACTATGTGTTTCTGACAGTGATAGTGAATGCATTGCAGGCTGCAGCTGATCCCTCATGATCACCACCAGAAAACTGCTGTTAGCCAAAGCCACCAGATGCAGATAAATGTGAGAGGGAATGTCATTTCTGTATGTGCCCCCATGACCACCACCAGAAAACCACTGTTAGCCAAAGCCACCAGATGCAGATAAATGTGAGAAGGAATATCATCATTATGTGCCAGTGACCATTCACCACCACCAGTATGCCAATGTTTTCCATTCTGCATCCTGCCCAAGCCATGGCAGACAGAGTCAGAGAGGAGACCACATATATCAGCCACAGCCACAGGGCTTCTTAGTTACTATTAATACTTTAAAGTGAGTATGTGTATTAATATTTCATACTATGGAACTTCCTTTAGCTGTGTTATATTTCGTGTTGATTTTATGAGATGCAGTGGTCAAACACATACGGTCAAGTTATTTATTTTTTTTTACATGTTAACAAACCACTATCCTTTGCTAGAGGACTATGGTACTGTCTGCGGTACTGTCTACAGCAACCTATAGGATATCCGTTTCCAGACCGGTAAGTATAACAATTTTATTTCAACAATTCTTTCTTGTTTTTCTTTTTTTTTTCAAAAGAGTGCAAATCTGACTGACGAGTTATACAAAGTAGATGACATGTATCATATATATATATATATATATATATATATATATATATATATATATATATATATATATATAAAAGACAAAGAACCTTGTGCGTAAACACCTAGGCAAGGGGTTACCCCAAAGGGCATTTGGTCAGCCAAGTTTCGCTAGTGTCGTTAAACACACATGCCTCACGTAAAGACCGGTTGCATAACAACACAGACAAAGAGGCTCATCAGTATGCCTCGCCTGTTTGCCACCCCAGTATATGTGTGAGAGGCCTTTCGGCACCATGCAATTCTGCTTAAAGTTGGACCAGCATAACATTCTGTGGTGATTTGCATATGCAGCCCATGATGCTTTGCATTGTGGGGGCATGTGTGATTTTGTATTTTCTTGAAACTTGGCTTCCCAGCCAAATGCCCTTTGGGGTAACCCTTGCCTCAGTGTTTACTCACAGAGGTTCTTTGTCTTTTGAATGTTTTTTTATTTTAATGGGTTCACCACAATATATCCCAGGCACACTGCCTTAGGGGTAGCTGGTCCATTCCACTGGGGTGGTAAACAGACGAGGCATACTGATAAGTCCTGGTAGGACGAAACACGTGTCTATGTCTTCTGTTAGCACCCTTTGCAAATTGCGTGAGAGGCCTTTCGGCACCATGCAATTCTGCTTAAAGTTGGACCAGCATAACATTCTGTGGTGATTTGCATATGCAGCCCATGATGCTTTGCATTGTGGTGGCATGTGTGATTTTATATATATATATATATACAGTATGTATTGTAGTAGCACAGTTGTGCTACCATAGTTAGGGTTGAGTACCCCATTTAAGGTTAAATGATGAAACTTTGCACCTTAATAACTTTGCCACCATTCAACAAATTGGACTGACATTTGGAAGGCATAGGGTGTAACCATAGATCTTGAGATCTGCTGACTTTCGTACAGGTCGGGTATATGGCTGCGGAGTTACTAAGCAACATTCTGGGGCACATTTTTTTTTTTTTTGCACATTCTTTTCACGTGCCTACAGGTCGCACAGTTTGCACAACTGGTCTGAAAACTTCAGGAAACACGTAGCCAGGGTCCCCGATGTGCCTTTTGAAGATTTCGTGAAAACATATTGAACGGTTCCAAAGTTATCCAAAAAACAATTTTCCCATTATAGTCAATGAGAAAAGTTAACAAAAAGTTTGACAGTGTCACAAATGCACTTTTAGTGTCGCAAATTACCCTAATAGTATCATAAATCCACCATTTTGTTTTCAGTTACTGAGCACAGAAATGTTTGGCATTTAAAATTGGGACCATCTAGGGACATAATTATTTTTCTGTTTACCTAGTCGAGCCCTGAGGATGCTAGGCATGTCTTTATTTTGGGGTTAAACACCCCAGAAATATGTTTTTCAATTTTTGGGGCAAAGTAGTGTCACTCTGGTAACACTGTCACACTTTTTTACCCAAAGTGTCGCAAATCACGACACTACTTTTCAACACTATGGCCAAAATGACAGGAATTGCTTGCCATCCTGCTGCAAAAGAACGGTTTGGTCTTTTGGGCTGAAATTTGGAAGGAAGAAAGCCAACATCTCACAGATGTGCCTTTTTGGTGATTTGGTGCAGAAATATTGCAGGGATGCAAAGTTAAGGTACTCTGAAGCTGACACTTTTTCCCATAGACTAACATTGCGGCATCCGCCGTGCCTTTCTGGGACCATATCTCGGATACAGTGCGAGATACGGACTTTTCATCAGAAAAATACTTAGCCCCCCACCTGGCGGCTAAGTGCAAAACTAGCCAGGAAAGTCATAATTCATACGAAATTTTAATTTTTTTCCTACGTCGTACGGTTCCTGACATATAAGCAATTTAGTATTCCTTCTCTTCATTTTCTGCTCCGAGCCCCATTATTATGCATACATTCTTTGTACTCACTGTGTTTCTCTATGCAGCTGTTGGGGAAAACCAGGGTGTGTGCTCCAGTTACTGTTACACATAGCGTTTCCACTAGAATTTCCATATCCGTTTACAATAGCATTCCCGTGTATGCCACCGTGTGCTTTATCCTTTGTGTTTCTGTTTGCGCTTGTGTTTGCATTGCTCTTACCATTTGTGTCTACAGTACTGTTTCTGTTTGTGTTCCACTTTGTGTCACCATGTGCATTACCTTTTGTGTTTGCGGCTGCCCTTCTGTTTGCATTTGCGTTGTCTTTTGTTTTGCGTCATTGTTCTTGTTACCATAACCATTTACGGTTCCGATTGTGTTTGCGTGCCCGTGTGTGTTACGGTTTGCATTTCCATTTGCGCTTGCATTTGTGTTTGCATTTCTGTTTCATTTGGCATTATTGTTGCTGTTACCAGTACCATTTGTGTTTCCAATTACAATACCATGACCGCGCGCGTTACTGTTTACGTTTACGTATGTGCTTGCGTTTGTGTTTCCATTTCTATTTATTTTGGCATTATTGTTCCTGTTACCATTATCGTTTACGTTTACATTTGTGGTACTGTGACTGTGTGTATAACGATTTGTGTTTCTGTATGCGCTTGCGTTTGCCTTTCTGTTTCTGTTTCCCTTGGCATTTTTTTAGCTGTTACTGTTATCATTTGCATTTCCAATTGCAGTACCATTATCGTGCATGTTATGGTTTGTATTTCCGTATGCACTTGTGTTTGCCTTTCTGTTTCTGTTCCCTTTGGCACTATTGTTACTGTAACAGGTAACATTTGCATTTACTGTAGCGGTACCATGACTGTACGCCTTACCTCTTGCATTTCTGTATGCGCTTGCTTCTCTGTTTGCATCACTGTTCGCTTTGGCATCACTTTGCACTCGCATTTCTATTAATGTTTGCATTACCATTTACGTTTGCGTCACCATGTGCATAACCATTAGTGCTTGTGTTTGTGTTGCATTTGCTGTTACCATGTCACAAGACATCATGTGGTGGGAGCGGGGCCCAAAGCCCGCACTCCACCACCAATCTATTCACTATTTATAGACCCTCATTCTCAAAATGAAGGGACATTCATGGCAAAACTCTGTTTAATGCATTAGTTAGGGTTGTTCCACAGTGACAAAAGTGAGGAAATTTGGTGTTAGGGTTGGAAGCCCCTCTTGCACCCCCAGCCCCTTCCAACTGGCATCGGGGTGCACATTGGGGTCATCAGTCCTAACTCTCACCCCATTCTTTTATACCTTAGCTTGCTTACACATGTGATGGGGTGAGAGTTAGGGCCAACGACCCCAATGCACACCCCAATGCTGGTTGGGGGTGCTGGCTGGGTGGTTCCAGGGGGTCTTTCAACCCTAACACCAAATGTCCTCACTTTTGTTGCTGTGGAACAACCCTAAGTGATGCATTAAATGGATTTTTTTGCCATATATATATATATGTATGTTAAGGTCAGGTTCTGTGGAAAACAATGATGGTGCCAGTCAGATACATTAATCAACTTACCAAGGGTAGAATTAGTGTACACATAAAGGACATCCTTCCTGTTGGGGTCAGTGCAGCATACTTTGGGCAACCAACAACATTCTCAGTCTCATCATCTTGAACAGTTAACTCAATGGTCAGGCTATCCTTCTACCACACCGTTTGGCAAGACACTGTGCATCATCCCATTCCAGTCAGGTCAACAGCAGCATTACATGTAATTCCAACAGCAGCTGCAGGGCACTTAGTTCTTATTGGAGTGTGGAATGTAGAGACTTTCCATTCATTGTTATGCACTCATTTCTCTTTGTTTGGACTGGGGAATTTTCTGGACACAAGACAGTAGCATTTTGGGGATGCACATTAATTCTGGGGCCTGTGTGTCAGCACTGCATGTCTGACTGATTGTGCCATTAATTCTTGGAGTCTTTCCATTCATTGTTATGTTCTCATTTCTCTTCATCTGGACTGGAGAATTTTCTGGACACTAGACAGTAGCATTTTGGGGTTGTACATTAATTCTGGGGACTGTGTCAGCACTGCATGCCTGACTGTCTGCACCTTTAATTAATTTCCTTCCTTGTTATATTCTGACTTCATAATGTCTGTTTCCAAAAATAAATAATTTTAGTGAGCTCAGTAATGTTTCCTTTCTGTCGTGGAGTGTTTGTTAAAAAGCAGGACTGGGCAGTGCAATAATACTCTGCTAAACATCATGTATGCAGTGCACTGTCCTGTGCACACACTGTCCAGCTTCTTGTAAACATATATATGACGACTTGTTCCACTGTTTAAGGTATAAAGAGTAAAGATAAGAATATATAACATATATTTTATTTGTACCATCATCAGCAGCAGACAAAGTCATGTAATATGTCTTCAGAGGGCTTGGTGGGCAGTGTGCACCTCAGTCACAGTGCACACATGAGGTTTAGCAGATCACAGTATTGCTCACTCCTGCTCTTTAACAAATCCTGCCCGACAGAAATGAAATATTGCTGAGGCACCCAAAATATTTCATTGTGAGCAGACATTATTAATTTGGAATATAACAGGTCCAGTCCACTACCACTAAGCTGCACTAACACTGAGGCTGGGTCATGTACTGGTGTACAGTAGCTAGATGAAAAACTGCCACTGCCAGTCTTAACCAGAAAGCCAGCACTCCAGACCAAAAAATGCAAAGAAGAAATGTTCACTGCTGCAAATTTCTTGATGGAAAAATAAGATACACAAAACTGACCCCTATGGTTCAGCACTTAGGCCTTCATTATGGGACCCACAAAAAAAGCCCTAACCACCAAAACACAAGGGCAATTTCTGTGCTTTGTTTTGCTGTACCAGACTGAACATTTTTTCTTTGCATTTTTGGGTCTGGAGTGCTGGCTTTCTGGTTTAGACTGGCAGTGGCAGTTTTGCATTAAGCTGCTCTACACCAGCACACAACATGACCCCAGTGTTAGCACAGCATGTTGGTAGTGGACTGGACCTGTTTTATATTCCAACTTAATAATGTCTGTACACCATGAAATATTTTGGGTGCCTAAGCAATATTTCATTTCTGTTGGGTAGGGTTTGTTGAAAAGCAGTTGTGAGTAGTGCAATGATCTGCTAAACCTCATGTGTACACTGTGACTGAGGTGCAGACTGCCCACCAAGCCATCTGAAAACATATTATATGACTTTGTCCACTGCTGATGATGGTACAAATAAAATAAACATATATATTCTTATCTTTATTTTTTGTACCATAAACAGTGGAATAAGTTATCATATATATGTTTGTAAGAAGCTGGACAGTGTGCACAGCACAGTACACTGCACACATGCTGTTTAGCAGAGTATTATTGCACTGCTCAGTCCTGCTTTTTGACAAACACTCCACAACAGAAAGTAAACATTACTGAGGCACCAAAAATATTTCAGGGTAAACATTGTTAAGTAGGAATATATCAGGGCCACAAGAAGCACACTGCACTATGTGGATGGCTGCTGGTACACAATATCTGGCTCCAAAAGTGCAAGGCAAACCCACAAAGTCACCATTCTAGATGAATACATGCTAAAAAAACAAACTGTTCAATGGTACTGCAACTTAACTGATGGAAAAACAAGGCACACACAAATGCCTACTGTGCTTTGGCCCTTAGGCCTTCATTAGGGGCACACTAATGAAGGCCCAACAGCCAAAGAGCAATGGTCATTACTGTGTGCCTTGTTTTGTCATAAATACATTTGCACTAGCAGTGAAAATATTTTATTGGCCTCTATTCATGTGGAGTTATGGCTTTCTGGTTTTGTTAAGTTGGAATATAATGAGGACAAGGAAAACCCTTTCTTACTTAATTTTATTTCAGCTGTTTTGTGTCATGGTTATCACCATTTATGGGAGTTAAACAAGGTTATGCAAAACAAAACCAGAACACACACTTAACAGAAGGAAAGGGGGAGTGCAGGATAGAAACTATAAAGTACAGAAATTGACTTGACAGCAGGGTAGATGTATACAGAAGACCAGAACAAAAAATGTGCATAAAAAAGGGAACACAATTTCATGATAGAGGGTGGAAGGATTAGGGGCAAGATAGGGATATATTTGCTATCACATAAGGTGATGGTGGGGGGTGCAAGAAAGGACAAACTAAAAAACTAATGGTCAATATTATGGTGTAAGAGCAGCAGTTGGAGCATCCTCGTTATTTGCAGTTGGTGACCCTTGATGTGCTCCAACTGCTGCTCAGCATTGGTGAGACGGTGGTTTGCAGCACCCACCATGCTCCACAGAATGGCCAAATCAGCCTGAGTGATAGGCAGTTCCAGAGAGTTGCCACCCTCAGCAGGAGGTGCTGCAACTTGTGGTGGTGGTGGTGGCAGAGCAGCAGGTTCTGCCGTTGCCCTCCACCACTTCTCGCCATGGTCAGGTGGCCACTGTTCTGCCCCCTCTGCCATAGCAGGGCCAGCAGGTACAGTTCTAGCCTGTTCTGTGATTGCAGCCTGCCACTGTTGGTGGTGATGGTTCTACATGTGGGTGTGCTAAGCCCCTGTCCCCAGGTGAGTTCTCCGGGGCCATGGTGCACCTCAACACTGCAAAGCTTGCACCTCACTATGCTACTCTTCCCCACAATGAATCAAAATAAGACCAAACTAGGGAGGTGTGAGGAGGACCAGGCACAGCCAGGGGGGCCCAGATGGTGTGGGAGCCAGGGGCTGTGGCTCTACAGTTGGGGCCAGGGAGTGCAGACACCTGCTGCTCCATTTCCTGCTGCTGTGGCTGCTCCTCCCTCAATTCTTCCTGCTGCTGCTGGCACTGGTGGAGCACTGGTAGGTGTGCCAAAGGAGGTGGTGGTGGTTCCATGGCAACAGCAGCACCAACTCCCATATCTCTTGCTCCGGGGAGGCCATTGAGAACTTGCTCAAGTCCAGATGAAACTGGCCCTCACGCATGATAATGCCCACCCTATTGCAGCATTGAACAAATCTCCCAGGCCTGGACCATCTCTCACCCTCCATTGTGGCCTGTGGGATCAGGAAAACTCACAACACACACACACAGACACTGAGAAACAATTAATAAAACAAATACTACTAAACACAAATACTGCAAAAACACAAATCCACACAACAAATACTCAAATAAAAACATGTAGAGCAAAAAAAAAAACAGAAATATATTTTTTTTTTTAAATGGTTTTCTCCTCTATCACTCTCCAACTTCTCCAACAACAACCTCTCTCTCCTTATCCAAGGTGAAAGAGAAACTCTTCCTAGCATGAGTCACTTTCTGCCTGCCTAGCTAAAGCATGTGACTTACACTAGTGTAAGCCTTGCGATGTGTGAGGGCTGCCTATAGACTTCTCACTCTGCCATAAAGCAAATTAAGGCAGAGTGACAACGTGAAGTCATAATTATGATGCAAAGTGAGGCTTTAAAATGGGCACTTTGCATAGTGGAGTAACAACACGAAGTGCCCACTTCGCACCCACTTCTCAAGTAGAATTTTATTTTGCTGCATCTCCAACTGGTAATGGTATCCTACATTTCCGCTCAGGGCCCTTTGCTCCCATACATGCATAGTTTTTGAGATACTGTATTGCTACCCTTCTTTAGCTCTGGGAGTGCACCAAAGAAACACCTGACATTGCAATGTTCTCATACAGAAAGCACAGGAAAATTTCAAACCTGTGTAACTGTACAGCAAATTAATATGTGTTCACACAACCAGCAAAAAGCACATTGGTGGTGCAAATCTTTTGTACCCTGAAAATGCCAATACAAAATTACAAACTGTTTCTTCAGAGCAGGGTGGCAAAAAGAAATGACTGTGTACATCTCCCCTTACAATGTTATGCTATGTAAAATAAATTAAAATTTAACTCCACAGAACTCCAGAGCAAAGCAACATATTTCCTCCAACCAGAAAAAGGCACACCTGAAGGGTAAGCCCTTTGTACCCTGAACATTTTACACCAAAATAACAAACCATTTTGTAATTGTGCAGTGACAAAGAAACAGCTCTCTTAAAATCCTTTTTCGCAACTTGCTAAAAATACTCCTTTTCCATGGTTTATATTTTTGCAATCTGCGGAAAAAGAAAGTCTTCTTTTGCAAATTGCTAAAAAGAATCCTTTTCCACAGTTCTTTTTTGCAATTTGTGGCAAAGGAGAATCATTAATTGAAAAAAGGATCCTGTTTCATAGTATTTCTTTTCTGCAGTTTGCAAAAAAGGATTAACACAAGTAAAAAAAATCATTTCTAAGTAAGTTATAAAAATAGTAACTCCAGAATCCAATTCTTTGGGCTTCAATTAAGTAAACACAACTGTTGGTGTTTACCAAAGCCCTTTTTTAAATTATTTAATTTTATTGTCTCCGCTAACTGAAAACAAGATGGCAGTGGCACAAAAAAGGATTCTGCATTTGTGACAAAGAATCCTTTTTTGAGCAGGACATCTAACTGGTCCCATAGGAAATAATTTGAAACTTTAAAATTCAATAACTTTTGAACTGATTAGCATTTTTCATCCAACCTTCCAAAAGCACATCTATGATCCAAGACCTATATACACTAACACTTTCAGATCAAAATTCCACACCATGTTTGCACAGTGGCTCAACAAAGAATTTTGCCAAAAATGGTAATTTTCACATTTTTTGACAATCTGTATCTCTGCACCCATACCGGTGACCAGAACAAAACTTGCCATATCACAAGATCTTTGGTCCCTGATGCCACATGCAAAATTTTATATCTCTCTCTTGAACAGTTGCAAAGTTATTAAAGAGCACAATGTTGAGTTTAACATAGAAGTGAAGACTGAAACCTACCTATAATATATCAGATTGTTTCACAAGAAATTCTCATTCATTTCAAAGGGATTTCCTTTGATAGATCATATGTCTTAAGATTTACAGGGTCACATCTCTGGCTACCACTGTATAGCTACTATTAGGTAGTTCATTAATAATATTTACCTTTTTAACACTATAATCATTACTATCTAACTGCTGACAGCAGTGACACAAAAATGACAAACAATGAGCATGGAGGTGTTTAGCACAATCAGACTTTTTTTCAGAAATTCATTGTCAGATGAGATGTAGTGAGCATTAAGATTTACTGTAGCTTATATGCATGTGTTCTCATTATAGCTTGGTTTTAGCTTGGTACATCCAGCAGACATGAATTTGATTCCCACAACCTCCACTTGCAAATTTTCTGACCCTGAGAAAGTCACTTAACCTCCCCAGTGCTCCCACATCCCTATGAAAACAGACCTTGGGCATAGTGCTCCTTACCCAGTTAACAATGAATTAAAAAAACACCCAATTAATTTACAGTATTTGGTATAAGGAACAGGAACTCTAGATTGTCAATCACTGAATTAATAAGTAAAGACATTATGTGTTCCATGACTTTCCTTCTGTCCTTTTCTGGTGAGAAATGTTTTTAGTGACTTAACAAAAGATGTCTGACATCACATTAAATAACTTTTGCTCCAGAAGCCACATAGTTAAATATGTGCAAAACAGAAAGCAAATATTTTTTCTACACCTTGCTCTTGCCCCGATGCCCAAAGATGCTATATTGAGTTGAATAGCACACCAGCACTATTTGACTGAATATAGGGCCATGTTTGCCCAGCTCTAAGACACTAAGGTGCTGCACCGACAGGGGTCCTGAAGTACACTGCCAGACTGGATAGCACCGGAGTGGTATTTGCAATATTCAAAGGAACCTATGCAAATTAGCCAATTGGGCATGCAAGGCACTAAGTGGCCATTTGTATGCCTATTATGGGGTCATTTGCATGTGCAGTGAGCCAGATTAACATGGCACAACTCCCCCCTCCAGTTACCTGGTCCCAGATGTGTATATATATCCCTCGTGGTAGTAGTGCCCTCCCTCTCCCAATCCCCCAGTCCTGTACTTTGTAATCCATTTCCTGGTGGTAGTGGTATCCTTCCTTCACTGATCTCCAGCCACTGCTTTTAGATTGCAATACATCCCCTGGTTGTAGTGGTTCTCCCCATCATCAGCCTGGAAGTACAAACAACCCCTTCCTGGCATGCAATGGTTCCCTCTGGCAGCACTGGGCACCCCAACCACTCACTGTATCCTCATCCGAGGTGTCACAGGTGCATAAGATGACCAGTATAGTATTCCTCACACTTCCTTGGCTGGCTGCCTTATGTACAGGCAGGGAGCACACCTCTTAATTATAGGACAGTATGTGTCACCCAGTCCAATAAATAAGAGACACGCTTCCTAACTGTACATATGATGGGCGGCTGAAAAGGCATGAGGAGGGTTGTGCCAGTCACTGTATGCAGTCATGGCACAACTGATGAGGATCTGGTGAGTTGGTGGGGTGCCTGGTGCCACTAGATTAGATGCCAGGGAAGGGTTGTTCCTACTTCCAGGCTGGTGATGGGGTAACCAATACCACCCAGGAATGTACTACAAAGTACAGGACTGTGGATTGGGGGGTACCACTAAAAACAGTGGATGCATTTCAAAGTAGGGGTCTAGGGACTGGGGAGGAATCTCTAGCACCAGGGATCTGTACACATACTCCAGGACTGGAGATCAGAGGGGGGACCACTAGCACCAGGGATCTGTACCTGTACTATGGGGCTGATGATCAACAAGTGGTGTCAGAGACCACGGGGGCCAGTTGTACTCTCCCAGTGGTCAATGGGCTTGGTGGCTGCATTACCTCCAACAGCCACTAGGGTTGCACGGAGTTAAGTTTAGGTTTTGTTTCATGGTGTTTGCACTGTGCAAAAGGACTGCGTTAAACCCCTTTGTGCAGAGCAATGCTGTTGAATATGGGGTAGTGTGCATATTCATGGCCTTGTCTTTCCCCTTCTTTGCATGCATACATTATGTTTTGCATGGGTGCTAGCCCTCTTTGCCTGTGCAACTGTCCCTTTTGAATATGGGGCTGCAGGGCAAGAACCCATTAGCACCTGCACACATTTTTTAATATTGGGTTCCAGATGTCTTATTTTGAAGTACTGTATGAGAATTAGCCACTTGTGCTGTGTGCTCTGCCAGTTACTTGCCAGACTCAGTTTCTACCAACCAACTTCAACAGTCAGACTTCATTACATAAATGTCACTTAATCATCAAAGCAACTATCTGGCAGTGCACAGGAATCTCTGATGTTAGTAGGTGTTGTACAGAAGAAACCATAACCTCCTCTTGCAACATCACCTCTCTTTTGGGGCAGCACTCTCTTGATGTGAAGGTGTTTCTCATGCATCACACATCCACAGTTTATAAAACCAGAACCCAAAGTGATGTCACCTGCAGGTTGCTGTGCTGAAGCGCCAAAACATTTAACATATTTATTTATATAGTTAGTTAAAAATTGGTAACCAGGAGAGGCAAAATGAGACAGAGCTTGTCTTATGTGTAACATGGAGAAAATGGGGCAGTGGGGTACAATGTAAGAACAGTCGAGTAACAGGGTATAACATTTGCAAGATAAATAAGACAATGATACCAGGTGTAACTGCTAACAAAATATAAAGACTCTATAGAATACAAAATACAGCATACAAGACAGTTTGGGGCACTAGTAGCTATATTTCATACAGAGCTAAGGATTGTCTTAAAATTAAAACTGTACAAAAGGTGCTGGTTCAATAAAATAAAAATAAAATCATGTAGATTAAAACATTAAGCAGTAGTATAAACTGGAAAATACATCAGCAGTAGTAAAAATCTTGTAAACTGCCTGGTCCAGAGGCAGCTCCAGCAGAGTGGTATCTCAATAAACCATTCCAGTTTCAAAGTAAAGAAAACCTACATAAAATGAAATTCTGCAGGATCCATTTTGTAATTGCAAATGTCATTCAATGGCATGTGTTATGCAGGTTAAAGTCACTTCTTGGGTACTCATCTGCACCTTGAGGTTCACAAAGTATCTGAGGCATGATATATCTTAACAAAACACAAGCCCTGTTAAGCCTTTTTGCTTAACTAAAATATATATATATTTTTTTTCTCCGTTGATGTCACCATCTCTGGTAGTATTGCAGCTGTAAATGATGAATAAAAGCATCCTCTGTTTTAACCCAGTATGATTTCTTTCACTGCAGCATGAAAACCACATCTGATAACTCATTCTGTATAGTGGTATAACAAGTGAAAAATGAAAATAAGGCCCCTGTCCAACCAACTTTACCTGCTTTGCAACTTACATCACCATTCACCACTTACAGGGGTTCATGTGTCAACACACAGTATGCACATACTGATGTTTCCATCATCTGGCACCTGGGTCTGGTTTTAAATAATGTTAATTAGTGTTATTTATACTTCTGCACATTATAGAAAGATAACTTATTGCTACATACTTTAATTAGCCATAAAACCGAGAAACAGTTGAGGTTGTTATCTACAGCTGCATGTTGGCATTGATGAGTGGAATTGCTGCCACTAAATGTTTACAGTTACTGCATCAACAGTCTCTCTTATTTCATGAAAAGCACTTTGGCACACAATTTATATGAAAAGTTCTATATAAATGCAAATTGTTCAATGTAAATAACATTAAACACAAAATGATTACCTCGCCTACATTTTCCAAATTATCTGTGCGAGAAAATAGAGTCAGGATTACCATTTTACACTTCTACATTTAAATGGGTAGTTCCATGTTCTCTTTTTACTGGAATAAAATGTACACTTATGTAAACGGTTTAATTAAATATTTGACAACTTTCATTATAGTAGCAATCACAAAGGCATAAACTTCGGCAACATTTGAGAACTGGCAGACATAGTGCAATCATGTATGGATGACTGACTGTGTGGATTTTGGTCCCATATGCCATGAATGTTCTGTTAGTGATTGGTTTCCAATAAATATGAAATGGGACATTTTTGTGGTTTAAAAATTCTTAAACAAAAATATCATAAATCATACACAGTATATGGAATTTGACTAGTGTCTCTTGCAGATACTACAGTCACATTTTCTGTTTAGATATTTGTTCAATTTATATTGCTTTAGTAAAGAAAACAGCATGAACAATGCAATCATAGAAAATAAACATTTTTTGACTGTATAATGTGTGATGAACGTCTAGAATTGGTAGGTAGGTTTGCTTATGGGGCAAGTAAAGTGGAATGTAACTGTTAGAACTGGGTTTAAATTACATGTATTTTATTGACTTAAAATATTTGGCCAAGAAGGGCACACTGAGTATCAAAAATTAATTAATTTTCAGGTGTATCTTGTGTGTGTGCATGAGGAGGATATATTATAATAATAAGCAATAAGCATACAACATACAGTGGAGCCCTATTATAAGCACACCCTGAATGCCAGGCACAAATATTCTTATGACCAGGATGTTCTCATAAGATGGCTCCATGGAAAACAATGAAAATCCATGTAAAAGCTATGGTTAACATAATAAACCTGTCTGAAACTTGTTATTAGAGAACCTATAATTAAGAGCAGTGTAATTCAGATATTTTAAAAGAGCTTGTGTACAATTAAAGTATTTTTGCAAAGTTCATTCGGTGTCCAAGCTAACCCAGATGGAGTGTTTATTGTTAACTGCCTTCTTCACAGGGCATCCTTTACAAACTCATTCTCTACTTAAATTACTACTAATGAGGAAACTAGATTACAGTTCCACCCAGGCTCAGCACACTTCAAGTGATAATGACCATCTACCACTGCCTCGGGAGGAAAAAAATACATTTGTCAATGCTGAATGTGTGCTTGCATATTGTGTCAGATAGGTTTGTGCATTGTGGAGAATGATGAAGGCTGGCTACACCTAGTAGACTAAAAATAACAAGCATATGTCCAAAATTAGAATTCTGTAGCAGTATGCCCCACTTTTCAACTGTATGTGCTTGTACCAACCTTTACAAAATACCACAATCAAGCCATGCTGCCAATCTACAGTGGCAGTGAATGTATCAAATGTGAACATTGCAACAATTGCTCTAATACTGAGAGCAAATATTTAAAATCCTCTGGAATAATATGAATGTGGACTTTGTTATGTCAGTCAGTCGAAAATGCCTTTAAAATAAGAATGACAGAGCACAAAACCACCATTAACTTAAGAAAATTATCATACTCTATGCCATGCCAGAAAACTATTTGGATGACAACCTTGGAATTGCTGCATCTCTGAAATTTACTGTTTTAAAAATTGTACAGCATGGTCCAAGGGGTAGTGATATTATACACTGCCTCCTACAAAGGGAGGCAATTGGGATCCATCAATTATAAACTGTGGCTTCTACAAAGTGGCAGGCCGTCTGTCTGCAGCACCGACAACCTGGGTTCGGAAATGGACTTGGGACATTGGAGGGCTAGCCGGGAGAAGAATGATTGAGCATCCTTGGGACTGCTGTCCTTCTCCAGGTGGAGGGGGGTGGCATGTCCAACATATCCCTGGTGGAGGCTGGGGGGATCCATTGTGCTGGCACCATTATTTGTGGGGGGTGGAGCAGACAAGGACTGTTACTACACATCCCGACCCCCAGGCATAGCCACACACAAATTCCTGGTCCCAATAGTGAAGCCCCTCTCCATTGCCACACCCGCATGTCCCACTCCCATGGCCCCATCCTCAGGGGAAAGCCAGGGTACATTACCATGGACTGTGAGGATAGGGCACCTGCCCAATGATCCAGCCCATGGTGGTAAGCCTGGGTATGAGGAGGCAGTGAGCGGACAGAGGATGAGCTTCCTTTGGGGTGTGGGGGAGCCAAAAAAAAAAAACTGTGACTCCTAAAGGGATATGTATATGAGGTATTATTCTAATATCAATTACTTTTAAAGTACTCTATCTCTTCCAGATGATAGCATTTTCTTCCCCAGCCAGTAACCACAAAAAATAAGCACCTCTCTTACAAAACTATATAAAACTATTTATGCTTTTTTTAACTACATGGACACAGTAAAAGTTTATCCCCATCATTCTGTAGCCGAACTATATTACTGGGGTGATAGATTCTAGATTAAAACACAATACAGTAATTTTAAATTATGTTCTTTGCAAAACTGGTAAAATGGCATATCGTGTTTTATAAAGATAGTACCATCTTCCAAAATATAGCTATACAAAGCATATGTCTTTATTCCTGTCTCCCTGAAGAAATGTATTGAAGACAGGAAAATAACAATAAGGTTTAATAAACCAATATCATAATCAGATGCTCTGTAATTCATAACTGTGTTATCCCAGTTGAGTGTTCAGGTGACCTTTTTTGATATAGTATACAAAGGAGGTACATTCCCATTACTTGTCTCCATTTGTGGCATACATTTTTTTATGGTTAAAAAATGCATTTCTAGCCCTATTCATTGCCATTAGTGGCATGCTCCCCCTTCAAATGAAGTACACACATATGTGTGCATGTTATCTATTGCCTTGTACTGAGTATCTGATTATCTTTTGCATTCTTGGATATCCTCCAGTCAAGTCGCATTCACTGTTCTAGATATACAGTATACAGTATTGAGCAGGGTCATAAATAAGAATATGAGTTGTTACACTATAAGACTTTGTTAAACTTTTTTGTAAATATGATGTTGCTTGAGTTGCATTTTACACCTAGGAAGTTATAATACATAGTTCAGATAAGAAATGCAGTTAAAACCCCAAGACTGTAACAGTGAACACATTGACTTGTGGCATAGAGCAACAACCTGTTATGCTCTAGGGTCATAATAAGGAACCAGACTGGGTGTTTGGTTTGTGTGTCCAGAAATGGCATTATCATTACTTGGAATGTTCTTATAACTTTGTGGAACATGGGGTAAAGTTTGGGGTAAAATACATTGCGCTGTACAAAATAAATAGTAAATGAGTATGATGTATTCTGTTCTGCTCCTTCAAAAACCCATGTACTCTACTGTGCTGCTTTTCTTCACTTCTCAGAAAGCTCCATTCACACTAAGCATGCTAATCTCTAATGCTAGCAGGGAGTGGAATGAGTGACATTGTGTGGCCACATCTCAATGCATGTGGCTGGAGCAAGGGGAATGGATGAGGTGGGTGACCATGTGATGTCAGAGCAAGGGGGCTGCTTTACTGGCATCACAGAGGTGGAATTTGCCCATTTTGAACTCACTGTGATAAACTGATCCTGGATCCAACATTGAGGGCCTCACCCCTTCCCCTCTCACACTGGTGATATCAATGATGATTTTTTCTGGTAAAACGTGATCATTAAGCTCCAACCTTTGACCTAACGGGACCGTGTGGGCTGAGGAGGTTGCTGGATCTGGGTGATGAACCATTCCTTCAGCCAGATAAGAGAGTTGTAGCACTTGGGACCTTTGGCTTGTCTCAGCTTATTCACTGTGCCCTCAGCTTCCCTTCTACTCTCTGTCTGTATGACTAGAGTAAAACAATCTTTGTCTCAGTTGCTTTATGAATGAGATTGGTGGTTCCCTGCATCCAGTCATCATCCTGTGCCTGATAGAATTCTGCAAGGCTAGTCTCATGGTTTTTTGTCTGAGGCAATCTGAGAAACCACTGATTCTTTTGTGCTTGAGATTTCATTTTTTGCATGTGATCCTTTCCACATGTTGCATGCTTTGATCATCCTTACAATCAGTTTAAGAACAACCTACAAGAAGACTTGTTCTTTCTTATCCTTGTATTCAGATAGATCTCAATGGTATGATAACATTTTAAGAAATCGAATAAAAATGTAAATGACGAGTTTGGACTCTTGGAATGCTTCATTCAGATCACAGATGAAATCCCATCAACGTACATGAAATCAAATATGGGCATCTACTGTACCCTTATTGAACAGAATAATCAAGAAATTAGCTGGAACATTAAAGATCAATGACAATACCTTGGCATTTTAAATAAGAAAACTGTTTGCTTTGCCCTATTCAATAAAGAAAATGCTATTAAAACAAAAACTACACCTGTTTTTTGACATATTTATCATAGTGACACACCATGGCATACATTCTTAACCAATACTGAACTGATCAGCTGAGCATTATCTTTTTTTACACAGCTCAGCTCAACACTAACTCTCTTTGATATCATTCAAGGAGTGAGGTCAGTGGCAGATGCGAATAGGATACAGGATCAATTGTTCTGATTAACTGGCTCTAACTGCTCTGTAACATTTTTATATTTTTATTTTACATCCATTTCTGATTTCAAGCTATGTTTTAACAAATGAATGTTGTATGCTATAGCAAAAGAGGGTTGACCAAATAAAGGGGCAGACCCCATTGTCCCTAGGCCTGGACAGGTGGCATGTGGAAGCCAGGAGGCTGGGGAAGGTTGGGGGAGGAAAAAGGGGAGGTCTGAAGGAAGCATGAGATCACAGAAGGGGAGGATCCAATGAGGTTACAAAGAGGGTTGGGCAAAATGGCAGGATGGGAAAAGTAGCTGGCAACCCAGGATTGGCAAAGGGAGCAAAAGGGGAAGGGCCTAATTGGGCAATCATAAGGGATTGCACAGCTAGGGAAGCTCACAAATTTGCTCTATGAGATTTTACTCTGGAAGCACATCAGTTTCGACAAATTTTATATTGAGCCAGTGGGCAGTTTTTAGTGAAGAATTTCTGAGTAAAAAAACAAAAAAACAAAACAAAGGAAGTACACAATTTAGATGAGTAATAGATAAACTTGAGTAATAAGGAATTTAGAAATGAGTGTGGATCAGAAGCAGCTGCAACCCAGATGGAGCAAGTGAGTACTTCACCGTGCTGAACAGAGGTAAGTAAGCTGATATGGCAATGTGTGTTGGAGCTCTAGGAGCCTGATGAGGAGCTGGGCATACAGGTGGATGGTGCTTTAAATGGTGTGCTCTCATTGAAGAAGTGGGGTTTATGGTTTGCTGCTTCATTGCCTGGGGTTTGTTTTAATTAATATAGCGTGCTTTGCAGAGTGAGTGGCTTAGTGGCAAGCACTGAATGACTGCACTGCATATCTAGTTGTCAACTGATTTTAGACTCTTGGTCTCCCGAATTGGCATGTGCGACCAAGGGAGCTGAGGAGGAATCGTTTTTTGGCCGACGATGGCACAAGGGGCACCTCAGCGTGTTCACAGCGTGAATGGGATGCTGTAAGTGAAGGGACAGTCGGGCAGAAGCCTGCACCTGCTTGGGAGAGCCATGGGATAGCACTGAAAAAAAAGCACTAAAGCAAAGGGCGGGGGGGGGGTTGTTAATGTAAAAAGGGAGAGTGGATCCCCTTTTTTCGCCAGCTGGGTATGACATTGGTCACCTGGACAGAGTGAGGAAGGCCTAAGGGCCATGAGGGAGCAGAAAGAAGTCCCAGGCTGACCACGGGGTGGAGTGTGAAATCATCAACATGCGGTCAGCAGAACAGGGACAGGATAGCTTGGGGAGCACAGAGAGGGTGGACCGACAAAGGATTTCTGGCAATTGGATTGATTTGGAAGTGGGTCTCCCTCCCTGTTCTGGGGTGGAGAGTGGCTCCCTGTTCTGCCGGCCGTGCACTGCCTTTTTGGTATCTGGATGGTGTGAGTGAGGCTTAACAGCCATGAGGAAGCTGAAAGGAGATGATGCCAACCACATGGTGGTATGTGATGTTATCACCACATGGTCAGCAGAGAAAGGACAGTACAGCTCTGAATGTATGAGGGGGTGGACCCAAAAAAAGGTATTTTCAGCAACTGGGTAAAATTGGATGCGGCAGGTCCCCTCCCAGTTATGGTTTAGAAGCCAGATGGACATGGAGAGCTTGAAAAGTTGTGGGAACCATGGGACAGTTGAGGAGCCTGGATGACCAGCCCAGGGTGGTCAGCGGGTGATTAAGTAGAGGTTTTGAGGTGTAGCCAGCCATATCCTTTCGAGGCTTGTGCTGAGCTAGTATGTGGAAACAGCTCCCAGGGCAGTTAGGGGAAAGGTAGGGTGCAAGCATTTTCCATCTGGTACTAGATGTGCCCATAGTATTACAGGCTGCAGAATCAGGCCCAGGGTATAAGAAATGTGGGGATGCACTGGCAACGGGCAATGGTTGGTACTAGCCCATCCAGCATTTGGGAGAATTTAAAAGGGGAGTTTTCTCCAGGGACAGGGATCGCTTGCCCAGTGATACCAACGCAGGCACCGTGAGGTGATGGCTGGCTCTTCTGAGGGGCAGTAGGGCAATTGTTGGTTTTCTGGGAAAGATTTAGGTGCCTTTGGTACCCCAGGGAGGAACTCCTCGCTGGTGTAAGGTGGCAGAGGAGATGAGTGACTCAACACCATGCAGGTGGGGGGCCTTAAGGGGATCAGGAAGGATGACCTGGGGAGGCAAAATTTATCTAAGCACTGGGGGAATTTTTGGAGACAGGTTGGAAACACAGGCCCGAACCGGTGACATGAGCAGCAAGGGAGTGGGAAGCACACTGGGCTAGGCCTGAGTGGGAGGTCTACAAACAAAATAATAAAAAAAAGCCAAACAACAGAGAAAGAAAGGGCCCAGAACTCCAAACTGGAGGATCAGAAACCTAGGGGGGAATACCAGCAAACCCCATTTATATACAGTTTGACCCCAAGCAAATCATGTAACATCACCTAGCATGCCTGAAGGGAGATATTAATGTGTGTGTGATTTTTCCTTAGATACTCAAACCAAAAAGATGGCACCAAGGAAGCTGAAGCCAAGTAAAGGAGGTCTGCTATCAGGCAGTGATGGACCTGGTAGTCAAGGCCAACCAACTACTGGAAATGGCAGAGCCAGACAGTGGATTAAAAAGCACAAAGCAGAAGGGTAAACAGGGGAAGGGACAGGAGAGGAACAAGAGGGTCCCAAAACCCCTTGGTAGACCAGAGCCCAGGACAGGGGTTCCTGAACTGGGGCCAACATCTCCTCTACCCCCACCCTCCTGTAACCCCATACCAAAGCCGATGCCAGCTCCAGGGCCCACACCGGCACCGTGGACAGAGCCTCCTATACCTGTTCTTCCACCACATTTCCCAGATCCGGTACTGCCACCACCAGTCCTGATGCCTGCACACAGCCCACCAGGAGTGCCCAGGCCAGGACCCAGCACCCCACAGCCAACCACAGCAGGTAATCAGGTGGTGACACTCGAGAGTAGTGTCAAGGAGTATGTGAAACAGATGTTGCAAGTTATGGGTGATAATTTCCTCAGGCAGTTAGAGAAGGCCTTGGGAGAAATAAAAGGGACAGGGGGAGGGGGAGCTGGGCCTTGATGATGGGCAGAGAAGCTGGGGTGCTCGGGGTACGGCTTGGGGACCATGTGCCCACATCCATGAAGAAAAAGATATGGAAGGGAGAATACGTCAACATTTTTGCCCTGGTGAATGTTGACAACATGGCTAAATATGAAGAGAAAGACACTTTCGAAAAGAAAGACATGACGGTGGCAGTAGTGCTGTTTGGCAAGGGGGAGGAGGATAAGTCATGGAAAGGGAAAATGTGGGACAATTGGTCCACAAGTTTCACCTACTTTACGGTAATTGTTATTGAGAAGTGACTGGAACTTGCCACCCCACTCCTGACTTACTCGCTCATAATCAAGACTGCGTATAAAAAAGGGCCATAGTTGGCTGAAGTATGACGAGAATTTCAGGAAAAGGATGGCACATTTCGGGGATGTGAAATGGGATGCCAGGCAAATAGATCTCTGTTTAGAAATTTGTACAGAGCTGACTGAAAGGGAGGCCAAAAGGGATAAAAAAGGAGAGGTGATGTCGAAGGCTTGTTGGGGATTCCACAAGGCATTTTGTTCCTGGCCAAACTGCCAGTTCCAACACATGTGTTCAGAGTGCAGGGGACACCATCTGGCAAAAAAATGTAGCTACAGCTGGAAAAAAGGGCCTGGCAGCAGGACAACTCATACCAGCAGCCTTTTCGGACCAATCAAAGCACCTTTAGGGGCAGCAACAGGGGAGAGGAAACCGGGGGTAAGGTGTGTGGGGGGGAGAGTGCACAACTACCACATGCAACATCAGGACAATTGACAGGCTGGCAGGCAACGGTTTATGGCTGGTCCACACACCCATCAAGATTAAGGCCATTGATGGGTACTTGAGGGAATACATAGACCAGGAGGCGGCAAAAACATTGTGCACAGGTTTCCGAGCAGGTTTCAGTTTACAATTTAGGAGCATTAGGAAGGGGACGAGGGCAAAGAACCTCAAGTCCATACAAGGGAAGGAAGAACTGCTGGCACAAAAAATTCAGAAAGAAGTAATAGCGGGGAGGGTGGAGGGGCCATTTGAAACCCCTCAATTGCACAACTTGAGAATTTCACCTCTGTGGCTGGTACCCAAGAAATAGCCAGGTGAGTATAGGGTAATACATCACCTGTCCTACCCAGATGGGGATTCTGTTAACTATTACATCAGGGAGGAAGACAGCAAGGTAACATACGCCACCCTGGAGGAGGCGGTCCAGTTAATCAGGTCTAAGCAGAGCGCTTGGTTAGCCAAGACACAGAAGCAGCATTCCGATTATTGCCAGTTAGGCCAGCGGATTTTGGATCTGCTGGGATTCCAGGTGGGGGGGCATGTATTATTTTGACAAAGCCATGTCGATGGAGTGCTTGATAGCATGTGCTACATTTGAAATGTTCAGCAAATGGCTGCAGCTGGAGTATCAAAACAGCTATGGTCATCAGATGGTGGTACACTACCTGGATGATTTCCTCTTCATTGGGGAAGGGGAGAGTGACACGAACAGAATGCTAAGGGATTTCAAGGGTTTGTGCCAATAACTGGGGGTTCCATTAGCAGAGGATAAGACAGAAGGGCCTAGCTGCACAATAGAATTCTTAGGGCTGGAGCTGGATCTGGTCCACAAGGTATTCAGACTCCCAGAGATGAAGGTTGAGAAAATTACGGGAGCTACCGGGGAAAATCAGAGGGAGAAGGAGGGTGCGGCTCCAACGTGCACAGCAGCTGTTGGGGCATTTGAAACATAGAAACATAGACTTTGATGGCAGATAAGGACTGCTAGGCCCATCTAGTCTGCCCATTTCCCTACCTACAGGATAGGCCGCAGATCCTAGTTAACCAACAGCCTATATCTTCCTGCCCCCCACAAGAATTGCCTTATGTCTGTCCCATGCATTCTTGAATTCTCCCACAGTTTTAGACCCCACAACTTCCTCAGGAAGACTGTTCCATGCATCCACTACCCTCTCTGTGAAATAATACTTCCTCACATTGCCCCTGAATCGCCCTCCTTCTATCTTTAAATTGTGTCCCCTTGTTCTTGCAAGTCTCTTTTTCTGAAAGATGCTACCCTCTTGGACTTTGTTGATTTGAACTTTGCTTGCAGAGCCATTGCCCTTGGATGCACTTTCACACAGCAGCTAGCGCGGGCAACCTGAGGGGCAACACAGCCTTACCATTGGATAGACATCAATAAGAGGACAAGTGAGGATTTGGGGTTATGGGAGAGTTTCCTCACGATGTACAATGGGCAGACTTTTTGGCAGGAGGAGTGGTTGTATAATACTGACCTGCAGCTGTACACAGATGTGGCAGGTGGGATAGGCATGGGGGGTTACCTTTGAGGAAAATGGTTTGTCGAACCATGACCCGAGGAATGGGTATGAGCAGGAGTGATGAGGGATATCACCTTTCTGGAAATTTTCCTCATATGGGTAGCCATGCTAATCTGGGGCAGGAGCTCTGGAATAGGCAAGTCACATTTTGGAGTGATAACAGGGCGGTGGTGGAAGTCCTGAACCTGAAAAGGACAAAGTCAGACAGAGTCATGAGGGTGTTGAGCAGGATGGTATGGCTAGGTCTGACATTGAACATGTCATTTAGATCCAAGCACAATGATGGCATGAACAATGTGATAGCTGATTCCCTCTCCTGATTGCAGCTGGACACATTTCAGACTGTCGCACCAGGAGCAGAGCACTGGCAGATCACTGTCCTGGTGTACGTATGGACGATTGAATTGGGGGACTCAAAATATTGTTCCATAACTTCTGGGCCCCCAGGACCCTTAGAGCATACGAAACCTCTTGGAGGGCATTTCAAAACTTCTGAATGCAGTACGGCGCCAGGTAAGCGGGGCAGTGATGAGATAGCAGGTGGCCAGATTCATAGTGGTGGGGTGGAACCAGAACATGGTGCAGGCAATGATGAGGGTTCATCTAGCAGCAATAGGGCAGATATGCACATTGAGAGGGTGGGAGGACCCTACCAAGTGCAACCTAGTATGCAGAATGATGCAAGACTGGTTACGGGGAACAGATAAGAAGAAAGACAATAGGAAGCTGATATTAGAGGGGCTGATGACAAGGCTGATGAAGGCATTACAATGCATCTGCAGCTCAAGTAAGAAAACCATATTGTTCAAGGCCCTGTATGCCACAATGTATAGTAGGGCTTTTAGACTTAGTGAAGTGGTAGGCCACGGCAAAAGGCTGGATGGGGAGGGGCCTTCTTTGGGGAGACATAGAATGATCCAGGGACGTGACAGCAGTACTTTTAAGGAGGTAAGACAGATCAGCAAGATCTGGGCTCCAAGGTGTGATTAAGGAATCACCATAATGTAGCCATCTGTCCAATGGGGGCTCTGCACGTGTACTCAGCAGATTGCCCAAACAGAGGGAGTCCCTTGATATTTATATAGGGGGATGGCAAGCCAGTGTCCAGATACCAGGTGACAGCCATACTGCACAAGTGCCTAAGAATTTGGGGGGAACCGGTGGAGGGATATTACTCCCACTCATTCAGAACTGGGGCGCCCTCTGTCATGGTGGCACAAGGCAACCGGTTGGGGGAGATTAAACTGAAGGGCAGGTTTACTTCTGATTGTTATTAAAAATACATACGTAACATCCCACAATAATGATGTCTATTCTTTTTCCCCACAGCAGGTACAAATGGAGGAGGGAAGAAGGGTAAATGATGGGGGTGATGGGGGAGAAAGAGAGGGGAAAAAGTGTAAGATACTAAACAGTTTTTCCTTCTGGTTATGCAGGGACGACAAGGAAACTAGAAGTATGGATCTGTGGGCATTCCTTTATACAATGGGTGTAAAAATGGGAGGCCAGGAGACAAGGAGGAAAGCAGCTGTACCTGAAGAGCGATACAGTCAGTTTGGTATGGAGAGGCCTATGTGGAATGAAGTGGGCCCAGCTGCTACCAGAGCTGAGGGAGATTAGGAAGGACTATAAATGACTGGACCTGATTGTGATACATCTAGGTGGAAATAACCTGGGGAGTAGGCCCTGGCTGGATATATTCTATCAAATGAAACAGGACCTTCAAAAATTAAAAGAATATCACACCACAAAAGGTGTGGCAGCAGGTGAAGAGTCACAAAGAGATGGACAGAACCAGGAAGTGCATGAATGCACGGGTGGACAGGCTGTTTGAGAGTATGGGAGGACTGGTCATACGTCACAGAATACTGGAGTGGGTAGATGACTACTACTAGGGAGATGGGACACACCTATTGGGCCTTGGCCTAGCCCTGTTTAATACAGAAATTGCTGATGCCATAAAAGCATGGCTGGCACAGAAATAGTCAAAAAAAAAGTGAGGCTAGGATATGAGAGGGTAGGAGGAAGGGATGAAGAAAAGGAGGGGAGAAGGAGGGAAGTCCACCATCCATCGCAAGTTGGAGGTGGACTAGTGGAAAAAAGGTGGGATAAGGACAGGAAATAAAGGGGGATAAAAAGAAAAACACTAAAAGATGACACAGGACTGATAAGAAGAAGCAGAGGGCACGGGTGATGCTCGTACCCCTTTCCAACAAAAGAGGAAGAGGCCAGGCCCCCCCATGATGTACATCTGGGGGGCTGAAGAAAAGAAGAAATTAGTAGAATTGATGAATTGAAAAGAATGTGTCTGTATACAGTGTACAAAATATTAAGTGGAAGAGACTATAAATCTGAAAAGTTTTGGAAATGTACTATGATTTTGTAAACAATAAATGTCTTGGAAATATTAAGTAAATTAATTTGCCAAACTGAGCAATCACACACAACTTGTCTATGTCTTTAATGGTGGGGCTCTGGGGACAAAGAGGGTTGCCCAAATAAAGGGGGCAGACCCCATTGTCCCAAGGCCAGGACAGGTGGCGCGTGGAAGCCAGGAGGCTGGGAAGGGGTGGGGGGATGGAAAAGTGGAGGTTTGAAGGAAGCATGAGATCATAGAAGGGGATGATCAAATGAGGTCACAACAAGGGTGGGCAAAGGGGCAGGATGGGAACAGGAGCTGGAAACCCAGGGTTGGCCAAGGGAGCAAAAGGGGAAGTACCTAATTGGGTAGTCATAAGGGACTGCACAGCCAGGGGAGCTCACAAATTTGCTCCACAAGATTTTCCCACCCACTCACCCTGAGAGAAGAAGCAGGAGGCCACTGTGGTAGGTGGAGCACAGTGCACCACTGTGGCAGGTGGAGCACAGTGGCAGGAAGGGTTGGACTGCCATACGTGGACAGCAGGGGGATATAGGTGGGTTGAGAACAGGAAATAAGGGGGGGATAAAAAGGAAAATACTAAAAAGATGATGCAGGACCGATAAGAAGAAATGGTAGGGTGTGTACGCTCGTACCCCTTTCCAACAAAACAGGAAGAGGGTGGGCCCCCCCATGATGTACATCTGGGGGGCTGAAGATAAAGAAGATATTAGTAGAAGTGATGAATTGAAAAAAATGTGTCTGTATATAATGTACAAAATATTAAGTGGAAGAGACTGTAAATCCAAAAAGTTATGGAAATGTACTATGATTTTGTAAACAATGATGTCTTGGAAACATTAAGTAAATTCATTTGCCAAACTGAGCAACCACACACAACTTGTCTATGTCTTTATTGGCGGGGTTCTGGGGACAATGGGAAATTAGCTGAGAAACCAATTGACAGGATCTTGAGCCAGCTAATCAGAACAGTTAATCCTATACTCCATGCACATATGGCATTGACTTCACTCCTTGAGTGACATCAACGACAGTCATTCTCGGATCGCTCCAGACACAATGTCATGAGACTAGCCATGACAAATTCTATCAGGCATAGGTTGAGGACTGGAAACAAGGATCTGCCCTTCTGTTTCATAAAGCAATGAGGACAAAGAATGCTTTACTTGAGCCATACAGATGGAGAGTTCAAGGGCAGCTTGAGAGCACAATGAATGCGCTGAGACAAGCCAAAAGCCCCAAGCACTACAAGTTGCTTTCCTGACAACAGGCACAGCTCCTTGCCCGGTCTGACAGCTGCTCAGCTTGTTACTGGGTGGCCATTTGGATGGCCATTATATAAATGAAATGAGACAGCCACTGTCTGATATGAGCAGCTGTCTCCTTTCAACTATGCACAGTTTTCACCCTATGAACAGAAAACTGCATCATGGTCAGCTTGCCTAAACTGGACCATCACTGTCAAGTCCATTGCAGCCTCTCAAATGCTGTGCCTCTCCTGTACGTGTGTGTAAGCAAACATAATAAATGGGCTGACTGTTAATGTAGACAGGATTTACTGCCATTGAAAATCATGGGCAAAAAATCGGGACAGCCATAAACTGTTTTTGTAAATGGAATGTTCATACTTCTGATGTTCTTATAAGTGGGCTCCCTTGTAGTACATTACAAATACACAGCACAGTGGCAGTAAAAATATGTGTACACTAGAATAAAGAAGATACATTGTATAAGATACACAGTTAAGATAACAAGTGTACACTCTGAATTGTTATAGAGAAAAAGAAATAATAAGGACCCTTCAGCGTGCATTATCAGTGCCCATGAATAAAGTGCAGGCAGCAAGCACTGCACAGAGATGTCAGGCACTATTGATCAGGAACGACAGGGGAACAGAGGACATGTTCAGAAGGAAGTGGATAGGGTGATGATGAAGAATGGGGAATAGGGAGGGAAAGAGGAAGGAGAAATGGTGGCTTGCACATTAGTTACAGGTGCAGACATGGAAGTTGAATGCATGAAGCAAAACATTTACATGGAAGGGAAGGGATTAGAGTGCAGAGATGGGGGAGTGAAGACCACAGATAGGGGTAGGTAGTGGAAGGCAGCCTACTTGACAGGGGTTTGGGGACAGGAGAGAAAGAGAGAGAGAGAGGGATAAATATTGCTGGTCAGAAATCTTAATAATGTAAAAGGTGAAGCAAAGTAGGGAGCTGAGCTAGTGGGAAGGAAACTAAGCCTGAATTTTGAGATGTCTTCAACAAAGTGAGTCATCTACCCCCAAGTGGAGGAAGACAGAGGATGGAATATAGGACACAATGATGGGAATGGGAGAGGGTGCAGTCAAGAGCAAAGTGGCAGGAAGAGTTCAAGAGGGAATCTGCCCTGGACAGGGTAGACTTAGGGTGGCACTATATGCATGTCACTGAAGTTACATGCTATAAGGATCATTTACTCAATCAAAACAAATGTATTCCGAGAGAACATCTGGCCATCAATCAACATTCATTACTTTGTTTCATAGCACTAATTCATTATACATAGCAACAACAACCAATAAATTAAATTTTAAATCAAACACATGCAAATGCTACATTTGCATTGATTTCTGATCCCATTCTTACTAAATGGTAAATTGCATTCATTAGTTTGTTTTATAGCCCAACTCATTAAACAGTCTAATTCATTAATGCTACCAGAAAAAATAATACTCTCATTTATACAGAAGGTATTCTGTGATGTATCAAGAAACATCATTGTCAGATCTGAATACTCCAATTCCTCTCCAAGCATATAGTATTCTGAAAGCTGCCACTGTATTCAAAGTCAAGAGTATACAGTGGCTTCAGCCAGGTTGGAGCACAGTACCTTGCAATATTATTGCAAAATGCTGCTGTGTGCTGCAGGCAACAGTGTAGTAATTAAATAGCAGTTAAGTCCATTTATCATGCAGTACTTTGTGACATGTAATTTGCTACAATTTTCTCTGTTGCACCCTGGCTGGCTTTGCTCTATCTGTCTGTGGAAGGGTTGTGGGAAAACAGATGGACCAGATACCGAACTTGAGATTCAGCACACAATCTCTGTGTGATGTTTATTCAAAATACAAGAAATAAGTTCAGCTATGCCATATTCCTTCTTCAGTACATAAGTTTTCAGCAAAAGACGATCAATGGCCTTCCGCTGCACTTAGCCAGCACCTACTGATACTGATATCTGATCCCATTATTAACTGGGATCTAGCGACTACCCTTATGCAAGCCATATTTACTTGGGTAGTGGCCAAAAATGAAGAAAAACAAAACAAACTATAAACAAAGAACCTAAATGCAGAATCACTGAAAGAACAGTTACCTCAAAGGTCATCGGCAACAAATCAAGTTTCAAAGAAATGCAACATCATACATACTTCCATAATGCAATGCATCATGCGATATATGCAAATCACCATGACATTTTTAGCTTGTTAAGTTTACAACAATTTACATGCATTTTAAATAGCACAACTAGCTTAATTTCTATAATGGTCACCTAGTACTTTTTACCATTATCAAAACACCAAGGCCCAGATATTCAAACTGTGCCCAAAAAGTGTGCAATAGCAGGAGCATTCGCAAGTCCATTACGCCCATGTGCAAGAGATGCGATATTCAAAAATGGAGCAGGCCAAACTGCGCCTACAGCCGACGAATGAATATCACACCACCTGCGTCATAGCTCAACTAGGAAGGGTAAGCTGAGCAGATCTGATGCGCCATAGCGCAACAAGGGATGTGCAGCTGAGCAGTCCAGAGGCACCATAGCGCAACCAGGGATGCCCCCCAGCAGCAGAGCAATGCAACTGCACAACCAGGGAGGTAGGTGCCCACCACCCATGCCACAGATGGGCACAGGAACACACAGCAGAACAGACATCGTCACCCCACACCCCATGCACTGGGGGAGGGCTGGAATAACCACCAGCCCATGGAGACAAGCAAACAACCCACAGCTGGGCCATGGTGCCCCATCACACCTCCCGGTAAGCTGTGACTGGCACACAAGGAGGGCTGAACACCCCATGCCACACCATCCACCCAATGCAGAGCACACCCTGCACCGTGACCCCCAGACACCCCCCATGAGCAGTGACCACCATTGCAGGAAACCCCATGCATGCCACCACCCCCACTGTGACAATGCAACCCTGTGTACCACAGAACCATGCAAGCCAGCCCCACCACGAGCACCCATCAGTGGGTGGCAGCACACAGCAATGCAACAATGGCAGACACAGTGCCACCACGCACAGTCCCCCCAAGGTACTGCTGAGAAACCAACCATGCGTTGGCACATGAGGTACCCCACTTGGGACAGGGCTTGCCCCGGACACCACCACCAGTGGTACAGCACCCTGTACAGTATTCCAATGACCCACCCCGACCCACCACTGGCCACAACAGCCAGCACAGACACCCACAGTGGTGCGTGGAAGCATGCACCAAGCCAGATGCCACACAGTGCATAGACAGACACCCACCCATACCCAAGGGCACAACAACACAGGGACTCAGTGGTGGAGCAACCAAGCCCTCAGTGTGTGCCCATGTAAACTGTGTACACACAACCCACAGTCCTCCATGGCACTGGAGTGCCAGCCACCCTGCACAGGCACTGTGGACCCGTACACCACCATCATTCACCCAGAGCACAAGTCACAGACAGTGGTGCACATTGCCTACAACACACACAAGGCACAGCATGGAGGTGGGACAACAACTGTGGAGGCCACAGTGTCACCCGAGGCAGACATGCACCACACCAGTGACAGGAGGCAACCCAGCAATGTGACGGGTACAGTGGCTGCCCTGCAGGGACTGCCAGCACTGACATGCCTGCAGACTGTGCAGGTGACAGACATGCATGTGTGTCAGCTGCACAGGCCATGGACAGGCTGATAGGTGCGCCATGGACACAGAACATGCACCATGGACCACTGCACACAGTCATCTAGTGCATAGGGCACAACACACACACCACAGACACTGACTGATAGCTACCTCCACACCATAGTCACCTCCACAGGGACACACACACATACCCATGACCACACCACCCCTGACGCCATGCACACCACTGCAGCTGAGCACCTATAGCCTGCTGCAACTCAGAGACCACCACAGTATTCATATCAAAATCACTGTATTGAACAAACATATAAAATTCAACTATTTACAATACTATGTACAAAATATACACAAGGTTGGGGAGGGAAAACAAGGTGGGGGTGGGTAGGGCAGGGTAGACAAATGGGATGGGAAAGGAGGGGTGGAGGGTGGGTCCAGGGGGTAGAAGATTACAGGGACTGAGAGACCCCAGCAGGAGCCCCTCTCTCCACTCTGACTCCATTGTGCTCTGTGCCTCCACAGGACCCCGGTATTGTCAATCCTGTGGAGGATGTCCAGTGAAGCCCTCGCCACCTGGAGTATCTCCCTCAGCTCCTCCTTTATTTCCCGGAGATGGCATGTACCAAGGACAAGGGAGCACAGTCAATAGGTGTGAATGCACAACCCCATACAGCCCGCTCACTATGCATGGCATACGGCCGTGGGACATACCTCTGTGATGGTGTGTGACCACTCGCAGTGATCATGTCCACATGACCTGCCCACCCAGGTGCATACAGCCATGCAGAACGCTGCACGCACCCACTGGCCAAGTCACCACAGCACCACCGTGGCCGTTTAGTGACATGGCTATGTGGTGCAAAGGCAGTGGCACAACCATGTACCTGGTGCATGCATGGACCACCATTGATGCACTCCCAGACATGCATTGCCACTGGGCAGTGTTGACTGTAACAAGTCGAGTGCATGGCAGTGGAGTTGATGGATGGTGGCCATGGCCTGCTGCCCATCCTGTTACACAGCATGGAATAGTAATCATGGAGGTATGGCACTCACCTTCATCGGGCCGGTTCAGTGGGCGGTGAGGGCCCTCACCCCGCCTTGCTGCACTCTGCTCCTTCTGCTGCCGGAGTTCACGGGCACGGCGGCGTTCCTCCAGGCCTGTGGTGCAAACATGGAGAGAGGAACATCAGTACAATCCCATAGCAAAGTCCCCCTGCCCCCAGGTGGGTGCCCTCCAAACCAGCCAGAGCCACCCACCCCACACCCTGATAACACCACCACAGCCAACCCCAGATGGTCCCTCCCCCATGTGCTGGACACATACAACAGTGTTACCCATATGGAAGATAAAAGTGTGTTGATGTAACCCCTACCTGGCCATGGCACCATGCCCCTCCTGGCACGTGCCCGCAGGCATGTGAGCAGCTCTGGCTCCCTTCACCGCAGGTCCCCGTACCTGTGGCAGCACTGCTCAGCACTCCTCCCCTGTCCTGTGGCCTCCTCAAGCGCAGTGGCTCCCACACCTGGGTCCTGGACCTGTCCAGGGGCACCTCCCCAAACAGTGGCCCATGGTGTGGCTCCACAATGGCCACTAGGTTGGCCAGCTCTATTGCTGACCACTGAGCTGCCCTCCTGCGTGCCATGCTCTCTGCTCGATTTGGAAATATGGTGCTCTGCAGCATGGCTCCCCACGTGCAGATGCTGCGTGCTACAGCAATGCCATTCCCTATCACCGAACAGAGTGATAGAGGTGCACCTATGCCTGATGCATGGTGCCTAGGGGCAAAGGTCGGGCACAGGGTCAAGGGTTTCTGGTGCATGGACACGCACTGCGCCATTAGAACCCAATGCATGTAGCACAATTGGCTGCCTGTGTGCTACTGCCATTAGCGGCCTACCACGCAGTTGGCCCAGTGCGTCTATGATGGCCCAGTGCCACAGCGCCATTTAGTGACCATCGCTATAGCACCACTGGCACAATGGTGGCCATGCCCTGCATTGCCCTACAGTGCACAGCATATCATCAGCGGCTAGACTCTGCGCCAGCAACCTGGCATGCGAGGAGGTTACGATGTCACAGACCTGGTAATTGTTCAGTTTGTCAACATAATTTGAGTGCAACAGTGTGATATTCAGCTATCATATGCAAACCATTTAATCAGTCCCCAATGGTGCAGCACTGCAATTTGCAATCCACTTAAAGTTGCTCTCGCCTTATTTGCTTGGCTGTGCTCTAAAAGTGCGGTACATTGGCTGCGTGGCCATAGTCGGTTACCGCATCTATTGGTGAGTTGCATGCTGTTTGGGAGTGTGGACTGTGGATTTAGGGACATGCATGGGACTGCACAGTCACAGGTAACAACTGCCATTCTTACAGGCTACATAATGACTGAGCAAGTTGTGGGAGAGGAGGAACACAGTGGTGGGAGGAGGAGGAGGAGGCCTAACTTTACCAAGGCCAAGACTGAAGCCCCATTTTAGATCTACCTGGATCAGGAGCCGCTTCTCAGCGGACGGCAGGGAACACCTCAAGCCCATGCTGCTGCATGGCAGGAGGTGGCATGTGCTGTGAACCTACATGGCAGCCATCAGCACTCCATGCAGGAGTGTAAGAAAAAGATGGGCACGGACAGGAGGAGGATAAAGGAGAAGGTGGCTGCCATCAGGGCAGCATGAGCTGCAACAGGTGGGGGACAGCCGAAGGTGGTACAGCTGACCCCACAGGAGGAGAGGCTTGCTGGAAGCATGCAGCGTAGTGCCATTGAGGATGTTTCGGGTGGTGGCTTCCAGACAGGGTGGTGGCCCATCACTGCATGGTAAGTCATGGTCTGTCTATGGGGGGGCAGGGTAGGTCACATGCAGTAACGCGACTTTGCATTCCCTTATAGATCCTGAGCATCTGCATGGGTCAGTGGTGGTGGGCCTTTCTACTGAGGACAGTCAGCTGGAGATGGAGGAGGAGGGCCCATCCACCTCCACAGGTATACATGGATCAGTGTGACAGTAGGGCCGCCTGGCTGTCCACACTGATGTTGTTGTAACAGGTGTGGAGGAAGCCCTGCCTGTGTCCCAGCGTGCCAGCGTCTATGGATGCCAGCATGCTGTGACTGGGGCCGGTGCAAAGTCCATCACCGGTGATGATGTCGCTAACGTCATGGGCAGTGACACATGTGTGCCACGGGATGGCCACACAGCAGGACACAGCGTGCCCATGGCTGTGGGTGGTGTTGCAGTGGAGGCCTGCACATCAGCACAGTCCCAGCCTGTGCCTGTCAGCACCAGTGGGGCAGCACTGGTGTTTGTTCAGGACAGTGGGACTGTTGCGGCCACTGCGGCAGCACCACTGAGCCCTGGGGAGTGGCAGCCGGAGGGGCAGCATCAGCAGTCGGCCAATGGGCTTGGGGGTACAGGGGTCAGTGGAGACATCTGTGCACCACCTGTGGACATGCCCAGACCTGATCCTTGTGCTCAGTGCCCACCCTCAAGGGGTGCTGAGCATCAGGGCCACGCACATCCTGAGGGACAGGATGCTGAGGAGGCAGATGACCTCTTGGATGAGCACACTCACCTGCTGCAAGCATCAGTCCAGCAGCAGATGCAGCTTGTGACGTCAGTGGATGCATTGCATGTGGCTCTGGAGAGGGCAGAGGAACGTCGCAGCAGAGACACTGCTCTGATCCTGGCAGGGATGGACTGTTTGCGGGAGGATGTGACCGCTGCCATTGACAGGCATGCACAGGCATTCACTGCTGTCATGGCCACAATGAGCACACAGTCCGGTGCCCATGCATCGCGGACACCATGCAGTGCACTGTCCACCCCCTGTTCCCGGCATCATGTGACTCCCTCCCTGTCGACACCAGTTTCAGCTGTAGGTATCCCGAGCACTCCTGGCGCAGGCATGTTCGGTGTGCTGCAGACCCCTGCGCAAGCACGGTCGCGTTCACGCAGTGGAACCCCTGGGGAAGCATCAGTGCCACCCCATGAGGCCAGTGGTCAGCCTGTCAGTGCTGGCGGGTCTCGTTGGGGCTGCCCATGCATCCATGGTGGCCGGGGCACTGTGTCACGTGACTGACCTGTCTCCCAGCGTGGCTACTGTCTGGTGCTGCCCTGTGTGCATTGTGTCTTTCAGTGGGCAGTGCACGGGTGAGTACCCAGCCCTGCATGCAGACACACACACACCTCCTGCCCTCCCGGCTGCTGTCCGCAGTTGCATGTGCATGATGATGCCTGCATTGCACTATACACCAATGTGCAATGGTGCTCAGCATCTGACACACGCACATGGACAGGCAGTGGGCATGGTGGCCTGTGGACATGTGTGTGGCTAGGGTTGGCGTTCTGGGTTGGTGTGCCTCCTGCCCTCTGTGCACGTTTGGTGTGTTGTGTGTGTGCGTGTGTGTGTGTGTCTGTCTGCATGGCATGATAATCCTCACCCATCCCTGGTTGTGTGTGTGCTTCTGTGCCCTGCCACTTCCCTTGACAGCATGCACTCCTGGTGTGTGTCCATGCGTGTTTGTGGGTTGTGTCTTAGCCACTGGTGGTTGCACATGGCCCCATAACTTACCTGGGTTGGCCGAAGTGCTCCTCCGTGATGGTATCCTGGTGCAGCTGTGCCAGCCAGATCATTCGGGGGTCCCGTCACTCAAGGGGGAGCTGCCCATCATCATCATCACTGGCGTCCTCATCGTCCCCATCGCTGTCCCCCTCTTCAACCTGTGCAGCTATCCCACATTCATTGGCCATGTTGTGCAGGATGCAACAGGACAGGAATGGCCCGCAGACCTTTGAGGGGCTGTACTGTAGGGCACCGCCGAATGTGTCCAGACAATGGAAATGTGCCTTCAGCATCCCGAACACCTGCTCGATGACATTACGTGTGGTGGTGTGTGCCTCATTGTAGCATTGCTGCGATGGGGTTGCGGTCAACCGGTAGGGTGTGAGCAGCCAGGGATGGAGTGGGTATCCACTGTCACCTGTGTGTAGAGGGTGGAGGTTAGTTTGGTGATCAGCACTGCCCTTCCCCAAGCCATGTAGGCCACTGCCCATGTCACCTCTGGCCATGCCCCCAGGCCCTATGATTGTCCATGTGGTTTGCATACTCACCCACTAGGTGGCCAGTGGGGATGCCCCCACTCTCGAAGCTGTGGCACAGTGCCGACTGGTGGCAGATGAAGGCATTGTGTGCTCCCCCAGGGTGCATGGCACAGACATTGATTATGCACCCCCTGGCATTGCACACCACTTGGCAGTTGATGCTGGCATAGCCCTTGCGATTGATGTATGCGGCCCCCTCAGGGCCAGGTGGTGTGCGTATGGCCACATGGGTGCAGTCTATTGCCCCTAGCATGCCAGGCATATGTGCTACCCTGTGCAACTCCTGTATGTTTACTGTGCGCTCTGCCGGTGTGCTGGGGAAATGGATGTACTCTGCATCATGTGGTAACAGTGTGCTGAGGAATTGGTTGAGATGGCGTGATGTGGCCGACTGGGTTATGCTTGTGGTGTCCCCAGTTGGTCTCTGGAAGGTACCCATGGTGAGCAAGCACATGCAGGCTGTTACTTTAGTCTCCACTGACAGGGCATGGCTCTGCCATGTGGGTGCCTGCATCACGTAACTGCACAGCTCACAGAGCCACCTCAGAATTGTCCTATTTAGGTGGTACCTGCCCACAATCTCAGTATCACTGTACAGCTCGAAGCTGGTGCAGGCTCGGTACTGCCTGTTGGGGGCATACCGCCGACGGGCCCTTCCACGGCCATGCCCCCCTGCCACCAGTCTTCTCACCCCCCTCATAACGGTGCCTCATCTGAAGGTGCACTAGCTATGTCCCTGGCTTGTGTTCACCTCCCAGCAGCTGTTACTGTATTCCCCACTGTCCTCCCTGCTACTTCCCCTGCACCGGGAACACCTGCCTGTGGTGGCCTCTGTGCTGTGTGGCACTTCCCCCTTCTGCACTGGCTGTGGCTCCCCACACCTTCCCTGTGCCTGTGTGTTCAGGGTACCCTTTCCCTGGCCTGCCCTGTGTGTCCTTCCTGCCCTGTCTGTGTGGCTAGAGTTCTGCCTCATGTGGCTTCCCTGTAGCGTTCTTGCGCCTCTCCCTTGCTTCTTTTTATTTTGGCTCATTTCCGCTATGGCACAACTTCCACTTGCTCCCTTATTGCGCATGGCGCAAGTTGTTGAATATCGCATTGCACCATTTATGCATGGTTCCTCCCCCTTCAGTTGCGCATGCCTTCATTATCATTGTGCTATTGCTCAGCATGATTTTGGGGGCGCAACTGCCTCCTGCTGAATATCGCAGAATGGCGCAATTTTGAACTTGCGCAGGCGCAACCCTATTGCACATGGCTCAACTCTTTTGAATATCTGGGCCCAAGTGCCATGGTATTTTAAACATTTACAGGTTTCATAAACATAAGGTATATACATTAAGGTATTTTATAACATAGTGCTATTGCATACTAAATCCAATGACAATAAACACAACCTTTTATATATATACTCTGAAGTCACCACAATAACCTCCCTGTATGAGGACCTGAGAGGGAAAAGGAAAATCAAAGAGGACACTATACCATACTCAAGAGAGGTAGGGAGGGGGTGCCCACAGGTGGCCAGCCTTATGGAATAGAAGTTGTAAAGGATAGATTAGGCTTAGAAATACAAGAACTTTAGCAACAGATTTAAGAAAAGGTTGGTCCTCAAGAGCGGCAGGAGCTCCTGGTCACTCACCCTATCTATCTATCTATCTATCTATCTATCTATCTATCTATCTATCTATCTATCTATCTATCTATCTATCTATCTATCTATCTATCTATCCAGTGATGCCTGTCAGGATGCAATGTAATATTGCAGCATACTGCATCACACTTATTGCAGTAAACATGGAAATTTTAATGGCAATTAAATAGAGAATAATGGATAAGCAAGTGAGTGTAATTGATTTTTTTCACACCCAAGGCGTGTGATGACCCATAAACATCTAGGGCAAAGCTTGAAAGGTTTATGAAGTCATCACACACTGAGGGTGTGATAACAAAAAATCCATGAACACACACTGGCCTATATGTTATGTGTTTATAATTACTGGTGCAATGACTCCTTGTAGTTTTTTAGGTTAGATGGGAAAAAAAGATTGTTTTTGCACTGTTTTGTTTACACACACATGCACACATGCACGTGCACACACACAAACACACACACACGCACTCTGTCACTTGCTGTCACAGATACACACTCTTTTTGCCTCACTCTCTCAGATGGACTTTTTTTTATCTTTTCCATCAGCTACAGCCTGTTATAGGATTGCACTCGGTGTCAGCATCTCCTGATCTGGAGACACGGTGGAATCAACGAGATATTTCATTTGCATTTAAAAGACAGGATCAACCAGATAAAGAATAAAACTTTGAATAAATATTGTGAGGGTAGAAAAGAAGAGTGGCTCATCTGTAAGTGGAAAACTGAGCTGTCATTTTAGTAATACTGTTCAGCCCACCCACACAAAGAGCATGAGCCAATGAAGTGGCACGTTATAACTGAGTGACACTGGAGGTGAAAGAAAGTTCTGTGAATGCCGTAATAACTCATTTTCAGGTTATTACGATATTTTGTAGACCCTTGCAAACAGTGTGATAAAGGGGGTCACCAGTAATTATTCACTTTTAAAAAACAAGCAGTCTTTCAGCTGCACACAATAAAATCACAAATAATCTTCCTTTATTTAGCCACAAGCTTGAAGCCATCAAAACAGTCCTTGTATGACCCAGGTCTTCTCACTTAATACCCCCATGGTTTGAAGGGGCTGTCAAAGAGATGAAGACCAAGGGTCAGAAGTTGGACCATTGCTGGCAGAGGACCTGGTCCATGGAGGATAGACTGGCTTTGAGAAATCATTATAATTATTATCACAGGGCAATTGACCAAAGGAAGGCAGAGTCCCTGTCCTGGGATATTGCTGCATAGAGGAACAGACCAGCTCAGTTCTTTCAGACTGTGGACAGATTACTTTATCCAGTCTTCTAACAGCCAAAAAGGGATTTTCAGCCACACTATGAAGAGTTTGCTCTGTTTTTCTCTGACAGCATATCCTCCGTTTGGTCTGGGATCTCCCCAGTGGGACAAGATCAGTCAAACAGTGGAGGGCCTGGTTGGGACAGGGGTGCTCTTATTGTCTCGAAGGAGTTTTAGATGGTGGAGGTGGCAGAGGTTATTGAGGTGATTTCAAAGCTGCGGCCCACCTTTTGTGAACTGGACTCTGGCCTGACTCATCTTCTAGTGGGATGTGCCAAGACCATTGGTCGAGTGTTCACCAGGATAGTCCGGAGTTCACTCTTGGAGTGATTCCTCCCCAATGCCTTGAAGGAAGCAAGCCCCTTCTGAAGAAACTATTGCTCAACCCTGACATCCTGGTGAGTTATGCACCTATCTTTAACCTCCCATCTTTAGGGAAAGTTGTTGAGAAAGTGGTGGCACTGCAGCTCAAGGAACACCTTGCAGCCTTTGACATCTATGAGCCATTCTAGTCCGGATTTAGGGCTAGGCATAGTATTGAGATGACATTGGTTTGGGTGCAATATGATCTCCTCAGGGTGAGAGATAGTGGGGAATGGTCAATTCTTGTCCTCCTTAATGTCTCATCAGCATTTGACACCATGGACCACATTGTGCTTTTGGATCACCTTAGAGAATACTGTGGACTCACCAGATCTGCCATCCACTGGTTTAAATCCTACCTCTTGGGCAGGAGGAAACAGGTGGTGATAGGGAACTTCATCTTCTCCCCGAAGCCCCTGTCATTTGGAGATCCTCAAGGTTCAATCCTATTGCCGATGTTGCTTGTGGTGTACATGCTGCCTCTGGGGGAGCTCATTAGATGTTACAGTCTTGGTTTCCACTGTTATGCAGATTATACCCAGCTGTATATGTCATATGATCTGGAATGAATGGTGCCATTGAAGTGCTTAATAAGTGCCTAGCTGAAATCCAGGATTGGATGTCCTCTAACTGGATGTGGCTGAACCCTGACAAGATGGAGATAATACTGGTTGAGCTTGGTCATGGGCTTGATGGAGGTGCCTCCAGGATGGTAGCAGGACTGGTCCTGAGATCTATCCTGTTGATGGCATCCTATAGGGTGAAAAACCTGGGCGTTGTCCTTCTTGACAGACTGACACGTGATGCCCCGATATCGTCTGTTGTCCAAAGTGTTTTTTACCTTGTAAGGAATGTCATCTGGATTAAATCCCTAATTCTGCCCAAGGACCTGCCCTCACTGGTACATGCCTCTATTACACTTGGTCTGGACTACTGTAATGCTCTGTACTTCAGAGTCAGTGGAGGGAACCTCTGCTGACTGCAGCTAGTGCAGAATGAGGCAGCCAGGTAGCTGGTGGGCCTGCCTAGACCTTGTCATGTGACCTCAGTCCTGCGAGATCTGCATTTGTTGCTTGTCAAGTGGAGGAACATCTTCAAGGTGGGCTTGCTCAAATATCAGGTCCTATATTACTTGGGCCCTGGCTACCTGTCAGACCTCCTTACACCTGCCATCCCAGTACACTCCCTCTGCTCCTCCACCAAGAATCTCCTAGTGGTTCTGAGGGCCAGGCTGAAAACCTTGGGTGATCGCTCATTTGAGGTGGATGGCCCAGTCCTCTGGAACTCACTTCCAAGATCTTTAAGGGAGACTCCATTGGTGGAGGCATTCAAGAGGGGCCTGCAGACCTATCTTTTTAAGAAAGCTTACACTTGAAAATGTTTGCTGATTTAAAAAAAATCTATTTAATTATAAATGTATTGTGTCATTTATATATTTTGAATGTTGTCTGTCTAACCCTGCTTTCTAATTACCTGTAAGGTGTCCAAGCCCTCCAGGACTGGAAGCCATATAAATTCTTTTTTTATTTTTTTTATTTTAGTCTTTGGTAACTGGGTAAGGACCACTAGGCACAAATGCCTGTTTTCCGGGGTGACCTGGGAACACTGGGTGGTTAAGTGACTTGTTCAGAGTCACACAGTATGCAAGTGGAGGTTGTGAGAAACAAACTCAGGTGTGGTCTTCTGGATTATCAAGCTTGTTCACACCTTGTTCTTCTAACCCCTAGGCTATAGTGCCAGCCCAATTTACTTACTACTACTACAATCATCTGGGGCCACATGTGCAGACAGCCAAAAAGAAACAAATTAAGAGTTATAATAGTGAAATTGTCATGAATCATGATTGGGAAATGAAGAAGTTTATCACCACATCACCATGTCACTTGACAATGGCTCAAATTTCTCAAAATTGGTCTGCCCCTCAACTGCACCTTATTGAAAAGGTGCTGCACAGACAGAGAATGTTCTGTGAATTCAGACTTAAAGCAGAAACTCATATGAAGTTACAAGAAAAATAAACTTTGCACAAATAAATACAATGGTTTCATCAGTGTGCTGAGCTTGTGTCTCCATGTTTGATGATGTCATTATGAGGCCTGGTGTCCCCTCATTCTAAGTGTCCCTTTCCCTCATTTCAGTGACAAAAGGTTCAGGGGTGTGACTGATCCCCAACACAACTTTCCACTCCTTGCACACACACCCCATTCAGTCTTACAGGGGCATAAAATGGACTTAAATGGAGAATAGAGTGATACTGATATTTGTTTTTTTCGGGGAGGGGTGGGTTTGAGGTGATGAGCCAGGCAGAGTGAGAGTGTGTGCATGTCTGTTGAGGGCTACATTCTGTGACTAGATTGTTTGAGATTGGTAATTAGTGGAGGGAGAACAAAGAAAGGAGAAAGGAGAGAAAGTTTCACTTTGCTCACTTCATCCCCCCCCCCTTAATCACAAGCAGTCTGGACATGAATTACAGCCCCCCAAAACATAGAAACATAGATTCTGATGGCAGATAAGGACTGCTTGGCCCACCTAGTCTTCCCATGTCCCTACCTAACAGATAAGCTGCAGATCCTAGTTACCAACAGCCTACTTCCTCCTACCCCCCACTAGAATTTCCTTATGTCTGTCCCATGCATTCTTGAATTCCTCTACTGTTTTTGACTCTACAACCTCCTCAGGAAGGCTGTTTCATTCATCTACAACCCTCTCTGTGAAGAAATACTTCCTCACATTACCTCTGAGCTGTCCCACCTCTATTTTCAAATTATGCCACCTTGTTCTTGCACATCTTTTTTTATGAAATTAACTACCCTCTTGGACTTTGTTGATTCCCTTGAGGTATTTGACAGTTTTTATCATGCCCCCCTCCCTCTTTTCCTCGAGGCTATACATCTTAATCTCCTTTAGTCTTTCTTCATATGTCTTCGGGTGCAGACCCTACACCATTTTGGTTGCCTTCCTGTGGACAGCCTCCACCCTGTCTATGTCTTTGCGGAGATGGGATCTCCAGAACTGTACACAGTACTCCAGATGTGGTCTTACCAACTGTCTGTACAGAGGGCCAACAATTTCCTGTTTTCTTCTGGTGATGCCTCTCCCTGTGCATTCCAGTATACCTCCAGCACTCCTTACTGCCTTCTCACATTGCTGGGCCACCTTTAGGTCATCTGATATGACTACCCCCAGGTCCCTTTCCATTTTTGTTGTTGTCAGTATCTCACAACCCGTTGTCTACTCTTCCCCTGGATTTTTGTTTCTCAGGTGCATTACTTTGCACTTCTTTGAGTTGAATCTAAGCTGCCATACATTTGACCATTCCTCCAACCTTGTCAAGTCCCTTTGCATTCTTTTCACCCCACCTTGTGTATCAACTCTGTTGCAGATCTTTGTGTCATCTGCAAAGAGACATACTTTTCCTTCCAGTCCCTCTGTAATGTCACTTATAAAGACATTAAAAAGGACTGGCCCCAATACTGAACCCTGCAATACCCCACTAGGAACCCCCTTTCTTCACTATGGACTCCATTTACTGTTACCCTTTGTGTCCAGTTGTCCAGTGAGATTTTTTTACCCAGGCTACCACCCTGGGACCCACTCCCAGGCCGGCTAATTTGTTTATTAATCTGTTGTGTGGGACTATGTCAAATGCCTTGCTAAAGTCTAGGTAGGCCATGCTTCAGCCCCTCCCTGGTCTACTACTTTGGTCACCCAGTCAAGGAAATCAATTAGATTTGTCTGACATGACCTTCCTGCTGTGAATCCATGCTGCCTTGGGTCCTGTGCCGCACTGGACTCTAGGTATTCAACAGTTCTTTCCTTCAGAAGTGATTCCATTATTTTCCCTACCACTGAGGTCAAACTGACAGGTCTGTAGTTTCCTACCTCTGTCTTGATCCCACGTTTGTGAAGGGGAATCACATCCATCCTCCTCCAGTCCTCAGGTACCACACCATCCACCCATGATTTATTAACAAGGGTAGTCAGTGGTGTTACTAGTTCTTCCCTTAGTACTTTTAGAATTCTGGGGTGAAACCCATCAGGCCCCATTGCTTTATCCACCTTCAGTTTTAAGAGTTCTTTCAGAATCCTTTCTTCTGTGAAAGGTCTAATATCAACCCCCCTATCCAGAGTGCTTCTATTGACTGGATTAGGTATCTCCCCCTGCTCTTCCATTGTGAATATGGAGCAGAAGCATTCATTCAGTATCCCTGCTTTTTACTGTCGCTCTCTGCCCAACCACCTTCCTTTTTATTCAGCCTCAGTATCCTTGCCTTAGTCTTTCTTTGCTCCCTAATGTACCTATAAAAGGTTTTATCCCCCTTCTTAACCAATTTGGCTATCTTTTCCTTGGTTTGGGCCTTTGCTAGTCTGACTGCCTTCCCTACTTCCTTCTGCTTTAACTGGTACCATTCTTTGTCCTGCTACTTCTGTATTTCTTTATACTTCCTGAATGCTATCTTTTTCTCCCTAGCCTTCCCCGCCACTTCTTTTGAGAACCACAGTGTTCTTTTTCTTTCATTTTGATTTGTTTATTTGCTTCACACAAAGACTTGTTGCCTCTGTGATGGCGGTTTCGATGTTTCCCCATTGTTGCTCCACCCCACCTTCTTACTTGTTTGCTAGTGCTTTTCTGAGGCACTCTCCCATTTTGACAAAATAAGCCCTCCTGAAGTCCAGTACCTTCACTTTTGTAAGGCTTGACTCTACAGCAAAGTTTATCATGAACCACACTGTTTGGTGGTCACTTGTTCCCAGGTGGCTACCCACTTCTAGATCGGAGATCATCTCTCCATCCCCATTTGTGAGGACCAGGTCTAAGACTGCTCCCTCCTGAGTGGGTTCCAAAACTAGCTGTCTGAGGCATGCACCCATAGAGCATCAAGAATGGCCCTGCTCTTGGATGTGGCTGCAGCAAAGGTGCTCCAGTTAACATCTGGCATATTCAGGTCTCTCATCAGCAATATCTCCCCTTTCTCTGCCATCCTAAGGATGCCTTCTATCATTTCCTTATCTATTTCCTCCCCCTGAGATGAGGGGTCTCTATACAACCCCTGTGTGGATTGTGGTGCCTTTTCCAGTCTCCAGGGTGACCCACAGTGCCACCTCTCCTCCCTGTTTACCCTGTAGTTCTGTTGTTTTGACCCCTTCCCTTACATAGAGAGCTACTCCTCCTCCTCTTCTTCCCTCCCTGTCCCTCCCTTAGATTGTGTACCCTGGTATGTTGACACCCCCCACACACACACAAACAGTCTCACTCTGCCTTTCTCCTCACTAATCATTTCTTAAGGATTTCTGAACTTCAGGCACTAATGCATGATCCCCCTTACCTGATTTTCTCAAGGAAAGAGAATCCTTATGTACTAATCCATGCTTCTTACCCAAAGTGATCTCTGACTTCACACAAAACCAGGCTATAAACCTTCCAGTATATTATTTACAGCATGCCAAAAAGGTGAGGCATTGATCCATAAACATTATGTACATAGAACACTACAGTTCCTGTCTGGTCTGTACTAAGGATGGCAGAAAGTCCTTTCAGGTTTTTGTCCAATTCACTCCTGAAATAGATGGTGTACCCATGGTACACCATTTAGATGGTGTACTAAATACTGCCTGTCCAAGTGGCTGGCTCACCACACTGAATTTTGTTATAGGAAGCATGGTAAGGAACATCCTAGTGCTGTGCATCACCATGCTACATGTAGTATGGACTCTTATTTTGCCTGTTTTCAGAATGTTTCTACAGCTGACATGTGTGCTGCTGCCACATGGAACACTGTGCATGCCTTCACTATGCAAAACAGCCAAGACATCATCTTAAGCAGACATGCTTGATTTGGGCTTGCTGTTTTGCAAGGTCTTCAGTTCAAACTGTATGTCAGACTTCGCCATTCTTACTGAACACCTTGTGCACCGTTCAAGAATCATTCCAAAATTGTGGTCAAATGGAGGACATGTCCTCAATGAATATAGACCAGTTACTCGCCATAACAATAGATCTTCAAAAGAATCTCCTCCATTGGACCACAGCACACCCATTCTCCTTTATTCTCACTGAGGTATTAACATGCAAGATATTTCACTACCTTGCTGGAGATTTCTATAAGTGCCTTATGTATTTTCCAATCCAGTACCTCTACTTGTTTTCATGTTACTAGCTTGATCTCCTGGTTCCTCATGGTAAGTGGCCATCCAAGCTTATTTCCAGCATGGAACCAAGGAGCCATGAACCTGCCAACATTTCATAGGTACTAATGTTGCACGTCATCATAGTTGGTCTCTGCTAACAAAATTTCTGAGTGGTCCTAATGCTGACGGCTTACAATTCCAAAGCTGTGTCTCAGTGGAGGACATTCTCGCAAAGGTCTAATATTTAGTAACTGTTCTTACACTAGAGTGTTTGCAGCTCTGAATGTAGTGTGTCTTAAGTATCATTATTTAACCTTGTGTATTAATTTGTAAATGCACTATTGATACATAGATACATAGACAGTGTCGGTAGAAAAGGGCCTATGGCCCACCTAGTCTGCTCATCTGAGTTTGTAACTTCAGTTTATGTTTTCCTAGAACTCTGTTGCCTCTTACCCCTGACCTCCAGAATTCCTTTATGTCTATGCCATGCATTCTTAAATCCCGCGATTGTTTCAGTCCCCACCACTTCCTAACGCCTAAAAATAGTGTATACTTGCACCCTGTTCTTCCCTGTAAGATACTTGCATGTCTCTATCAAGTCCCCTCTCTCCCTCCTCTCCTCCAGGGAGTACATATTCAATTCCTTCAACCTGTCCTCATAGGACTTGTGATGCAATCCATGTACCATCTTTGTTGCCCTCTTCTGAACCTTCTCTACCCTGTCTATGTCCTTACATAGGTAAGGTCTCCAGAACTGTACACTGTACTCCAGGTGGGGCCTCAATAGTGTCTTGTATAGTGGAATCATGACCTCCCTTTTCCGGCTGGTGATGCCCCTGCCTATGCATCCCAGCATCCTATTTGCTTTACCTGCTGCCTTGGCATGCTGTTTCCCTACCTTGAGGTCATCAGAGATGAAAACCCCAAGATCCCTTTCCTGCTTGGTGCATGCTATATCCTCACCCCCCAAATGATATATTGTGCCAAGGTTTTTGTGCCCCATATGCATTATCTTGCACTTCTTTGCATTGAATTTCAACTGCCAAACCACTGACCATTCTTCACGTTTCTGCAGGTCCCTTCTCATTCTGTCTACACCCTCTGGTATGTCTACTCTGTTACAGAGCTTTGTGTCATCAGTGAACAGTGAAATTCTGCCTTCTGGGTCCTGCGCAATGTCACTGATGAAGATGTTGAATAGGACCGGTCCCAGCACTGATCCCCTGTGGTACCTCACTGGTCACTCTTCCCTCTGTAGAGTGACAGCCATTTACCACCACTGTCCTCCAGTCTTTGGGTACCTCCCCTGTTTCCAGTGATCAGCTAAACAGGATAGCCAGAGGTTCAGCCACCAGCTCTCTGAGTTCTTTAAGGACCCTGGGGTGCACCCCATCTGGCCCCATTGCTTTATCAACTCTTATTACTTCCAGTTCCTTCAGGGCCCTTTCTTGTGTAAAGGGACTTGGGTCCATTTCTGCACCATTCTCACCCCTTGTACTCCCTTCAGACCCATTACCCTTCTCTTCCTCAGTAAAGACTGAGCAGAAATACCTGTTCAGTATGTCAGCTTTACTGTTGTCATCCTCCATGCGGCCCCCATCCTCCCCCGTCAGTCTCACTATCCCTCCCTTTGCCTTTCTTTTTCACTTATATACCTGTAAAGATTTTTTCCCTCTACCCACTGATTTTGCAATGTGCTCTTCTGTCTGAGCTTTGACTTCCCTTACTGACCTCCCTGCCTCCCTTTGCTTCTCCTGGTTTTTCCTCCCTATCCCCTTCTGCCTGTGTCTTTTTGTATTGCCTGAATGCAATCTTTTTGGCTTTCACTTTCTTTGCTACCTCTTTGGAAAACCATAATGGCCTCCTCTTCCTTTTCTCTTGCTAATCTGCTTAATGCATAATTCTGTTGGTCTTGTAATCCCCATTTTAAATACTGTCCACTGTTCCTCAACCCTGATTCTTGCCCCATTCCCCTTAATGCCTCTTTCAAGTATCTCCCCATTTTCCAAAAGTCTGTCCCCCTAAAATTCAGCATACATGTTTTTGTGTGGCTTGGTTCTGCCCCTTCTGTGATTTCAAACCACAATGACTGGTGGTCACTGTTCCCCAAGTGCTCCCCCACTGTTACTCCCATTACACTGTCTCTGTTTGCGAGCACAAGGTCCAGTATTGCCTTCTGCTGAGTTGGTTCCATGACCAGTTGCTTGAGGAAGGCACCCTGAAGGGATTCCAGGATAAATTTGTTCCTAGTTGATGCTGCTGCTGGGATGCTCCAGTCCATGTCTGGAATATTGAGGTCTCCAACCAGTACTACCTCACCCTTGTCTGCCATCCTTTGGATGGCTAGCATCAGCTCCCTATCTGTTTCTTCCTCCTGGGCTGGTGGTCTATAGACCACACCTGTGCAGATGGCTGGCCCCATTTTCCTTTCCAGTTTAACCCACAGTATCTCTCCCCCATTTTGTTCCTCCTGGATCTCTGTGGCCCTTATGTCATTTTTCACATACAGTGCCACTCCTCCTCCCTTTCTGCCTGCCTGGTCTCTTCTGAATATGTTGTAACCAGGAATGGCCATCTCCGAGTCATGGTTATTATTGCACCAGGTTTCTGTGATGGCCACAATCTCCAGGTCTGACTGCACCATGACAGCCTCCAGATCTTCCATCTTGTTGCTAAGGTTTCTGGCATTGGCACACATGGCTTTCCATGATTTGACCTCCCTAGACTGTTTAGCTGTTCTGCTCCAGCTCCTTCCCTGGTTGTCCTTTATCCCTGGTTCTCCTTGCTGTCTGCCCTTCTGCTGATTTTTACCCCTTTTCTGCCTATCCACCTCTTGGGTGCTATTCCTCATCTTTTGCACACTACTTTGTTGAGATATCCACTCCTCCAGTTCACTGGTCCCACTGCTAGCTGTGGGGGGTGAGCAAGGAGGTACCATCCTTGCTGGCCTTCCACCCCCCTTGGCTAGTTTAAATGCCTGTCAATGTAGCATTTAAACTTATCATTGAGTGCTTGAATTCCCCTCCAGGATGGATGCAGGCTGTCAGGCTTAAGAAACCTCCATCCCTCCAGGTGGGTCCCCAGTCACTAATGAATCCAAACCCTTCCTCACAGCACCAGTTCTTCAACCATGAGTTAAAGTTCCTGGTGCATGCACCCCTATGCTCTCCCATGCCTTTCACAGGTAGTACTTCTGAGAAGGTGACAGAAGTAGCTACTTGCTTGAGACCCCTCCCCAAGTTCCTAAACTCTTTCTGAACTTCCTTTGGCTCCCCATTTGCCAGGTCATTAGTACCCAGGCGGATAATGACATCCAGCTCACCCTCCCATCTTGCCTTCTCAGTGATCCCCAGGACCTTCCTTCCATCCCTCCATGCCATGGCACCTGGTAGGCACCTCACCTCCCAGTCCTCCCCTTCCCCCTCCTGTGTTCCTAGCTGGATCCCTTTTATGATGGAGTCCCCCACCAGGATTCACTTCCTCCTCCTCTGGGGTCCACTGCTCTCCCCACTGAGGTCACCTCCTTGGCTAACCTCCACATCCTTTCCTTCCATTTCTCTGGGTACCTCTATTTGGTTGCCCCCATTTGCCAGTGTGGCATATGAGTTCTTGAGTGGAATAGGATCTGGGATGTACCTCTGCCTGACTGTCTTAACCCACCCTGAGCCCACTGTCATCCAAGTGCTCCTCATTCTCAGCATCCTTTGAGGCAGCAGCATTGGACTGGGTGGTCTCTGGATAGGGGTGATGGTACTCCTGACCAGGTTTACTTCCACTCTGAGTCTGGCTACCTCATCCCACAGTCCAAAGAGATGCATGCAGATAGGGCAGCACCTCAGTGTCCAGAAGGTCTGTCTGAATATGGCTGCCCCACAACTACTGCATTGCACCACACCCCACATTATACTGCAATTATACTGCCATTCCACTACTTGTCTGTTACTGAAGCTCGTCTAGTTCCCATTTTATTAATTTACTATTCTAAAAATCATGCCACTGATCCTCAGATACTTTTCATTTAAAAAAAAGAAAATAAATAGATAGATAGATAGATAGATAGATAAATAAATAAATGAGTCAAAACACTTGTTGTGCTGTGGGTGGGTTTCTTCCCATTATGCCCCTCCTACTCCACACCCCCTACTATCCCCTGCATTTAGCTCCTGTCAATCAGATTTACAGGGCATATAATTAAGAGTTGAGGGAAGGGAGGGAGGGATGGGGGATGAAAATTTGCAGCAATTAAAGACAGCAAAGAAATACACCACTACATTTTAAATTTTCAACAGCCCAAAAACAATTCTAAGTAAAGACAACAAAGAAATTACAGTGTCACTAAAAGCCCACAATCTAAGTTTAATAACAAACATAGCAATGACCAGTTACTGTAAAGCACTAATATGAATATGTTTCCTTCCCCCTCTGGCTTCTTCTGAGAAAACAAAAATCACTTGCTACCTCAACTCTGACTAAGCCCCACCTCCAGTTATCATGTAGCTGAAGTCTGAGGCCAGACAATTAGCACCCCTCACTTAGACTATAGGGCAAGTCAGACAAGCCAAGGCTAAATTTGCAGCAATTAAAGACAGAAAAGAAATACACCACCACTACATTTTAAATTTTCAACAGACCAAAAACAATTCTAAGTAAAGACAGCAAAGAAATTACAGTGTCACTAAAATCCCACAATCTAAGTTTAATAACAAAAATAGCAATTACCAGTTACTGTAAAGCACTTACTTGGTGTTACCTGGTATGAAAGAACAGAAGTAGGCCAGAGCCCATCGAGACTGTTCCCCACACTGTGTGGGACATTATTTATCTATTGTCTCTCAACCAAACATCTAATCTGTTTTTAAAGACAGTGGCACTAGTTGCCTCTACCAATTCTTGTGGCAAGGTGTTCCATACAATGGATGCTCTTATTGGAAAAAAGTTTCCCCTTGTGCTGGTTTCATAAGTTTTTACTCCAAGCTGTTTATTATGCAGTCTTGGAACATGTCTCCTTTTGGAGAGTGTTAGATCAAATTTTTCCATTAGATCTGGTGAATTTATTAAATTAAAAACCATAAGCATATCACCCTCTTAATCTTCTAATTTGAAGAGAGAAGAGACCAGTAGCTTTTAATCAGTTCTGATAATCCAAGTTTGTTAATTTTGGAATCATTCTAGTTACTCTCCTTTGAACCTGTTCAAGAATTGCTATGTCTTTTTTTTTCATTTGGATTCCAGAAAGGGGAGCCATAGTCTAGATATGGTCTAATGTATGCCCTATACAATGGAATAAGGCATTGTTCAGTGTGATTAACAAATGTGCGTTTTATTTGCCTCTAAAATCCGTTGGTCATGCAAGCAGTTCTAACACAGTGATCATTTCATGTAAGTTTATTATTAACATATATCCCTAAATCATTTTCACTGTTTGATGAGTGAAGTGGTAGTCTGTTTATATGATATATCATTTCTGGATTATTTACACCAAAATGCACTACTAAACATTTGTCTTGATTAAACTGCATATGATTTTCATTTGCCCAAAGTGTTAATTTTTCTAAATCCTTCTTTAAAACAGAAATATTTTCTTGATTATTAACCTTGCCCCCCAATTTAGTATCATCTTCAAATTTAACTATGAATTTATTTGGCCCTGTTTGTAAATCACTGATAAAGAGGTTAAACAATGTTGGTCCCAAGACCGACCCCTGTGATACACCACTTGTCACACTACCCGAATCAGACAAGATATCACTAATTCTGACTCTCTCAGAATGATTTGTCAACCAGTTTAAAGTCCAGTTGACAATATTAGGTGACAAACCTAGATTGTGTATTTTAATAATGAGTTTTTCATGTGAGACTTTATCGAAAGCTCTACTAAAGTCCAAAAGAATTACATCAGTAGGGATACCCACATCTAGTAGAGTACTTATATTATTGTAAAAAGATATCAAATTGGTGGTGCAGGAATACTTGAGAGTAAACCCATGCTGATTTGCATCATAAATTCCTAATTTTTTGCAATCTTGATCTATTAGAGACTTCATTACTTGTTCCATTAATTTACCAGCCACTGAGGTCAGGCTAATTGGATGATAATTTTGCACAGAACCTCTATTGCCTTTTTTAAATATGGGAGTAACTATTGCTGAATGCCAATCATTTGGTACAATGCTTTCTTGTAAGGATTTATTGAAAATAATTGACAAAGGTATAGAAATATTTATAGAGGTTTTGATCAGAAATCATGGATGAATACCGTTTGGGCCCAGACTAGTATTTTTTTTTAAGTTTTTTGATAGCCTGTTTAATGTCATTTGGGTAGAACTTATGATAATCTACATGGCAAACTTTAAATGTACTAACAGGTGATTTTTGAGAGAAGACGGAACAAAAGTACTTATTAACTAGAGTTGAGGTCTCTGTATCAGATAGAGAAGAGCCATTGGTTATAATGGGACTAATGGTCCTTGATACACCTTTTTTACTATTTATATAGGAGAAAAGAGATTTGTGACAGTCTTTTGTGTGAGATAGTTTAAATTCTAGCTTATTTTTTGCAAATTTAATAGAATTGTCTAAGTTTTTCACAGATAGTCTGCATTTATGTAATAGAGTAGTTTTAAATGGAACAGAACTATTCTTAAGTTTCCTAAAAAGTTAAATTTTTATTTTAATCTGAATTTTGTCTTGTTGAACCAAGGGGGAATTTTTCTTTTATTATTAAATGTCCTCTTAGATGGAATAAAGGTATTTTCCAAATAATGTACAATGTTTTCTAAAAAGTCCCAAGCTTGTTGTGTTGTACAATTAAGAAGATTAGATTCCCTATTTATGTTTTGTAAGAATTCATTTATTTTAGAAAAATTTGCTTTGTTATATTTTTTTGTATAGTATAACTTCCCTTGTGTAGTTTTAAACTGTTGAATTTCAAAAAGAATAGATGAATGATCACTGGTCCCAAGTGGATTCCAAATCTGTAAATTGCTAATTTGTTGCTCTATGTTAGTAAATAATAGATCCAAAATATTAGGACCTAGAGTGGGTTCAGCAACACATTGTTGTAATCCAGTACTAACTACCACATCTATTAGTCCTTTCTCGGCATAGGATTGTCCTGAGAATGAGTCCCAGTTAATATGAGGGAGGTTAAAGTCATCAAATATTACAGTATCTTGAGATTCTGAAAAATGTGTAATTTCTTTAAACATATCAGTTATGTAATCTGAATTTGCAGATGGAGGTCAATAGATGTTACCAATAGTTATATAGGACTGCTCCTTCAATAAGATTTTAACCCATATACTTTCCAAAGTAAAGGGAGAACATACTTCAAAAGAAGGAATATCATTTTGTATGTACATACAAACTCCACTGCCTTGTTCATCTAATCTGTTTTTATGATATAACTTATAACCTGGAATTTCTCTGGACCAAATTAAGGATGCGTCCCACCAAGTTTCAGTTACTCCCACCACACCTATATTTAAAGTTTTACATTTGGCTTCGAGTTCTGCTAATTTGAGTTGGTTTAAAGATCTTGCATTCAAAGCTAGGAATTTACATTTAGTTGTAATAATATTTTGGTAAGTATTCAGAGGCTTGGAAATAGACCTATTCTCCCCCACTGTTTTTAGTTTTAACAATGATTTATGATTTTAGTGATACTTTTCCCCATAAGTGTACTATCCCTATGACTGAGATGTAAACTGTCACAGCAAAACAAGGAAGAATTATCTGAAAATGTTTCCTTCCCCCTCTGGCTTCTTCTGAGAAAACAAAAATCAATTGCTACCTCAACTCTGACTAAGCCCCACCTCCATTTGTCACGTAGCTGAGGTCAGAGGCCAGACAATTAGCACCCATCACCCAGACTACAGGACAAGTCAGACAACCCAAGGCTAAATTTGCAGCAATTAAAGACAGCAAAGAAATGTACCACCACTACGTTTTAAATTTCAACATCCCAAAAACAATTCTAAGTAAAGACAGCAAAGAAATTACAGTGTCACTAAAAGCCCACAATCTAAGTTTAATAACAAAAATAGCAATTGCCAGTTACTGTAAAGCACTAATATGAATATGTTTCCTTCCCCTTCTGGCTTCTTCTGAGAAAACAAAAATCACTTGCTACCTCAACTCTGACTAAGCTTCACATCCAGTTATCATGTAGCTGAGGTCAGAGGCCAGACAATTAGCACCCCTCACCCAGGCTATAGGGCAAGTCAGACAAGCCAGGGTCACGTGATGGCATCTGGCTAGATAGCAGCTGAGATTCTGAGCTCCCCCCGCTGGCCACCTTTTTGAGCATTTAATTAGCTATCCTGCTCTTTTTCCTGACAAATTTGTATAAGAATCGTTTGGGGAAAGTTCCTACTACTATCTGGCGATTGTTGCAGCAAAGAAAAATGGTTGCAGGCTTGAGATGGAAGTGGATAGCAGGCAGGCCTCAGTCAGGCATACACCTCCTGCATCCCCAGAGAAGGCCTCCAAGAAACAGAGGAACCAGGCCCCTACCAAAGCCGATCGAAGTGGGGATAAAGGGCAGCAAGCTGTACCACTATCTGAAGACAGATTTCTCCAAGAGCTTACTCCCCTGAAGGATATCCTTCAAGATTTAGCTGGGGAACTTAAATTGCTGCGTAGCGATCTTTCCTCCGTCTCTACGAGAGCCACAGACATGGAAACCAGGCTAATCTCATCAGAAATGTGGCGGTCTAGAACAGAAACGGAGATCACTGAACTCAGGCAGCAAGTTAAAAAATTGCAGGCAAAGACCGAGGATTTGGAAGGATGAAACCGCTGAAACAATCTTCTAATTATGGGTATACCAGAATCGGAGGAAGGCCCAGACATCATGGCTTTTCTGCAGAAATTTTTGTGCAAAGTGGTGGGCCCATCTCCTATCAGCCCTACCTATCACTTAGAGCGAGCTCATCGTTCCCTGAGACCCAGGCCTGCTCCAGGGTCCCCTCCACATCCCATTATTGTTAAATTTTTGAGTTATGTGGAGAGGCATCATGTCTTTACGAAATCCCGTGAGCTGAAGAACATACTGTGGGGTTCATCGAAAATCAGGATTACCCAGGACCTACCTAAGGAGACCCGAGAGAAAAGAGCAGCCTACCATCCTGTTGTACAAAAACTGATAGCAGCTTCTATCCCATTTAGAATGCATATCCAGCGACCCTGAAAGTTACCATCAACGGCGCTACTGCTAGTTACAGCTCCCCGGAGGCGGCTAGCAAGGACCTGGAAATTAAGTTGCCGGACCTATTTAAATCGCATGGCTGAAATTTCTACATGTCCTTATTTGGAGAACTGAACCCTATTTTCTGCTGGAACTAAACTTGTCTTTGCAGTGTTTTAATTTTAATATGATGCTTACTTAGCGGTGGCTGTGTGCTGCCTTCTCATTTTTCTCCTCTCTGTCTGGTCTCTTTCCTCTCATCCCTGTTGTTTCTCTGGTCTTTCTGGTCTCTCTGTCAGGTCTCCCTCTTTTTCTGATGCATTGGCCTGGGATGGGGTTGTGGTGCTGAGCTCCGGTTTGGCGGCGCTTCCCCCCCCCCCATTTTCAGCCATTTGCCCTACCGCCGGAACTTTGTTTCGGAGGTGAATGTTTCTGGATGGGGACTTCCTGGGAGACGGACCTTTGCGGGTCCCTCGGCCTTTTGGTTCCCCTTGGAAACAACTGTCTTGTTGGGATTCTGGTCAACATTGCGACCTGCATGGGGATCTTATTTTAATTTTGCTGGCTTCCCGGACTCTTTTTCTTTTTTGGACTGCAATGATTCGGGTAGGATTCTTTTTTCTCTCATTCTTTCATTCTGGCTCTGCTCTTATGGTGGTGTTGAGGTACCGCTTGCTGAATTTGTTTGGGAAAAGGGCTTAACATAACCGGGTGGTTGTGTTACTACTCACGCCCTATTCTTGACTGTCCCTCTTCCCTATTCCTTTGTATTCTTCCCTCTTTTATACTTGTTACAGATTACAGGGGAGGTGGCCAGGTGGGGGGGTCAGGCTCGGTGGGCTTGCTCGCTAGATGTGGAATCGTGAGCCATACATGGGGGGGTTAGCTAACCTCCCCCCCCGGTGCTGGGGGTCTCAGGGATGGCAACCCTGGTAGCATGGGTTGGCATTCTCCTGGGAGGGTCACAGATTTCTTTTCTCTGTTGGTACTGGTGCCTGGCTCTGGGGGTTTGGAGGTTCACACTGGGGGCTTGGGGGCCTGAGCCTTTGGATGATTGGATATCTTTTGGGATAACCTGGCTTGGCCTACCCGATGTAAATACTTATGTTTTGACTTGTTGGGGATATGGGTTGTGGGGGGAGATTGGGAGGTTGGTGGGAAGGGGTCCTGGTTTAAATTATGTGACATGGCTGGAAGTTTTCGTGGCTGGGATGGGGAGGGGGTAATATTTGTTTCTGAGGATTGGTTACTCGTTAATTTTCGGGTCTCTTGGTTTTGGGAGGGGGCGAGGGATCGGGGACTAGTAGTAGATGTCCCAGATGTCCTGCAAGATTGCTGGTTTGCTGTGTTAGTTTATCTCTGGGTGGGGTTGTTTAATGGGGTGGACCTTGCATTTATATATTATGTTGCCTTTGTCTGGATGTATATTAATGTTATTAATTTTTTGAAATGGCTAAGAATACTGTCAAGATAGCGTCTTGGAATGTTAGGGGGCTTAGGGATCGGGTTAAGCGGTTACAGGCCTTTAATCATTGTTCTCTATTTCACATTGATATCCTGTTTTTGCAAGAGACACACTTATGCCAGGATGAAACCAGATTGCTTTCCTGATCTGGATTTTCCCAATCTTATCTTGCTGGGAATTCATGTTTCAGTAAGGGAGTTGCAGTTCTTATCAAAAAACATGTACTGTTTATTAAGGAGCTGACAGTCTCAGACCCGGAAGGGAGGTTTTTCTTGGTGAAGGGTACCTTGAATGGTGACAGGGTCGTACTTGGTTCTGTTTATGGCCCAGTCGGGGGTAATCTCGTATTCTTCATGGCTTTGGCTAATAAGTTGGCTGGTTTCCTCCCGGCTCAGTTTATATTGGGGGGGATTGGAATATGCCCTTTTCTCCCACCCTAGATAGGGAACAGCAAGATAAACGCCCACCCTCCCTGGCTCAGTGGGCTCTCTGGGATCTGATCTCGATGTTTGGCCTAGGTGACCCCTGGAGGCTCGCTAATCCTTCCTGTCGTGCCTTCTCCTTTTATTCTCAACGGCATGGTACTAAGTCAAGGTTAGATATGATCTTAGTCAGCTCTCCCTTTCTCCCGAATATTTCTTCTTCTGGTATTGAGCCGATAATTGTGTCAGATCATGCTATAGTCTGGATACAACTGTCTTTAGACCCTGGTTACTCTCGGGACTCTATATGGTGACTAAATACACAGTTGTTAAAAGATCACCAGCTTGTTTCTGAAATTAGTTCCCGGATTTCCTTTTTTCTGTCTGATAATCTGAATTCCACCTCTAGAATTGACATGGTCTGGGGAGCTCTGAAATGTTATCTCAGGGGGGAACTTATTAAAATGACCTCTGTTAGGAAGAGGACTAGGATGGCGAGGTCCTTGGCTCTGATGAGTAAATTAAGGGAGCTAGAAGCCAATTATTCTGTAACTTCCTCGGTATCAGATCTTAAGGAGCTCTTGCTAGTTAAGAATGAATACTCAGACCTCCTAAAAGAAAAAACTGAGTATTGCATAATAAAAACCCAGGCAAAGTACTTCGAGTTTGGTGAAAAAGCCGGTAAATTGCTGGCTTTATGGTTGTGCACATTAGAGGGTTCAAGGATTATTCCTTCCCTGTCTTCTCCATCTGGTAATGTAGTTTCTTCACCTAGAGATATTACGAGTATCTTCAAAGATTACTACTCAGACCTCTATAGCTGTCTCTCTCCTCCTCTCCCTACCTCAGCTGTTAAGGACTATCTTAGAGCAATAGACATCCCCTGTATGTCAGAGACCCAGCAGGTGAGCTTATTAGTGCCTATCTCGGCTGAAGAAATAAGTAGTACTATTGCTTCCTTGGTACCAGATAAAGCACCAGGGCCAGATGGCTTCCCGGCAAACTGTTATAAAATATTTGCTAAAGACCTGATACCTATCCTTCTTAAACTATATAATTATCTACCGATCTCTTCTGAACTTGACCCCGCTCTGTTTGAGGCTACAATAGTTCTAATTCCTAAAGCAGATAAAACCCTGACTGACCTGGCTAATTACCATCCCATTTCTCTTCAAAATTATGATATTAAAATACTAGCCAAGATATTAGCCGAGAGGATCAAAAAAGTATGGATGGGGCTGCTGAGCCCTGAGCAGGCTGGTTTTGTCCCTGGGAGATCGGCGGCAGATCACTTGAGACCCCTGTCACATATCTCCTAGTACGCTCAAGCGGTTGCGTGCCCGGTAGCCCTGATCGGGTTGACTGGTCCTTTCTGTGGGCAGTAATGGGAGAGATGGGGTTTCCGGCTTCCTTCTTGGCTATGATCCAGACACTTTATAGCTGCCCCTCTGCTAAGATCTACTGTAATGGGGTTTTATCTTCTTCTTTTCGTCTCTTTGCCAGTACTAGGCAAGGTTGCCCTCTTTCTCATTTGCTATTTAATTTATTTTTGGAACCCCTGCTGATTAAACTTAAATCGTCTCCTCAGGTGAGAGGTATCAGGCTTCAGCAATGTGAGCTAGTTTGCTCTGTGTACACAGATGATGTCTTGCTTCATCTAATGGACCCAGTAACATCCTTAGAGGCTGCTCTTGATATTATTAGAAAGTATGGTTTCTTTTCTCGTTATAAGCTGAATATCTCTAAGTGTGAGGTTTACCCTTTAAATCACTATGTAAACAAGCAAGACTTTCTTTCTTTCGGGAAGAGATGGGCTCCCAGATCTATCAAGTATCTGGGTATCCATTTTTCTACTGACCTTTCCCTGCTGAAAAAACTAAATTTAGATAGAGTTCTGGATTTGATTAGTCAGCATCTGCAGCGCTGGACAGCTCTTCCTATCTCGCTCTGGGGGCGAGTCAATATTATTAAAATGAATATACTTCCCCGGATCTTCTATCCACTGAACCTGACCAATCTCTGGATCCCCCTTTCTTTTTTCCAGCAGCTTCATCGGCTGTTTTCCAACTTTATCTGGCGGGGGAAGGGAGCTCGACGCTCCTATGCTAATCTCTCGCTCCCTAAGGATGGGGGTGGTTTGCGATTGCCCAATCTTCAGCTGTATTATTGGGCAGCCCAATCCCTTTCTAAGTTGGGAAGGTGGTTCTCCACAAGTACAGCGAACCCTGGTCCAATTTGGCTTCAGCTGGAGAGGGACTTTCTCTCCGAACTTGGACTGGATATCTCCGCCTTGTTCTATTTGCCCCTGAAGACTCTTTCACAGTTGATTCCAAATAATGTTGTGTCCGACACTCTTAAGGCTTGGGTACAATGTCTTAAATCCTTTTGGATTTTTAGTGAACTGGACCTGGGACAGCCAGTGGCGTTAAACCCTAATGTCAAAATTGGAAATTCTTGGATAGCCCCAAAGTGGCTCCCGCAACTTAAAGAGGCTACAGTGGAGCAGTTGTTTAATCAAGACTTGCTGCTGACATCAGATGAGATTCTAAAGAAATTTGATATACCAAGCAAAGGAATCTTTAAGGTCTTCCAAATTCGGCACCTAGTGAGTATTAAATTCGGTATTTCCTTTAGGCAATCGGTAGTGCAACCTTTCCTATCTAACATTGTGAGTCTTGCTTCCCAGCCCCACTCCATCTCGTTAATTTACTCATATCTCTTAAATTTTGGTTTACGTGAGGGGGTAGAGGGCTCTTCAGTCTGGGTAGACCTTCTCCCTGATGTTGTCCCAGTTTGGACTAATATTTGGCGTAGTTTGTATAGATACCACACTCAGGATAGGCTGTGATTAATACAGTATTATATTGTGAATAATCTTTATTATACCCCCATTAAACTCTTTCAGCGTAAAATGGTTTCCGGTTCGGACTGTTTTAGGTGCTCGCAGGCGGAGGGCAATTTAATTCATATTTTCTGGGAATGTTCCAAAGTGGCCCCACTGTGGTTCCTGATCCAAAAGAATCTGGATCCCCTTCTGGGTCTGAGTGGTTACTTTTGTCCCGAAGTCTGTGTTTTGGGAGATTTTTCTAACATACATAGTGTTGAACGTCGATACCACATGGCTTTAGTGTCCATGGCAGTTAAGAAATTGGTTTTAAGGCACTGGAAGGACCAATTGGCTTTATCATACGCAGATTGGCTGAAGGAGTTGATGTCGTTTCTCCAATCTGAGAGTTTGATTGCCAGTTTTAAAGATCGGAAGGATCTGTTCTATAAAAGATGGGGTAAGCTACAAACTTTATGTTTGAAGTAATATTAAGGTATGACAACCCGATCCCTTTGTCCTTATACGGTATACAGTATTTATTTCTGTATCGCTGCTGATTCTAGATCTCTCTTTGTTGCTCTATATGACTTATGTGTTCGAAGGACATATTATTTTGTTCTAGGTATATAAGGATATCCAGATTTAGGATGGTTTTCCTTTAGGTCTTATGCTGGTGCACCCATTTGGGGTGGGGGGGTTTATGGGGATCTACAGGTCGAGATTTACATGTCTTGTTGGTTCTGTGGGTAACTGGGTGGGGTTTTTCCTAGGGAGGATACTGGAAGTTTTTCTTTAGAGGGGGAGAGGGATTTGGGGGAGGGGTATGATTTCTGTGGTATGACATATATATTACTCAATTGTATACTTGTGTGGGTTGTTCAAGGAAGGGGGGGTTTGTTTGGTTTGTTACATTTTTGTTTTTTCTTGTTTGTATGCTGGAAACTAATAAACTTAAATTTAAAAAAAAAAAAGTCAGACAAGCCAATACTAAATTTGCAGCAATTAAAGACAGAAAAGAAATGCACCACCACTACATTTTAAATTTTCAACAGGCCAAAAACAATTCTAAGTAAAGACAGCAAAGAAATTACAGTGTCACTAAAATCCCACAATCTAAGTTTAATAACAAAAATAGCAATTACCAGTTACTGTAAAGCACTGATATGAATATGTTTCCTTCCCCTTCTGGTTTCTTCTGAGAAAACAAAAATAACTTGCTACCTCAACTCTGACTTAGCCCCACCTCCAGTTATCACATAGCTGAGGTCAGAGGCCAGACAATTAGCACCCCTCACCCAGACTACAGGGCAAGACAGACAAGCCAAGACTAAATTTGCAGCAATTAAAGACAGCAAAGGAATACACCACCACTACGTTTTAAATTTTCAATATCCCAGAAACAATTTAAGTAAAGACAGCAAAGAAATTACAGTGTCATTAATGCCCGCAATCTAAGTTTAATAACAAAAATAGCAATTACCAGTTACTGTAAAGCACTGATATGAATATGTTTCCTTCCCCTTCTAGCTTCTTCTGAGAAAACAAAAATCAATTGCTACCTCAACTCTGACTAAGCTCCACCTCCAGTTATCACATAGCTGAGGTCAGAGGCTAGACAATTAGCACCCCTCACCCAGAGTACAGGGCAAGTCAGACAAGCCAAGACTAAATTTGCAGCAATTAGAGACAGCAAAGAAATACACCAGCACTATGTTTTACATTTTCAACAGCCCAAAAACAATTTTAAGTAAAGACAGCAAAGAAATTACAGTGTCACTAAAAGCTCACAATCTATGTTTAATAACAAAAATGCAATTACCAGTTACTGTAAAGCATTGATATGAATATGTTTACTTCCCCTTCTGGCTTCTTCCAAATAAATACATAAATTCCCTAATGAATGAGTTGGAACAGTTCAGCATGTTATATTGTTTGTAGATGCCCTGATCCAAGACAGACCACAACATTTATTTGTTTATTTTTGATAACCAGGCAAACCCAGTGGGAAACAAGTACCTTTTATAGTGGCAATCTGGAAACAGACAGTAGCAACATGTTACAATAAATATGGATATACAACACATGTGTAATACAGAATTGTGAAATATACATGTAGTCATGCAGAAGACATACAATAAACAAATGAGCAGCCAAGTCAATGATTAGTAAGGCAGGCACATGAACTTAGTTTAAACACGTATTTCTTATAACTGAAGAATGCACCGCTGTATTCTTTTATGTAGAGGAGACCCTTTCTAAACTTTGCATATGAGCAGATTACTAAAGTCTATTGGCAATATTTATGTTAGTTTCAAGATGTCCACTGATATCTAGTGGCTTAAAAAATAATGTACAAAGAAACTGTAAGGCTCCGCTCCTGTGTTTCTTGTTTTTATTTCTAATCCATCTAAACGGGGTCCAATGTTTCATCAGGTGAACGGCAATGTCCAGCAATAGTTTTAAAGCTTGGATGCTCTACTTGGATTCAGACAATCCTGTACTTTTTTTGCCAGTTACGCTATGTTACCCAGCTCTCAATTACTCCTAATGCCACTCTTCCTGTTACAGCCAGATATACTGTGCATAGTATTTGTGATCAGCTTTACTGTATATAGTGAGTAGCGTACTGCTGAGATACAGCAAAATGGGTCACAATCCTTCAGAATTCTAACTAAAACTGAAAAATTTTACAAAAATGTAACCACACTGAGGAAGGGATTTTAAAAGGATCTGCCCAAGATGCATCTGCTACTATTTTCAAAGTAGAAATGCATCCAAACCTGTTATACCATCTATTACCATTAAGAACAGTGGGGGAATTCAAAAATGCATGGGACAGATATAAGGCAGTCCTGGTGGGGGGGGGGTAGGAGGAAGTAAGCTGTTGGTTAACTAGGATCTGCAGCTTATCTGTTAGGTAGGAAAATGGGCAGACTAGGTGGGCCAAGTGGTCCTTATCTGCCATCAAATTCTATGTTTCTGTGTTTCTATGTGTTCAGTCCCTTTGTTATGCCAGCCCTTTTTGTCTTTCATTATGTTGTGTTGTACCCCATTTTGGCATATTGTGTTCTGCTGTATATTGCTTTATTTTTTCTGTACATTTGTTCCTGTTTCCTTTTTGCCATACCTGTTACCTTTTTGAATTATACTTTGTTATGCTTGACATTCCTGTGTCCTGTGTCTTTTTTTGGGGGTGGAGTCAGGATTTGACAGTGTTCTATGGTATTCTGGTAGCACTTGTGGGTCCAGGTTATTCCGTGCCATTCACTATGACTGCAGTTGTGTCTGGCATGGCTATTTTGCTTTCCTGTGTTCCTGGACAGCTGCTTACACCTCTAACACTTTGTTTCTGTGGGTGTTTGCACTGCCTCTCTCTGAATGCTATATTCAGTGCTGTCTTATTTGCTATATTCAGTGCTGTCTTAATCCCGGCCAATTTTTACCCAGCACTCCTGGGCCTGTTTGCCCAGCTTCCTTAGCTTGCCATATTCAGCTGGTTTTGCACCAGGCTGATTCCTTTTGAATATAGCTATGCTTTTGCTCCGGGCAAAGTTTGCCCGCCGGGCAGTGCTAATTTAGCCATGGGCAAAGTTTTGCATATCTGACCCATAAAGTGTTGCAAAAACAGAAAAATCTATATTTTTTGGCATTTCTTTATCCATCTGGATCTCTGAAATGGCTCTAGGTTGTGGTCTGGTATTTTCAGGATTGAAAGCCTTTGCCCTGCAGAAGTGCCTTGTGAAGGTTTGGTGAAAACATATTAATCTGTTCAAAAGTTATTAAACATTAAAATTTCCAATTATAGCCTATGGGAAAAAATATATGCTCTGAAAGTGAAAGCAGGTAAATAGCCTCCAAAACCACTTTATTTGCCAATTCATAGCAAGAAAATGGTTAGAACTCTTGGGCTGAAATTTGCAGGGTGGCAAGCCAAGATTCAGCTGCATGTGCAAGCATGGAGATATTATCTCCCAAAATGTGTAAATCACCATTTTACTTTTTTTAGCATATCTCTTTTCTACATGCAGGTTATAATGTTTGACCTCTAGAGGAAACCAAAACACTAAATTTCTCACTTGCTGCTCCCTCACCTCCACAACGTTTTGAAGTTTGGCCTGAAATTTTCAGGGTAGAAAGGGATTTCCACAAAGATGAGATTTTTGCTGGTTTGGTGATAACATTTACATTGGTTCCATAGTTGTAACATTCCAGAGTTTAGAAATTTCCCATAGGATAACATAGTGGCATTTGCGATACCTTCCGTGGCTATAACTCGAAAATGCTTTGAGATACGGATTTTTCTCCAAACGTAGCTTGTTTGTTTATTCATTTATTTATTTTATTTATGTCTTTGCTAACCAGGTAAGTGCACTGACCCAAAGGACCTACAATGGTGCATACAAATGTATGAACAAACAATTATAGGGAAACCTGGTAACTGGCAGGTAAAACAATGGGTCAAGTGCTAACAGAGTATGGCTAAGTCAGAATTACAGTACATCCTGATGGCTTAATAGGATAAATGCTGGGGGGGAGGTGGTGGTTGCTTTGGTAGGTAGTGGGTACTAGGCTGAGTTATGGGCCCTGGATCTGTCTAGGAGACTGTTACAGGTAGAAGTGGACCCAGCTAGTAGCCACACTCTTAGGCTTGATTTGAAGGATTGGTGGGAGGTGGATGACCTGGTGGACAATAAGAGTCTATTCCAGAGGGAAGGGGTGGAGACTGAGAAGGCTCTGCTACTCATAGAAGTAGTGGTGTGAGGGACATTCAGAGGGGAACTGAGGAAGCCTGTGGTCACCAAGAGGGCACTCTGTCAGCGAGTAGAGCAGAATAAGGGGACAGCTGGAAGTTCCTGAGTGCTCTGTCAACTAGACAGCCCAGAGTGAAGTCAAAACACCCCTGAAGTGTGAGCCAGCCTAGAGACTGATATAGTGAGCAGTGATGGGTGGTGAAAGGAGCTTGAAAGGCAAAGTGACAAATGGAGTTATATGTGGAGTTAAGGCATGAGTATAGTGAAGGGGGCACAGTTGGGTACACAAGGGACCAATAATCAAAAAGGGGCAGTAGATTTCCTTGTGCAATTGCTAGGTGAGCTTATAGATATTGATTGTGATGAGGGGCCACACCTACTGTAGCTTTTGGTGGATTTTCATTACTGTGTTACTGATATGTCCACTGAAAGTAAGGGAGAGATCTAGAGTCACACCTAGGTATCCAAAGGAAGAGACAGTTTAGAGGGGAGTGCCAGTAGGGATGGTAATCCGGTGGGCAGCTTTTGATTGTGCAGCCTTTGCTAGGAATGGCTTAGAGCTGAAGAGCATTGCTTTTGTCTTCTTCTCATTTATGAGAAGTTTTCTGGAGAGGAACCACTTCTGAACTGCTCCATAGATTAGTGTGAGGGTGGTAGATCAGGACTCAAAGGATTGCCCACTGTGATAGATGACTAAATCATCTGCATACAGGAGGGCCTGGCATTTTATGCTTTCAGTGGGGAGATCGTTAATCAACATTGAAAAGAGTAGGGGTCCAAGTATAGATCTCTGGGGTACTCCAGAGTGGATAAGCAGGGCAGCAGAGGAGTCCTTACCTATCAAGACTGACTGGGATCTGTTTGAGAGATAACTGTAGAACCATCTGTCAGTGTCTGGGGAGCAGCCAAAGTTCAGCAGTGTGGAATAGAGGAGATGGTGTTCTATATGGTGAAAGGCCTTTAACAGGTCCACAAACACTGCACCAGTGGCTTTGCCCTGGTCTGTGTTCCTAAGGACATGGTTGGTGAATAGAGCAAAGGCAGAGCAGGTGCTGTGGTGTTTGTGGAAGCTGTGCTCGATGAAACATAGAAATATAGACTTTGAAGGCAGATAAGAACCACTTGGACCACCTTGTCTGCCCATTTCCCTACCTAGAGGATAAGCTGCAGATCCTATTTAACCAACAGCCTGTTTCTTCCTAACCCCCCACAAAAATTGCTTTATGTCTGTCCCATTCATTCTTGAATTCTCCCACAGTTTTAGACCCCACAACCTCCTCAGTAAGGCTGTTCCATGCATCCACCATCCTCTCTGTGAAAAAATACTTCCTCACATTGCCCCTGAGCCATCCCCCCTCTATCTTCAAATTGTGTCCCCTTGTTCTTGCACATCTCTTTTTCTAAAAGATGTTACCTTCTTGGACTTTGTTGATTCCACTGAGGTACTTACACATTTCTATCATGTCCCCCCTCTCCTTCCTTTCCTCAAGTGTATACATATAAAGCTCCTTTAGCCTCTCCTTGTATGGCTTCTCTTGCATAGAGATAGTGTACAGGAGGTAATTTTTCTAGGTGGTCAGATAATTGGTGGTGACTGATTTTCTCTAGTAATTTACTCAGGTGTGGGAGGAGGGAAATGGGTCTATAATGTTCTGTGGTGAGGAAGGGTCACCAATCATAAAAATGGGTATCACATTAGCATGCTTCCATGCATGTTTAGTATACCTTCATTTTTATTGGAATATTTTTTATTTGTGAGAGGCCTTTCGGCACCATGCAGTTCTGCTTAAAGTTGAACCAGCATAATATTTTGTGGTGTTTTGCATATGCAGCCCATGATGCTATGCATTATAGGGGTATGCGTGATTTTGTATTTCTTTGAAACTTGGCTTCCCGGACAATGCCCTTTAGGTATCTATCTATCTATCTATCTATCTATCTATAAATATATATATATATATATATATATATATATATATATATAATATAAGGAGGTAGGGAAAGGATATTGTTTAAACATGTGAGACTTCAGAGTAGATTTTCAAAGCTGTCATAACTCCTGCAGCTGCAGGAAAAAAATGGCTCAAGAGGGTCTCCAGTTGCCAAGCCACAGTTTTTCCCACTACTATTGTATTTACAAAAGTGGAGCTAGTTTGTGACAGGTTCTCCGATTTAAAAGCAGATTTTGGATCACAAGTGGAGATGAGGTGTAGGACTTACTTCCACGTCATGTTGAAAATCCAGCCCTTCTTCTTCAATGTTTTGTATTTTTCTCCCCTTAATACTTGATCACTGATGACATTTACATTAAAACAGGATCGTTGTATTTCAGACTTCATTTAATACTCTTGTTTTTGTCTCCACTGAAATCATCATGTTTCTCTGTTCATGACATCACAATCATTTCTAAGCAGCAGATGGTTATGTTACAAAGGACGGGCATACAAAACACTCTGGGACATAAATATCCTGTTTTAATGGAAAATGACATCAGTAAGAAAAAATAACTAGGAGAGATGCATACAAAAGATTAATTAACTAACTAATTAGACGGTAAAGTAATTTTGTCTAAATATTATATATTTTTTGGTGGTGATGGGGGGATCAATGAATTTAACCCCATAGGCCTGATTTTCAAAGAGCCATTAGACTGCTGTAAGTGGTAGTGATCTAGGGCTGTGGCAGTCTCAGGGTGTGTCAGGGTCCCTGCATCATATTTTATAAATTTTGGGTCACTGCACTCAAGACCAAGATTTTCTGCCAGCCCAGTGGTGCTGAAGGTTGAGGCGCTGGATGCCACACCTCTTGCCATGTCAGAGACCTGGGTTCAGGAACAAGCCTGGCCATCAGGATCAGAGGGGGCGGGAGGGGATTGAGCATCTGATGGACTGCTTTCCTATCCTGGGGATGGAGTCTGGGGGTTCCTGACACTGCAGTGGCCTCTAGCAGAAGCTGGTGGCAATGCAAGTGCCGGGATGTAGATGGTAGGAGGGATGTCAACAGTTTCCAGGTGTAGTAGCATGGAGCAGTACAGGAAATGTTGCACGCTGTGTCTCTGGGGGCAACCAAAAGAGAAAACCCCTTCTGTATGAGCACAATAAAGCCCATGATGTGGGACCTACCTCTTGGATCAAACAAAGCCTAGAGTAAGTTAGGGCAGGACTTCTAGGGTAATGCAGACTCCTTCTCCCAGTTCCAGTGCCACCGGGGGAGGGTCCTTCCATGGGGGGCAAGTCACAGTCCTCCCTACTGTGCTTAAATGGCAGAGGCTGACCTGGCTACAGAGATGGTTGAGATCTTGCATAAAGGGTGGAAGAGAGTAAGCTAACCCTGCAGCACAGAAGTGTATAAATAAAGTCTACAAAAAAAAGACCAAGATTTGCTGCAGCTGCAGGGTTGCACTGAAGAAGTGGTGACGCTGCAAGGTTTGATGGAAGGATCCATCAACTCCCCTGTCTGTTTCAACATTCAAGGGGCTGTAAAGGTGGGAGGGTGAATATGGCTGCAATAAGGGAACCACGGGCAGAAGGAGCATGGGTAGTGGCATAGGGAGGGACAGGGACATGGCAGCAATGTAAGGATGCTGAAGTGGCACCTTGTGGTGGCACCATGCAGAAGTTTCAGCAGCTGATCAGACCAGGTATGGGGGACTGGCAAGAAGGGACCAGGACCTGGCCCAGGGGCATGCAGCCCTGGCACCTGTCCCATAAGTACTAATGACCCCAACACTACAGGTGGGAAGAAGTGGTTGCAGGTGTTCAGGTGGTGGGAAGGAACAGTCCCCAGGCATCAAGATAGTGTCTTGGTTCTGAACTCCCAATGTAGAGGCAGGTTGCTGCCCACCTATGGTGTTGTGGTCATTGGCATCTATGGGGAAGGTGCCAGGGCTATGTGTACCTGAGGCCAGGTCCCGGTCATTTCCTGCCAAACCCTATTAGCAGGGTGCCTTCACAGCACCATCACATTATCACCATGCCCCACCACTCCCTGTGCAAGTCCCCATTGTTCTTTTGCCCCAAGTCATCATCTTACAGCCCATCCCAATCCCCACCCTGCCTGGCAGTGGCAGAGGTCCCTTAGACCACCACCTGGCTGGTCTAAACTGAGCCACCTACTGTGACCATGTTGGGACTTCTGGAATACCAAATAAGTAATTAAGTAAAGCTTTATTTGTTGAGCACCCAAACCCGGTGGTTCTGGATGCTTTACATAGGGGTGCAACTTTTAAATACACATTTAAATAATAACAATAATTTATGTCAGAGTCAGTTAAATAATACATTTATAAATAATAAGATTAACACTCTAAAACCTAATCATTCTGCTAAACGTTAAAAGCTTGCTTGAATAGGTGAGCTTTCAGTCCTCGTTTGAAGCTCTCCACAGAGGGAGTTTCCCTTAGTGGTTGTGGCAATAAGTTCCACAAAACAGGGATGGTGCAGCCCTGCTGTGGTGCAATCACCCTTGCTACCTGGTACCCAGGCACATTTGCTGTAAGGGTGGTGCAGGGGGGCACTGCCCATAGCTGACTTTTAAAAATTGGGATAGTAAACTATGACGCAAGGTGCACTTGCATCATATCCGTTTTGTGCAGGCACCTTGGTCATAGTTTAACTTTTGAAAATTGATCCCCATATTTTTAAAGTAGGAAATATATGTTTCAAGTGGAGTTTAATTTTCCTGAACAGAAAAGTATGTGTAAGAGAACTAAACTCTATTTAGAACATTAAAGGAATATAGCTGGGGGCACTACTCTGGGGAGATGTTCACTGACAATTCTTTATCCTTAAGTCCTGGTTTATGGGCATACAACCATGCCATCACATCATTTTCATTTGAAAATTCCCCTTCATTTGTGCCTTTCAATAACTTTTGTTATTTGATATAGTTCAATAATGACATTCTAGATCAGTGTTCTTTGTTTAATCAGTTTGTATAAAAGTAATAAATCACTATTAAATCTTTTTTTTTAAACTGAAAGATTTCAGATTATCTAGTTTATATTCATCATTCAGATATTCTAATCCTTAAATGTTTTTTAAGATTCATTAAAGTCTCTTCATATCAGTTCATTATTTTAGATGTACCAGGGTTTTGGCCTTATATCTCTTCCCTGACATCAATAAGGATGCTTGCATTGAAGAAGAAACTAAACCCCACAGAGTCCCCCACGTTAGCATTCATAAGCATCTAGAAGATCATAGAGAAATTCAGCAAAGCATAAGTGGTACCTAGAATACTCCAGGGCCTGCAGATCTCTCATGTGGCTCTTTCTCTGATGTTTCTTGGACTTCTGATTGCTTTGTGGCACCAAATGCCTGGCTAAACTCACCCCCTCCATCCCATGGCATACCATTTTGAAACCAAACTACAGTATCACATACTAACATCAAAAACATTTCAGTCATGAAACTAGCAAGTCAGCCATACTCAACTTTCAAAGTGATTTCAGGTTTCAAAATACTGCCAGTTTTCTATATTCCTGCCTGGGTAGGCATTTGAATATTCCCACAGATTAAAACTGTAGTGCTATTCAGAGACACTTTGATCTGTATGCCCTAGTTGTAACAATTTTGTAGATCTGAAAAATACAGATACTTAGAAAAACTAGAACCCCTTCCAATAATAACTGAAGGAATTTTCACATTTTTTGAAGGGAGCATATTTTTTAATTAAAGGAGTAGTACACCCAGAAATTGCAAAAACATATGTTGTGCAGAGTGTTTTGATTTGTATGTGAAGTCCTAGTGTGTCCTTCCCTCTGTCTACTGTTATGAGTTTATCCTAAATTAGCCTGCTAGCTTTATGGAAGTTTTACGACCCTTGGGTATTTCCATCTCAGCAAATTTTATTGTTTTTCTTGTTCCTACAATGCATCTTGTCTCATTTGATAGTGATGTAGCCGGGACCATAAATTCAGCAACATACACTGCTTTACAATCAGTTCACAACAGCAGAGATGGCTATATTTTAAAAACTGTATAGAGTTCAGCTTGGTGACTACCTTCATTGTAAAGGTCTTTTTGATATGAACAATCGTGACATGGGTTTGTATGTGTAACTTGTATGCTTATCAATATATTTACATTTGTTTGACATGTCTACTAGAGTGTTCATTCAGAACAAAAAAAGCATATGCTGTTTGCAAGCTCAACTGCACACATGCTAAGCAAATCTAAATATGTTGAAGACTATACAAGCTACACAAAAACAACCAGTAGCAAAGTTGTTGTGGACAAAAATACCTTTACAATAAGGGTAGTCACTAAGCAGAACTCTGCATAGTTTTTTAAAATATAGCCATCTAATTAACTAATTTCAATATATTCTTTATCACATTTCCCACTTCCGATGGCAACTATTTAAAAAACTGTAAGAAGATCAACATTAGTGACTACACACATTGTAAAATAATTTTTGACCTGAACATCTTTTCTGCTTGTTGATTTTGTGTAGCTTGTATAGTTTTCAAGATATTTAGATGTTTATTTCAATATATTTATTTAGATTTGTTTGGCATGTGTGCAGATGCACTCGCAAACAGCAGGCACTTATTTTCTCTCTGAGTGAACACTCAAGTAGACATTCCAAACAAATGTAAATATCTTGAAAACCATACAAGTTATGCATACACAATCAGTTTCAAAATTATTCACATGAAACATATCTTTACAATGAATGTAGTCACCAAGCAGATCTTGTATAGTTTTTTATAAACATAGCCATATCTACTGTTGTTAACTGATTGCAAAGCGGTGCTTGCTGCTGAATCTATGGTCCTGGCTACATCACTGTCATGTGAGACAAGATGCATTGTAGGAACAAGGAAAGCAATAAAACTTTATGAGATGGAGATCCCCAGGTGTTGTAAAACTGCTATAAAGGGCGGTCTGCTGTCACTGAGCGCTAAGGCACTGGACGCCTTACCTCATGCCACATCAATGACCAGGGTTTGGAAACAAGCATGGGCCATTGGAGGTTAGTGGGAGGAAGGGAGGGTGGAACTGGATGGAGCTGCCAGAAGACAGAACTCCTCTCTGGGGAGGGAAGGTGGCATCCCTCGTCCATTGTCTGCCTCCTGGTGGAGGCCAGGAGACACTACAGGCTACAGGGTGTGTAGGCACTAGGCCGACGGGTGAGCAGAAGGGTTTGTCACCAGGGCTGTAGTACACATATGCGCCTCCATGCACATGTGACTACTCCTGGGGCCCTGGGGAAAAAACAGAGGGAAAAAAAATTCCGGCAGCAGGATGATGCCTGACCCCCCTGTAGGCACCACTCCCGGGTGGGCATAAGGTAAGCCCAGGTAATTCTGGGTGTCAGAGCTGGGCGGAGTGGTCAGCCTGAAGGGGGCAAGCCAGTAAAAGGCTCATAAAACTTGTAGTGATAAAAAAACTGCAATAAAGGTAGCAAGCTAATTTAGGAAAACATCATAACAGCAGACAAAAGAAAAGTAGCAGTAGGACTTCATACTCAAATCTAAACACACTGCTCAGCAAATATTTTTGCAAATTCTGGGTGTACTACTCCTTTAACTGAGAAAGGTATCTTTTTTATATCTTCTAGGTAGCTTGACTGATGTTAACTCTAGCTGAACATCATACTCAGAATAAATATACTGTAATCTTTTGGGATACAGATCTTTAGAGCAACTGTAGCTTGTCTATTACAATCCTCATTTCCAATTTTCTCTTTTGGTATTTCTAATGTTTCCTCAAGCTGACAAGCATTCTTCTTAAATTTAACCTCCTATTGACTCTTTCACAGTTTGTTGTCTTGGGTTCTGACTCTTAAAACACGATTGACTTTGCAAAGTGTAAACTCGTGACTTTTCTCTGTTCTTTTTCTTCAGAACCCAGAATGTTGATGTACACTGTTATATTTCTGTTGAGTGAGGAATGAATAATTTTGATCACAGCATTAGTATTGTAGGTGGTTGTCATACTGCATTTCCCAGTGTAAATCTTATTTTTTTTATTTTTAGCACTTCTTTTCCACAAAAAAGTGCTGACATTTCTCAATCACTGACCTGAGAGTTGCTTTTTAGAACTTTACATGAGATCAGTGCTTAATTTATCTTTTCTGTGTACAAAGGATAGTTCTCTGAGAGATGGAAGCACTGCTTCAGAAGTGTTTCCATAAATTCTGTTATACAGTAAAGGCCAACAGCTTGTTGGATTCTGCCATGAGCCAGCATGATGGGTTCTGGGATCCATGCCAGGAGGGACCTGACACTTGATGACACAGCACCACTGCAGTACCAGGAGCTGTTTGATTCAGTTCTTTTTACTCATTTCTTGTCTATCCCACACATTTTATCATTTTCCAATTAATAACATTTTGAACTATCCTTCTATGCATGCATCAGCTACAGGGACACGGACTTGCTTGCACTTGCTTGCTTGCACTTACTTATCATCTACCAGTAGGGGGTGTAGCATGTGCCATACTTTTTGCTTATTGCCTGTCTGCTGGTGAGTTCAATTTAAGTCTGACTGGACTACCGTTTCAGCATGATTTTACAGAGAAGATGTACTCCTATGTGATAAAATATTCCTTCTGCGCTACTTCTGTGCAAATGTTACCCTTAAAAGTGTCAATTGGCTAACTCGATTGACTACAGAATACTGTAAAATGCATTGTGTCCTAATTAATGTTGTGTACCCTGTTGAAGTTTTCCAAGAGGCTCTACATTATGGATCTGAAAGCAGTGGACACCACAGAAGAGTGTCTAGCCTTTTTCCAGGTATGCTGTTAGACCCCTCTCCCTCATTTGTACTAGTGTTTTATCCTTCATTACTAAAAATGTAATTTTAATCTCTGGACTCCCGGCTGTCTGGTCTGTATTTTCCTTGTGTAATATCCTACAGTAGTTTTGGCTCTTTCTGACAAAATAGTTTAAAAGGTATAGAATGAACTACCCTCTAAGCTAGACCCCACCTGATCCATGCACTAAAGAGCAATAGTCCCGGCAACTCCACTGTGGACCCCACCATTCTCAGGTGCATACCGGACCAGGTCCTTGTCCCACTTGCCAGCCTTCTCAATAAATCCCTCTGCCTGGGGCAGTTCCCCACAGCGTGGAAAATGGCCATTGTCACTCCAATCCACAAAGGGGGTGATAGGTCCTCAACTGGGTACTACCAACCTATCTCTATACTCCTTCCCCTCTCTAAAGCCCTTGAAAAACTGGTCGCCATACAGATTACTGAGTACTGGACTAAATACAATATCCTTTGCCCTGAACAGCACGGTTTCCGGGTAGGACACAGCACAGGCACAGCACTATTGGAGTTCTCAACATTCCTACACACATCCCTGGACTCTGGCTCCCTAGCTGGAGCAGTGTTCATTGACCTTTCCAAGGCATTTGACACTGTTTCCCACCCCCTCTTACTGGGGGAACTCCACCAGACTGGCTTCGCTACTGGGCTACTCGCCTGGTGCACCAGCTATCTATCGGCCTGCTCCCAATGTGTCAAAATTGATGAAACACTATCAGAATCATGTCCCATCCGATCAGGGGTTCCTCAGGGCTCCATCCTGGGACCTCTACCCTTCTTGCTCTATCTTAACACTCTGCCAAGTGAATGCACCGGTAATATGCTGCTGTATGCAGTTGATGCTGTCATCTTTGCCTCCCACCGCAACCCTACCTCCCTTCAGGAATCCCTGCAGCTCTCGTATACTGACGCAGAAACCTGATTCACAAAGCACAGACTGATCATAAATCTCAAAAAAATGAAAACAACGCTCTTTGCCCACCCCCAAAACAAAGCCAGCAATTTTCCACTCCACATCCTCCCTGGCTCCAAAAAACCGTTAGAGCAAGTAAACTCGCTCAAGTACCTTGGGGTCACCTTTGACTCAGCCTTCAACTACCATACCCACATTGACGCCCTTGCCTCAGCAGCCAATATGCGGCTAGGTAATCCATACTGCTACAAAAGCGCTCTCCCCCCTACTGCCCTCCGGCTTGCGGTAACATCTTCCATATTATCCCTGGTAGACTATGGACTCCCAGTCTACGGGGCTGCTGACACAACTGCGCTCAACAAAATTCACCTGTTACTTAACAAGGCATGCAGACTAATCACTGGGGCCCCTAGGTTTACACATTCATGCCAGCTCTACGGGCTGGTGACACTGCTGAACCTAGATGAACGACTGCATTACCAAACTTGCCTAATAGCAAAAAAAATTCTCCTAGGACTGTCCCCCCCAGGGCTGATAGCCTTCCTCCCCATAGCCAAACCCCTGGTCTGTACGTGGACTTCCCGCAAGACTAACTTCCAGACACCAAGAGCCAGGACCTCCCATGGTCAGAGGTCCTTCCTCCATAGAGCCCCTTCCTGGTTCAACTCGCTCCCACTCCACGTCACAGATGCCCCTACGATCTCCAAATTCAAAACTGCTCTCAGAAGTGAACTGTTCACCACACGAAGCTGCACCTGTATAATCTGAGGCCCTACCCACTGTGCCCTGACAATGCCCACTGGGCCCTGACAATGCCCACTGGGCAGCATCCAAACTGCACCACTCTATACTTATACCACGATGGTCTGTACAGTAATTATTCCCTGGTACCTAGCCTTTCCCCATGCGGGTACATATCTCCCCTGGCAGAATTACCACTGCTCTGCCGACTGCTCAAACCGCAGTATTGCTATATGTCACTGTACCTGGCTTAAATTGCTCTGTTGACCTCACCTCCGGCAGTGTTACTATGTGCTGCTGTAACCTGGTTAATTTACTATGTGCTGCTGTAACCTTGTTAATTTTGCCACTGCTCCTGACTGCTCTTACCATAATATACTGCTGTAACCTGTTAAATTACCACTGACTGCTCCATTTCCAGTCTATATGTTGCCAAAATAACCAATCTGGCCTCTCGGTGATATTGGTCCAATCACCGATTGATTGATGTTCCCATATCCTGCAACCATAAGTGAGCTTTTGTATACTGTAGTTACTGCTGTATCTATCATGTTCTTCACAAACATGTATGTTAACTCCATGTAATCCTACATCCTGTAACATGAATGTCTGTACTGTATTGTCCTCTTTGTGATGAGGTAGCTTTGAAAATGAGCCCCTGGCTCAAAGGTTGTAAACCGATGTGCTAATAAATAAAATAAATACAGTGTAAACCACAGTCAGTGCAAAAATAAAACTCTGCTGTCTGTTCTTTTCTGAGATAAAATCTTGATGTGTGCTTCATTGTAAAATAATTTCTAAGCTTTTTTTCCTTGGCAGCAAAGCTTGTGTAATATAACCCTTTTCTGTTGCCCTTTCATAGGTCTTTCAGTGCACATTTATAGTATAATAGCCTGAGAGTGGCCTTGGCACTACTTACTGGTTTTCCAGGTATAATGCTGGAGGTGTTTTCAGTATGTGTGCTAACCTAGCTAGGGAGAGGATTTGGGGAAGGGGAGCAGATGGGAGCAATGCAGATGTTGCAGTAGTAGTACCTCAGAGTTTGTGTTGTCTTTTTGCTGGTGAATATGACAGGTAAGCTTACTTTAGCTTTGAGGTTTCTCTTACTAAGGTTCATACTAAGGTTGCTTAGAGAGCAAGAGAGCTGAAGGCCCATGAGAGCTCCCATACTAGTCAATTATAATATGATTGCTGGGTGTCTGATGATAGATAAATGTCCAGTCTCACTTTAAATTTAGTTTTATTTTTACTAATAATAACATGAAGAGGAAGTTTATTCCTGGGTCAATAGTTCTAAGAGTAATGAAAAACCTCCTGCTTAAATAGTTATGAGATTTCCTTATCAACTGAAGTGGGTGACCTCTGGTATCATATCTATTATCTTTAAACTTGAGTCCCAATTCAGTCATTAGTTCGGGATCCTGAACTATCATACTAAGGGCCCAATTCTCAAATGCTGCACCAAGACACAAGGTGCATGCACCAAACAGCAGGATGCAAGCAGCAAGCTGCGCCAAGATGCAAGCAAGATGGTATTCACAAATGCACCATGCGTGAAGGCAAAGACCAGCTACGTCATGCACCACATGCACCAACACAGCACCAGAAGGCAGCTAGGGCCATGATGCATGGTGCGTTGCGACAGGGGTAAGACGTGTAAGATGCAGGGAGTGCTATTCACAAAGGGGCACTGAACAGCAGATATCAAACACCTGCTTCGCCACACAGAGCTGATCTAAGGGGACTTAGAAAAAGGAAGCGGAGATCACGTGATGTCTTCAGCCTGAGCAGACGTTCGCCGACTCGGTTCCCCCTGAACTCTCCAAAACTACAAAAATTAGTAAGATTTTACTTAAGATTGATAATTTAAACATCACTAATAGTTGTTCAAAACTAAGAGGGTCTGAGAGATGCAACTGAAGCAGCTTTTAACATCCAAGGGGGTGAAAATGGATGCGGAAAGGCGACAGGCTCTCCCAGCCCGGACACCACCGCAGACGCCAGACAAATCAGCGAAGAGAACCAAAACAGAGACGGCAGCCCCTAATAAGGCAGCGGCATCAGCTAGCAACTCTGTTCTCCTGTCAGAAGACACATTTTTGGCAGAAATGGCTGGCATTAAAGACTCATTTAAAGAATTTGCTCTGAACCTGAAGAATATTTAAGCGTAATTGAGAGAAACTAACAAGAAAATCTCTGATGTTTCTGCCCGTACATCCTCACTAGAAAATTGGCAGACAAGATTAGAGCCAGAAATGGTAACATTAAGGCAGAGGCTGAATAAAGTTGAAAGTAAGCTAGAAGACCTGGAGGGGAGAAACAGGAGGAATAATATTGTTGTATTTGGGCTGCCTGAAGAAGCTGAAGGATCAGCAATAATTCAGTTCACACAGAAGCTTTTAGCTAAACTAGTGGGTTCTCCACCACAATCCATAGTGTACCAGGTAGAATGGGCCCACCGCTCGCTGAAACCTCGACCTCCCCCAAGTGCTAAGCCCAGGCCATTCTTTTTTTCTTTTTTTATAATCTGACTATATTATGCACACCTTTACTTGGAGTCCGTATTTAGTATGGTCCAGTAGCTGAAAGCCCCTTCCCTTTCCCTCCCTTCCCCCCTTTTTTTATTTTTTATTCTATGTAGATTTATATGGTCAGAGAATCTATTAACGAGCAACAAGGACTAGTCCAAATCATGGGCGAGCATTATGGCCGACCGTGCCAAATACTGCAAGACTCGTTTTCTTTTCCTTTTCGCCCAAGTCCTGCACAGTATTTTTTTTTTCTGATCACCTCTGATATTTCCATGGTGGGACAATACCTGGACATTGAGAGAGGGAAAGCTTAGCAGTTTATCCACTATTTCATTGTGGACTTTATGTTGACCCTCATGCTAACCACCAGCATATAAATCGGAGATGCATTGGCCTGTGCTATGTTTCACTGCAGACCCAAAAGATTTTCTATGGGCCGCGTAACAGTTTGATTTTAATGAACTGAGGGTTAAGCTCTAAATATGAGGGGAATAGTTGTTTGAGTTCACTGAGGGGGGGGATTCGGAAGTTGGGTGATAAAGGAGAGGTTACTTCGATTATAAAAGCCTCAAAAATCTGCTAAACAAATAAATAAATATACAAATTGGGGCTTATTGTTGGAAGGGTTGTCACAATTCTGAACTTAAAAGCTAATAAGAATATGGGGCTTTACAGAGGTGTATCTATTATGAAAGGTGAAGCAGGGGAGGAAGAATATTCTCTAATTAAAATATTTGATGTTACTTTTTTTGGGGGGGAGGGGGGATGAGCTGGGATACGCTAAACCGGTGGAACATCGCATCTTGGCAAAGGGGGATTGAGCATATGTAATCAATGGGGTATTTTGGGATCAAGATAACTATTTTGTTGGTTTGGCTATGCAATGCTCAAGAGGGTATGCTTTGGGGGGTCTTTTTTCAAGATGGTGGGGAAGGGGGATGGGAGTGGGAAAATACTCTTGGGGAGGAAGGGTACTGCCACAAATATTATAAGTGAAGTAATAATATCACTCAATGGTGTCACTGGTTTTCACAAAAGTGAGACATAATAATGGAACAGATAGCTAAAAATGTCAGGATATCATTTTTGTGCATGGAACGTTAAAGGGGCACAAACCCCAGCAAAATGTATGCAAATACTGATACATCTCCGTAATATACAAGCAGATGTAGTTTTTTTGCAAGAAACACATCTTCTGTCCACTCAAGCGCACTACTTTCGTAGGCTTTGGGTAGGACACATCTTTGGGTCTGGTTTAATTCACGTAAAAGGGGTACTGCAATTCTAATTGTCCGTAGAATCCCATTTCAGTTATTACAAGAGATGTTAGACTCAGAAGGCCGTTATGTGATTTTATGGGTGGTATTAGGTCATACTGAGGTCATCCTTGGTTCTGTTTATGGCCCAAATTCTGATGACCCAACATTTTTTATAGATCTTATGTCTATGTTAGCTCCATTGTCCATGATTCCAATAATTGTGGGAGGGGATTGGAACCAAGTATTGTCAAATAGCCTGGATAGAACAGAACCCCCTAAAATATTGTTTTCTCCAGGTCAAAAAGCCCAAATGGAATTAATGCACTTAGCAGGGTTAGCAGACCCCTGGTGAATTATGTACCCAACTAGGAAAGAATATTCATTTCATTCACCTACTCTCAATACATTTTCTCATATTGACTATTTTCTGGTCAGCAGTGACTGCCTTCCTGGCATCACATCAGTTTTCTACTCCTCGAAAACTATATTGGACCACCAAATGGTTCGACTATTTCTAGAGCTTGCCCCTAATATTCAGCGAGATAAACTTTGGAGGGTTAATAACCAGATTATAAAATCAGAAGATCAAATACAATATATACAATCCTTCATTTCTAATTTTATGGCAGATAACTCTCCATCAATGCCCAAAAGAGATATCTTATGGTGCGCACTCAAATGTACTGTAAGGGGAGAGCTAATACGTTTGGCAGTCAAACGCAAAAAGCAAAGAGATCAAGCCCTTTCTTCTTTAATTGACCAGATTACATTGGCGGAAATGAATCTTTCAGCTCTGTCCCCTGATGTGGATTGGGAAAAAGTTGAATCCCTTCGAGCCCAGTACAATCACTTGCTGCCCGAAAAGGCTGAATTTCTCATGCTCAAATCTAAAATAACTTATTTTGATCAGGGGGACAGAGCAGGAAAACTATTAGCACTTAGAATAAGAGCCCAGGTCGCTGATAGAATAGTGACCTCCCTTCAATCACCTACTGGTACTGTTTTGACTTCACCCCAAGACATTTGTGAAAATTTTAAACTTTATTATGAGAGTTTATATACTCCCACTAACTTCTCTTTTTCCCAACAAATGTTGGATTTATACGTCACTGACATTAAATTGCCAACACTTACGGAGGCACAATCCTCTATACTAAAGGCCCCAATAGAAATAAAAGAGGTACTAGAAGCTATTGATTCGCTTACGCTGGACAAATCTCCTGGTCCAGACAGGTTTTCATCTAATTTTTATAAGGCCCTAAAAGATACACTAGTACCTATTCTTTTAAATACCTTTCAATATTTTTATGAAAATGGTATTTCAGATAAATCCTTAACTCAAGCCATTATCGTAGCATTGCCCAAACCTGGGAAGGATCCCTCAGTTGTACATAATTATAGGCATATTTCACTCACTAATGTGGATCTAAAAATTTTGGCCAAGATTTTGGCGCTAAGGCTGGGCAGGGTCTGGGACTCTCTAATTAGTGCAGAACAAGTTGGATTTGTTAAGGGAGGACTTTCAGCAGACAATCTCAGGAAGTTGGCTTATTTATTGTCTGTGTCCAAGGATTCTTCCACACTGGCAGCTTTAGTTTCCTTGGATGCAGAAAAACCTTTTGACAGAGTATCCTGAGAATACCTTTTTCCCTACTTCCCAAATATGGTATCCCAGCAGAGTTTCTTACTTGGGTCAAAATATTGTACTCCTCTACCTCTGCAAGAGTCCGCTGTAATGGAATACTCTCCACACCCTTTAATTTGAGTCAAGTCACTCGTCAAGGATGTCCCCTCTTGCCATATTTATTCAATTTATTTCTTGAACCCCTTATTAGGAAACTTAATTCTTTACACTTAATATCTGGGATCACAATAGGGATATCAGAATATAAACGTTCCGTATATGCGGTTGATATCGTATTACATATTTCATCTCCTTCGCAATCCCTCCCAGCCGCATTTGAATTAATATCGCAGTTTAGATTGATTTCCAATTACAAATTGAATCTGGACAAATCGGAAGTATTTCCTCTTAATCAGTATTTTCAGAAAGCAGAAATAACTAGACTGGGCTTACAGTGGAAACCAGATAAACTTAGATAAACTTAAATATTTTGGAATTTTCCTTCACCCCTCTCTGAAAATAATGAAAAAGCTTAACCTTGATGCTACCTTAAATCACATACAAAAGGATATTAAGCGTTGGTCCTTATTACCCTTATCACTTTGGGGTCATATGAGTATAATAAAAATGAATGTGTTACCCCGTTTATTATACCCGTTGCAAATGTACAATTGGGACTTATCCAAATCTTGGTTCATGCAGGTACATAAAATTATTAACGCTTTTTTGTGGGCTGGGAAAAAATCAAGAAGAGGCTATAGTAAACTTATATGGGCTAAAAATGATGATGGTCTTCAGGCCCCCAATCTATATTTATATTACCTTGCAATACACTTAACTAGACTTAGGTATTGGATACTCCCGTCAGAGCACACATCTGACTCTTTGTATTTCCTCTGACTTGGAATCGAAATCTTTGTGCACTATATGATATGGGCCCGGAAGTCCTTCCCTTTCTGAATAGGAAAAATCTTGCAAATAAATTGAAGGGATCCCCGCTTGATGCTCTTTTGGCTACACATTACCAACTTAACACCCTACTAAGGACTAATGGGTATAAGGATGTAACAAAACCTCTTTTCAATAATCCTGATTTGTTAATCTCTGGTAAATTGATTAAATTTAGTACTTTTTGGACCAATATGGGGATTGAAAGAGTAGAGAAGTTATTCATTAATCAGAAACTGATGCGATTCCAGGAAGCCAATAGTCAATATCATTGGTCCGCTACTCATGTTTTCAAGTATTTGCAGATTAGTCACATGTTAACACAGTATTTTGGTACTGGGAGGTGGACTACCTCCCTTCTAACTGTATTAACCCCGTATCTCAAGTCGGTTCCGTCTACTCACTTAATTTCATACACTTACAAGAGACTCCTACAGTGACTCGATTGCTAGGCTAGAAGGACAGAGATTTTATTGGTGGGATCAATCTCTTCTATCTTCTGACCCCCCTAGATGTTGGTTAAGAATTTCAAAACATCTGCATAGATATATTAAGCGGGACGGGTATAGATACATGCAATTCAAAATTCTATATGTATTATACCCCAGTTAAATTATCTAAGGTGGGTTTCCTGCATTCTAATCTTTGTACCAAGCGCTCTTGAGCTCAAGGAGATTTGTTGCATATGTTATGGTCATGTGATAAAGTCTCTCCATTATGGAATAGTATTAGGTCCTGACTGTATCCGCTATTAGCACTTTCAGACAAATTTACCCCTGAAATTTGTATTTTGGGGGATTACACGACTCTCCAAGGCAAAACCCAAAGAGCACATATGGTGTTGATATCTGTTTGTGTCAAAAAAGTATTACTTAGACATTGGGTAGATACCCTAATACCAACTTATACCGAATGGTATAAAGAAATTATGTTTGCTATACAGGGGGAGCGGGTTATTGTGGGATTAACCCAAAGAATGAGAAAATACAAAAAGCTTTGGGATCCTTTTTATAATCTGTTACTAATCCAACCCAATAGAGTAATGGTTAATTCTAATGCCCCTCTATAATATAACCTACACTTTTAATAGGATTTTCCATTGATATGTATTTATAACTGTCAACATAATATTTTTTGGCAGCGGGGGATAGGGAAGGAGGGGGGAAGGGAGAGGGTAGGGGTGGATGGGGGCAGGGGGGGTTACAGACACTGAATGCAATTATGTAATATTGCATGGGGATCGGAAGATCTGTTCAACAAATATATATATACAATATTGTATGATCTCCTGTATGTAAGATGTCTGTACCTATGAAAAATTAATAAAGTATATTTAATTAAAAAAAAAGGAAGCAAAGGGGCAGGCTAGTGATACAGGACAGAGACAGATGACTGCCTGGAGGATGTTAGCACCACAGGCCATACTGGGCATACAGCTAGCCAGGCAATGCCATAGGCAATGTGCCTGCCAGGCTGCACAACAGGGCAGCACTGAACAACAGGTGCACAGACAGCAGCAACCCAGACACCGGAGCCATGCCATAAGTGTGTACCGGCCATGCACTTCCCACATGGATCTGAGTGAGGAGCAGTGCATTGCACAATATTGATTGGCAAGGCAGCCATAGCAGAGCCATGCCAGGAACTTGACGCTGACCTCAGAAGCAGGACCAGAGAGGCCATGCCATACCAATAGAGGTGAATATATATGCAGCCCTATGGGTAATGGCCACTGTCGGATTCCAGACACCAAGTGGTGACACCATGGGCATCTCATAGCCCTGTGTATCATGGTGCCTGATGGCAGTCATGGATGCCCTCATACATAGGTCACACCAATACATCCACCTACTCACAGATGCCCAGGAGCAACTGGCAATCAAGCAGGGATTCTACAGCATGGCAGGATTCCCATGGGTGCTTGGTGCAGTAGACTGCAAACATACTGCCATAAGGGTACCACTGGGTGAACCAGAGACCTATATCAACTGGAAGGGCTTCCATTCCATAAATGTACAGGTCATCAGTGACAGCAGGTACAGGATCCTCGACGTTGTGGCACAGTATCCAGGGTCCACACATGATGAGTACATCTAAAGGAACTGTGAAGTGTGCAAGGACTTCCAGAGTGGGACACTCACAGATGGCTGGCTGCTAGGTAAGGCACATACAGGCACATGCTGCATGTATGGGCATGGGACGAATGTTGGCATGACACTAACCTACACCCCTTCCCACAGGTGACAGCGGATACCCACAACAGCCCTGGCTGATGACACTGGTGAGGCATTCACAGAGTGCAGCAGAGCAATGGTACAATGATGCCCAAACAGCAACATGCAGTGTGATAGAGTGCACATTCAGCATCCTCAAGATGAGGTTCTGGTGCCTTGACAGATCAGAGGGTGCACTGCAGTATACACCAGGAATGGCATGCAAACTGTTGATAACAAGCTGTGTGCTGCACAACATAGCACTGGAACATGGCATACCACTGGCAGAGGATGTGGAGGCACCCAGTGAGGATGATGACACTGCAGGGGAGGAGTAGGAGGAGGCTGTGGGGCAAGTCCATGACTGGTGACATCAAGGCCAGGCACAACACATGCTAGCAGGACAATGAATTTGAGCACAGCTCATTGCATCACACTTCATATTAGCACACAACAATATGTGCAATGTGCATGGCCACAGGTACGCCAACACCACCATGCTGAGTGCAGGCCCTGAACCACAGCCTCATGACCATGGGAAGACTACACACATGCAGCAATGGCACACACAACAGGCACACTGGTCAGCAGTGCCATGCCATTGCAAGGAACAACAATGCATTGCCAGGAACCCAGGAACCACCGCTGAGAGCACACACAGCAGGTGGACCGGAACAGCTGCAGTGAGATGGAGATGTCACTGCCTGGGCCACCGCACAGGCAGTGGCAGCATTGGAAATGACACAGATGTGCCCACTGCCCTGTGCCACCCAGGGGGACAGTGCATTGTGACACAGACAGTTGCGCCATTCCGGTGTCCCAATGCCAGCAGAAGCGACATGTGCATGAGCAGTGTGATATAGGGATGAGGGACATGTTAGGTCGATTGCACAGCAGCCACAGCACTAGGCGCTAGAGACTGCATGTGATGGGGCTGGATCCATGGACATGTGGCATGCAGCACACTGTTGCCAGTGCCAACATGTAGTGGCAGTGCGCAGTGGGCAACAGAGGTAGGGAGAACAGGGACATGGGGGACTGTGTGGGTGGGAGGCTGTGCACACCATGCAGCACTGCTGCATGAGATGCACATAGGTGGGTGCAGTGCACCACAGGCAGCAGGACACGGGTGAGTCATGGCACACCACAGGATGCATCAGCATCGGACTGGCACAGTGCCTGCCACCGAGGCAAACTTTATACACAGCCAGTACCCTGCGCAAGTGCAGTGTGCAGTGACAGGGGGGATGACAAGCACAGCACCACACGTTGCACTGTGCAATGGCAGTGGGTGGATGCATGTCGCACTGTGCATCAGTCACAGCAATGCTACTTGCATACACAGTTATCCAGTATGCATCGCATGGTGTGTCACGCTGCATGCTGATGCAAACTGCGTAGCATGTGTTATTAGCGTGTGACCTGCGAGGAAGGCAGAGAACGCATGAAATTGAGCCACCAGCACATGTAGGGCCTCAATGGCACATCCCTGGGCCACACAGGACAGTGTAGCACAAACACGTCTCCATCTACACTGCAGAGGGAGGCAAGGGTGTACAGCAGTTACAAGAGCAAGCAGCAGGTAGCAGTCAAGTTGCAATAACACGTTGAGCAAGCACAGACAGTGCTCCTCATCAGCCTGGCTGAGCAGTGGAGCAGGGTGCTGTTCCCATAGGGGGCACAGCAGTCCAGCCCAGCAGACAGGGAGAGGGTGCGGCCCACCATTGGCAGCAGGCTCCAAGCAGTATCTGGAATAAAAAGGGTCATGCAGCAGGCCAGGCACCATTGGAATGACCTGACCTAGAGGGAGGGGCAGCTCCTTGCTCACCTGAGGAGGATGGCATGAGAGGCAGATGTCCAGATGCATGGAGGATGCCCACACCAGTGAGTTATGTGGCACCAGTAACATGGCCAACACAAAGCACACTACAGTGACCTTGCCTGCACAGAAGGGAACTGATGATGTCACACACCATTATGTCCCCACAGGTGAGGGTAGAGACGCCGAAGGCCAGGGCAGGCCCAGAGAAGCTGGACAGGACTGACATGGCAGAGGACCCCACAGAGAGCAACATCACCAAGGTAGGTGTGCAGCAGTTATGACATGTATGCAGCTGTGTAGGCTACTGTGTGGGGACCAGCAGGCAGGGGGGGTTACACAGACACACACCCCCACACACACCCACTGGCAGGCCAGTACAGGTTGCCATGGCTGGAGGGTGCTGGTAGGGCACAGACACCATGGACCCATGTGTGGGTGTGTGCCCCACACATGGTCGGTGCATATCACAGCCCATGCAATACTTGACATGGCATGGTGGTGGTCTGCCAGGCTTGCATCGATATTGTGGGTAACATGCAGGGAGGCAGTGCATGAGTGTGTGGTGCACTCACTGGCTGCCACTTTGTGTTCCAGGTGCCCATGGTGGTGCAGAGAGTGAGCAGTAGGGCCAGGATGCCCAGTGGCTTTCCCTGGAGTGGGCGATGCGATGCCTGAAGCGGAGCGATGCATGGGCATACATAGCCAGGACCCGGATGATGGCCTAGGGCAGGCAACAGGTGGCCCCACAGCAGGGTGCAGAGGACACAATGGATGAGGAGGACGAGGAGGAGGCAGAGAAGGATGTCCCAGATTCCCAACAGGAGCATCGCCGGAATGCAGGGCCAGATGACAGTGCTGTGGGACTGTAAGCGGCAGACAACACAGCTGACACGACGACAGGTGGGGACGCCAGTGGCACAGCTGGCCGGGTGGGCACCGAACCGACCAGGGATGAGGATGTCCCCATGCATGGCGGTGGTGATGCAACCCCCGACCATGGTCCAGGGCAGCCCGGGAGTGACAGGGAAATGTCACAGGACAGGGATGCGAGGGGTGCTGTTGACATGCAGCCACAGCTGCACGCCCCCTGTGACTTTGCCCAGGGACTCAGCCTGCACATCAGGCCCATGGCAAGGCTGCTGACTGACCTACAAGTAGCTGTGGAAGCCCTACTGTACTACCTGGACAGTATTGGTGGACAATGAATGGCGGACATGGTGCATGCATCAATGTCCTGGCCCCTCCCATGCAATAGTGGACATGCCCAGGACAGGGCTCACTGGGTAGTATGGACACAGGTCACTGGGACATCAGGGATAATGTAGCTGTGCATGCATTGCAGTTAAGTCCATCACTGATGTAAGCCTATTGCAGAATGTGGGGCTGTGCCCATTGCACTGTGTACCTCTTGGTTCATCATGACTGTTGCTGTTGTGTGTTGCCTATGTGTCCCCAATACAATGTTGTTCATTGTGCCAGCTGTGTCTGTGTCTTTCTGTACTGTGCATGCTATATACCTGCCTATGCTGCACACCAGTTGGGGATAGCCATTGTGTGGGTAGCAGCCCACAGGGCCTCTGCAGGGCACCATATGGTCGACAGGGACTGCTGTCCAGCAACATGTAGATAGCACTGCAGTGTGCCACAGGGGGCGATGCTGCCACACTCTGAACACTGTACCCTTGTGGGCATGTGCCACCCAGTGTAGGAGTCCTTTTAGTTCCACAGTGGCACGCCACGGTGGGTAAGCCAAACCACCAGTTGACAAGGTGGGACCTCGCGGTTTGGTCATGCATGTGTTGGTACCAGCCGTGTAGGGCCAGGTTGTGTGGCATGGTATGTGGCATACCACATGGCCAACCCAGTGGACTGCTGTGCACAGCTCTGTATGGCTGTCATGGTGGAATGCTCTATGGTGGGAACTGTGTGTACGAGTTGGTGCTGCATGGTCTGTGGTGCCCCTTGTGTGGTGGGGAGGCAACAGTCCTGCGGCAGCCATGCACCTGGCTGCAGCGGCATGCATGGCATCATGGACAGGTATGGTGCCATGTGTGCCAGGGTCCGCGCCTGTGTTGGTGCTCCATGCCATGGTGTGTGCACCCACCACCCACACTGGCCACATTAGGGGACTTGTTTGGTTGGTGGTGGATGGGGGTGCACAGGTGTGGGAGTGCAGTGTGAGTGGTCTGTGGCTTGCCATGGTGAATACACCCAGGTGCATGCATCAGGTCCCAGGGCTGGCATTGGGGGCCATGCAGGTATCCGGTATGTGTCTGCAGGGATGGTGATGTGCTGCTCTCTAGCATGTGTGGAGGGTAATACTGTCAGGAGATCTAGGCTTCTGTGCATGCCCCATGCTGCAGTGCCATGCAGGGAGTGCCATGGACAGGGGCAATGTACAGGGGATATGGGTTACAGGTGCATGCGGCACGGGTATACATGGCACAGAAACCTGCACATCCATGTATGGTGTGTATTGTGATGTGATCCCTGCCTATGGTAAGGTGGGTGCAATGGATCATTGCAATGTGGTGGGCAGCACCGTGGGGCGACCCCCTTCTGATGTGCAAGCCTGGCATGCTGCGAGCATCCTACTGGTGTTTGTGTGCTGGCCTCTCCATCCATCCTACGGTGTCTGGTGGCTCACTATGTACAGTGCATGGTGGTTGTACCACCATGCTGCTGCCCTGTGTAGATTCCAGCACTGGGGCATGCCCTGGCTGCACCTCCATCACAGGTGGCACTGTGTGCACCCTGTGCCTCTGTGACTGCCATCATGTCACCGGGGTGTCTGTTGTACTGCAGTGGTCCCTGGCAGCCTGCTGCTGTCATCCCCCCTACCTCCAGTCCTGCTTCTGACTACTGCCAGCTATGCAATGGGTGCTTCTGCTGGTGCTCCTTGCCTAGTCATCCACCCTTCACAGGCCATACCACTTTCCTCAGGATGGGCCCTCTTGCAGCCTCAGAAATGGACTGGAATGTGTTGTTCTGGCCTCTGCTGCACTGGGTGGTGGCATGGCCATTCTGTTGGCTTTCACTGTACCATCCTGTGTCTTTCCTGGCTGCTCCACATCACTGACACGTGGATGGGTGTCCATCCCTCTGTGTCTGTCATGGTCCAGTACCCCTGTGTGTGGGTGCACACCTTCATCCATGTTACTGGGTGTTTCACCACAGTTGTCATCATGCCCTGTGTGGCTGTGGCCTCCTGCAGTGTGTGCCCCACTGCGCCATGGCCAACCTGCACACCATCATCACTGTGGCTCCGACCCATCCCTGCTGTCTGTTGGGGCCACATGGCTGTCATCAGTGGCTTCTGCATCCAGATACTGTTCCCCATTGGCTGTGCATGCCTGCCATGTCACCAACAGCCCTGACCTTGGGCATGGCAGCTCTTGAAAGGGCAGTGTTGGCACTGTGTCTGGCTGTTGTCCCATGGGCATCAATGGCTGCCCTATGCCCTGTTTGTCCTCATGGCCTGGTCCCACTTCTTGTCTGCTGGCTGTGTTCCCCATGCCATGGTGGTCATGCACTGCCCCTCTGTCTCATGGCCACACATTGCAGTCCAGCCATACCTGTTGGACCGGTGCAACACTGGCTGCCTGCTGCTGCATGCATCTTGCAATCTTCTGCAGTATAGTTGCCATTGACAATGTTGCCTCCATCTGGGTGATCTGCTGCCCCTTGCTGCATTCCATGATCATGGTCTGCCATTTTATGACATCTGTTTGGTGTGTGACACACAGCCACATGTCCTGGAGTAGCTGTGTTGTCTGTGTTGTTTGTCATGCGCCTTCCTGGATCCCATGTATGATGGCTGCATGGATATCTGCCACTGTCAGCTGCAGCTGTCCCATATGTACAACCGTGGCAGTGGTGTGTTTCTGGATGCTGTCCTGTATCCCTGCCAGCTTCCACTGTGCTGCCTCCTGGGTGAGCAGGATGTCCTGGCAGTATCACGACAGGTCTTCCCCATGGTCATCCTCCAATGGCAGTGGAGTTGCACCATCTTCACCTGTCCCACATGCACCTCCATGGTCTGATGTGCCTGGCCATGGCAGTCTACAGTGGTGGGTGCGTTGCCCGCCTGTCCCACCCCAGGGTCATCCCCTCCATCCCCCTGCTGCTGTGTGTCCACTGAGGTCTGGTGCTGATCAGCAGTTCTGGCCATGGTTGGGCTCTGCCCAACAATGCTGCTGCTGCTGCTGCTGCTGCTGTTGGATGATGTGGCAGTGCTGTCAGTGTCACTTCCCTGCTGGGCCTCTGACACACTATCTGTCACCCTCCTGTGGGCCTGGCTCACTGTGCTGTCACCGGTGGATGCCTGCTGCTGTTCCTCATCGCTGCTGCTGGGTCTGCTGTGCTCCGATGCTTCACTGTCACTGTGGATCACTGCATGGTATTGTGGTGGTGTTGCTTGACTGGCTGTGGCCTGTTGTCTGGTTGCTGTGGTCTTGGCACCTGCTGGGTATACAGACAGATGTGCACAGTGCATTACCTCAGTTGTCCTCATGCCAGTATGTGTACAGTGCCATGGTGCATGTCCAGCCTGTGGCGACCAGTGGAAGGGTCAGCTCCTACATCTCCTGTGTCTGCATGGGGGCCCAGGCCACATTGTGTCCCACTACACCTGCATCCAGGTCCCTGTCCATTGTGAGACCCTGGTGCCCCTGTGGAGTGTCGGCCTCTACTGGTGGTGCCACATTGGCTGTCTGCACAGTGGTGCCACCTGCCACATGCATGCCTGGTGCTTACCCTGTGCATGTTGTTGCCGATACAGATCTAGCTCTGTGTCGCCCTGTATGCTGAGCATGCTGATCTGTGCCACTACACATTCCTCATGTCTGCTGAGGGGCCGTGGTTGTGTCGATCCTCCTCCCGTTGCCATTGTGCAGTGCCTGTTGTGGGCTGCCTTCTCCTTGGCATGGTGCTTGATGTCACAGTGCCACTCCCGCAGCTTTCTCACACTGTGCTTGCTGGGTGCCACTGCATTCACTCATCTGGCTACCTCATCCCATGCCTCCTGCTGTTTTGCCCGTATCTTCTGGTCCCCTCCCCTTGACAGTAGTAGGTCCACCTGTTGGGTGTCACACACTGGTCAGGGCCTTGCACCATTGTCCCAGATGCTCTTGTCCTCCTGCCACACATCACACCTACCTGGGCCTCTATTGCATCAAGGAAGATGTCTGTCTCCTGCTCTGTGAAGTTCTTTTTCCTGGTGTGCCAAATCTTCTTCCTCCATGTCCCTGGGTTTGGCTGCCCCCTGTCTTCTTACTGCATCCTCCCTGGTTCAGCCATTCCTCTGCCCCTTGCATTTAGACACTTCCTGTACTTTGTGTATTGCCTACAATATTTATTTGGTGCACTGTGCGTTCTCACACCATGTGCACTGCATCTGGCACATGGTGTGTTCCTTATAGAATAGGGTGCATTGCCAATGACACAGGGGGCTTTGGCACACGGTGCATCTGACACACCTTGCGCCACTCTAAGGTCATCTTTGAGAATCGGGCCCTAAGAATCATACTAAGAACTGAAAGAAGCAAAAGGCTGTTAGGCTCATAGAGCTTCAAGGCCTTCATATAGAAATTTAAAAGCTTTCCTTATCTCATGAAGTTGTCAAGTCTATTTTTGAAAGTGGTCTAATTGTTGTTAATAATCTTTTCCAAGGGAAGCATATTCCATAGTTGGACAACTCTCTGAGAAAAGTAATAAGCCCTTTTCTTGGAATGACATTTGTTTCTTGTAAGTTGCAATGGGTGGCCTCTAGTAATGACTCAATTTGCTTAAAATCTAGACCTCATTCAGCTAGTAAATAAGGGTCATAAACAATGTCCCAAACATGTAGGAGATCACCTCTCAGTCTTTAATTATCATATAAAAATAATATGTCTCCTCATAACTGATGCATTTCTAAAGATAGTAAATTAAGTCTGCCTAGTCTATTTTTATAAAATAGACTATACATACCTTTGAGGTATTTAGTATATCTCCTCTGTACTTTAACCAATTGATTGATGTGGGACTTTTTTTATGGACACCAGAGTTGTGACACATACTCCTTACGTGGCCTAACATAAGTTCTAAACAATGGCATCATTACCCTGGAATCTCTGGACATGATGTTACATTTAATAGACCAAATAATCTTATTACTTTCATTTACTGCATTGTTTATGTGATGTTCATAATCCAAATTCTTGGAGATGATGCCCAAGTCCTTCTCATCTGTGGTAATAGTCAGCATGTAGTTACCCAAAACATATGTGAGCTCCGGATTTTTAAAGCCTAAGTGTTTGGCCTTACATTTATTTTTGTTAAACTTCATGCCCCATGTAACAACTCAAGCTGAGATAAAATCCAAATCCTGATGGATTATTCCTATCTCATCAGAGCTCGATCATGGACCTCCAATCTTAATGTCGTCAGCATATTTGACAGGTATTGATTGACAGTTAGTGGTGAGATCAGGGATGAAGGCCTGGAACAGAGGTGCCCAAAAACAGAGCCCTGTGGTACCCCACTGGTCACATTACCCATATCTGAGAGACATCCATTGATAATGACCTGCTGTGTGTGATTAGACAGCCAATTATGGATCCAGTTTATAATATATATATATTGATATGTAAATATTGTAGTTTTAACCTTAAGGTCCACTGAGGCATGATATCAAATGCATTGCTAAAGTCAATAAACACAATATCACAAGATATTTTACAATCAACTAATTGACTAATGTTTTCATAAAAACTCATAAGATTTGTCAGATAGCCTCTCCCTTTCTTAAAACCATGTTGTTCCTTGTCTATTAGGTTTAGAGTAGGTTCGATTACATCCTTAATCAGTCTTTCCAATGTTTTACATAAGGGTGATGTTAGACTTATTGGATGATAATTTGACCAATCAGATTTTATACCTTTTTTATTTGTAGGTATAACATTGGCTCTTTTCCATTCATTAGGGACAAAGTTATTGGTTAGAGATGATTCAAACAATAGTTTTAAAGGGACCACTAATTTATCAGCCAATAAGTATAGAAAATGTCCAGTTAGACTGTCAGGACACATGCTCGTTTTACCTTTTTGTGCTAATAATATGTCTGTTATAGTTTTAGGCTCAAAGGCAATTAGAGCATTGCTATTGATCTGAAGGCTAGGGACACTAGAAGTTGTATCAGAAAATACCTTGCAGAATTCTCTATTAAAGACATTAGCCATATCTATAGGATGTTGTATAACATTATCACCAACTAGGATTGGTCCAATGTTACATTGATTTTTTTGTAAAGAATTAATATATGAAAAAAGTACTTACTATCAGATTTGTTAGCATTTTTGGCCAGATTAAGTTCCCACTTTCTTTTAGCTTTTTTAATACTAGATTTACATTTCTTTGGACAAAAGAATTACATTTTCCAATTGTGTGTAGTTTTAGATTTCAAATATCTAGAATATTTATTATTTTTTAATTTACTAAGCCTTTTAATTGACTTGTTAAGCCATTTAGGGTTACGCTTTCCCTTGGTGTATTTTTCCTTCACTGGAATGTATCTGTTTTTTATATGTAATAAGGTGCTATATAGTAATACCCAATATTTCTGTATTGACAATTCAGTATGTGCTTTATACCTGCCAATTTGTCCTATGGCAGGTTCCATACCCAAAATATCAGCCCTATCATACATGTATGTCATAGTGGAATCGATATCCAATGTATACATAAATATTAAGTCAAAAGAGATAAAGTTATGGTCATTATTGCTCAGTGGGGCTTCAGTCTGTACATTGCTAATATTAAAAATATCACTGTGCAATACCAGGTTCAAGATATTTTCATCTCTTGTGGGGGGACAAAACACTTTGTTTTAAATTAAGTTGAACACAGACAGTCAGACATTGTAGACTTCCTGAAGATTTGGCTAAGACGTTAGTCCTGTCAATATCACCAAAATTAAAGTCTCCGAGCACTAAGACTTTACCAAGTTCACATGCTGATTCTAACTCTTGGATTACGGTATTTAGATATTCTATGGGGGAGTTGGGGGGCCGGTAGCAAGTACCCACAAATAGGGGCTGAGCTTTGGCAAATGAAATCTTAACCCATAAGGATTCTGATTTTATATTATGTGTTTTTATCTTATCTGTAATATTTAACAATCCAACGAGTTACTGATGATAAGAGCCACACCGCCCCCTCTTTCTACCTTCACAGTTAAGCAAAAAAGTGTTATAACCTTTTTGCTTTAACTAGACGACATTTCCCATGATTCCCTGATGTACAGTATGCATGTGCAGTTTGATAGTATAGCTGTGATGCAGAGCAAACACAGCATGTTATATGGGTATATTATTGAACATTCCCTTGTTTTATTTTTATGAGGGTGAGGAGTTGTGGGTGACGATGACTCATTTTGTATTGTTCAACATGCCAGAAATGGTAATTTATTTATTTGCTTTTGGTAACCAGGTAAGCACGCTAGACAGCAAGTGCCTATTTTCAGGTGCGACCCAGAAGAATTACAGGGTAATTACATAGGAGAAATACATAGTAAGCATAACAATCTGGAGCAGCATACTCCAACAGTGGAATTTTATTTATTTTATTTAGCTTTTGTTGACCGGGTAAGTGCACTAGACAAATCCTGCCTATTTTCAGGCACGACCCGGGGGAGGGGGATACAGATGAATGCCAACTGACCTTGAACCAGATTAAGCTGTTGGTGGTATTTTTTTAACTGAATGAGGGAAATTTGGCCAGGACACCGGGGAAATCCCCTACTCTTTTCGATAAGTGCCATGGGATCTTTAACATCCACCTGAACTACCACCAATCCAGGCAGATGGGACCTCGGTTTAACGTCTCATCCAAAAGACGGAATTTACATGGGAGAAATACATAGTCAACATTGCTATCAGGAGCAGCATACTCCAAACAGTGGGATAAGACACCAGATAAATTCTAAAGTGGTAGGACACAGCAGACGGGATTAGCATATCAACAATCACAGGTTTCCAGACATACAAGCCAGGGGCAAACATGGAGATATAAGTGCATGGATGCAGAGCACTGTAGTTTTTATTGAAATTGTAGATCTTCTTCTTTCTAAAGGAAACCATTACAATCCTGTCAATAGTAACTACATCTGATAAGAAATGTTGGACCTGTTATGTCTGATGTGTTATTTGTGTTTTGTAGCCTTAAAAACTACACTTAATATCCACTTCCAATCATGGATGTGACATAAAATGCATTTGGCAGAAATCTCTGGGAAGCATAGACTCTGCATTTACTTGCTTCTCTCAGGTATTCTGTTCTTTAAACTGTGTTGTGTGCTACTTATATAACTTAATGTGCTGTGTTGTGACCAGTGCTGCAGTTTTTCAGGAATATTAAACATAGACTTTGATGACAGATAAGGACCGCTTGGCTCATCTAGTCTGCCCATTTCCCTACCTACAGGATAGGATGCAGATCCTAGTTAACCAACAGCCTATTTCTTCCTACCCCCCACAAGAATTGCCTTTTGTCTGTCCCATGCATTTTTGAATTCTCCCACAGTTTTAGACCCCACAACCTCCTCAGGAAGGCTGTTCCATGCATCCACTACCCTCTCTGTGAAATAATACTTCCTCACATTGCCTCTGAACCGTCCCTTCTATCTTTAAATTGTGTCCCCTTGTTCTTGCACATCTCTTTTTCTGAAAGATGCTACCCTCTTGGACTTTGTTGATTCCACTGAGGTACTTAAAAGTTTCTATCATGTCCCCCTCTCCCTTCTTTCCTCAAGGGTATACATATTAAGCTCCTTTAGTCTCTCCTCATAGCTTCTCTTGCAGACCCTGCACCATTTTAGTTGCCTCCTCTGGACTGCCTTTATCCTGTCTATGTCCTTGCGGAGATGGGGTCTCCAGAACTGGATGCAGTACTCCAGATGGGGTCTCCTAACTCAATGCTGTACAAAGGATAACAACTTCCTGTTTTCTGCTGCTGATGCCTCTCCCTATGCATCCCAGTATGCCCCAGCCCTCCCTACTGCCTTCTCTCATTGCTTGCTAACCTTAAGGTCATCTGATATGATTACCTCCAGGTCCCTTCTTCTTTTTGTTGTTGTTACTACCTCCCCATTGTGTATTGTTCTCGGGCTCTTGTTTCCCTAGGTGCATTATTTTGCATTCTTTGCATTGAATCCTAGCTGCCATACTTCTGACCATTCCTCCAACCTTGCCAAGTCCCTTCTCATCCTTTCCACGCCTCCTTGTCTATCAACCCTGTTGCAGATCTTTGTGTCATCTGCAAAAAGGCATACTTTTCCTTCCATTCCCTCTGCAATGTGAATGATGAAGACATTAAAAAGGACTGGACCCAATACTGAACCCTGTGGTACCCCACTAGTAACCCCTCTTTCTTCAGAGTGGACTCCATTTTCAATTACCTTCTGTGTCCTGTTGTGCAGCCAATGTTTTACCTAGGCTACCACCCTGGGTCCCACTCCCAGGCTGGTTAATTTGACTATTAATCTTTGTGTGGACTGTGTCAAATGCCTTGCTAAAGTCTAGGTAGGCCATGTCCACAGCCCCTCCCTGGTCTACTACTTTGGTCACCCAGTCAAAGAAATCTATTAGATTAGTCTGACATGACATTCCCGCTGTTAACCCATGCTGCCTTGAGTCCTGTGCCCCACTGGCCTCTAGGTATTCAACTATTCTTTCCTTCAGAAGTGACTCCATCACTTTCCCTACCACAGAGGTGAGACTGACAGGTCTGTAATTTCCTGCTTCTGTCTTGGTCCCACTTTTGTGAAGGAAAATCACATCCGCCTTCCTCCAGTCCTCGGGTACCACGCCATCCTCCCATGATTTATTAAAAAGAGTAGCCAGTGGTTTCACTAGTTCATCCCTTAATTCTTTTAGAATTCTGGGGTGAATTCCATCAGGATCCATTGCTTTATCCACCTTCAGTTTTAGGAGTTCTTGCAGAACCCTTTCTTCTGTGAAGGGGCTGGGATCGACCCCCTATCAAGAGTGCCTCTGTTAATTGGATTAGGCACTTACCCTCCTCTTTTGTGAATACTGAGCAGAAATATTTGTTCAGTATCCCTGCTTTTTCACTGTCCCCCTCTGCCCACCCACCGTTCATTCTATTCAGCCTCACTATCACTCCCTTTGTCTTTCTATGCTCGCTGATGTACCTGTAAAAGGTTTTATCCCCTTCTTAACTGAGTTGGCTGTCTTTTCCTCAGTTTGGGCCTTTGCTATTCTGACTTCCTTCCCTGCTTCCTTCTGCCTTAACTGGTACAGCTCTCTGTCCTGCTCCTTCTGTGTTTCCTTATACCGCCAGAATGCTATCTTTTTCTTCCTGACTTTCACAGCCACCTCTTTTGAGAACCATAGTGGCTTTTTCTTTCATTTTGATTTGTTTATTTGCTTCACACAAAGGTTTGTTGCCTCTGTGATGACAGCTTTGATGATTCCCCATTGTTGCTCCACACCTCCTTCTAGCCTGTTTGCTAGTGCTTTTCTGAGGCACTCTCCCATCTTGCCAAAGTCAGCCCTCCTAAAGTCCAGTACCCTCACTTTTGTATGACTTGACTCTGTAGCTGAGTTTAATATGAACCACATTGTTTGATGGTCACTTGTTCCCAGATGGCAACCCACTTCTAGATCTGAGATCCTCTCACTGCCCCCATTTGAGAGTACGAGGTCTAAGATTGCTCCCTCATGAGTGGGTTCCGAAACTAGCTGTCTGAGGCCTGCCACCTGTAGGGTATCAAGAATGGCCCTGCTCTTGGATGTGGCTGCAGCAAATGTGCTCCAGTTAACATCTGGCATATTCAGGTCTCCCATCAACAGTATCTCCCCTTTCTCTGCCATTCTAAGAATGCCTTCTATCATATCCTTGTCCATTCCCTCCCCCTGACATGGGGTCTGTACACAACCCCTGTGTGGATTGTGGTGCCCTTTCCAGTCTCCAAGGTGACCCACAGTGCCTCCTCTCCTCCCCGTTTACTCTTTTGTTCAGTTGCTTTTATCTCTTCCTTTACATAGAGAGCTACTCCTCCCCCTCTTCTCCCCTTCCTGTCTCTCCTGTAGGTTATGTACCCTGGTATGTTAACATCCCAGTCATGGTTCTCTGTGTACCTGTTTCTGTTACTGCTATGATATCCAGGCATCCCTCTTCCATCAAGGTCACCAGCTCAGAGAGCTTGTTGCCCAGACTACAGGTATTGGTACTCATTACCCTCCATTTCCTGATGGCCTTACTTCTTTTTGTTTTCTGTCGGGGGGGTCAGCCTACACTTGTTAGTCATAGTATTGAGTATTGAGAAAGGGCCATGAGGTGGAAGGGTTAAACATTATGAATATAAGGTTAAACAATACAGAATACTATTAATTACAGTATACATATGACATATAGTATACCACACAGTTATATACTGATCATTTTACTGACTACTAATTATGAGTATATTCCAGCTGTATGCCCTGACTCAACAACTACAACTAGGAACACATTTTCTAATTGTCCAACATATCACCTGCACTATGCAGGTGTTGTTTTCCTGCAAAACTATAACATTCCTTCCTTCAGATCTTCTTTTGTTCTGGGTTTGGTCTTTCAATGGATGCATGTTTTCATGGCATGCCAAACCATGTCTATTGGATTCATGTCTGGAAACCTACAGTGTAAAGTAACATAAAAAAATAAAAGTCACTATTTAAACTTCAGTGTGTTACAAAGTATCAGTGTATTGTATAATAAATCTATAATTTTATATAAAATTATAGATTTACTAGCCTGGTGGTGTTTTGATACAGTTAATCCACTGCACAGCAATGGAAAGTGCTGATGTAGTTATCTTGATAAATGTGGTGACTCATGAAATGTCTCCTGTATAAACATAACAGCTGCCTTTGCTATAACTTCCTCTCTCAGTAAAAGACCATCCATTTTTCCAACAGTAAGAGACATGCAGTAAAAAATTTAACATATTTTACAATGGAGTATGAAAATCCTGTAACCTCATTGGTCAAAACACATCACATGACCATGGTATATCCTGTAATAACCCACGGCTGAGAAATGGCATTACTAAAGAAACATACTTAAACACATTTAAAATTTATTTTACACGAGTCCATTGTATAATCACAATAAGGCATTCCAGGGTGTGGGTTATTGGTGGATTTATGCTCTTCTTGTGTGGTTAAGTCACTCAGTTGTGCCTTGTGACACTCCACACAAGGCATGGGTAAATTCCCCAATAAACCACACCCTGTCATGCCTTATTGCTTAAATAAGTAATTCATTGTGTTCTATTAATATTATATCTACAGTATAGTAGTATAGTAAAATCAACCTCAAAAATACATATGGTACCTCTACCCCATTTTAAAATTGCACCCAGACAGTGATCTTCAGAGGGTGTTTTGGCTTCAGGTTCATGGAATCATGTACTTTCTTCCAAAAACTCATGGCTATAAATTGTTCTAGAGAAACAGCCATTTTGAAAAACGACAACAATGAAAAGTCTCCCTTTCTCTTATCCACCATTTGGCTTGCTTCACTCTACTTTGTTCACACCTTAAGTCATCTGGCAATATCTGGTAATAATAAACCACAGAGAATCATTAAAGTTTAATGAAATGAAGAAGTGCAGTAAATTACTGTTAAAACACCAGTGACTGTATTAAGCTCTCACATATGTCCATCCGATGTGATGGGCATCTGTTTAACAGAAGTTATGAATGCTGATACTGCATGCTGTTTGCTCAGCACCTCATAGACTTTTTGAGCAGTATGCTCATTGTACTCATTTAGGATCAGATCCACAAGACATCTGTTCTTACTGTTAACACAGAGCAAAAATAAACACTTTACTCTGATAAACCTCACAATGTAATATACAGTCACTATTGGACTGGAGTACCTGGGGCTCACATGAACCCCATGTGAAACCCATAAATAAAATTGCTTAATTTTAAGCAATTTAAATAATGTACAGTACTGTACCTGGTTTACACAGTAGCAAGCACTTATGACAGTGAAGGGCAAGCTCATTACAGGTGCATCTAGCTTACACTGTGCATATAGCTTACACTGTGTTTTATGGGGATCCCACTACTCTTAAGGATAACATGAATTTGTTTCATGCTGGTGCCAGCTGTATGCATTTCCCTAATTACCAAGCTCATCTCTACATTGATCTGTTTATCATGTTTTCTTAATAATAAAAAAAAAATGTCTGGAAAACAATGTGTACAGAGCAAAAAAAAAAAAAAGGAAGAACCCATTTGGAAATTTGGTAATGTACAGAACTAATAAAGTTTATGGAAGATGCAGTAAATGAAAGTAGAAAACTTAACATGTGCCACTCAACTCACAGGTGGGTGATGTGATAGAGTTCAGTATTTAACCGTGAGCTTCAAAGACTGTAATGTCACTATCAAATCTGATCCATGTTATGACAGGCATTGTCTTAGATGGGCATTATTTATACCTACATCACAGCTCACATCTTAGTGCCTGCTAAAAACAGCATGGTTAGCCCTACAGTGCATCTTTAATTCTTGTTTATATATATATATATATATATATGTGTATATATATATATATATATATATATATATATACATACATACACTTATTCAGTCCTATTGGAAAGGGGCAAGGCAATGTTCTATGTTAAATGATGCACTACTGTGTGCTGGTCTTCTGACACAACTGTAGTGCTACCACTTGCTTCGCTGACAACCTGGGTTCAGAGGCAAACTCTGGGGCATTGGAGGGTCAGTTGGGGAGTGGAGGATGAGCATCTGTTATAATAATCTCTTCCTCTGGGAAGGGTGGGTTGCAGGTCCCAGCCACATTCCAACCTCTAGCATCAGCTAGGAGTAGGTGCACCAAGGAATGCTGCTGATGCAGGGATTGTCTAGGTGTTGAATGTCTGCATGCTTAGCACAGGAGCATGCTTGGCATGTGCTGAAGTCATTACACATCCCTCAGCTGGAGGACTTCTCTAGGAAAATACCTTAGCTCATACAGCATGATGCCAAGTCCTCCTTCTCTAGACCTGAATGGTGCCTGATGCAGCTTGTTGGGGATTTGGGGTAGATGTAATCTTTTACTCATCCACCAGGGAGGAGTCCCACCCCATTGTGGTGACTGGGACAATGCTGGGTGTGGAAGGGAGTATGAAATTCTAGATACATAGATGTTGTTGGCAGATAAGGGCCTTCGGCCCACATAGTCTGCCCATGAATGCAATAACTGTGCGCAGATAAGGGATGAATCCCTACCACAGCCTAAGGAACATAAGTATAATTAAAAAAAACAATGCACCACTGCAACCTTTGAGATGGAATGGAGTGCAACTGTTGACCTGCAAAATTGGACTTGAAGAAAATCCATTCTGGAGGACATGGAAGGGAGTATCATGTTCAAGCTGTCAGAAGATACCTTGTGTTTCCAAACCTGATGAAACCCAGAGCAGCAAAAGTACCTAAATGAAAGGAAAAGAACAGTTATGTAAGAACTTACCATAACAGTAAATCTTTGAGGGGATCTCAGTCATCAGGTTATGCCATAGGAATCTTCACTGTCAGAGAAGTGGAATCCACATGGAAGATTTTCAGCAATACAACTAGGGCCACCTACACAGTCAATTTCAGCAGACATCAGCAACCCTATAGGTGGCTCCACTCCCTTCTCAGTTCTTTCCCCCTGGAGATGAAGGGATCAAGGCTTACGCCCTTGGGAATTGAGAAGAGACAGAAGGACCCAGCTTTCAATAAAAGAGGGATACAACAGATAGCCAGATCCTAGACAGGAGCCCCAAAAAGGGGGAGAGTGGGTGGGAAAATATGCATGATGACCGAGATCTCCTTGAAGATCTACTGTTATGGTAAGTTTTTACGTAACTGTTCTATCTTCTTTGGGGGTATCTCAGTCATCAGGTTACACCAGAGGAATGAGTACCAAGCAGTAGCAAGTGAAAACAGACAGTCTGGGAGGCTAAATCTCAATAAAATTAAGACAGGAGTCCATGTAACACCCTGACAAATCCTGCATGGCTCTTGAGGCAATGTCCAGACTGTAATGCGTGGTGAAAGTGTGGACTACATTCCAGGTGGTAACCGCGCAAATGTCAGCGGCTGAGACCCCTTAAAAACAAGCCACAGAGGTAGCCATGCCTCTGATGGAATGAGCTTTGACAGCACCAGGCAATTATTTGCTGTATTTGTTGTAACAGAACACAATGTAATTAGCCAAATGTTTGGATAAACAATGCTTAGAAACTGGAATGCCTTCTCTACCTGGGACAAAAGAAACAAACAGCTGTTTAGACCTTCTGGACTGTTTAATCCAAAGCAGATAATACTTAAAAGTTCTGTGTACATCTAAAGTTTTGAGCAGTGCTTTCCCTGGATTGGCACACTAAGGAAAATAAACAGGGCAGTGTATGCTGACGCCTGTTCAATAATTTTACTGTGATTGACATTACAGTGACAACTGTGACTGGTCACTGTAATGTCAGTACAGAACCCTGACACTGCTTTATGGGGTCTTGTACCCTCTCCCTGAATCAACTCTGACTCAGAGTTGATTATTTAAGTTAAGGAGGGTGCTGGGGGCAGAGCTTTCATGTAATGGCTTTTTGCCTACTGCAACTGCGGTCAACATAAAGTCATCACTGTAATGTCATTAGACAACAAATATGTCAAACCTGTGACAAACCGGTGTCAAACTGGTGTCATGGATCTACAGGAAGGTGGATAGACTGACTGAATGTAAACTCAAAAAAGCACCTTAGGCAAAAACTTAGGATTTGTGCACAAAGATACTCTGTATTTGTGGAAAATCAAATAAGGGTCCTTGCACCAGAGGGTCTGGAGCTCTGAAATTCTTTGAGCATAAGTAATTGCAAAATTAAAAGAGCACTTTCCAAGAGTGAAAGCGCAAATCACAAGTTGCAACTGGCTTAAAAGGAGAGAGTGTCAACTTTTCCTTTTTTTTTTTAAAACAAGTCTTTATTGATTTTAGATTTTACAGACAGTAAGCAGACATATACAAATAGCCCGGAACCCGGGATACACAGCCCCAAAACTGGCAGTGCAAACTATATACATCTAACTATATACATATGCAGAGGAATCATCACCCCTTCTCATTCCATTTGTCATAACTTCATCGCTAGTCAAATTTAAGGCCTATAGGCTACCTATTTCCTTACTCCCTAATCTATATTTACTCAGGCTCTCTGTATCCTCATAAGCATTCCTTCTCGACATTATCTGCATTAATACTAGCCCAGGTAAGGGTGTGTTCCCTCTGCATCCCCAGGGAGAGAGAGAGTCCCTTATTCATCCATAGGTCTGGCAGACCCTTATCTATATTATCCTCTAAGCCCCAACCATTTCACCCTTCATCCGTTAATAACCCTACTAAACTTATCCAAGAAATTAAATACCCTTTGATCTAATCAGCCAAGTTACTTCAACTAGTCACTGCCCAGCAGACAGACCTGTGCCAATCCATCTACTTCTTGTAGAGAATATATTGCCTCCAGAGCTGCCCATCTTTTAGTATATACCTCTATTTTCCCCTCTGCATATAAATGCCTCTTGATTCCAGCTAGCATCCCAGTAAGATCCTTTAACCATTGACCATACCCATATAACTGGCCAGCCTTCCAATGCTGGACTACATAAGATTTAACTACTCCTGCCATCAGAGATACGTGATACTTAGCAATAGCTCCAGCTACTAGTGACAAGTCCCCTAGGACGCAGATCTCTGGTTTTATAAACTCTGAGTAGTCCATCAATGGATCCATTCACCTCCTTATCTCAACCCACACCGGTGATATTTTGATACAACTCCCCAATACGTGTATCAAATCACCCCTCTCTGTACCACACCTAAAACACAGGTCTGTCTGCTTTAGACCTCTCTTACATAGTTTCACAGGGGTGTAATATATATTTGAGACAATAAAAAAGTGTAAGTTTTTATACTTGGGGATCACAGTATTCATAGCATTATTCCATACACTAGTCCAATCGATTACTACCGGGGCTAACACTCTATCCCAATAATTCACTGCCGGAGGTGCCCTCGGGCCCATAAAGTTAAGAATAATTTTATAGACCTGTGATAAGATCCTTGAGCTCAGATCAACCCCCTCCAAATCTTCCCAGCTAAAAGAACCTTCTATGAACCCCCCTAACCTTCTTGACTCTCCCTCCAACATGGTTGTGAGTTGTAATCTGGGAAAATACGCCATTCCGTGGCATTGTGGTGGGAGAACCACCTTAGAATCCCGAATTACATCCTCCAGTTTCAGGCCTAGAACCCAATTGGCCCACTTCCCTTTGAGTACCCTATTCCCCTATGAGCAGGTTAGGACTGCCCAATAAGGGCTGCTTTATGGCCTTCTTCTGGTCTCTTTTCTGAACCCTAGTCAAGCACGACCACCAAGCTTCTGCTGTCTTCACTACTGGGTTTTCCCTGTCTCGCTTGAAGCACTTAGCTATATCAGCATACAGTGGGGCCTCTAGGGAGAGGCCTGCCTCCTTCATCATTAGGGTCTCCAACTGAAGCCATTCCAGGATGTAAGCCTCCCCCTGTTCCCCTTTGTTCCATCGAGTCATGAGACCCAACTGGCCCGCCACATAATACAAGTGGAGGTCCGGCAGCTTAATCCCCCCATACGAAGTGGGTAAGCACAGAGCTTTATATTTTCTCCTGGGTGGTTTAAAATTCTATAAAAAATCTGAAATTAGCTTTTTAACCTTGCTAAACCATTTTTTGGGGATATAGTATGGGGCTAGATAAACCGGGTATAGCAATCTTGGCAGTAAATTCATCTTGATCAGCCCAATTCTTGCCATAAAATTCAATGGCTACTTATTCCATCTTATTACGTCCCCATTAATTCCTGATAATGTCTCTTCCGTATTTACTTCCGCCCCTATCTCAGGATTTCTAGTAATCCAGATGCCCAAATATTTGATCTTATCGGGCATCCATTGGATTTGGAGATGGGCAAAGTCTGTCTTATATACATAAGGGGTCAGTGGGAGGATTTGGGTTTTAGTTAGATTCAATGCATAGTTAGATACCCTGGCAAAGTGCCCTATTAGCTCCCTTACCCTCTCCAACCCATTCCGGGTCCTGCAGGTGTAGGAGCACATCATCAGCAAAAACTGATAATTTTAATTCCCACCCCAATATCTCAACCCCCCTAACATATCTATCATTATTAATTATCCTCAGCAAAGGTTCCAAGTAGATGTTAAATAATATTGGGGAGAGGGGGCACCCTTGCCGGGTCCCATTTTTCAGTTGTATTTCCTGAGACATATAACCATTGCACAAAACTCTAGCAGAGGGGCCAGTGTACAAATTTTTAATTCCCCTAAGGAGGCTTTGTGGAAATCCCATCCTCTCCATTGTGGCAAACAAAAAAGCGTGGGAGACCCTATCAAAGGCCTTTTCTGCGTCTAAAGATATCAAAGCTAGGGGTACTTGACAATCTGATGCATAGTGCAAGATGTGGTGCAACTTCCTCAGCGCATCATGAGAGTGTCAACTTTTCTAAAACATAATTTAAGTCCCAGTCTGGGACAGGAGAATGATCTGGGGGGGGGGTACAGATGCAGGATGCCTCTAAGAAAAGTACGGGAGGCATCCAGCTGACCAATTGTGCAGTCACCCACAGGCACATGGAAGGCAGTAATAGCCAAAAGTTTGACCTTCAGTGAGGAATACTGAAGGCCTGAGTCAAACAAAGAAATCAGGTAGTCCAGGATATGACTCACCAGACAGGTGAAAGGGTCCAGGGAATATTTGGCAGTCCAAATGGCAAACTGTTTCCACTGCACGGCATATGTGGTGCAAGTAGTAGGCTTTCAGGCAGCCACCAAGACATCAGCCACTCTGTTAGAGACTCCAAACCTGGTGATGGCTAGGTCCTCAGGAACCAGGCATACAGATAGAGGGACCTGAGGTTGGGATGGACCAGAGTCCCCTAATCCTGGGTCAGCAGGTTCCTGCAAAGAGACAAAGAGACCAGGGGTTCCTCTGTCAGCTGTTGAAGCAGAAAGAACCATATCTGATGAGGCCAGAATGGAGCCTCCAGAATCATGCTTGCCCCTTCCATGTGAAGCTTGATCAGCACCCTCTGGATAAGAGGAAATGGAGGGAATGTGTACAGAAACCTCCCATTCCAAGAGAGGGAAAATACATCTCAACAGAAAACTTCAGGCCCTGGATCTAGTGAGCAGAAATTGGGCAGTTTTGCATTGAGTGGGGACTCAAAAAGGTCCAACTCTGGACTACCCCATATGTTGAACTGGTCTTCTGCTACAGATGAGAGAAGTTCTCATTTGTGCATGCTGGACTGAGTCCTGCTGAGACTGTCCACCAGGGTATTTAAGATGCCTGGCACATGGAAAACAGAGAGTGTCAGACTGTGCTCCAGTGCCCAAAACTACACTCTCATGGCCTCCTTGCAAAGAGAGTATGAGTAAGTCCTACCCTGCTTGTTGATGTAGTAGACGGCATTCAGATTGTTTGACTGCACCAGCAGCTGGACTGAAGCAAGATGCCTGGCATAGAGCACCGGTCTCTTCTCCATGACATTGATATACAGGGCAGTTTCCCACTGGGACCAGGACCCCAGGGTTTGGAAGGGACTCAGATGTGCTGTCCAGTCTAGACCAGAAATGTCTGTGATTAGAATCTGATGAGGGAAGAAATCTGGAAGAGAACCCGTTGAAGAAGATTCAAGGGGTCCATCAACCACTGCAGTACCTTGGGAACTGTGGAGGAGACCAGGGCTTGTTCATCTAATTTGTCTGTGCACCAGTCCCATTGCACTCTGAGGGTCCACTGAAGGGTGCACATATGAAGCCTGGACAGTGGAATGGTGGGAATAGCCATTGACATTTGACCAGTGGTGCACAACTTTTTTTTGTGGAGGACCAGACTGAAAACTTGAGTCAAGGCCGAAGGCCACTGATCAAAGGCCACTTTCAAACATCACATGATGGCACATTAAAATTAAGCATGTTTATTTGTCTGTTTATTTATCAACACATTATGCACACATTATTGAAAGTAAGATTTAAAAAAATACAAAATAAACAAGGGGAAGTGCAGAAAGGTGGTAAAACACAGTCAGTCAATGGTCCTCTCTCCTTCTCCGGAAATTCTCTTTTCCCAGCAGATGAGCATTTCTGCAACTCAAGTTCCTGAAAGAAAAGACAGAGGGAAAGGAGGGTAATTAGCAGCCAGACTCATTACTGCCACACTAAAAAACTGCCTTATGACAGCAACCACATACGCAGGGGTACATTCCAGCTTTATGCCATTTCATTAATTGAGTACAAGCTGGTTGTTTATTAACACTAAATAACTTTAATTAATATTGATTGTTTTCCTACATACCTGTGCAGATCCAATTCCCCACAGATCCATAACGACTATATCTTTCAATTGCAAAAGCACCACGTGTTTTGAAACCCCATGATCTCTCCAGTGCAGTTGAAAAATAATCCTAAGGTATTTTGCAGTCTTGTTCTATTTCACTCTTTTCTAGGAGCTGAGGACGTCATTGGCCGTGAATCATTTCCCTGCCACTTAGTATGCTAATTACAGCCCAGTGTCGGCTGGTTCCCAGAAGTGATGGAGGGAATGAAACGTCTGCCTCAGTGACATCCCAACATATGGAGAACAAAAATTTTCAGACAGTAGTTTACTCGGCACTGGAGCTGCAACTTAGTGTCAAAAGGGGGTGAGGAATTGATGCTTCTTCAGAGATTTCAACACTTGCTTGAGTACTGCTCTGAACCTGGACTGAAAGTAATGGCAAAAGGAGTTAACAGAGATTAGAGAAAATCAGGTATGTCAGGTTTTGTTGCAGTACTGTGGCTTCTCATTCTGGCACAGAACTTTTCGTTAGTTAGGTAGTTATTTAAAACTTTATTTTACTGGCAGATCAGGTGGAAATAAAAAGAAAAACAAAATGATATGCTTGCTTGTGGTGAAATGCTGTACAAATGCTCTTATGAATGCAAAATATGCAAGGTCCTGACAACAGCTTCTTAGGCAACAGAAAGCTGCTATGCAGGCTGTTGGTGGCCTGTCGGCAGTATATTAAGCATCATTGCAGTAGACCCAACAACCTGCTGTACAGCCTGGTAGGAATGTTCCAACTCTGAGTGACTTCCTGAGCTTGGACCATAAGGCACTCAGCCCTGTTTTGGGGTAGGAAGGCCTTACCCTGCTCAGAATCCAGAACTGCCCTTATGTACTGCAATCTTTGGGATGGTACTAGAACCGACCTGGGTGGGTTGACAGTAGTGCACAGTGAGGTGAAGAGCTGGAGAGCGCACTCCAGAGTCAGGAACAGCTGTTCCCTGGAAGGACTTTGAGAAGCCAATCATCCAGATAAGGGAAGACATACAGTACAATCCCTATCTTCTGAGAGCTGCTGTGACCACAGCTAAGCACTTGGCAAAGACACACAGTGCAGAGGATAAGGCAAAGGGCAGCACGTTGAATTGGTAATGCTCTCCCTGAAAGGCAAAACAAAGAAACCTCCTGTGAGGAGGAAAGACAGAGATGTGCTCGTAAGCGTCCTGCATGTCCAGTGAGCAGAGCCAGTCCCCGGTCTTGACGAGGGGCATGAAGACTGGCAAAGTTACCATCTGGAACTTTTTGTGCTGGACAAAGAGATTGAGGTACTTTAGATCTAAAATGGGTTGCAGATCTCTGGTATTTTAGGAACAGGAAAAACCTGGAATAAAACCTTTGATTTCTCTGTCGCCTTGGCACCAGTTTGATTGCCTGCTTGCAAAGAAGAGACTGTGCTTCCTCCCAGAGAACAGACAAGTGAGCCATGGGGTAGTTGGTGGGTGGGTGGGGGAGAGGTATCTGGAGGCTGCTGGATGAGCTCCAGGGTATGACCTGTCTGATGAGCAAGATCCATACATCTGAATTTATGATTCTTCATTAATTCAGATGGAGGGAGAACTGACTTCCAACTGCCACCTCCTGGGCCTGGATGAGAGGAGGGGGGTCTGGTATGGAGTCAAGCTGAGGTGGGACCAGCTGAGGAGGCAGGTCCATAATTTCTGGGCTGTTTGGCCACAGCTCCAGTACTGTACAGGGTGGGCAGGGAAGTCTGGGCCCTGCGCTTACCTTGGTTACAGGGGGCCGAGCCTGACCTATTGGTCTGTCGATGAAAGGCAGGGCATCCTCTGTCATGGGGCCGAGTGTGGTAGAGAGAGTGAACAGACTTAATGGCTATGCCAGAGGCCTGCAGATCATTTATAAGGTCCTGGACATCAGAGCCAATAAGCTTGGTGCTGTTGAACAGGGCATTAAAGGGACACTGTCAACCTCTTAGGCCTCAAAAACACATTTTATGATTGTCAACATTCTGTAAAGATTGCTAATGTAGCTGGTAGTTTGATTCTGACTCTTGTTTTCTTTAAAATAGTGAAAAACAGACTGCCTACCATACTGGTGTTACCACTCAAACACAGGTTTGTTGACATTCCCTCATCAGCTTCAACTGCATTTTTCTTGGACTTGGGAACACCCACAACTCAGTCTAGCCCCTCATGATGCAGTGGGAGTTTAGGAAGCTACTGCTTCATGAGACACTGCACTGTTTTGGGGTGTTTGCAATGCTCAGGAAGTATGCAGTAAGAAAAATCCAGGACTGTAAGCAAAACAAGGTTGTTTATAAATATATAGTGCCATGCATTTCAGGTCCACTAAACAAGGAGGCAGACAAAACAAACAGCAACATTAATGAATTTGAGAGAAAGTAAGCAATCATAAAATGTAGTTTTTTAACTAGAACTAATATGATAAAAAACAGGTTGACAGTGTCCCTTTAAGCACCTTGTTCTGCACATCAGCTGCACAACCAGAGACTCTAAGCCAGGAGTGCCTTCCAATACATATGCCAGCAGCAAATGCCCTGGCCACTGTGTCAGCCATATCATAGAGGGCCCATAGGAGGCTTTTACTGACATCTTCCTCAGTTTACAAGCACTGGAGCAGCTTTTGCTTCTGGGAGCAATCTGGAAGGGCCTGAGCAGCAGCCTTGCCCTTTCTCCAGTTGGCATTTTGGAATTTAACCATGTGTGACAGGTAGTTTACAATCCTCAGACCCAAAGTGGAGGAAGCATAAACCCTTTACCCCAGACGTCAATCCTGTGAGATTCCTTGTCTGGGGAAGGGAATTAAGGTGCTTAGGCACTTTAGGTCTGTCATAGGCAATTTTGATGAGCACCAAGTCAGTTTCTGCCTGGGTCACAAAATAGGGAAAGCCCTAAGGAGCATTATAGAGTTTGTCTGCTCTTCGTGGCATAGCTGATATCATACTTGGTTTATGCCAGGCTGCTGTTGTGGCATTTTTCAGGGCTGGCAGCATAGGAAGAATGATCTTGGGAGGAGATTCAGGAACCTCGAGGAAGTCAACCAGGTCTTTCCTGGTGACATCCCCCTCCTCAGTCTGGATGCCCATAGTAGCACACAACTGCTTCATGACATTGAAAAAGGTAGCATCCTCAGGAGAAGATCTGAGAGTATGCTTGACAGATTCCTCACTGAGAGATAAGGCAATGAACTTGTCAAAAATGAGGATTTCTTCCTCCTCACCTTCATCCTCTTATGTTATCAGAGAGGATGAGATCAGGGTGATGCTCTTCCTCGATGTTGACCTCCTCATCTGGGTCTGGCATCAGAGGCTGCTGTAGCAGCCCATGGTCAACTTCCAGGTGTCAGTGAACAGGTGTCGATGATGAAGCTGCCATTGATGGTGCCAGCGACGAGGGCCTATTGAAAGAGCCCAGCTGCTGAATGAGCACATTAATGAATTTGGTAAAGAACTTCAATCAGGTCTATGGTCATTATTGACAAATGGGGGTTCGATGGCACTGCAGCTGATGGCCAGCCATCCTGAAAGCCCAACAAGCTTGTAGCCCTGGGAGAAGAAGGAGCAGTTCTCAATGAAGTGGTCATCGAAGGCGTGCCCATTGTCGACGGAGGAGGGACTGATGACCCGGGTTGACAGCCAAGTGCCCTGAACATCGAGCTGAGGAACTGTCGGTATGGGTCTAGAAGGATTAGAGACCTGGACAGATGGTCTCTTCATCGGAGTGGTTGCAGCCGACAAAGAGCCCCCTGAAGAAGGAGAAGCCGACAGGGAATGGGATGTCCACCGGGGGGAGTGGTTGTGATCCTGGTCTTTCTTGTGACTTTTTTCTGAGGTCTTGGAGGCCTGTGAGCTAGAGGATGTGGATGGCAACTGAGTGGCCAGGGCCCTAGAGGACTCCTGCTTGGAGCTTGCTACCTGTTGTTCCATCAGGAATTTCTTGAGAGTCTTTTTGCATCAACTGTGGGTAGTTTGATTAAACTTCTGGCACAGCTCACAGTCGGGGGCCTCGTGCTCAGGCCCAAGACAGCAGACACAAACTGAGTGTTTGTCTGTAGAAGCAATCTGCTTTCCACAGTGGTAGTGATGAAAAAGAGAGGACGAAGGACTAACTCTCTACATAAACATAAATAAAAAATCTCAAAAGAGATTTTGCGAAAGGACAGAGGAAAAAACATCTGTAGGCCGAAATGGAGTGAACACTGTGATGAAGCTTCTGTGGAGACTCTGCATGCAAGTCAATGGTGGGAAAGAACTGAGGGGGGAGAGGGGCCATCAATGCCTATATAGGGTTGCTGACATCAGCTGATGTCAACAGCTTGGGCGGCCCCAGTTGTACTACTGAAAATCTTCCATGTGGATTCCCCTTCTCTGACAGTGATGGTTCCTATGGTGTAACCTGATGACTGGGATACCCCAAAGAAGACTTTCAGATTCTGTCATCATATTATTGTATATGATTAGTTGTAAAGTTACAGTATATAAGGCACCCTCTTATGATTATTGGTGTATCTGGAATGCTTAGAAACAAACAATCCTGTTTGCTAACAATGATGCCATGATTTATAATGTTCTTCCAATATAATGTACACAAAGTGCTAATTCAAATACAGTAAATTCTCAATGCGATGCAGAAAATAAGAAGCAAAATATAGGGTACACTACTAGAAGCATTTATTTTCAGGAGTTAATGGCATCAAGTGGCACCTCTTGCAACTCCATGACCAATGCCAAGAATCCTTGTCATCCAGTGCCCCTTCCATCTCTGTGCCCCAATCCAGGTAGTCACTGACATCGATTTTCATCTACCTTCAGTATATCACACTGACCAAAGCAAAATTGTTCCTAGCATGCAGTGCAACCACTTTCACTCCCAAGCCCCATTCCAAGTGGTCCCTGGCATCCAGTGGCATGCATTGCCCTCGTCCTGCTGAAAAGTCAGGTAACCCCTAGTGTCCAATGTCACCCATTGCACTCACCCATCCTACATCAAGGAGTCCCTAGCCATGGAAGCCCAGCCTTTTCCCCCAGCTCAAGTAGTTCCTGTTGTCTACTGGCATCCTCTCCCCAGCTCCCAACTAATTAAGCATCCACTTACATCCTCGACCAACTGAAGTCTGAATTACATTATGAAAAACTGTGATAATTAAAGAAAAGTAATATATTTATTTCATTATCAGGAACCAGGATAGTTATAGTAAACTGATGACTGTCAATCTATTTTATTACTGCAGTTTGCAATAATATCATTCAAATGGCAGCCAGTCAAGGAGGTGAGTGGAGGATTAGATCAGGTCACCATCTGTGGGGACACTTTAGGTGGTTTGGTGGCCCTGAGGCTGGGCTGCTGGTACCATGCACACGATGAAAGGGGTAGGAGTGAGCAGGGAAAGCATCAGAAAACAAGAAGAAACCTGGCACAAGGAAGGGGCTACCAATGTCAGGGAAAATAAATGTATCTCTTTGCAGGTGACACTAATCTGTGTGGTTGGGTGGACAGTGGAGAAGGGGAAAGGGAGTTGCAGTGGATCTGCAAAGGTTAGAAAGATGGTCCAAGATCTAACTGTTGAAATTCTACACAAAATGTGCAAAGTGATGCACATAGTGAACAAGAACCCCGGGAAGGAATACTGGATGGGAGAGGTTAAGCTGGCGGTTACTCCAGAGGAAAAGGAAGTTATCATAAGTGTCTACCTACAATAAACTAGCCAATGTAACAAGGCTTGCAGAAAGGCAACCAAAATGTTGCGGTGTATTCCAAGAAATTTAGACAGCAGGAGGAAAGAGTTAATATTAACTCTATATCGATCACTGATGAGACCCTGATCTGGAGTACTTTCCCTAGTTTTGAAATCCTCACCTGAGGAAACACAGAGACAGGCTTGATATGTTGCAGTGTAGAATAAACCAAAAGGATTCAGGGCTAATAAGGCAGATCATATGAAGATCAGTTTAGAGCACTGAGGGGGGTTTCCGGTTTGGAGGGTAGCATGATGGCAGCATAGTAGTTTACCTCCGTATAGCTGTCTGACACATTTCTCCTGCCATTAATTCAGTTTGCCCAGTTCAGCAACAATTCACTATATAAACTGTAAACTGATCTCAGGGCTCTCTGATAGTGTATTTTTAGAGCCTGGTTGACAGCTACTTACTTATTAGTTGGATTAATGCATCACTTCAGATACGGAGGCCTTTTTGTTGGTGAGGTGAAGCTACCAGAATCTTCTGTGGTAGTTAATAAAGAAGGTATCTCCGGTATTAGAGCTATGCTCCAAATGCTGGTGCAGGACATTCCTACCATTAAAGCTTCAGTTGCCCAACTAGAGGAATGAGTTGATGCCACTGAACATAGAACTGCCAGCACAGAATTTTTTTCCATGCAAGTGGAGTCCTCAGCGGCAAGGAATACTGATAAGATTGCTACTTTGAAACGGCAAGTTCAGTTGCTTTCCATGAAGTTGCAGGATCTCAAAATTCGAGGTTGAAAAAATAATGTTAGAATAACAGGTCTCCTGGAGGGGACTGAAGGGGACAACATGTGTGATTTCTGAAGGTTTTCTTTCCTTGGCTGTTAAATTTTCATTGGGACCAGCTGCTTGAAATTGAGAGGGCACATAGATCATTGGGCCCTCTACTGGCAAGAGGATCCCCTCCATGGCCCATTATTGCATACTTTCTCTGGTTCTCCATCAAAGAGCAGGTTTTACAGCTGGCAAGAGAACAGGGTCCCCTGAAGTGGAACAGACATTCTGTGTATGTATTCCAGGATTTCTCGAAGGCAGTGGCAGACAAAAGAAAAGCCTTTGCTTCAGTTAAAAAGGACCTCACCACCAGAAAATTACATTTGCCTTGAAGTATCTTGAAGTGCTAACAGTGTTATGGGAGGACCATTGGAGATGTTTTGAGTCTCCACAAGAGGCTCAGTCTATTTTATATGCACTATGCAATAATCCTGTGCCGAAGCTTCAAAATCCTGTGTCGAACAACGAACTGCTGGTTTGGGTAAGGAAACTCCCGATGACCAACCTGGGTCCCTTCTCTAAAGCACAGGAACTGCCACCTTCTGTGAAAGTGCAACTGGGACCAGGAGATGCAGCTGGGCTAGCAAATATGGGTTGGCAAAAGCCGAAGAGGCAGAAAGAGCTAATGAAAGGTTTCACATCACTGCAACAAGCTCCTGTTCGTTTAAGAGACTTTCTGGTGGTGGGGGCTAGCCTATCCTCCTCCGGATCAGGTTCATAATCTAAACTGGTGGAGAACTTCCCTATCCTAGACCCCAAAACATCCACATCTCTCCCCAGGACCTCAGCATAATTCTACTGACAGTACGGCGATGGAATGGGCCGACTGGTGAAGATGGGTTGAATGCGACTACACAGACTGAATTGGAGGAGTTTTCTGCATCAATCCAGGATGTCAAAATGAGAATCGATCCTTCTTCAGAGGCTTCATCAAAGGAGGAGGCTGCAGGAGTGGTGGCTTCTTCTGTGACTGTTACTTCATGAACAATCTTTATTATAGTAGTGCTGTTATCATTTTCTCTTTCTCTCCCTTTTTATCCTAGGTAATCAGAGCAGGCACCCTGCAGCATGAAGATAGTTTGGCTCTCTTGTCAGAAGGGCTGGAGACTTGGGATATATGGACTGGAATATTTTTGATGGATGGGGTACGGGTTTCTTTGAGAGGGAAGGTTGGTCTCATATGGTCAAGATTTTATATGTAGGGAGGTATGTACTGAGTGAGAAGTTCCCTTTTATGTAAGGGGCTTTAGGTTATGGTGTTATCCAGGCTTTATCTTCAAGTTATCTCTCATATGATGTGTATTTACAGGTTTTCTCTTCATCTAATTGGTGTGGGAGGTCCAAGACTGGGCTAGTCCTTATAGCAATTATTTTTGTAGTTGCCTGGTTCTGTAAATTTTTGTACAATGACTTGTGAGCACACCTGCCTTGGTGTGAGGGTGGCTGGGGCTTGGCTGTGGCTGTTCCATCTAGCTAGTCAGTTTTGGGTGGCTATGTCCACCTTTGTGTCTGCAGAGGAGTGAGTGGGTACTGGCAGAGAGCTACCACTAGCCTGCTTACTCTCACTCCTCATGCTAGGGACTAGTCCATGGGGGTAGTGGGGTATGGGTCGTAGCTAGCATTGGGTATATCTGTTTTGTTTTGTATAATTATAGGGAGTGGGTGATTTGGGATGCAATGTGTCAATCATGTTTGCATTTGCGGTGGATCATTATGAGGGGGTACTGTTTGGGTTTTCAAAATGTTCTTAAGAGTGTAGTGTTAGCTTTATGCATGCTTTGGGGGATTGTATGGGGGTATTTTTTGCATGGGGTACTTTGGATATGGTATGTTGTGACTGCAAATGTAGGGGGGATGTTTTCTCTCATTAAGTGTCAAGTAGTATTGATGGGTATACAGGGTGCTAGTTGTTCAGTTGAAGCATCTACCTTCTGGTATATAAGGATTTTACAGTTTAATGCTTTGTTTATACATTGTTGTGATGTGCGTGTTAGAGCTGTTACTGTTTGGAAAGTATGATTACCTTAAATATTATGACATGGGATGTTCAAGATTTGAATATTCCCATTAAACGCAATAAGTTTTTTTCCTACTTGAAGTCGAGTAACTGTGATATTACATTTTTACAGGAAACTCATTTATTGAAGAAGGATGTGGGCAATTTGGTAAGAGGGTGGGTTGGGATAGCTTATTCTAGTTCTTATATTTCTAAGAAATTGAGGTTATCCATTATTGTTCAGCGTGGGTGTCCTCTACATGTGGAGAATTGGTCTTTGGATAAGGAGGGGCATTGGGTTATAGTGTTAGGCAGGATGAACATGGTGCAGGTTTTGTTGGTCAATATATATGTATGCTCCCAATGTGGATTCACCTGATATGTTCTCACAATTAGCACAGATTATTTCTGATTGGTATTCTTACCCTATGGTTTTGATTTTGGAGGGGAGGATTTCAATTTAGTTGTGGACCCTTTGCTGGATAGGTCCTCCTTTGAGAAGGGAGCTCCTTCCCTTCAGAGATCCAGGGGAGTCCTGTCACATTTATGTGCCGAGTATAATTTAATAGATTGCTGGAGAACACTTAATCCGAAAGCCCGGGATTTTACTTTTTGGTCCCCAAGGTTCCAAACTTATAGCGGGTTAGACTATTTTTTCTGTAATTCTTTTATTTTTGTCAGACATGCTGGAGGTGTGCCATAGACCAATATTATTATCTGATCATGCCCCGGTCAGTATGACATGGGTGCCTTGGCAGTGTGTGCTGAGGACTCCTCAATGGCATTTTAATCCTGCCTTGTTATGAGCAGAGGAGTTTAAGAACTGGCTGAGTGAAAAATGATTTTTACTTTTCATCGAATATCTCCTCTGAAATTTCCTCTTTTACTTTATAGGATGCTTTTAAGTCTTTTGTTCGGGCACATTATTTCCTTTGCCTCCTACAGTATATTAATACGAGATGGAGGGCAGAGACAGAGTCCCTTATAGTCCGAATTTGGCAGTTGGAAGGGGAAATATATATGTCTCCACCTAATAAGGAGTTGAAGGTTCAGGAACTTATGGCATGTAAAGATCAGTTGAACACTATTTACCATCAGAAGGCCTTGTGGATCCTTTTTCTTTACTAGACAGTCTTACTGAGAGTTAGGGGACAAGAAAGGCAAAGTTTTAGCTTACAAACTACAGAAGAAATCAATGGATGCTGAAGTTCCATACCTGAAAGTGGAGGGAGGGAACATGATATCTGATCAGGGAGAAATGCTGAAACATTTCGGGAATTTTATTCAAATTTGTATAAGTTCTTAGTAAATCCCTCGGTAGAGGATTACGAGACCTTTTTTGCTGGTGTACAGTTATCCAGTCTATCGGACAAAAAAAGTTGCACCCTTGGAAGATGATAGTACGTTATTGGAGGTTCAACAGGCTATTAAGGCATTAGCCACTGGTAAGGCACCAGGACCTGATGGGCTAGGTACAGAATTTTGTCAGGCGTTTGAATTGAAATTATCCCGCCGGCTGCTGGATCTCTTTGTTGTCATTGGAGAGTTGGGTTTGTTGCCAGCCAATATGAGGGAAGTAACTGCCACTGTTCTGCCCAAACCTAGTAAGGACCCAACCACATGTGTCAGTTATTGGCCAGTATCATTGCTGAAGGTTGATTGTAAAATACCTGCAAAAATTTTGGCCATGCAGTTGGAAAAGGTGTTACCTTTACTGGTTAGTAAATCTCAGTCTAGATATATGAAAGGTAGGCAGGGCATTAACAACCTGCCGGATGTAATTGATTTAATCCAAGTGGCAACAAGAGGCCAGGACTCAACAGCATTAATGGAGCTGGACACAAAAAAAGTGTTCAGCTCTGACGAACGGCTGTATTTGCAGTTCATGCTTGCTAGATTTGGCCTGTGCCCTAAGTTTTGGCACTGCATAGGGTGTCTGTACTCTGATCCTCTGGCAAGAGTATTAGCTAATGGGGTGCTATTGGTTCCTTTTTCCTCTGTCTCAGGGTTCGAGGCAGGGATGTCCTTTGAGTCCTCAGCTGTTTCTGTTAACCATTCAATCATTAAATTTGGCTTTGTTTCAGAATCTAGTTATTTTTGACATATCAATGGGTAGAAAATAATTTTCCCACTGCTACATGCTCATGACTTGCTTTTGATGCTATCGATGGTGGAGACATCGCTACAAAAGGCTTGGGGGCATTATCAATGCCTTCAGATTAATTTCTGGCTTGCAGATTAATTGGGGGAAAACAGAGATGTTACCCCTCTACAAGGCAGATTGTTATTGGGCTTCCATGGGAGCTAATATCTTAAAGTGGGTTCCTGATGGGTTGAGATATTTAAGAATGTTTATTTCTGGTCAGCCTCAAGAAATGTGCTCAAAGAGTCTTTTAAATGTCCCAGAGGATATTAAGGTTGATATTCATAGATGGAAAAGGCTCAATTTGTCCCTACCAAGGAAAGTTGATACCATCAAACTGATGGTGTTCTTTCAGCTTTTTTATAAGTTAGCTAATTTACCTCTTATTATACTAATGGGAATTTGGACTAGTATTGACAAGGTGTTGTCCAATTTCATCTGGGAAGGACCCCCCCCCCTTGTTTCAGTAGACATACTCACCATGCTGCTGGGATTTCAGGGGGATGGAATATGCCTTGGTTGTGTATATACCATGTTTGCCATGGGGTAAAACAGTCTTTGAATTGGTTATCTCCCTTGTTTTATGGGTCATGTCTCTAGGTGGAGATTGAGCAAGCTTTGTTGGGAGATGCTTCTTTGTCAGTGCTTTTGAAAACTCCTTTGTTGCCCCATCAGGTGGAGACTTTACCAATGATTTTTCTCTGCCGGCATGGGCGAAGTATTTTAGGATGGTTGGTTGGGATGCTGCCTTTTTGGGGGTCTATGAACCACTGTGGGAGAATCCAGCAATCTTGGTTAGGGACAGTTTTATATTTTGGTGTACCTGGGCATCTAAAGGCCTTCAGACATTAGGAGACCTGGTTGATCAGGAGATTGGTTCTCTGATTTCTTTTAATTATTTGCAGGCCAAGTACAAGATTCCTCTACTTGATGTGTGGAGGTACTTTCAACTCTGGCATGCTCTATTATCCAAGTTTTTTAAATCCTTTCATATTATATACACTAAATGTATTAACTGGGTGTAGAAGGGGTTCAAGACCCCCAGAGAACACATTAGCTTGCTGTATCAAGAACTGCAGCTGGCCATTCTGCCGGACTGGTAGTCGCATAGAATAAAGTAGGAGGATAACATGGAAGTTGCTTTGGGTTCAGAGGGTTGGATTCCGTGTTGGTCTGAAGCACATAGGGTTTCTCTTGATTCTAAGCTTCAGCTCCTTCAGAAGAAGGTGTTAAGTAGATGGTACCTCACACCGGCCAAGTTAGTGAAAATGGGAGTTTTCGGTTCAGATTTGTGTTGGCAATCTCAGCAAGGTTCTGGAACAATATTTCACAAGTTATGGGATTGTATTTTATTGACAGATTTGCAGTCTAACCTCATTAGCTTTTTGGAAGACACCCAACAACTCCCCATTCTGAAGTCCCCTCAGTTTTGTATTTTGGGGGATTCGAGGCTACTGGGCACTAGGGCTTTAGTTTATAAAGGTGTGCTCTTTGCTGCCATCCTGGAAGCTAAAAGACTTACTTCAGAACATGAAATCCACTTTTGTGGGTCTTGTTTAGGTGGAAGCAGGCTTTTTCTAAAGCTTGGTTTTACTATCATGTGATTTTTTTTGGAGGAGAAAGGCTCTTACTTGATTTTATAGGTCATGGGATAAGTGGTTGACTTCTGTGTGTTCCGAGAATGGGGATTTGATAGGGTGTTCTTGATCATGTTTATGACTATTATAAGTGTATAAGAATGTAGATTTTAAGGTAGTAAGGGACAAGCATGTTCTGTATATCTGGTGCTGATAAGTTTATAGGGTTCTTGTATATGATCATATTTGGTACCCCAAGTTATGTTCATTATCTCAGTGTTTCTGCTTATGTATTATAGAATCTTGATAGTTTCTTGATTTATGATTTGTATTATGTATTATTATTTTTTCTCAATAAAATATCTATCTACAAAAAAAAGCTTAGGGAACTGAACATGAAACAGAAACATAGAAATTTCCAGCAGATAAGGAGCACTAGGCCAATCCAGTCTGCCCATAAGCCCTGTACTTGATTACAGCATCTGACCCGCCATCTGCTTTACCTCTATGATTCCCCTATGCCTGTCCTACACATGTTTAAATCCAACCACAGTGCTTGCTCCTACCCCCTCCTGTGGCTGACCTTTTTATGCATCCACCACCCTCTCCATGAAGAAAAACATCCTCACATTTCCTCTTAACCTGCCACCTTCCAATTTCATGTCATGCCCCCTCATTCCTGTTCTCCTCCTGTACTGGAAGATGTCTCCCCCCCCCCATACCTTGTTAATGCTCCTGAGGTACTTGAATGTCTCTATCATGTCCCCTCTCTCTTTCCTCTCCTTCAGTGAGTACATATTCAGGTCCCTTAATCTCTCCTCATAAGTTTTGTGGTGCAAGCCCATTACCATCTTAGATGCCCTTCTCTGGATTGTCTCCAGCCAGGTAATGTCCTTTCTAAGGTGCAGCATCCAGAACTGCACACAGTATTCCATGTGAGGCCTGACCAGGGATATATATAATGGCATCACTGCCTCCCGCCTTCTGCTGATGATATCCCTGCCTAAGCACCCCAGCATGCCACTGGCCTTCCCGGTTGCCTTTGTACACTGCTTTGACATTTTAAGGTCATCTGAAATAATAACCCCCAGATCACTTTCTTCCTTGGTGACTACCAGTAACCCCCCCCCATTTTGTAGAACTCCCCAGGGTTTCTATGGCCCAGGTGTATAATTTTGCACTTCTTTGAATTAAACCTCAGTTGCCACTCAGACCATTTCTCAAGCTTCTCCAGGTCCTTCCTCATTTTCTCCGCCCCTTCTGGAGTATCCACCCTGTTACAGATCTTGGTGTCATCTGCAAACAGGTAGACCTTTCCCTCCTGTCCCTTTGCAATATCACTAATGAAGACATTGACCAGGAGTGGCTAAAGGACATACCACCCTCCCCGCTTCTCTTAGACACTCTAGGTACACCTCCCTGTCCTCCTTGCTTTGGGTTTCCTTATATTTCCTGAATTGCCCTGTCCCTGGTGGGACCTAGCACAAGCTACCTGAGTCCTGCCTCCTTTAGGGACTATAGGATGCCTCTGCTTCTGGCTGAAGCAGCTGCCTGAGTGGTCCAATCCACATCCAGCATATTGATATCCACCATCAGCAGAATTTCACATTTCATTGCTGTCTCGTGCATTTCATCCACTAGCTACTTATCCACTTCCTCCCCCTGTCCTGGAGGCTTGTATATCACCCCTGTGTGCATTGCTGTCCATTTCCAGGTTCAAAGGTGATCTACAATGCCTCGGTCCCTGCCTACCCTGTACCTGTATTGCCTTTATCCCCTTCCTGATGTACAGGGTGACCCCCCTTTTTACCCTCCCTATAGCTCCTGAACAGAGCGTAACCTGGCACATTGGTTTCTCACACATGATTTGCAGTGTACCAGGTTTCAGTTATTCTTACTATGTCCAGGTCTGCCTCTACTATTAAGACCTCCAGGTCTGGGAGTGTATTTCCCAGGCTGCGGGCATTAGTTACCATGGTCTTCCATGTTGTGCATTTTAGATTATTCCCTCTGCCCCTGTTATTGCTCTCTTGCTTCCTTCCCTGACCCCAGTTACCTTTCTTGTGTGGTCCTGATTCCACCACTTTGGCCCCTCCTCTAACAACTTCATTTGTACTTGCCGACACTTTATTTTTCTGCATGTGCTCTTGGGGGAGGGATGATTCTAAGCCTCCTGACTCCACCCCCTTGGCCAGTTCAAATGCTCTCTGCTGAAGCATTCAAACATGTCACTTAGGATTGTGGTCCCTGTGACAGAAATGGGCAGGAAAGAGTTAATGGTTTGGATTCCATAGGTGCCTTATTTTTTTTAGCAGTTTGGAAAAAAACACAGTCAGGCTGAAATCTTCTGTCCAGCAGCATCCAGCTTGTGGAATTACTAGCTGCTAGATAAGAGCTGGGTCATAAATCTTGAGTGGACATCGCCAGACACACACAGACCTGCAGACACAGACACAGGGCAGTTTGAATGGATTGGATCATTCAAATATAAACTTAAGGTGAAAAGGGAATATAATTGGTCACTGATAGGTGTTCACTTTGATTGGGACAATTAAATACATACATGTTAGTTGGTTGGTGCATTTAAAGGGAATAGGAATGACCTATTCTCCACAGATTATATAACCTTCTAAAAGACAGAGAAGGCTCTCTTGTGCTTTGGAAGATGGGAGGGGAAACATAAGTTTGGAGTCTACCTTGTAGCTATGTCCATGGGAGCTGGCAGTTAGAACAGGGTCCAGTGTCTCTTGTAAGGACAGGGGAAGGGTAAGTTTAGTGATAGCATATTTCAGTAATAGCCTTCTTCGTTTGCCATCTGTTATTTAAAAACATTTGTTTACTTTTCCTGTATGAGTGTTATTCTCTTGTGTTGTAAATATATATCCTGTAAATGCTCAGTGCACTTTCTGTTAAGTAAAAGCTATTTATTTGCTCAACTGTTGTGACTGTGATGTCATTTTTCTAAGGTAATATTTGGTTTCCACTGGCTGAGGTAAATTCTGTGTAGCATCCACCACCCGAAAGAGACACACTACCAGACTTTAACTTGTGCAATTGCACATTTAATTATTCAAGTTTGTACACTTGAAAGAGGTGCCGGAAGGAAAGACCAGCCGGTGGCAGCAAATACCTGAGGACAGACACCTCTCTAAAAGCTGTTTCAGCCTAGAGGGAGAGATGGGTTGTCACATATTGGTTGGCAGTGGGGGGATGATAATAGTGGACTGCGTAGCACACTGAGATACAGAGGTTGCCAGTAGAACAGTTACCTTAGCATTATAAAATAGGATATACAAGAGGATACATTTGTACAACAGTTTTATTTGTATCTAGATAGCACAGTAAAGTGTAGCAGTAAAGAATGAGCTCCACGGCGTATGACTCACTTACTGTACCACAGCTTTTTGAAAGGTGCCAGGAAAAGGGGATTAAGCCTGAAGGTCTAAAGCAGAAGAAAAAGGCAGACCTCATAGCTGCTTTCCTGGCACATGATCTGGAGCAAACAGTCACTGGGGGTGAGTCAGGAACTGAGGCAGCAGACCCCCCAAACCAGCTTGAGGCACTGCGACTGCAGCTGCTGCTGCAAGACAAGGCGTTGGAGGCAAAAAGACTGGATGCTGAAGCAGAAGCAAGAAGGTTGAAAGCAGAGACACGAAGACAGGAAGCAGAGAAAGAACTTGAAGAAAAGAGACTGGCAGACAGAGAGAAAGAACTCCAAGACAAAGAGAAAGAACGCCAAGACAAAGAGAAGGAATGCAAAGACAGAGAGAAAGAAAAACAGCATGAACTCCAGAGACAACAGCATGAGAAGGAGATGATGACCCTTTGCAGTCAGCAAACCATGAGTAATGGTGGAATGAGTTTACCTCATGAAGCCAAAATTAATTCTAAATTGTTCCCTCAGTTTAAAGAGGGAGATGACCCTGATTTATTTTTAAGGTCATTTGAGAGAGTATGCGACCAATTAAAATTGACTAAGGCTTCCTGGTCAACTTATCTCACACCCTTGCTGACGGGGTGAGCATTGCATGCATTTGCTAAAATGAGTAATGAAGACTATGCTGATTATAATAAAGTGAAAACAGTGTTGTTGAAACATTTTGAATTAACTCCTGAGGCTTATAGAAGGAAATTTAGGGAGTTAAAGAAAAGCCCAGAAGACAGTTATGCAGAACTGCAGGTTAAACTGTATACTTACCTTGATAGGTGGATGGAGGGAGCTAAAGCAACTACTGTGGAACTGACTAAAGATGTATTGGTGAGAGAACAATTCCTTAAAATTGTACCTGAGGACATGCGTGTATGGCTCATAGACAGGGCATGCACCTCTTCCACAGAGGTGGCAGGAAGCGCTGACGAGTATCTGTCTAGCTGGCCATACACACAACGTAAGTCTTATGGTGGGGGGCAGCACATGGTTAGAAGGAATCCCATGGGGGGAAGCCCAAAGGAAACCAGCCTGCACCTGAGCCCAAAGTAAAGCCCTCTTGTTCTGAGGGGAGTCAAGAAATATGTCCCAAGAAATGTCATATTTGCAATCAAGTGGGACACTTGAGATATAACTGCCCTCAGAAACTGGTAAAGGGGCAGAGATAGGGGGTGGGGTGATCAAAAGAGCACTGGTATGTTTGTAGGGTGTGTCCAGTCTGAAGAACCACTCTCTTCTGATGAGAATCTGCATCCCATTACAGTTAATGGAATAGTAACACAGGGACTGTGGGACACAGGCGCTAACATCTCTCTGGTAAGGCAGGATCTCATTCGGGCAGAGCAGATGGTGCTTGGGAAATACTCCAAGGTCTGGGCATTCACAGGGCCACCAATCCCATTACCAATGGCTAGAGTCTTCCTGAGCTTGGTAGGGGGCTATGGAGAAAAGGAGGTGGGAGTTGTAGAGAACCTACTTGTAAGTATGATTGTGGAGAAGGATTTGGACCCCAGTAAAAAACTGGTGTGTGTTGTAATTCATAGTCAGGCACAAGGGAAAGCCTTTGAGGCTGAAGAGGGTTGACTTTGGGTGGTCCAGCCACACCCTCAGCAGCTGAGGAAGTGTCTAGCACAGGGGATGGGCTGGCTAGAAGCAGCAGTCCATAATCCCAGTCACAAATAGAGGAGCCCACAGGATTTCCTTCAGAAGGGGCACTGGGAAGGGTCAGATGAGGGCAGCTGAGTGCTGCACAATGAATTGACCCTACCCTGGAAAAACTGAGGGAAATAGCTCATAGGGCTGAGTGTCCTCGGCGGGGATAAAAGTCCATTTACTGGGACAATGGGCTGTTGTACAGAGAATGTAAAACAGAGGAAGGGCAAGATGATGAGGTACTCCAGCAGCTGGTAGTCCCTAAGGTTCACTGTCAGCAGCTTTTGGCCCTTGCCCATGATATCCCTTTTTCAGGGCACTTGGTGAGGCGCATGAAAAAGCATCAAACCAACAACTTCTTCTGGCTTGGTATTGGCAAGGATGTAGCAAATTATTGCATGACTTGTCCACGGTGCCAGCGGGTGGGGATAATGGGGGACAAGGCCAAGGAAGCTTTGGTTCCCCTGCCCATTATTGATGAACCCTTCAAGAGGGTAGCAGTGGACATAGTGGGGCCATTGAGCACCCCAAGTCCAACTGGCAAGCAGTATATCTTGGTAGTTGTAGACTATGCCACCAGATACCCAGAAGTAGTGGCCCTAACATCCTCTGAGGCAGAACCAGTGGCAGATGCACTGTTGGGAATATTTAGCCAGGTGGGCTTTCCCCAGGAGATACTGTCAGACCAGGGTGCCAATTTTATGTCAGGGTTAATGAGTAGTTTGTGCGAGAAGCAGCTCAAAACATCCCCATACCATCCCCAAGCTAATGGTCTACTGGAGCGATTTAATTCAACCCTTAAGACCATGCTAAGGACTTTTGCTGACCAGCATAAGAGCGACTGGGACAAATATTTGCCTCATCTCCTATTTGCATACAGGGAAGTCCCCCAGGAGTCCACAGGGTTCTCATCTTTCAAGCTTCTGTTTGGTCACAGGGTGCAGGGGCCCCTAGATTTGATTCAGGATGAATGGGAGGGTGACCGTGCCTGCCAAGGTGAGTCTGTTGTGCAGTATGTCCTGAACTTCAGGACCCACCTTAGGGAGCTCATGAGGTTTGCTCAGGAGCACCTGGCCACTGCACAACAGCAGCAGAAAGTCTGGTATGACCATGGGGCCCAAGCCAGAGAATATGAGGTGGGACTGCGAGTGATGGCACCCATCCCTGTCCAACAGAATAAATTACAGGCAGCATGGGAGGGGCCATTCTCCATTATCCAAAAAGTTAGTGATGTCAATTACATGATAGACCTACCAGACAGGAGATGCAAACAAAAGGTGTATCATGTCAACATGCTGAAGCCCTACCATGACAGGGAGGAAATGGTCCTCGCTGTATGCAGTTCCCCAGAGGAGGAAACTGAGGTAGATCCACTGGTGGACCTACCTGGGGAGGCCAGGGTTGCATCCTCTGTGGACAACCTCACCATCTCAGAACAGCTGACACCAGCCCAGGTGCAAGAAATTAGGGGTGCACTGAGAGAATTTGAGGATATGTTCACAGGGAAACCAGGGTACACCACGATGGCAGAGCACCATGTGGATACAGGGACCCAGGTTCCCCTGAAACAGTCCCCCTACAGGGTACCTGAGCATGTTAAGCAGACTGTGAAAGAGGAGTTCAAAGAGATGCTGGAACTCTGGGTAATCCAGGAATCCAGTAGCCCCTAAGCCTCACCCGTGGTACTGATCCCCAAAAGGTATGGCACCACACGATTCTGCATGGACTACCGGAAGCTTAATAGCTGACGGAGTCTGATACCTATCCCAAGCCCAGAACAGATGAGACCCTGGAGCAACTTGGGGCAGCCAAGTATTTGACCACAATAGACCTAACAAAGGGCTATTGGCAGGTACCACTGACCCCTGCAGCCAGGAAAAGATCAGCTTTTGTTACTCCATTTGGTTTATACGAATTTAAGGTAATGCCATTTGGAATGAAGAATGCACCTTCAACCTTTCAACTGCTTGTAGTTCGCATTCTGTCTGGGGTAGGTGAGTTTGGATTGGCTTTTGTGGATGATATAGCCATATACAGCCAGACATGGATGAGCACATCATGAATGTGGGGGATGTGTTCCACAGGTTAAAGAAGGCAGGTCTGACAGTTAAGGGAGAGAAGTGCCAGATAGGTATGGTAGAAGTATCCTACCTTGGGCACCGGGTGGGTAGTGGACACATCCATCTGGAGCCTGCCAAGGTTCATGTCATCCTGGCCTGGCCTACTCCTACCACAAAGAAACAGGTCAGGACATTTCTAGGGACAGCAGGGTACTACTGAAGGTTTGTTCCCCACTACAGTGATCTGGCTAAGCTCCTGACAGACTTAATCAAGAAGAGAAAGCCAGATACGGTGAAGTGGTCAGAAGGTTGTGAGGTTGCTTTTCAGGAGCTAAAAAAGGCCTTAAGCAGCCCAGCTGTATTGGCTAGCCCTAATTATAGTTTAAAGTTTATGGTCCATGTGGATGCCTCAGATCATGGGCTGAGGGCTGTGCTGAGCCAAGTTACCCAGCAGGGGGAGGAGCACCCGGTTGTGTACCTCAGCTGGAGGCTTTTGCCCAAAGAGGAGGCATACGCCAGAATTGAGAAGGAATGCTTGGGAATAGTGTGGGCCCTTCAGAAGCTACAGCCTTACCTATATGGGAGAGAATTTACTGTGGTCACAGAAAATAATCCCCTGATTTGGCTTCATAGGTCCAGTGGGCAAAATGGTAAACTACTACATTGGAGTTTGGTACTGCAGGCATACAACATGACCATCCAGCATCGCAGTGACAAACAAAATGCAAATGCGGATGGGCTACCTAGGCAGGGCTAATGGCCTGGCTGGATACTTTTGGGCACTTCCTAGTAATTGCATGAACAGCTGTGTCACTTGGGGTGACCCAAGGGACACGCCTTCATTATCTGGGGGGGGAGATGTGACAGAAATGGGCAGGAAAGAGTTAATGGTTTGGATTCTGTAGGTGCCTTATTTTTTTAGCAGTTTGGAAAAAATACAGTCAGGCTGAAATCCTCTGTCCAGCAACATCCAGCTTGTGGAATTCCTAGCTGCTAGATAAGAGCTGGGTCATGAATCTTGAGTGGACATCTCCAGACACACACAGACCTGCAGACACAGACACAGGGCAGTTTGAATGGATTGGATCATTCAAATATAAACTTAAGGGGAAAATGGAATATAATTGGTCACTGATAGGTGTTCACTCTGATTAGGACAATTAAACATGTACATGTTAGGTGGTTGGTGCATTTAAACTCCACAGAGTTTATAACCTTCTAAAAGACAGAGAAGGCTCTGTTTGTGCTTTGGAAGATGGGAGGGGAAACATAAGTTTGAAGCCTACCTTGTAGCTATGTCTGTGGGAGCTAGAGGTCAGAACAGGTCCAGTGTCTCTTGTAAGGACAGGGAAGGGTAAGTTTAGTGATAGCATATTTCAGTAATAGCCTTCTTCTTTTGCCATCTGTTATTTAAAAACACTTGTTTACTTTTCCTGTATGAGTGTTATTCTCTTGTGTTGTAAATATATATCCTGTAAATGTTCAGTGGACTTTCTGTTAAGTAAAAGCTATTTATTTGCTCAACAGTTGTGACTGTGATGCCATTTTTCTAAGGTAATATTTGGTTTCCACTGGCTGAGGTAAATTCTGTGCAGCATCCACCACCCAAAAGAGACACACTACCAGACTTTAACTTGTGCAACTGCATGTTTAATTATTTAAGTTTGTACACTTGAAAGAGGTGCCGGAAGGAAGATATGGCTGGTGGCAGCGAATACTCGAGGACACACACCTCTCTAAAAGATGTTTCAGCCCAGAGGGAGAGGTGGGTTGTCACAGTCCCCTTCACAGATGGATGCAGGCTGTCATCCTTATATAGGCTCACATCCATCCAAGTGGGGCCCTAGTCCCTAATGAAGCCAAACCCACTCATTCCACATGATTCCTTCAACCAGGAGTTGAATTCTTGGATGCAGAGTATCCCACCTCCCCTAACATGGACAGGTAGAACCTTGGTGAAGGAGACAGAGTGTGTTACCTGCTTCAGGTGCCCCCAGCTTCCTGAAGTCCTCCTGTATTCTAACTAACTCCACCTTATCTCCTGCCATGTAATTTGCTCCCAGGTGAACAATGACATCTAATTCCTCCCTCCTTGCTATTTCCTTTGCAATCCTATTGATCTGCTTTCCATCCCTCCATGCTGTTCTTCCTGGAATGCACTTGACCTCCCCGTCCTTCCTGCTCAGTTAACCTAAAGTAACTCCCCAAACAATTGAGTCCCCCTCCAGTAGAAGCTTCCTCCTTGTCTGAGGTTCTCTACCCCCCCTTCCCTCGGGCTCCATGCTGGAAGGCTCACTCAACCGCCCTGGTCCCAGCTACAAGTGCACCTGTGGGCTATCCTGCTCCTCCAAAACAGTGTAGGAGTTAGCTAGTTAGTTGGACTGGTCAGGGGATTTACCATTGACCCCTCTCCCTGACCCTCCCTGAGCCCACCATGATCCAACCACTCCTCCTCCTGGGCATCATTTGAGATTTAGGTTGTGGACCTGGTGGCCTCTGGGTGTGTGTGAATATCCCCTGCAACCTGGCCAACATGGCTCAGAGACAAGTGACCTCCTCCCTCAACCCTGAGAGGTGCCCACAGATAGGGCAGTATTGCAGCCTCCAAAATGTCTCCCTAAAGACCGCTGCTCCACATCCACTACACCATTCCCATCATGCCTGTTGCTACTTCCCTTTAATAGTCTCTAGGTCTACCCTCTAGAGTTATCTCTCTGTTCCCACCTTTTAAGGTTAGGTACTTCTATTTGGTGGTAGGAAGGTGTAATGTATTATGGGCCCACTCCTTATAAAAGGAGGGCTTGCCAGTGGGTGGGTAGGTTGAGAGGTAGGTGGGTGTGAGTAACCCCTGGCCGAGTCCAGAAACAATCAGCCTAGGTCCCCACCACTTGTGGCTCCCTTCTCCTCTCTCAGCAATGGTCTTTAGCTATCAGACCATCCCTGGGTAGAGCTTATATGCTCCTCCCAACTAACTGAGCAATTAAACTTGCCTGGAGGTGGGGAGGGCAAAACTTCCCCTCCCAGGAAACAGCAGCAAGCAAAATCCTCTCAAGAAACAAACTGACTTGTGGAACATTCAAAGAAAATGTGAACTCCCACCTGCTCCCTGCTTGGCTCCTCTGTTACTGTGCAAACTTCTCCCTCAGCAGCAAGCAAACTTCTCCTCTCAAGAAACAGCAGCAAGCAAAATCCTCATCTTAAGAAACAAACTGACGCCAGTACTCATTGCACTCACTGAAGGCCAGAAGGGAGAGTGGGGACATATTAGAGACCTTCAAGTTCATGAAAGGAATAAACAAAGCAAACTGTGAGGAAATACATTGCAGGAATGATGAGCTAAAAACAAGGGAACCTGAATGTATAAAAGCTAAAAAGAGAAAGAACTGCAACACAAAAGCACTGAGGCAAGGGTTACCCAAAAAGGATATAAGCTGGTGGGAGAAGGGGGATTCAGGAGTGATGCTAGAAAGTTTTACTTGACAGAGAGAGTGGTTGAGCCATGAAACAGTCTACCAGCAGAGGCAGTGGATGCAAAAACCATTAAGGAGCAAGGCTGGGACACTGTGAAGGGCTTAATAGTTTCTCAGAGTTGCAGCAGTATGGCAGACAGCAGGGGGAAAGAGAATGGAAAGCTCACCTGGACAATAGATCACGGGGTGCAGTATGGTAAAACTAGGCATACTGGATCGACCAATGGACTTTTTCTGCTGACATTATCTATGTTTCAATATTTTTTATGTTTCTAAACAATAAAACTTATAATAGACAGATGACATCAGGTTGGGGCTCTAGGTGTCCAGAAAATTACAAAAATAATAAAAGGACACCTGGCACTAAAGATGGGTTCTCTGTGTTGTCAGAAAAATAAAAGAGGTAGCTGACATGTGAGACTGGTTTTAGTGACAGCAAAACGATAATGCAGTCTGCAAAGACGGAAAGTAAACAAATGTGTTCAAAAAGGTGACTATATTTTTAATTTCCTGGTTTAATATGTGGCCATAATTGTAGCTGTGGGTGAGGAGTGTGACCAATCTCACTGTGGCAAATGAAAACATCCTAACCTTCACAGAAATGGAAAAATGGACTGCTCAACCATAGTCAACAGTATTTTTTCCATTAATAACAGATTTGCCAAAATCAGATTGGAATATTGGATTCAGCTATGCCATTGTCATTGCATTGCAGTAGAGAATGATATCCTCTTCATACATTTTTAGATGAAACATGCAACTGTGCCTTGAAAGGTCATTAATAAAAATGGAGGTCAACAGAGTGTCAAAAGCTGAACCTTGAAGATCAACAAGATTTAAGGCAGCAAGGTCTGAAGTAATGCCTTGTATATGCACTAGCTAGGTTCAGTTACTCAGATCATTTTCAAACTACAGTATCTGATAGCTTGTTGGCTGAGACTTAGAGTCTTGCCTGTGTTGGCTGCTTTTTCTGCCCACAAAGAGATCTGCAGCAGTCCTGACACAGCTCCGTTGAGGTTGCTCACTCCCCCCTTTGTCACTCGCTCGTTCCATTTCTACTGGTGCTGCAGGCTGGCCTTTTGTACTGGGCTTCTGCCTGGGTTGTCACCTTTTCCTGCCCACAAAGAAATATGCAGCAGTCATGATAGATCTATGTTGAGTTCTCTCACTCACCCTCTCTCACTCGCTCATTCTGTTGCTCCCGGCACTGCAGGCTGGCCTTTTGTACAGGGCGCCTGCCTGCGTTGCTGCTTTTTTCTGCCCACAAAGACATCCACAGCAGTCCTGACAGTGCTCCGTTGAGCTCGCTCATTCGCCGCTCTCACTCGCTAGTCCCATTTCTTCTGCTGCTCCAGGCTGCCCTTTTGTACTGTGCTCCTGCCTGCATTGCTGCCCTCTTCTGCCCACAAAGAAATCTGCAGCTGTCACAATAGAGCTCCGTTGAACTCGCTCACTCCTTCCTCTCACTCGCTTGTTCTGTTTCTCCCACTGCTGCAGGCTGCCCTTTTGCACTGGGTCCCTGCATGCATTGCTGCCTTTTTCTGCCCACAAAGAAATCTGCAGCAGTCCTGACACAGCTCTGCTGAGCTTGCTCACTCCCCCTCTCTCACTCGCTCATTCCATTTCTACCAGTACTGCAGGTGGCCCTTTTACTGGGCTCCTGCCTGTTTTGGCACCTTTTTCTGCCCACAAATAAATCTGCAGCTGTCCCAAGAGAGCTCCGGTGAGGTCGCTCACTCCCCCTGTCTTACACGTTCATTCTCTTTCTCCTGGCATTGCAGGCTGCCCTTTTGTACTAGGCTCCTGCCTTTTTTGGCACCTTTTTCTGCCATTGAAGAAATCTGCAGCAGTCCCAATAGAACTCCATTGACCTCACTCCCCCCTCTCACTCGCTTGTTCTGTTTCTCCCGCTGCTGCAGGCTGCCCTTTTGTATGGGGCTTCTGCATGCATTGCTGCCCTTTTTGCCCACAAAGAAACCCACAGCAGTCATGATAGAGCTCCATTGAGCTTGCTCACGCTCCCTTCCTTGCTCACTCATTCTGTCTCCCAGCGCTGCAAGCTGCCCTTTTGTACTGGGCTCCTGCCTGTGTTGGCGCCTTTTCCAGCCCACAAAGAAATCTGCAGTAGTCCCAACAGATCTCAGTTGAGCTCAGTCACTCCCCCCCTCACTTGCTCTATCCTAATCTGTCCCAAACCCTGATTTCTGACAGCGAGTGAGGTATTCTGTGTTGGAAGCATGAAAACACATTTCAGCCAGGATGTAAAAATGAGCAATATAATTAATGATGGTGGAAATGGCAGTGTTGAAAATGTGATGTGAAAATATTACTAATTTATGGGTTACAAGGTGCATGGAAACTGCACAATGCAAGCTCATAACACAGTCATGTTATGGAGTTTCATCACAAAATTTTCAACATAGGCATTTTAGGACCTCTGCTCATGAACAGTGTCAGTGTGATTTCCCCAGCAACTGCACTATTGTGTGTTGGAAGAGCAAAAACACATTTCAGTCAGGATGTGAAAAATGACAGCTGCACTATTCATAAGGAGGTGTGGAAAAATGGCAATGTTGAAAATCCAGAGTGAAAATATTGCAAAGTTGCGAAGGTACGAGCATGCATGGAAACTGCGCAACAGACGCTTGTAGCACACTCATTTTATGGATTTTTGTCACCAGATTTTCAACATAGGCATTTTAAGGCCTCTTCTAATGAACAGTGTCACTTTCATTTTCATAATTTGTCCCGAACACAGATTTCCCACTGTGACCGCACTTTTCTGCACCGGAAGTCCGAAAACACATTTTTGTCAGGATCTGAAAAATGACAGCTGTATTGTTCATAATGAGGTGCAGAACAATGGCAATGTTGAAAATCTGGAGGGAAAATATTAAAAATTTGCGAACTTATGAGCATGCATGCAAACTGTTCAATGCACGCTCATAACACAGTCATTTTATGGAGTATAGGCACTAAATTTTCAACATAGGAATTTTAGGACCTCTGCTCATGAACAGTGTCACTGTCATTTTCTTAATCTGTCCCAAAAACTGATTTCCCACAGCGACTGCGCAATTCTGTGCCAGAAGTGCAAAAACACATTTTGGCCAGGATGTGAAAAAGGACAGCTATACTGTTCACAAAGAGGTGTTGAAAATGCCAATGTTGAAAATTAGGTGTGAAATATTGCAAATTCAAGAAAGTTGGGGCGCAGCATAGCAACTGCGCAATGCACTTATCGTAAAACAGTCATTTTTGGGATTTTTTCAACAATGTGCAACATAGGCTTTGAGCCCACCATGAACAGCACTGTCATTTCATTATCAGTCCCGAAAGGTGATTCCATACAGTGACTGAGAAATCACCTTTCGCGGCAGATTAATGCCATGACAGTGGCAGAATTCATGAGGAAGGGTGCTAAAAACCCCATGTTGAAAATTTGGTGCCAAAATTCAAAAACAATGACTGAGATATGCATCAAAGTTGAAAAAAACCCTATTTATTCTATTATACAGCTTACCGGCATTTCCTCAGTTCTCGGTCGGCTTTGAAGAGTGCAGACGTGTTCCCAGTCCACCGAAGATCATCGCACCAAAATCTGGAGGTAAGTATAGGGTGAAGGGGGAGTTTGGGGAGGCAGGGTGTGCAGTGGGTGGGTGTGGGTTGTGGGAGGGGGCAGGGATATGGTGAGGGACCTTTTTTTATTTTGCAGGGTACAAGAAAAAAAACATTGCTGGACTTTTTTTTCATTCAGGACCATTTGGCATGCTGGGGTGGGCTACCAGCATGCTAACACAGTATTTTTTGGGGGGGAAGCTGTAGCCAATGAGGGATTGAGCACCCCCTTTGGCACAAAAGGAGGGGCACAAGATCCAAGGAGGTTGGGCACCCCCTCGGCACAAGTCTACTGGGTGTTTGGGGAGGATTATGCCGATGGGGAGTGGGCTCCTCCATCAGCAAATGAACCTTTGGGGGGTATTATGCCGAAAGGAGTGGGCACCCCCATTGGTAAATACTTTGGCCGGGGCTTAATGCTGGCAAGGAGTGGGCTCCCCCGTCAGCAAATGAAACTTTATTTTGGGGGTATTATAATGCCGAGGGGGATTTGGCACCCCCCTCGGCACAGAAGGAAATGGGGGGGGACATGCCAATAGGGACTGGCTTCCCGATGGCAGGCTGGATGGAAAATTCAAGGACAGCTCTACAATGAGGGGTCACTTCCTCATTACAGCGGATGATGCTGCAATGACGAGGCAGACCCTGAATGAAGCAGCTAAAACTTTAGAAGGTTGTGGCATGCTGGCTGAACTAGTGTCAGCAGCAGCTTGACACACCATTGGGGACAGCAGGCCAAGCCTTTAATGGCTGTGGGGGCATTGGCCACAACAGTGCCGAGCCTCCACAACCTACTTCTTGCAAAATCTGCTGAAATATGTTTCTTGAGTGCAATAAACATAAAAAAAATACAAATGGAGCACACATTCTCATCAAAAAGAAAAAAGCACAACAGAACATGAATTATTTTCCTATTTCAACAGTCTAAACAAATTGAATAAGTACTTCCTGAACCATATGAGCAAAAGTGTTCCTCAAGAAAAATGTTCACAGTTTTGCAACCAACCAAAATTACTCCATTGTATTGCAGTACTTGGCTCTTATGTGTTCTGAATTCATATTCATAGATCAGAAATACTGAAGTACATATTATTCAAAGAAATTACTTTTGATCATAGGGCCAGATTCACAGATGTTTGCCGCAAGCTGTGACAATGGCAGCTTGCGGCAAAGGCCACTGTGTCCGGGACCCTGCACTGGATGCAGAAAGGAGCAGGGTCTAGGAACCTGCATCCCATGACTTCCAGTAGCAGTGCATGGTAAGGTGCAGCCACCATGTATGCCACAAGCTGCGGAATGGTGTGGGTGGCAGATGTGTCCACAGGATGGTGTTGTGGTGTCCCTAATGCCCACCCCATGATTGACCCTCATTGGGTGTTGATCCCAGCTCCAACTCCCTTATTAGACTATCTCCCCCTCCCGTCACTCCTGTAACTCCCTGGTAGTCTAGTGGCCCCCCACCCAACAGTCCGAGCCCCCTCACACACACCCCAATAGCCCGCTGGTGACTGGCACAGCCCTCCACTCACCACCATGACCAGCTGCCAACTGAACTGTGCCAAGCTCATGAACTGTAACAATATGTGCTCTGTGAATGACAGCCGCTGTCATTCACAGAGCACATATTAGTACAGTAACGTAAGCTTGGCACAGTTCAGTCAGTGGCTGGCCATGGTGAGGCAGAGTGGCTGTGCCAGTCACTGGCACAGTATTGGGGGTGTGTGGGGCTTGCACTGTCAGGTGGGTGGGTGGAGACCACTTGACTACCGGGGAGTTACGGGAGTGAAAGGGGGATCTTGTCCCAGGGCATGTGGGGGGCCCTCAAAATGTGTGTGTGTGGGGGTCTGGGCATTGGATGTGTTCCACACACCCATCCTGGCACAGTGTATGCCATGCCTGGGACCTGGGGCTTATGGGGGGCTAAGCCCGCAGGGAATGTAGAGCTGGGGCACAGTGGCAACCTCCAGTGAATGGCAAAGACCACATATACCAGCTTTTCATTGGCGTAAATGGTCTTTGACAGATGTTCACTGGTGGTTGTCTCTGAATCCTGATTTGTGGACATAGCAGCCACCCTACTTGAATAGGGTGCAAATGTTGACATAAACCCCTTTATGCCATGCTGCAAGAGGGTTTATGGTGCATTGGTGCAGTTGGGCACAGGCAGCCTGCAGCATGTCGCAGGCCACCTTTGTGAATCTCACTGGGACACAGCTCAGAACACAAGTGCTACTTGTTCCATTTTTTCTGATGCAAGTTGCCTTGCATCCTGATTTGTTTTTTGTGTTGAATCCAGCCCATAGTGTTAAACTGCAGTGACCTTGCCATATATGGCGAAGCACACCCTTAATGTGTTGTTATGAAATTTACCCCATTTACTGCTGAAAATAACCAGAGCCAATTCTTCATAAATGACCATGCTACATATTTTGTCTTTCCACTCACAGGCTACTATAGCCCAGACTGTACCACTTGTGACCAATATACCATGGTAGGTACCTCTAGGGCAGTGCCTTTTTCCTATAGACATGAGCATCATAGTATTTCTTACTCCTTACATATTATGACTACACAACCATTGTAGATCCCAGGCAATATGGACATTGTACTGGAGATTAGATGTGTTTCATTATACTTTTATGAAGTGTTTTCCTATTCAGTGTAGTTATCGCATCAAAAGGAACTTTCCACTGGGGTATATTGCTCAGAGTCATATGCCATACAGTGGTAACTGAGGTGGCTAACCTGAATTTGGGAGCTACACAGTCCCTTTCTTCCAGCCTATTATGTACAGCTGCAACCACTGTGTGACAAGAGAGACCCACAATTTGTTAACCTGAGATAGTGAAATACTGAAATTTGCTTTAAAGAATGTAGACATAAAACTACTAATATGTTTACCATATCCAAACCTTCTGCATTAACTGCTAAATATGTGATAGTTCTTTGGATGAGCTTTAATCAGCTTCCCCACAGAGCCTGGAAGAAGACATTGTATATTTCTGCATCCATGCCTTCTGGGAAGGACACATAGTTTAGGAAATGAAAGCCTTGGATTGACATGGTCTTGATTAAATAAATTCTTTTCAACTTAGTTATGGTTTTAGCCTTCCAAGTGTACTTTTTTTGTACAGTTGCTACACACTGACCCCAGCTATGGAATTTTTTGCTGTTTTTTGTCATCATCTAGCACCCAGATGGTTTGGATATTTGCTCTGAAATGTTCAGGGTAGAAAGGGCTTGGTCTACAGTGATCACTTTCACTGGTGTGGTTAAAAAATATTAATCCATTCTAAAATTATAAAAATGTGAAATTTCAGTTTTGAGCATGCACAGTAGAGTTTTTTTAGATAGCTGCTTGGAACAAAAAAAGAACTTGGTCCATACAGAAAGATCCTTTACATATGGGGATAATCGTTTTTCATGAGAAGAGAAAAAATATTTTTCATATGTACCATCTTGGTTTTTTTTTTGGTTTTTTTTTGGAAAAAGCAGTTTTCAAAACCAATAAAAATTAGGTCTTTCAGAGACACCAACTCATGTATCTTGATATTTGGGACCCCATTGGCTAGATTCTGCAGTGCACTGGGTCCAAAGAGTGCCGATGAGAATAAGGTCAGCTTGCAGTGCACTGTAAAAATGGTGCCCACAACCCCCTTCAATAGGATTATCAATCTGAAGGGGAGTGGATCCTGGGGAAAGTAAAAATTCATGGAGCCAAGGAGTACAGTTTTCACAGCCCCATGTAAAACAAAACAAAGTACCAATATGTCATAGACCAGGATTAGAACCCTGGTCTTCATTGCTGCTGGCTCCATTCCTCTGGGCCCCAGCCCTCCATACCACAGGAGCATCTTGGTAAAGCTCTGGGATTCTGCTGTCCTTGTCCATGTAGCGGTACCATGGTCAGCAACCACTGGAGCGCATATGGCTAGCATTATAATTCCTTGTACATATATATATATATATATATATATATATATATATATATATATATTTAGACACACACAGACACTCACACAAACACACACACACTTATAAAATGGGTAGGAAAATCAGTGAAAATCAGGTTCCTTGATTAGATAAAACACATCACATGACTGTGCATTGTCCCACAAAAACCACATGCTTCCCACAATGACTGCACACCTGCACTTTTCTCCATTCCTCAGAACCTTCTCAATAGCAGACTGGATATGGATATCACTCCACAGCTAACATGCAAAGACTGTCGCACATAGTCTAACATTAACATCCATAAGAAAGTAAATATATGTAACTGACTCAAACTGCTCATTTAGTTCATTAAACAAAACAGTTATCTGGTTGAGCCTGCCATGACTGTAGTACATTAAAAGTAATAAAACAACTTATCTGGTCGATTCTGCCATTTTAACACTGTCTCTAGTGTAATCACTGTCACTTTCAGTTCTCAGTGTAGCATGACCAAGCAGTGTTCCTTGTGGTAAAAGAAATTCTGGCAGAAGATTAGAATAAAGAGCTTTTTTCTAAAAAGAAAATGTGTAATCTGTGTAGTTTCAAAATCAGTTGAGTTTGTTTTCTCTTATAAAAGTAACTGAATGTACAGTGAAGAGAGAAAGAGAGAGAGAGAGATTGAGATGGCAGCTTCAGAAGAATAGTTGTAAGTGTGAGCAAGAGCTGTTATGGCACCCTTCACTTATACTTGCCTTTACACTTGCGAAGCTGCCGATTCACTCATTCTCCTTACTGACAGTTGGCACTTTTTTTGTAGAGAAAACAAACTAAACTGACTTTCAAAATACATCAGATACATTTTTTCAGAAAAAAGGCATGCTGATAATAACCTTCTACCAGCAATTTTCGTACTGCAAGGAACATAGCTTTGTCATGCTACACTGTGACTTAAAACTGAATGTAATGGCAGACTGAGTGAAAATGGCAGGATCAATCAGTTAACTTTTTTTATCACTTTAAAAATTTTTTTATCACTTTTAACCTATCAAAATCATGGCATTTCTGACAATTTTATAAAATAGATAATCCACTACAGGGAGTGTGGTCATGCTGTGATATACCCACTCTTTGGGTGGTTGAATGCACTTGACCTGTGGCCTTGTGCATCATGATGCACACCAAGGCATGCGTATAAGATGATGCAAATACAGGTACCTCTAAGGGCTTATGGGAGCACAGGGACACAGAGCTTGGAGTCCCACATGCAGCTATGTGGATGATTATGGAGTGATGGCAGCACAGGTCCAGAGGGCCTGGCACTCCCACAGGAAAATAAAGATACAATTGCAATATCTGAAAAAGGATGGCTGTTTGGGAGCACAGTGCCCATAAAAGGCAATAAATCAATGATTATACTTTCTCAAGAAGTAAGGAAATTCTCTGAAAAAAAAAAACTATGTTAATGCAACATTGGGGTTAATGCAATAAAAGTAGAGAAATTATACTTTCTCAAAATGCAAGGAAATTCTCTGCATAACACTACATTAATGCCCCATTAGGGTTAAATCATCAAAAGCAGGGAAATGCGACCTTATGGTTCCCAAGTCTAAAGCCCCACTCCCACCCTGTATGCAGGAACAGGCCTGAGGGGTGTGCATTTCTGGTTGTGAGCCCTAAAGTTGCATTTCCTTACTTTTGATGCTTTAACCCTAATGTTGCATTAATGTCTTTTTTTTTTCTTTTTTTTAGAGAATTTAATAATAGGAAATTTGTCAAATGTTGGAATATTTTCAAAGATAAACTGCTAGATATAGAAAATAAATACATACTAAGAAGTAAAGTATATAATTGTAACAGGAAAAAACCTTATTGGTGGAACCATAAATTTCACAAAATCATAAACAGGAAAAGGAAACTGTTCATCAAATACCTGTAATAAATAGAAGGAATTACCAGAATGCTGAGAAAATAATTAAGAAATGTATTAATGAAAGAAAAAATATATAGAATTAAAATTGGCATCCTTAAAGGAGAATAATAAAGCCATCTAAGCATATCTAAATTCACATAAAAGTCAGGATAGAACAATATGTCACTGGAATCAAATCGTAAAATAACAAGTAACAAGAAGAAATGGCCAAGGAACTTAACAACTTCTTTGGGTCTGTATATGACACTGTTACAATTACAGATAGAAACAAAATGAACATCTGCATTCAGAATAGTAGTACAAGTCAGTATGTAGATAGAAGTATAACTAAACAAAAATTTGGTATATGGGATACCAGCAAGTCAGCAGGCACAGACAACATGCAGCCAAAACTTCTTTATGAACTAAGAACAGAACAATCTTGTCCCATTGCCAGACTAGTCAAACTATCTGTATAAGAGGAGGGAGTGCGAAAGGACTAGAGGTCAGCAATGAAAGGGTCCATTTTTTTAAGAAAAAGGGAACAAGAACCTGAGAATTATATACCAATAATTATCACATTCATCATTTGTAAATTTTGTGAAGGTTTAATATTGGAAGATATTATCAGCAGTGCTAAGGAAAAGGAAATGTAGCCAATGACCATCATGGCTTCACAAAACAGAGATCTTGCACATCTAACCTCCAATGTTTTTATAATGAAAACTTGAGATTACTTGACTCCAATACACCAGCAGATGTAATCTATCTTTAACATAAAAAGCATTGATAAGGTCCCACATTTGAAACTTATCAATAAACTAAACATAAACCAAATTTACACTGCATATATACAATGGATACCATCATGGCTGACAAGAAGATCGCAGAAAGTCAAAATTAATGGTATAATGTCAGAGTGATCAGTAACTAGTGAGTTTCCACAGGGCTTGGGATGAGCCTTGTATTATTTAACTGTTTATTAAAGCCCTGAAAATATTGTATGTTGTGATATGCTTTTTTTAAATACATTTGCAAATGATACAAATCTGGGAGGGGGTGAGGAGGTCCAGTAGACAAACAATTAACCATAGATAAATTTTGTAGGGACCTTGGGAAACTAGAAGAGGGGGAAAATATTAATAATATGGAATTTAACATATCCAAGTGTGTAGTCATGCTCTTTGTAAATGGTAATCCAAAACACAATTACTATCTGAAAGGTGTAAAACTGGAGAAGGTGAGAAATGAGAGGGAATTGGGTGTCCTAATCAACGACCAACTTAAAAACAGTGCTTAACGTAAGAACATTGCTTGTAAAGCAAATGGAATCTTAGGATGCAACAGAAAAACATTTGTATTCAAAACTGAAAATGTTATCGTCCACTTGTATAGGACATATATGAGGCCCCACATTGACTACTCTTCTCTGTTATGGAATCCCCACATAAAACAGAATATAGTACAAGTGGAAGGTATCCAGCATAGAGCAACCAGGATGATTACTCATCTTAAAAACAAATCTTACACAGAAAGAATAAATCATCTGGGTCTTTACACTTTAGAAAGAAGAATGCTTGGAGGGACATACTATGCCTATTTATGATATTAAGGCAGCAGTGTAAGAATATGGTCAAAATTTTGACCTACAGTGATAATTATACAAAAGTTTAATGGTATCATGCATCATGCGTCATTGTGCAGTAGAGGTATACATGCTATTTAATGGATACTGTGCTTGTGCAATGCTCAATATACTGTGGTACCAGTAAACTTTAACATGATTACCACTGAATACTTTTTTATTGTATTTTAGAATTGCACTTATCTACTGACTTGTATGATACTATTCTTTCCACAATCTGAGTCCACTTTAGTACTTTTTTTTGCACCTCTGAAATAGTAAAAGGAGCGCTCCTTTTAATATGGCTTGGACCACATTTTCATTACTATTCCAGTTGTTTTTGAACATCTGCTGTTCTATAAGGTCAAGACGCACTGCCTGCTTCATGCTAGTTCATTTTCGTCACAATAGAAGTGATTTTATATGATTGTTGCCAAAAAGCAGCCAAGAATACTGATCAACACCTGATCCATGCCATATTAAAATGAGTGTTCCTTCCATTATTTCAGATATGACTAAAAGTAGTAAAGTGGACTTAGATTGTGGAAAGAAGAGTATCATACAAGTCAGTAGATAAGTGGCAATCTAAAATAGAATAAAAAGTATAGGTAGAAATTTCCACCAAATTCTTGCACTGTTGCTTTAAAAGGCAATGAATTGGGGGCATGACTTGGCTTCTGGCATGATGGCCACCTGATGTGAGCGCTCCATATCTCGGGGTCAATTTTAGAGCGATAGCGCCGTGCTCCAACTCGCATTATAATAATTAGCAGCTCAGAAGGTATTCGTAAGGGTTTGGCTATCAAGATATTTGGCTATATTGAGAAACTTTGGCCTACACATCTGATAGTGGTGACAGGACTAAGGCATCTGAACATGTTGAAACTAAGGAGACCGGGGAAGGCTCAGGCTCAAGTAAGCAACAGACCCAGGAGATGTTCGCCACACTATTGAAACAAATGGCCGAGGTGACACTGGCAGCAAACAATACGACAACGGCAATTAATAGGCTTGAATCCCGACTTGACATAACAGAGCAAAAAACAAAAGAAAACACCGGTACACTGGAAGATCTCTCTGCTATAATGAGGGCTCAAGAGAGGTCAATCCAGGCACTGCAGGTAAAAGTTGACGATTTAGAAAATCGAAGTCGGCTTAACAACCTGCGACTGTTAGGGTTCCCGGAAGGTGTAGAGCAAGGTAATCCTGTTGAATTCTTATATGACACCTTCCCTGATCTACTAAAGAACAATCTCCCTCCCAGTTTCACAATCGAGCGAGTGCACAGAACTCTCGCTCCTAAACCGAAACCCGGTGAGAGGCCGAGACCACTTATGTTATGAATATTCAATTTTGCCAATAAGGAGTGGGCTACGTCTCGAGCTTGAGAGCTTGGAGCTCTCTACTGACGAGAGCATAAAATTATGATGTTTCAGGACTACTCCTGGAACCTGGCAGCTCACCGGAAAGAATACTCTGAGGCCAGGCGTATAATGCATGAAAAAGGCATCAAATTCACACTTCATTACCCTGCGATCATGCGGATAGAAGAGAATGGTTCATTTCTCTCATTTACCACCCTGAGCAGTTTGTCTGAATACCTAAAAAAAAATGGGCTGGGAATGTTAGTAAGGATAATGTGATAACGGATCCTACTATACCAGTGAAGTGCCACAGTAATACTGTATCGCTAGATGGCGCTTTCATATCTATACCTCGTCCAAATGGGTTCCAGTTTCAGGGCCAGAGTACTCCACTCCCTGCAAGAACACGGAAACGTCAACAAAACAAGAATCACCCTAAGAGAACCCACCCTATCAATCATGCAGGGAACGTTTCTGAAACGTCGCTTAACCCGATGGCAGCTCCGGAGGATTTCGACTCCCAATTCCTTTACCCCAACAGATATGCACCACTCGTCTCCATCTCTCAGGATGAATTTCCAGATTACCCCGAAGAGGAAATGCTGCAGGAGGCTTCAAAGGCTGAACCCCCCCATCTGTGGTCTTGTTTCAGCTGTGCCCTCACTTAAGGATTCTACTCAGGAACTGCTTATAAACAGTTGTGTGGGGAACAGCTCAGATCAATGTGCTCGCCAGCCTGTATCCAGTACCGGAAGTTTGCCTCCCCTGGATGCACAGGACCATTATTAGATAAGTGCTTATGTTTCTACTGTATGTTAGGGGGCAATTATGTGAATTGGGTGGGAGAAACCATAGGTATGTGTAATCCCTTTTGCAAGGTTATCCTTGTGGTCTAACTGGTCCTCCCACGTTCTTATGGCACCAGCGGGTATTATACAGAGCTGGTCTAAACTTTGATGGATCTGGTGAGGCCCTTAATAGTAATAAACATTTGGGCTCTCTGGGCCTATGAAGGGCTTGTGGAAGGGGGAAATTCTGCTATCTAGTCTATCTTTAGGGTTGCGCCTAAGTAATGCCAAGAGTTGGAACAGAGAATCCCCCCCAAGGGCACCATAGCTAGTTAAGGGATCAGCATGCTCCCTTAACCTCCCATGCTCAGTATGCTTATCTGACAGTTGCTAGAGAAATCGGATGCGGGGCTATGTTAATTTACTAGGTCCCCGAGAAATGAGATACTCTAAGGGGCGATAAAGTCCTCATTAGCACCCAAGACTACTACTACCCCACTTCAGGTGGCATGATGTGGCCTGAGAGGATTTTGACTCCTCGGCCTGAGACATCGTTTTTCTCCAAAGCACAATGATGCACATTGCATGTAAATAGTTTTAGTTTGTCAATATTTGTTGTGTTTCAGACTATATCTACAACTTTGCAGAACAGTTGTGAGGTGTTAAGCATTAGTAAACTTTGTCTATACGTGTATGGTTACAGATTGGATCTGGGGAGAGGTTGCGATGGTTGGCCGATCCTACCCCTCCATATCCCCCTAAAAGATTTGGTTATATTCGTCCTAATGGGTGATATCTCCTTTATAACTTGGAACGTAAGAGGCTTAAATTCTCCTTCTAAAAGGAAGCAGGTATTCACACATCTTAAAAGACTTAAAACCCAGGTGGCCTAAGTGCAAGAAATTAAACTTGCTGAGAATGATTGTAAATATTTAATTAGGGACTGGGTGGGTTCGGAGTTGCACTCCTGTGCTTCCACAAAGAAGAGGCGTAGCAATCCTGCTCCACAAATCACTCCCCTGGGCGGTGGTTAAGAGGAAGACAGACTCCCAGGGACGCTGGGCAATAGTCTTGTTTGACACCCCCGAGGGCCATCTTCTGGTGGTAAACATTTATGCTCCAAATGTGGATGACCCTTCTTTCTTCTTAGATCTGAACTCTAAATTAGACACAATGGTAGAAAAAGACACACCCATTATCTTCAGGGGGGATTTTAACCTTACACTAGTCCCTGTGTTAGATAGGAGTGATCTAGGCAAAGAAACGCATACCAGGGGGGCTCAGGCCGTTCAACACCTAAGCTCTGAGTATCAGCTGGTAGACATATGGCGCTTAGTGCACCCTTCTGTCCGGGACTATTCCTACTATTCTGGGGTCCATGGCACTTACAGTAGATTAGACTACTGGCTTATTTCCCATACTCTCACAGGCTCAGTTATGAACTCAATTATTCTTCCCATGGTAATCTCGGACCATGTGCCAGTACAGGTGATTATCTCTTGGGGTCCTTCTGACGGTCCCCTCCTGGAGACTTGATCCACATTCTACGAGATCCCAATTTTAGAAAATGGGCTGACTCAGAGACCACAAATTTTCTTAGGGAAAACTCTGTCGAAGACACATCTGCCCAAAATACCTGGGAGGCTTACAAAGCTACCATGTGTGGGAAAATTATAGGGTATGCCTCTTACAGGAGGAAAAATAAGGAAAGGGAATTGGCACAATTGGAAGACGACCTGCTCAATGCTGAAAAAACTCTTAATGCACAATCTCACCCATCCTCTCAGTCATTGTGTGGTCGACGGGTCCTGGATATAAGGACTAGGTTAAACAAACTTATCTCCAGAAAGGCTGACTTGGCACTTATCAGATTAAAACATATATATTGGGAGGGTGGGGAAAAAAGTGGGAAAATTTTGGAATATCAATTGCGGAAACAACAAGAAAATAGGCACATGGGGGTTGAAAGACCCAGTCGCAGGGGTAGTGAAAACAAATCCACAGGAAGTGAATGATATAATGACGGCATTTTACTCTCAATTATATAAGTCAACCAGAACCAATCCTTGTATGGATATATCATCATTTCTGGATATGGTGAGACTCCCGAAGTTGGCTCCAGAACAATGTGCAGCTCTGGAGGAACCTCTAACCCATGTAGAGGTTGCGTCATCTCTGTTGGCTTTAATAAAAGGGAAGGCCCCTGGCAGTGACGGGTTCCCTGTGGACTTTCTGCAACTATTATCCCCTCTGATCTCTCCCCTGCTCTGTAAGGTCTTTAAAGAGACCAAGGATAAAGGTATACTACCCCCTACACTAAGGGAGGCTATCATTTCAGTTATTCCCAAAAAAGACAAACCTCCTGAAGAGGCGGCTAGTTATCACCCCATATCCCTAATAAACTCAAACAGCAAGATCTATGTGAAAGTGCTAGCTGACAGACTGGCCCTGGTTCTACCATCTCTGATCCATCCATCACAGGTCGGCTTTGTAAAAGGTAGATACAGCACTGATAATACCAGAACACTTATTAATCTTATTCATATAGCGAATCAGGATACATCAAGGTCATCAGCTGCTGTAGCCATTGATTTTGAAAAAGCATTCGATTCCATGGAGTGGGATTACTTGCAGAAAGTTTTACAACACATGGGGTTTGGACCGAACTTCAGAGCGGCTGTCTCCTCCATTTATACATCTCCCAATGCAAAAGTCCTCATCAATTCGGTTCTATCTGAACCATTTTCTTTACACAGAGGTACACGACAAGGTTGCCCTCTCTCTCCTCTTTTGTTTGTCATTGCTATTGAGCCATTAGCAGCTGCAATCAGACAGAATATGCATATCACTGGTATCGTAGGGGGCAGGTCTATGTCTCCACCCTACTGTATGCTGATGATTTGCTGGTAATGCTAGGAGACGTTAATGAGTCCTACCCCAACTTCTAGAAATCCTGGACTCCTTTTCATCAATCTCAGGGTTAAAGGTATATCAATCTAAAACCGAAATACTCCCTCTTAATTTGCAGTGCAAATCCCACTCGGTGGCACAGTTAGGATTTAAATGGTCACAACACATGATCAAATACTTGGGAATAAAGATTGGGAGTAACCTAGCGAAGTAGTGGGATAATAACCTGTGCCCTCTGCTGTCTAATTGCAAACTCAAAATGGAGCAAATAAATAAGCTTCATTTAACCATGGCAGGCAAGATAGCCACTTTTAAGTTGTCCCTCGCCCCTAGATATTTTTATGTACTAGCTCACATTCCCCCATTTCTCCCAGATCACTGGTTCAGGAAAACTGACGCGATGATTGGATCCTTCCTATGGGGCTCAGTTAGACCTCTTTTTAGCAGAAATCAACTTCGTGCTCATCCTCTGCAAGGGGGATGGGGTCTCCCATGGATTGAAGGCTATAAGATAGCTTTCCAAGGAGCACAAACATTGAAATGGTTCCACCCCTATAATACTGAATCCCCTCAGTGGCTAAGGCTCAATCAGACATATTGTAATAGCCCTATTGCAGTCTCTTTTCTCTGCTCCTCCCCTCGTCAGGAGTATGTATCGCATCCCACTATAGGCTCCTCAATCAGTTATTGGAAGCTTCTACATAAAAAAATAAGACTCCCGATTCTTCCCTTTTCATATATGCACCTATGGAGTAACCCCAGCATAACCATAGGTGGCTCCATGGTGGTTTGGCCCTCCTGGCAAGAAAAAAGGATTATATTTCTTAAGGATATAGTGGGACCCAACTCTCCTGCGGTGGATACTTATCAGAATCTGCAATCTAGCTGGAACCTGGATAAATCAGATTTCTGGAAATACCTGCAATTGCGTGACAGTCTTAGACCTCTCCTAAGTCAGGGTAAAGCTTTTCCAGCCTGTAACTCACACTTAAAAAGGTGGCTTCACTTGCCCAATAAAGTTGCAGCTACGTTGTATGCTGCAGTGAGGGACTCACTACCTTCCTCCAATATAAAAATCTAAGTTAACTTTATCTGTCAGCCGACGAAAGTTAACTCGCCCTACATTAATTAAGCCTCTGCTGCTGTCACAATGGCATAACTCGCTCTTTTTAAACATTTTTTTCAGAGCTACAGAGCACATAGACAGGTTTGATTTCATAGAAACTGCCTAGTGATAGGCAAAGCTGGGACCTTTGACTTCTGTAATTGGTATCACTCTTAACCAATCACAGCTCACCACATAACAGTAGCCTCTTTTTGTACTCATTTGACCTAGATTTGACGACTTGCATTTTCCCTTTGTGGGCTGTAAGCTGAGCTGAAACTCTCCCGAGTTTCTGAAAACAAACGCTCTATCGAACAGTTGTCTGAGATCTACTGCTTTTGTAGTCAGTGTAAGCAGCTCTTTTGTGAGGTCAGTTGTTTGTTCTCTAATTTTGAAAACGGCATTAGTAACTGGAAATTCATTGTTATATTTAGCTACTGAATGCCGTGATGTAAATTCCTGGCAGACGGACATGTAAGAAGTGAGGGATTTGAAAGGAGATAAGTCTTTACTTTTTGTAAATTAGGAGGCAATGGTACATGCTGTCGGGTACCCACCACGAGAAAACTTTTTGTCAGCAATTCATGCAGCCGTGACTTCCACACACCATTTTTACATCTGTAACGGTGTACTTCACTTCCCTTCGAATTAGTGAGCAAACTGAGGATGTAGTTTTTCCTAATCTATGGGAAAGAGTTTACCACAATACGTCACTTTTTTTCTGGGTAGGATAGAAATATTGCTTCAGCATGGATAGGAAAAAAAGTAGATCTTCGGCGCATTCGCCAGTCAAAAGGGCATGTATATGTTTTGTAATTTGTTGATCATTAGCGGAAGAAAATACCACTGTGTTGTTTTTATAGTGGTTTTTTTTGGGGAGGTTGTGGAAATGTGAAGGAGATGGAAGGGGATTTGAATAAATGTCTCCGTGCTTCCTCTCTAGTATGCTATCTGAAATGATCAGGGTCCATATAGTAAACTCCAATTTTATTGTTTACCAACTTTGTATATTTACTTATTTGTGTCCCCATTTTATAATTTACTTTTATTTTATTTTTGTGGTAACCTTCGATAATGGAATAGTAAGTGTTGTGTGGAACGCTTATTAGAATGCTACTCGCTCTGTCAGTCCTCGCGCCTTTTTTTGTGCAGTCCATTCGCTATGTATTATCCCTAACTCAGAACCACTTTCAAGATACTTCATTTGCCTAATTGCTCAGGGAAGTCTGCTGCATGGCGTGGCAATAAGTTTACTCCCAAAGGCGACACTAGTAGCGGATTTTATATACAGAACAGTGCACCAAGAGTTGAGTAGCAACGTGATATAGGACTCATTTTCAAACTGAGAGGAATGGACTGTGAAACATGTGGTGGACTTGGACTCACTCTGCTGCTGGTAGGTGATGCGCCAGATAGGGAGCGTGAATGAAGGGGTTCCGCATCCTTTAGGCACAGCCGGTCAGAGTTCAGAGGCTACTTTTCTGTCTGGTGTTTGCAGCTGTATGGGTGAAAGCGATCGCTTGTCTTCTATTTGCTCCTATTGTTTGTGTCCGCTTCTTCTGGATTTACTTTATTTTTGCACATTTTAGCCTGTGGAGTGGATGGCACGACCTGGATGACTGTGACTGTGACTGCTGGGCGCTGAAAACCAGATATAGACTGTGGAGGTGAGTGGAACGAGAATGGGTTTGCAAAAAGGATTCTCGGAAGCACTAGCTGCCTCAAACCCTAGAATATAATGTACACTGAGGTTGGTACTAAGTTGTAGCTGGGTGCTTATAAGGATGAGGTGTCACGATGCGGTGAAATGCAAGGGGTTCCTGTAAACCAGTTGCTGACAGACGGTCGCTTGAACTTTATCATTGAAGTGCATTGTAAACTCTCTCTAAGTTGTTATGGTAGTCATGTTTTCAATGGGACAATTACAGTATATATACTGTAGTCAAGACGGATGTCATCCTCAAATCTGTGAGCAGTAAGTTGTTTTCCTTTGCTGTGCTACTTGCCTCTGCATGCATCTAAAATTCCTATATGTTTTAATCTACTGGCAGACAAGGTATTTAATCGCCCATTACACTCATGGTAAAAGAAGTTGTTATTTAAAAAGCTCATTTTTAAATAAATCCATCAGCAATAAAAATACTTTTCATAAGTTTATAAATGCCAAGAGTGGTAGGTACATTTTGACTGTACTGTAGAAGAGGTACACAAAAAGTCCCACTTTTTAAACTATTGATCAGAATCAGATTACTTTTTGTTAAAGTATTCCCTGTGAAATGGTTGTTTAGCAAAATTTATTTATTCATTGTTAACTGGGCAATGTCCACTAGGCACTATCAAAAATGATAGGGTTTACTGGGTAAAGGGATAAGTCTAAACTGGAACCAGATGTGTAAAGGCATAGGTAATGGGAAAAAGGTAGATTATTAAACTGGAACCTGTTGGGGAAGATGTAATATGCTGAGGGATGGATGAGATGAAAGGCAGTTGGGTATACCTTGTGCTAATTTCAAGCCATCTCTGCTTTCAGTTACTCTGCATGTCTGTATTCCCCGATGCCACAATGGCACCTTAGTTAAGCTTCCTAACAGACAGTCCTGTCCACTCCTAACCATTACTTCTATGATTGGCAGGGTTAGAGAGTAAGCAATGAATCATCTCTCCACAAGCTGGGTAAACTTTTAGACAGGATCATCACGCCTTTTAGGTCCATTGTAATGGAGATATGAACATATCAAGCAGCAGCAGAAGAAGAAGGCCATTCTGCTCATATTGCAGGGACAACAGCTTGAGCTACTGTGACTGCCCTCCTTCCCGACCTCCCTACCCACGATCCCTACCTTCCCCTTTGCCTATCCCAGCTCTCTTAAAGCTGCCCTCTGTCTTCAACGGATGACTTCTTCTGGCAGTGTATTCTAGGTGTCCACCACCCTCTCTGTGAAGAAGTGCTTCCTGACCCACTCGGCTAAACCTCCCACCCTCCAGCTTAACACTGTGCCCTCTGGTGTTGTGGTTGCCACCAGCTTAAAGAGACTCTGCTTATCAACCTTATTTATCCCTTTCTACTGATACTGTGACATTTATAACCCAATAAATTACAGCGCTGCCGTGATTGATAATGTATTTTCCGACATTGCCATGGCATGTCTTTGTTCTATTTGAATCATATTTACCAAGTAAGCAACCAGAATCCTAACTGACTTGTGTCCAGCTGAGACCGGGGAGCAAGGAATATATTGTAACAATGTGATATAAAAGCCACAAGGATCTACATTTTTAATATTGAATTAATGTTGACGCAAATGTATTAACTATGAAATAATCAAATCTTATGTACAGTATATGTATATAATGGGATATACTTCTAATGTAAATTCTTTATTGTAAAGTTATAATTAGATTTGTATGTCCTGTTGAATATATGTTATTTGTCACATGTTTTTCAGCTTGATATTCTAAAGTGGGACTCACTGGAAATGAGCTATGGCTCAACTTGAATTTTGTATCCCTGTTTATATATTATAAAATTGTTCTTACTTTATTACTATATTGTTGAATGGCTGTTTTAATGCTCTTTGCTATCCAAGTCCCCAAGATTGGATTTGCTTTTGACATGTAAACATAAAAAATAGATGTAAGCAGTGAGAGGAGAGTTGGCATACCTTACAGATTATTTTCTGAAGAACGTCCAGCCTTTCAGGCTGTGGGTGTGTGAGCTGACTGTATGGGCAGTTGGTTAGTTAGCAAACAGCATTATCGAGCAGGCAGATAATGTCTGATTCTTAATTGTATCGACTGATAAGCTGCTGTGTTACACCATGATAGCCACACCGCGGAGGCCAACCCAGAGCATATACACATGATCTATGTTACTGTTGCATGAGCTCTAGATTCGTCCCTGAAGGAATGCTGTAAACACAGTTGGGGAGATTTTAGATGTTTGTCTTTGTGAGCACTGACTCACGTGTAGACAACGAGGGGGTTAAATGAGGAAAAAAACACAATAATGGTTCATATTTGATCTGTGGGGCCCAGGTTCTTATGGTAAGGTTTAAACTGTTAGAACAGTGAGTCCGTTATTCTCAAGGGAGGAAAGAAGGTGAATAAACCTTTTAGAATTGTGTGACAGTATCTACCCCCACTATGAAATCAGTAGTATGGGAGGGTTGCTTAGCTTGCTTAACATCTGAGTGAGTTAGGAGGCATTGTATTTAAACCGTCATATGAAGGGTCTTTTAGACAGTAGGAGGGTGGTAAAAATAAAGACATTGAGTTTTGCCTGGCCTCATTGGTGGCAACAATCGTGGCTTGCATTTCCATTCAGGACCTGGGTTCGCTTCTACAGCCTTGTCCACCTGCCCTGGGCAAGTGGAGCCGTGGAGCTCAGGCTCCTGGTAGAGGTGGCAGCAACATTCTTTGTTAATGCAGCACCACCTAATGATTAATATGGGCTACCTAGGGATGTCATGGGTGGGCAAGATGCCCCCCAACCAATCATCAGGCAACAGCAAAGGACCTTGCAGCAGTGTGGAAGGTTGGTGGAAATGAGGAAAACACCTGCCAGGCACATGATGGTACCACACACCATCACAGAGTTCGACTAGCCCTGAAAGTCAACCTGGCCTCCCCATCCTTGGAGATAAAGTTCTGTGCTGTCTGGAGTCACTGACGCCCACCAGGACCAGTCAGTCAGGGAGGTGTCTTCCACTAGGCTGTCGTGTGGGTAGCTCTGAAACAGAGGTAAAGGGTCGTACTTTGAGTCCAGCAGCCGTATTGTGAAGACTGCTTGAAGGAGAGAATGAGGACTAGATAGATGAGAACAGCTAATATTTTCTAGTCAAACCACCTCTTGCTGGCTAGGTGGAACTGCCCAGTGGTGGTAGGCCTCAGATGTGCCTGGGCTTCAGGGACTGCACTGAGGTCAGGAGGTGTGAGAGCACATCTGGTGTTGACTCATGTGCACAGCGTGTGGGATTGTGTGCCCCATGATGTCAGAGGTGTGTCACCAACACAGGGATGTGTTGGTACTCCATGGTATAGAAGCGACTCCACACACAGCTTGCAATGGCACCATGTCAGCATGTGCTGGCTCCAGCCTGCCCACCTCTTTCTGGCAACAGCTCTTTATAACTCTCCCTCCTCCCTCCTTCCCTCCTTTCCTCTTCTTCCTTCCTTCCTTCCTTCCCTCTCTCTCCTCCCTCCCTTCTCTCTCTCCTCTCCTCTCGCAACAACAAACAACATCGGATCAGACATGATAGAGAATGGCCCATGACCATTTTATTCTCTGCAGCCCATACTGCCCACTGGTCTGCACCAGCTGGTAGACAGCAGCAAGGATGACATGAAGATGCATGACAAACCCACACAGACAGCTTGGAACAGGGATCTGCCCCAGACTAGGGGATGTGGGCCCCATCAGCTCATACCAGTCGGCTCCAGTCACTGTCCCCAGAGAGCCTAGGGGTATCACAGAGGTGCAGCCCAACACAGCATATAGCATAGCCATCACCTACCACCCTGGCCAATATCAGATAGTTTATGCATTACAATCAGTACATTTATATTCAAGGGGGTCAATTCCCAAAGGCCACAGGAATTTTCTGTGAAAGAAGACATCCTGATTGAGATGTTGAGAAGTAAACCTCAGGCCGTGCTTAGTATTGTGATTCATGAAATTCACAAATTTCAGACTGATCAGTTGAAACTCATGCATGTGAATTGTATGAATTTTGGGGTAAATTCACAGACAAAGTGCAGTTCTTTGGGGTATTCCTCTGAGTTAGTGAAATGGAGAAAGTTGATGACTGGTTGTCTTCTTTCCACCTTTAAAGGTGTATGTACTATTTAAAATATAGCATTACCTGGTGGTCTAGTGACCCTCCTCAATCCCCAATGTCACTATAATACAAATTATTATCTGGTGGTCTAGTAGCCTCTCCTGAAGCTCCAAACTTCATATCACTATACGAAATAGTAATATTACTGAGTCAAAATGACTTCTGATCCCCGATGACTTGTATTTTCTGTAACAATAACCCTGTCCTGTTATATAGGTATGTTATGAACCCTCCCATTCCCGACCACCCACTGCTTCAAATTATTTTACCTTCTTGTGGTAATTTGTATATATCTTTTTTTTCCTTTCCAGGCTACAGGAACTGATTTGTCATGCAGGTCATATTGTGATCAACAACAAAGGCTGTTTTGTTAATAGTGTGTAGGAAAAGGCCCTTTTTAAACAGATTTGAGGGTACATAAGGAAGGATTAGTCTTTGACCAGAAAAATGGTACTGATTTCAACTACTATCACATACATTTTTTCTGACCCAAGAACAGAACCTGGCCAAGATTGTGCCCTTGGAGTAATACAGCATTGTAGCTATATGTCAACATATTGACTTTAATTCTGCATTGTAGCAGCATGCTTTTGGCTTACAGGCGGTTACCAACACTCGGGAGCTGCTGTACAGTGAGACCAGCTGTGGGAGGCGGCCTGCTTGTGGAAGGGCTGAGTTCTGGCCCTCACGACTACATCTCAGAGATCTGCACAGTGAGTCCAGGTGAAAGGCCCAGGAGGGCCACTATTCTCCTGCCCTCGTGACCAGCAGCACATTGAGCTGCTGCCAGGCCTGGTGGGAGTTGGCGGTGTTCATGATAGGTCCGCCTCCTGGCCTCACAACTACTAAGGGAGCTGCTCTGTCAGTATGGGCTTGGATCTGGGGTGCCTTAGGTGTAGGTGTGCTGCCTTTGGTCCATGACTAAGACCTGGGGAGCTCCCACAGGGGTCCAGAGGAGTCAGTGGTGATGCTCGTGGAGGGCTGTGGCCTCTCCTTTCTCGACTTAGACCTCAGAGAGCTGCTGCACCATGAGTCATTGGAGTCTCGCTGCTTTGGGAAGGGCTGGGTTCTCCCCCCATGACCTACACTTGGGAGCTACTGTACAGTGAATCTGGGTGAGGGAGTCGCATGCTGCTTTGGAGGGCTGTGTTCTTCTGGCCTCATAACCAATACATCAGGAGTGTGACAGTAAGTCCAGAGGAGTCGGGGTGCTGCTTTGGGGATGGTTGTGGTTCTCCTGGCCTCACGACTCACACCTGGGAGCTGTTGCACAGTGATTCCAGGCAGGGTATGGCGTCTCTTGGGTGGGCTGTGGTTCTGCACTTCAATCAATACCCAGGAGCTGCAGCAGGAATTGAGGTGGAAGTTGGTGGGCTGTTTCAGGAGAGGCTGTGGTTCTCCCTCTATTAACCAACACCTGGGAGCTCTCATGGTAAGTCCAGTGCAGAGTCTATGGCACTGTCAGGTTGGGCCGGGTTCCCAGCCCCTGACCAACACATCGTGGCTGCTGCACAGAGTCCAGGCATGGAGTCAGCATTGTTGGCGAAGGGTCGTGTGTTCGGTGCTGAGGAACTGCATGGGTTTCGGCGGCTGCTTTGGGAAAGGTCGATTTTCCCAGTGTTGACGACCAACATTCTGGGAGCTGCTGCATGTGAGTTGGGGATAGAGATACGTTGCTTTGGGGTAGACCGAGTTCTGGCCTTGTGACCAACACCGGGAGCTTGCACAGTGAGTCTGGGTGTGGAGTCCACCACACTGCTTAGGGAACAGCTGTGGTTCTCCTGGCCATCATGACCCATACTTTGGGAGCTGCGTACAGTGAACCAGGTGGGAGAATATGGCTGCTTCGGGAGGGGCTGGTCTCCAGGCCTCATGACTACACCTGGGTGCTTCTGCACTTTCCTGGGTGAGGGAGACGCTGGTTTGTGGAGGTTGTGTTCTTCTGGCCTCACAACCAACACATCAGGAGCTGCTGTACAGTGACTCAGGTGTGGAGCTGCTGCACTGCTCGAGGAAGGCAGGTTTCCTGGCCCTCATGACCAACAACTTGGGGAGCTTCTGCACGTGAGTTTGGCGGGAGTTTTCGCGCTGATTCTGGCCCTGATAAACAATACCTCAGAGCTACAGGAGCCTGGGGAGGTGGCTGCTGCTTGGGCAGACCATGGTTTCCTAGCCTTGGCAACCACCACTGGGAGTGCACACAGTGAGTCCAGGAGTGAGAGCTGCTACACGCTTGTGGAAGGGCTTGGTTCTCCTGGCCTCATGACCACATTGGGTGCTGCACAGTAATCCAGGTGAGAATGTGATATTTCGGAGAGGGCCATGCCCAGGCTCATGACCAATATCCTGGAGCTCACTTTGATTCTGTGAGTCGTGTTGCTGGTTTGGGAGGTCTGTGGTTCTTCTGGCCTCACTACCAACAGCTTTGGGGAGTTGCACAGTGAATCTGGGCAGGAGTTCACGGCACTGCTCCTGGCCCTGACAAACAACACCTGTAGTTGCAGTGAGTCCAGGTGAGGGTCGGTGCTTGCCCAGGAAGGCTGCAGCTTTCTGGCCTCGCGATCAACACATGTGAGCTGCCACGGTTGTCCTGGCCCTAATGACCAACACCTTGGGAGGTGCTGTACAGTGAATCTGGCAGGAGTTTTTGCACTGCTTTGGCGAGACTGTGGTTCTTTGCCCTCATGACCAATATGTAGTAGTAGTAGTAGTAGCAAAAATCTTTATTTTTACAGGATAAGCTTTTAATAAACATGTTTAGGACAAGTCCATATTATAGATGCTACTGTTCAATCAGTACAATACAATATAAAGACAATAATAAATTTAATAAACGCTAGTCATCATTACACCTACGTAATACCCACACTAATCATTACATACATCGTATTTCAATTGTGTTTGAACTCCTTCAGAAATAAATTTAACATCACCTGGTTGACTAGGTTCTTTATTTACTGAATTGTTATTTGAACATATTAGTTGCACAGTGAGCCCAGTCTTAAAAGTCAAGTGCTTTCTTGGGGGAGGGCTGTTCTCCAGGCCACTGGTCAACACCTCTGGGAGTTTAGCATGAGTCCAGGTGGGAATCGTGACACGCTTTGGGAAGAGCCATGTTGTCCTCATGACCAACACCTCAGGTAGCTGCTGCATATGAGCCCAGGTGGGTGAGTTTGTAGAGCTGCTTCGGGAGGGCTTGGTTCTCTGGTCTGGACCAACACCACAGCGTAGTTGCACAGTGAGTCCCATGGGGAGTCAGTGGTGCTAATTCAGATGAGGTTTTGTTGCTTGTCCTCACAACCAACCTAGTTTGGGGTTAGTTGGCATAGCTATTACTGTTCTATATCACTGGCTGATCCGAGGACCTCAGTGCTGGACCTGACCTTGTGACCTTCCTCCTTGGAGACAACAGTAAGACACACTGATATGACCAATAACACTAATCAGTAAACAGCAGAAAGAGTTAAGTAGGGTATTGAGCTTAGAGAGGGAGGTAGCAGGGGCAGTGCCATAGACCACGTATGTGTAAAAAAGAAGATTGGGAGAATCATTTTAGAGACCAGTTTGTGATGATGGGAAGGGGAAGGGAGTCTTTCTGTCGATAGAGAGACATCACTCCAAAATCTCCCCCATTAGACTATGATTATGTTCTCGTATCACAAACCCCTCATATTGGCTGAAAGGTTGCTTGCTGTCCCCTGTTTATCACCTTCAGATTTTTGTATTTTGAAAGTCTCAGTCATATTCCCCCTTTCCCTTCTTGACTCCATGGAGTACATATTCAGGTCAGGCAGTCTCCAAGTGTCCATAGGTCCCTGCTGCTCATGTACAATTTCCATTGCTCTCCTTTAGACTGATTGTAAGCAGTACTCTAGGTGCAGCCTCACCAAGATCGTGAAATTTCTCCTTTAGAAAAGCTCTGCCAACTTGCATGGGGCAGTATTCTTGTGAATGTTACTTATGGTAACACCTAGGTCACTGTACTCTGAGGCCTGATCTAACCTGTCCCCCCACCCCATATCCAGTGCTATGTTTTAAGGTTCCTTTTCCTCTTTGCATGTCCTTGTACTTTTGGCATTAAATCTGCATTGCCAGGTCTTGGACCACTTTTACAGTTTTGTTAAGTCCTCTTCCTGTTCCTAAACTCTTTCTCATGGTCCTCCACCCTATCAGATACCTTAGTTACTGTCATTTGCAAAGAGGCACATTTCGCCCTGAATCCCTTCTTTAATGTCACATATAAACAGACTGAAGAACACTACTGGGGATAACTTCACTACTTTACTGGTGGGAGGAAGGAGGAATGGGGTGCTCTTGGGTTAGGGAAAGGGAGTTACTTTATTTAATTTCTTGGTGGAGGAAGATGAGATGCAGTGATATGAGGGTGGGGAAAGGGTGTTTCTTTTGTTTAGTTTTATTTTGGTCCCAGACAGATTGACATCAGCAATGGCAATGTGGGTCACATGACTGACTACCTAGGACATGAACAGGACTGGCAAAGTCTCGCATGACTTTAGTGGTCCATATAAATACTGTTGCACATTATGTCACGCTGCAGTGTGAGAGCAAGCAAGCAAGAGAGGGAGTACATGGGTCTGGAGTGATAGAGAGAGAGAGCAGTGATGAGTGAGAGGAGGACACTCAAGTGTGAAGTGGCAGAAACAATTGAACAGGGTATCCAATCTGGCCAGGGATGACTTGGGCACAACATTGTAGACTACATCACAGTGGGCAAATATTGGGAGGATCATCTTCGGGACAAGTTCACGCCTTGCCGGCAGAGTGAGGCAGTTCCTGTATAAAGCACCAATCAAAGAAAAAGGATTACCTTGTGTATTTGGCTTCCACCCACACATTCAGTCATTGCAATGTGAGCTGGCGTGTACAGGCAGATCAAGGGCAGACTAGTATAATAAATCCTTGACATGATGTGTCATTGAGAGAGATTGTTCAGCAGACCAGGTACAGATGGGGCAGAGGAGGAACACTGAATGATCTAGGAGCAGGACAAGGAAGCATTTTCGCTTCAAAACTAGTTTTATCTTTCTTGGTAATTTGTATTTATCTTTTTTTTTTTTCCTTTCCAGGGCCCACAAGAACTGATTTGTCACGGCAGGCCATATCTGTGACCAACAAACAAAGGCTGTTTGCCAGCAGTAAGGTAGGAAAAAAGGGGTGCATTTTTAAACAAATTTGGAGGGTACATGAAAGGAAGGGGGGATTGCAGTCCTTGGACCAGAAAAAATGGTTGATGGTTAATAGTGCTCTACAAGACAGCACATGCCCCCAAATAAAAAATCCCAAAGCCCTCCCATTCCCAAATCCAATTATCATAGTCACCCCCCTTTGGTTTCTGGAAAACTCTCTCAATCCTTCTAAAAGAGAAGGAATATAGGTTCCTGTTTGCATGGTGTACATGCAGTGCTGTAGCATATGTTAGATCATTTTGTTAATAGCATGCACATGCTCACACATATGTACCTTCAGTTGTCTCTGTCTTCCATATGTAAAAGACTCACAAGTATAAGTAATAATAATAATAATAATACATTTTATTCTCACAAACGTCTTTCACCCATCAAGGTGCTTTACAAAACATAAACTCTCAGCGGCAAGATGGGGTTAAAAGAATGCCTTGTCAGCCTCTTGAACCCTCTCTACACATCTTAGCTTCACATCTGCTTTTGCCTGTGTCAGTTTTCTTGGCCATCCTCAGCCTTTCTCGATATTAACATAGAAACATAGAAGTCTGTCGGCAGAAAAGGACCGACACGCCCACCTAGTCTGCCCATTTGTATAGCTATCTGCTAAGACATGCCTCCCCCCACCCCCAACACTCTCCTGTGTCTGTTCCATGTATTTTTGAAGCCTTCCACTGTTGCTTCTGCAACCAACTCATCTGGAAGCCTATTCCACTTATCCACCACCCTCTATGTGAAATAGTACTTCCTAATGTTACCCTTGAACTGTCCCCCCTCAATCTGTAACCCATGCCCCCTCATCCTCTGATTCTCTTTTTAGCAGAAAGATGTTTTACAGTGGCACCCGGATTATACCCTTAAGGTTCTTGAAGGTCTCAATCAAGTCCCCCCTCTCCCTCCTCTGTTCCAGGGAGTACGTGTTCAGTTCTCCCAAGTTTTGCTCATAGGACAGGTGGCTGAGCCCCTTTACCATCTTTGTTGCCCTCCTCTGAACTCACTCCAGCCTCCCCACGTTGGCATCGATGTGTTCACTGTAAAGGTTTCGCTGTGGGATCAGTATACAGATAAGGTGGAGAGTTTTCATTTCTGAGGAGACTGTGGCCACACTTTGGTGACCTTGAGGCTGCTCAGAAGGGATGGTCTGCACCCTAATGAAAAGGGGACCATGGTGCTGTGGCATAGGTATGTATGACACCTAAGAAAGCTTTTAAATTAGGAAAAAGCATGTAGCACAGTTTGAAGCCTAAAGTGACACATGGCAGTGGGGGACCTGCTCATATTTTCACATAGGAGGACTGATGTACAGGTAGAGCAAGCGGCCTACAGAAGGTTACTAAGTAAACCAGTGGCTGTGGTGGATTCAAATCTGGGGATCTTGTAGTTCACAGCTCTGTACTCAGTAACCAAGCACAACACTGCCTCTTCAGTTGGTAATAAAGGTCAAAATGTAATAAAACAGTGTTTTAAGTAGTCATTGCACATGCTGTTCAGTTGAAAGTTTAACTATTGTGACAGGAATGCAAGGTCCACTCCAAGGATGTCAGTTGCAAGAAATGCCCAGCTTCCTCTGGTGGCTCAATCACAGGCTGCTGCAACCCTGGATTACATATCAACATACAAACATATGAATGTGCCAGCAGAAACAGACCTCCTGTCTGTAAATGTCTGCTTGAGTGTGCAGCTAGCGGCTCTGTCACATCTGCCCACCCCTCCCTTTTGTTCACTCTCAGCCATTCTCAGCGTCACCTACCAGTACTCTCCTCTGTCCCATGCTCTGTTAAAGCTACCCACCATTTTGCATGATATCACCCTCTGTGGTACGGCATTTCACTTTGACACCATTCTCTCTGTGAAGTAATGCCTCCTCATCTCCTCCTAAATCTTCCCTCTATTCTTAGCCTGTGCCCTCTAGTGTTCCTTCCTTCCTCAGTTTAAAACCCTGTTGGCTCCATCCTTGTTGATTCACCTCAGATACTTGAAAGTTTAGATCATGTCCCCCATCCTCCTCTCTTCCAGGGTGTTTACTCACCCAGCCCGCTCTCGTTGTCTCTCCCTCCATTCTCTGTGTCTCATCCCTTCTTACTAACCAAGCTTTCATCCACTGGCCTTTCTCTGGCATCTGTAAGCTGATTTAACTCCTACCTCTCTGGCACTCCAACAAGTCAAGGTTGGTGAATCCCTTTCTCACAATACATTCTGGTGTTCCCAATGCTCCATCTTGTGCCCTATACTATTCTCCATTTTCTTAAATGATCTTCTGTCCATATCCACTGCGGTAAACCCCTCATAAACTTGCCTCCATCTCCTCACCCCCCATTCACCACCCTTGATGGCTCCCTACTAGACATAGTCCCCCATTACAAGTACCTGGGTATATGACTGAACTCCCGGCTTGACTACTGTAAACATGTTGAACACATCCATGTTAAACTTCACCCTAAACTGGGCACCTTATACAATGGAACAAAAATGATCATCAGGCATATACAGGGTTAACATACATCTCGGTTCAGGCACATATATAACATAAGAATAAGGTACATATATTTTACTGTCACATAAATCACAAGTAAACTGTATTCTAGCACTAAATGTGGGTTTTGTGTACAGGCCAGGCGATGGCAGGCTAATTAAAAAAACATATTTGACTTGCACAATCGGGGAGAGAGAGACTGGATGTCAAGAGATCTCTTACCTGGTACATGACAAACACTAAGGACCATAGAAAGGACAGAAAACAACTGATCTTACTTGAGAGGGTTCCTGCAGTAGGTCTTCACGATAGGTCTGCATCTCCTGGCATCAGAACTGCACGGCAAACTTGTAGCTAGCAGTCGCCAGCACGGGCCGTGCCCCATCGTCCGGGTGATGTGATGTCAGCATGACTATAAAGGGGCAGTCCTTGCCCGTCATCCAGTTCTTTCCTCCATTACCTTATTTATCCCTTTCAAGTACTTGAAGCTCCCAATCATGTCTCTCCTCTCTCTCTCTCTCTCCTCTTCCTGTCTTCTTAATGTGGATACCCTTTCCCTTCATGCAGGACTCCGTCGCTTGTCCCAATGCCAGATGTCCTGATGACAGTCTCACAACCTGGACCTATTGACCAGCCTTTGCCTTTGGCCCTAGGCTGTATCAGGTCCCGCACCAAGGCCCTTCATTCTTCTCAGCTGCCTCCCTCCATAGGATGTGATGATGCCGGACCCCAGCAATTCTATAATGATGGCGGGTCTGACCTTGATTCCTCGCTGCTGGATCTGATGACGGGATGTATTCCAGACTCACTTGTTGATCCTTTGTTTGCTTTGGCATCGGTCCCTCCCCACTTCCCTGCTCCTGCCTTGTCCTGTTTTCTATCTCTGTGATGTCCCTCTCCAAACCCTCTCTCCTACTTGTGCTGTTTTCATCCTCCGCCGCCACTTCTCCGCCCTGGTTAGTAAAGGTGGTGACATGAATGTAGGGTGGTCGAGTTAGGGTACAAGATTTAAGGGTTGGCTATTGGTCTGGGTGGGGGTCCAGTGCCAGGAAGAGGGGTCAGAAGGGGGCAAGTGACAGCATTGAAGAGAGTCAACTAGGGGGAATGTATTCAGATTAGGAGTATGTGGAGTGGAGAACCATAGTAACTTTCCTGTTCTCTTGCCTTTGAATACCAATCTGATGCACTGGTTTGTTACTTCCATTAAGGCTTCCTTTAGATGCTTACACTGTTCTTCCACTCCCCCTCCTGCCCCCATTCTCTCCAGAGCTCTTTTGAGACCTCTCCCATTTCAGCCAAGTCAGCATTTTGAAATCCAAACCTTTGTCCTAGTATGACTTGAGTTAGTATCTATCCTTATGCTAATCTAAACTATATTGTGATTGTTGGATCCCAGTGTGGGGGAGTTTTGAGAGAGTGAGATTAACCACTATGCTATATTAGGGTGCTATAGCACATGTTATCAAAGTGCATGTTTGGACAATTTGACAGTCGAACTGTGATTCTGTGGTGGCACAAATTATGAAGGTGCATGTTGTGCCAATTTGACAGTTGCATGTTATCAAGTTGCATGTGCCAATTTGATGGTCTAAGTGAAAATTTGTGATTGTGCATGTTATCGAGGTGCATGTTGTGCCAATTTTTCAGTCGCATGGAACATTTGTGATAGCGCATGTTATCAAGGTGCATGTTGTGCCAATTTGTCAGTCGCATGGAACATTCATGATAGCGCATGTTATCAAGGTGCATGTTGTGCCAATTTGACGGTCGAAGTGAACTAGATGCTTCATTTACAGAAGAGGTGCAAAGAAGGAATTCCATTAAAAGGGTCAGTGAATGAACTTAAATGATTGCCCAGGCAACAATGGGCCAGTGAACCAAAAAGGAATATCACCTATCCCAACCGGGATACTACAGTCACTTGAAAATTGGCCATCTAGGCAGAGAGCACTAGTCTTTCTAATCATCTTTAAAAAAAACAAATTTTCTTCTATTTGTTAACTAATTTTATTCCTTTATGTCACTATTAATATTATTATTATAATACTTCTTCAACAGTAATTTTTCTATGCACCATTACACTCTAATGTAGTCCGATGCACCAGCAGTATCTATCCACTATCGGTTTCTTATCTCATTACTGTATCTTTTTCATATTAACCTATTGTTGTTTCTCTTTGCATGCCTGAACAGATGAGGACTCCTTCACCATCAGATAAGTATTTTTCTACTGTGAACATGTCATATATTAATAATTTATTAAGAACTATGGATCCTTTGACTCCATTCCTGTATTTTATTTTTCAGTACTGACGGACATCGTCCTTCAAGATTCCTGCTTTGGACTCCACAGTATCCTGGTAAGACACTTCTCCACATATTACTTGATTGTGTTTGGTATGGGAGGGTTGCATGGGATATGTGTCCTATAATCCCTGATCTTACTTCGAGAGGGCTCTTGCAGTAGGTAACAATTATACATCAGGGGCGATTGTGCTATACCGGACCACCCAGGGCTGTAATGACACCCAACGCTGCAGGCGGAGGGCTTATAGCCCCTGGAAGGTCCGGTATAGCACAATACCGCCCCACCCTGAGGGTATTATTGCGCTTAGAAAATGGGCTATCTGTGGCACTTTTATATGGGATTAAAAAATTAAAGGCAAAATAAAAAATAGGTAAGAATTAAGTTTTTTATTTGTCCTATAAAGTAGTGCCACCCTCTGGGCTATTCCATCCCCTTTGCCACTCTCCACAGAGCTTTTCTCTTGTTGTCATCTGTGCCAACCTCACCCCCAGCATCAGCTCCTCCAGAACAATACAGTTTATTATAAAGTCCCCGTAGTCTCTTTACATCGCTGTTTAGTGAAAAAAAATGTTTTCTGCCCTACTTACGAGTCTTTTTCCCACCTCGAACTTGCAACTGTTAGGCGCACGCCCACATGACTCTGCAATGAAAGTCACAAATGGAGACCCAGAGGATATTGTGGCACAGCATTGTTCTAAATGTTTCAGCCCCCACCACTTTCTCTGGCAGGATGTTCCACTTGTCCACCACCCATTCTGTGAAGAAATTCTTCCTCATGTTTTCTCTGAATCATCCTTCCTCCAACTTCATCCCATGCCCTCTAGTCCTGGAACATATTTTTCGCTTAAAAATAGTGCATTCCTGCACCTTGTTCCTCCCTGTAAGATACTTGTATGTCTCTATCATATCCCCTCTCTCCCTCCTCTCCTCCAGGGAGTACATGTTCAGTGCCTTCAACCTGTCCTCATAGGTCTTGTGATGCAATCCATGCACCATCTTTGTTGCCTCCTCTGAACCTTCTCTACCCTGTCTATGTCCTTACGTAGGTAAGGTCTCCAGAACTGCACAGTGTACTCCAGGTGCGCCTCACTAGTGTCTTGTATAGTGGAATTATGACCTCTTTTCCTGCTGGTGATGCCCCTGCCTATGCATCCCAGCATCCTATTTGCTTTACCTGCTGCCTTGTCACACTGTTTCCCTGCCTTGAGGTCATCAGAGATGATAACTCCAAGATCCCTTTCCTGCTTGGTGCATGCTATATCCTCACCCCCCAACTGATATATTGTGCCAGGGTTTTTGTGCCCCATATGCATTATCTTGCACTTCCTTGCATTGAATTTCAACTGCCAAACCCCTGACCATTCTTCAAATTTCTGCAGGTCCCTTCAAACAACATGAGGTCTTGCTGTATTGTGACTTCTGCGGTGGTCCACAGCGCTTGGGCTGCCCGGAGAGGAGGGAGTTGGCTCGTGTGGGTGGGGTTCTCGCACGGCGCTGTTGCTGGGGTTTGTCTGGACAGTTTCAAACTGAAACTGTCAGATTCTTACTCTGCCTCACTGAACAGTCGCTCCGAGATCTCTCCTTCAGCTCGGTTCATTTCTCAGTTCAAATGAGTTAATTTTGGTTCATTTAAACCAGCAAAGTTCTAAATTACCGCATTTCGGTTCAAAGCTCTATCTGGTAAACCGTAAGTACAGCTATCTTTTACATTTTAGGCTGTTAGATTTTAAATTTGTTGCGATACGGAAGCCTGAAGTGTGACTCTTAACAGATCTGACTTTCTGCCATAATTCCACAACCCCAGCTGCCCATTTGGAGGCCTGTAAACACAGATGCAGTGTGCTGCAGTGATCTGACAGTTGGGGTGTAGTGATGATGCGTGCCGACTTTTCTCCGTGTTAGATATAGGAAAATCACAGCAATAATCTGCCCATATCCTGTGACCGGACATGTTGTCCTCTCACCCCCCTTACAGAACCCGGAAAAGGCAGCAGCAATCCCTGAAGCCCATATTCTGAAAAGAAGAAGATGAGTTCAATGTAAAAGGAGCTCAAAAACCAAGGCAGGTGTCCACTTCTACTGTGCCCATTTTTGTTAATAATAATACTCTCCAGGGTGGGCGGATTATGTTATACCGACCTTCCAGGGCTATAACGCCCTCCGCCTGCGCATCAGGCCTCATTACACCCCTGGGCGGTCTGGTATAGCACAATACCACCCACCCTGTTGGGTATTATTGATAATATTCACTCAGTTCCCAGCCAGCATGAGAAATGTTATGCTTATGAAGTGTTCATCACCACATAGGTTGCACCATCTGGTGCTTCAATGGATGCTGCTGATAAAATCAGTTCATTTAAAAGATAATATATAATAATACATATTTTCATCTCACTTCTACTTGTACAGTAGTTATTTGTTCATGTAATATACTGTTAGTATTATGACACAATATAAAACAAATGTAATCAGAAGAACTGAGAATTGAATTACAAACATAAACAATACTTTGGATGTATATGCTTTATTAATAAGACATAAAATTGGTTGCTTTTATCACTGAATTAAAATGTATGATGTGTTCTTGCAAATGTTTAAGGTCAATTTAATAACACTTATCCTGACTTGATCCCTTAGAGTTTTTCGTGCATCATCTTCATTGGGACAGTATCCGAAAATCAGAAGAGAACAATGGTTTATTTTTACATTTATCAGTTCACTGACACATAGACACTTTTGGAACGTTTGACTTTTGATGGATATAAGCTGTACTGTGAATTGTTGATCCTAACTTGATATATGTGAAGTTCTTCCTATGTTGTGATACTGCATATTGTATGGTTAATTAAAGTTGCAAGTTCAAAAACAAGAAAGGTTTCAATTTGGTGATTTTCTTGACTAGTAAGGAATACACTATCTGTTTATAACCAGGTAACATCAGGAGGCATTACAACTCACTGGAGGGTGGTAACATGCAGACTGATGTTATACAGTCATAAACCCATAGTGATATATTGGGGTTGACATTGTACACTAGTGAATGCTTAACTTGATGTTGCACCTGATACGGGATGGGATGTTTCTATTATCATATCACTGTGTCTTCCTACATGTGTGAAATGAGCTTGAGTATTCTGTTAAAGATATTACATGTAACTCTTCAATATAACTTATTTTTTTGTCTTCAGGTTGATTCCTTGCAGTATATTTGACATAATTCATCAGAACATAGAATATTTTGTGGTATGCTTTGAAAATATAAATCAGTGCACAGTGTGGGGTTGGGGAGTAGGGTTTATTGAGCCAAACTGGTATTCATAAGGGCTTCAGTTTTCATATTATTGTTAGAATCACCCCACAGAGATAACTTGCAACAATGATGTGTTTATTTTTTGTTTTGTTTTCTCTACACCTGACAGAACAATCATCATGGCAAAAAAAATGACTGCATTGGATGTTTTGGCCGAGATCCAGATGTGTAGTGAGTCCGATTTCTCCGAATCGCATAGTGAAGAGGATGTTGAAGAAAGATTGTACAATCTGGATCTGGTGGAAGTGCGGAATGAGTCTTCTGAAGATGAAGAAGTTACTGATCAAGATTACATGCCGGATGTGGAGCAGGAAGATCATGAAGAGACCCCCACAACATCAGTAGGTGCAATGCCCAAGAAGACACGTGGTAAAAGGGCTCGGTCATCAGCAGAACAAAGCGTTAGAAGAGAAGACGTAATGGGAAGAAGTGACAACAACAAGTGACAATGGACACCTATTCACTGCAACTTCAGGTCTCCAAGTACCAGTCCCAGAAAGTCCACTTGGATTTGTACAACTGTTTTGCTCTGAGATGAAGATTTGGAGCTTATTAGGAAACAAATAGATATGCCATGATTTCTTTCTGGCACATCCAATTGATGATTTGCCACCACATTCAAGGGCCAGGGCTTGAAGATGACTCGACAAAGAAGAACTGAAGAGGTTTTTGCATTATACATTGTGATGGGACTGGTAGTGAAGAGCAGTAAAGATGAATACTGGGGATTGGATGAAGTCACCTCACACACCATTCTGGGGCAGTGGATGGCAAGGAACCGATTCAACCTGATTTTTCTTTTCTCCACATGGCTGACAACTCGAATCGGAAGCCTAGAGGGATGGAGGATTTGATCAACTTTTTCACATTAGGGAGATACATGAGCGATTCCTGAAGAGATCACGAGAAACCTATCTTCCCGACCGGACCTCTCCTGGATGAAGGTATATGTCTGTGGAAGGAAATCTAAGTTACAGAACATTTAATCACACAAACCAGTGAAGCACGGAATCAAGGTGTACACCTTGTGAATCAAACTCGGATACATATGCAACTGGCAATTCTATACAGGCAAAGTCGACGAGGAACAGAGCAAAGGACATACATACAGAGTTTGTTTTGATCTTGTTAGAGAAGAACTGCGAGGGAAAGGCTACAGGATTTACACAGACAGATACTACACTGGACCTCAACTCTACACAGATCTATTTTTATCTGGAGTTGGTAACTGGAATCTGTTATGCCCAACCGCAAGGGAATGCCTCCAAAATAAAAAGACATAAAGCTGAAGATGAAAGAAAAGGTTACATTCAGGAAGACACCAATGCTCTGTATGAAGTGGAGAGACAAGAGGACATATACATGCTGTCAACAACATCAAGTACTGAATTTGTTGATACCGGAAGAAAGGATTGGAAGACTGGGGAGTCGATAAAAAAACCAAAATGTATACTGGACTACAACAGATACATGGGTGGAGTGGACAAAAATGATCAGCTGGCAGGGTATTACAATTTTAACCAGCGATGCAGGAAGGTATGGCAGAAGGAGTTTTATTTACTGAATGCCATGTTAATTCAGGGTACATAATGTACAAGAAATTTTCCCCAGAAAGAAAGAAGATGACGACTTGGAATTCCAAACGAACTGTAGTTAAAGAACTTGTAACGACCAGCAAAAAATAGATGATCTTCCACAGCATAGCCAAAAACGGCAATCGACAAAATTGGATCCATGCCAACGACTGCAAGGAAAGCACTTCCATCAAAATACCAAGAACACCAAAGAAGCTGTACCCTACCCAAGATGTGTGTGTGCACAAAGAAAGGGAAGCGAAGGAATCGACCTACTGGTGTGCAGATTGATGCAAGGGCCTGTGTGTAGATAAATGCTTCTCTGAATACCATTCAAAGATGAAATACGGATGCCCGGATACGAATACAAGCGATAGCGACACAGAATAGTAAATCGCTTGACAGGCGTAGATTCCTGGTATCAAGATCTAGATGGTGGAAATAGTCAGTATTGCGTGTCCATTGGACACTATGGCATGTTTTATAGTTGCTGTTTCAGTGTGGATGACATGGGGTGTCCTTGACTCATGGAATGAAGACTGGTATAGAGTCCCAGTATCGAGACTGAGAGGGCGGAGGATCGAGATGTAAGATAGGTGGAAATACCAAGTGCTGCATCCCGGAATGGACTGCACAAGACTTCCTCTATCATAGTCAGCATTGCGGTCCATTGGACACCATGGCATGTTTTATAGTTGCTGTTTCCAGTGTGGATGACATGAGGTGTCCTTGGACTCCATGGAATGGTTAATTGGTATAGATTCCTGGTATCGAGACTGAGATGGAGGAGTGATCGAGATGTAAGATAGGTGGGAAATACCAAGTGTTGCATCCTGAATGGACTGCACAAGACTTCCTCTATCATAGTCAGCATTGTGTGTCCATTGAACACCATGGCATGTTTTATAGTTGCTGTTTCCAGTGTGGATGACATGGGTGTCCTTTGGACCATGGAATGGTTAATTCATAGATTCCTGTATCGAGACTGAGATGGCAGAGTGATCGAGATGTAAGATAGGTGGAAATACCAAGTGCTGCATCCTGGAATGGACTGCACAAGACTTCCTCTATCATAGTCAGATTGCGTGTCCATTGGACACCATGGCATGTTTTATAGTTGCTGTTTCCAGTGTGGGAAGCCATGGGTGTCCATTGGACACCATGGAATGGTTAATTGGTGTAGATTCTCGTATCGAGACTGAGATGGTGGAGTGATCGAGATGTAAGATAGGTGGAAATACCAAGTGCTGCATCCTGGAATGGACTGCACAAGACTTCCTCTATCATAGTTGCATTGTGTCCATTGGACACCATGTATGTTGGAAAGTTCATGTGGGGAAGTATATATGAATAGCTACTGTGAAAATGTTTGTTGTATGCAGGGTAGTAGCCTTGAGATAGTGCCACTTAGGATACACAAGTGTGGGATGACATGGAAGGCTGAATATGTACTGCTTTATTCATGTTAGAATGTAAACATGACTACTGCAAATATCGGTTCTATTTGGTAACCCTCTGTTTCTCAAACCACCAATCACATAATGTTTATGAGATCTGAGTCATGAATGCACAATTTTGCTCTTGGGGTACACTTATTAATCACTCTTGAATGTTTTTTATTTCCTGGAAGATACCAGACATGTTGTCTTTTGCCAGCAAATGTCAGGAATTGAGCACTACCTGTCATAGATTGGATACATCTATGCTATAATATGTTTGTTTTCTTAATTAGATGTGGAGGTCCAGAGAAGACTGTATGGATCTGTGGACACTCCTTCGCATTGGGCAGGGATTCGGAGTGGTCTCGAACTGGGGACCAGTGTTGACCTTCGATACCCAGTCAATGTTCGTTGTTAGGTGGAGAGGGCGTTTTGGGACAACTGTGCCAAGTCATGGTTGTGAGTCTGACGGGATTCAAACCAGATGTCACGCCATCCACCTGGGAGGCAATGATGATTGAAGAATAGTGATGTTGGCCGAAGATGGGATGATATCGCTTGATCACAATCGAATGCCAAACTGTGATCCTTGGTCCCACATCATCCAGCTGCAGTGACTAATGTTTCTGATACGTAAGAAAATGGACAGAACAAGGAGAAAGATCAACACAGATGGGGCATTCATGAGAGGATTGTCATTGCGCAAGATGCTGGCATCATGTCCTCTTTCCCAGAACTGTATCGAGCAGGATGTCCACTTAACGGATCAGGGGCGATAGTTCTGCAGTGACATCAAGAGGCTGTAGTTCCATACTATGAAGGTATGTACTTATAGACGCAGTGGCGGGGAATGTATATATATAATCCAATGGACTATAACTTCTTGTCATCGTTGGTAATGTCTTTAAATCTGTGTTTGGATTGGAGTATATAGGCTAAAGTCTTTAAAGTGAAGAACGATACGGATATACGCTCCAATGCCCTATCGCATCGTCAGCGGTCGCCTTCTATGACAATCACTGTCTATATATTACAGGCTGTACTACATGTCCCTGGCTTCAGAAATACTTTGCAACAGTCAGAATGGGAAATAAATTGAAATATAAGTATAAGGTAGGTTACGTGATGTCACTAACTGTGTTACAGTTTGTTTAGTTTTGAGATGTGTATTGATGTCAGTGTATTCATGTTTCAAAATTAATTCAGGGTTTGACCTCGAAACTGCTAACAGTTAGTCCAGCTGGGTACTAACAGTGATTCACATCTACCCATATCTACAAAAGGTGGTGTACTTTGTTTTTTTACCTTTATTTATTTATTTATTTATTTACCTTTGCTACTATTGGAGAGAACACGCAATGATGCAATAAATATTTTATATCTTGACTTCCAAGATACTACTTAACTGATACTTTCTGGATTACGCAGACAAACTAGTTTGTCTAATAGGTTGCGAAACCTTGGTGTGTTAATATAAATAGCCTTAGACTTATTTGCATGCATTGCACTACAACAAACTTCACCTTCACCGCCTCATCAGTTGGAATGAATTATAATGTATGGACTATTCTGAACACTCCAAGAGATGACTTCATGTGAGGTGAGCTGCATATTTTGGTTAAATTAAATATCACAGAGTATGTAAAATGTTGATGCAATGGTAGCATAGGGTAAGATCAGATTTTTTTTTATCTACAGTCACAAGCCTGAAGACTATATATAGAATTTAGAATAGGAGCGATATGGCTTTTCCACAGGTTTTAGAATAGGGAAAGGATAGGTTTTTCCACAGGTTTTAGAATAGAGAAAGGATATGTTTTTTTCAATAAGAAAGTTTTAGAACAGGAAAGTATAAGGTTTTTCTCCACAGGTTTTTAACAGGGAAACAGGGTTTTTCTCCACAGGTTTTAGAAATAGGAAAGGATAGAAGGCCTTTCCACACAGGTTTTTTGAATAGGGAAATGTTAGGATTTTACTACAAGTTTAAAAATAGGGAAAGGATAGGTTTTTTCCACAGGTTTTGAATAGGGAAAGGATAGGTTGTTCTCCACACATTTTTGAATAGGGAGAGGATAGGATTTTTCTCCAGGTTTTAGAATAGGAAAGAATAGGGATTTTCTCCATTGCTTTTAGAATAGAACGGAGAGGGTTTTTGCCGACGCTTGGCATTACCATGTCTGATGGAATGCTCTTGTGTATGATAATCTATACACTTGAAAAGTGTTGCATCGTGAAATGTGGACAACTGATGCAAATGCTACTTGTAATAAAAAATAGTAAACTATTTTGGTTTCTTTCCTACTGTATAGTACATTATATAAGATACTGTATGGTGGTCTAAATACACACCACTGCTAATCTACTTAATTTGTTGTCCCTTACTGTGAACCGCGAGGAGATACTGAAGAAACTAGGTCCATTTTCTATTAATTATATAAACCTCATGGGTGACGATATCTTGTATTTCATCTTTGAACCTTAGGGTGGAGGTGTGATCATTGTTATGTATTGACAACCACCAACTATTTTATATAATGTATGGGGAAAATATCACAAAACATGGGACTAAGGCATAGTAGGATAGGTGACACAAAAAAAAGTGTTAATTTTCCAAGGGCTATACAGTGAACTAAAACATAATAGTAAAAGGTAATACTAGATACATTTTTGCACTGTTCACATGCATAAAGGTTGAGGGCTGAGACAGATATAGGAAAATACAGATCTTACTGAGAGGGTTCCATCAGTAGGTCATTCACTTCCTCACATGTAAAACAAGCTGTTTTTCCTTTTGAATTTATTGGCTTTGCCCTCATGATGCAATAGGTGTACAATTCCTATTGACATGATTGGGCATACTATGGGTGGTTGGATATGGCACTACTTCTTTCTGCAGTTGGGTTTTTAATGAGAAATTAGGGATCAGAAATTTCATCCAAGCATCTGCAGTAGATGTAAGAAAAGGTGCATGCCTTGACATTTACCCTCTTATAATATAGTTATCCCTACAAATGTGTAACAGAAGCTAGTTTGACAGAAATGATTGAACAGTAGTCTACCATCTTAGTTTTGTAGTCATGTGATCAAGGGATGTAGATATGGGTATAGTCTGGGCCTTGATTAGCAAAAAGGGTGGTGTACTTTGTTTTTTACCTTATTTATTTATTTTGCTTTTGCCTTGTCATACCAGGAGAGAAACACTGCATGATGTTACATTACAACATTTTGATATCTTGATTTCCTATGAGACTACTCAACTGATACTTTCTGGATTACGGTAAGAGACAAACTAGTTTGTCTAACAGGCTGTGGAAACTTTGGCGGTGTTAATATTAAATAGCTCTTGTAGACCTACTAGTACGATTGGTAATCAATAACAAACTTCACCTTCACGCCTCATCAGTTGGAATGAATTATGTCATATGGACTAGTTCTGAACACTCCAAGAGATGACTTCATGTGAGGGTGAGTTGATAATCTACTTTGTTGTAAATTAAATATCACAGAGAGTATGTAAATGTTGATGCAATGGTGTAGCATAGGTAAGATCAGATAGTTTTTATCTACAGGTCACAAGCCTGAAGACTTATATATAGAATTTAGAATAGGGAAAAGGATAGGCTTTTTCCACAGGTTTTAGAATAGGAAAGGATAGGTTTTTCCACAGGTTTTAGAATAGAGAAAGCGGGTATGTTTTTCACACACAGGTTTTAGAACAGGAAAGTATAGGGTTTTTCTCCACAGGTTTTTTGAATAGGGAAATGGTAGGGTTTTTCTCCACAGGTTTTAGAATAGGGAAAGGATAAGGTTTTTCTCCACAGGTTTTTTGAATAGGGAAATGTTAGGGTTTTTCTCCACAGGTTTTAGAATAGGGAAAGGGTAGGGTTTTTCTCCACAGGTTTTTGAAAAGGGAAAGGATAGAATTTTTCTCTACAGGTTTTTTAATTGGGAAAGGATATGATTTTCTCCCAGGTTTTAGAATAGGAAAGGATAGGATTTTTCCTCCAGCAGGTTTTAGAATATGGAAAGAATAGGTATTTTCTCCGCAGGTTTTAGAATAGGGAATTAGAGGTTTTTGCCATCATATTTCTGGCATTACCATGATTGATGGAATGCCTTGTGTATGATGATCCATACACTTGAAAAGTTTTCGCGATCAGTGAAATGTGGAACACTGATGGTAAATGCTAATGGTAATAAAAAATAGTAAACTATTTTGGTTTCTTTCATACTGTATAGTACACTATATAAGATACTGTATGGTGGTCCAATACACACCGCTGTTAACACCTTACTTAATTTGCTGTCCTCACTGTAACCATGAGATACTGAAGAAACTAGGTCCATTTTCTATTAATTATATAAAATCTCATGTGTGACGATATCTTGTATTTCATCTTTGAACCTTAGGGTGAAGGTGTATCATTGTTATGTATTGACAACCACCAACTATTTTATATAATGTATGGGTAAAAATATCACAAAAACATGGGACTAAGGCATAGTAGGATAGGGTAACTATAAGAAAATGTGTTAATTATCCAAGGCTACAGTGATCTAAAACATACTAGTATAAGGTAATACTAGACAGGCTTTTCCACTGTTCACATGTACAAATGCTGAGATAGATTTAGGAAAGACAGATCTTCATCGAGAGTGGTTCCATCAGTAGGTCATCACATATAGGACTTGGCACCACCTGGCATAGGCCTCACAGCAAGACTTTTCTAGCAATACCTGAAGGGGACCACTCCGCTCAATGTCACGGACCAACAGAACCCCTTCCAGTACCAGGTTAGGTTGTGCCGTTACGACATCGGTGACCCTGCCATGGGCAGCTTCGGTGCCGGACCCTCCCCATCTACACAACGGTGGGTCCAACGTGATCCTCTGACGCAGGTCTGACATTGGGGCTTATAATCAACCTTGAACCGTCCCAAGACACTCTTTGGATATCCAAGGGATCCTCCTGGGTACTCCACTCCAGACTGGAGTCATTTGGGGCAGTTCAACCCTGGATTTGCCCTTACTCCAACTACATGGGGTTTCAAGGGTGTTATCCTCCACTGACACCCTCCCTCCTCCTCCCCCAGTCTCAACCAGATCCACTTCCCCTTCCCTGGCTACTTCAGATTTCAAGACCCTGATTCAGTCTTGGTGGCAAGGGCCCAGGTCAGAACTGGTCTCAGATCTGGAAACTAGGCTCCTGCAACCACAGCTTCCTATGTCTCCTTCCCCAATCAGCTATCTTGCAACTGTCCATGTCTTGGGGAAGACTCGGCAGGACGTTTCCCTACCGGACTTTAGACACTGTCCTGTCAAGGAGAGTGGACTTCATGATGTGTTATATAATAGGGAAAGGATATGCTTTTTCTCCACAGGTTTTAGAAAAGGCAAAGGGTAGGATTTAACTCCACAGAATTTAGAATAGAGAAAGGGTAGGGTTTTTCTACACAGGTTTTTGAAGATGTAAAGGATAGGATTTTTCTCCACAGGTTTTAGAATAGGGAAAGGATAGGGTTTTTCTCCACAGGTTTTTTGAATAGGGAAATGTTAGGGTTTTTCTCCACAGGTTTTACAATATGGAAAGAATAAGGTTTTTCTCCACAGGTTTTTGAAAAGGGAAAGGATAGGATTTTTCTCCACAGGTTTTTGAAGAGGGAAAGGATAAGATTTTTCTCCACAGGTTTTAGAATAGGGAAAGGATAGGGTTTTTCTCCACAGGTTTTTTGAATAGGGAAAGGGTAGGGTTTTTCTCCACAGGTTTTAGAATAGGGAAAGGATAGGGTTTTTCTCCACAGGTTTTTGAAAGGAGAAAGGATAGGATTTTTCTACACAGGTTTTAGAATAGAGAAACGGTAGGGTTTTTCTACACAGGTTTTAGAACAGGAAAGGATAGGGTTTTCTCCACAGGTTTTTTCAATAGGGAAATGTTAGGTTTTTCCACAGGTTTAGAATAGGGAAAGGATAAGGTTTTTCCAAAGGTTTTTGAAAAGAGAAAGGATTGGATTTTTCTCCACAGGTTTTAGTACAGGGAAAGGATGGGGTGTTCTCCACATTTTTGAATAGGGAAAGGATAGGGTTTTTCTCCACAGGTTTTAGAATAGGGATTTTCTCTGCAGGTTTTAGAATAGGTAATTGAGAGGGTTTTTGCCATATGTTTCTGGCATTATCATGTCTGATGGAATGCTCTTTGTGTATGATGATCCATACACTTGAAAAAGTGTCGATCGGTGAAATGTGGACAACTGATAGTAAATGTTAATGGTAATAAAAATAGTAAACTATTTTGGTTTCTTTTCTACTGTATAGTACACTATATAAGATACTGTATGGTGGCCTAAATACACACCACTTTCATTAACACCTTACTTAATTTGCTGTTCTCACTGTAACTGTGAGATACTGAAGAAACTAGGTCCATTTACTATTAATTTATATAAAACTCATGGGTGACATATATCTTGTATTTCATTTGTGAACCTTAGGGTGAAGGTGTATCATTGCTGTGTATTGACAACCACCAACTATTTTATATAATGTATGGTGAAAAAATATTGCAAAACATGGGACTAAGGCATAGTAGGATAGGGTAACATAAAAAATGTGTTAATTTTCCAAGGGCAATACAGTGACCTAAAACATAATAGTAAAAGGTAATACTAGATAGGTTTTTGCACTGTTCACATGCATAAAGGCTGGAGATAGATATAGGAAAAGATAGATCTTACTTCGAGAGGGTTCCATCAGTAGGTCATGACATATTGACTTGCACCACCTGGCATAGGGGTCAATCACAGACTTTTTCTAGCAATACCTGAAGGGGACCACCCGCCCAATGTCACGGTGATCAACAGAACACCTTCCAGTGCCAGGTTAGGGTTGCGCTTGGTTACAACGTTGGTGACCTGCCATGGCTGCCTCGATGCCGACCTCCCCCATCTACACAACGGTGGGCCCAACATGGATTCATCTGATGCCAGGTCTGACATTGGGGCTTATAATTGACCCTGAACTGTCCCATGTTATCCTTTTGGGTATCCAAGGATCCCTACCTAGGGTGATCCACTCCAGAATGGAGTCATTTGGGGCAGTTCTACCTGGATTTCACCCTTACTCCAACTACATGGGGTTTCAAGGGTATTATCCTCCACTGGACGCCCCTCCTCCTCCCCCAGTCTCAACAGGATCCACCTCCCAAACCCCTGGCTACTTCAGATTTCAAGACCCTGATTCACTCTTGCTGGCAGGGGCCAGGTCAGAACTGGTTTCAGATCTGGAAACTAGGCTCCTGCAACCACAGATTCCTATGTCTTCTTCCCTGATCAGCTATCTTGCAACTGTCAATGTCTCAGAGAAGACTCGGCAGGACGTTTCCCTACTGGACTTTAGAACCGTCCTGTCAAGGATAGTGGACTTCATGATGTGTTATATAATAGGGAAAGGATAGGCTTTTTGTCCACAGATTTTAGAACAGGGAAAGGGTAGGGTTTTTCGCCACATGTTTTAGAATAGAGAAAGGGTAGGGTTTTTCTCCACAGGTTTTAGAATAGGGAAAGGATAAGGTTTTTCTCCACAGGTATTTTGAATAGGGAAAGGGTAGGGTTTTTCTCCACAGGCTTTAGAATAGAAGCAGTTTGAAACAGAAAATGATTGAACGGTAGCCACCATCTTATTTTTGGTCATGTGACCCAGGGGATGTAGAAATGGGTACAGTCTGGTCCTTCATTTACTTATTCACTTCCCTAACATGTAAAACAAGCTGCTTTTTACTTTCCCTTTTTGAATTTATTGGCTTGCACCTCATAATGCAATAGGTGGACACCCCATTGACATGAATGAGCATACCATGGGTGGTTGGATATGGCACCCCTTCTATCTGCAGTTGGGTCTGTAATGAGAAATTAGGGATCAGAAATTTCATCCAAGCCCCTGCAGATGTAAGAAAAGGTGTAATGCCTTGACATTTACCCCTTTTATAATATAGTTATCCCTACAAATGTGTAACAGAAGCAGTTTGATCAGAAAATGATTGAACGTAGCCGCCATCTTATTTTTGGTCATGTGATCAAGGGATGTTAGATATGGGTACAGTCTGGGCCTTGATTTACTCATTCGCTTCCCATCATGTAAAACAGGCTACATCTTACTTTTTAATTTCTGAATTTATTTGTATGTAACCCATAATGCAATAGGTGTGCCCTCATGTGCCAGCATGGCCTTCCTAGGTGGTTGGGTATGGCACCCCAGCTATATGGTGGTGGGTCTATAATGTGAAATTAGTGATCATACATTTCATCCAAGTCCCTGCAGATGTAAGAAAATGTGTAATCCATTGACATTTACCACTTTTATAATGTTGTTATCCCTACAAACGTGTAACAGAAGCAGTTTGATACAGAAAATGATCAAATGGTAGCCGCCATCTTGTTTTTGGTCTTGTGACGCAGGGGATGTAGCTATGGGTACAGTCTGGGCCTTAATTTACTCATTCTCTTCCCTGTCATGTAAAATGGGCTACTTTTTACTTTTACTTTTTGAATTTATTGGCATGCACCCCATAATGCAATAGGTGGACACCCCATTGGCCAGCATGGGCATACCATAGGTGGTTGGGTATGGCACCCTGGCTGTCTGCAGGTGAGTCTGTAATGTAGAATTAGGGATCAGAAAATTCATCCAAGCCCTGACAGATGTAAGAAAAGGTGTAATCCATTGACATTTACCACTTTTATAATATAGTTATTACAATAAATTTGTAAGATAGGCAGTTTGATACAGAAAATGATGAAAAGGTAGTTGCCATCTTGTTTTTGGTCATGTGACCCAGGGGATGTAGCTATGGGTACGGTCTGTGCCTTGATTTACTCATTCACTTCCCCGTCATGTAAAACAGGCTACATCTTACTTTTCATTTCTCAATTTATTGGAATGTAACCCATAATGCAATAGGTGGACACCCCATTGGTCAACATGGATATACCAGGGGTGGTTGGGTATGGCAACCCAGCTATATGCCGGTGGGTCTATAAAGTAAAATTAGTGATCATAAATTTCATCCAGGCCCCGGCAGATGTAAGAAAAGGTGTAATCCATTGACATTTACCACTTTTATAATGTAGTTATCACAATAAATGTGTAACAGAAGCAGTTTGATACAGAAAATGATTGAACAGTAGCCGCCATCTTGCTTTTGGTCATGTGACCCAGAGGATGTAGCTATGGGTACAGTCTGGGCCGTGATTTACTCATTCACTTATCTGTCATGTAAAATGGGCTACTTTTTATTTTTACTTTTTGAATTTATTGGCATGCACCCCATAATGCAATTGGTGGACACCCCATTGCAATATCATGGGCTAACCAGGGTGGTTGGTTATGGCACCTCGCTATCTGCAAGTGGGTCTGTAATGTGAAATTATGGATCAGAAAATTCATCCAAGTCCCTGCAGATGTAAGAAAATGTGTAATCCATTGACATTTATCACTTTTATAATGTTGTTATCCCTACAAACGTGTAACAGAAGCAGTTTGATACAGAAAATGTTTGAATGGTGTCAGCCATCTTGTTTTTGGTCATGTGACCCAGGGGATGCAGCTATGGGTACAGTCTGTGCCTTGATTTACTCATTCACTTCCCCATCATGTAAAACAGGCTACATCTTACTTTTCCTTTCTCAATTTATTGGTATGTAACCCAAAATGCAATAGGTGGACACCCTATTGGTCAGCATGGGTATACCAGGGGCAGTTGGGTATGGCACCCTAGCTATATGCTGGTGGGTCTATAAAGTAAAATTAGTGATCATAAATTTCATCCAAGCCCTGCAGATGTAAGAAAAGATGTAATCCATTGACATTTACCACTTTTATAATGTAGTTATCACAATAAATGTGTAAGATAGGCAGTTTGATACAGGAAATGATGAAACGGTAGCTGCCATCTTGTTTTTGGTCATGTGACCCAGGAGATGTAGTTATGGGTACAATCTGGGCTTTGATTTACTCATTCACTTCCTGTCATGTAAAACAGGACTACTTTTACTTTTATTTTTTAATTTATTGGCGTGCACCCGATAATGCAATAGGTGGACACCCCATTGGCCAACATGGGCATACCATGGGTGGTTGGGTATGGCAACCCGGCTATCTGCAAGTGGATCTGTAATGTGAAATTAGGGATCAGAAAATTCATCCAAGCCTCAACAGATGTAAGAAAAGGTGTAATCCATTGACATTTATCACTTTTATAATGTAGTTATCCCTACAAATGTGTAACAGAAACAGTTTGATACAGAAAATGATTGAACAGCAGCCGCCATCTTGTTTTTGGTCATGTGACCCAGGGGATGTAGCTATGGGTACAGTCTGTGCCTTGATTTCCTCATTCACTTCCCCGTCATGTAAAACAGGCTACATCTTACTTTTTCTTTCTCAATTTATTGGTATGTAACCCATAATGCCATAGGTGGACACCCCATTGGTCAGCATGGATATACCAGGGGTGGTTGGGTATGGCACCCCAGCTATATGCTGGTGGGTCTATAAAGTAAAATTAGTGATCATAAATTTCATCCAGGCCCCAGCAGATGTAAGAAAAGGTGTAATCCATTGACATTTACCACTTTTATAATGTAGTTATCACAATAAATGTGTAAGATAGGCAGATTGATACAGAAAATGATGAAACAGTAGCTGCCATCTTGTTTTTGGTCATGTGACCCAGGGGATGTAGCTATGGGTACAATCTGGGCTTTGATTTACTCATTCACTTCCCTGTCATGTAAAATGGAGTACTTTTTACTTTTACTTTTTGAATTTATTGGCATGCACCCCATAATGCAATAGGAGGACACCCCATTGGCCAGCATGGGCATACCATGGGTGGTTGGGTATGGCAACCCGGCTATCTGCAAGTGGATCTGTAATGTGAAATTAGGGATCAGAAAATTCATCCAAACCTCAACAGATGTAAGAAAAGATGTAATACATTGACATTTATCACCTTTATAATGTAGTTATCCCTACGAATGTGTAACAGAAGCAGTTTGATACAGAAAATGATTGAACAGTAGCCGCCATCTTGTTTTTGGTCATGTGACCCAGGGGATGTAGCTATGGGTACAGTCTGGGCCTTGATTTACTCATTCACTTCCCCGCCATGTAAAACAAGCTACTTTTTACTTTTTCTTTTTGAATTTATTGGCAGGTCCCATAATGTAATAGCTGGTCACCCATTGGCCAACATGGACATACTAGGGTGGTTGGTATGGCACCTGGCTATCTGCAAGTGGGTCTGTAATGTGAAATTAGGGATCATAAATTTCATCCAAGGCCCAGCAGATGTAAGAAAAGGTGTAATCCATTGACATTTACCACTTTTATAATGTAGTTATCACAATAAATGTGTAAGATAGGCAGTTTGATACAGAAAATGATGAAACGGTAGCTGCCATCTTGTTTTTGGTCATGTGACCCAGGGGATGTAGCTATGGGTACAATCTGGGCTTTGATTTACTCATTCACTTCCCTGTCATGTAAAACGGACTACTTTTTACTTTTACTTTTTGAATTTATTGGCATGCACACCATAATGCAATAGGTGGACACCCCATTGGCCAGCATGGGCATACCAGGGGTGGTTGGGTATGGCAACCCGGCTATCTGCAGATGGGTCTGTAATGTGAAATTAGGGATCGGAAAATTCATCCAAGCCCCAACAGATGTAAGAAAATGTGTAATCCATTGACATTTATCACTTTTATAATGTCGTTATCCCTACAAATGTGTAACAGAAGCAGTTTGATACAGAAAATGATTGAACGGTAGCCACCATCTTGTTTTTGGTCATGTGACCTAGGGGATGTAGCTATGGATACAGTCTGGGCCTTGATTTACTCATTCACTTCCCTGGCATGTAAAACAAGCTACTTTTTACTTTTACTTTTTGAATTTATTGGCAGGCACCCCATAATGTAATAGGTGGTCACCCCATTGGCCAGCATGGACATACCAGGGGTGGTTGGGTATGGCACCCCGGCTATCTGCAAGTGGGTCTATAATGTGAAATTAGGGATCAGAAATTTCATCCAAGCCACTGCTGCCATAAGAAAGGGTGCAATCCATTGACATTTACCACTTTTATGATCTAATGAGCTCAATAAATGAGTCACAAGCATTTTGACACAGAAAATGGCTGAATGGTGTCAGCCATCTTGTTTTTGGTCATGTGACCCTGGGTAGGTAGCTATAGGTGCAATCTGGCCCTTTATTTACTCATTCACTTCCCTATCATGTGAAACAGGCTACTTCTTACTTTTTCTTAATGGATTTTGTGACGTGTACCCCATAATCCAATAGGTACCCCTCCATAGGCCAGCATGGCCCTACCATTGGTGGTCCGTTCTGGTCACTCTCATAATCTGTAGGTGAGAAACCAATGTGAAATTTGTGTTTATATGAAGAATTTGTAGCCTGAAAGTGAAAATTAGTTACATTTTAGGCAACAATTTTATCAGTGATGCAACCGATTTTAACGCTTTTAAACTTCGTATTTTTATGAATACAAATTCGCAAAAACAATCAAAATTTCACTAAATAAACATATATATCTCCAAATGTCTTTGTTGGAAAAGTTATATTTTCACTTTGAATTATAGTTGTGTTAGTTTCTCACTACCCTGACAAAAAAAGTTTACCAGGGAATTAAGAAAAATTATGTAATAACGTCATAACCGATAAGTGTACAAACCCAGTGAAAAAACCTCTGGCAGCAGGGATATGCAATTTTCAGAAAAACCTTGGCAGTGTAAGGGTTAAAATTGGAAAAAGCCTTAAATATACAAATATCAGATGTACAGTGGAAACGGTGCTGGCAGGTTGGGTTAAAAACTCATAAAGATACCCGGAGTAGACTTATACATAATAAAATTTTGCACTCTTGATACAGGACACCTGTTATATTAAAGAAAATGAAAGTCCTTACATGAGATACATGCTGGAGGTGTCTCCAGCCTGGTGGTGATCTATTTCATATTCTCTGGCAATGCCCTTGGATACATGAGCTATGGGAGAAAGTGCTACATGAAGCCAGCTTGATACTTCATTGTCAGGTTCCTGTTAACCCTGCTCTTATGCTGTTGGGTCTGTGGTCTGGTGCCCCCCCCCTCAACCATCAGGAATTTAGATGGCTAATGCTACTTAGTATGCAGGTCAAATGGACAATCCTGCAAAACTGGCAAAGTACTGTTCTGCCTAGTCTCAAGGAGATTATAGCATCGCTTTCCTCTGTATATGAGATGGATAGGTGGACACACACATCTATCGGGAAGATGGAACTCTTCTCTCCTTGTTGGGCCCCTTTTATGGCATACTTGTCAGTCAGAGCTGGTATCAGTTGATCTGTCTCCTCATATCCAAATGGCACCACTTATTGTCTGAACTGAATGTTATCTATGGCTAGTACATTATGAATCCATGGATATAAAGGTACAGAGTGTTAGTAACCTGCACTGTTGCATGTATTTGAAGGATATAAGTTGTACATAGTTTACCCACAATGGGGTAATTTCTGCTTTGTGGGTTTTGTATAAGTTAATGACTAGTATGTGTATATTTATCAAGTGTTATATTATGAAGTCCGAGCAATGTTATCTAGCATACCTACTTTACCCATATAGAGTGTACATTACTGTTTACTATCAGTAGCTGCGCTCCATAGTAGGAGCAGATACTGTATTATATTACTTTGTTTACTCTGTGGTCTCTCTCCCCCAGAAGCATGGTAAGAAGTGGCCATAAGAAGGTGTAACTATTATACTCCATGAAGCCTTGTCTTATATGTGGTGATACCACCCTATGGTTGCATACAATGGGAAAAGAGAGGTAGGTGCATTTATCTATTTTGTTTATTCGGTATGCTATAGGTCCAGGAAATCCATAGGTATACACAGTATACACTCTAGGGGGTCCCCCCTCTGTATTTTCTTTCTCTTTTTTTTTAATTATATTTTGTCATGTGTGTTTGTTGTTTATGGTGGTTGATAACAGTCAACACACTATTACATGGGTACCATAAAAGATGCATCTATCCTTCACACATTACCAGAATATACAACTGTATTTGTAGTCTGAATGGATACTTTGACAGGCTGGTACAACATCAAGGATAAGGTCAGGCAGTCAACACGAAGGTATCCTGTATATACATCTACTGCACTTGTAAACTGTGTGTTTTTTTTTTCTTTCTGCTTGAAAACAATAAAACATTTAACTGAAAAAAAGCCAGTGAATTAAGCAAACAACTTAACTTTAAATGTAAAACAGTGAGCCACAGCTGGTCTTTTGTCACTGAGGGTTGAGGCGCTGGACGCCACACCTCACACCACGCTGTGACTGGGTTCGGGAGTGAGCTTGGGGTGTTGGGGGTTGGCTGGGGGGGAGACAGGCTGAAGCATCAGGGGACAGCTCACCTTCTCTGTGGGGAGGGGGGACTTCTTACCCAGCAAGCAGCAACCCCTGGTGGAGGCTAGGAGAAGTGATGACAAGCTGGAGTCTCAGGGCCATGATTGGTTGCAGGTGTAGGCTGGCAGCCAATCAGCCTCTGGGGCTGCCCTTCATGGAAGGAGGAGGGAACGTTGCGTAGGCCGGCAGATGCCTTGACACTTGGGGCACATAGTGTCCCATGAGGAGAAGTGGAAATTCCCCCTCGGAACCTGAATGACGGAATGCCGAGCCATGTCCTGATGTTCCAGTGCCTGCCTGTGATCCAGGACCCTGATGAGACTTCAAGATTTGGGGGGGTTGCCTGACCCTGAACCCACCTGGGGGGTTTCCATAGCTGGATGGAGGGACCGGAGGTTGCACGTAGGTACTGGCAGGGGCAGGCTTAATGGGCGTTCCCGATGGACATGGCTCTGTGGAGCTGGGGGAGTAAAAAAAAAAAAACAGTGAGCCACAACTTGAAACCACAAACACCAGTTGGTACAATTGCATGCCAGCAAAAGCACAGGGTGAAATGTCTTTACAAACAGGATTGTGAGAGTATAGAACTAATTACTGGTGGATAGTGTAATATCTTGTAATGAGTAAGTTTTCAAGAACACATTGGATAGATATCTAATAAATAATAATATAAATGGATATGACCACTGAAAGTATTGAACCTAGTATATTCTTTTTTTCCTTCTTTTTTTTCTTATGCTTAGCATGTCAAGTTACTTTATTGATAGCTTACATATATCCAGTATTAAGGTAATAATCACTTCCTCTCAAACTGAATGCCTTCTAGCATTTCACTTAATAAAAGACACATTAACAACAAGTTACAGCATGTTAGTAGCCGTAGCATAGTGTATTGTAGTCAAATATTGGACCTGTTTTTGAAGGGATACAAACATCCTGTTGCATCATTTTCTAAAGAGACCATGGCACTAATTTGTAATATAATGTCATGGAATCTTTATGACTTATCATCACCAGTAAAAAGAGATAGGGTACTGCAGTTTTTGAAAGCTTGTAAGGCAAACACAGCTTTTACACAAGAAATTCATTTAGAAAATGAAGAAGCAGATAAACATGATACGAATTCAGACAGAGAAGTATGTCATTGCTGCTATTATAGCAAAAAGAGAGATGGGGCTATTTTAATTGTCAAAAAAAAAATGCCATTTCATACCTAAAAATGTCTCATGAGACACAGACAGAAGGTGGATTTTGGTAGAAGTTACTGGACCCATGATGGGAGTTCGACAAAACTTTTGTCAAACACCACAACAGCAGAATCGGCAGGTCAACCGTATGTTGCAATTGGCTGCCGGCTTCCACTGGCACTAAATGTTTTCTTCAGGGGACTTTTCCCTCTGAATCATCCATGTGGGGGGCTGTGCCCCCAACCCCCCACTTAGTATTATCTACTCCAAGTCGAAGCTGAGTGGGGGTTGCAGGACCCCTGACAGTCAGTACTGGGTTCAAGCAGGTTCCCTATAGCAACATGGCACTGTAATCACTGTAGGGGACCTCGCTGTTGAAAAGTCACTGTCAGGTAGGTTTACTGAAGTTACCACAGATGGTAGGAATATAGCACTGCATAACATCAATGCCCAGAATAAAAACTATCTTGGATTCTTTGGTGAAGTGATGATGGAGCTGAGTAAGTTACAAAGCACAGATTATATAATAGATTGAAACTTCCATGATGCTTTTGATCCAATACTAGATAGAAGCAGGCCTGATCTGACAATAGTTAAACTGAAAACTAGAACCCAAATGACAAGCATGTGCAAAGATGTAGGACTAGATGATATGTGAAGACTATTACAACCGAAAGACAAACACTACACATTTTGTTCAATACAAAACAAAGTCTGTATTCATGCACTAACTACATAATAGGAGGAGGAGATAAAATACGCAGCCATGGGTAGGGTCTTTCCCACCATTGAGGTGTTTAAAAGGTTTCTCTTCCCAAATGGATTGAGACATACCTTGTGGGACATCTGCTTACACCCATGGAAAGAGATAGTAGAGATTGTTAAAACCAGATTAAGGGACAATGACATAACTAATATGCAAATGAAACTAAAGCAGCATGGATTTACAGCAGGAAGGTCATGTCAGACAAATCTAATAGATTTATTTGACTGGGTGACCAAAGTAACAGACCAGGGAGGGGCTGTGGATATGGCCTACCTAGACTTTAGCAAGGTATTTGACACAATCCCACACAAAAGATTGATAATCAAGTTAGCCAATCTGAGAGTGGGTCCCTGGGTGGTAGCCTGGGTAGCAAACTGGCTGTACAACAGGACACAGTAGGTAATAGTGAATGGAACACATTCCAAAGAAAGGGGGGTCACTAGTGGAGTACCTCAGTGCTCAGTACTAGGTCCAGTTCTCTTTAACATCTTTATAGGTGACACTGCAGAGGGTCTGGAGGGAAAGGTATGCCTCTTTGCAGATGACACAAAGATCTGTAACATATTTGATACACAAAGAGGGGTAGAAAGGATGAGAAGGGACTTGGATAGGTTGGAGGAAGGGTCAGACATATGGCAACTGAGATTCAACGCAAAGAAGTGCAAAGTAACGCACCTGGGAAACAAAAACCCAGGAGATGAGTAAACAATAGCAGGGGAGGTACTAACAACAACAAAAATGGAAAGGGACCTAGGGGTAGTCATATCAGATGATCTAAAGGTGGGTAAGCAATGTGAGAAGTCAGTAAGGAGAGCCAGGGGATACTGGGATGCATAGGAAGGGGCATAACAAATAGAAAAAGGGAAGTGGTTATCACTCTGTACAGACAGTTGGTGAGACCCCATCTGGAGTACTGTGTACAGTTTTGGAGACCTCATCTATGCAAGAACATAGACAGGATGGAAGCAGTCCAGAGGAGAGCAACTAAAATGGTGCAGGGTCTGCATCAGAAACCACATGAAGAGAGACTGAGAGAGCTTAATATGTATACTCTTGATGAAAGGAGGGATGGGGGGACATGATAGAAATGTTCAAGTACCTCGAGGGAATCAACAAAGTCCAGGAGGGTAGTGTTACACAAGGTCCCTGCACCCTAATTGATACCCTCAGAGGTACACTGTAGTCAGCTAATGCTTAGGTATAGGTTATACTAATACTTAGGGCTAAGAGCATCTACTGTATAAGAGTAGATGTCAGGACATGAATGCAAATTGTTATAATCCACTTTGCTAATGCACATATATTTGACCATGTATTTTCTGTCTATTTCTTACTTGTCAGATGCCAAGACACCTGTCCTTGAAGTAATTATAATATGTAAGGCAACATTGCCATCCTTTAGTGATGTGCACCACTACACTTGGTTATGTAAGACTCTGTATAAGAACTTCTTTGTTCTAAAACTAATGACTTTACAGAATCATGTAATGTTATCTTGGACCGTGGAGCCACCTCTAATTTAGCCAATAGGGCTCATCTCTGTAGCTAGAAATGCTTCTATCTTTTGGTAACCATAGTAATTATCATAGGTATATAATGTCATGCACAGGCTTTACACCTCGGAGACCCGAGAGACCCCAAGAGACTACAGAGAAACCTCGAGGTATAGGGAATGCTTAGCATTGGCTCCTGGTTCGTATTGGTAAGAACTGCTTAGGGCAACTGTGATTTATCCCTTTATAGTATTAAACTTGTTTATTACTCTAATGCAACGTGTTTGTGATTACTTGTATTCCCAATATCGTCAAGAATCTGAAAGCGAGGTTTAGACCTCTTGACAAATTGGCGACCGTGTGCAGGCGATATTTGGTCTTTAGAAGTTTTCACTCGTTGCTTAAACTTTTATCCTTTCCCACGGGGACAGTAGGTGTACATTCCCGTATCACCTCTCCCGCTCAAAACCAAGTTTGTAGTTACTTGCAAAGTCTGGCTGACTTTTTGGGTGTGGTCGATGCCGTCTCGACCCACTCCATAGCGGCTTTGAATTGCAAACCTACTACTCATACAGTAGCCCGGCTGTGTTTAAAGTACTCGTGCTGTGGATCGATATGCAGCACGCTGTCTTTTTCACAGTTTGAATTTTCGTTCCTTCACACATAATGACCACAGTATCAGATATATGCGCAGAACTGAGACTCAATGTCTCGAATTTCCTTGCCTCCAATGGAGGATGGGCTGACTTCGCGTGGGACGCAAGTCAATCTGAAAACCCTGTACTGGGGATTTCAACCTAGTACGCAGAGACGTGACAATCAACCAATAAGCGGCACGCTAAAGGGTTGATGGTCGCTGCTCTCTACGCTGCTTTGGAAGCTTCCGAAGCGAGGTTTCAAACCCTTGATCTGCAAATTTCATCTCTTACAGAAGAGATGGGTTTGCAGGAAACAGAATGTATTAGACTGCAGCAGAACTTGGAGTCTGAATTCCAAACTCTGCGGAATGAAAAGGATTCACTATTGCATCATTCAGCCCAGGCTGGTGAACAAGAATTATGCATGTTGAAGCAGGAGTTTGAAAGTTTGAGACAGGATAAAAGTCAGGTTGTGAAAGTGAATGATTTGCTGAGTGCTGCGAATGCTCAATTGAGTGACGAAATGGGAGAGCTCCAGGACGAGATCAACCAGGTACGTAATGACTTAGAAGTAACTTACAGGGACAATCGCGAATTGAGCGCCACGTATCGTGTGTTGCAGAAGCAAAAGCAAGAACAGGTTGATATAGATGTTGCAAGTGTGAATCATGATGAATGTAGAACTAAGAGTGACACTACATCATTAGCAAGAGGTTCTGGCTGGACATGTTAAGGCAATGGGAGGCGTAGCCCCTGCCTTTCATTCATCATCAGAAGGGGAGTTATCCGATGATGACGTTTCACAGTACAACGCCCAATCACGCCCTTACTATGGCCCAGATTCCCCATCCAGCCATCCACAGCATGACAGGTCCCTGCCCCCAACTCCTCAGGTCACACGTCGACAACGTCGTGATGCTCATCATGGGAAATGCCAACATGGCGGCGCCCATGATGGGGGGGAGTAGGCCCAAGCCTGGTCCCGATGGTGCCTCCGGTAGCCGTTATTAATGTGGAAGACAGGCAGGAGTTAGAAACTATGATTGATAGAGCATTAGGCAATGTTCCTCTTCCTGAAAGAAGCATGAAAGCTATTAAAATTCAGATTAGGCAGATTCTCCAAGAAGCTGGCACTCAGGAAGGTATTGCCCACACTGCAGCCGAAGCTGCAGCTCGTGCAGCCTTGGATGGTGCACGAGACACCCAACCTTTGCCTGATCGACCACCTACTAATCCCTTAAAAATGGCCTATTCCATTCAGCAAATTGCTGACAGCATCGGTTGGATGAGCCTGTCCGACAACCTCAGCTGTCACTTGGAAAAGGTGCGTTCTAAATGCGAGATGCTTAGCCTCGCTGCAGAATATCAGGTCCAAATACTACGCCAGACCATCGATCCTGGTTTATGGGCCAAACTCCCTGAAGTTGTCCGCGAGGATGGGAATGCTGCCTTTGATGAGGTTGCAGCTGAGCTAATTTCTGCTCACAGCCCAGGTGTAGTAGGAGTGATGCTTGCATACCCTGTGAAGCAGAATGCAAAAGAAAGTCCAGCGACTTACCACCACAGACTCTGGATGGCCTACCAAGCAGGAAAGCACCTGGCACAAGAAGCTGCAGATGTGGATCTTATTGAATATAAGACCTTGTTCCTTGGGAACATGATTCCGGCAGTACGAGAAAAGGTAGAGCCAACCACCTACCCAAACATGGACAGGTTTGCCAACATTCTTCAGAAAACCGAGAGGGTGTACCAACTGTATATCCAAGATTTGGGCTCCGGTTCCAAAAAGGTAGCTGCTGTGGAGCCCGCTTCCGGGACCATGACACACTACATGGTGGAAGGGCAGGCTCAACGCCAACAGGCTCAGCATTCGCCAGTCCCTCCAGCCGGTAACCAACACTCCCAACAGGCCCAACAACCACATAAATTACAGCAATGGGGTGAGAACAGGAATTGGCACAAGAACAGGAAGCATAAAGGTAGAAGTAAACCACAACAGAGAACGGGTCCTTCATATTGGGAGGTAGCTGAAGAAAATCAAAAATTTAGAGAGCTCCTGGGACAAGTGTGCTCTGTGGCGGATGCTGTCCCCGCTCAGACCCTTGCGATGGTACAACCGGCAACCCAGGCCACAACTGGCCATGGAGACACAGGAGGTACAGGCCTTCAGGCCCATACAGGCCTGAACCCAGAAGCTCCTCCCTATATAGCATCAGTACAGCATGGTGAAGTCATTCATGCAAGTCAGGCCCAACCTCTGCATGCTTCCGACAATACGGATTGACAGTTACAGGTCCCAGTCTGTATTGTAAACAAGCTGGTCTTGGATACAAACAGAAGGCCCTGCACCGAGGCCGAGGTCGGGGGCCGCCAACTGGTAGTTTTGCTAGATACAGGTGCAGCTGTATCTGTGCTACATGACGAACACCCGGACACGTCTCCTTGGTCTACCGGATGGAAGACCAATATGTCAGGAGTCGATGGTACTAGGCTGCCTGCATACCACTCTCTACCCTTACCGGTAGAGCTAGGACACCTGAAGGCCTCACACACTTTCCAACTGATGGTACTGCATGATCATCCTAGTATTATAGGAGTCGACTTCCTTGCAACACACGGCTGTGTGGTGGACTTAGCTAACATGCTACTGATACAGATTCAAGGTCAATACCATACCATTTTGATTCCCGACTCACACGTTGTGGCAATGATATCTGCCAATGACAAAGAGTATGACGTCATAGATTTGTTCAAGAATCATTAACTTTTCCCAAAACTCCTACCTATCCTGCAACAACATTTAGAAGCATTTGCAATTAACAAACATCACTGTGGTAGAATGCACACCATCATTGAAGTGCCAGGCCCCACACATGAGAGGCAAAGGTAGTATCCTTTCCCAACTGAGGCCTTGCCTTCCTTTTGGGAAACAATCAAGTCATTCCTTAAGCAAGGAGTAATCATAACTTGTGTTTTCACTGCTAACTCCCCAGTGTGGCCCATGAAGAAACCCACAGGCGCTTGAAGGCTTGAAGACTTACTATTGACAAATGGAGACTGAATCAGGTCACTCCCAGTTGTTCCCCAACTGTGGCATCGGCACCAGATGTGCTCTGACTTCTAACCCCTGACCAGAAATGGTTCAGTGCCCTGGATATTTCCAATGGTTTTTGGTCACTGCCATTGGCCCTGAAGAGTCAATATAAGTTTGCCTTCACCTTTGAAGGAAGACAGTACACGTGGACTCGCTTGCCACAAGGATTCCATAAGAGTCCATCTCTCTTTCATCTTCACATGATGGATGCCCTTGAGAGTTTCTCTACCCCCCAATGTCTCTTATAGCATGTGGACGACCTGTTGCTGGACACAGCCACACAGGAACAACATTTGGATCTCTTGGATGAGCTATTGACTCTCATTCAGAAAGCAGGCCTGAAGTGTAACCCAGCAAAAGCACAATTGTGTCAGAAAGAAGTATTCTTTCTGGGTCTGATGATAACTGACCAAGGTCGAAGCCCTACCTGGAAGAAGGTACAGGGTTTACAAGACTTGCCATTACCTACCAGTGTGGCAACTCTTCGAAGGTTCCTAGGTATGGTAAACTATTTGAGGGATTTCATTTGTGATTTTGCTCAAAAAGCTGCTCCTCTGTATGAATTACTCAAAAAGGATGTACCATGGACTTGGGGCCCTATTCACACCCAGGCTTTGACGTCACTGAAGCAGGCCTTGGCCTCCGCCCCAGCACTGGTTAACCCCAATCCAGCATTACCATTCCATCTGGAGTGTGCCACCTCTGACATTGTCATGTCAGCAGTACTGGCCCAGAAGGTGCATGGCACCTTGAGACCCATTGCATATGCCTCACAGCTCTTGACCCCAGTGGAACAGAAGTACGGCCTTTGTGAAAGGAACCTTCTGGCTACCTACTGGGCTGTAAAACACTTCCTGTATATCATTGGGTACTCACCACTGATCATTAACACTAACCATACGCCGACTGCCTTTTTACTATCAGACAGAGTGAAGGATGTATCAGTCTCTAACACCAGGCTGACACACTGGTCACTTCTTCTCCAGGACAGGGACATACAGGTCCACCCAACTAAAGTTCCATCTATGCTAGCTCATGGTCTCCTTTTTCAGGGAGAACCCCATGACTGTACACTACAGTCACCTGATCTTCTAGATCCAGGTCCTTTAATCCCTGCCATGCCACAAGTGCTTGAGAGTACTTTCTTGTGTCGTATTTTTACTGATCGTTCAGCATCCTACTATCAGGGAGAACAGATTGCAGGGATGGGTATTTTGGTGATCTACCCTTATGGGAACACTGTCAAGCTATCTAAACGCTGTAGTGTAGCTTCATCGCAGTATGCAGAGATGGCAGCGGTGGCCTGTGCCCTTGAGTTTATTCAACATGGAACCCAGGATACCATCATCTTTACAGACTCTAATTGGGTTTGTTGTTCCCTTACAGAATTTCTTCCCTTCTGGCAGAAGAACTCCTTCCTCTCTTCTGATGGTAGTCCAGTGAAGTACAAAGAATTGGTGATATACATACATGCACCGGCACTAAAATTTTCACACAAACTTTATGTACACAAGGTTAAAGCCCATGCTCTCCATGGCCCCTATCATGCCTTCAATGACACCGCAGACACCCTTGCTAAGGAAGGGGCCTGAGGGGAGGACATCTGGATGATGGAACATCCAGAGGCTAATGCAGCTGTACATATTGCAGCACTCAAAAAGAAATCTGAGTCTTTTTCTCCCTTACACCTCTCTGCAGCCCAACAGCTGGACACTGAACTCAAAGAAGTGCTCAGATTCCTTGACAAAGATACTGAAGAAAAACTTCCTACACACAACCCCTATCGGAGGCATGAAGGTAAGCTATGCCTGTCACCAGATGACAAGCTTATCTGGTTGCAACCAGATGATTTTACCAACAAGTTGTGGGTAGTCCCCAGGCACCTAAGATCTGAATTATTGCACCAAGTGCATGACTCTCCTACTGGTGGACACCAGGGAGCAGAAAATACCCTCCAGCGACTTAAGACCACCGCTTGGTGGCCTGGTATCACCAAAGATGTTAAACAATACATAGACAATTGTCTTGTTTGTGCACAAAACAACCCCATCCCAACCAAATGAAAAGCCAAACTTTTACCACAAAGACATTCTGGCCCTTGGCATGCCATCCAAATTGACTTCATTGGTCCTCTGACCAATGGCAACAGAAATAATAAGTATGCTCTTGTGGAAATGGATCTTTTCTCAAAGTGGGTGGAAGCTTTCCCCACTAAGACATGTTCAGCGAAGACTACTGCTAAAATACTGGTAGAACAGATTTTCTCCAGGTGAGGTCTACCCCTTAAGGTAGACTCTGACAAGGGAATCAGCTTTACAGGTGAGTTGATGAAAGAATCCCTTGAACTCCTTGGAGTTCAGCAGAAGTTCCACATACCTTACCACCCCCAATCTTCAGGTCAAGTAGAAAGAGCCAACAGACGGATTAAGCAAATGCTTTCCAAATTCATTGAGGACAATCCCAAAACATGGGATTCCCTATTGCCTTTACTCCTTATGGCAATAAGGGGCACACCCTCAGCCACTACCCAGCTCACACCCTTCGAGGTGATGACTGGCAGACAGATGAGATTACCTGAACATCAGTTGTTTGACCTGCACACCCCCACTGCAGACCGTGTGTCTGTGGATCAGTATGGGGAAAAAACTCAGAAAAGACCTTATATACACACACTTGTATGCTGCCAACTGCATGGGCAAAGCCCAGCAACAATCCAAGATACAATTTGACAAACATGCACAAGAAGTGGATTGGCAAGTTGGAGATCAGGTAATGGTACTTTGATTTGCACATCCCACCCACTCCTTCTCCAACAAGTGGGAAGGCCCATACCCCATTGTCAACAAGCTCAGTCCAGCAGTCTATCAGGTTAGACTCCTTCACAACAACAAATTGACTGACAAATGGTTACATGCAAACCAGCTGAAACTGTATAAAGGAGCTTAACCTACTTTTCCTCACCCCATTGGGCAGAATTGTACTAACACACTAATCTTTGATCTTCCTTTTCAGATACACTGACAAGATGGCTATCTTGTTCCTTTATTTCCTCCTCTCAGGAGTGATCCCCTGCATCCAAGGCATGGTACCGGACATCCTACACCACCTCGACCCTCCAGCACCTCCTTCAGAGGGAGTATCCATCATTATACCAGATAACATGATCACTGTCCAGGAAGGTTCCGATGCTTACCTCACTGCCTCAGTTGTTGCTCCTGATAAATCTACCCTTCAAATTGAGTGGCAAACCACATCACAAGGACAAATTCTCCCTGTGGCTAAACTCTCCAAAGGAACTTTTCAGGGTTGGCCCAATGCTAAATTATCCCCAAATGGTTCACTGTCCTTGTTACAAACTGCATTAAGACGTTCTGGTTTGTACAATATAACTGCCTTAATAGATCCTTCTTACTGTAATTCTTTGTCCAAAGATTCTGCTCACAGATTTTGTGCTATACACCACATGGCCTCTGCAGCCATGTATCTTTCTGTATTGCCTCCCACTGATAAACAGCTTTTGGAATGTCCCAAGCATAACCCTGCTCCCTGTAGTGGTCTCACAGCCACTGCCTTCCCAGGTTCTTTGATTAATAACTTACAGTTTATGCACATACCTGTTTTGTTTAATCTTACTTACTGGAATATGAAAGAGTTTGGCATGTGTCACAATACTAATACATCAGCATTTTATACTACATTATTGCTTGATAGTTTAGCTGCATTTCAAATTCGTACGCAAGATCCTTTTGCTGGGGTCTATTCTACTGAACATAGAGGCAACTTCAGGAGGAAGCTTTCTCCTGATCATTTGAATCATAAATGTAACAAACGAGAAGTTGACAGTTCTGATGTTACAGGTGCCACAGGTACTGTCACAGGTCTTTTTGGTACGGTTATGTCTATCTGGAATAAAGCAGACATTGCTGCTATCAAAAGCCATTCCGCTAAGGTCTCCACTGGCTTGGTTAATAATGCTTTATCTCCATTATTGCATGGTGTGGATGGCCTTCATCAGGAAGAAAGATACACCGTATACAACATGCACAATGTTGCTAAAGCATTCACTGATTCTAAAGATAAGATCAACGCACTCATACAAAAGAACAACAGAGAAGCAGATAAACAATACATTGCTAGGGAAATACTCTGCTCTGCTTATGGCTCCTACATTATTACTACCATCAACAACCTCTTCCGTGATTTAGAATCTGGAAGAATTCCTGACATCATACATGATAGACGGCTTTCCAAATGGTATTGTCCAAGATGTAAAACCTCTAGCTGTGTTTCCATGTGTATGCAACAGACTTTGTCCATTCCTCTCTCCACAGCTAGGAATTTGGGGTTCGTGACCAGACACCCTAATACTGGTCCTTGTTTTACTACTAAGAAATGTTCTATAACAGATACCATGTTTGTTTTGTTCACTGTCTCCTTACCACGTTTTGATCCTACTACAGCTTTGTTCGACAAGCTTGCATTAGTACATTCGATAGGGCATTTGGATGAAGACATCTACAGAGAACGCCTGGATCTACCACCTCTACTGGTATACCATTCTTTCCTGGATGCCTGGGTGGCTTCGCACATGGACTGCTGTGCCAAAAAGCAATACATCTATCTGTGCCGCTGTGATGTGTTGGATGTTATACACCCTGTTTGTGGCTACTCTCCAGAGAGCATTGATTGGACTTTCACTATGGATGCTGACATCACTGAGAATGGCACCAACCCTTTCGACTCAACTCCAGCTTCGGATCAACTGTATCAATCCTATCATGAAGAAGCTCATCACCTGTCAACATGGATTTCCAAGATGCCCTACACCTGCCCTGTCCAGTTGCAAAGGTGGAGACTGCCTACTGTACGTTCACAGTACAATTCCAATGGAGAATACTGTGTTGTGACTAATTACAAGACTTATACATATGGTTCTGTTACATGTGCTATTGATTACCCCAATTTCTGTTTTGTTCCTCACCAGAAGACTGTTATTAGACATACTGTTATAACCCCCATCCCCCTTATGAATGCAGACATTATTGATGGTAACCTAGATTATTTACTTACACTATCAGAGTACTTGCCATACTTTAATGTACACATAGACCCACTTACACTTACACTGAAATCACTTTTAGACAGGAAAGACACACACTTCATCCACATCAGCAATAATATTACCAAAGCCAATGAAGCTGTTCTTGACTTGATTAATGATGGAGACACGAATAACGCCTTGACTAACACCTGGTTACTTTTAAAGCTTTTGTTATCATACAAGCATTTTTGATTTTCACTTTGATTATTATGTTTTGCTTCCTATGACATACACTATGCCAACACTGTGAGCAGCTCAAGTTCCTTTACAAGGCTGGTGTGTCGGGATTGTAAACGACCACTGCTCCTGTCCTTTTCCTAGACATTTTCCTGTGTTGCCCTTAGAGGCAACAAGGGGGGGAATTGTTACACGAGGTCCCTGCACCCTAATTGATACCCTCAGAGGTACACCGTAGACAGCTAATGCTTAGGTATAGGTTATACTAATACTTAGGGCTAAGGGCATCTACCATATAAGAGTAGATGTCAGGACATGAATGCATATTGTTGTAATCCACTTTGCTTGCTAATGCACATATATTTTACCATGTATTTTCTGTCCACTTCTTACTTGTCAGATGCCAAGACACCTGTCCTTGAAGTAATTATAATATGTAAGGCAACATTGCCATCCTTTGGTGATGTGCACCACTACACTTGGTTATGTAAGACTCTGTATAAGAACTTCTTTGTTCTAAAACTGATGACTTTACATAATCATATAATGTTATCTTGGACCATGGAGCCACCTCTAATTTAGTCAATAGGGCTCATGTCTGTAACTAGAAATGTTTCTATCTTTTAGTAACCATAGTAATTATCATAGGTATATAATGTTATGCACAGGCTTTACACCTCAGAGACCGAAGAGACCCCAAGAGACTACAGAGAAACCTCGAGGTGTAGGGAATGCTTAGCATTGGCTCTCGGTTCGTATTGGTAAGAACTGCTAAGAGCAACTGTGATTTATCCCTTTGTAGTAAAAAACTTGTTTATTACTCTAATGCAACGTGTTTGTGATTACTTGTATTCCCAATATCATCAAGAATCTGAAAGCATAGTTTAGACCTCTTGACAGTAGCATCTTTCAGAAAAATAGATGTGTAAGAACAAGGGAGTACAATTTAAAGATAGAGGGGAGACAGTTCAGGGGTAATGTGATGAAATTTTTTTTCACGGAGAGAGTGGTGGATGTATGAAACTGCCTTCCTGGAGAGGCTGTGGGGTCTAAAACAGTGGAGGAATTCAAACATGCATGGGACAGACATAAGGCAATTATAGTGGTGGGTGGCAGGAAGTAGGCTGTTGGTTAACTAAAATCTGCAGCTTATCCAGTAGGTAGGGAAATGGGCAGACTGGGTGGGCCAAGTGGTCCTTATCTGCCTTCAAAGTCTATGTTTCTATGTTTAAAGAATTTCAAACTATGTAAGTGGTATAAACAAATAAAACTCTCACACGATTTGGAACCATATTGAGTAAAACTCATAAATTTTAATGATAGGAGAACAATTACTAAATTCAGGCTTGAAACATATACAGCTAACTATGACTACTTTAAACAAAAAAGACAGAATATAGATTCCCCTTTCTGTAAATGTGGTAGATCACTGGAAGATGACTTAAAACATGTATTATTACTATTCCCATTATATAATGGGCCACAATCTAAATGGCTGGGTGACATCATTGCTGATCTCAACATCCCTCCTGATTAACCAGTGAAATATTTATTAAATGTGAAAGAAACACTAACTCTGGAAAAAGTGGCACATTTTCTGCAATCTACATATTTATGATGTCAAATGCAATTTACAATTGCTGTTTAACTTGAATTGACTATATGGTATTTTGTACATATTATGGAAGTGTATAATATTTAAAAAAATATTTTAATGTGTATTATTTGCTGTTTGTATATTGTAATGACATTTTGTTCAACAATAAAACTTTTCTGAACACTACATACTAGTGTCTAAAAGCTTATCTAATGGAATAATGAAAGAATATATTCATGATAATATTATGTAAGACCTCTCAACTACATCAGTACGTGTATCTATAGATCCTCTTAGAAATGCCCCTACAGATGGAGACTAAACACAAACCTACTAACCTACTAAAGAATACTACATTTGTGGAATGGATAAGATCTGCAACAAAATATTTTTTGTTATACACAACTATGTAAATTTTGTACCTAGGTCACATATTTGGAAGATTTTAAATGCTTCTGAAGCTTAGAATAAGGTATAGTGTACATCTAAAGACAAAGGTAAAAGCAATAAAGAAGTTAGAAGCAAAACTAGAGAACTTATTGGAAAAACACAAAAAGAATACAACCCCTAGTGCATAATCATTGTATGAAATAACACAACTTAAATATGAAATTAACAAATATCACTGTGATTGGATGGAGTTTTATCCTTCATAGAACATGAAAACAATTGTGGGAAGCAAGAGAAAAGCCTAATAAACTCCTATTGCATTAGTTGAAAAAAATGAAGAAGAGAACCCTTATTACACCACGTATAGATGCTCAAGGAAAACTAGAATTCTCCACAGAAGGAATTAATAACATTTTTAAAGAATATTATACAAAACTATATATTTACACAATGAACATATGAAATAGTGACTTTTCTAATTTTCTTACAGAGACAAAAATAAATCAAATATCTACTGTGCCATGTAATCTATTATATGATCCAATCAGAACTGAACTTCAAGCAACAATAACGTCCCTACATTCTGGAAAATTATCAGGACCTGATGGTTTGCTTACTGAATTGTACAAATGCTTAGGCCCTCTGATAGTCACATGTTGAAAATGTTCAACGATTCCTATAATAAAGGTCATCTTCCTGGTACATTGAGAAGCTCTCATAGTGCTAATTCAAAAAAATAACAAGATAAAGATGAAAAAGAATGTTTGGATTACAGGCTGCTATCCCTGTTCAACACAGATTATAAAGTTCAAACAAAAACACTTAACAATGGAATCTTTAGTATTATTCCGGACATTATTGACAAAGAACAACCAGGCTTTGTTAAAGAAAGATAGGTTAAGACAGCATCAGAAGACTGATGTCAGTGTAATAGGCCTCCAAAACCTCAGAACAATCATAGGCATTACTTTCACTGGACTAAGAAATGGCATTTTATCCAACAGAATGGCTAAATTTGAAAACTGTCCTAATGCATATTGGCCTTCATAAAACCTTTGTTGATTGGGTCTCACCTCTGTACAGAAATGCAACCACTGCAGTGCTTAAATCAAGTTATTTTAAGTTAAACAGAGGAACCCGTCAGCTCAACCCATTATCCCCAATTCTATTTGTGTTAGCTTCAGAACCACTGTGATCCAGAATTAATGCAGATTAGGATATAGAGTGCATTAAAATTAAAGGACACACCTGGCATTTTTTAATATATGCAGATGACATGTTAATTACAATGGAAAATCCACACTCATCTTTGCCAACTGTGATTAAACTAATGGATAGCTTCAACAGTGTCACAGGCTTTAAGATTAATTAGACAAAATCTGAAATTATGCCAGTAGGGGCAAGAGTATAAATAAGCTACTATTTTGCCCAGAAGTAGAATGTCAGAAATGATAAAACTCTTTTATAACATATTTCAGTATTAAAATACTTAAAGATTGCACTCAGATTGTGAAATTGAATCTCAAATCATTAATTGAACATGCAATATAACTTCTGAATTTGAAAGATATATGGAATAATGCTTAGGATAGTATGCATTATCATAATTTTTTTATACACATCCAAAGTGTGTGATGCCTCATTAACTCCAAGAGTGAAGTTCACGGGGTTTATTCAAGCATCCCACACTGCTGCTGTGTGTAAAATTCAAGTAGTCACACTACATTATGTTATTTTGTATAATATCTGGCAACCAATTTTTTCCTCACAGTTTTTAACTGTGCTTTTGATCCCCCCACCCCCAAAAGCACATCTACAATGAATTAATCACAGCTAGGAAATTAATTAGACAAATAAGAGCTCTAAATTTTAATGTTATCCCATTTATAATTAGTGGCACTCACTTTAACACTTTGCAGTTTACTGTGCACTTTTAGCTATGCCTCATGTCTGGTGCTTGGTTTCACTCCAATCCTGCTTTCTAGCACCTTTGAGCTTGACCACTGTCATCAATACAGATCCGGACAGCTCTCCAGACTGACCCACAGTATCATTAGTTTACTTGTTTTAGCAATGGCCCCAGACTAAAGCATGGTTCATCAGTTTCCTTTTATTTATGTGATTGCTAGACATTGCCACTCAGTGCCAGTCTTTTCAATTAGTAAATGATGTTTGCATGATCGCTTTCACTTTTGACAGGGTCAAACTTATCAGAGTTTGCAACAATGAACAAGGTCATTGTTTCCTCGTAGTGTTACTTTTTTTTTAATTTAGCTCACCAATCTGAAACTTTTTTTTATAGTATTGAAAGTGACAACCAGGAATGGGAAAAAAATGAGTGAAAAAAAAAGGTTCTGTGACACAAAGTGCTGCGCTTAGGTGTCTCGAGCACAGCTACTTCTGATGTGTGCATGTCTGCTGTAATAACCAGATGGTTATTATGGAAAATAATGACATTTCTATTGAAAAAAATTGATGGTCAGTTATTATAATAATTTAAAGAGCAACTGACACCAACCTGGCCAAAAGTGGTATATTGCAGAATTAGAACAAGCATATCGCAAGTAAATATCATACCAAAAAATAGATTTTTATGTTACTTCATTTTAAAGTTATGAGCTATTTTGTAACCCTGATTTCACTACCTGTTCAAAAATGCCTGATTCAGTAAAGAGCTGCTGATGATATCATCTCAGGAACTCACAGTCTAGTACTCCCTGTCAGCATTCTTATATGACATGTTTCTCCAAAGTTGTAAAGATCATGCACAATGGTTTTCACAAGTAAAACAGGCAGCACCATTCAATAAACATAGCTTTAAAAACTAGGTCTGTTTCACATTTTATAACAAAGCTGACACTTTTTTGTGGGGTGCCTTTTTGTTGCGGACCTTTTTTCCAGGGTTGCTGGATGCTGGGTCATAGCACACTGCTGTGAGGTTTCTGATTTGGTAAAAAACTGAGATCATTCTCACCTATCATTCAATTGACATGATTTCTAAGGATGGCACTTTAAAACAACTATTTCAGCTCCTTGTCAATGGGGGTGGGAGAGGCAATGCATTTTGAAACCTTACTAGGAGTTTCTAATTTTGCCAGCCAATGTGTTCTCCTTGCCAGGCTATTTTGAACTATATTCAGTGGCTCCAGAGTTGCTGGATGCTGAGTCAGCATGCCTCTAGGCTGCTAATACCATTTGGAGTGCTACTGTACTGTGCCTGCTAGGAAGTTGTATTACTGCTAGTATTGTAATGTTGGTAACTTCACTGCTGTTTCTCAGTGTCTGTTTTATAATAAAATGTAAGCGGGACCTTATATGTGTTAATTCCTACCAGGGATGGAATTATTAGCCCTGGTAAAATGATCATTTTAATTTAGAGTACAACATAGATAAGCCTAAATGTAGGTAAAAAAAAAAAAAAAAACAGCCTGACTAAATTAGAATCTCCTAGTAAGGTTTCAAAACAGCATTACCTCTCCCTCCCCCATTGACAAGGAGATGGGATAATCATTTTAAAGTGCCAGCCTTAGAAATTGCCTCAATTGAATGATAGGTGTGAATGATCTCAGCATTTCACCACATCAGAAATGTATTCAATCTGCAAACTTCACAACAGTGTGCTACAGTATGACCCAGCATTCAGCAACCCTGGAAAAAAGGACCTCAAGAAAAAAGCACCCCAAATAATTGTCAGCTTTTTTGCAAAACCTGAAATACACATAGTTTTTAAAGCAATGTTTATTGAATGGTGTTGCCTGTTTTACTTGCAAAAAAACATTGCACGTGATCTTTACAACTTTGGAGACATAGGTCCTATAAGCTTGCTGACAGGGAGTACTAGACTATGAGTTCCTGAGATGACATCATTATCAGCTCTTCACTAACACAGGCTTGTTTGAAAAGGTAGTGAAATAAGGGTTACAAAATAGCTGATGCCTTTAAAATGAAGTAATGTAGAAATCTAGTTTTTGGTATGAGATTTACTGGGGGTATGCTTATTCTAATTCTATAATGTAGCAGAAGTGGTGTCAGTTGCTCTTTAATACTATCTTTATAGAAGAAGATTAATTCCATTAAACTAATAATACCTCCCAAAATAATACAAACACTAAGTAACGTACATATTAAAATACTCAGGATGGCTCAACAATATCAATAATAAAATATACCAACCTTTGGAAGGAAGGAGAAAATGCCAGGATAAGCTTAAAGAAACGTACTCAGATTAAAGGGAAAGGGCGTATGCCCCCCCAATGTTAAAATATGTCACACAACCTTTGGAACAAGGCAATTGTCAAGATGTATGAACTATGTGAAATGAAGGATTACCCTTATTTGAGTATCATATGTAAATGTGACTATGAAACCACATATGTGGTCTGCCTTTATGAATATTAAGGTTCCAACTCAAGTCAAATCACACCTGCCCATTCTCTACATCATACTGAGTAACTATATAAAAGCAAATGTAACTTCTCAGGGCATTTCTAAAGAAATTGAGGACAGTATGTGTGAACCCTGAATTTAAATGTGAAAGTAAACCACTCTCTATTTTCAGTTTTGAGAAACAAGGAATATTCAGATTTGAAAATATCACAGATTGAGCTACACACATTATGTAGTCTTTTCAACAGCTTAGGGAGAGCTAAAAGATATAGTAGGTAGATGGGACTGCTGGAAATATCTCTATGTATAGCAAGTAACAAACAAATTATTAACTAATAGCCCTCACGTGCTTCTCAAATCAAATTTGGAAAAAGTCAGTAGGATATGTAGGAAGGAATGGGGGAGCAGGCTATGTTTATATACTAATGCAAGGGTTCTAAAATGGTGAGGTCAGCCTCCCTGGGGAATCCCCAACCTGTTACAGGGGAGTCTCAAACAAGTCTGAAAAAGTACTGCATTTAAATGTTTAGTTTTATATATTTTGTGTGAAGAGATGACGCCAACTGAAAGAGGATAATAGTAGGTAAATCTAATGTATTTACTAATAGGTGACAAGGGAAGGTGAATGAGCCAAGACTCTTTTCAGGTGTACTCGGGGAAGGGTAGGGAGTCAATACATTTCAAAAGGTAACTGTAAACAATCAAGAAATACACAATGAACAATAGTGTAAATAAACATGAACAATAAACTAATAATGAGAGGTGGTAATTGATCAATTTGTAGCCTGATGGCAGAACAGCCCACATACAAGGTTTGAACATAGAAGAACTAAGTGCAATAGCAGGAAGGAGCAAAGTAATCCCTAAGAAGTTGCTTACGAGCAGGAAAGGACAGGGAGAGACAAAGTATGTAGGAAGGTTATTTCATATAGAGAGGAAACAGAGAAAGTAGTCTGACCCATGAAGGTACTGCAACAAGGGGTAACAATGGTTCAAGAATAAAAATAGCAGAGCAAGTAGGCTGGCATCTGAAGGGGGGGGTTACAGTAAGCTGAATAACATTTATTTATTTTGTTTTATTTATTTGTTATTCAGATAATGCCTTTGAGCACAGGAGCTCTTTTTCAAATGTTCCACGTCACTATAAGACAAAGAACTGAATGTGAGCCAAGTACTCAAAGGGGTTTAAATTTATTCATGGTGTACTGCGCAAAGTACCGTATGTTATTTTTCTTTGGGGAGGCCCAAGATTATTTCAGTTTTTGGGGGAGGTGCAAAATCTTTTCCATGGGTTTGGGAAGGCTCACTGTGACAAAGTCTGAAAACGATTGTACTAATGATAGAAAACATACTGATCTTACACTAAATTCCATGGAGAAATGGGAAAAGGAACTGAATTCCTAAATCCCCAAGGACAACACACATCCCTGGAGTGCCTTATTGCTATTGTAAAATGGTTCTTTGATGCAGAATGAAAAAATATGAAATGAATAATTCTTAAAATACTTTTTTATCTTATTTTTAAGTGTGGAAGTGTACAAGTAAAGAAAAAAGTTCCTGTTTTGGTTTTTACTGCTAGATGGTGCTGTTGCGTGTTTAAGCTCTCCCCGTCTATCACTCTGTATCTCCCTCTCCTGATAAATGTCTCCTGTTGTCTTCACCCCCCACCTCCTCCAGCTTTCTACATTGTTCTCCTGGTACACTGTGCTTTATTTTTATGTTTGTACTGGGAGAAACTGAATTTGATGTTGATGTATTGCAGTCATCAGAAGTGTGAGCAGCACAGGAGATCTTTGCTGACATTTATACTCACTCTGTGTTATGGCTTTCAGTTCAGGGTTGCCGCTGTTACTGTGCCTATTTTTTACATTTTCCCAGTAGTTTTCAGCAGTTGTAACTTGTACCAGGAGAGCAGCACATGCATACACTTACTCATGGTGGCACGACTGGTACATTGACAGAAGTTAGGAGCGGTATGATGTGCAGATGGTCCCACGCCTTTAAGGGGGAAGCTGTTCTGTACCACTCTTTGTTTAAAACTGTAAAGATGAAAAAAAAAACTTTCGGTGTGATTTACTTAGCATGGGGCTGGGGAAGTGTTAATCCATTAACCGGGTGACAGCGCTTAGCGGTGGTTTGTAAAGCCAGTAAGCATGTTACTGAGGAGAAGCTTCTTCAAGCCCTGCTTTCTTTTCACTTAAGATAGGAGTCTGGTGTACTTTATTTCAGGGATAGAGGGTGAAAAATTACATTTTTGAGTTTAAGTGCAGTATTTCTTGTTACTGAAGCAGCAATGAAAGGAATTGCCGTGGGGGTGGGGTGGGGGTCCAGTAAGATTTCCTTCTGTGTGGAGTGATTGCTGAGATCGGCATGCAGTCTTGTGTCTGCCTGCCCTTGATACCGTGATGTTATTGCCTAATAACATTACTGTGTCAGGGGAGCAGCAGCCAATCAGCTCACTAGATTTTTTTCTTGCCATTGTATAATTTAAATTAAAACCCCTCAAGACCCATGGTCCTGGAGCCTTTGTGACATCACTCTGGTGGTTAATGCTTGGCTGCCTAGCACTTCCCAAACATTCAATAATAGAATGTTAGAAAACTACCTTTGTATAAAGTTTTCAGGAATAGGTACAAGAAATATGCAAAGTAGAAAATAATAAGAGAGTGAGTTACCTTGACAAATTACATATTTGTAATCAAATATGGAGCCCCATTTCTGAAAAGAGAGACTACTGGTGTAAATGAGCAGTTCCACATAGAAACAGTCCAATTAAGATGAGTAAATATGTAATATTCAGAACATTTTCACTATGAAATATCTGTAAAACAGAAGACTTCTTTCCAAGTATTTGATTGAATAAGGAGGAATGGGTACCAGGTGCAAATATAGTACTGTATAATGAAAATGACCAGAATGCTACCTAATGGTCAGTTACCTCCAACATGCTACCTCATGGATCTATGTGATAATGGTGATTGCCAATCAGAGTTCGCCGGTTAGAGTGACTACACATCTCTGAAAATAAATTTTGCCGATGTACCCCCCCCCCAGCACACAGTAAAATGGAGCCAGGGACTTTGTATTTTTCTTTATGTGGGAGGCTGCGCCCCACGCACCCCTCCCCCCAACTAAAGGATTCTCAACTCCAGGGGGGTGCATGTTGAGGGGGGTGCAAAGCAGGAAGAAAAAAATTCAGGTCAAGCAACAAAATGTACCTGCACCTGGACCCGAGCCCACCCACCATGCCACAGGAGCAGCTTGGCAGCTTGCTGTAGCACCACCCCTCACAAACCCTCCATTCTCTCACACCCCAAACTCAGCGCCTTGCTCCCCCCACATGAGTAGGCATGTAGCAAGAAGATGTCTCTATTTTCATGAACCCCCCATCCAGTCTCCCCGATAACAGGCACCGCGACTGAGCCGCTGTTTCAGTAGGCACCCAATAGCGGTCACCGAAGTCACAGGATATCCTATCTTACTATGTTTTATTGAACTAATATGTATAATTACATTATACTGTATATGTATTCTGGTGCTTATTTATTTATGTATGTTTGTATGTAGTTATCCTGTAGGTAGCTTGTTTAAAGTATAAGCATCCAAGTTCCAATCTGTGATGTAGCTAAACCCAAATGTATTTTCATGTGATTCTGTATGTCATTTACAATATTCATTTTAATAAAATGTATAAAGTAAAAAAAAAGATAGTATGAATTTCAAATACATAAGAAAATATAAAAAAAATACAGAACAGTGTAGTGTGTGACACTTCAATACAAGTTCATCGCAAACAAATTTTTCAGACACCAGGATTTATTTATTTATTTATTTTTGAAAGTTGGATTTACAACCTTTGAGTCAGGGACTCATTTAAAAAGGCACCACGTCACGGGGAGGGTAGACATGGTTACAGTATGAGATACAACAGTGGTAACATACAGGTGCAATACAGATAACAAAAGAATATAATATAACAGTGGTTTATGGAATAAAGTTACATGCAGTAAATAGCAATCGTATAAAGTATAACAATAGTAGAAGTCATAACCCTGGTCATACCGGGGAAATATATATGTGAAAGGTTGGGGGGGGGCGGAACTGGGGTGAGGAAAAGAAAAAAAGGGGGGGGAGAAGTCCAACGGACATTGTCAAGGCTATGGGCCAGAAACGGGGAGGGACCAAAAAATTTAGGTTGATTAAGAACAACTACAGCTTTGGGCACCAAAGAGGAGATTACAGAGAACAATTTTAAAGGGGCCAATTTTGGTAGGCTTTATTTTTTTATTTTATTTATTTATTTAGCTTTTGTTAACTGGGTAAGTGCAATAGCCATAAAATGACTTTTTTCAGGCACGACCTGGGAGAGTACAGGCATGCAGAAACTTAACAGGATAACAAATTATAAGTGCTTAACATACAATGAGTTAAAGTGGATACAATATATCAGAGACATACAGAGTAGACCATTCATAAGTTCACAGGTGCCTACTTATGCAATGAAAAGAGAGGACATTGGACAATAAATTATTAGGTGACATATCATATGAACAGAACAAGGTACACAGAAACAAAAACAGGTTATAAAAAAGGAAGAAATAACCATTGAGAGCAGGGGGTGTCATTAAGGAAAAGGTTGGTAAGTGAGGAAGAGGGGAGCAAGCCATGAAATTAGATTATATGAGTGTATGTAAGTGTAAGGGAGATGCCTGCAGTACAAGATTGTATATGGGCAGGGAAAAGTAGCCGGAACAGACTGAGGAAGTAAGAGGGTTGTATAGAGGTGAGGAAATACTATTGTATGGCCAGAGACATCAGTCATTAGGTAGAGTGAAAGCAGGAACAGGTATCAGCAATCAGCAGATTCAAGTGCAGTTTTCTCTTAAAGCATGTGTGGGAGCTAGAAAGTCTAATGTCGAGGGGAAGGGAATTCCACAGCTGTGGAGCCGCATGCTCAAATGCAACAGTTCCTTTCCTAGTGCGGCACCTCGGCAAATTCAGAAAGGATTTATCAGCTGATCGTAGACCATGGAGTGTGTCCTGAGGAACAAGCATAGCTGCAAGACACCTACAGGTTTGATTTCAAATTATCAAACCAATAAGAGAGCCAAGGTAGTATTTCCTATTAGCTAATGGAGAGAACCAACCAAGATCATTATAAAGCTGACAGTGGTGTTTAAGCTGAGGAGCAGAAGAGACAGAACGACATATGTCGTTATACATAATATCCCCATCTGAGTAGGTCAGTTTTATGTGCAGCCCCAAATAAGGGAGCCCTATAGGTTAGGATGGGGAGCAGAATCCCCCTCTCAATGGCCATTTTAGCCAATGGCATGAGCATATAACTAGTCTTATATGCAACACCCAGTTTGGAGTTGACAGCTCTGCAAACAGACTGTACATGAAGATTAAGATCAAGAGATTGATCTATCAGGATGTCCAGGTACTTGAAAGAGGTCACACATTCCAGTAATTGACCTTCTAAGTCCTGTACCATCAGTGCTATTGTACAAGCCTGGAGCTTTGGGGCAGATCCAAGCAGCATGGCTTTAGTTTTGCTAGTGTTGACAGCCAGTTTGTGGTCGTATAGCTAGTTTTGGATATTGTTAAAGTCAGAGGAAAGGGTTGTGTTGATAGTGTCTATGTTAGTAGAACTTGTATAGATGACAAGATCATCAGCATTTAGAATAGCAGAGCAGGATTTTAGAGCAGCTCCAATGTTATTTATATAAAGAGAGAATAGGAGGGGCCCTAGGATGGAGCCCTGAAGTACACCAATGTTAATGGTGGTACTGTTGGATAGAGAGGAATTAAATTTCACCACTTGAGTTCTATTTGTCAGGTAGCTTTCATACCAGTCAACAACAGAGGAGGAGAAATGCAGGTGTCGAAGCGAGGAGAGAAGCAAGGTGTGATCAACAAGGTCAAAAGCCTTTGTGAGGTCAATAAAGACAGCCCCAGTCAGATTGCCAATATCCATTTTTGAAAGAGTGTCTGTGGTGAATTTGAGGAGTGCAGTCGTTGTGCTATGTCCTTTCCTGAAGCCATGTTGGGTATCTGAGAACAGGCTGTGCTTAAGTAGATAGTCAGTTGTCTGAGTTGCAACAATTTTCTCCAGGATTTTGATCAGTACTGAAAGTATGGAAATTGGTCTGTAGGTCATGACAACTTTAGGATCCCCTTTTTTAAGTACAGGTGTGATCCGAGCAGCTTTCCAGAGGTCAGGGACCACTCCACCTGAAAGTGATAATGTATAAATTTTGGCCAGCGGTAATGCAATAAGGGAAGCAGCAAGTTTCAAGAGGAGTTCAAGGGAGTCTGAGCCAGAGCTGGTTTGATCAGAAGTGGACCTCAGAAGTTTCAGGATTTCCTTTCTAGACATAGCCTTAAAATAGAATGGAGGAGTATAAGGAGGCACAGGGGACAACACTTCCAACTTATCCAGACAGGTTCCTGATGAGGAGTGGAAGGACACTGCAGTGGGATCAAAGGAAGAGGTATATTGGGAGATGTCAGAGAAATGCAGGTTGAAAGAATTAGCTATGGTTTGTGAGTCATTGCAATGCACATAATTTATCAGCATATCACTGGGGTAGTTGACTGTGAGGATCCAAGGAAGGATTTGGTGTGTGACCAGAATTTCCTGGGATCATTGACTGAGTTAATCAGTAGGTCCTTACAGTACTTGCTCTTAGCAGCTCTGACTTGTCTTTTACATGAATTCTGTAGCGTACGGTAAGCACTGAAATCTGTTTGCTGGCCTGATGTTTTGTAGCGCTTCCAGAGTTTATCTCTAAGGTGCAAACATTTGAACAAGTCTTTGTTTAGCCATCTTGTTTGTTTACCACTCACTCTCCGGGTGATCCTTGGGGCATGTTTACATTGAACCATACGGAATTTAGTGATGAAGAGGTTAAGAGCATCCTGAGAACAGTGTGATAGATAAATTTCCGACCAACAAATTCTGGAGACTTCATACAGAAACACCTCTTGGTCTAGGAGAGCAAAGTTTGTGAGAGTGATATGATGTGGTGGAGGAGATGGAGGTGCCCCCAAGGACAGGATGCAGAAAGTAGGAGAGTGGTCAGTTAAGACATCAGCAAGAGTAACAGCGGCTGAGATGTGTTCGATCCAGTTTACCAGCACTCAATCCAATAGTGTGCCTAGTGGTGATGAAGACAGACTTCTAGTCGGCACTGTCACCATCTGATGCAGGTTGTAGCTATGAGTCAGAGACTGAAGAGAACTGAGAGTTGCCCCAAGCCAGTTTAAGTTTCGGTCCCCTAGATGACAACCTCATTATGATTAAAATTCTGAGAGATATTTTCCAACATGTACTCTAGACCCACAATCCCTCCTGCTGGGGGGTTATATGCACAGATAACATGCAGTTTCTTGGCTCCCAATGCAAGGGTAGCATGCAACTATTCACATACTGATTGAGCATCCGGGACAGTGAGAAGAGAGACAGTCAGTTTATTTTTGTAGTACAGAGCAACTCCGCCACCACGTTTGTTCAATATCTTATCCCTTCGAATAATAAAGTAATTTGGCAGGGAGCAGAGGGAGTCAGTAACCAATGGTTCTAGCCAGGTCTCAGTGAGACAGAGGATATCAGGATTGTACAGTTTGACCCATGACTCCAGTTCCACAAAGTGACACATCAAACTTCTTATATTCAACAGTGCAATTAACAGCCCATGTTTGGACATACTATGTATGTCATCTGCTGAGAAATAAGCATCTAGTGGCCCAGAATTTGTCTCTATATCCCCAGATAGCAGAATGGCAATGATGACAAGGAACCATAACCCCACGTTTAGAAAAGGATGGGATAATGCAGACTTGTTCTGTAGTTTCCTAAACGTATAGAGAAAATGGTAGGGACAACCCTTTTGGTAGAGAAGAAGAAGATTAGTTTGTAGTATCCTTGTATTATAAACAATAAGGTTGGAGAAAGTAAAATCATAGTGCTCGGTCCTAGATTTATTTCAGCCATCCTCATTCCATAAGGATAGTGTAATTCTGCCAAGGCAAAGTAGGACAAGAGAAGTTATGAGGGCAACCCCCAGACAGCTGTTGGACATAGTGTGACTGTTGGTACAACATTGGTTCAACTCATGACAGACATCATCCAGGGTCACAACTAGGCAGGGATTGACAAGAAACTTTAGCTATGCAAGACCTTGCAGGCATGCACTCCCCAGCCCCATTACATTGGTAGCCTAGAGCACATCTACTCAAGTACAAGTGCAGGATATGAAATCCTTTTGTCCTTGTGCTTCCTTTGTTATTTAAAGAGGTTGTTTAAAAGCCCACAAATAGATCCTTTGGGAGCAAGCCAGACGAAAATGTGGATTCGAGCAGGACCCAGAGTCACTAGAGTTTATCAGACCTAGTTGCTTGATTTCTGTTTTGCTTGGGATAGCTTCCAAAAAGTTGATTTTAAATTGAAAATGCAAATACCTTGTGGTGATGTTTTGCAGAAAATCCAGTTCAGGAGACTTTCACACATGTAGTGAGCAAGAATGGTGTAGTTACTCTAAGCAGAAGCTCTTATAAATCCCAAAAAACTTTGCTACAGACACAGACAAACACAAACAGCCACTCACACTTCCAAGATGCTTCAGATGGCTGAGACTTAGTGACAGAGGGTGGGAGGGAGTTGAACCATGTGGGGGCATGGTAGTGGAAGGACTTCTGGGCTAGGGATGTCTTGGTAAGGGGCACCAGAAAGGTGGCCTTAACTGAGCTATGGGTGGCAACAGATGGGGATGCAAGCTGCAAGGACACAGTGACCCCTGGGGGGGAAGAGTCCTAGCAGGGATTTTTTGGCAAATAAGCAGGTTTACTAGCGCAGGTGCTCCTCCAAGGTGAGCAAGTTGGTGGTGGAATAGAGCAGGCAAATATAGGTGCAGAGGGATGCTCTGGTCAGGAGCCTGCATGCTTTTTTATCAAGATCTGGATTCTGGTGAAGGCGGTATTGTCAGCCGCAGCGTAGATAGATAGGCTGTAGTTCACTAAGGACAGGATGGAGGAGTTGATGGCCAGTCGAGGGCGGTTTTGGGGAGGCAGTCTCTGTGGCAATAGAAAAGGCCAATCTGAGAGTCAATGGCTGAGGACAGGGTACTGATGTGGGTGTGGAATGTAAGAGCCGAGTCGAAGGTGATGCCCTGGTAATTGTAGGACAACACCTGCTAGACAGGGTGAGCATTACTGGGGAGAATGCAGAGGGGGGCATTTTTGGCCTTATTCTGGTGATGTGAAAAAAGCATAGCTTTGGTTTTTTTGAGGTTAATGACCAGCCGGTGGTCAAGGAACAACTTTTTGGCTTGGTTGAATGTGTGCTGCAGGGATTCCAATAGAGATGCGGGGTCAGGGTGGGAGGCAAGAAGAACCACATCATCAGCATAGAGTAGCATATTGCCTGAGTAGGAGCTGGGGATGGTGTTGAAAAATAGGCTGAACAGAACGGGGCCCAGGATGGAACCCTGGGGAACCTCTGAGTGAACTGGCAGGGTATTGGACAGGTTGCTGTTTACCTTCATGTGCTGTGATCTGGTAGAGAGGTAACTACAGTATATATGGTCTTTCTCAAAAAAGGACCTCTTGAAAGTGCTTAGATTACATTTTTAAATAAAAGAGTTGTCTTAGAGTATTTGTAATGCATTCCTCACCTGCAGGGCAGTGACCTAAAAGGATTTTCTCCCTAACATAGTCTGGATGCAAGGAATGCATAACTGAAGACCACAAGAAGACTGTTAACCTTGTCTTGACATGCACACATCCTGACATTTAGAGAAATAAGCAGGACACTCACCAAAATGCATTTGGTGATAAATTGAAGCAGATGTATTTTTGTTCATGGAAGACAGAATTAATTTAACTGCCTGTGCATCAGACAATGGTGAACTCCATAAAAACAACTGAAAACTTGCCTGGCAAGTTTATTATACAAAGTACTTACTGTAGATACTTTGGAATGTAGGAAGAAGCTGAATCACAAAAAAAACCTCTATAATAAACAAGCATTTGTTAATCCTGAATGTTGTCTCGCTGGCATTGGTATTGGTAGTGCAGGAGTTTGAGATGCATAATAGGAATGGCAGTGAAGTATGGAACTGACGCCAACCCCACCCCCACCCTGCAGAGACTGACAGGTGCTGGTATGTGCCTTTGGGGTGTTTGCTATAATGCTCATGCCATTTTACCTCACCCTACCCTGTAGACACTGACAAGTGTTATGGTATGCTCTGGGGTCTTTGGGCCTTATACTTGCCCCATTTCATAAGGAAATATGCTGAGATGGGTGCAGTATAGAAGAATGGGGTGAACATTAGGTCCAAACAGTCCAAGGCACACCTCGATGCCTGTTACTGACTGCAGGGGGGGGGTGGGGGTAGAATGGCATGAGCATTACAATGATCCCAAGTCACACCCCTGATGCCTGGCAGTCTCTACAGGGTGGGGTGTTACAGTTGGAAACCCTAACATTGTAGGCATTTGTTGTTATTTTCACTCCAGATTTTCAACATAAGCTTTTTGTGACCCCTCCTCATGAAGAGCGGCATAATCAGGTTGTTAGCTGAAAGGTGGTTTTGCACAGTGGCTATGCCATTTGGCGACACGAGGATGAAAACACATTTGGGGCAGGATGTGGAAAATGACAACTGTATTGTTCATGAGGAGGCATAAAAAATGGCAATGTTGAAAAGCTGGAGTGAAATTATGAAAAATTGGTGAAGTCATGAGCATGCATAGAAACTGCACAACATGGGTCTGTAACCCAATTATTTAGGAGATTTTTTTAGCCACATTTTCAACATAGTCATTTTGGGACCTCCCCTTATGAACAGTGGTGCTGTGATTTTCTTAATCTGTCCCAAAAGTTGATTTCCCACAGCAACAACGCCATTGTGCACCAGAGGTGTTGAAACACATTTTGGACAGGCTGTGAAAAATGACAGCTGTACTGCTCATAAGGAGGTGTGTAAAAATACCAGTGATTATAATCTGGCATGAAAATATTGCAAATTTATGAAGTTACAATGGTGCATGGAAACTGCGCAATGCACACTTGTAACACAGTCATTTTATGGACTTTCGTCACCAAATTTTCAACATAGGCATTTTAGGACCTCTGCTCATGAACAGTGTCACTGCAATTTTCTCAAACTGCCCCAAAAACTGATTTTACACAGTGACCGTGCTATTGTGCACCAGACGTGCGAAAACACATTTCAGCCAGGATATGTAAAACGACAGCTGTACTGTTCATAAGGAGGTGTGGAAAAATGCCAATTTTGAAAATCTGCAGTGAAAATATTACAAATTCATGAAGTTACAAGCATGCATGGAAACAGTGCAATGCATGCTTGTAAAACAGAACCGTTTTGGACTTTTTTCACAAAATTTGTAACATAGGCTTTTTGAGAGACCCCTCATGAACAGTGATACTGTTGTTTCGTTACTCAGTCCCAAAAGGTGATTCCACACAGTGACCTCGAAATCACATTTTGGGATGGAATAACACCATGACAGTGACTAAATTCATGAGGAGGGGTCCCAATAACCCCATGTTGAAAATTTGATGCAATAATTCCAAAAAATTCCTAAGATATGCACCAAAGTTGAAAAAACCCTATTTATGCCATTATACAGCTTACCAGCCTTTCTTCAGTTCGAGGTCGGCTTTGAAGAGTGCAGACATGTTCCGGTCACGAAGATCGTCCTGCCAGACGTAAGTATGGGGTAGGGTGGGGGGTGTGGGAGGCAGGGTGCACAGAGGGTGGGTACGGGTTGGAGCAGGGAGCTGGACATACCACGAGGGACTGTTTTCTGCTTTTAAACATTAAAAAGAAAAACATTGCAGTACTTTTTTTATTATTTTTTTCACAAGGGACTTTGGCACATTGGGTTGGGCTCCCAGCATTCCACCTGAGTGTTTGGGAGGGCTAGCCAACCAGGGATTGGGCACCCCCATTGGCACATACTGAAGGGGGGAAAGAGCCGAGGGGGATTGGCCACCCCCTCAGCACATAACAAATGGTGGGGTGCATTATGCCGACAGGGAGTGGGCTCCCCCATCAGCACATAAACTGGGTCAGGGCATGCCGACAGGGGATTGGGCACCCCCAAAGTCAGCATTGCTGCAGGCAGTGTGCCACCATGTTTACTCTAATGTTTCACCAGGGAAGGCACGTCAGGAGGTGCAGCTGCTTATAATGAGCTTTGCTTTCATTACAGCAGACATTTCCTTAGATGCACTAGCCACATTATGTATTCCTGGTGTTGCGCCTGCATGCTGGGTTATTAGGGAACGAGGGACACACCTACTGATGCGTGCTCTGCATTCACCCAACAGTGACCGCGCCTCCAAATCTGCTACTAATGCAATATGTTGGCTGGCGCGCAAGACGAGCCAACATAAAAATGGGAAAAATATGCACCTGAAGTTGGCATAGTACTGCTTAGCAGTAGTCTTACTACCTCATAGAACTGTTAACAGGCTAGTAGCAAAGTTCTAGTTAATGCTTCCATTAAGCATGTTTTGACATCACTTAAACTATGTACCACCCTTCCAACTCCCAGTACAGAAACAAGCACATCTAGCTGGCAGTCCAGTGATACCTTCACCCTGACCCTAATCCTGTTCTGATATAATCCCTGTCTCTGGTATCCCATGGTTATGCCTTTTCTGGTCCAAGTATCCCTGGTGTGAGGTGGTAGCTCTTGAGTAATCAAATCAGTTTCCGCAGCTTGCTTAATCCAACATTGTTTTACGGACACTTGACTTTTAGGCCAAGGATGAGTTTATATTACTTTAGCCCTTAAATTTAAAATTAATCACCTAACCCAAACATTAAATTAGCCCTTTTCTGCCCTTAGCTAAATTACAAACATACGAAACTGCCAGCAGAAACAGGCCATGTCTGTCTATTGAGTCCGCTCAAGTGTGCAGCTTGGTGCCATAGCATGAAGCTGCTCCCCCCAACTCCCCCCGGAGTTGTAATTCCCCCATCTCAGTCCCATCCCTCAACCCCACCCCTCCAGGGCCCCCTGCCATCCTCACCTTCTTCTTTACCCTGCCCCACCCCCTCTTGAAACTAGTCAATGTCTTTGCTGCCACTACTTCTTCTGGCAACTCGTTCCATCCCTAACCACTCTTTCTGTGAAAACATGCCTCCTTATTTCTTTCTTGAATCTGCCTCCTGCCAACTTCAAGCTCTACCCCATAGTTGTTCCTTCCCTCCTTAGGTTAAAGATGCCCTTTGTGGTCACCCTATTTATGGCCTTCAGGTACTAGAAGGTCTCAATTATATCCCCCCTTTCCTCCAGTACATGTTCAGTGCACTCAGCCTCTCCTCATATGTTCTGTCCCCCATGCCACGGATCATTTTGGTTGCCCTCCATTGGACCACCTCCAGCAGTTTGATATCCTTCTTCAGATAAAGGCACCAATACTGAACACAATACTCCAGGTGTGACCTCACCAGTAACCTGTAGAGTGGGAGAATAACTTCCTCCCTTCTAGAGGTGATTCCCCTGGTGGTGCAGCCCAGCATTTTATTTGCTTTAGCTGCAGCCTTTTGGCACAGTGCAGAGTGCTTCATGTCCCCCCTGACCATTACTTCGATGTCCTTTTTCTCCTTAATTCCCCCCAGCCAATAACTGTTCCTTGGGTTTCTGGTTCCCATGTGCATCACCTTGCACTTCTTGGTGTTAAAACCCAGCAGCCATATACCCAACCAGTTCTCCAGTTAAGCCAGATCCTCCCTTAAATCCTGGATCCCTTTCTCCGTGTCCGCCCTCCCACAGGGCTTAGTATCATCTGTGAACAGGCATATTTTATTTCTGACTCCCTCTGCTATGTTGCTAATAAACATGCTGAACAGCACTGGTCAGAGTACTAAGCCCTATGGGACACCACTAGTTACAGGTCTTGGTTTGGAAAGCTCCCCTCCCACCACCACTCTCTGGTTCCTGTTCTGAAGCCAGCTCTTGACCCATCCCAGCAGTTTCTCCCCTAATGCCAGGTCACTCAGCTTGCTTATCTGCCTACCATGTGGCACTGAATCAAATGCCTTGCTGAAGTCCAGGTATAGTATGTCCACTGCCTGCTCCTTGTCCAAGGTCTTTTATAACCCAATTGAAGAATTCTATCATGTTGGTTTGACACAACCTCCCCCTAACAAACCCATGCTGTCTTTCATCCTGGAGGCCAGTTTCCTCAAGGAAGGACACCAGCCTTTCCTATAGAATGGTCTCCATTAACTTACCTACTATGGAGGTTAAGCTAATTGGTTTGTAATTACCCGGCTCATCCTTGGGACCACTTTTATAGAGTGGTACCACATAAACTATCCTCCATTCCTGAGGTACACACCCTGTCTCCATCGAGGTGTTAAACAGATCCATCAGTGGTGCCACCAATACTTTTGCCAGTTCCCCTCAGAACTCCCGGGTGAATCCCATCTGGGCCAGGTGCCTTGTCTACCCACAGTTCCCATAGTCCTCTTAGTACTCTATCCATGTAAATCTTCCCATCATAATCCGTCCCCCCCTTAGGGGGCACCCAAATTCTCCCCTGTGGAATAGGCCCACTAGCCTCCCTGGTGAAGACAGAGCAGAAATACTCATTTAGTGCCTCTGCTTGCTCCACACTCTCTTCAACCCACCCACCCACCCTCCTTTTCAGACTAATTATCCCCTCTCTTCTCCTTCTTCTCTCCTTAATGTATCGGAAGAAGTCTTTTTCTCCTTCTTTGATCCCCTGTGCCGGCTTAAGTTCTTTCTCCACCTTGGCTGCCCTGACCTCTTTCCTTGCCTCATAGATACATAGATACATAGTCAGTGTCAGCAGATAAGAGCCTGTGGCCCACTCAGTCTGCCCATTTGAGCTTGTAAGTTCAGTTTATGTTTTCCTAGAAGTCTGTTGCCCCTTACCCCTGACCTCCAGAATTCCTTTATGTCTATCCCATGCATTCTTATATCTCGTGATTGTTTCAGCCCCTACCACCTCCTCTGGCAGGGTGTTCCACTTGTCCACCACCCGTGATATCAGACAGTAAGCCTCTCTCACCTCCTCTTTTGAGATACATTTGTACTTCAGGAAGGCCACTGTCTTCTCCTTTACCTTTTCAGCTACTTTTCTTCTAAACCAGCTAGGCCTGTTGGTTTTGGAATGCTTTTTTTGATTCCTTGTGCAAGTGTCGGAAGCCACTATTATCTCCATATTAATGGTGACCATCTCTGGTCCGCATCCATCCTTGGATGAAGCCCTGTCAGGTGCTCCTGAACTATTCTCCCCATCTTGCCGAAGTCCAAATTTTTAAAGTCCATCACTCTTGTTTTAGTCGTGGCAGCTTCCTTCCCCATGCTGACTGAAAACCAGACTGTGCAGTGGTCACTTCCTGCAAGGTGTTCCCCCACTTCCATCTCCTGGACATGATCCCAATTAGATAGCACTAGATTGAGAATGAACCTATCCTGAGTTGGTTTCATGACTCCCTGAGTCAGGAAACAGTCCTATAAGGCATCCAAGAGGACCTGTTGCCTGCTGCAGGTGGTAGCTGGGATGTTCCAGTTAATTCCAAGTAGATTGAAGACACCTAGAATTACTGTGCTTCCTTTCCCCTCTACCCTCCTGATCTGTTCTCCTAGCTCCCTATCCAACTCTATTCCCTGTGAAGGTGGCCTATACATTACTCACACATGAACCCTGTTCCCAGTGGAGTTCTGGAGTACCACCCACAGGGCTTCAACTGTGCCTTCCTCTCCCTCCTCCCTGCTGCACTTTATCCCATCCCTAATGTACAATCCCACTCCACCTTCCATCTCCCTTTTCCTGTCCTACCTATAGAGTTGGTATCCTGGGATCTCGAGGTCTCATTCATGAAACTGCATTGCGCAGGTTTCTGTGATGGCTGCAATGTCCATGTTCCCCTCCGCCATCAGCATCTGAAGGACCACCATCTTATTTGCCAGACTCCTAGCATTCAAAGACACCACCTTCCAGTGTGCCCTCAGTCCCCCCTTGTCCCTGATCTTAATGTGACTCTTCTCCAACCTTGCCCCTAGCATCTTCTCCCCTTTTAGTCCTCCCTCCCTTATTGTTTTCCTTGGGGGGGAGGCCCGGGGCCGCCGATACCCGAGGCTGTGTGTCTTTCCCTCTGCTGCCCCCCCTTCCTCAGTTTAAATGTAGTTTGCTCTGCATGTAGCTCACCAGTTTGCTTTTCAGGACCCTTTTGCCTTCCTTGCTTAGGAGAAGCCTGTCTGTTCAATATAGTTCCTTATCCTCCCACGTCTTTCCTTAGTCACCCACCAGTCCATATCCATTTTTGTTACATCATCCCCTCAACCATTGGTTGAACTCCTCAATCCTCAACTTCCTAACTGCACTTGCTCTAGGTACTGGTAGTACCTCCGAGAAGGCAAACAACTGTCCAGTCTCTCTACAGATCTGTCCTAGACCAATGAACCTTTACTGCACAGTATTTGTTTCACAAACCACCAGATCATTGGTACCTAAATGCACCACAATGTGTGGCTTTCCCTTCCCTACACACTTTGGTACTATTACACCCACTCTCCCTGCCATCTTACCTGGCATGCACACCACCCTCTTGTTGTCTTTCCCAGAGTTCCCGTTTCCTTATCTAATATCTTTCAGGAAGGAGTCCTCTATTATTACAACTTGCTCCTCCTGCCCCAGCCTCCTGTTTCAATGCCGATTCTGCTGATCTTTGTTCACAAAATCGTTCCTTCGCCCCCCCTTTGAGAGAGTTCTTACTTGCTCACTGTCCCCCCCTACCCCATGGCCTCTAACCTCAGTTCCCCCTCCATTGGACTGGACTTATCTTGACCTGTGGTTCCTCCCCAAATATGCTCCTGCCCCCGTCCAACCCTCTTTACTCTGCACCCACCATGTTCATACTTGCCTTGACCATTGCTTCTCCTGACTTTCCCTTTTTTCCCCAACCCTTTTTATCTTCCATCAATTTTCCCCTGTGGCCCTTTACACGGTACCATCTGAGCATTCCCCTGCTTCTTGAACACTATTCCTTCCTTCTAGTGATCCCCACTACCTGTCATATGTGACTCCTCATCTCAGATGTCCCTCTTGCACCTAGTGTCCTCCATGTTCCCTGTACTTCCTTTACTGGGTTATGATTGATTCCTTCCCTGCCTTCCTAGCAGTGCACCCTCATCTTTGTCCTCTAGATCCCGCAGCACAGTGAACCTATTAAAGGTATTTATCCCCTTGTTCTTAGTGCTCTTATAAACTTTATCCAGCCCTCCCTTCTTTCCTTTCCAATCAGATTTGTTCCCCCCCTACCCCCTACCCCCACCTCCCTCAATGTCCCCATTCTCCCCCTGTCCTAGTAACCTGCCTTGGATGATTTCCTGGCCTGTCAGCATGACAGGACCTGAATCCCGTCCCTGCCCCTCTGTCCATCCACCCCCTTTTCTTATTCCCATTACCCACCCTAACCATTCAATTTCCTCCCTCAGCTGCCCAAGCTGTCTACAGACTAGACATCCTCCTGTCTTCCATATTGGTCCCAAGAAGATGGCTGTGCCACAACCATTACATCTGATCATCCTCCCACTTACTTCCTGCATCCCCCATGTATCTGCCACAGTCCACCTCCTGTCCCCCCATATCGTTCCTCTGCCATACTTGTCTTTTTGGTTGCCACATGTTGGTCTAGATAGCCCCTCCCTCCACTATCATTGTGGACCCTTCTTTTGCCCTCAACCCCTGGGTGTCCTGCTGCCCTCAACAGTAACTCCCTTATAAATCTTCCTTTATAGGTTGTTACCTCACACCTGTCTTTCTTCTATGCTTTCCTGTAAACTCTTGAACTGTTGCTAGGTTCCCCAGCCCAGTGAGTATCACAGCCGTAGTTATGGCAAGTGGCCAAGGAATATTTCCTTTCCTCCACTTCCCCTTCTGAAAAATCTAATTATGGATACTGTGCAACCCAATGCATGTAGTGCATGTGCAGTGGTTGCCCCTCTCCTTCCTATCTATGCACATGGGAGTCCTATGAATGTGGACAACCCTGGGAAGGGTGGGTTTGATTCCCGACAATCAGGCCCAAAAATCAGACAGACCTGCTATTCACTCCCTTTACCCTCAATCAGTCTCTGCAGACCTTGGCTGTTTATAATCCCCTTGAGCAGCCTTTCTGGCAGACTATCCCCTCCAACAGTGAGCACAGTAGAAAACAAAAAAAAATTCATTTGAAAATGCCCCTCCATAACACAGTACCTGTCATCACCCTCAGCCCCCAGGGAATTGCTCACCTCGAGCAGCCAACCCTTAGATTCACCACTAGCTCCGTGGTAAATGGATCAGCAATCTACACTACTGCACTCCTAAGGAGATGCCTCCCTTCTGACATCCCGAGCATTATCTGGTCCTTCTTCTTTCCACAATCCTGCCAGACGAAACACTGACCACTGCTTGGTAGCCGAAGTGCTCCCTACGACCACCATGCTACCTTCTGAACTTTCTCCTCTTGTTTAGCTTGGCCCACAAAGTATCTTATTACCCACATTCATCCATCTCTGACCCAATTTAAACAGTCAAACTTGTCTTCAAACCACAGACTTCCAAGTTGCACAGACTCTTATTTGTTATAGGAACACTGTACACCATTTACTTTCACAAACTCTTTCTTGTCTCTAGAGTACTGTACATTAGTTTTCTGTACACTCACTGTTCAACACACAGTCTTCTCCACATGGTCTTCTAGTTTAGGAAACAACTATTTTAAAGGAAAACACTAGAAAAGACACAGCTTTCCCCAGATGCTACAAAAACTCTTGATTAGTGCTTTCAGACAGTAAGAACTTTTTTTGCAATGATTTAAATGCTACCCACAACTTCCACTTCATATTGCTGGCAGCCACAACCTCATGTGCAGCAGTGAGCTTCCCTAGCTGACTTTATTCTCATATATCCAGCTCACCTCTGCTATTGGTCGGCAAAACATATTAGCACAAAGTGAGCTAAGGAAGCTCGCTGCTGCTCATGAGAAGGTGACTGCCAGCAGTAGAAAGTGGAAGTTCAGGGTCAATGTTTAAATAATTAAAAAAGCATTTGGTGGTAATTTAAATAAAAATTTTACTGTCGAAAACACTAATCAGGCATTTTTGTAGTGACTGGGGAAAGCTGTGCCTTTTCCTGTATTTTCCTTTGATGCAAAGGGAGCTACTGGGAATTGATTATTTTATTATCTTCTGAAGCTTTCATTGGCAAAGCTTGTAAAAGCAAGACCAATTAGGATTTGGTAGGGGAAAACATGACATGATTGTCATGCAGTTAGAAATATTAACTGTAACTGTACTGTATGCAGAGATGGGCAATGTAGGGTAAACTTGCTCTGCAAATTAATCCACAAACTTAGCACAGTTTGTAAAGTGCTCATCAATCTGCAAAGTGCAGATGTTTGCTGCAAACAGCAGAATTCCACCCACAAAGTGCAGAATTTCACCCACAAATGGCAGAATTTCACCCATGAATGGCAGAATTTTGCCATTCATGGGTGGGTTTCCACCATTTGCTGGCAAAATTCCACACTTCTTGGTTGGAATTCTGCCTTTTGCATGGAAAATGTTGCAATTTCAGGTGAAGTTGAAGTTGCTGAGGGAAGAGAAAACTTCACAAAACTCCACGGATGCGAATTTTGGCCACTTCACAGCAACTTCGCCAGTGAATTTAAACTTATACCCATCTCTAACTGTATGTGGATAAAACTGTGCTAATGTAGATAATTGTTAAATTATCTGAAATAGAACTAAAATAAAAAAGTATTTTACAAAACTTTATTTAAACTACTGTGGTCCTTAGAATCAGAGAGAACAAAATTTTATTTGCCACCATCTTCTACAAACATATGGTCGGGAATGGCATCATCTTTTCTGTATGTTCTCCATCGCTAGCCTATACCCATTTCAAACAGCCATTTATCACAAGTAGGCCTCCTTTCTGTCCCTGATTCATAATTGTTTGGAGGCAGGTAGCATTTCCATTGTGAGTTAATGAAGTGGATCCACTTCCCTAACTGCATCATGCTACAGCTATGGAAGAGAATCCACTGCAGATAGAAAAGTGGATCAGCTAATTCAGCAGATCACCTTCTCTAACTAGTATGCTGCTTGTACATATTGTCATGTTACATCAGGAGCAGTGCTCAGGAGGGAAGGGGAAAAGTAGTCTTGCATCTGTAATGATCCTTGGCGTACCAGTCTGTCTGCAAAGAATCAACCATGATTGAAAACCACTCCTTCTCCTGCCTCCAAATGTATGCTTCATCTAGCACATTCAACAGTTAAATAGAAAGCCATGCATGGTTCTGAAGGACTGGAGCAAAGCAGATGTGGTCCTTTTACATAAGAATGGCAGCAAGAAGGATGTTATCAATTATAGACTGGTCAGTCTTACTTCAGTGGGGTGGAGAATTAATGGAAGCCCTTCCTATATCAGAGGGTGGTGGTTAACAGCATCCACTCTAATGATAGTAAAGTGATAATCAGGGTGCTACAGGTCTCAGTACTTTAGCCAGTCATCTTCCGTGTCTTTGTAAGTGACTTTGCAGAAGAAGTGGAAGGGATGGTATGTCTTTTTGCAGGTTATACCGAAATCTGTAATAGTGTGGACAGTCATGCGGGGGAAGAGAGAATGTGCAGGGATCTTGGGAAACTCAAGGGGCTGTGAAGAGCAGTGCTGTTCCAGTTCAATGACAAAAAATGCAAAATCATGCTTCTAGGGCATTGGAACTAAGGAGCAGAGTTTAAGATGTGTGGTTTGTACTGACAGTCACTAATCAAGAAAGTGATCTTTGGGTTATCATAACTGATGACCTCATAGTAGCAGTGCAGTATTAGGAAGCAGTTGGTAGGGCTAGAGGGGTGCTAGGGTACATAGGGAGGGATATCTCCAGCAGTAGGAGTTAGGTGGTATTGTCGTGGTACTGCTTGCTGGTGAGACCCCACTTAGATTACTGTGTCCAGTTTTGGAGCCTGCACCTCAGAAAGGACAAAGCCAAGCTGGAGGCAGTTCAGAGAAGGGCAACTAAAATGGTGCAGGGATTGCGTGTGAAGCCCTACAAGGAAAGACTGAGGGATCTCAGCATGTACACTCTGGAAGAATGGAGAGTAAGCAGGGACATGATTGAGATCTACAAGTACCTTACAAGGGAGAAGAGAGTGCAGGAGGGTAACCTCTTTCAAATGAGAAAGAGCACCAGGATTGGGGCCATGTGATGAAGCTGGAGGGGGAAGTTTAAGAGAGGTGTGAGTAAATACCACTACACTGAAAGGGTGGTAGATGCCTGGAACAGGCTGCTAGCAGAAGTGGTGGAGGCAAAAACAGCAGGGAGCTTCATGCATGGGATAGACATGGGGGGGGATTAGTAAATAGGCATTAGGATGGATGTCAGAAAACAGTTAGGGTCTGCAGAGACAGATTTGGCAAGGAACATACAGTATGAGCAGACTGGCTAGGCCAAGCACTCATTTTCTGGTGACAAATAATACGAACAGGTTGTTGTTGATTACGGAAGAGCATCCACTGAAATGGATTACTACTGCTTGGTCACCCCAAATAACAAGGATTTGGGGTCAGTTGGGAGCCCACTTGAAGTAAAGGTCAGTTTGGGGCTGGGAGGGTTGGCAGACTGGTGGACTCAGTGCAGACACAGTGTCAGCTCCTAGCATTGTGCCAGAGGCCAGCAACTTTTACTTTTTTTTCAATCTCTTCATGGAAATATGGGGAAGTAGAGGGGGAGATTACTGTAATGGGGATGCATAAGAAATAATCAGTGGCCAGGTGTGAGGCATATACTGTTGAACAGTGGATGGTCGCCCATCCACAACAAGGCTGTGTTTCCCTTGAGGGAGTTGATGACATCATCGAGACCTTGTGAGCAAAGCTCAAGTAGTCTCTCTCTGATGTCATCAACCCCGAAGAAACAGTTTTAGCTGTATGGGCGCACCACCATTGTTTTATATAGTATGGCAGGCTTGGTTGTTGAGGAATATTTTTTGTTTCAATTGCTGGCTTGTTTTACCTCATATTTCTCACTTGGGCATCTCCCCACTCCTAATCACTTGAAATTTTTACTGCTCTTGCTGCCACACACTCGACACTCCTGCTTCTCCCTGATCCTGCTAGCACTTGTTCAGCTTGTTGCCGCTTCTGCTCCCTCCAGTGTCAGCATTAGTACTTTCAAAATAAAAAAAAATCACTTTTGTGACTCGGAGCAATGGTAGCTCCTTGTGTCAAAACAGGCAGAGTCCTCTACTCGATGCTCGCTAAACTGAGGCTGCCACATTTCTAGTATTTTTTCACATTGAGCTTGGTAGAATGAGCCAATCAGAAGGCAGTTCAAAGCTAAACGTTGCTGTACTATCGTTCTGACGTCACGTACATGGTACAACAACCTTTTTGACCTTTGAACTGCCCTACAACAAGATTTAGAAAGCCACCGGTTTTCATCAACAATAAGCCCTAACCATATACTATAATAATATAATAACTAAACTTCCTGGATTCAACCACACATGAAGTAAGGTTATTACAGCACTGACACACACCTGGAATGGATTATTACACATATTAAAAAATGGCCAAAAGTGTTATAAATGTCACATATTGTGGAAGACAATGGCTTTAGAATATACTTGTGATTTTCCAGTACAGGAGAAACACACCTTTTTTGTAGTTTGGATCCAGTGGTCTAGTAGGCCTAATATTTTATGAATGTAGCTATCCTACAGTTAAAACAATGAGCTGTACTGCATCATTTCCAGTTTATATATTTTTACCCCTGTTCTGTATATGTATCTGTCAGTGGCTTCTGATGTTCACACCACTACTTGCATGGGGTGTTCCATGGAGGAAAATGGAGCAGATCCTCAGGGTTCTCAACAAATTAGTAAATGAGCAACTTATACTCTGACTGACTGCAACCAATGATGTCATTGGTTTGAGCATCTATAATGGTACAATAGGGCTGAAACATACAAAGTTTGTTTTATAGACCATAGAGACAGCAAAAAGACATACAAAATGTTAGTAGGAGGAAAAAAATATGAATAGGAAATTATGCAGTGACTTTGTCCAATAATTAGCTATCAAGATGCAGAAAGAAAGTTACACTTCTGTAAGTTGAGTTAGCTGTCTTGGACATCTTGTTGTGTATCAGAAGCACTAACTTAATTTCATAAACAGTAATTCCCAACATTTGTGTAGCCAAGCATATTTCACATTAATAAAAAAATATGTGTTCCATGAAATTGAAGAAACTTATAGATAATGAAAAATGGTGAGGCTGTATTCTTTAAAATTGCTATAACTCTTTATGATAGCAGTACTAAGGATTGGCCAAGATGTTGTTTGATCCAGAGGTCAGATTAATCTGATGCAGACCACAGAATGTCTGGATCTCTGAAAGCTAGACAAAGGGAGAGAGAGTATTGCATAATTAAATTTACTGCATTATTGTGTCACAGATAAAAAAACACAAAACAACATGACTTCAATTGCACCACCTAAAGTGCCTTTTGTGGCTTTATTTATTTATTTATTGTATTCTCAGATTAAACATTTGAGAACAAGCTCATTACATAGGTTCCACATCAGGGTATAAAAACAGAAACTAGTAACAATACTTTACAGAGATTCAAAGGCAGAAGAAATACTTCAAAACAATACAAAAATGCATGACAACAGAGATTAGCAGTACAGGTGGCAAAATGCAGTGCAAGTCATGGTATACAAAAAGGTTATACAAGTGAAGGGCAGAGGTACAAAATGGAGGCTATAACTGCTGAGCACAAGCACAATATGGGGGTGGGAGAAATGTACAAAGGTAGTCATCAAATCCACAGAGGAATAGGGAGCATCAGCCAAGTGCCTTGTCAAGGTTGAGAGGGTATGGGTAAGAGCTATGGAGTGATTGAGGGGCAGAAACAGTGGGTAGTCAGGGCTGGGGGGAGGGTGTGGAAAGGCTTGAAGGCGGGGTGAAAAGGAGGGGAGGTCAAAGGAGGGGGGGGGGAGAACCAGGCAAGAGTGAGGTGATAAGTGGTAGGAGGAAAACGTTAGGATAAGTACAGGACAACTGAGGAGGTAAAGGTCAGGCTAAGTGCTGGTCATTTGAGAAAGGATTATTGGAAGCAGTCACAAATGACTTCTGCAATTAACTTCTGCCTAAGTTTTCACTTGAAAGAGCCCAGAGTGGTAGTAGAAAAGATGAGCAGGGGTAGGGTGTTCTTCCAGAGAGGGACTGGATAGGCAAATGACCTTTGACCCAGTGAGGATCAACAGTGGGGGATATTAAAAATCTGTCTGTTTGAGCTCCTGGTAACACAACGTTTGTCAGAAGAGGTAAGAAGCTCTTGCACCCCAGGAGACAATTTGCCACGGATTACTTTTTTTGGCCAGCAGACAAGTTTGATACCAGAGTCTACCTTTAAACTGGAGCCAATTAGCCTGTGTGTACATGTCGTATGTGTGGGTCAAACATGAGGAAACATAGAAACATAGAATTTGACGGCAGATAAGGACCGCTTGGCCCACCCAGTCTGCCCATTTCCCTACCTAATGGATAAGCTGCAGATCCTAGTTAACCAGCAGCCTACTTCTTCCTACCCCAACCCCCTAGAATTGCCTTATGACTGTCCCATGCATGCTTGAATTCTACCACTGTTTTTGACTCCACAACCTCCTCCGGAAGGCAGTTCCATGCCATCCACAACCCTCTCTGTGAAAAATACTTCCTTAAATTACCTCTGAGCCACCCCCTCTATCTTCAAATTGTGCCCCTTGTTCTTGCACACCTCTTTTTGAAAGATGCTACCCTGTTGGACTTTGTTGATTCCTTGAGGTACTTGAAAGTTTCTATCATGTCCCCCTCTCCCTCCTTTCCTCGAGGCTATACATATTAAGCCCTTAAGTCTCTCTTCATATGTCTTCTGGTGCAGACCCTGCACCATTTTAATACCCTCCTCTGGACAGCTTCCATCCTGTCTATGTCTTTGCAGAAGTGGGGTCTCCAGAACTGCACACAGTACTCCAGATGTGGTCTCACCAGCTGTCTGTACAGAGGGATAATAACTTCCTGTTTTCTACTGGTGATGCCTCTCCCTATGCATCCCAATATCCCCCCAGCCCTCCTTACTGCCCTCTCACATTGCTTGCCCACCTTTAGGTCATCTGATATGACTACCCCAGGTCCCTTTCCATTTTTGTTGTTGTTAGTATCTCACCCCGCCCCCACTGTGTACTCTTCCCTGGGTTTTTGTTTCCCAGGTGCATTACCTTGCACTTCTTAACATTGAATCTAAGCTGCCATACATTTGACCTAACCTTGCCAAGTCCCTTCTCATCCTTTCCACCCCACCTTGTACATCAACTCTGTTGCAGATCTTGGTGTCATCTGCAAAGAGACATATTTTTCCTTCCAGTCCCTCTGCAATGTAGCTTTTAAAGACATTGAAGAGGACCGGTCCTAATACTGAACCCTGCGGTACCCCACTAGTAACCCCCCTTTCTTCAGAGTGGACTCCATTTGCTATTACTCTCTGTGTCCTATTCTCCAGACAATTCTTTACCCAGGCTATCATCTTGGGACCCACTGCCAGGCTGGCTAACTTGTATATTAATCTTTTGTGTGGGACTGTGTCAAATGCCTTGCTAAAGTCTAGGTAGGCCATGTCCACAGCCCCTCTCAGATCTACTACTTTGGTCACCCAGTCAAAGAAATCTATCAGATTCATCTGGCATGACCTTCCCACTTTGAATCCATGCTGCCTTGGGTTCTGTGCCCCTCTGGCCTCCAGATACTCAACAATTCCTTCCTTCAGAAGTGATTCCATCATTTTCCCTATCACTGAGGTTAAACTAACAGGTCTGTAGTTTTCTGCTTCTGCCTTGCTCCCACTTTTGTGAAGGTGAATCACATCTGCCCTCCTCCAGTCCTCGGATACCACCCCATCCTCCAATGATTTGTTAAAGAGGGTAGTCAGTGGTGTCACTAGTCCTACCCTTAGTTCTTTTAGAATTCTGGGATGAATCCCATCAGGCCCCATTGCTTTGTCCACCTTCAGTTTTAAGAGTTCTTTCAGAACCCTTCTTCTGTAAATGGGCTGGTATCAACTTCTGTATCCAGAGTGTTTCTATTGTTTGTTTTAGGTACCTCCCCCTCTTCATTTGTAAATACTGAGCAAAAATATTTGTTTAGTATCTCTGCCTTTTCACAGTCACCCTCTGCCCACCCCCACCCCTTTATTAAGCCTCACTATCCTGGTCTTCCTTTGTTCCCTGATGTACCTATAAAAGGTTTTATCCCCCTTCTTAACTGAGTTGGCTATCTTTTCCTTGGTTTGTGCCTTTGCTGTTCTGACTGCCTTCCTAGTTTCTTGTTGCTTTAACTGATACGGTTCTCTGTCCTGCTCCTTCTGTGTTTCTTTGTACTTCCGGAATGCTTTCTTTTTCTCTTGAACCTTCACTGCCATTTCCTTTGAGAACCATAATGGTTTCTTACATCATTTTGTTTTGTTTATTTGCTTCACATAAAGGCTTGTTACCTCTGTGATGGCAGTTTTTATTATTCCCCATAGTTCTTCCACCCCTCCTTCCTGCCCATTTGCTAGTGCATTCCTTAGGCACTCACTAATTTGGCAAAGTCAGCCCTCCTAAAGTCCAGTACTTTTGCCTTTGTATGGCTTGACTCTATTGCTGTGTTTATTGTGAACCATACTGTTCGATGGTCGCTAGTTCCCAGATGGCTACCCACTTCACATCTGTGATCCTCTCTCCATCTCCATTTGAGAGAACCAGGTCTAAGATTGCCCCCTCTCGAGTGGGTTCCAATACTAGTTGTCTAAGGCATGCCCCCTGTAGGGCATCTAGAATAACCCCACTCTTCGAAGTGGCTGCTGCAACTGCACTCCAGTTAACATCTGGCATATTCAGATCACCCATCAGCAATATCTCCCCTTTTTCTGCCATTCTAAGTATACTTTCTATCATTTCTTTGTCAGTTTCCTCCCCCTGAGAGGGGGTTCTGTATACAACCTCTGTGTGGATTGTGGTGCCATTGCCTGTCTCCAAATTGACCCACAGTGCTTCTTCTCCTCCATGTTTACCCTTTTGTTCTGTTGCTTTGATTCCTTCCCTTATGTAAAGAGCTACTCCTCCTCCTCTTTTACCCTCCCTGTCCCTCCTGTAGATAGTGTATCCTGGTATGTTTACGTCCCAGTCATGGTTTTGTATGTACCATGTTTCTGTGACTGCCATGATATCCAGATGTTCCTCCTCCATCAAGGCCGCTAATTCAGGAAGCTTGTTACCCAGACTACAAGCATTTTTACTCATTGTTCTCCATTTTTTGATGGCTTTACCTTCTGTTGCAGCATCCCCCACTGACCTTTCTACCTCGGTCTTTTTCTCATTTAGTACCCTGTTTTGTAGGGAAAGGCTGGGATTTTCCTGCTGCTTATCAGTGCCTCCCCCCTTGACTAGTTTAAAAGCTTGCCAATAAAATATTTAAACTGATTGCTCAAAACACTTGTTCCCTTCCTGGACAGATGCAGACCATCCTGCCAGTATAGGCTGGTGTCCCTCCAGGTGGAGCCCCATTCCCCAATGAAGCCAAACCCCTGTGCTCCACACCATTTTTTCAACCATTCATTAAACTGCATGGTGCACCTTTGCTGTTCTGACTGCCTCACCCATGCCATTGACAGGCAGCACATCTGAGAAGGATACTGTGTGTGTTACTTGTCTTATGCCCCTCCCCAACTATACAAAGTCCTCCTGCACTGCTCTAATCTCATGATGAGCCAAGTCATTTGTCCCTTGGTGGACAATGATGTCCAGCTCAGACTCCCATGCAGCTGTTCTCGTGATCCTGAGGATGCGCTTCCTGTCCCTCCAAGCCATGGCACCAGGCAGGCACCTTAATTCAGTTTTCCCTGCTCCCCCCAGTTCTATCCCCTAATAATTGAGTCCCCCACCAGGAGCTGCTTCCTTTCCCTGTGGTGTCCTCTGCCTCCTTCCTGTGGGCCTCCTTTGTGACAGATGTCCTCAGCCTCCTTAGTCTCCTCTGTGGGTGCATCCATAGGGGAACTATGCTCCCCCAGAATGGTGTATGGATTGTGGAGTGGAACAACTGACTGGGTGTGCCTCTATTCCACCATCCTCACCCTCCCTGAGCCCACTGTGGTCCAGCTGCTGTGCTTTCTTTGCAACCTCTGAGGTAGTAGTGGTGGCTCTGGTGCTCCCTGGATGGGGGAGGTTCCCGTCCTACTGTCCAGTGTGGCCTGGGGGAAGGTTCCCTTACCACTGTCCAGTGTGGCCTGAAGACGGGCAACTTCCTCCCTCAGGGCAGAGAGTTGTCTGCAAACAGGGCAGCATCTTAGCCTCCAGAAACACTCCCGGAAGACTGCTGCCCCACAGGCATTACATTGCACTACTCCCCACATGTTTATCTACTTTTTTTTTGGGTGTGTGTGTTATTGGTTTGTTATATAGAAATATATATATTATACAATGTGTATGCTTATATTGTCAGTGCAGTGTGCTAGAGAGTATGTGACAGTGATATGCACCTTGCACTCTTGAGGAAATGATGTCAGAACCCCAGGTATAAAGGAACTATTTCCAGGGAGGGTGGGGTGAGGGTGGGCAGGGGTTGGGTCTAAACTGTGCCCTCATGAAACAATCAGCTAAAAGCTCTGACTCACCGCTGCGATGAGTGCCTTCCTGTCAGCAAGATGCCCTACACAACAATTTGACAGAGAAAATACCCTGCTAATCAAACAGAGAAAAATCCAGACACCCAAGTCAGACACAGGTAAACCTCCCCAGCCCCAAAACAGCCTGGTGATTTGTGCTCTGAATGCAGTCAGCCCCAAAATATGTCAGCTGTGCACCAGGACAGACACAGTAAACAATATTCCTTCCCTCAGGGTTTAAACTCTTCCTGCACTGAATAATCTTAACAATTGTAACAAAAGTAAAGCAAGATCCACCTCCCTCTGTTGCTTGAAAGACTGTCTTTTCTGATAATTCTAAGTTCCTTATTTCACCTTTCAGTTAGAAGTAGCCTCCACCTGCAGAATATCTGCTGCAAACCAAAGACAACTGTAAGGTTCACCTCCCTCTGTTGTGGGCACAACTCGCTTTCTTGCAAATCCTATGTTCAGTATTGCAGCTTCCAGCCAGAGGTAGCATCACCTGAAGAATATTAGCTGTTCTTCAGTAATGAGCTGACATGCCTTGTTGAGAGCCACTGTGATGCGGCAAAGAGCTTTGAGCCGAGGTACTGAATACTGTACGTATGTCTACCAACCCAGAGTCCTTAATTATTCTGTAAGAGCAAACAGGTCAGATAACTTATAAAATGTAAGTGTTCTCAGGCTGGGCAGTAGATAGTGTTGTTTCCAGGAGCTCTGGGTGATTAGTTTGTTGTACTAATTCTTCAAAAACTTTACCAGGAAAGGCCTACTGAGATGAAAACCTATTTTCCAGGTGTGTACTGGCAGATACAAGGCTTGTTCCTATATAGTGAATTGGGTATTAGTTAATCATAGATGGTATCAGTATGACAGAAGAGGTTATGATTACTATTCAGATAGATCCCCAGGTTTTTAAAGGAAGAGGCTGTGTCTACTTTGGATACTTCCAGGGTCATAAAGTTAAAGGAAGACTGGATTCAGGCCAGATGCTGCCTGGTACCAAAGGTTACTGAGGTGGGGATTGCGACATTCAGAATAAGCTGGCTGGTTCAGAACCAGTGCTGGACACTATTAATGTCTTTACGGACTTGCATGACCACGTTTGGGCAGGAGGACACTGGCAAAGAGCACCATGATATTTATATGCACATTAATGCAGAAAGAACTACACTCCTTTTAGAGGCCTTTTAAAAATATAAAGACAAAACAGAGCCAAGGGAAAAACCTCAGACAACTCCTCTTCCAATTGGGAGGTGAGGTTGGAGGAAGTCACCTAACAGTATGGTCTGTACCTGTCCATCACAAAGGAACTAAACCATTTGAGGTGTGGTCTAATAGTTCGGTACTTGTTACAGTAGCTTGTCCAGTAGAAGTGGAAGGTAGCAGTGTTGAAGGTTTTGACCAGACTGACACAGATAATGGAGGTGAAGCATCCCTGATCCATTCCCCTTCAAGATGATATCAATAAGTGTCAGGACGGGAGTAACAATGGAGTGCAGTTTCCTAAAGACAGACTGGTAAGGAATAAGAAAGGTTAAAGTATTAAGGAAAGGAGCAAGTTGAGAAACACCCTGGTTTTCTTGCAGTAGACAACACAAGGCAATCTGAAATAACCTGCTGTACTGTAAACAAAATAAAACTACAATCAGGGAGTAGTCAGTTCCTATGGAGGCCACAAGTGCAATAAAGTATATAGAAAATAGAGACCACTTACCAAGATGTAAACCATGAACCAATATTTATTATACAGTAACAGTGATAATGAAAATCACCCATAAAACCCCATACATTTCAGGATGAGACTCCTTCCTCAGTGTGGACTATGCTACCTGGTAAAATACAATACAGTGTTCTACCTTTTATATTATTATGTATAATAAATATGAACTGTGATCACCACCACATATATTGGACCATAACATACTGTACCTCATATCTATACTGTTAGCTGATTCCATTTTATTATACACACTGCCCTAATGACATAATCATCCCTCATGATGTGGGATTATCCAGTATTATACATTGGCAAGAAAAAAATCTAGAAACCTGATTGGCTGCTCACCTGTAGAGACAGTGATGTTATTGAACAATAACAGAACTATATCTAGGACAGGCAGCACAAGACCACATGATGATACCACATATCAGTGCCCGCTTTATGCCCAGACAAACAAACGTTAGACTGTTAACCCTCACTGCCCCTCTTCCCCAGGATCTCAGCACCGCAAAAATAAATATTCAAGGTAAAACCAAAGCCATCCATGTAAACACAGCAGTACACCACAAAGAAATAATCAAATGTAATGCCCATTTGTTTCTTTGTTGCTTTTTCCCCCTGAAGTAAGCAACTTTACTGAACAGCACAGACCATAACTGCCGGTCGTGTGATTCATGGAAGCTGCTCACTTCCAATGCCCCTACTCTCTGCTATGTTAAAATGATAGTGGCACAAAAGAGAAAATGTTAAAAAGAGTAAATTCTAATTGCGTCCCACACAGAAGAAGCTGACCAGTTTGGACACAACATTTGCACTTCCTACTTCTGTGGTCTGTCATACCTCAATAAGTGTGCATGCACTCATTCGATCCTCTGCGGCTTATTCTTCCCACACAGATACTTGGAGTAAAACTAAGCAGCAAAACCATGGAAAACACTGAGTAAAATAAAATGAAATGCCCACCAAGAATTCTGTATCTCTGTGTGTCTCTTGGACAAGTGTGTGTGTGTGTTGGGGGGGGATGGAACAGTACACAAAGTGACAGAGAGGGTGAGACTGTGGGGGGAGGAGGGAAGCATAAAGTAGTAACTCCACCTACTGGACTATTTTTTTACCATACCTCCAATATATATCCACAACACAAAAAAACCGCACAAAAACAATACAAATCTCATATTTTTTTTCAACTATTTTTAAACTATTTATTATAATCAACAAATGAGCCATTGTATAATTGTAATAAGGCACTCCAGGGTGTGTGCTCGATTGTGTAAAAACCTCACTCTTGGGGTGGTGGAAGCACTTGCCTTTGCCTTGTGCTTCAACCCACTCCAGGAGTGAGGTTATTATACAATAACACACACCCTGTCATGCCTTATTGCTTAACTTAAGCCCAGTGCTCACAAGCATTAGTGCTCCTGCTCAAAACGGAAGGGAAGGGCCCTCTACTGAGCACTCTTCTACAAGCTGAGATTTGAATTCATTCTTACATGTTGTATAAATAGATCATCAGACATGCAGCAGCATTTATTACTTAGAGCCCTATACTAATGCGCTATATTGGATATTTGCAGCACTTCTGAGGAGAGAGTCTCAGATAGTGATGTGTGAAGTTGGAAAAATTTGCTTCATGAATTTGCTGCAATTTCATTTCATTTTCATTTCATTTATTTCAAATTCTAGGATTACAAGTTACCTTTGAGCCCAGGGCTCTTTTACAAAGGTTCCACATCAAAACATTGATATCACATAAAATAATACATTTGTTTCACATAATAGGTTACAAGGACAACATGTTGCATGGAACAGACAGGATGACGGTAGGAAAAGGAAAAAAGGAGGGGGGGTGGTAGGATGATGGGAGGGGCAGAATACAGGAGGTCAAGGAGGAGGAGAGAGAAGAGGAGAGGGTGGTAGGGATATGGATGGGGGAATGGTGGATAAGAGGCAGCCAGACTGGTGGCATCATCAGATTCAGAAGTGCGGGAGGGGTAGAGGCCTACTAGGGCAAGTGCGTTGGGCAAAGGAGCTAGGTAGGGGACAGCAGCAGAGGAGCGGTGTTGCATAGATTATCCATGGCAGTCGCAGGTGTTGGAAGCAATAAGGGTGTTTCAGAGCCTGGATCTGAAAGCCCCTAGCCCAGTGGTAGTGATAGTATCATTGGCAAGACCGTTAAACCAAGTGGGTGCCCTGAAAGTGAATGATCGCTGGCCATGGGCTGTGCGGCAGTGGGGGATGCAAAACAGTTGTGGCTTTGATCCCCTGGTGACTCTGGAGCTAATTTTTGTTTGAAGGAATGAACAGACTCCAGGAGGGGAAATTCCCAACTGGCTTTTCTTTGTAACCACAAAAGTTTGGTACTGGATTCTATTTTCAAGTTAAAGCCAGTTTGCTTGCGAGTAGAGGTCACAGGTGTGTGTGTGAGCCGCTCGGCCCCAGTGATGAGTCGACAGGCCTTGTTAAGGGTGGTGGTTATCCTTCTGAGTGTCAAGATAGTGGCAGTGCCATAGATGACAAGACCATAGTCAATCTGGGAGGTGATGGAGCTTTGAACAGCGGCATTGAGGGCCTCTTTTGTCAGGTGCCATCTTAGCCGATAGAGTAAACCCAGTCTGGTGTTCACTGTTTTTGTGACATTGGTTATGTGGGTTCTGAAGGACAGGTGGGGGTCTAAGGTGATTCCTAGGTATTTGAAGGAGTCAACCTGTTCCAGGGAGTTGCCAAAGCAGGTATATAAGGTGAGTTAGAGATGTTTGTGCCTGTTTTGGTTGCTGGTAAAAATCATGGTCTTCGTTTTTTTCTGGTTAAGGATTAACTTGTGTTCTTTGAACCAGTTTTCAACTAAAGTGAAACCATGTTGAAGGGTTTGTTGCAAGTGGCTTGGATCATGATGGGAGGCAAGAATCACAGCATCATCTGCATACAGTATAACTTGCTAAGGGGTGGAGTCAGGAAGAGAGTTGAGGAACAGGCTGAAAAGCAATGAGCCCAGGAAGGAACATTGGGGTACACCAGAGCGTACCTCTTTAGTGTTGGAGAACACTCCCACTATTTTTACACATTGGGTCCTGTTGTCAAGATAGTTATTGAACCATGCCACTGATTCCTCAGAGAGGCCAATGTTCAGTAGCTGATGAAGCAGGAGGTGATGGTGGACAGTGTCAAAAGCCTTAGACAGGTCTATGAATATAGCTCTGGTTAGGAGACCATGGTCAAGGGAGTTGTGTATGGCTCCCTTAAACTCAAGAAGGGCCATGAAAGTGCTGTGTCCTTTTCTAAAACCATGTTGCTGCCAGCAAAGGATGTTGTATTTGCCCAGATGATCGGTGAGCTGGTCCGCTACCATCCATTCCAGGGCCTTAGAGAGGGGTGGGAGGACAGAGATAGGTCTGAAGTTCCCATGGGTGGTCTGGGCACCGCTTTTATGGATTGGTGTGACTGTTGTTGACTTCCATTTGTCTGGGAACAGGCTGAGAGAGAGGGAGAGATTAAAGATCCTGGTGAGAGGCCCCAGAACTTCTTCTAGAGTGAGGGACAGAAGTTTGAGGTCCAGTGTGTCAGCACTAGCTCTGGTGTTTTTAATGGCTTTGGAAATGTATTTCCTGGTGGTATTTTTGTTTACTGTTTTGAAGTAGAAAGGGGGGCATTTTTTGGTGTAGACTGATGGGTGGGAAGAGGAGTGCCGCTGTCATTGAAAAAGTCAGGGGGGGGATGCTGCTGGGGTTAGTGAAGGCATCGTTAAAGGTGTTGGCTATGACTTTTAGGTCCAGAGTGGTATTTCCGTTTGTTGTGATAGCAGTCGGGGGTGAGTTGGACTCCTTCCCGGTAACATCTTTTATGTTATTCCAGAATGGTCTTGCATTTCCCCATGTGTCAGTGAGTACAGTCTTGTAGTATTTGGATTTCTGTTGGCGTATGGATTTGGTGCAATCATTCCTTGCTCTTTTGTAGTTTTGGGTGTCTGCCTGGTTTCTAGTTGTTCTGGCCAGTTCCCAGAGGTGGTCCCTGTGTTTTATCTTCTCTAAGAGGGAACCTGTGAGCCAGGGGTTGCAGAGGGCTTTAATTTTGTTCTTTTTTAGTGGGGCAAAGATGTTACATGCTTGATTGAAGATGCATATGAATTGGTCAAGGGCTGTATTCATGTCTGTAGCCAGGTCGATGGGGGACCAGTCTTGATTTAGTAGGTGTGATTTTAGGTGGATTAGCTTCCCACGGGGTAGGACTCTGCTGAGGATGACCTTAGGAGGAGATTTCCAGAATTTATATGACCAGGTGCAGCTGACAGGGAATGGTCACTGAGAGAGTCTGGCAGTACAGCATAGCTAGAGATCTGGGAGGGGTAAGTAGCCAGGATCCAGTCCAGTAGAGTGCTGGTGCCAGTTTTGTAGTTCCTTCTGGTTGTGGAGTCCAGTATCTGGGTGAGATTTGCGGAAGTGACCATGTCCCTGGCATTGCCAGTCTCAGGTCCCAACCAGTTAATGTTGAAATCACCAAGTGGGATGATTTCTGAGTCAGGTGGGAGTGATTTGATGTACTCCAGTACTGCGTGGAGGCCTGGTCCCTGTTCTTTCGGAGGGATATATGCAGTGATGACCGAGAGGACTTTGTTCTGAGCTCCAAGCAAGATTTTGATGTGCAGTAGCTGGGCATTTGGTGTTGGTAGATTAATGTGGGCAGTGTGCCCCATCAGGTTGTCCTTTAGGTATAGGGCACAGCCTCCCCCCTCTTTTTGATTTTTGGTCAAGCCTAAAGATTGTGTAGCCAGGGAGGGAGATTGTTTGATCTGGAACCGAGGGGGTGAGCCATGTTGCTACCACCACCAGAATATCAGGCTGGTGGGCATTTGCGAAGGCTTGTAGTTGATCCAATTTAGATAGTAAGCTGCAGATGTTCAGGCAGATAATGGAGAGAGAGCCAACGTGCTTGGTTTGGGTGGAGTTCATAGCAGACCAAGGGCCTGGGTTGGGGTGAATGTTTCCAGATAGTAGCAGGAGAAGGAGTAGGAGTTTCAGGGTGGCCAGGCGCAATTCCCTGCAGGAGAACTTGCGGTACTTTATTGAGGAGTAGTTGATCGAGGTAGTTTTGTGTGAATACAGAAGGAGCATTGTGAGCTGGGGTGACAGAGGGGCACACCACACCCTAGCATGAAGGTGCAGGTACAATGTGATGGGGTGAACCCTAGGGGCAGGAATGTTTTCATTAAGAGTGGTGCCAGTGTGGCTATATGAGTGATTTAGCTTATAGCTATGCGGAGGGAAGGGGAAGCAGGAAGAGGGGAGCTGGAGCAGTGGGGTGAGGGCAAAAAGGAGGAGTGATAGGCAGGGGCTAGTAGGGAAGTTAAGCATAGTTTGAGGAAAGGGGGAAAGAAGGAGCTGAAAGAAGGCAGTAGAAGCTGCAGTAGAAATATGAGCAGAAAAAAACAACGGGGGGCGTGGCAGGAGAGAGGAGGAGAGCTAGGGTCCAATGGGTATAGAAATGTGGAGTGGCCGGTACAAGGGGCGTGGCAAGAGAGCTATTTAATAAACGGAGGAGGTAGGGGAGGGGGCCTGGTGAAAAACTTCAGCAGAGCTCCGTGCAAGTCAATGGGCTCAACAGCCCTGAGCTCAGTCTTAAAGTCAGTGGGCGCTGCAGCCAATCAGGGCCAGGCAGAGCGGGCAAGGTCCAATCAGGGTAGAGCCCTGAGTGTGCTGGGCCAATGGCAGCACACACAGCTTTCCTGGTCTGAGGAGGGCTTCTTACCCATCACTGTGGATCCGGGAGGAGGCCAGAAGATGCGTTGCAGGGTGGCAGGTTCTGAGAGCCGCGCCTGTGCCTACAGGGCTGGTGCAGCCCGATTCAGGGGCTCAGGATCTGGGAGGGATGAAGGAGAGAGCAGAGATTTAGAGAGGGGGGATGAGGGAGCAGACAAAAGGCAGTGATGCAGTGCAGAGCACTAAATCGGGGGGCGTGGAGCAAGGGGGGGCTGCCTGGCAAATGAATGCAGGTACTTGGCCTGGCACTGTTGGGGGGTGTGCAGAGACACAGGAAATTAGGTAGGTGAGTGAGTGAAAGGCAGACTAGGCATAGGAAAGGAGGAGGAGGAGGAGGCAGGGGGCAGTTCAGGCCTCGAGTGCAGGGAAACAGAGAGAGTCACAGGAGGGCAATTTAGGCAGGAAAATAACACCAATAAAAACAGTCATCGGATTCAGCAGCAAACAGTAGAACAATCAACACATAAAAATGTAGCCTCTGCCAGGCAGCTACTCTCGAGGCAAATTACACTTCAGCCCCCCAGTCTCTAGGAGACTGAGAGATAGCAAAAGCGGTGCCAAGAAAAAAACTTAGGCAGAGCTCCGTGCAAGTCAATGGGCACAACGGCCCTGAGCTCAGTCTTAACATCAGCGGGCCAGAGAGGGCAACATCAGAGCCAGGCAGAGAGGGCAAGGTCCAATCGGTAGAGCCCTGAGTGTGCTGGGCCAATGGACGTACACACAGATTTCCTGGTCCGAGGAGGGCTTCTTACCCATCACCGTGGATCCAGGAGGTGGCTAGAAGATGCGCTGCAGGGTGGCAGGTTCCGAGAGCCACGCCCATGACTACGGGACTGGTACAGCCTGATTCAGGGACTCATGATCTGGCATCAGAATTTGTAAAGTTACTGCGTATTGTGAAGTGCCAATTTGCAGTATAGGGATAACTTTGTGAATTGCACATTTTGTAATTTTACCAGCGAAGTGGGGCCTACAGGCAAAGTTCATAATGTGCTATGGGAATAGAAGTTACATGGTACTGAAATTACCTGCATGCCATGTGGAGGCAGTGCTGAATGCCGTCTTCTGAAGAGAGAGTTGATGAGAAGTCTGTCCCTCTTTGTCTTAGCAAAAAAAAAGCATTTTAAAATTAAGCAAAAAATAAACAGTCTTTTGAAGCAAAATATCTCAGAAATAGATCTATAGGACTTTTTGCTGCTAGATTAGTGTTGTTTTGTTTATGTTATTGCTGGGATTACATTTTATAAGCTATGGGAGCTATGGGGGTCCATAAGGGTCCTATATTTAAATTAAGCCCCCTTTCTTGTATGCCAATTGCAGTGGCATGTGAGCTACTGAGGCTCACTTCAGTGGTAGATGACCAAGCCCTGGCAATACCCCTGTAGTTCCAACACTGTTTTCTGCTGATCATTTAATTAAAATACTGGTTTGGTTCTGTCTATAGTAAACTACTGCTGTGTGGGAGAGGTAAGGTGTTTTAGTTAGGAAGACAGCCCAGAATGATCAGTGACTTTGAGCCTTTTTTGTGAAGCAGATATCTCAGATTTTTTTCTCAGTCTTTCTTGTTAATTATCTTTTGTCTGTGATATCTCATTTTATTTCTGTAGTTTAGTTTGGTGTGGTTAAGGGAAGTATTGTGCCAATTCCTTTCTAGATTGGTTTTAGTTATTTAATCTAGTTCTTAAAGTAACAGGGCTGGATTTTGAAAGTATCCTGTGATCGCCACAATTTTGTGGCGATCTAGGGCTCTAGCAGACTCAAGGTGCATCAGGAACTATGCACCTAATTTTGTGAAAATATGGGTCCCTGTGCTGAAGACCTGGGAGTTGTTGCAGGGTTGCCTTACATATTCAGTGCACCTCTGGTGTTTGACAGAGGGATCTGTCACCCCTCCACACACAACCATGGCTGACCCATGGAGGTTGGGAGGGTTGCAATGCCCAGAAGGTGTGGACTGGGGGCAGATGGAGCCCTGGTTGTGCCATGGGGGGTGAGCAGGGCAAGGGGGCACAGCAGCAGTGGGAGGGATGTGAAGAGGCATTGGGGAGATGAAATGTGCTGTGCCACAGAGCCAATCAGGCTGGGAAGGGGTGTCATGGCCAGATCAGCATGTTCTGTACCCCTGTGGACAGCAGCCCTGGCACCTGTCTCACCAGACTAACAGGCCCCTAAAGGCAGCAGGTGGCAGTGGGTGCAGGTTGCAGGGTGCATGTGGTTGCTGGAGACATGTCTCTGGCATGACAACATTACCCATATACACAGCCCACAGTTTGGTGGTCAGAGGATGCCAAACGACACTGCCAGGGCCTGTGGGTCTTGTGGTGCAAGTGCCAGGGTTGCTGACCATGTGTGTCCAGAACATGCTGGTCCAGCTCTGCCCCCCCACCTGGCCTGATTGGCTGTGTGGCATGGTGTATGGTGTCTCCCCTCAGTGCTTCCACATGTCCCTCCCACTGTGCCTCCTCACTCCCCATGCCACTACCAGGGCTCCATCATTCCAGTCCCCAGCTTCCAGGTCTCCTTCAAAACACCACCCTGCCAGGCAGCAGTGCAGGGCCCTTAGAAAACCTGGCTGGTCTAAAGTTGTCCCCCTGTTATACCCGGGTTTTACCCCACTTACCGACCAACATGCCTATACCATAAGTAATATTATTGCTACACTATGATATTGCTATATTGCACTAACATATAGATATAGGAATACATCGTGCAAACATGGGTACTAGGACTGTGCTTTCCACTGATATGTGCTGCTGTATATCATGTTTTACTTCATTTTATGGTTTTATACATGTTTTATTTTTATTACCCCTGATATGCATATATTTTATTGCAATGTGTTTAACTAGGTTATGTGTGTTCCTTTTATATACTTTTGGATCACTATCACTGATAGAAGGATTTCACATTTAGTCAGTGATTAATATATGTGTTCTGATATAGTCCTATAATCATGTGTAATTTGTATCTTACTCCAAAGTATCATGCCATGTGCATTTCTGCTTATGCTGCATTCTCTTTGTTCATAACATATACAGTAGCTGACAATGCATTTTCATTGTTCTGAGATTCTTGCTTTGTAACTTTATTTCCTATGTAATTGCCCAAGGAAGCCACCTTATTTACATGCCTTATCCAATGCTGCATGTTTTTCATATCTGTAACTGCACTATCTATCATATATAATTGTATGCACACCAGCCCCTCGGAGAGAAAGAAACTATACTCAAAGAATGGTAGGAAATCGGCTCCCTTGTGATTGTTTTGTCACATGTCTGATGTGAGTATTTGTAATAAAATTGCTTTTTATTACATACTGCTTGTGGTATATTCTTTAGATAGCAAATCCAACATACAAGAATCCAATGGTAAGCTGGACTTACCGTAACAAATTGGCAACTGCGGAAAATATTGTTGTTTGGTTAACAAAGTTACACTCATTTTCTATTGGAACTGAGGTCTGGGAAGTAATTTTCCCCAGACACAAGTAGCTGCAAGCTTCAACTTGGGACTTTGGTTTAAAATCACGGACTGCTGTTCTGCATTTGATAGAGCAGTGACACTAGGGACTCCAATGTACAGCCTGCTGTCACTCCCTTACTGAGTGTGTCTTAGGCAGCTTTGAACCTCTGTACAGGCTGACTGCTGCTCTGCACTTGGTTGAACCTTTAAGCAGCTTTGGGACTCCATGAAGCTGGACTGCTTGCTCGTAAGCTGTGGAGTCCTTGTAATGGCATTCACATATGTCAGAGCCATCTGTGTGTCTTCAGCCACTGTGGTTTGAAACACAGTTCATTGAGCCACAAACGGTTAAAGATTTCCCTGCTTATTGACATGTCTGAAATTTGTGCTGAGTTGAGGTTAGATGTCTCAACTTATCTCACCGCCCATGGTGGATGGAAAAAATCCTGTACAGCTGACTTTTGAACATTATGCTGATCTTAAACTGTCAGCTACAAAATTAGTCTTTAAAAGGCTTGCTGGTTGAAACTCTGTTTGCTGCATTACAAGCTTACAAAAAGAAGCTAAAGTGGTGGAGTTAGATTACACTGCTTTCAAGCAGAATGTTGGCATGAAAGAATGCTAAACATTCCAGGTGTGCAGACTCGGCTCCTGACCTTGAGTCAGCAGAATGACTCACTCCTGCAGTGCACATCCACAGTAATAATCAAGAAGGGAATAAAGGAAAAGGTTTATGTGATGAATAGTGGCAAATTTATATTTTCCAAAAAAAAACAAACATAACTCTATACTTTTGTGCAAATGTTAAAAGGTGTTCTAATGTCAACTGCAATAGTTTTGATATGATGTATATGTTTGTTACAATTGTTTCTGCATTTCACGTTAGGCAGCATCCAGGTAATGGTATATAATATAGTTTGCTCTGTGCTCCGTGCTTAGCCATAGCTCAAAGTTTTGTTTGTCTCAGACAAAACAACATTCTCATGTTTCCAGATTGCTAAGCTAACAGGTTTTTGTATGTTTTAGTATTTCTTGTACATAAAATTTCATCATGGTTAAAATCTGTTGTTTTAAGCTGATTCCATAGGCATTCTGTGTTCAGCACATTGCATGTTGTTGATTGTCCATGTAGGTGAAGTTGGATGGTGTTTGAGAGATTAAGGCTCTGTCCACACTACACAGCTCAGACCCCGTAACTGAGAGAAACTGTTACAGCCGGGGAGTGGTACAGTAGGTCCACACTGCAGTGGTGACCGGTACGAGACCGGTACCACCAGTCCACACCTCCGGAACCGGGGGACCGTTACCCGGCACCCAGTCCCACAATGCAGCTTGTGCAGCACTACGGGTCCTGCAGGGGACCATTACTGCCCATCCACACTACCGCCGGTAACGTTACTGAGGCGGGATTGGTTTCATAACCGTTGTTGAAACCACCTCATATGTAGTTTCAACAACGGTTACAAAAATGCTTTCTGTAACGTTACAGGTGTAAACGCAAACCTTTGCGGTAACGGTTTGGACACTCTGTAACGTTACAGAGGTGTAGTGTGGACAGGGCCATAAAGGCTGATTGAGAATTCTTTGTTTAGAAAAATTGCTGAAGTTGAATAAAATTTTTTACAAGGATTTTGGCTAAGAAGCATTTTCCAAAGTGTGTTACGACTGCTCAGTGTTTTCAATGGGGGCTCAACTTACGACAGTTTGCTATTTTAACATTTCATAAATAAAATCTTTTGTTTTGAGTTTACTTTTACAAGAACTGCCAATTCCTGTAGCCTGATTGCCAAATGAATTTGACCCTCTTCATGTCTAGATTGAAAGTTTTACTTGCTAAACTTTCCAGCCTTAAACACACACATATATATATATATATATATATATATATATGTGGATATATGATGGCAGGAGTGATATATGGGAAATATTCTCACTCCCTCACTCCTGCAGAGTGAGAATGCACAGTTCATTCTGCAGGAGTGAGAATATTTCCGATATCTCACAACATGTACATCATGTATGCTATTTATACAAATGGGGTGAGAGCGTATGAAGTGTCATGTTTTGTTGTGTCTTTTTTCCCTGTATCTGTGTGCTTTTTTTGTTTGAGTTTTAGTCTTTAGTAACTAATTTTTGGTAGGCGGGTGAGTTTTTTAGGAGTACTGGGGAGTTAAATGATTTGTTCAGATATACACGGTATGCAAGTGGAGGTTGTCAGAATCAAACCCAGGTCTGGTCTGCTGGCTGTATCAAGCTTGTTCAGAGATCATTACTCCAAGCTTTAGGCTATACTGAAAGCACTGTTTATCTGTGGTCTGAGAGTGTGGGAGTGTTTGAGTGTTTCTGAATGGGCTGGGATTGTTACAAGCACTGTGGCTGTGCTAATTGTGTTAGTTGCAGCTTGCAGTGAGAAAGAAACTGCTTTGTAAATGAGTTTCATTTGAATTCAGGTTGCTTTTATGCTGAGAATAGCACAGAAATGGGCTAGGAGTGTTGGAAACTTTGGAACACAGGGAAGTGTCTTTTTCTATGCTATTTGTGTTAGTTGTAAATGAGTTTCATTTGAATTCAGGTTGCTTTTATGCTGAGATTATCACAGAAATGGGCTAGGAGTGTTGGAAACTTTGGGACACAGGGAAGTGTCTTTTTCTATGCTATTTGTGTTAGTTGTTGCTTGCAGTCAGAAAGAAACTGCTTTGTAAATGAGTTTCATTTGAATTTAGTTTTTTTTTTAAGCTGAGTTTAGCACAGAAATGGGCTAGGAGTACTGGAAACTTTGGAACACCAGTAAGTGTGTTTTTCTGTACTATTTGTGTTAGTTGCAGCTTGCAGTGAAAAACTGCTTTGTAAATGAGTTTCATTTGAATTCAGTTTTTTTTTTAAGCTGAGATTAGCACAGAAATAGGAAAGGAGTTTTGGAAACTTTGGGACACAGGTAAGTGTTTTGCAATGCTAACTGAGTGATTTGCAGGCTTCAGTAAGACAGAAACTGATTTTTGAAGCACTTTCTTGTAGAATGCTATCCTGAGTGAGTGAGAGAGTGATGACATCAGCAGAGTATGGATAAATAGAATATATCTCACTCCACGGATGTCATCAGCATTTATCTCACTGCAGTGAGATTTTATCTCACCACAATCAGCATTTATCTCACAGCAGTAAGAATATCTCAATTTATTGCACTGGAATAGCTCTCACACCCATTGTATAAAACCATTTATTTTCCTTTGCTCTGGGTGTCACTGTACACACCCCATCATACAGTACTTCATGGAAAAGATCATTCCTATCACCCCTTTTCAATAATAAGCCATTCTGTAATGCATATAATTTTAATGGCCACTTGTTCCATGTTATAGTAATATAACCGTGTCAGTTCACATGTTGTGTTTTATCTTTTGTTCCTATTAAGGAGCTATGCACCCTAGTGCAGTTCAGTGCTTCACAGCACTGCCTTTTGTAACCCTAGATGGCTGTGTCCAACTCCCACCAGCCACCACTTTCATACTATGTGACCATTGGCAAGTCACTTGACCTCCTTGTGTGCCTGAGCCATTACTGCCTATCAGCTCTAACTTCATGTGTTTTCCTAAGTAAATGTCCATTTTTTATTTAAATGCAAGTTTTAAAAAGAGGAATATGTCAACTGTGATTTTTCAAATGCTACTCTTGTTATATTTCTTGTACTACTATTACAACCATTTTCTTCTGTGCTAACAGCCAGAATTCTCTGGTCTCTTTGCTAACTCACATCTCTATGTATGCTTCTTCATGGAGGCTCAATTACAACACAGCTCTCTTTGTTCATAACATTCCCCAATGAACCTTTTGTTTCATGTCTGAATTTTAGCATCTTCTTTATGTTACCATCTTTCATGAATGCATTCTAAAATATACGTATGCACAGTATTACAAAGAAAATGGATCTTTTCTGAACTCAGCTGACATTTTGTAATGTTTATGACAAGGGAACCCAAGGATGCTTCACTCCTCTTGCCCTAGAAAATAACCTCATTTTACTTTCAGAAATCCACCGGAGTGTGGCTAGAAGCCACAGAAACACCCACTCAGCTTGGGAAGCCAAAGGCAAACATCTGTGTAACCATACTGCTGAAGCATATTTAAAGAAATCAATACTAGCCTCTCACAGAGAGAATGTTCTGAAAGAGTGTTTCTTTCTGGTGTGTTCTGTTCTTTTATTTTCTCTCTTACAAGAAAAAGAGAATCCCTGATTAACAACATTTGGTACTGTATAAAAATGTTTAACCACTAAGCTGATTGCAAAATAATTTTGTTATCATTTGAGAAGTATATTTATTGGGGATGGCAATGGGGCCACCCCATTACCACCTATCCAGTGTACACCTTTTAAGGTGCTGACTGACTGATTACTAAGATTTCCAGACCATTTGTGGTTAACTATTTACATCACTATTGTAATTGGGGTGTCATCTGACATTTATGCAAGCCTGTTACAGGTGAATTTCTTGGGGATTTTATTCTTTTATTGTCTGGCCTCTGCTCCAGCATTAGTCACCCACAGCATAATCCTTCCATTACTGCAATAGTCAAGCTGCCTCTTTCACTAAAGAATGAGCTTGAGGGGGGAGGTATAGACCATGCCTCCTTCCAGTGCAACACATATGGTGGTTGCAAACAAGCAAAAGTCCCTCTGGACCTGACTGAGCCATGGCTAGCAGATTCAGAAATGAGGGAGGTATAATTAATGTCCCTCCCAAAGGTGGAAACAAACAAAAAAAAAAGGAAATGTGTGTTTGCCAAGAACGCTGTTGTCGTTTATGAGTTTGGAAAAGACACTGTGTATTCTAACACTATAACCCTGTTCAGCCCCTCTGCCCTTCTAGTGCAAATAGCTAAACTGCACAAAACTTATTATCAGGTGGCCTTATGCCAACTGGCTCCAGCCCTAAACAAGTAATCTGCTGAGCTGGGGGGGGGGGACTGTGTACTTCCACACATTTATTTTTCTCATTTCAGATTTTTAATCCTGTACAGGAGAATGCAAAAAAAAAAGGATTTTTTCCATTGGTCACAAGGGCAATGGGTGCAAATAAGTCTCCATACTTTCAAAGTTCCAAAGTATGGCATATCCAGGATGTGATTTTCAAATTGTAAGTGTTATGCTTGACTACAAAGCAACTGGCAAACCTTCTTTTCAAGTTAGAAAAGCAGAGTTGTGGTTTACTCATATAATTCTTTCAATCAAAACAAAGGACTTGAACTTTTACAAACCAAAACTTGCAACCCACAAACTTGAACAGTACCCCATCCTCTGCAACTTATTCCACTACTGTGCTCAACACAAGTGGATTCACAATATTCCAAGAGCTTTAACTTTCTACAACAACACTCTAAATAACTGCAGCTGGGGCCAAGCCCAGCTGCACAACAAATTAATTACAATTTTCATTCCTGGACACTGAAACAAACATTCAGTCTACATTTGTTCTGTCATTTAAAATGTATTTTCTGCATTATGCTCAATACTGATATTGTTCCATTGAAAAAGTGTTTATGTTTTGTTGGGAGGTCTAAACCTCACTCTCAGGTTCTTGGCAATAATGGGAATGCACGTAATCACAGACATGTTGCATAAGAGTAATAAAGCTTGTTTATTACTACCAAAAGGAAAATCACAGTTGTCCTAAGCAGTTCTTACCATTTGGAACTGGGAACCAATGCTAAGCATTCCCTATACCTCAAGGAATCTCCGTGTCTCCTGGGGTCTCCGAGGTAGGAGACATAATGACTTACATTATGTACCTATGATAATTACCATGGTTACTGTAAGATAGAAACAT